>JAPYXD010000275.1:0-1380904 GCA_030998225.1 Diplolepis rosae
TTTATGGGTTATATAATTCTATAAAATATTCAAATAAATAAATAATCGCTCAATTTTCGTAAAATTATAATGTTAAATAATACATTTCTTAAAATTATAACAATATATATATATATATATATATATATATATATATATATATTTTGTACCAACCACGTGTGTGCTGTAAATTATAATGATCTATTTTATTAATTTATTGACTTATAAATTGTTTTTAAATAAATAAAATTGTTTATAACAAGGATCAGATAAGATTCGAGTTATGCACAATTTATTTTTTTCTAGACTGGACAAGTTAGGCGCAAGCTCAGATCCTTGGACAATCTTTGCAAATAAAAATATTCTGTTCCTTAACAGAGTTCAAATTAAAGTTATAAACAATACAATCACAAGCACTTCGAACTTTGCACTACCCAATGATCGTAATCAATGGTGACCGTTCAACGTACCCAAAAGGGACTTATACTGTCGTGTGCTGTTTGTTTTTGTTTGTTTTAACTTAAATCAAAACTTAGTTAACAAATTAGAATAATTTTTCTAAATAAGATAAGTTACTTTATCACTTAGGTTAGCCTCAAGGTCAGATCCCTGCGTGATTTTTCGAACTTATTTTATTTTATACAATTTATATAAATTATAAAATTTCAAAGAAATGATTTGATTATTAAATCATTAAGGTTAGCCTCAAGGTCAAATCCCTTTGTGATCTAACAAATCTATTTTATTGAAATTTCAAGTTACAAGTTGAAATAATATTTCATAATCATTTATTTATTCACTAGAAATAATCAATGTGTTAATTTTCAATTGACTTGTGTTTCCCGGGCCGATGCACCAGAAAAAAGGAAAGTATGTTACGTCACAAGTACGCAAATATACTTACTTTGATCGAAGATTCCTCGTTTTAAGTTAGGATCGAATGATCCTCGCTTAGGGATGAGGATAAGTCAATGAAAGACACAATGATTATGAAAATAATACAAATTGAATTTATTTTACTGGTTAAAATTTCCGGATATACATTCGTTAAGACAATTCTTATATAATGTAGGCACAGGCTGGTTGGTACGTAGGTGAGAAAGAGACAAAGAATAAAGATAGAGAGAGAGAGGTTCGGTACCTTTATGATTCGTAAGTTGTGTTGAGGTTTAATCCACACGGCGGTGAGTTGTAAGTACTGGATCCCCACAGGTGTAGTCCAAGTGTGTGAGAGAGACGGAGTTAGAGGCCGCACAGTTATATTCCGTAAAGGGCGGTGATCCAAATTTATGACACTGTTCGAAGATCTTTACAAAGATCTATACAAGTCCACGATGACTTTTACGAGTCCCGAACTTGGATTTTAAATTGTCTCGGTCGAATTTTATTGATCTCAAACTCAGAGATTTTCGAAGTTAAATTGAAATGCCGCACTGGACTATTGTCGCGAGACCGGTTATAAATCCGAAGGAAAATTTAAGTATGGAACTAGACGAAGAATTTACTGACTGCTTGCTCTTGGTGTGAGCCTCTTTTATATTTTTCTATACAAATTGACGGTCAGCGAAAATCGTGACGTAGTCATATCTTCTTAGAGGAGAAGGGGCCCTATACTGCTCCCTACTTCCCCTACTCCCTATTCCCCTTTATCGATTTTCTCATAGATTTCTAACTCAAACCGGCCTGTGTGTATTATACACATTCAAATACGTCGCGGGACGTGACACTTACTTCAAAATTTGAAACATTATGGAAAGTTTCTGACTACGGTTTTATTTGACATCTTAGAAATCTTTGTGATGTATTTGTAAATATTACGTTGTATAATGACAGGTAATTGTAAAAAAAAATTTATTTATTGATTAATTTTATGTCTTCATTAATGTTAAGCTTTTTACAAATTTGTTTTTTATTTTATATAGAGTAAAAGAAATTCCAATTCGATTAATTGTGATGATCTGAAGAGGATGACATTTAGTCATCGAAACATTATCAAAGAATAATAAATATGGATTACAATTCTACATAGTCCGAGGTTCGTCATTTCTCCTTTTTCTAATGAAGAATTTCGTTCCGACGTTAAACCTTAAAAATTTAAAAGTCCAAGTTGAATCTACTCAGAAAATGCATGTCTACCGTGAGCGCTCGAATTTCGGCCCGATTTTCGGCTCAGTCCCTTTAAATTCACCAATCTACTCCTCAACCATATGCCATGATGAAAAAGATTTCCAATAACATTTATCAAGACGCTGTTTCCACTGCACGGTGTTTTTTTACATTAGGAAACAGTGTTTAATCAGCACACAAAACTCACTTTTTTCCATTATAATAAAAAAACCAAAGCTTGTTCGATTTTATCGTCTGTAACTTTGAAAATAAACAATGAAATTGGCTCAATTTTTGACAACTGACGTCTGGAAGATTATTCTTAATGGTAAAAATATGAAAATGTAATTCGTGGTGCCATCTCTATGTCATCCTACGGTCTTATTGAACTCCCTAGTATGCACTGGCAAACGGATTTTGCCAGATCACCGAAATAAATTGTCTGAAGTAATAAAAGAATGTCAATACGACAAAAAGAATCTGATAGACCAATTTAGTTAACAAAAAAGGATTTCGTTGTTTAATATACAGAAACATTAGTTTGTTGGATATGTATATCTTTTTGGCTCAGAAATTTTTTTTTCGAGTATTATATTCAAATCAGTTAAAATTTAAATTAATTTGAGTCATTGATCAAAATTCAGTCAAATTTTGATTGAGTTTGACTAAAAAAGTAGTGCATATTTGCAGTATAGAGCCAGTACACCCAAAAAATATTTAAAACTGCTTCAAAGGTAAAAAAGTTAAAATATCGTGTTTTCCTACCTCATCCCATCCCACTATTGTAGATCCTTGTAGATCTTCCATTTTTCTTTTAGATAAGTAATTTTTAGAAACCAAATCAATATTCGAATTAAGAAGACCTTCATTTGGACAATTTATCTGAAATATTTTTAAAGAATATGTGCAGGTTATATCAGGAGCTATTAGCTTACAGCAAATCCTATGGAAAAGGAGTTATTCCTAGGAAAACATTTATAAAAAATCTATAATTTCATGTCACCTTTCATTTTGTAAACTTACACAGTGTGTCCCAAAAATAACCGAACTTTTTGGGTATAGAATAAGATACACATTGTATTATCTTTGGAAGCTATTATTTATTCAATATAGGTCCCATTAGACTCAATACAACGTTTGTAACGATCAACCAATTTATCCATAGCCTTTTTAAACTCGGTTTTTGGGATGTTCTTTAGCACCTGTGTCACAGCTGATTGAATGGTTGGAACATCATCGTAAAAAGCTCCTTTCATTGCAGTTTTTAGTTTTGGGAACAGAAAATAGTCACACGGTGATAGATCAGGCGAATACGGAGGATGGTCGATGACAGAAATCTGTTTTTTCATTCAAAATTCATTGACTTTTTTGGTCTTGTGAGGTGGTGCGTTTAACTGATGTGGAACAAAACGTGCAAAGACCTTTCTTTTACCCAAATCTTCAGTTAATATTGTGTAGATTGTACAGTAAGATAAATTTAATTCTTCTGCCAGCATTCTCACAGTGAAATTTGCATCGATAGCGATTATTTCAAGTACCTTTTCCACTAACTCAGCACCATTTGATGCTTCTGGTCGTCCAGGTCTTGGTTCATCATTTAAATCGTCACGGCCATTTTTAAATCGTGTAAAACACGTATAAACTTGAATATGACTCATACAATCATCACCATAAACTTTTTTCATCAATTCGTATGTCTCAGCGAATTTTATTTCAAGTTTAACACAAAATTTAATATTTGCTCTTTGTTCCATTTTTATTTTGTAACATTAGCACACTTTTTCTTTTATTGAAATGGCTGTAAATTTCACATCTGTCATCCGATTTACATACATTTGGGTGCGTTTGAAAGACGATGAATATATCTTTTCAGTGCTGCAAATTTTCAATTGATGGCGCTGCATGTTGTATGATTCAAATATAATGTTTGGTTATTTTTGGGACACACTGTGTATGTAATAATTAAGAACATAGAAAAAATTTCAAATGCACTGAAAAAACAGTATAGCTGAGAGAACTATATTTTAGTCCTCAGAAACAAAAAATATTGCTACCAGTCCAATGCTACTGTATGGTCCTTAGACGTATACAAGTATAGGTGAGACAGCTATACTGGTATTTCTAAATGTGATATTGCTCCGCGAAGGATACAAGTTTGTTGATATGAGAATACGATGTATAGCGATCGTAACCAAAATATTATGCCTGTTATAACAATGCATGCGATAGAGTTGTCGCATTTTATGTAATCCAGAGCTTTAATCATAAAATAAAAAAATGATGGTCAAATTATTGTACCTATGTTAGTACTTACCTTCGAAAGCTTGGATATATTTTCTTAATCCGCAATCAGTAAATTTGTTCTTCACCCAGTCGTCCATCGCTGTTATGAATTTTCGCGTCTGATAAAACAATACGCGATACGCAAAAATGATCTTTCAAACAAAGAAAAATTGTCCAAACAAGTCGACAAACACTTCGAAAAAATGCCTCGAACAAATGACACTTCTTTCTCATTTCGAAGTTAGAGTCGCGAGCATGCGAAGCAATGTATAGATTGCGCGGCAAACCAGTATAGTTGTCTCACCTATAGCGGAGACATGATATATCGGTATAGGTCGAACAGCTATACTTCTGTCGTTGCAAGAACGAAATTACGAGTATAATGGCACGATGGCAAAATACGCATTTCGGGGCGTCACGCATTCAGTTCAGCTACAATGCCAATATCGTATAGTTACAACAGGTATTTTGGTGAACTAAAATTTTGGATAGTTTTCTTAGCTATACTGTTTTTCCGTGTGTATTAGGTGATGATGACACCATCAAAATCAAAACATTTTAATTTAAATTCTTCTCTGATTAAAAGTATTTGTTGTATCATTTTTTAATATTATGTTGATAAAATGTAATAAAACTATTTTTAGTTTAAAGCTTAAAATATTGTGTAGAACTCACGGCTATAACTACCAAATTAGGTTTTATTACTGTATCTTTATGTGGACGTTCTTCAGCCATTTTTGATATGTCACAAATAGAAGGATTTTTTTCATTAGGCTTACTTTTAATCACAACTCTGAGCTGAATATAATCATTGATATAATTCTTTAGAGTGAGTAAGTTAGCAATAGCGAGTTTTTCGTTTATAATAGTCGCACCAGTGAAGAATTCACCATCTTTTGTTATAAAACCCAAATGTTCTGCGTATGTGTATTGTTCAAGTATATTAGTGTAACTGTTTCCATCAGTGCTTTTAATGAGTCCAGTATTCGAAATTTGAACAGTTTCCAGCTTTTTCTTAGGATCTGCCAAAATACATATAAAAGAAAATGTAAATATAACTTTAATAACATGTGACCTAAAATAATTTAGCGTCGTCTCCATTTGGAGTATGGAGTGTTAAAAACTCGTTTTGGCCCGGTCGATTTGTGTATACAATTAATTACCACACTTAGAAAAAAGAATCGGTTGAATTTACTAAAGCCAATCAGTTAAAAAATTTTCGGTTAAAATGTCTAGACTTTTAGTTAATTTCACCAGAAAAATTGTTTATATATTATGGTTACAAAATTCTGGTTATATATATTCAGGTATTATTATTACAGTTTGTGTTACTGAAAAATGTAGTAAAACTAGATTCAAGATACATCGTTGACAGCGTTACTGTCTACACAATCTGGCGCCTTTTCGTTTTTCAGTATACATGCAAGCCTCGACATTTTGACTCTTGAGGGGCATCCCCCATCACACCATCTTCCAACTGAGTTAGTGGGAAGGCGGCGTGGTGGGGGCTGCCCTTCAAAAGTCAAAATGCTGAGGCTTGTATACGAGAGTCACGTTTCGACCGTTGTACGTAATGTTTGTTCTTTGCTGAAGTTGTGGCGTGATTAGATTCGCAGCTATGGTCTCTGACCTTGCGTTACCGACCGCGCATGTTATGTACACAAGCTGTGCACAGGTCATTGGATGGCATGAGAACGACGCTTCTGCTGGCTTATATCAGCTTTCTGCTTCCGTCACATATAGCTCCTGCCTAACAATTACCACCTTTGCTTATTCTATTTATTCCTGTAATTCCTTCCTAAAGCGTTGATTGACCTGACCGTTTCCTTTGTCCAAGCTGGAATGCTACATTTTCCGGGACTGCTGTGCCGGTGGCTGTGCTGTATTTATTTGGCTGAATTTGAATTCTAATTTTATTCTCAGTTTAATTCTATTTTTATTTTTAATTTAATTTTCAAGTTTTTTGGCTACGGCCCTCTGCAGCGCCGGAGGATTACAATCTGATGAAATAATGATTTCAAATATGTTCAATAACCCATATTCGCAATATAGTGTTTACTTGGCTCAACCTTAATTCACACAGGCTGTAATCCGGGAGCACGCTGTAGCAGCACGGAGATGTTTACCTTTCTTAATCTTTTGTATTTTTACAGTTTTTTGCTTAATATTTAATATATTTACTATTTCTGGAAAGTGTAGTCGAGGCGTCTAGAGGTCCGGCCTGATCTCTTAATCATAATTGATAAATAGTATTTTGATGCTCTGTATTGCTGTGATTTAATATTTTATTTTTTAATTCCGGTTGATGGAGTTGGGGAGGTTAAGAGAAGGGAGCCTGGGCGGGCTCGGGACGCTGGAGCTGGCATTATGGTCTCGGTCTCTGGCAAAATGATGGATTCAGGGCTAACAACTCCGGCTGCTGCGGGAGTCGCTCCCACCCCTTCGGTGTTGGCTGGCGATACCGCCCCAGGTTTCCAGGGCCCCCTTTCTTGGATTAACCCCGAGGGCTCACTTAATACCCGTTTCGACGATACTTGCTGTCCGTCTTTCATTGTCCTGCTGGAATCCAGGATCCCCGGTAAGAATTTGGGTAGGTTTAATTTGATTGCTCATGGTAACTTGATTGACTCTCTCATTCCGGATACCAAGAAGCAGATCATCCCCAACGGCCGTAATCAAGCCAACGTTTTTTTGTGACCGATGGCAGGCGACAAACAATCTGGTTGATTCTTCTACCCTTCAGGAGTTCGGGGTTCACGCCTACATACCGGCGTCCCTCGTTCAGAAAAAGGCATTCGCCAGAAATATTCCGACGGAGTACTCGGCTTCAGACCTGAATACAAGATTGGACCCTGATATGCTCTCTAACATCTTGTCTATTAGGCGCCGCGCCTTGGATTAAGGTTCGGCCCCGGACAGGGTAGAGTTCGTGTTTTCCACCGTCAACATCCTGCGTAGACTATCCCTCGCCAGTGTGGCTTTTGACCTGACTGCGGTCATACCACATCATAAGCGATGCTTTAGCTGTCAGCGGTTTAGGCACATTTCCGAACAGTGCCGTTCTACTCACTCCACCTGCGAGTACTCTGAGTATCTCAATTTGGATTTACTGCATGTTGAGTTTAATTACATTTCGTCTGCACTTCCCAGAGTATCTCAGAGCTCTCTATTTTAGGTTTTATGGGATACCTAACTTCTAGTGTAATCTAATTTCTTAGTTTAAAACTTTTTCCTTTCTATTGGTATTATTGTCGGTGTCCCACCTTCTCTGACTATGGGATCTCTGGGCTTGATTTCGGTTGGGTCCTACCGAGCCGAATTAATGGAGGGCTAGGGTAGTGGGGTGCTCGTCCTGGTGAGGAGTTAGTTTAGGGTGTCTAGGGTTGTGTCCATGCCGGGCAGTCCTGGAGCGATGGACTGTGTCGGAGTAGTTTTATCCACGGTCCGGGATCCCGTGGCGATTCTGTGTGTCCACGCCCCTCCTGGCCCTGGTCTGGAGGGGGATGTGTGGCCCACCATGTTGGATCAAATACGCCCTTATTCTGCGATTTTTCTCTGCGGGGATTTCAATGCGCAGCATGGCAGCTGGGGTTACTCTCGCTCTTCTCCAAGAGGGGCCGCACTAGTTGAGGCATTTCTCGCATGCAATCTGGTCTCTGTTAACGATTCACGACCAACTTACGTCCCCGACGCGGGTTACAGACCCAGTAATATCGACTTGATCTTCTGTCCACTTTCCTTGTTTCATCTCGCGAATGCTGAGGTGGTCGCTGACTGGTTTGGATCGGACCACCTTCCCGTCGTTCTTGAGCTCACTTCTGCTATCTCTGCTGTCCAGGGCCGTCCTGTCGTATTAACATCCGGGAGGTTCAGTGGACTAGATTTCATGAGCGTGTCGAGGGCAAGCTGCCGCGGTTACCTGAGCTTAGGGACGAACTGGTCCTCGAGGACGTCCCGCCGGTGGACATCCCTTTGATGGAGGTGGGGCTCCGTGATGAACCCCTGGACGTGCTGGTCTCCCGGGGGTGTTTAATTCTGCGATAGAGGCTTGTCAGGCCAGGTATGCCCCTGGTCTCAACGATATCTCCTACGAGATTTCGAGGAAGTTCTCCGAAGAAACATGTTCGTTTGTGTTATCCTGGTTTAATTTTATGTTTCGGGCCACATCGTTCCCGTCCTCTAGGAGGAACACCTATGTCATTTTTATACTAAAACTGGGTGGTAAGGGCCATAGGCCGATTTCTCTTACGTCTTCTATGAGCAAACTATTTGAGAGGATGGTACACCGAAGGCTGGAGCATCAGGCGGAGCACGGGAATTGGGTCCCGCATTTTCATTTTGGCTTCAGGAGGGGCAGATCGGCTCTGGATGCGGTCGCCATGGTGTCTACTGATGTTATTCAGACACCCCAGAGGGAATTGAGGTTCTCCGCTGACGGCTCTAGGGCCAAGACCTGTGGCGTGGGCGTTCCTCAGGATGGGGTACTGTCCCCAATCCTGTTCAACATCTATACGAGCCGGTTGATGGAAGTCCTTCCTCTCGGGGTGCGTTTACGCCATGTACCCTGATGACTTGTTGCTCTATGTGAGGGGCTGTGTGATCTCGGCTGCTAGGGATGCGCTGGCTGGGGCGCTTGGTCTGGTGATTCCGTGGCTTCGGTCTCTAGGATTTGAGATCCCTATCGCTAAGTGTCAGTTCTCCATCTTTACCAGGTCAAGGGGCAACCTTTCAGACCTTGCTCTTCTGGTGGAGGACCACAAACTCCCGTGTTTAGGCGAGATTAAGTATTTAGGGGTGCCTCCTGCTCGCGATATTTCTCTCGAGTGACTTACAAGTCTGACAGACCTTGTTTTTCACGCCTGAGCCTGTCTAGGCGCTCAATTTGTTTGGTTACGAGGCTGCGTACCGACCAGGTGTGTACTGGTGATCATTTCCTGAAAATGGGGTGGGACCTGGTGGTCCGGTGCTTTTGTGGTGCTCCCTTGCGGGACCTGTCTCACGTTCTGCACGACTGCTCCCAATTGGATTAATTCAGGCCTGGAAATTACGCGTTTCTGTCTGGACGCTTCCCGACTGCAGGCCCAAGGGGATTCCCATAGAAGACCCCGGGCCTGGGGTTGCGGGAGCGCTGGCTGGACTTCTGGGGCGTTGCGACCGCGTGCTGTAGTTCTCGGTGATACGGTCCTCCCTGCGCGGCTCCTGGCTTCTGTTCCGTCCCGCCCTTCCTCCCTTGAATGGCTGGAGCCTATTTCCTGGGGACGCGCACGGAGTGTGTGACGTCGACGACTGAACCTGTAAATGCATTGGAGGTATGTATGTCTGTTACAGTCGGATTCTACACCGCAACTGTGAGTGAGTCCGTTCCGTCTGGACCTGCCTGGGACGGAGATCTTACCGTGCAAGACCTGCTGAGAAACCAGTCTTACCTCCGTGTCGTGCTCAGCGAATTTGACGGGACTGAGTCTTCCCACGGATATTGGAACCTGGAACATGGACTCTGGAAGTTGCAATGTCAATTACTCTAATAAACTGTTTGCATTCTGAATATTAATTTGAGCCGCTGAGGCTCCGCGTGGTTGTTCTGGCCATTTTTTCCTGTTAGTTATATTGTGTATTAGGCCGTTTGTAAAAACAAGTGAAAACGAAAACAAGGTATATTCCATAGTAAACTTAAAGATCTCGCGTCCTGCCTGGAATTATTTTTACAAAGTTTCAAAGAAACAGAGAATGAAGTGTACAAGGTGTTAAGGTAGTACTTCCCGTAAATCGATTAATTAAGAAGTCGTTGAAATTTTAGGGGATCGTAAATGAAGTCTAAGTACACATTCAGGCGAATTTTGAATGCAATTTTCTTATTAGTTTCAAAGATTATAATTTTGAAATAAACAGAAAATTCAAAGGTAAAGAAATTTGTAGATTGTAGATTTAAATGCATTCAAATGTACATTTTAATAATAATCTGAACAAAATAAAATAATTCAACAGATAAATATATATTTTCTCATTTTGAAACTTATAATTACTACGTCTTTAAATCATTATTTATTTTTAATAAAGCTTTAGAGAAGTCTATTAATTTTCAGGCATCGAAAAAATAAGCACTAGCAGAAATCTATTGGATCTATAACTAAATTCGTGCGGTTTGCTAAGAGGTGGCGTATCTTGATTATTATTCCATCGTTCCAATATTCCGAACATGCGTTGGAAACCTACTGTCATTGTGCATCTATTTCAGTACACGTCATTCATTTGAAGCGTAAACAACAATAATTTTGCTTCACTCAAATATGTCGAACTTTGTGCCTGAAAAAGTGTTTTTGCGGGGAGTTCTTCTTCATTACTTTGATATGCAGAAATCTGCTGCCGAAAGTCACCGTATTTTCGTGGAAGTTTATGGTGAACATGCTCTAGCTGAGTAAACGTGCCAAAAGTGGTTTGCACGATTTAACAGCGGTGATTTTGGCTTGGGAGACGAAAAACGTCCTGGGCAGCCAAAAAAGTTTGAAGATGAAGAACTGGAAGCATTACTCGATGAATATTATTGCCAAACACAAGAAGAGCTCGCCGAATCGTTGGATGTCACTCAAGCAGCCATTTCAAAACGTTTAAAAGCAGCCGGATACATTAAAAAGCAAGGAAATTGGGTTCCACATGAACTCAAGCCGAGAGACGTTGAATGGCGGTTTCCCATTTCCGAAATGCTGCTGGAACACCAAAAAAGAAGTCATTTCTGCATCGAATTGTTACTGGTGATGAAAAATGGATCCATTACGGCAACCTCAAGTGCAAAAAATCATATGTGAAACCCGGCCAACCAGCCAGCAAAAATTAAAATTTCGAAAGTCATTTTTCACATGAAACCAATACTTTCTTATATGATGAGAATGTAAAAAGTTATCTAACATAAACGAATGAATACATCATTCATTCACGTGATCTGATTAATCCATAACCTTAAAATAAGACTTTATTTCTATAATATATAGGTATATGGGCACTCGTCGCGTTGCGTTGACAAACGAAACCTTGTGATTCTCCTTAATGAATTATACTTTACACACTGATCAGATAAATTTTTGCTAACGTCTCTTTGTAATGGGTAATAACTTAAAAACAGTTTTCTAATGAAATATTGCCGAGTTACCTATTTGGTACTCAGCTATGTTTATTCAAAATATAAGATGGTGTCTTTGGAAGAGACTGAATAGAACTGGTGAGCCGGCCTGTGACGTTACAATATATAGACCTTAATCATACTAAGGAGGAGTATGCTGTGTCATCGCGTTATATGGCATAGGCCTTGATCTTACAGAGAGAGAGAGTATGATATTGCGTTAGAAAAGGGAAAGTGTAATGTTGCGTTAGAAAAGAGAGAGTATATTTCATTATTGCGTTACAACCCCCTTTTTAGAAATGTTTTTGTCTCTAAAAACTTAAAATCTTAGAGATCGAGGGGTTACATCTCTGGGTACCTCAATGTTAGCTTGATTCATGGGTATAACTTCTTGCCTGTACGTTGTTTCACCTCGGTTACCAAAACTACAATTTGAATAACAATTTCCTATTAACCTTTTCAGTAAGTCGATTATTACAGCAAACACTCCAATTTTATGTGATATTAAGAAAGTCATTAATTCTGAAGATCCGTATTCTAAATATTGTAACAAGTTGTAGGCCACTTCTTTCCAAGTCTGGATTAATCTATGACCTGTTTTAGTCTCTAATAGATTTCCAGCGTTTTCTAAAGTCATATGCATATTTCTAAGCGTGTCTTGGTCGATTAAGTTACGTAGCGTTATCAGACTATCCTTTATAAGGGTGAAATCTGTATTATTAGTGTCGTAAGTGATATTTTGGACAATTAGGTTTGTTATATTTAACGTTGTACTTCTAATGTCAATAGTAACTCTTGATGACATAGTTGTACAATTATAACCTGTTATTTTTTAAGTACGTGGATTTATTGTCCTAGAGTCAATTGTATCTTTGCCGCATATAATGTCTAATAGGGTGTGCCAAAAAAACGCGATATTTTTTTTTACGAAAACTTGAAAATATCGTAGAACATGTCTAAAACGGAAATGTGTCCAAAGCACAGCTCGTAATTTCAATTTTAAGAGGTTTCTCATCGTATCTAAAGTTTTTTCATTTAAATGACACAGACTGCAGGTATTTTCTACATTATTTCTTCCTCAAGCTATGATAAACTTGTTTTTTTATCAAATAAATGAGTAAACCTTATTCAGAATTAAATTCTCTTTAAAAAATTCTATTGAGTCGAATTCCTATCATCAATATTGCATTTTCTACAGAGCCTCAATATTTTAATTTCTAAAAATTTTGATTTTTTTGAATTTTGAAGCGAAACATGTTTTACGATATTTTCAAGTTTTCGTGAAAAGAAATATCGCGTTTTTTTGGCACACCCTAATGTCTAATCTTTCTATTTCGGTGAATATTGCTAAATATCCGTTACTGACATGTATGTAAGTTTCTGTTTGTGAGAGATAAGTCCTTAGTTTACATTTTCCTTTAGAGTGCTTATCAAAAATACTCGCGTCACATGTAGTTTGTTGTAAAGTTAAAAAGTTTGGTTGTTGAAATTTGCAAATTCTCAAACCTTCTACAATTTTACATTTATCAATGCTTTCTTTGCCTACGGGTACGTAAGTGTATAGTCCTAACATAATGTTTTCATGGTCGATAATTAAGCTTTCAAATATTCCGTCGGGTCGTTGGTGGGGAAGGGGAATTACTCGTTCGAGTGTTAAGATTTCGTTATCTAGGATAGGCAATTTTGTGATAAAAATCCTTTAGATTACCAATCATTATCATTCTCTCATGGGTATCGGTTATATTAATTCCAATTATTAAATTCCATTCTTTATCATAAACCGTTGTTTGTCCATGCTCTTCTCGGTACAAATTTCCGTGTATTTGTTCAAAATTAACTTAAGCTGTAGTGTAAACTACTAGGACCGGGAGTATGATCAGAATTGTTTTCTTCATCCGAAAAATAGGGCATTGTATTATCAATATGCACTCTGATTATTTGTTCTTTTGTGATTATTTTTAAATTGTTGTCGCCTAATATTTCTATGATTTTGTAAGGTCCTTTAAATGAGGCATCTGATTTGTTAGTTCTTCAATAGTTCCTGATTTTTACTAAGTCTCCAATTTTATAAATCGGGTGGTGTTTTATAATTTTGGAATCCAAATACTTTCTCCTTTTTTCATTTTCAATTTCGATTCTCTCTTTGGCTTTTTGTAAATTTAGTTCATGTCGTTTCTTCCATTTTTGGATAAGATCTTGATAAGTAATTCGTGGGTTTTGTTGTATGGAAGAGGGGATATTAGGTTTTCTGCCAAATTTTAGGTCGTATGGTGAAAATCCAGTAGTATCCAGTAGTAAGGTGAATGCTTCCTGATGAGTAATTATGATTTTTCTGATATCTTCTCGATTGTCTTCTTCTATATAGTTAAGGTTCGTGATTTTCATCAACTCGTTTAGTCTGTCGAGTTCCGGATAACTTGTTTCTTATAATGTTGTTTTGTTTATGGTATTTATTTACTCAATTTCTTCGAAGGTAATTAATTTTGTCAGGTACTTTATAGGGTTGAATGTTATAATTTTAGATAGGTACTGAAATATGACTATTACGTATCCTGTAAATACCGTCCGGGATTTTTTCCTGATTTTCTATCCAGACGTCTTTGTTATTCATCTCGAAATCGATGCGACATATTTTTTATGTTTTACTATGTATATTGGTTCCGTCGTCAATAAGGGGTAGTTTTTTATTTTCTATGATCAAAAACTGGTGTAATTGCGTAGCGTTCGTATTTTTGAAATAATTTGATGCCTACTATCCCGTCTTTGGGTAGGAGGAAATCATTTTCTACTATATGAAATGTTTGTTTTTTGTTAAAAAAGTTAAAATAGACTGCCTAGATAGATTGATGATGGTCGTTTCCCATTTGAAAGTTTTTGGAAAATTTGAAGAGTTTTTCTTTATCCGTCAACACTTTCCTTTTCAGTAGATTGATAGCATTGATAGCATTTGAAACTCTGCTGCTTCCTCGTAACGGATTTGTTTGTTGATTTCCTCTTGGCTCATCTCGTAGTAGTCTTGTTTCGCTTCTAGTTGTGGTTGTTCCTTTTGAATATTACTCACTGGTTGAGGTGGACGCGTTTGGAATTGCCCTTGTTGAAAATTTCGTATTTTTACAAAACACTGTGAGGCAAAATGTCCGATCTTCCCGCACTTGTGGCAGGTCATTTTTTACCTGTCTGCTAGAAGCAAGTTTTGATTCAGAGCCTTAACGCCTTGGGTAATGGCTTATGGTCTTGCATGTGTGGACGGTCTTGCTGTAAATCCTAAAGCTGGACGTGGTGGGGCTATAGTCGTTCTCAGCGGTTGGCTTTCCTTGAGCCACGTCTCGTACTCTGCTGCTTCCTTTTGTGCTTCAGAAAGTGAAATCGGTTTCATTGACCTCCTTTAGTTCCAATTTCTCGCCTCAGATTCAGCATATATCTATTGATGGCTGGCTTTTCTTCTAATTTCAGCGCGATTCTCCTTTCTCATTCTTCCGAAGACGCTTGTACCGCGTAATAAAGTTCGTTTAATAATTCTTTAAATTTTAAGGAGAAATGATAAAATGAAGTCCAACAATAGCTGTGGCTGAGAGCACTGATTTTGGATACGTAGGATTGTTTTTATGAAATCCTCTACTCCCATGTCATCCTGACCATTTATGGACCTGATGGCTCTTATCGCGTCTTTTGCTTGAATACCTTCTATTCTTCTGGCGGGTAATTCTTGTGCTATGGTGGCTTGTCGGTTCCTTATTATCATATCATGCCTGTGCCTTATTCTCTGCTCTGATTTTTCTCCTTCTGAGTCAACGTCCTCCGTCATGATTTTTTCGTTTATTTGTTCCCTATCCGTCAATATTTCACCTTGTATCCCTATTCGTTTTAGTATTTCCTGTCCCTCATGGAGTCTTTTCTCGTTTTCCTGAGATAGGATAGTTATATTCTCGATCAGAGTTGTCTGTTCTAAAGTCAGTTCGCTGATGCTGTTTCTTATTTCATCCATTGCCGACAAGAATTGTATTGAAATGCTTTCACAAGAGGGCGATTGAGCGTTGGGAAAGGCCATTGTTGTAATCACTACTAGTTTCGTCTGTGTCAGTTATGTATATTCACTATATAATTGGTACTTATAAGATGACTCTCTCAATGTGCTTATTTTGGACTATGTCCTTTAATACAGGGGAATGAATCACAAGTTGCTACAAACTTGTAATTATTCCCAAGTAGTGAGTTTGTTTCTTTGAGGAAGAGTAGTGCTCTGGAACACCAGGAGTATGCTCTACCCGAATTCATAAACTTTACCTCACCAATAGTAAAAGCTAACTATGACGTTGACTATGGTCTCCGTTCAACAGAAGTAGAGAGGATTTATAATCTTATGAATTCGTTTATATGAATGATTAAATAATACTTACAATTCCTAATTCTATCTTCTTCCAGCTGGGGCGAAGTTCTTTGCGTCGTTGCTAAGCTTGGTAGCGACTTCCATAGAGAGTCGTTTGCAAAATTTCAACGATGACGTATACCGATGATGTGTCCTCAGCTTAAATTCCTTGATGCTGTGTGGAGTTCCTGGGTGTTGGCTGCCTGGTTCCCTTTGTTCCCAGCTGTGACTTCCGCCTGTTTGCGGGCCTCGTAGGATTTTATCGCTGTGTGTCGCGTACCCTTTCACTTTTAAATTCCTGTTAAGTTTTCACTAGTTTTGAATCTACGTAGATTAACGCTTACTTAGTTCAGCGGCTAGATTTATCCAAAACAGTTTCTGTTTTTACTGTTCTTTAAGGATTATACCATAATGAAAGCCCGGAGTTCCTTTGTGGATTCTCGTGAAAACCCTCTCTTTCCTTTGATCCTGGTTCCGTAGATTCCAGTTGTTGTTCCTCGGGTATCAGTTTTTATTTGTCACCACCAATTTCCGTAGAACTGAGTTTAAATTGTTATATAGGCCTTAATCCTACTAAAGAAGAGTATGCTGTGTCATCGCATTACATGGCATAGGCCTTGATCTTACAGAGGGAGAGTATAATATTGCGTTAGAAAAGGGATAATGCAATTTTGCGTCAGAAAAGAGAGAGTATATTTTCTTATTGCGTTACATCTTTATACCAAAAGGGCATAGCCGGGTTTCCATGTGAAATGGGCCTCAAAACCAAATCAAATTTCGTATAAACCATATGGAAGGGGTTGGGAAAGAGATTATTTTGTCAAATTTTCAGATCATTATCTGGCATTTTAAATGAGTAATGGCTGATTTTACCATTTTCGTTTTTTTCCTTTTTTAGCTAAACTAATCATAGGAAAATTTTGAAAAAAATCAGTGCTGTTTTTTCCAATAGAAGACACATTCGTAAATTTTTGCAGATTTTTTTATGCATAATTCGCGATGCAAAAAACTGTGAACAGTTTTGCACGCAATTTTGTTCATGCTTGAATTGCGCGACCACTCTTTTGAATTATTCTATTCATTAGTTACTTATCGATGATTAAAACAGAATTTTTGCAGATTTTTGCAAGGTGTGGGCGGGGGTAAAAAAAATAAAAACCATCAAAATACGCATTCTTCCAACATCTTACTATTAAAGCACATTTTATAATAACAGTAGACAAATAAAAAATACAATTTTATTTGGTAATCAATCTCTAACACGGTTTACTTCTGAAATATTTGCAAAAATTTTGCAAAATATTTTGCGAATTTTTTTTGTTGCGAAAAATCAAAATTTTTACATGCATTGTGAACAAATGGTTGGCTGTCGTTATTCGCAAGTCGAAATGGTGCTGCTAAAAATATCTTTTCGTATTCTTGAATAATTTTCGAATATACAGGTTAAATTAATTTCTCTTTGTTAAAAATAACATACTCATTTTACCATACATGACATCGAAAATACCCTCAAATCGTCCTCCATTTACTTTACTTTTTGAAATTTTAATGAGCACAAATAATAAGAAAAGCTCGTAAATTAAATAAGTAATTAACTTGGCTTTCTGGATAACAAAAAATTTTTAGCAGTTATTTTGCATTGCAATACTTACATTTTCGTTACATTTTTTTATAAAGTTTTGCCCGTTAAAAAATTTAGTCCGTTCAAAAACTGTCCGTTTTAAATAAAAGTGGTATACAAAACGTAAAATTGGTTTTCCTGCAAAAATATATTTTTCTACCGTCGAGTTTTTACAAATATAGACGGTTGATTGTACTTTCATAGCACTTCATACTCCATAAGTGGCTGAACATTTGCCAAGTTTTTACGTATATAATAATAAAAGAAATAATATAATATCTCTATTTGAAAAAGTCACGCTCAATCCTATGATTCCCTGTATATTTTTGATAAAATAGCTCGTATTATTACCAATTCTCTAATTAAACAATAAAATGAAATTAATTTGCAATATGCCTTGTATAAATAAGAAAGAGAGAGTATATTTTCTTATTGCGTTACATCTTTATACCAAAAGGGCATAGCCGGGTTTCCATGTGAAATCGGCCTTAAAACCAAATCAAATTTATTCTTGCTAATTCACCTTTTTTCTATTCAAGACAAAAATATATTGCAGAATAATGTCCAACCGAAAAGTAACACCATCGAACTCGTGGTTGTGTTAAGGGGTTATATACCTTTTTCTTTAGGGAAATACAGGGTTTTTATTTATTTTTTAATCATGTTGCCATAGTTTTATTCAAATGTGATAAAAAGTTTCAAAAAGTACATCTCTTATTGTGTTTTTTTTATAAAATTTCGAGTGAAAATTCGGAAAATTAGGGAAAGTACACACCTTGCCGCAGAACTCCTTTTGTTTGTAATGGCTTACTGTGAGCATGAAATAACGGTAACGGCTCAGCTGGAAAAAAGAAAAAAACTACGTTAATATATAGTGTGACCTTCTTCGTGAACGAAGGATTTTACAAAAAAAATTTTTCACAGTTACAGTGATATTTTTTTCAAAAAAGTCGATTTTTTAAGGTCGAAAAATTGAGTTTTCCGCCAAAAAAAATCAGAAGGATTTGTCTGAAAAGAAATTCCTTTGTTCACGAACTAGGTATTGTAAGTACAAATAACCCCTCCAAATTTCAAACTGATCGATGTAGTGGTTAGCGAGATATCGTACTCACCGCAATGGCATTTTTACAAAAATACGATTCCGAGATAATCGCGTTTAATGTTTTAGGTGGACATTAAGTAGTTCCAGAAACTGCGCGCTATAAACGGCCATATCTTAGGTTATAGTGCCCCGATCTCGATGAAAATTTGCAGAAACATTGTTAAAAGTATGTACTTTAAAAATAAGCAATACAAATTTTTTTGATTTTTTGAGCCAGAAAAAGGTATAACATATAACCCCTTAACCATGAATACAGCTACACGTTGTTGAGAATTATGGATTCAGAAATATTTTATTCGTTTGTCAAATTTCGGTTCGAATGACCTCTTATGAAAATTGGTTGCAAAATCCATGAGTAAAAGGATAGAAACTCTGAATAAAATCTTAAAAAATTATAAAAATTATATTTTGATTTTAATATTATCAATTTTTAATTTAAAATATTCTATTAGAAAACTTTATTTAAATATATTTTGTTCTGAATTTCCTATTGTTTACTTTTCACTTTTTTTATTTTAATGCCTACCTGATATTTTCATCACGTTTGTAATGCATCAACTGCGTTGACGTTGAAAATTTTTTAAAAAATGAATATAATTAATTTGTTACAACGTGGACATAATAACATTTCAGGAATAATTGTAGTTGTTACCAGTATATTATTAATGATATTGAATAAAATGGCCTTTCTGGTATTTCTTTAAAAGATCATTTTCTAGAAATAAACATTTTTTCAAAAAAATTATTTTTATTTCCAACAAGTTAACGTTTCGACTGTAGCTACAAATGCTACAAAAAATGTACTAAACATGATGTCTCCACTTTCATTCTATCGATTCAAAGATTTTTAAAGGTAACAATCTTTTACATATTTCTTCTTCATTTTTGGACTGTATTGTTTCATTTGCATTATGTAATTCATTTCATTGTATTTTTTAGTCTTGGCAAGGACTGAAGCTACTGTCAAAACATTGACTTATTAGAGATAAACATAATTTTTTTGAATAAAATTTTTATATCCAAAAATAGGTCTTTTAAAAAAATAGCAGAAAGGCCATTTTATTCAATACCATTAATAATAGCATTTTGTCGATCTTTAAAAGATTCAAATATACAATGTAGAAAAAGATTCGATCAATTTCCAATTTATCCAAATCTTTACATTTTAAGAACCATGATTGGAATGAAATTTTTGGTATTATAAACTGAGAGTGTACTCTCAGAATACCCTCAGAATGCTCTTGTGTATTAAACTCCTATTGGAATTTTTTAAGTTGCAAAATTCGTATACATATAACATTAACAAGAATATGAAATGGCTTTGAAAAAAATGCATTTCCAACTGGAAAATCTTAGTCGAAAACACAAACGAAAATCCAACTGGATCTTCTGGCTATAAATGCTAGTTAGACATCCAGCTGGAAAATTTGACTGGGTTTCCCAGCTGGAAAATCCAGCTGAAATATAACTGTATTACCAGACTTGAAATTCCAGTTCTAAAGTTCAGATGGAAATCCCGGCTGGAAATTCCGACTAGGTTTTCCAGTTGGAAAATCCAACTGGAATCTGACTGGATTATCCAGCTTGGAATTTCAGCTGGCAATCCCAGTTAGAAATTTTAGATGGAAAGCTAACTGGATTTTCCAGATGAAAATTTTAACTGAGTTTTTTAGCGGGAGATGTACAAGTTGTTGTCCAGCTAGGAATTCCGACTGGTTTTTTTCAGCTGGAAATCCAACTTCATTTTCCATTTAGAAATTTCAACTGGAATCTCTAGTTAGAGACTTCCACTTGGTTTTTCAGATGAAATTCTCAACTGAGGTTTTCAGCTGGGATTTCAAAGTTTTGATGTTTTGCGAACGTGTAGAATATTTTATGGCCATTTTCATCATTTTGCGTTACCGTTTAAAGAAATGATCGCAATTCTCAATCAACTTTAATAATCCAGAGATAATTTTATCATTTAGAAGATTTTCTAGAATTCTTTCTCATGTTGGTTTCTATTCAAATAACATTTTTAACGAAAATTTTAAGTATAAAAATAACTTGTTTCACAGGGAAAAATAAAAATTAGATTTTTTGTATTTTATGGCCAATAGTTTATTGGATTAACATGTTTCATACAATTTTAAACAATTAAATTAGAATACAACTTATGTTGTACAATCAATGAAATATATTTTTCAAATGGTGCAATGTTGGTTACATATACTTTTGCTCATACTTATTGGGAAATAAGTAAAATAATGAATTATTAGTAAAAATTAGTAAAACATTTGTCAACATACATATTTGAACTTTCAGTAATCATAGGTATACATTTTACCAATTCAGATGTCTAGAGTATGTACATATACGCAAAAAAAAAGTTCAATAAATTTTACGGAACTTTTCCATACATGCATAAATTTAATTTTCAGTTTAAATATATTCATTACCGTATTTATTTGATTCGTTTTTTTGTTTCGTTTTTATAACTGTTCATTTTATGTTGATAATTTTTAATTTTATTTATCAAACTTATAACATTTCTTAAATTTGAAAATTCACGCTAATGAATAAAACATAATTATAATATAATAATATAATAATAATCAAATAATATAATAATAATTAAATAAAATAATAATATAATAAATAATAATTTCGAGACATGTTTGTATTAATGTCTTCAGTTTTTATCTTGACCCAAAAATAAATTCAATGTAGTTTATTTATATTGGCATTGGGTCATAATTTTTCATTAAAGAACAATGTTCAAGCAAACATATCAAAAAAATTTTTAAAGGGGCAGAAAATATATTGTAGGGGTGAAAAAGGCAAACGTTTCGGCCACAAATGGGGGCCCTCTTCAGTGCCAAATTTAATGTACTTAGTGTCTAAGCTGTAAACGTGCAAGAAAAGTTATTAGCACTAACATTAGATTTTTTTTTTGTTTTGTTTTTTTGGTATTTTTTAATGATATTTTATAAACATGCAAAACTTATGTGAGAAAGGAAGATGGTAAGCTCCAAGGCATCTAGGAACGAGACCGCTCCAAAACACAGCCTTAAAAAAGTGTGAGAACTCCTATCTTGCAGATCCGCGAAGAGTGAATCCGCAAACTGCCCCTCCTCAAAGGTACACACGAGAACCACCTATGGACACTGATATCTCCTACAAAATAAGCACAGATCCTGCAGAAAAAACATCACCATCCACAAGGGGCTCACAACACCCACAAGAAGTAAGCACTTCACAAAATCACAAAACACGAACCCGGACGGAAACAGATTTTTCGTTGAAGGGCAAAATCAAAAATTGATAGTTTTTATTTCAATATTTAATCTTCTATTTTCCTTTAAGACACAGAGGCGGCAGATAGAAGTAGCCACACACTCTGTTTGGTGTCAAAAAGGAAACTGATTTGAGAAGAGAGCAGTACCGTTTGAAAACTAGCATAAAATTTTAATATATACAGTGAAAATTTGTTGTGGAGGGTCAAGTTACAAACGCATAAACAAACCCCATACACGGTCTATGTCCTGGAAACTCGGGACCCGAGTACGCTTAAGTGTTCGGAGAGCGGAGAGAGAGAAAGAAGGGTTTCAGACCACATGTTGAGAGAGACCCTCGGAGGAAGTAATTTTGGAATAAAATAAAATGTGATGATTAAAAAACATATTCTTAGAAAGAGAGTTGCAAAACAATGAAAAGGGCTATGTCTTATTCAGTTAGTTTATCTAAAAATGCATTATTTTATATCGCCGGTTTAAAATTATGAATACATTCTTTACTTAATTAACGCTACATAATAACGTACATACGCGAGTGGTACCTTTAAAAGAAATGCGATTTTTATACGTATTCTTACCATCTTAAATATGATATTTTTGTTTTAATCCGAACATAAAATTTTTATAAGTATAAATTTTTATAAATATAAAATTTTTATGAATATAAGATTTTTATAAATATAAAATAATGCATTTTTAGCTAAACTAACTGAATAAGACATAGCCCTTTTCATTGTTTTGCAACTCTCTTTCTAAGAATATGTTTTTTAATCATCACATTTTATTTTATTCCAAAATTACTTCCTCCGAGGGTCTCTCTCAACATGTGGTCTGAAACCCTTCTTTCTCTCTCTCCGCTCTCCGAACACTTAAGCGTACTCGGGTCCCGAGTTTCCAGGACATAGACCGTGTATGGGGTTTGTTTATGCGTTTGTAACTTGACCCTCCACAACAAATTTTCACTGTATATATTAAAATTTTATGCTAGTTTTCAAACGGTACTGCTCTCTTCTCAAATCAGTTTCCTTTTTGACACCAAACAGAGTGTGTGGCTACTTCTATCTGCCGCCTCTGTGTCTTAAAGGAAAATAGAAGATTAAATATTGAAATAAAAACTATCAATTTTTGATTTTGCCCTTCAACGAAAAATCTGTTTCCGTCCGGGTTCGTGTTTTGTGATTTTGTGAAGTGCTTACTTCTTGTGGGTGTTGTGAGCCCCCTTGTGGATGGTGATGTTTTTTCTGCAGGATCTGTGCTTATTTTGTAGGAGATATCAGTGTCCATAGGTGGTTCTCGTGTGTACCTTTGAGGAGGGGCAGTTTGCGGATTCACTCTTCGCGGATCTGCAAGATAGGAGTTCTCACACTTTTTTAAGGCTGTGTTTTGGAGCGGTCTCGTTCCTAGATGCCTTGGAGCTTACCATCTTCCTTTCTTACATAAGTTTTGCATGTTTATAAAATATCATTAAAAAATACCAAAAAAACAAAACAAAAAAAAAAAATCTAATGTTAGTGCTAATAACTTTTCTTGCACGTTTACAGCTTAGACACTAAGTACATTAAATTTGGCACTGAAGAGGGCCCCCATTTGTGGCCTAAACGTTTGCCTTTTTCACCCCTACAATATATTTTCTGCCCCTTTAAAAATTTTTTTGATATGTTTGCTTGAACATTGTTCTTTAATGAAAAATTATGACCCAATGCCAATATAAATAAACTACATTGAATAATAAATAATATAATAATAATAATTAATTCAACGCTGCACTGACGGTAGAGTCAACGTAAATTCACCCAAAAATTATTAGCTGTGGCAATACTCGCAATTGTTCTTTTCAATTCTTTCGCTTTCTTAATAAATGTGTTCCTAATTATATATGCCAATTTTATTATGGATATTATATTGTGTCATCGTGTAATTTTTTCAAATCACACGGCGTTCCAGCGTTAACATCACCGGTGAATGGACGGGGCTGACGTAGCTGGATTAACATGAGTTTCCAACGCTACATTAGCGCTGGCAGCACGTTAACCTAACGTTGTAAACGCGCCGTTGTTCCTCCCCGTCAATGCAGCTGGATTTTCCGTATAACCTGACGGTTTTTTTCCTAATGTATAAAGCACCGGGCTTAATATGCAAAATTGGTATGAGCTTCTACCACTATTGGCATGAAGTCATGCATTTTTCGCACGGAATGTCTTATGCTATAAAATAAACAAACGCATGCCGTTATTACTAGTGTCATTTGCTGTTAGAGCAATGTTCCTTGCGAAATTAGCTCGACCATCGCCTTTCTATGGTTACAAGAAAACTTATCCTATTTCAGCAAGAGTTCTCTTAAAAACCAAGAGAACACGTAAGATGCTACGTTCGAAAGTGGGCGTGGCCTAATATCTCGGTTGCAAGAGAACTCATGCTGAAATAGGATGAGTTCTTGCAACCATAGCAAGGAGAATTTCGAGCTTTTTTCGCAACACTCAACTGCTCCAAGTGCATGAAACTAGGTACTTTTTTAGCATGAAGGGATCTTTGCTTAAAATGTATGGATTTTTCACCAGGATAGCAAATACGAAACCTGCTACAAACGCATGAACAGTATTCTTGCTATTATAGTCAGATTTTTTTCTCCGCGTACCCCGTAGAGGGGTTCTGTAGATTTTTCACACTCTAATAACAGACTATTCACTGTTAAACGATTCCCTTCACTATTAAAGGATTTTCTATTCAAAATTGGAATGAGAGGAAATCCTTCAACAGTTAATATATTGTCATTTCAAATGCTGTCATTTTACTGCCAAAGTATTTCCTTTCGTCTGGGAATAAAAATCTTTGTCGTACAAAGAAAATATAATTTCGAGGATAAAAGAAAAAAAATTGTATGGTATAACCTAATATGAAATGTACACAAGCCCAACTTTGACAAATGCCAATATTAAATCGATCATTTTCAATACCATAATAACGACCTGTCTTTGATTACCGCTTAAAGAAATTTTGAGATACAACTTTGATGAAAACCATAAAACAACAATGGTACCAATACGGAATATTCGCCTTATTTCTCATAAAAAACATAAATTGTTTATTTATTTTACGTACCACCTGATCTAGTTTATTTCTCGAAAAATTAGATATTTGCAAAAGAAAATTTCAATCTGCGCGACCAAATATTTTTTTGCTATGACTCATATGAGATAAAGATTTAGAAAAGTGCGTCCGCGTTTTCATAGATAAAATATATTATAGGAATACTCATAAATATGCAATTAAAGGTCAAGAGATTTTTTCTTAAATTCACTTAAAATAAATTACTAAATTTTCTCAAATTTTATCTTAATTTTACGAAATGGCATCTACATAACATTTCAGTTACATGCTTTGGAAAATTCCGATAATTTCTACTTTTATCACGATTGATGATAAAGTTTTTAATTGATTAGTAAAATTTGACTAATTGACAAGTTAATTTAATTTTATAGTCGTAAAATTGCCTGAAAGTGAAGTCTTACCTGACCAAGTTGTGGTATTAATAACTATTCAGAGCAGAGGCGAGCACAATCAGCAAATAATTGACAGGAAAAGAGGATGACTGACATAAATTTAAGATTATTAGTATTGTACTTCATTTTTAATTTACTGCACTCTTAAAAATCTTATTCATTTTAATAGACTTTAATATATGAGTGGTAAATTAAAATTAATAGATTTTTATATTATGAAATTTTTTTCATCATTCAGAAATAATAATTACTGATGAGGACTCCAATAAGAGTCGCAGCGTTTGATTAAAACTACTGTTTTTTTCATTTATAAACCAAAAAGCCAATCAACCAACATTGCAAATATTGTTGTTGAGAGTCAATATAATTGCTGTTTTAATTTTTATAACTTCTCAATTAAAATATATTAAAATTAACAAACATTATTAAAATATATACACATGTATATTAAAATTTAAATAAAAGTCTGTACTTTTTAAGAACAAGGTATTTTAAATTCAATATACGTTACTGTAGAAAAACCACCATTACGTGTAATTTAAGTTTAAGACAGAAACTTCTAAGAGTGTAATAATTATAAACTTACGAATAAAAATTGATATAATTGAAAATGTTGAACGAGTAGCTGAAAAATATTATTCATTGATATTATAATACGTAACTATTCATAATATTAAATTATATAATAGTATATAATATAGGTGGAAAATAAAATATTTGCAAGAAGATTTTTCAAATTGTTTCAAACGAAATATTTCTTGCGTTACAACCTACAAGACTTGTATTTCAAAAATAGTAAAAAGAAAGATAAGATAAACTGCATGTATGTGCGCGATTGTATTGTCTTTACTATTGCTAACAGCGGAGGTGCATATTCTAGCAGATTATCTTATCTTGTTTTTTACTATTTTTGGAATAAAAGTCTTGTAGGTCGTAACGCAAAAAATATTTTGTTTGAAGCAATTTGAAGAATCTTCTTGCAAATTTTTTCTTTTTCACTTACATTATATAATTTTAAATTATCAATAATTAGGTATTATAATATTAATGAATGATATTGTTCATATACTCGTTCAATATTTTCAATTATATCAATTCTTATTCGTAAGTTTATAAGTATTACAATGTTAGGAATTTCTGTCTTAAACTTCCATTACATGTAATGGAGGTTTTTTTCAGTAACGTATATTGAATTTAAAGTACTTTGATCTTAAAAAATCTGCCCGCTTTGCGGGCACATTCTCATTGCGCGCTTGGCGCGCAAGTTTGAGCGCGCCTAGGGCGCGCGATTCGATCGTCACGCTTCGCGCTCCGTTGTTTCTGGACCTCGCGCTTCGCGCTCGGTCTTGTGCTCTTCGCATACGTTTAAGTTTATTTCTTATAATTTAATACTGAAGCTCAAACCAACTTAATGATATTAAAGATGATGTAAATTAGTCATTTTCTCAAATTCACTAAGTTTCTTTTTCAGATTATGTGAAACAGGAAATTCAATTTACTTAAGGCTCTATCGGCCTTAAGGAATACATTCTTATCATGACACTCGCGCTTCGCGCTCGATTTTCTGTATGCATTTTTGTAACTTTTTAATAAATTACATGACTATTGATAAATTTATTTTCTTCCAAATCTTTTAAAAAGGAAAAATAATCGTAGACTTTATTTAAGGAAATGATTTTGCAGAACAAAGCTTATTTCGTATCACATATTTTGGTGAAAAAAATCGAATTTATTTAATATTAAAAATCAAAACATAAAATATACATCCTGTCGAGAAATTAATCGATAAGAATGTGTAGACCTTATTTAGCCAAACAATTTTCATCTCAAAGTTTTTTTTGAATCTCACATATTTTGTCTAAAAAATGGAATTTTTGAATTTTAATCGTATTTTTTGGAATTGAAACGAAAAATATATGTTTTATCAGAAACTGTGTGAGACAAAAATCTTTTTGAAACTAACAACTTTGTATACTTACGTTTTTT
Source organism: Diplolepis rosae (assembly GCA_030998225.1). NCBI lineage: Eukaryota > Metazoa > Arthropoda > Insecta > Hymenoptera > Diplolepididae > Diplolepis > Diplolepis rosae. The sequence continues at coordinate 27,333 of JAPYXD010000275.1, forward strand.
TCTTATTTTACATATTATTGTTAAAAAATTGAATTTTGGATTTTCAATAGTTTTTTTTTAATTAAAAAGAAAAATATGCATCTTATGAAAAAATGTTACAATTCAAATTTGTAGGACTTCATTTATTCAATAATATTGTATCATAACGTTTTTTCGTATCTCGTATAATTTAACTGTAAAATGGAATTTTGATATTGACTTTTTTCGAATTTGAATATGCTGTAATATTTCTAATTTTGATTTAATCAAAAAATGTTATCAGGATAATTTTTAGAGATTTATGAGCACTATCTAAAACCAGTATTGAAATTTTTTATTTTTTCAAAAAATTATTTTCAAAAACACAAGAGTGGTGCTCAACCCCTCAATTTTGATTGGATGTGGCTGGTTAACGAACTTTTCCTTACTTTTTCGGCTCCAATAAAGTGTATCAAAGCTCAATTCAATCTGATAATTCTATCGAGAGTTATGCCGCACACGACCTACAGACAGACAGACAGACAGACACTTTCGTAAAAACCATTTTTTCTGACTCAGGGGGTCTCAAAACGTAGAGATTTGATGAAAATTTCGAAAGTCATTTTTCACATAAAACCAATACCTTCTCATCCATGATGAGAATGTAAAAATACAGACTTTTATTTATATTTTAATATACCTGTGTACATATTTTAATAATGTTTGTTAAGTTTATTATATTTGAATTGAAAAGTTAATAAAATTAGAACAGCAATTGTATTGCCTCTCAACAGCAATATTTGCAATGTTGGTTTATTGGCTTTTTGGTTTATAAATGGAAAAAACAGTAGTTTTAATCAATCGCTACGACTCTTATTGGAGTACTGATCAGTAATTTTTATTTCTAAACTATGAAAAGAATTCCATAATATACAAAACTATTAATTTTAATTTACCACTCATATATTAAAGTCTATTAAAATGAATAAGATTTTTAAGAGTGCAGTAAATTAAAAATGAAGTACAATACTAATAATCTTAAATTTATGTCAGTCATCCTCTTTTCCTGTCAATTATTTGCTGATTGTGCGCGCATCTGCTCTGAATAGTTATTAATACCACAACTTGGTAGGCAGGACTTCACTTTCAGGCAATTTTACGACTATAAAATTAAATTAACTTGCCAATTAGACAAATTTTACTAATCAATTAGTAAAACTTTATCATCAATCGTGATAAAAGTAGAAATTATCGGAATTTCCCAAAGCATGTTACTGAAGAGTTTTGTAGTTGCAATTTCATAAAATTAAGATAAAATTTGAGAAAATTTAGTAGTTTAGTTTGAATGAATTTAATATATTTAATCTATAAATTCAGAACAAAACATCGAATACGCTTGCATTATTATATTGTCCTTACAATTGCAAAACGTGGAAGTGTGTATACAAGCACGTTTCTTCATCTTTATCTCATATGAGTCATAGGAAAAAAATATTTGGTTACGCACATTGAAATTTTCTTTTGCAAATATTTTTGGTGCTGGACTGATAGCTTCTGTTTCTCGCAAAAGCAGCTTCAAATGAGTATCTTTGACGCGTTATGTCATTTGGGTTTATTGTCGAGGGTTGATGAACTAAAAATACTGAATTCCCAGCGAAATCCATCATGACCTTTTATCAATGTATTTGGATCGAGGTCCTTTATTTTTTGATTATTACAAAAACGTTTTTTATGAATGAAACCAAAACCACTGCTCAAAAATGGATGGTTAACAAACATGTCCTTTTTTTTAGACCCTCAAGAGACCCTCAAGTTTTTTCGGACTCAGGGGGTCTCAAAACGTGAAGATTTGATGAAAATTCAGAAAGTAATTTTTCACATACACGGAAAAAATTTATCGCTTAAAAAGTCATCAACTTTGTGTAATACTCGTGGATAGGTTACAAAGTCGACTAAATATTATGAACCTCCTTTTTGAAAAAAATGTAAAACGTAAATTCGAAAGTTTAAGTGACAGTCGCGGAAAATTTAAAACACCGTGGGTTGAGTTCCATTTTCTCTAAACCAGGCATCGAAGTCTAAGTGACAGTCGAAGAAAATGTTGAACAGTGTAAACAGGAAAATATTATTTTCTGTGATATGATCTTGCACTTATATAGTTAATTATTTTTCACTTCTACATTAACTATATAATCCTAATATGAACTTACCATTATATTTAACTCTGTACAACATTACAGAAACGCAATTTTTTATAAACACTTCGCAGCACCGAGAATCGAACGCTCGCACGCACGCACACATCCTAACCCAATTCTAATCGCACGCCCTAACCCGCATAGTCGATACATGTCGTGGAGACTTGTGTAAAATATTTGCATCACATTCAGAGTTTGAAGGCAAAACTAAAATAATAGATCAATTTCAAATTTGACGTAATACACTTTATCAAGGTTAACATATACTTACTCGGAACTAATTCTTCAATGCACGCTTCAATCCAGATTTAAACAAAACCAAACGACACGTAATCTCAAAATCGAACCAAAATTATTACAAAAACATAAAGCCGAGCTGCATTGTCTGCTGTGCGATGCTACGAATTACGTTCCTGCGCATCGCTTTTTGCGACTGTCGAGAAAATTTTAGAAGACGGCATATAAAATCTGATGAACTTTAGAATACAATTTACAAAACTATTTGTTTAAATTACTTTAATTTCAAATTATTCGATAGTCTTTCAAAATCTATGACAAATGAATCCAAAGATTATGAAACTTTTCGTTACTTCTTAAAAAAGATCAGTTAGTGTTTAAAATACTTTTATAATAGTAAATACGCGACAATTTTTCTTCGACCTGGTTTTCTAAAAGTTATTCGACTTTTTTCTACTATTTCCTAAAAGTCATTGAAACCTTACAAGACTTTCTCCGATTTTACTTTCTGTCCACGACTCTTCGAATAGTCTGTTAAATTTTAAGCGACAAATTTTTTCCGTGTAAAACCAATACCTTCTCATATAGTGAGAATGTAAAAAAAATCTGAAAAATTTCGAACCGTAACACAAGAATAGAGACTCAAGGTAGTTGTGCCAAAATCAGTTTTTTGTCGAAACTATGAAATTTTTAATGATTTTAAGATTTAAAATTATATTAGCAGTCATGTTTCGTGAGACGAGAAGCATTATTTTTTATGGAAAACATTTTTAACTTACAAAAAATAATAATTTTGGTAATGTTTATTTGCAAAAAAGTCATTCATTCCTATATTTTCGTAAGAATTTAAAAAAAATGATTGGTCTTTTATAATATATGGCATATTTTTTATGCTAAATATTCCCATACTTCTCTACTGTTTCCAATTTTGAAAATATGTGAAAAATCTTCATGAAAATTCAATAATTTTTCAAAAATTCTTAAGAAGCGATAGTAATGATAAATTCTATTACAAAAAACATTACTAATGATAATATCATTTCATGTCTTGAAATTATAGAAAAAGTTTTTTTCCAGAAACCTTATTTTTGGTACAACTACCTTAAAATCTGAAAAAAATATTTCAGCAATTAATAGTATTAATCATTGGAGTTCATCGCCATAAAATTGCTTTATAATTAACTTCAGACTTGTTTCTTCAAAGTAATAATACATTTTTCATTGATCTTCTTCCAAATCATCAAGGAAATAGTTTTTATAAAATTCAAAGCACTTACTTTCAGCTGTTACAGCAATTACAACCATAAGGAACACAGAGATTTTTAAATACATTTTACTAGATTCAAAAAATCCCAAACTAATATGGTTCATAGATTTGTACCTAAAGCTTATATGAGGACTGTTTTAGCTTCATTAATGCCACCCCACATCAGACAAATTTCAATTAGCATTCAAATGTCACGTAACCGGAGAACAACAAAAGTTTTTAAACCTAGGAATATATTATAGACTGGTACGTAGATAATATCAATAACAATATAAATAATAAAATTTTTTTGTATTATTGTATCCCTCTTGATCCATACATAAATAAAGATTATATTTTTAATTAATGCGTTTATATCATCTTTATTACTTTTGATTAATATTATTTTATATATTATTAATATTAATTTTAATTAATTAATAATTTAAAAATCAATTTTATTCCGTTCAATTTTGTAATCGATCCTATCAATGAATACACTGATCAGCTTAGCCCATTAACGCCCAAAATTTAGGTTTTCACATGATCATATTTCATTGATTGCCAACAACGCTAGGGTAATGGGAATCTTACAAAAATTCGTACCCGACTATTTTCGAGTATGCTCTTTCAGATTTTGTTACTTAGAGAGCATAAAAAATTGATTTTCCCAAAAAAATTTGCAATTTAAAAGAAAATTTCGACCAATTTCTGAGGTAGTTTTTCCAAAAAAGTAATTTTTTCAAATCGTTTGACCACTCGAATCGGCCTGTTTTCATCAAGAGTCGTGCAATTTTTATATGTGCTTCAAAACCATGTATTTGGAAGAAATTTATTTTCATTAGTATTTTCAAAATGGCGGCTGGAAAAGTGTAAAACTTTGCGTAACATTGAAAAAATGGACTGAAACGGTTTTATATTGTTTTTTGAAGTGAATCGTTGAATACTGTGTTGAACTTTGTGAAAAATCATTTGTAAGTAATTCTTGTACAACAATTGTGGTTAGATCTCCCAAATTCAAAATGGCTGATTTAAGATGGCGGAGGAAAATGATAAAATTTTTTTAATGAATGAATTTAAGATGATCAGTCGAACACTATTTGCCAGCGAGTTTCTAATTCGTACACTGTTGCCCGATTTTCTCTACGTGGAGGTTGTGTTCTGAAAAAACATTGTTTTTTTTTTGGTTTTTTGTTTTCATTTTTGAATTTTTGTTTGTTTTTGTTTTTCAATATTTTTGGTTTTTTAACTTTTTTGTATTATCCTTCTCTTTTTTTAATGATGTATTTCATTTTTAAATTGCAAAGTTGCTTACTCTAACCTTTTGTTTCAAAAATTTGGTGCTTCTGTTCGAAACATGTCTTGCAAAAATACAAGTCACAAGCAGAGCATATATTCACAGTGCGTTTACCACATTGGTTGCTGCAGAATTTTGTAATCCACCTCCACGTAGTGAAAATCGGGCAACAGTGTAGAAATTAGAAAGTCGTTGGCAAATAGTGTTCGACTGATCATCTTAAATTCATTCATTAAAAAAATTTTCGCTCTAATTGTCAGCCATCATCAATCTTGCATAACAGAATTCTCAAATCTGATTTCAGATTCGTAATCAGCGAGTATGAAAACCCCTTAGACCAAATTTCAGCGCAAACTCACGCTATTTTTATGGTTCCCTCCGCCATCTTGGATCCGCCATTTTGAATGATTCAGATCTGAACTTCGATTTGTATTCAGCTTCCTTGAAAACCCAGGGGACCAAATTTTTGCGTCAAATCTCGTTTTTTATTAGTTTCCTCCGCCATCTTAAATCAGCCATTTTGAATTTGGGAGATCTAACCACAATTGTTGTACAAGAATTACTTACAAATGATTTTTCACAAAGTTCAACACAGTATTCAACGATTCACTTCAAAAAACAATATAAAACCGTTTCAGTCCATTTTTTCAATGTTACGCAAAGTTTTACACTTTTCCAGCCGCCATTTTGAAAATACTAATGAAAATAAATTTCTTCCAAATACATGGTTTTGAAGCACATATAAAAATTGCACGACTCTTGATGAAAACAGGCCGATTCGAGTGGTCAAACGATTTGAAAAAATTACTTTTTTGGAAAAACTACCTCAGAAATTGGTCGAAATTTTCTTTTAAATTGCAAATTTTTTTGGGAAAATCAATTTTTTATGCTCTCTAAGTAACAAAATCTGAAAGAGCATACTCGAAAATAGTCGGGTACGAATTTTTGTAAGATTCCCATTACCCTAGCGTTGTTGGCAATCAATGAAATATGATCATGTGAAAACCTAAATTTTGGGCGTTAATGGGCTACACTGAGAAAACTGGAGTGTCAAACTTTGAGTGTCAAAATGTAGATAGTCAGTTTGAACTTCTAGATAGTACAACACTTTCTCCGAAATTTTTTCTTTTTGGTCAGGGAGACACTCATTTGATATTCTGCTTAACTGTTACCAGAGGGTCAGAATCACTATAAAGAGTGTCAATTGGTGAAATACGCGCCAAAATTGTAAAGTCACGTGGGTTCGCCTATTTTTCCTCCAATATCACCAGCGTGGACTCTAACCTCATTTCCAGTTTCGCGTCCTTTACGTGTTAAAGTGTCACGAGGGTTATTTTTGCCAACTAATTGTCGAGTACCTATTTCACTTGCTATAATAACATAATAATTGTGAAAGCTTAAATGTAATAGTTTTGAGGTTAGCCATAGAGGTCTGTTTTTCCCTCTTCGATAATCTATTTTTCTCTCTGCGATGATCAACTTTTCCCTCTAAAGTATTCAAGTTGACCATCTTATTTTCACAATCCACAGGTAATAAGTTACACTATCTAGAAGGCTGTCCTATAGTTTAACCTCAAATATAGTCTGCTTCACCCTCCAAATGTTTAGGTTGACACTCCAGTTTTCTCAGTGTAGTCGAGCTCCAGTGTTCACAAATTGGATTTAAATGTTTAAGTTAACGATTATTTATACCTTAGCAATTAGAAATTTGAAAATTCGAAATTTATATTCGATGAATTATTACGATTAGAAGCATAAAAAATTTATTTTGTGTCCAAACGGGCGGAAAAAGTCGCATTGCATGCTTGCGCGTAGAGCGACATGCAGCAAATTGCGCCTCGGCGTCAAAATCGGGCGAAATGTTCATACCGCCCGCTTCAACGGGCAAAATGTTCATACCGCACGAAACTTGACTGCCCGCGGCTAACTACGCACTCGCACGCAACGCGACTTTTTCCACCAATTTGGACACAAAACGTCGTGTGTACCTCGAGCGACATGGTAGCGATATGACTCGTGTGAATACCGCCCTCACTACGCTCGAGCGGGTACTCTTCACATTCGTCACAATCGCCACCATGCTGCCCTTGGTACACAATCTACTATTGTATAGTTTTAAAGTTTAACATTTAAAATCCATCAAACGTTGAAAAAATTTTTAATTTTTCAATTCTCATCATGTATAAGAAGGTGTTAGTTGTATGTGTCAAATGACTTTCCAGATTTTAATAAAATATTCACATTTGAGGAAAAACGGTCTTTACGAAAATGTCTATCTGACAGTAGAATGTAGTTCGAGTAGGTCGTACACTCCATAACTCTCAATAGAATTATCGGACTGAATTGAGCTTTGGCATACTTTATTGGATATGAAAATGTAATGACTAATTTCTCAACCAGTTTAAAATTGAAGTTGCTTTTGAAGACTCTTGGGCACTGAGTTCCATAAGTCGCAGTTGCAGAAAATTTCAGTGACTATTTATTAAATAATAGAAGAAGTTCAATAATGGTAGAAAAAGTTGGACACTATATAATGAAAGTCACTTAAATTTTCTACGACTGCGTCTTATAAAACTCTAAGTCAAGAGACTTCGACAGTAACTTAAATTTTAAGTGACTAATTTTTCCCGTGTGCTTAGAAACTTTTTTAAAAATATTAATGTTATAGGAATATAAGAATGTAAAATTCAATGTTTAAACGCTTGTACTGAATAAATTATTAATGATGGAATTTTTTTAACTATACCATCTTAAAGAGCAAGTTCGAATCTACGTAAAACATTAAGATTCAGAAAATCGATTTTTGGCCGCTTAGGGGTCTTTCTTCAGATCGCGTCACATATATTCCGATAATTTCTATCAGTGTGCTCGTTACAATGGGGTCTCCTTTTTTAAATTATGCTTGAAACTGAAACGTAAAAGTCTAAACCGAAAATTTTTCTGTTCAGAATTGATACATTTCAACGAAAATTAAACTTTTAGGTGATATGAAAAAATTCATTGCTGTAATATGTGTGCATATAATATCTATAAATATAACTATTTATAGAATGCATGAATTCGACGGGGAAAACAAAGTTAGAGACTTTCTCGCAAGTCGGGAGACAGATGAAGGAGTTGGCGAATAAACAGGAGTCGGGGGGTCTTTCGGAACGGCCACCGGAAGTCAGCCCCATGAAGAGGTTGGAAATGGCAAATGGCAGGCCCTCCCGACTCAGTGGTAGAAATACGAAGAATTATGATTATTATTTTAAGCGAAGTACAAGTTGCGGCCAACTGTTGGCGCTACGTGTTACTCCCGTTGCACACCAGCCCGCTTACCATAGTTTGCATCTGTTGTTATTGCGCATACGTGATTGATGAACAGAGCGATTGTTTTTATTTCATTTATAAAAATTAATGTGGTGAAGGTGACTTTAAATAAACGGAGGTGTGTTGTTCCTGAGTGTTCCTCGCCTCGATACGTTGAGCAGTGATCCCAGAACGTGGGAGCTGGCAGCCCCCTCCATAGATGCCTCGAGCTCATTGCGTCTTCCTCACTGAACCAACCTATGGCAGTGGAGCGAGGAAGAAGCCATGAGCTGGTGGGATCCATAGTGGGGGCCACTAGCTTCCAGGTTTTGAGCTCACTGACGTGAAACACCACTAATTTCCGAAGGACGAAAATCAGGGGTTGAAGTGGTTAGAAGCGGTGTCAAACCCATTCCTGACTAAGTTAACCTACAAAAATATTTATCAAAGCGGTTATATCGAGTGTGCTATTTGCATTTTCAGGCGGAAGATTATTTGTGTGGTTCGCGGAATTAGTGTTTGCCATATATGTATTGAATACATATGTGAACAATTTTTAAATTGAATATATTTATCAATAAAGTGGATAAACCAAGTGAAAGGCATAAAAATACTGGGTGTCTAATAAAATACGTAAAAATGTGTAAACAATAATTTATTAGGTGTGCTACTAAGTTCCCGCTGTTTGTGAATAGATGGCTCCAGCAGTAAGCGCTGGTCGATTTTGACATATCCAAAACGTCATGAACCAAGCTAAGACATATGGTAAACAAAACCGTTATTACATATTAATGATTTTGTTTTGGCGTCATATACTTTTGGTTGTGTGAAAATATCTGATTTTGTGCCAAATGATCGTCATTTGCGGGAAGTGTTGATTTTCTTCATTCATTAGAAGAAAACGGCGGCTGAAGCGCATCGAGAGCTCCAAAAATTTTACGGAGAGGCTGCTCCAAGTGGAACAACGTACCGTGATTGGATCCGCCGCTTCAAAGACGTTGATTTCGATATTGACGACCGTCCGCGTGAAGGAAGGCCAAAAACCTTCGGAGACGCTGAATTGGAGGCATTGCTCGATGAGGATTCGTGCCAACAACAAGAAGAGCTTGCTTCAGCATTAAGAGTTACCCGCCAAGCCGTTTTCAAGCGATTGCATGCGTTGGGAATGATTCAAAAACAAGGAACTTGGGTTCCTTATGATTTGAAGCCAAAGGACGTTGAGTGTCGTTTTTCCACCTGTGAACAACTGCTTCAACAGCAAAAAGGAAGGATTATCTTCATCGCATCGTGGCGGGTGATGAAAAATGGATTCTTTACAGCAACCCAAAGAGAAGGAAGTCATGGGGACTGCCCGGTTATGCTTCTACGTTGTCGGCTCGGACGAATATTCACGCTGCGAAGGTTATGCTGTGTATTTGGTGGGACCAGGTCAGTGCTATTTATTATGAGCTGAGCTCTGCGTGACAAAGCATGACAGCATGACAACGCTCGGCCTAACGTTGCCAAACCCGTTAAAACCTATCTGCAAACGCCCAAATGGGAAGTCCTTCCCCACCCGCCGTATTCCCCAGATATTGCGCCATCCGATCACTACTTGTTCCGGTCGATAGCACATGGTCTGGCTGATCAGCAGTTCCGCTCATATGAAGACATCAAAAAATGGCTTGATTCGTGGATAGCCTCAAAAGATGAACACTTTTACCATAACGGTATTCAAGCTTTACCAGAAAGATGAGCAAAAGTTTTAGCTAACGATGGGCAATACTTTAAATTATTCATTTGTAACCATGTTTTCACAATAAAGTTGCATTTTCATAAAAAAAAACAGCGGGAACTTAGTTGTGCACCTAATACATAACACAGGTTTACATGGTTTTGTTATGGAGTAGCTGAGGTACATTTCCAAAGTAATTTTTGGCGTAGAAACCGGATCCGGGCTCAGAATTGCTCCATGGCGTCAGGTTTTCGAGTAATCCTAACCTAAATGTGCGAAAAACACGGTTTTTCTCTATATTTGAGCATCGATAATTTCGCGAATTTTTATTATTTTTGAAATTTAAGAAAACCATCAAAAAGAGCCACTTTTCAGCTTTTCATTTCACTATTTACATGTATTATTTTAATTTTTTTAACCGTAGATATCGAAGATTAAAAAAAAAATTGCAGGTTTCGCAATGACCGATATATGGCGGGAAAAAATGATAGGATCCTACTATTTTTGTAATTAAAAATTACAGGTTTCGCAATGACATTATGTACTGATTTAATTAATCAAAATTCAACTCAAACATCAATTGAAGTACAGTATAAGTAGTCAATAAAATAGTTTTCTACGAAATTTGAATATGAAACACTGAAATAAAGAAATATTGCACGAAGTTGAAGCACTTTTTCGTGATCTGAAAAGCTGTTTTGTATTAAAATATGCTGATATGTACAGAAATACGAATGTATCAGAAGATAAGTGGTGTTTGCTATACCGTTATTCCATATTAATAATTTGTGTTATAATGATACGACTAAGCGTATCAAAAACTTGAAAGGGTCATCAGCGCACACGACACGTGCGCTTATTACCGCTGAAAATATCAGAACAAAATGTTTATCCCATTATGTAGTTCACATATTTTGAAAGCTGAAGAATCTAGATTCACAGTAAGCGGAATAATTTTTTTTTAAATGTCCTTTTTCCAACAAATGCAAAAACAATATTCAAACTGAAAAATTTATGTGGAAAAATTTTTTGTTCAATATAGTCAGAGCCATTGAAAAGAAGGGAAAAAAGCTACAAAAACCAATATACGAAAGACATTATTAAAAAAAAAATGCATGTTACAATTTTTTCAAAAAAGGTGTTTAAGTAAAAATATGACATTTAAAAATTTTGTTCAAATGTCTCAAAAATTGCTTATTTACCCTAAAAAATCGTTTTTGTCGAAAACGCCACATTGGTTGAATCAAAATAATATATTTTCAATTTTAGTGAAAAGTTTATACTTATAATATATATATAATAAAAAGACTTTTGAAAAATACATAAACATGGCATAAAAATAATTATAAATCATAAATAATATAGATAAGAAATTGTTAACATGGTAACGCAAGATACACGTAAACAAAAAATCAGTTGCATGTAGAGATCACACAATAGGAACAGTATATTACATTACAAGGGGCGAAACAGAGCGATTGCATGAGTGTGAAGTTTGCTGCCCGAGTGAAACGAGGGCTGCAATCACACGAAATGCTTTCGCTGTGTTTTGTTTCGAGTAATATATACTATTTTTCATAGCAACTCTTTTGAGAATCTGATTGGCTGTAACTGTGGAGCGGGTTGAAAATCGTTGTTTCAACCCGCTCTACAGGTACCGAAAATCCGATTTTCAAAGGAGGCGCTATGAAAAAATATTTAATTAATCCAGTTGTAGAATTTGCATTACACATTTTTGCGATAAAATCAAAATCAAACTGGTATAAAATCGTTTTTGCTGAGAAACTTTAGTTTTCACAAATCTAAAATATCTCAAAAGTGGTAAAAGATACAAAAAAACTTACAACATTTTGACGTTGTTTCGAGAAGGAAGTTCTCGATCTCTCCTCAACAATTCAGTCAATAAAATTTTCATAATTTGAAATATTTTAAATGCGGTGAAAGATACGTAAAAACTGACAGAATTCTACAAATTACAGCTACATTATATTTTTTCATTCATTCAAATTGAATTTATATCAATAAAACGATTTCAGTTCAAACAATGCCATATTTTTTTATTACACGAAAATTCAAAAACTTTTCAAAAAAACTCAGGAAAAAAAAGAAGAATTAGGGAATTTTTCATCTGAAATTAGTAAGATCCATTTTTTTATTTACTTAAAAATAAAGAAGTTATATGTTTATATAATAAATGGAATTCCCACACCATGTTTGATTCCTCATTGATGGAGTTCTCCTCATCCATAAAGCTTTCCTTATCCATAAAAGGAATTCTCGGGTAAATGTTAGCAAAATAAACTTCAGTCGAGAGTCCATCTTCATCGTCCAGATAATTAAAAGCAATTCCAAAAAGTTCACCGCCATACATTAGAAACCCTCCGAAATATGACTAAAATATCGAAATGTGTATCTCAAAAAGGCTTATTAAATGAATTTACCAAAGAAAATAAATTATCAAGTTTAAGCTTCAAATTAATCAACTGTTAACTTCACAATTTCTTCCTTTATATTATACACTGTCAACAATTTTTGATAAAAATTTCCGAAACACACAACAAAAGTTTTGTGCAGTTACTATATCATGAAATTAAAATCAAATTTAGAAAAGAAACCACTGTCTTTTTAGTACACGCAGAAAAAAAACTGTAGAATCAACAGATGTCATCTTCTGGAATAGGGACAGCAGATTTTTTTGTAGTATTTACAGATTTTTCTGTTGGATTCACAGATTGTTTGTAAACTCAACAGATGAACCTGTAAAATCTACCGACATGTCTGTGTAGTCTGTATAGTTTCAAACTTGCAATTTTTTTACATCACTTTTTAACAGTATGTTCATCGGTCACACGTTCAAAATTTTTATGGTTTCACTTGTACAATTCATTTATATCGGTCAACCAAAATTGTTATCTGTCACACGTGCTACTTTTAAGTCTCTCTTGTTGGTATTTTTTTCAAATTAAGTTTTTACAGTTTTACTCATTAGCAAATTTAGTTATTTAGAGCAATTTCTTAATTTCAAACTTGCAATTCTTTTACATCATTTTTTAACATAATGTTCATCGGTCACACGTTCAAAATTGTTTAAGTTTCTTCCTTTGTATTTTTATAGAAAAAATTTTTTTCTGTGCCACCGCCGCGCAAACTCGTTTTTTCGCTACAGTTAACAGTAGCGCAATGTAGTACATTTCGCCAGAAAGGAATGAAATGTAAAAATTGAACGGCGCATGCGCCCATAGCCATGAAACGAAGCTCACTCCTTCTTATTGTTCTTCTTCGTCGTACAGCGTTAGCATCTTCCTGGCAAAGCCTTGTACATTTGAACTGCGCATGCGTCTACTAAAATCCATTACTACTACACAAGATCGATAAAATCAAAATGGCCGGGACTAGTCGTGACATATCAAGTGTAATGACTAGCACCGCAAACAACTACAATACTAGTTTAGATTCCAGTGTACGCATAAAAACACGTATACGCACCGAAGTCACATAAAATAGAATACGTGCCAATGCACACAATTCGGGTAATTCCGATACTCGTGACAATGCTCGTCCCGCAATGACCCTCATTCTGCGCCTGGGCACGTAATGTACTATTCTGTGCAGTTCATTTACATGCAGTTAAGACCAATTTTATAGGTTCACATGTATAATTCATTTATATCCTTTTATTACAATGTTTCTTTAAGGTTCTCTTTAGCAATTTTACAGAAAAAAATTTTTTTTGTACAGTTTTGTTACAGTTTTACTGTATCGCAAATTTAGTTATTTAGTCCAATTTTATATTTTCACACCTGCAATTCTTTTATACACGGGTAATTTTTAAGATTCCTCCTTTGTATTTTTTATAGAAATAAATTATCACTGATGAGGACTCCAGCCTGAGCCGAAACGTTTGAAAGAATGTAAGAACTGAGTTTTCATTATTTCTGGACCATAAAGCCAATTTATACATATATCGAATATTCATCAAAGGATCCATACAAGTCCTATCTATAAATTTTTGATGAAAACTTTTTGAAAAAATCAAAAAATCTAATACTGGTTTTTGGTAGTGCTCATAAATCTCTACAAATTATCGTCATAACATTCTTTGATTAAACCAAAATTATAAATGTTACAGTATTTTAAAACTTGGAAAAAGTCAATATCAAAATTCCATTTTCCAGTTAAATTATACGAGATATGAAAAAAAGTTATCATACAAAATTATTTTCCAGATTTAGACCTACAAATTTGAATTGCAACATTTTTCATGAGATGTATTTTTTGCATCTCACATATTTTGTCTAAAAAATGGAATTTTTTCATTTTTATCGTATTTTTTGGAATTGAAACGAAAAATATATCTTTTATCAGAAACTGCGTCGTACAAAATTTGTAGATCTTTTTGAAGCGAACAACTTTGTATTCTTACGTTTTTTTCGTAATTTACATATTATTGTTAAAAAATTGAATTTTGGATTTTCAATAGTTTTTTTTTTGAGTAAAAAGAAAAATATGCATCATATGAAAAAATGTTACAATTCAAATTTGTAGGTCTTTATGTAGAAAATAATATTGTATCATAACGTTTTTTCGTATCTCGTATAATGTAAGTGGAAAATGGAATTTTGATATTGACTTTTTTCGAATTTGAATATGCTGTAACATTTCTAATTTTGATTTAATCAAAAAATGTTATCAGGATCAGTTGTAGAGATTTATGAGCACTATCGAAAACCAGTATTCAAATTTTTTATTATCTCAAAATGTTTTTTTCATAAACACCAAAGTAGTGCTCAATCCCTCAATTTTGATTGGATGTGGCTGGTTAACGAACTTGTCCTTACTTTTTCGGCTCCGATAAAGTGTGCCAAAGCTCAATTCAATCTGATAATTCTATCGAGAGTTATGCCGCACACGACCTACAGACAGACGGACGGACAGACAGACAGACAGACAGACAGACACACACTTTCGTAAAAACCGTTTTTTTCTGACTCAGGGGGTCTCAAAACGTAAATATTTGATAAAAATTTCAAAAGTCATTTTTCACATAAAACCAATACCTTCTCATCCATGATGAGAATGTAAAAAAAATAACAGGATGTGCAGTACATCACTTTGAAAAGCTTGGGTGGCTAGTCACATTTTCCGTATGAAATCAATTTTTTATATCGAAAATTTTTTTACTGTATCCTATTGAAAAAACGTCAATTTTTGCGAATTCAAATTTTGAAGATTCATTTCTCGAAATTTTTAAATATCATATAGAAAAAAAATTACGTGTCGATTATTTTTGAACATAGAACGCAACAAAACATATTTTTCTCGACAAAAAAATTTTTGTGTAAATTACGCATGGAATCACCCAAATGTTCTCTCTAAATCAAAATTAATGAAAAGTCGGCTACTAATTCAAATAGAATAATTTCTCCTAATTATTACTCATTTGTTTACTAATCACTTGTCGAAACGCTTAGAATTACGAATTATTGGCCGACTTTTCCATTAATTCATATTACGAAAGTTGAAATATAATTTCTGAATAAAAATGAAAATATTGGGAAAACAAACAAAACTTTTATTTCAATTTAATACGCACACACACAGGAAAACATTTAGTTAAGGACACGTAATATTTGGAAATTTTATGTTTTTACATGTTTGTGTCCAAAAAATCCATGAAATATTTTTCCAAAATTTGGTAAATGGCAGAGAAGATGAAAACGGACGTAAATAGACAACTTTTGATTTGGAAAATAAAAAAAAATTCAATTTTACAAAATTATCGAATTTTTAAAAAATTTTTATTGAAGCCAAAAGTAGTCTATCTACATCCGTTTTTATCTTCTCTAACATTTCCTCAATTTCGAGAACGAAATTAAATGTATTTTGGACGATATCATGTAGAAACTAAACAAAGTTTTTTACACAAACTTGCTACTTATCTCAAGTATCACATGCCCTTAATCTAAATAAAATTCAATTTACTTGACCAAAAAATTTACTCATTATACTCCTAACCACATTATTGGTTGTTGCAACCATAACATTTGTTTCATGCAACTAAAAATGGCTCGTTTGAATTTAATTTCAATTTTAAAATAAATTTACTTACTGTATATCAAATTATATATCCTAAAATTTTACTCTACACTTTTAAAGTTTACCGAGCTGTGATGCATTTCCGTAACATTTAGTACATTACAAATTATGAAAATAATATTAAATAATCTTCTAGTTGTTCGTATGTCCCAACTTTGCGGAAAATTGAATAAAATTTCTCGAATTATTTATCTCCGAGTATGAAAAATTTTTATATGACTTTCATCATACTAAACGTTAGATTTCTTATAAAAAAAGTTTTCGTAAAATTCGGAATACTTACTTTCAGCTGCTATAGCATTTACAACAATGAGCAACACAGCACTTTTGAAATACATTTCACTAAATTTGAAAAATCCCGAACTAATTTAATTCATAGATTGACACCTGCGGCTTATATACGTTGCATTTAAACCTCATTAATTCCATTACACGTCAGGTGAATTCCAGTTGTAAGATGCATGTTTCACAGCCAAAAAGCAGTCACGCACGCACCCGGGTATTCGTATAGTTTTGATAAAAATCTCTTATCATTCAACGTTGTTCTATTGTAACAGAAGGAAAGAAGAAATATCCAGTCAAGATATACCTCGTGTCACGTCCCGCGACTCTAGCACCTAGAGTAACAAACAAATTAAGGAACCAATGAAGGGATCAAGGCAACATTACCGCGTGCGTGATTATATTGACTCAAGATACAGTAAGATCTAATAAGAAATAGGGAGATCGTTAAAATCGAAAGGCAGATTAAAATAGAATTGATATATTTGGCTGTGACATTAATGCCGGGTAATAAATTTCTTCGGCGCGTGAGTCATCGGAGAAGGCAACTCATCCGATCTTAAGCTTCAATACCAAATATGGAAAAGGTAGCACACCTGGTGTTTTACCCCCCACCATTATTAACATACTTTGGGCCTATAAAAGGCGAAGGTTCCAATAGAAGTCAGTTTCAGTTCATTCGGACTTGTACTCTCGAGTACAGCACACCGTTAAACTAAGTTTTCTCTCAACCTATTCTCACAACCTATTTCCACTCACCCTCATCAGATCATTCACACCACATCATTGATCATCATCATCATCCACTTCCGGCGCTCTGTCCAGAAGTTTACACATAAAAACGTGTTTCACACCATCTTTACCTTAACTGCACTACGCGGCTACCAACTGCTCCTTCAGCTCGGTCCTCACTCTCCCCTTACTAGCTGTCGGCTCTCGAGCCCTGCTTTTGGGAGGGGAGGTTTGCAGTGCTGCCCCCTCCCTTCACTGGATTTCCTTGAATCCTATCCCCGAAGCCACGCGCCATGGACACCACAGTTTCCTCTCCTTCCACTGCGACTACCTAACTCCCCACTCAGCTAACACCTGTCTGCTTTCCGCACCCAGACTCTCTCTCCCTCACTCAGCTTACCGCCTCCATATCCGATATTCGCAAAATCCTCAACTCCTACGAAACTGCCCTCCTCTCTCGGACTTCGCCCCCCTCAAAATCCAATGGCACCAGCATGGACACTGAACAAACTGGAACCTCTTTTGACTCTCCATCAGAGAATAACATAAACATCGAGGACTTTAAAACCATAAAATCTAGACGGTCCAAACGTAAGCGCTCTTACAGCACCACCAAATAATCCATCCCCACACACTCAGAAGATGACGACTCTATCTTCTCCACCTCTTCTGACGAAGATGAACCCGTACCCAAGGAAAGGAGCCCCCCACCAATCCGAATCCTCCGCAAAGACCTGTGGCCAAAAATACACCAGGCCCTTTTAAAAGCTGATATCCCTGTCGGCTCAGCAAAAAATACTACTGACGACATTCTCGTCTACCCTAAAACCGTTGATAGCTTCCGTGCCATCACAAAAAAGTTGGAAAAACACGATATTACTTACACCACTAACCAACTTTATCAGGACAAAGACCTCATCGTTGTCATTCGAGGTGTCAGCGAATCCCTTCTTGACGAATCTATCCTCAAAGAACTTCAAATAAAAATCCCGTTGGTAAAAAGCATTCACCGCATGAAAAAAGGCGATAAGATCTGGCCCCTCATTGTCGTCTATCTTGACCCGTCTGCCCCTACTGCAAAATCCATATTCAACGTTAAAACTATAGATGGACTCAGCGTCAAGGTTGAAGCTAAGCGCAAATCCCACATGATCCCTCAGTGTCTTCGTTGCCTTAAGTTCTTCCACACGGCAAATTACTGTCACGCACCTTGGAACTGCGCCTTCTGTGCGCGCAGCCATGCCACCACCGCCTGTTCCCTTAAGGACCAAAAGGATACCACCCCTTCCTGCTTCAACTGCAAAGGCCCACACCGCGCTACATACCGCGGATGCCCCAAGGTTCCCCAAAAACCAGGCTCCAAGTCTCATTCTAATCACCAACGCTCAAATACCCAATCCACTTCAGGGTCCCACAACCCCTCTGCACCATGCAGGCAACTCTCTACATCCTCTCCTACTTTACCTAGTCCACAGAACGTCCCCAACCTTTCCAAACCGCAACGCTCCTACGCCAGCGCAGTTTCCCCCAACCCTCGACCACAAAATCTTAATCAAAGTCAATTCTCTTCTATCCCTAACCCCTCACATAATCCACAACTTCAGCAGCTTTTTCGCGAATTCCTCTCCATCTTCACAGCTTCCCTCCAACTCTCAAACGCGAAACACTCATAAAAACAAACTGACCATACTTACCTGGAATGCCAATGGCATTTCTGCACCCAAACGACTTCTTCTTAACAAGAAAGCTATTGACGTTGCCTGCATAACCAAGACTCACTTAAAACCTAAGGTAAAAAAAACTGTATATCCCTAATTTCTCGGTATACAGAAATGATCATACTTCGTCAAGAGGTGGCGGAGTGGCACTCCTTATTCGTAACACCCTCTGCCAAAAGGCTATAAACACTGACTTATCTTCCTGCAATGTAACGGGTGTCGAAATCTCTTTCGATTCTGGCCCGCTCCGCATTTTCTCTCTTTACTCTCCACCACATATCAACGACATCTCGGAAATACCGGACTTCTTCGACCCAAACACTCCCACTATAGTTGCTGGTGACCTCAACGCTAAGAATAAATCCTGGGGTTGCCTCAAAAACAACAGCCCTCCTGCGAACTATCATCCGGCACAACCTTACCATTGAAGCACCCAGCGAACCAACCCACTTCCCTGGCTCTCCAAAATTTCAACCCGATATTCTTGATGTCTTTATAACAAAAAATATTGTTACGGACAAAGATGCATGCTCTCTACCGGAACTTAGTTCCGACCATAACCCAGTACTCCTGGAATTAACAGGTAGGTAGTCGAGACGAAGCCGAGACAAAGCCGAGGCGCGATCAGTCCTGCGAGCATTTTAAGCGAGTCTCGTAATTACCCGAATTGTGTGCATTGGCACTTATTGTTGATATGTAATTATTTTTATCTTTAAGTACAAAAATGTAAATGTAGGTTGCGCCCTCTTGTCTTGTGCGTGCCCATTGCGTCTCACAGTTTTTATGTTTTATGGAGAACGGTGGAATGTTCGACCGATAGAAAGAAAGCCTAATGTTCAATAATAGAAAAATAGTTTCCTTAAAGAAAAGGTGAAATGTAGGTAGCGAGTTGTGTGAGCAAATCACAAGAAAAAAGGTATATATGATTTATCTTCCTTTAATGTAAAGCCTGGAAAAATAACAGGCTAAATGAATAATTTCTCTCTCCACGTGGCTCTGCAACATAAGTTCTAATTTCTTTTTTTGTGTTGCAGGCGCCTTTAGAATTACTTTTCTTTTCTTTAAAGATTGTGCAAAATAAAATGAAGTACAATAGTCAGACCCTTTTTTTAATTATAAAATCTCCTACATATGCAAAAGTCTGAATTGATAGAGAGTTTTTGTCAGGTTATGGGCCCAGGCACGTGCCCTTGCATATTTGAGGTTAAGCCTGAGAAAGTCTGTGAAGAAATTTTTTTTTGCACAAGTCTGATTATATTGAAAGGATAAATAAATAAGTCAAAATGGAAACTATAAGGTCGCAATTGGAGAGTTTAACGGAAGATGCTCAAGGAAATATAAATTACGAGTCTTGGAGATTTAAACTAGATCTCACACTAAAGTCAAAGAAACTTTTCAATGTTGCTACTGGAGTAGAACTGAAGCCAGATGGAAGTGATGATAGTGCGGCTGTAGCTCCATGGTTAGCGAAAGATCTTGAAGCACAAACCCTCATTGGTTTAAATTGCAGCGGCCAAATTGTGAAGAAAATATGTAAGTGTACGTCTGCAAATGCTATGCTCTGTAAACTCGACACTTTGTATGGAAAAAAGTCTGATGTTTCCGTCGAAGGTTTACAAAGACTTTTTTGGATACAAATACAACGTCAGCAAGTCTGTCATTGAAAATTGCCTGCAAATTCAACAGAATGCTGATAGTCTGTCTGCTGAGGGTGAAGAAATTAAAGAGTCTTGGATCATGCAGAGAATTTTAGGAATCCTTCCGCCAAAACTTCACCATTTCAGAACTGCCTGGGATAACGTAAGTGCAATAGACAAATCTCTCAGCAATCTGTTTGATCGCTTAAGACTAGAAGAAGATAGAATAAACGAAAGTGAGTCATTAAATAAGCTTACGTGTCAAAATGCTGTTATATCGAAACATGGTAACAGGTCAGAGAAGCCAATGTCTAGTCAGAAAGGGTCTATAGAATGTTTTAAATGTGGAAAAAAGGGACACATGAAGTCTAAGTGTCATGGTAAGCCTTGTGCAAAATATCTAGAGTATTGTAAAAATACATATGGCTGTAATAAGTGCAAATGTAAAGGACATTTTGCCAAAGATTGTCCGAACACGGACTCAAATCTGCGAAGTGACAAGTCAGATAGAAATGGACAAAATTCAAGCAACCGACGTGCTCTTGTGACAGTAAGTTTATCGGCTGCAAGTTTTCTTCAAGGAGACTTTGATGATTGTTGGTATCAAGATTGTGGAGCGACTCAACATATGAGTTCACGTAAAGAATGGTTCAAAAATTATGTCGCTCTCGACTGTCCGTCCAAAGTTATTATTGGCAATGCTACAGAATTGAAAGGTATTGGAGTAGGCGATGTCGAGCTTGAAGCTTTTAATGGTAAGACTTGGGGAAAAATAGTTTTGAAGGACGTTCTATACACTCCAAAAATGCCATTCAATCTTTTCTCTGTAAGTTCTGTATTGGACAAAGGTTATAAGCAGTCAGCTGATGCAGATAAGTCCATTTTTAAAGATTCTAATGGAATTATTGGTGCGATAGCACTGAGGGAAGGAAAATTATTTAAAATGAAATTTCGTCAAGAGCCTGAAAAGTGTCTAGTGAATATCTCTGTAAGAAAGTGTCATGAAAAGCTTGCACATCAGAATGTTGCACAAGTAAGAGAAGTATTAAATAGAAGTGGAATCAAATTTCTAGATGACTGGGATGATTATGTGTGTCCAGGCTGTACGTATGGAAAACAACACAGAGTGTCGCATCCTCTCAACCCAAAGATATCTGTCGAGCCACTGGATCTGGTACACGTAGACTTATGTGAGATGAATGTTTACTCTTTAGGAGGAGCAAAGTATTTTTTGCTTTTCAAGGATGATTATACGCATTTTAAGACTGTGTATTTTCTGAAAAATAAAAGTGAGGCTGCTGCCAAATTGGAAGTTTTTATGAAGCTAGTCGAAAATCAATTTGGCAGAAAAGTAAAAGTTTTACGGTCAGACAACGGCACTGAAATAAAGAATCGTGACACACAGCGAATTTTGGAAAATCTTGGAATTTTTCACAGCAAATCCAGTGCTTATACACCACAACAGAACGGTCGCATAGAGAGGGAAATAAGGACCGTAGTTGAAGCAGCGAGGTCTGTTATACACGCTCGAAGTTTAGATGAAAATCTGTGGGGAGAAGCTGTCAACTACGTAGTATTTACAATAAATCAAACTGGTACAAGTACGGTAAAAGGAAAAAGCCCAGCTGACTTGTGGTTCGGTCGGAAAATGGATGTCAGTAAACTTAAAACCTTCGGATGCAACTGTTATGTATTGATCGAGGATCAACGAAGAGGTAAGACTAAAAAAAAGTCGATAAAAGGAATATTCGTTCGCTCCGATATAGATTCTCCAGGTTTCAGAGTTTATGCTGGAAACTTGAGAGACATCTAAAGCTCAAGCAATGTGATATTTGATGACAAGACTGGTATTGGAAGTTTCACTGAATTAGAAATGCCGACGACTGATAATAGTGTTCAAACCGTTGAAGTGCAAGAAATTTCAGATGAAGGTTCTGAATATGATAGTTTTGAAACTGGCGAGTCTGAAAATGCAAGCTCATCAGAAAATGTTGAAAGAGATGAAGAATCTTAAGAGGAAAATTCATCCGAGCATTCTGAAAATGAAAATCAGTTTGATAGCTCTGATAGTCAAATCGAAAATTGTCAAGTTCCAGTAAGAAGAAAATTGAGATATCGTCGTACGCTAAAAGCTCCAGAAAAATACAATGATTATGTTATGGACTCGGCGTTGATAATTAAAGAAATAGAATCTGCTATGATCGTTGAAGTAAGTGATATTTCTGTCGCGGAGGCTCTCAAGGATGAAAACTGGAAAAATGCTATGAAGGATGAATATAAGTCGCTGATTGAAATGAAAACCTGGATTTTAACTGAAAGACCCAAAGATGTTAAACCCTTGACCTGCCGTTGGGTCTTATGCGAAAAGGAAAAAGGAAAATACAAGGCAAGACTTGTCGTCAGAGGATTCGAGCAGAAGGAAGGAAGGGACTACTTTGAAGTCTTTAGTCCTGTTGCTCGACACATGTCCATTCGCTTAATCCTAAGTATAGCTGCGTCTGAAGGTATGGAAATAATGACGTTTGATGTAAAAACCGCCTTCTTACACGGTGATTTGGATGAGAAGATTTTTATGTATCAACCAGAGGGATTTAATGATAAATCTGGACGCATATGCGAACTGAAGAAAAGTCTCTATGGTCTAAAACAATCACCTAAAAATTGGAATAAGAAATTCACGGATTTTTTGAACTCCCTACACTTTGAGTCTACGGATGATGATCCATGTGTATATTACAACAAGGACAGAAGTATTATAATAGTCTTGCACGTGGACGATGGACTCATGGTGGGAAAAAGCAAGAAGAGAATGGTCGAAGTTTTGAGAATACTTGATGAGAAATTCAAGATCACTTGGAACACTGGAAAAGAAAATATTCTCTCGTTCCTTGGAATGCAAATTGAAGTTTGTCTGAATGGAATTTTTATAAATCAGTCAAGATATGCAAGAAGAATTTTGGAACGTTTTCATTTTGGAGACATGAATCCAGTCTACACACCTATAGAAAGAGGAATGGTTACTGACCCTGGAAATTTTGTAAACGATAAACCTTTGGAAACGTCAGAACCATACCGAGAAGCTGTTGGAAGTTTACTTTACTTGGCCACAATATCTCGGCCAGACATCAGTTTTTCCATAAACTACTTAAGTAGATACAACAAAAATCCTATGACTAGTCACTGGAAAATGATCAAGCGTGTTGTCCAGTATGTAAAAGGTATTATTAAATTCGGTATATTTTTTAATGGTGAAAACAACGTGACTGTGTACAGTGACTCTGATTACGGTGATGACACAGTCTCAGGACATTTTACGAGTGGAATATTGCTTATGCGTGGAGGTCCTGTTGTCTGGCACACTCAAAAGCAAAACACCGTTTCAAACTCGACTGCAGAGGCTGAGTATCGAGCAGCTGTATCAGCTATCGATGACACTTGTTGGATCCGAAGACTTGCTGGTGAATTAAATCAATTGGACACGAACAAGCCTACGATACACTACATTGATAATCAGTCTGCTATTCATATGCTGAAAAATACTCATGAAGGGAAAATCTCAAAAGGAAAAAAACATATTGAAATATCAAGAAAATTTATCCAGCAACACATTGGATCTACTATAAAGCCAACACACGTCAGGAGCGAGGAGCAACTTGCAGACATCCTAACAAAATCCTTGTTGCGTAAAAATTTTGAAAAACTAAGATGTAAAATAATTAAGGAGGAGTGTTGATATGTAATTATTTTTATCTTTAAGTACAAAAATGTGAATGTAGGTTGCGCCCTCTTGTCTTGTGCGTGCCCATTGCGTCTCCCAGTTTTTATGTTTTATGGAGAGCGGTGGAATGTTCGACCGATAGAAAGAAAGCCTAATGTTCAATAATAGAAAAATAGTTTCCTTAAAGAAAAGGTAAAATATAGGTAGCGAGTCGTGTCAGCAAATCACAAGAAAAAAAAGGTATATATGATTTATCTTCCTTTAATGTAAAGTCTGGATAAATAACAGGCTAAATGAATAATTTCTCTCTCCACGTGACTCTGCAATATAAGTTCTAATTTCTTTTTTTTGTGTTGCAGGCGCCTTTAGAATTACTTTTCTTTTCTTTTCTTTAAAGATTGTGCAAAATAAAATGAAGTACAATAGTCAGACCCTTTTTTTTAATTATAAAATCTCCTACATATGCAAAAGTCTGAATTGATAGAGAGTTTTTGTCAATTATTCTATTTTATGTGACTTCGATGCGTATACGAGTTTCTATGCGTACACTCGAATCTAATCTAGTATTGTAGTTGTTTACGGCGCTAGTCATTACACTTGATATTTCGCGACTGGTTCCGGCCATTTTGATTTTCTCGATCTTGTGTAGTAGTAGCGTATGGTAATAGACGCATGCGTAGTTCAAATGTACAAGGCTTTGTCAGTACGGTGCCAACGCTGTACCAAAAAGAAGAATAATAAGAAGATTGCGCTCCACTGTATCGTAATAGGCGCATGCGCAGTTCAATTTTTACATTACATTCCTCTGTAAAATATGACATGGAATGAGATATATCGTTTTCAGAGTAGTTTTCTGTGCTGAATCCAAATCTGGCCCCTGTTTTCTCCCAGCACGTTATGTTTTTGAGATTCTTTTAATTCAAATTTTTTTTTTTAAATCACAAATCGTATGATAAAAGGATGAACAAAATTTTTTGAACGGAAAGCAATACATGATTTCGATGCATTTTTAACGCAGAATTTATTGATGGTTTTGTTTTATCTATATCTTATACAGTTACACGTTGTTGAGAATTACAGATTCGGAAGTATTTCATTCGTTGGTCAAATTTCGGTTCCACTGACCTCTTGTGAAAATTGGTTGCAGAATCCATGAGTAAAGGATAGAAACTCTGAATAAAATCTTAAAAAATTATAAAAATTATATTTTGATTTTAATATTATCTGTTTTTAATTTAAAATATTCAATTAGAAAACTTTATTTAAATATATTTGGTTCTGAATTTCCTTTTGTTTACTTTGCCCTTATTTTATTTTAATGCCTACCTTATATTTTCATCACGTTTCTAATGCATCAACTGCGTTGACGCTAAAAAATATTTAAATAAATGAATATAATTAGTTTGTTACCACGTGGACATAATAACATTTCAAGAATAATTGTAGTTGTTACCAGTATAATATTAATGACATTAAATAAAATGGCCTTTCCGGTATTTTTTTAAAAGATCTTTTTTTAGAAGTAAACGTTTCTTCAAAAAAACTATTTTTATTTCCAATAAGTCAACGTTTCGACTGAAGCTACAAAAGCTACGAAAAATGTACAAAACATGATGTCTCCACTTTCATTCTATCGATTCAACGATTTTTAAAGGTAACAATCTTTTACATATTTCTTATTCGTTTTTGGACTGTATTGTTTAATTTGCATTATGTAATTCATTTCATTGTATTTTTTAATCTTCATAAGGACTGGAGCTTCAGTAAAAACATTGACTTATTGGAAATAAAAATAATTTTTTTGAAAAAAATTTCTTAAAAAAATTGTTATTTCCGAAAATAGATCTTTTACAAAAATACCAGAAAGGTCATTTTATTCAATACCACTTGTTGATCTTTGAAACATTCAAATATATAATGTAGAAAAAGATTCGATCAATTTCCAATTCATCCAAATCTTAACATTTCAAGACTCGTCCATTGGAATTGCTTAAATTGCAAGATTTGATTACATATAATATTAGCAAGAAAGTGAAATGGTGTTAGAAAAAATGCATTTCCAACTGGAAAATCTTAGTCGAAAACACAACTGAAAATCCAAATGGATTTTCTGACTATAAATCATAGCTAGACATCCAGCTGGAATGGTATATTTGACGTTCAGCTTTTCTTCAAATTCTTTCATCTCAAGTATAAGGATGTCTGGTGTTAGAAGTTGGGGATGAACTATTCCATTTTTCCCGCCAACTATTACATTTATCAGGAGGTTGATGTCTTCACTCAATTCATCGACTATCATCATGCAAACCGCTATTTGGTTGGCAATGGCTAAATTTTGTGTATTTTTGTTGGTTCCGTTAGCCAGTTGATTAAGACGATTAACGTTTTCCTTACTGTGTAGTTCAAGCGTGTTGAGATCAGTAGAAGCAGAATTTAATAGTAATTTTATTACCTAGTTGATAGAATGGTATTATCTTTGAATAGTTTATCTAGCTCTTTATTAATGTAATTCATATCATTTTCACTTAGAGTACCAAAAAGTATTTTCGAGACATCTCCTATGAAGTTGAAAAATCCTCTTTTATTTCGTTTTTTACCCAAAAGTTGGTTCAAAAGGCCTCTTTGTTTGTCTAGCCTTTGAATCCTTGATTGGATTAGATTCAACTCAAGTCGTTCCAGACAGTCATCACACTGATATGAAGCGGCGGCAAAAGCGCTTTGCAATGACCCAAGCCTATCGTCAATGTCGTTGGTCCCTACCCCAAGGATGATGTTCCAGGTGTCATGGTAGAGTTGAGCCTGCCCCAATTCTTCTGAGTAAATAGTTACCCCGGTCAGATCTGTTGTGATGATCTCCGCCGATATTATCTTCAGTAGCCATAATAGAATTAGTGTCGTCATCTGGAACATTATTTATAGTAAGGCATAAGCTGATTTGCATGAATGCGAATTCTTTTGTTATTAAATAATATTGTATAATTATTATTTTCTTGGTGTTCCACGATAACTGCCGGCCCTTTCCATGAGGAAGACAGTTTGTTCTCTGGGTGGTTATTGATGAACTTGACTAAATCCACCGGTTCGTAGACACCTTGTGGTATGGAAATTTTTGAATCTTGGAGCTTTTTGTATTTAATTTTCTGTATCTCTATTTTCTCTTTTGCCTTCTGTAAGTAGTGTTCGTGCCTTCGTTTCCAAAGGTTAAGTAATTCCTCATATTTGACCTTTGGTGTGGTGCTTAGCATTGAGGGTAAGTTTACCTCTCTACCGAAGGCTAGTTGGAAAGGCGAGTATCCGGTACCTTCGTTTTTCATAGTGTTGTATGCCATACAAATTATTTTCAAATTTTGATCCCATTCGGTGCTATGATCCTCGATACTGGTTTTTAATAAATTCTTAATTGTTGAATGGGCTCTTTCAAGTGCTCCATTGCTCTGTGGGTGATACGCTGTTGTCTTTATGTGCTTAATCCTAAACATGTTTTCAAAGTTCTGTATCAGATCAGATACAAAGTTTTGTCCCTGATCTGTTAGGATATTCCTGGGTGCTCCGAATAGGTATATGTAATAGTCAAATAAGCCTTCTATAATGTTTTCAGATGCTATGTTTTTCAGAGGTATCAGGGTTAAGTACTTTGTGAGCATATCTTGAATGCTGAGGATATATTATATCCATATTTTTCCATTCTCCTAGTGTTCTCGCTCGTTCAATAGTTTTGTTTTCCCTAAAATGTTGTGCCGTAATAGACCCATGTGATTCCCTTATGATTTCTTCCTTTTCCTGTCGAGTGAGCTCTGTACGTGGGGTGTAGCACGTGTGAAACTGTTGTTCTTTGTTTTTATTGCTCAGGAAGTTAAGTTAGTCTTGTATTTTCAGCTTTTCTAAAGGCGTAATCGTTGGGTCAACGAAGTGGTAACGTGTAATGGTTAGTTTGGCGGTCAATGCCTCTTGGTTTATTCTGTCTAATATTGCTAACCACTGAGTCTCATTAAATGGAGGTAATGTATATCGAGATGTTTCCTGGCTGCCTTTCCGTTCCTTTGATATCGTGCGCCAAAGTTTTCCTCCTGCATTAGGTTTATTACTTACTCTACTAGGCATTCTGTTGGTAATCCATTTTTTATATTCCCTAATCAAGTTTTCTCTTTCGTCAGTTAGTCCTTCCTCATCTGAGAAGAGCTGGTCTGCATCCATGCGCCGTTCTATACAGCTGCTAGACGCATCGGTTATGCCTGGAAGTTGCGAGCTTGCAGGTAGTTGTGAGCTGATTGATGATTCTTCTTCAGACTCCAGACTTCAGACTAGAGGTTTTGCTATTTCGTGTATTTCCTTCCGGAGATTCAGACGTTTCTTTTATACTACTTTCCTCATCTATTACTGGAAATAATCTGGACAAACAATCTGCAGCTTTGTTTTCCTCTCCCTTCACGTGTTCAACAACGTGTTGGTACTGTTCTAGGTGAAGCCTCCATCGTAACAGTCGTGAAGAGGGATCTTTCATTTTATGTAACCATGTCAATGCTTAGTGGTCAGTTTGAATGGTGAACGTTCTGCCCAGAAGGTATTGTCTCAGTCGTTTGCATGCCCAAACTATTGCTAACAGCTCCTTCTCCGTTGTATTACAATTGATTTCAGCTTTATTTAGTGTTCTGAATATATAACAACAGGGGTGTCCATTTTGTGATAAAACTGCTCCTAATCCAACGTTGGATGCGTCCGTTGTCAACGTAAACTTTTCCTTGTAATCCGAGAATCTCAATACTGGTGCTGTACATATTAATTCCTTTATTGTATCAAAAGACTTTTGACAATCCATCGTCCAATTGAAAGGGGTTTCCTTTTGTGTTAAGTTCGTAAGTGGTTTACCGAGGTGAGCAAAACTTTTTATAAACTTCCTATAGTATCCTGCGAATCCTAGGAAGCTTTGGATTTGAGTGACGTTCTGCAGTGTTTTGAAAGCTCTCACTGTCTGTACCTTTGCAGGTTTGGGTTTCACGCCATCTTTGGTTATTAAATGTCCCAGATATTCAAGTTCCGGTCGCAAATATTCACACTTGTCTGGTTGGAGTTTGAGTCCCGTTTTCTGTAATCTGTCAAAAACATCAATCATGTTCTTGTTGTGTTCTTGTAAGGTGGAGCCAAATACCACAATGTCATCCAGGTAAACGAAACAAATATTCCCAATAAATCCTCTCAAAGCAAAGTACATCATTCTATTAAAGGTTGCAGGAGCGTTTTTAAGCCCGAAAGGCATTCGGTTAAATTCAAAATGTCCCACTGGTGTTGAGAACGCAGTATATTTTTTGGATTCTTCGCTTAACGGAATGGGGTAAAATCCTGAACTCAGGTCAAAAGCAGAAAAGAATTTTGCTTTCCCTAATTGATCCAAAATCTCGTCGATAACAGGCAAAGGGTACGCGTCTTGTTCTGTGTCTTCGTTTATCTTTCTGAAGTCGATTACTATGCGCCATTTCTTCTTTCCAGACGCATCTTCCTTTTTTGGAACGACCCAAATAGGTGAATTAAATGGTGAAATGGAGTCCCTTATTATACCATTTTCTTTCAAGTCATTCATTTGTTTTTTTATTTCCTCTTTATGACATTCGGGGGGTCGGTAAGATTTTGTGTTCACTATTTTGCCTGTCTTCAATGTTATTTCATGTTCTACCAGGTCAGTACCTGGGAACGAATCTCCTTCAAGGTTATAAATGTCGTTGTATCCTACTATTATTTTCCACAGATTGGAACGTTCGCTTTCCTCTATATGGTCCAGTCTGGTTTTCTTTAATAAATCCTGAATCCTCTTTTCCTGATCTCCTCCTGAGGTGTTGAAATTGATTCTACTTATTTCTTTGATTTCCTCTATTTCTTCATAATCTAAATGTTGTGGTATCTTTAATGGGTTTTTTCCATAATTGCATAAAGGTACCACAACTTCTCTGTTTTTTATTCTGTACATCCCATCAGGGATTGATTCGTGGTTTTCTATATATATATCTTGATCCTTGTCCGCTACTTGTATCGTAGTTACCTGTGTTGTGTTTCCCGAGACAAATGTTCCGTCTTCATAAAGGGGCAATTTTTTGTTATCAATGTAAAGAAAGTCTTTACTTATAATATATCTATCTAATGCATTCAGGAATGGCATTCCGATGATACCTTCCTCGGGTAAGGGGAAATCGTTGTCTATAATGTAAAATAAATGCAATTTTCCTAGATATGGTATTTTTACTGCATGATATGAGTAGTTAATATCTCTCCCCATAGCAAAACGCTTTTTCAACTGAAATGGTTTTCTTTCCGTGGGTACTTCAGAGCTTTTTATGAGATTAATAGCAGCTCCTGAGTCTACTAAAAGTCTGTAGGTACGTCCATCAGAGTGTTTTCCGTGTATGGAGCGCAATCGTCCGCTGATTGCTGAAACTCTGCAGACTCCTCGTAGTAGTCTATTTCCTCCTGCTCTCCCGGTGTTAATGCGTAGGATTGTAGTGGGCCCTGTATGACCTCCAGCTCCTGTATGTTCCTGACCTCCGGTGGTCTTTTCTGGACTGTAACGTTTCGGAAACCCTGTTGTTTCGATTTTAGATAGCATTGTTTTTCCAAATGACCCATTTTCTTGCAGAAGTTGCAAGTCATTTGCGTCCTCAGTTGTAAAGGTAGCCCGTGGTTCGCAGAATCATAAGGTTGGATCCGCATTTGTGACTGTAGAATTCGGGTCACAGTCGCAGGTCTGTTGCCCGTGGGCGGTCTTAGACTACTTG
Source organism: Diplolepis rosae (assembly GCA_030998225.1). Lineage (NCBI taxonomy): Eukaryota > Metazoa > Arthropoda > Insecta > Hymenoptera > Diplolepididae > Diplolepis > Diplolepis rosae. The sequence goes on from JAPYXD010000275.1 coordinate 58,218, forward strand.
GTGATGGCCGGTGGGTCGTAGAGACTTTCACACGTAGACGTTCCTTACACCATACCTCTGCTTCCAGTGCCTCCTGTAGAGCTTGGTTCAGTGTTCTAGGTTTTAAGGGTCGCACTTGATGACTTATCTCATCTCGCAAATTCATTACGTACCTTTTTGTAGCCGATTTTTCCTCCATCTAAAGAGCTACTTTCCTCTCTATTCCAGATGAATATTCTGATTGAATTGTATAAATCAATTCATTATACGCGCTCCTAAATTTTTGATTGTAGAATTGAACTGAGTCTTGATTTTGCCGGACTGACTCAAGTTTCCTTCGACACGTTTCCAGCGTCGTTGTAGTGCCTAAATTCGTCTTTAACGCGTTATAGAGGTCATCGTAACTACTAATAGGACAGTGTCGGATTGCTCTTTTGGCATTTCCAACTATCTTTTCTGTTAAGATATAGTCTAATAGTAAACCAGGTTGAGAGCATCGGATCTTAGCACGCTTCACGGTATTGATGAAGTCATGTACCCCAACGTCATCTTGGCCGTTGAGAACCTCTACAGTGCGTATAAGTTCTGTAGCGTGGGAAAGCGGTTCGTTTTCCTCGGAGACACCGCTTGTAGAGTATTTCTCGGAAAGGCATGTGCAGGTGTTAGAGATGGACTTGCGTGTGCGCCAGATGCGCTGGGTGTTGTCGAGTCGAAGGAATTCAGTGGTTGCATACCGTTCCCTCTTGGTCTAGCCGGACCACCCGCTGTTAGAATGGTTTTGGGCGGCAGTGGCGGTGTCATTTCCTCGTCTGACGATTCCTGATGATGCAAGAGTTCATTGGACTCATCCTCCGTGACCAATGCATTGTTGATCTGAGCGAGATTTTTAATTTCGTCCGCTCGCTTCAGATTTTCTGCATTTAGAGTTGACATACCGGTTTCAATCCTGCTTTGCTTATCCTCAATTAGCTGTAACTTACTCAGGATAAGGGACAAAGTATCCTGATGCATTTTTGATGATTCTTCTACAGGGATCTCGAGCGGCATGGTAATATACGAGCTGTCAGAATCCGTAGAACTGTCTGTTTGTGTGTGGTATTGTGTACTTAAATTTTCCCTATAAGCGTAGAACGCCAGGTTTGATCTTAACTGCGAGTGTCGGGTGTGTATGTCGCGAACGCGTAACAATGTTTAATTTTGATCAAATTTTTTATTTTTAAACTCTTCACTTGCGGGATCGTGCTACAACAATGCCTCAAGGTTAATTCAGAGTACTTCGTTGACTTTTATTATGGGTGGCAGAGCTTGCGAGCACGCGAAGTATACCTACGCCTAAAGTTACTCAATTTGAGTAACTGCACAAATTGTCTACCTTATTTTCTAAATTCACTGCTTACTTGGAAATTTCTGCTGCTTAATGCTGCTTGAAAGGTTGTTCCGCTGCTTACTGCTGCTTGGAGAATTGTTGTTCTGCTGCTTACTGCTGCTGGGCACGTCTTTTTCTGAGTCTTACTGTCCTGTTTGACAAGCTCTAGGTTTTTACCGTTATAATAACGCACCCAATTATTCCGTTTACGGGCTATACCGTAGTAATAGTCCGGAGTCCTTGATTAACCACCGTAGTGATTTCCGTTGTCCAAGTTTTTATCCAAAGATAGGGTAGTTTGATCAATAAATCACTCCGTAGAGTCGAGATCGTTTACTCCTATCCTGTCAGGATCGCCAATTTTGTAACGGGGTAGAGGAAATATATATATATATATTCCTAATATTTAGAGAGTAGGCCTGAAAGATACTGCAGGACTTCTTTATTATATAATAGACCTAACGTGGTCAATGGTACTAAAAGAACTGACTCCCTTTCACAAGAGATGCGGCGGCCAAGGCGCGTCCCGAACCAAAAAACCCCCTCTCTTGAACCAATACACCACCCGCGGAACCGCCTTTTGGCTTTAAACTTCACGGGTGGTTGGTTCCATTAAAGTCGCGTACGACTCTTCCGTCATCCGTTCGCTCGGAACCTACATCCACGGCCACACGCCCACTAGGCAAACCGACTAGCCGCGCCACCCAGGGGAGAAAACATACAGATTCCACCCCCGAACGACGCGGACAGCCAAGTCTACCCGAGACGCAGGACCGCGGGTGCAGGCCCCGATGCGATTTCTACTGGCCCTCCCCGTTGTTTCGCTCTCGACGCCCATCAAGTTCTCTCGTCTTCATCGCAAGTGTGACGAATGACTTGATGAGCGTCCAGAACCGCTCAGACAGGAGCATGAGGGGGACCATCGTGTCAAGAGTAAGTTCGGAACCCACCGCCTGACCGAGGACCCCCCTAGCCACACCTCATTTTGCGCAGACGAAGAGTGCGTGCTCCACGTTATCCACCGGGGAATCGCAGTAGCGACACGTCTTCTCTTCTATCTTCTTAAAGCGCCTCAGGTACGCGTTAAAACAGCCATGGCCCGAGAGCGCTTGCGCCAAGTAAAAGCCGACTTCCCCGTGCTTTCTGTTCAGCCAGGTGGCGAGCTCCGGGATCAGGCGGTAGGTCCATCTCCCTGTCTGCTCACCATGCCATCTCATCTGCCATTTCTCGACGAGTCTGCGCCTTCCATCCTTGCGGATGGCCTCCTTCGCGCGAGCGATTTCCTGCAGGTCAGCGCAGGTAAGCTCCTTGCGAAGCTGAAAGGTTTCCTGCCTTTCCTCAGCCAATAAATCTATTCGCGGGACGCTCGCCAGGACCAGCACAGCGCTCGTCGAGATAGTTCTATATGCCGAAACTATTCTCAGCGCGACAAGTCTCTGCGCCGAGAACAGCTTCTTCTGGATAGCATGGTTTTGCAAGGCATTGGCCCAGACCGGAGCTGCATAAAGCAGCTTCGAATGGACCACGCTCGCCACCAATCTTCTTTTCGCTTCCCTGGGTCCATCAATGTTTGACATAAGCCGGGCCAAGTTCGCTCCACATTGGTGGATGGCTTTGGCAGCTGCGATCTTTAGGTGTTCGCCAAATCTAAGCCTACGATCCAGCTGCACCCCCAGGTACTTAATGCTTGTTTTCTACTCGACTTCATGCTCTCCGAGAACGATCCTCGGATATTGGAAGGATCTCCTATCCGTAACGAGCAAAGCCTCGGTTTTCTCAGGGGCCATTTTAAGGCCTCTGCCATCCAACCAACGCTTTGCTCGCCACAGACTTTCATTGATCCTCAGCTCTAGGATTCCGACGTCGTCAGCGGCGCACACGACAAGTGCGTCATCCGCGAAGCCGACGATGCTCGTTCCAGCAGGCAGGTCCATGCGCAGGAAGTCATCATACATGATGTTCCAAACGAGTGGACCCTCCCGCGACCCTTGAGGAGCGCCACATGTCATCTCTTCTTTGAGAGACCATTTGTCGCCCTCGTATATCACCCACCTGTCGCTCAAATAGTCATCCATCATTCGCAACAGGTAGTCTGGAACCTTTTTCCGCATCATCGCCTCGATGCAGATGTCCCATCTCGCGGTATTGAACGCATTGCGTATGTCAATGCTAATCAACGCACAGAATCCCTTACGCTTACCAGTTCCTTTTCTTGCATTTGTGGCGATGTTAACCACAGCTTGGATGGCGTCCACAGTGGATCTGCCTTTCCTGAATCCGAACTGGCTTTCCGAGAGCCCGTTCTCCCCGACCAAGAGAGCCTGAAGCCGTTGTAGAATCAACTCCTCCAGAAGTTTCCCCATCGTGTCCAATAAGCATATTGGTCTATACGACGAGGCAACCCCTAGAGGTTTGTTGCCCTTATTATATTATGTTTAAACAGTCTCAAACTACCCTCATAAAATATACAAGCGATGATTTATTATTTTTGCGATTACCCGATTCTTGAACTTATTCTGAAAGTTTTTACAGTATAATTTAACAAATAACATTGTCAATTATGTATTTACTGCACTACGGATTGATATTATGCAAAGGGTATTGTTCACAAAAGCTAATACTACAAGATAATATATATTAAATAAGCTTTGACACATGTAATGATTACAGTTATGTAATGTATAGACACTATGAAAAATATTATTAAATTTAATATACAAGGGCCACAGTGGCACCAATCCTTTTCTAAACAGGTTTAAAAACGTCGCAATGAATCGAAAGTTTTATAATAATCAGAAAATATATAAATACATAAACATAAATGGTTTGCCTAATTAAAGTCTGAAAAAAGTTTAAATAGTTTTTTCTTAATTTTCAGACAAAAATACCTAATTACACTTATTATGTGGTATAATTTCCAGCCGGCTACACTCAGAAAAAAGGTTCGGTTAAATATACTAAAGCTAATCGGTTAAAAGATTTCCGGTTAAATTGACTAAACTTTTGGTTAATTTCACCAGGAAAATTGTATACTCATTATGATTATAAAATTCTGATTAGATAACTTAAAAGAAAAAATTCAAAGTAAATAAATTTGAAGATTTAGTAAATTTATATGTATTCAAATTCACATTTTCAATAATAATATAAGCAAAGTAGATTAATTGAACAATAAATATGTATTGTATTCAACTGGGAAAGTAAATTTAACTAGAAATATTGTAATGTTAAATAGACTAAATTAGTTAAGTTTACCGGAATATAACGAGAAATTTTTACTAGAAAAATTACGATGATATCAACTAGAAAATTTTATTACATTAACTGGAATAAAAGTTCAAAACAACCGAAAAGTGTTTACTAGAATTTCTAACATTTTTAACCGGAATTATTAGTACGGCTCTCCGTAAAATTTTTTTCTTGTTGAAATAGCCGGAATTCTGGTTGTTTTATTCAGACTTTTTTCTGGGTGTGAAAATATGAATATATACGTTGGAAAAGCAGCAAAATTTTACTAATCTATCAATGATTATACACTAATTGCAACCGGTGGTCCACTAAAAACTCATTAAATATCGAAAAATTTTGTTTCTTCTTATCAAACGGTTTAATCAGATTAAATATATTATTTTTATGTGGAAATTTTGGACTTGTGTTTAAAAAGTGTAGGCAATGATCCAAGAAAAGTTGATAATCTTGAAGGCTCATCAAGGATTTTACGTCTTGGGTAAATATTGGTGATATAAGCGCGAATCGTAGGGCGATCTTGAACTCTCCAAGCTATTTTAATTATTCCAAAAAGTTCATTGTTGTAAAGTGCAAACCCTCCGATGTATGCCTAAAATACCGAAAAGTGTGTTTGTTATTGTTTTCCAATTTCTTTATTCATACTCAAAAAAAAGTTCACTTGATTCAAATAAATTTCTCCCTTGTATAAACAAAATTTTTATAATCATATAAATAAATTCTGATTGATTCCTAAAAATGTTGATTGATTCGAAGACAAATTTTGTTTATACATACCAAATTATTCAGTGTAGAGCAAATTTTGGTTGAAACAACTAAATATTCAATTGAACTCTAAAAACAAGTGTGTTACTTCTACACGTAAATCACGATAGTAATTTTTTAGGCATTTGCAGTGTGTATTTTCAATACACATTACAAACGGAACGTATAATTTTCAAACACTTTAACGTTTTGTACCCGAAAAATTGAGTTGGCAATGTTTAGTAAGTACACACTTCGCTCAATTACACACTTGACAACGTGTGTAGTGTGTAAAAATTACACATTTCACTACACACTTTTTTTTGGAGTGTGAATCAACCGATACGTTGGTTGAATGTATATCAGCACATTAAATCAGTTGATCCAACCAAATTTCGTTATATTAAGCTAAATTTTCTACGAGCATGCGAACTTTTATGAATCAAAGTAATTACTTTCTTAATAGTTTTTTCATCGCTTTTGATGATGAAGTTTGAAAGTGATAAAACAACTGATAAAGATACATCTTTATAGATTCTGATGTTTCCCCCCTGCAACATATCAAAATTATATCACTATTGAAGTACTGGTGCTATTGTTTTTCTGATGGTGCTGATACTTCGTGGTTACAGTCAAACAAATGATGTCTTTGGTTGAGCAAAAATTAAAAAATTAATTTCACCATATCTAGATAAAAATCGAAAAGTTGATATCATATTTTATTTAGTATCTCTTCTAGAAAGGCGAATAATTGTTTCAACAATAGATTTTATGCAAAGGGAAGACGTTTTTTCTGTCATTCCGTTAGGGGACGTGCAAATGCCCCAAATGAGCAATATATAGGGAGGGAATTTTTGCCATCCGTGAGCGACAATAAAAAAATAATTGAGCCCACGGGGAGAAGAACTCGCCGAGCGCTCGAAAAAGGGGAAGAGTATTGTCCACTTTCTAAAATTGAAGTAAAAAAAAAGTTGTAGAAACTCAAAATAAAAAAATATAAGTTGATAGAGCTTGTCAAAATACAACTTTTATTCCTCAAGTATTTTTTACTCCAACATGATTATTAGGGAAAAAAAAATATAAAAGGTATTTTTTGAATAACCTAAAATCCAATGTTTCAGAAAACATAAATTGCGATTTCTCGGTAAGTACTGCACGCAATGGATTAAATTTTGCGTATTTTCATTCAGTATTCATTGCTGATGCCGAATAGTCATTTAAAAACAATAAATACCATCAAAATTTGATAATATTCAATAACAAATCAATACCTGTCAATTCTTTGTTTTTCGAAATTCTGAGTGAAAAAGTGACGAGTAAATTTTATGTTTCGAAAAATATGAAGTGACAAAATTATTTATTTGTATTTAAGGAAGTTTTTCGGAAAATTTCAAATTATTCGTACTAAAAATAAAGAATTGAGAGGGTTGTTAATAAAAAGCGCGTGACGCACGAAGCGCTAAAGTTGAATTATTCAACCGAATTCCGCGGTTTTCTTAGTTTATTTGTGAATTTGCTACTGAAAATCATGCGATTGTACATAATTTTTTCGTAAACAATTAATCGTGAAATTAAATTTGATGTTTTGTATATTTTATACAAATTTTATTATTATGAAAATGAAAATAATTTACAATTGTACACAATATATCTATTAAAACATCATTCTATACTACCTCATTAATAATACCTTAATCTTGCATCTTAAAAAACTATTTCATTTGGATTTCTTGACTGGGACTTTTGTCAATATATCTTCGTAATATTTTTTTCCGCCTGGGCTCAAATATCTTAATAAGGCTCGAAGATCTTTAATTTTTCCCGCGCTTATTCCAATGGAATCGGCCTGAGGTGTTTCGTACAATTCATTATATATATAAGGTTCTGGATGTGGTAGAAGTTTTAACTTAAATAATTTTATTTTATTGTTACATATTATGAATTTTAATGATTTTCAGTGGCAAATATTTAAACGAATATCCAAATAAACTAAGAAAACCGCGGAATTTTGTTGAATAATTCAACTTTAGCGGTTCGTGCGTCGCGCGCTTTTTATTAACAACCCTCTCAATTCTTTATTTTTAGTAAGAATAATTTGAAATTTCCCGAAAAACTTCCTTAAATACAAATAAATAACTTTGTCACTTCATATTTTTCGAAACATAAAATTTACTCGTCACTTTTTCACTCAGAATTGCGAAAAACAAAAAATTGACAGGTATTAATTTGTTATTTTACAACTTTTTTTTTTACTTCAATTTTAGAAATTGGACAATACTTTTCCTATTTTTCGAGCGCTCGATGAGTTCTTCTTCCCGAGGGCTCAATTGTCGCTTGCGCATACGCGTTGCAGCTTGGAAACATGTATGGACACGGCGCGCATGCGCGCGACTACTGCCTGATGCTTCTTGGTTAGATGGTTAGAATAGTAGCGAAGGTAGCGTTAACACGTAGCGTCTTATCGTCGAAACTGTAAAATGTAATGTGTCGTTCTCCCCGCAAATGTCGTGAAAAACATCTTCTCTTTGCATAAAGCAATGTATGCATCTGGGAGTCAAACCCATACTCGAGCGAAGACGATGTTTTCAGTACGAGTCGTATCTGAGTGAAGTGAAGATACACAATGTTCTATTTTTCAATGTACTAGAGAGTTCGATAAGTCCGTAGGATGACAACGAAACAACAAATTTTTTGGCAAAGATCCTATTTATTCTTCAACACAATCTCCTTTCAGCTCGATACACTTAGTCCAAGGATCTTTCAATATTTCGATTCCTCTCTAGTAATACGATTTGTCAAGGCCTCCAAAATAATCATCGGTTTCCCATTTGACCTCTCTATTTGAAGAAAATCTCTGTCCCTGGATCCATCTCTTTAAGTTTAGAAACAGATAAAATTCGCTGAGAGGCAGATGTAAAGAATAAATTGGGTGAGAAAGCAATTCGAAGCGAAATTCATTGATATTCGCCATCATTTTTATCGATTTGTGAGCTGGTGCTGTTTTACTTGCTGTTTTGATTCTGGTGTGTTGTGGTGAATCCATGTTTCATCAATGCTCTCTAATCGGCATAAAAAATCGCTTGGATTACGCTTGAAAATGTCCAAACAATTCTTTGAACCACGAACTCGCAGTTTTTGATCGATTTTTAGCAAACATGGCACATTTTGCGGTTAGCGTTCTCATGCCCAAATCCTTATGCAAAATTTTAACCATTGACATGATTGATATGCCTGAGGCCTCAGCTAACTCACGTTTTTTCACTTTTGGATCACCTAATACGATGCCATGGATTTTTTTGATCATTTCTGCATGGACATGCGTTTTTTGTGTCAATACTACTTGGATTTTGATAATTTTTTATTCTGTTCAGGACACTATACCTTTGAACGGTGTAGCCAAAATTTCAAATAGGTCCAAAGGGAACCGTAGGATTGGCGAGGAACGCCAGGTTAGATGCTCAACTTTGTGCCTCCACCAATTCCATATCAATGAAACTAATTCAAATTTTTTTCTTCCTTTTACTCACTATACTTTCCTCTTGAACTTCTGATATGCTTTTATTCGAAAACAAACGGTAAGTGTCAGAATCAGTGTGTGGACTAAGTTGATGGAACAAGAGGGAAAAAATAATACGAGATTGTAACATGAGTATTGGAGTAAGAAGGAAAAACGTATGACAAATTAAAGAGGACAGTATAACGAGTGAAAGGAAGAAAAAAAATTTGAGTTAGGTCCATTGGTATCGAATTGGTGGGGGCACAAAGTTGAGCATCTAAAACCTGGCGTTCCTCACCGATCCTACAGTTCCCTTTGGACTTATTTGAGATTTGGGCTACACCGTTCGAAAGTATAATGACTTGACCAAAATGAAAGAAAAAATTATCAAAATCCAAGTTGTATTGACCCAGAAAATGCATGTCTACCGTGAGCGCTCGAATTTCGGCCCGATTTTTGGCTCAGTCCCATTAAATTCACCAATCTACTCTTCAACCATTTGCCTCGATGAAGAAGATTCCCCATAACATTTATCAAGTTACTGTTTCGTCTGCACGGTGTTTTTTTCCATTAGGAAACAGTGTTTAATCAGCACACAAAATTCACTTTTTTCCGGTTTTAAAAAAAAATCAAAGCTTGTTTGCTTTTATCGTCTGTAACTTTGAAAGTAAATAATGAAATTGGGTCAAGTTTTGATAGCTGTCGTCTGGAAAATTATACTTCATGGGAAGAGTATGAAAATGTAATTCATGGTGCCATCTCTATGTCATCCTACGGACTTATTGAACTCCCTAGTATGGACTGGCAAACGAATTTTGTCAGATCAGCGGAAAAAATTGGTTAAGGTAATAAAAGAATGTCAATATGACACAAAGAATCTGATAGACCAATTTTATCAACAAATAATAATTTGGTCGTTTAATATACAGCAACATTAGTCTGTTCGATATGAATATCTTTTTGGCTCAGACATTTTTTTTTTCGAGTATTCAAATCAGTTAAAATTTTAATTAATTTGAGTCAGTGATCAAAATACAGTCAAATTTTGACTGAGTTTGATTAACAAAGCAGTTTATATTTGCAGTATAGAGCCATTACACCCAAAAAATATTTAAAATATTGCTTCAGAGGTAAAAAAGTTAAAATATCGTGTTTTCCTACCTCATCCCATCCCACTATTGTAGATCCTTGTAGGTCTTCCATTGTTATTCCAGATAAGTAATTTTTGGAAACCAAATCAATATTCGAATTAAGAAGGCCTCCATTTGGACAATTTATCTGAAATATTTTTAAAGAATATTTTCATGTTATATCAGGAGCTATTAGGTTACAACAAATTCTATGAAAAAGGAGTTAATTCTAGAAAAAACATTTACAAAAAATCTATTTTTTGTGTCACCTTTCATTTCGCAAAACTTATGTAATAATTAAGAACATAGAAAATATTTCAAATGCACTGAAAAAAGAGTATAGCTGAGAGAACTATATTTTGGTCCTCAGAACCAGAAAATATTGCTACCAGACCAATGCTACTGTATGGTCCTCAGAAGTATACGAGCATATGTGAGACAGCTATACTGGTATTTCTCAATGTCATATTGCTCCGCGAAGGATACAAGTTTGTTGATATGACAATAGGATGTATAGCGATCGTAACCAAAATATTATGCCTGTTATAACAATGCATACGATAGAGTTGTCGCATTTGATGTAATCCAGAGCTTTAATTATAAAATAAAAAAAGGATGGTCAAATTATTGTAACTATATTAGTACTTACCTTCGAAAGCTTCGATATATTTTTTTATATTTATATTATATTTTTTTATCGCTGTTATGAATTTTCGCGTCTGATAAAACAATACGCGATACGCAAAAATTATCTTTTAAACAAAGCAAAATTCTCTAAACAAATCGACAAACGCTTTGAAAAAATGCCTTGAACAAATGACATTTCTTTCTTATTTCGAGGTTAGAGTCGCGAGCATGCGAAGCAATGTATAGATTGCGCGGCAAACCAGTATAGTTATCTCACCTATACCGGAGACACTATATATCGGTATAGGTCGAACAGCTATACTTCTATCGTTGCACGAACGAAATTATGAGTATAATGGTACGATGGCAAAATACGCATTTCGGTGCGTCACGCATTCAGCTGAGCTACAATACCAATATCGTATAGTTACAACAGGTATTTTAGTGAACTAAAATTTTGGATAGTTTTCTTAGCTATACTGTTTTTCCATGTGTATTAGGTGATGATGACACCATCAAACTCAAAACATTTTAATTTAAATTCTCCTCTGATTAAAAGTACTTATTGTATCATTTTTTAATATTATGTTGATAAAATGTAATAAAACTATTTTTAGTTTAAAGCTTCAAATATTGTGTAGAACTTACGGTTATAACTACCAAATTAGGTTTTATTTCTTTATTTTTATGTGGACGTTCTTCAGCCATTTTTGAAATGTCACAAATAGTAGGATTTTCTTCATTGGGCTTACTTTTAATCACAACTCTGAGCTGAGTATAATCATTGATATAATTCTTTAGAGTGAGTAAGTCAGCAATAGCGAGTTTTTCGTTTATAATAGTCGCACCAGTGAAGAATTCACCATCTTTTGTTATAAAACCCAAGCGTTCTGCGTATGTGTATTGCTTAAGTATATTAGTGTAACTATTTCTATCAGTGCTTTTAATGGGTCCAGTATTCGAGGTTTGAACAGTTTCCAGCTTTTTCTTAGGATCTGCCAAAATACATATAAAAGAAAATGTAAATATAACTTTAATTACATGTGACCTAAAATAATTTAGCGTCGTCTCCATTTGGAGTATGGAGTGTTAAAAGCTCGTTTTGGCCCGGTCGATTTGTTTATACAATTAATTACCGCACTTAGAAAAAAGAATCGGTTGAATTTACTAAAGCCAATCAGTTAAAAAATTTTCGCTTAAAATGTCTAGACTTTTAGTTAATTTCACCAGAAAAATTGTTTATATATTATGGTTACAAAATTCTGGTTATATATATTCAGGTATTATTATTACAGTTTATGTTACTGAAAAATGTAGTAAAAGTAGATTCAAGATACACCGTTGGCAGCGTTACTGTCTACACAATCTGGCGCCTTTTCGTTTTTCGGTATACATGCAAGCCTTGGCATTTTGACTCTTGAGGGGCATCCCCCATCACACCGTCTTCCCACTGAGTCAGTTGGAAGGCGGCGTGGTGGGGGCTGCCCTTCAAGAGTCAAAATGCCGAGGATTGTATACGGGAGTCGCGTTTCGACCGTTGTACGTAATGTTTGTTCTTTGCTGAAGTTGTGGCTGAATAAGGAAGGTAGGAGATTGAAGCCTATTTCAAGTGTTGAAAAGTTGAGCTTTGGACGCACCGCCTGCTGACATTTTGGCACCCTCACCTTGCGTTACCGACCGTGCATGTTATGTACACAAGCTGTTTACAGGTCATTGGATGGCATGAGAACGACGGTTCTGCTGGCTCATATCAGCTTTCTGCTTCCGTCACATATAGCTCCTGCTTAACATTTTCCACCTTTGCTTATTCTACTTATTCCTGCAATTCCTTCCTAACGCGTTGATTGACCTGACCTTTGCCTTTGTCCAAGCTGGGGTGCTACATTTTCCGTTGCTGCTGCGCGGGTGGCTGCGCTGCATTTGTTTGGCCGAATTTTAATTCTAATTTTATTCTCAGTTTAATTCTTTTTTTATTTTTATTTTAATTTTCAAGTTTTTTGGCTACGGCCCTCTGCAGCGCCGGAAGATTACAATCTGATGAAATACTGATTTCAAATATGTTCAATAACCCTTATTTGAAATATAGTGTTTACTGGCTCAACCTTAATTCACACAGGCTGTAATCCGGGAGCGCGCTGTAGCAGCACGTAGATATTTACCTTTCTTAATCTTTTGTAGTTTGACAGTTTTTTTGCTCAATATTTAATACAGTTACTATTTATGGGAAGTGTAGTCGACGCGTATAGAAGTCCGGCCTGATCTCTTAATCATAACTGGTAAATAGTATTTTGATGCTCTGTAATGCTGTAATTAAATTTTTTATTTTTTAATTCCGGTTGATGGAGTTGGGGAGGTTAAGAGAAGGGAGCCTGGGCGGGCTCAGGACGCTGGAGCTAGCATTATGGTCTCTGTCCCTGGGAATATGATGGATTCAGGGCTAACAACTTCGGCTTCTGCGGGAGTCGCTCCCACCCCTTCGGTGTTGGCTGGTGGTAGTATCCCGGGTTTTGCAGGGCCCCCTTTTTTGGATAACCCCGAGGGCTCACTTAGTACCCGTCTCGACGATACTTCCTCCCCGCCTTTCAAGATATTCCTGAGAATACAGAAGCGTACTTCCTTCAGAGCGTTCTGGAAATCTCTCGACCTCTCGCAGAGGCATCAACAGGATTTGGCACACGATTAGGGCGCTTGATTCAAGGTTGGGAGCACTTAGGACCAATTTAGTGACTGATGTGAACTCGGCTGAACTTAGGGAGCTTTGGGACGACCTGGTCCGCGAGGACGTCCCGCCGGTGGACATCCCTTTGAGGGAGGTGGGGCTGGGGGATAAACCCCTGGACGAGCTGTTCTCCCGGAGGTAGTTTGATTCTGCGATGGAGGCTTGTCGTGCCAGGTCTGCCCCTGGTCTCGACAGTATCTCCTACGATATTTTGAGGAAGTTCTCCAACAAAACATGTTAGTTTGTGTTATCCTTGTTCAATTTTATGTTTCGGGCCTCATCGTTCCCGTCCTCTTGGAGGGACACCTATGTCATTTTTATACTAAAAACGGGTGGTAAGGACCATAGGCCGATCTCTCTTACGACTTCTATGAGCAAACTATTTGAGAGGATGGTATACCGGAGGCTGGAGCACCAGGCGGAGTACGGGAATTGGGTCCCGCATTCTAAGTTTGGCTTCAGGAGGGGCAGATCGGCTCTGGATACGGTTGTCATGGTGTCTACCGATGTTTTTCAGGCCTTTGATAGGGGGTAGTCGGTGGCGGCGATCTCCGTGGATATCAAGGGGGCCGTTAACTCGGTGTTGCCCACGATTTTCTCTGAGCAGCTTCGCTGTCATGGTCTGTCGAGTAGAATCCTCAATTTTATCTCTCACATGACACCCCGGAGGGAATTGAGCTTCTCCGCTGACGGCTCTGGGGCTAGGACCTGTGGCATGGGCGTTCCACAGGGTGGGGTACTGTCCCCAATCCTGTTCAACATCTATACGAGCCAGTTGATGGATGTCCTTCCTCTCGGGGTGCGATACGCTATGTACGCTGATGACTTATTCCTCTATGTGAGGGGCCGTGTGATCCCAGCTGCTAGGGATGCGCTGGCTGGGGCGCTTGCTCTGGTGATTCCGTGGCTTCGGTTGCTAGGATTTGAGATCTCTATCGCTAAGTGTCAGTTCTCCATGTTTACCAGGTCATGGGGCGACCTGTCGGACCTCGTTCTTATGGTGGAGGACCGCGACCTGTATCTAGGCGAGATTAAGTACCTGAGGGTGGTTCTTGATCGCCGCCTTAACTGGGCCCCTTATCTCCGTATGGTCTCGTAGAGGGAAATAAGAGCAATTAGCGTCATTCGAGTTCTTCCCGGAGTTAGTTGGGGAGATACCCCATCTCTGCTCCTGGTGGCTTATCGAAACTTGGTTCACCAAAATTTATAGTTAGTATCAAGAAAGAAAATTTTTTAATCCAAAATACTCACTTTCAATGGCCTCAGCTATTGCAATGGTGAGCAGAACAATAGTTTTGAAAAGCATTTTACTGGATTTCAAAAACTCAAATCTAAGATGTTTCATAGATCTGAACTTGTGGCTTATATACTTATTAATTCCATTTCACGAAAGGTAAATTTTAATTTTTGCACGCGTGCCTCTTAACCGAAGAATAACAAAAGTTTTCATGCATAGAAATCTATTATTAGTTTTTACGTATATAATAATAAAAGAAATAATATAATATCTCTATTTAAAAAAGTCACGCTCACGCCTATGATTCCCTGTATATTTTTGATAAAATGTCTCCTATTATTACCAATTCTCTAATTAAAAAATAAAATAAAATTAATTTGCAATATGCCTTGTATAAATAATAAAATTTTTACTATATGTTTTTCTATCATTTTGAATTGCAAGAGTCAAAATGCTTAAAAGTACTTTATTTACAAAATTTATTTTTGCTAATTCACCTTTTTTCTATTCAAGACAAAAATATATTGCAGAATAATGTCCAACTGAAAAGTAACACCATCGAACTCGTGGTTGTCTTAACCAAGAATACAGTTACGATACACGTTGTTGAGAATTACGGATTCGGAAATATTTTATTCGTTGGTAAAACTTCGGTTCCACTGACCTCTTATGAAAATTGGTTACGAAATCCAAGAGTCTAGGATAGAAACTCTGAATAAAATCTTAAAAAATTATAAAAATCATATTTAGATTTTAATATTATCAATTTTTAATTTAAAATATTCTATTAGAAAAATTTATTTAAATATATATTGTTCTGAATTTCCTATTGTTTACTTTACAATTTTTTTATTTTAATGCCTACCTGATACTTTCATCACGTTTGTAATGCATCAACTGCGTTGACGCTATAAAAGTATTTTAAAAAATGAATATAATTAGTTTGTTACAGCGTGGACATAATAACATTTCAGGGATAATTGTAATTGTTACCAGTATATTATTAATGATACTGAATGAAATGGCCTTTCTGGTAGTTTTTTAAAAGATCTTTTTCTAGAAATAAACATTTTTTCAAGAAAATTATTTTTATTTCTAATAAGTCAACGTTTCGATTGAAGCTACAAAAGCTACGAAAAATGTACTAAACATGATGTCTCCACTTTAATTCTATCGATTCAAAGATTTTTAAAGGTAACAATCTTATACATATTTCTTCTTCATTTTTGGACTGTATTGTTTCATTTGCATTATCTGATTCATTTCATTTTATTTTTTAGTCTTGGTAAGGACTGAAGCTTCAGTCGAAACACTGACTTATTGGAAATAAAAATAATTTTTTTGAATAAAATTTCTTGAAAAAATTTTTATTTCCGAAAATAGATCTTTTAAAAAAATACCAGAAAGGACATTTTATACAATAACATTAATAATAGCATTTTGTCGATCTTTGAAACATTCAAATATACAATGTAGAAAAAGATTCGATCATTTTCCAATTTATCCAAATCTTTACATTTCAAGAATCATGATTGGACTGAAATTTTTGGTATTATAAACTGAGAGTGTACTCTCAGAATACTCTCAAAATGCTCTTGTGTATTAAACTCCTATTGGAATTTTTTAAGTTGCAAAATTCGTTTACATATAACATTAACAAGAAAGTGAAATGGCGTTGGAAAAAATGAATTTCCAACTGGAAAATGTTAGTCAAAAACACAACCGAAAATCCAACTAGATCTTCTGGCTATAAATGCTAGCTAGACATCCAACTGAAATATAACTGTATTACCAGAATTGAAATTCCAACTGGAATCTGACTCGATTTTCCAGCTTGAAATTTCAGCTGGAAAGCTAACTGGATTTTCCAGCTGAAAATTTTAACTGAGTTTTTTAGCGGGAGACGCACAAGTTATTTTCCAGTTAGAGACTTCCACTTGGTTTTTCAACTGGAATTCTCAACTGAGGTTTTTACCTGGGATTTTCAAGTGGAAATGGAAATGTAGTTTCAAGTCGGATAATCCAATTGGATTTCAGTTCCTTTTTTCGAATAAGATTTTCAGTTGGAAAATCCAGTTGGACTTTCTAGTTGGAAATGCATTTTTTCAACGCTATTTCACTTTCTTGTAAATTATAATATAGTTTATCTGAATTTCAGTATTGCACGGTGAAAAATTCCCATAATGACACGTTTTTCCTAAAATTGAAACGTAGTTTAGAAAAAATTGTATACTTGAGTTTCTCAGTGTAGCGCACGTGTTCAAAGCTTTTTTCTAAAATTATCTTAAATATATTCAATCAATTGAAGGCCAAGTACATACTTGTCATATTCTGGTTCTCTAGAAAAATATTATTCTCTGTTTTCATTTTATGAATTGGTAGGTTAAAAAGATTTTATGTGCCACCGGCGCGCAAACTCGTTTTTTCGCTACAGTTAACAGTAGCGCAATGTAGTACATTTCGCCAAAAAGGAATGTCTAGGATAGAAACTCTGAATAAAATCTTAAAAAATTATAAAAATCATATTTAGATTTTAATATTATCAATTTTTAATTTAAAATATTCTATTAGAAAAATTTATTTAAATATATATTGTTCTGAATTTCCTATTGTTTACTTTACAATTTTTTTATTTTAATGCCTACCTGATACTTTCATCACGTTTGTAATGCATCAACTGCGTTGACGCTATAAAAGTATTTTAAAAAATGAATATAATTAGTTTGTTACAGCGTGGACATAATAACATTTCAGGGATAATTGTAATTGTTACCAGTATATTATTAATGATACTGAATGAAATGGCCTTTCTGGTAGTTTTTTAAAAGATCTTTTTCTAGAAATAAACATTTTTTCAAGAAAATTATTTTTATTTCTAATAAGTCAACGTTTCGATTGAAGCTACAAAAGCTACGAAAAATGTACTAAACATGATGTCTCCACTTTAATTCTATCGATTCAAAGATTTTTAAAGGTAACAATCTTATACATATTTCTTCTTCATTTTTGGACTGTATTGTTTCATTTGCATTATCTGATTCATTTCATTTTATTTTTTAGTCTTGGTAAGGACTGAAGCTTCAGTCGAAACACTGACTTATTGGAAATAAAAATAATTTTTTTGAATAAAATTTCTTGAAAAAATTTTTATTTCCGAAAATAGATCTTTTAAAAAAATACCAGAAAGGACATTTTATACAATACCATTAATAATAGCATTTTGTCGATCTTTGAAACATTCAAATATACAATGTAGAAAAAGATTCGATCATTTTCCAATTTATCCAAATCTTTACATTTCAAGAATCATGATTGGACTGAAATTTTTGGTATTATAAACTGAGAGTGTACTCTCAGAATACTCTCAAAATGCTCTTGTGTATTAAACTCCTATTGGAATTTTTTAAGTTGCAAAATTCGTTTACATATAACATTAACAAGAAAGTGAAATGGCGTTGGAAAAAATGAATTTCCAACTGGAAAATGTTAGTCAAAAACACAACCGAAAATCCAACTAGATCTTCTGGCTATAAATGCTAGCTAGACATCCAACTGAAATATAACTGTATTACCAGAATTGAAATTCCAACTGGAATCTGACTCGATTTTCCAGCTTGAAATTTCAGCTGGAAAGCTAACTGGATTTTCCAGCTGAAAATTTTAACTGAGTTTTTTAGCGGGAGACGCACAAGTTATTTTCCAGTTAGAGACTTCCACTTGGTTTTTCAACTGGAATTCTCAACTGAGGTTTTTACCTGGGATTTTCAAGTGGAAATGGAAATGTAATTCCAAGTCGGTTAATCCATTTGGATTTCAGTTGCGTTTCCGACTAAGATTTTCAGTCGGAGAATCCAGTTGGACTTTCTAGTTGGAAATGCTTTTATTCAACGCCATTTCACATTCTTGTGAATTATAATATAGTTTATCTAAAATTCAGTATTTCACTGCGAAAAATTCCCACAATGACACGTTTTTCCTGAAATTGAAACGTAGTTTAGCAAAAATTGTAAACTTGAGTTTCTCAGTGTAGCGCACATGTTCAAAGCTTTTTTCTAAAACTATCTTAAATACATTCAATCAAATGAAGGCCAAGTACACACTTGTCATATTCTGGTTCTCTAGAAAATATTATTCTCTGTTTTCATTTCATGAATTGGTAGGTTAAAAAGATTTTATGTGCCACCGGCGCGCAAACTCGTTTTTTCGCTACAGTTAACAGTAGCGCAATGTAGTACATTTCGCCAAAAAGGAATGAAATGTAAAAATTGAACTACAATACTAGTTTAGATTCCAGTGTACGCATAAAAACTCGTATACGCACCGAAGTCACATAAAATAGAATACGTGCCAATGCACACAATTCGGGTAATTCCGAGACTCGCGACAATGCCCTCCCCGTTGTTTCGCTCTCGACGCCCATCAAGTTCTCTCGTCTTCATCACAAGTGTGACGAATGACTCGATGAGCGTCCAGAACCGTTCAGACTGGAGCATGAGGGGGACCATCGTGTCAGGAGTAAGTTCGGAACCCACCGCCTGACCGAGGACCCCCCTAGCCACACCCCATTTTGCGCAGACGAAGAGTGCGTGCTCCGCGTTATCCACCGGAGAATTGCAGTAGCGACACGTCTCCTCGTCTATCTTCTTAAAGCGCCTCAGGTACGCGTTAAAACAGCCATGGCCCGAGAGCGCTTGCGCCAAGTAAAAGCCGACTTCCCCGTGCTTTCTGTTCAGCCAGGTGGCGAGCTCCGGGATCAGGCGGTAGGTCCATCTCCCTGTCTGCTCACCATGCCATCTCATCTGCCATTTCTCGACGAGTCTGCGCCTTCCATCCTTGCGGATGGCCTCCTTCGCGCGAGCGATTTCCTGCAGGTCTGCGCAGGTAAGCTCCTTGCGAAGCTGAAAGGTTTCCTGCCTTTCCTCCGCCAATAAATCTATTGGCGGAACGCTCGCCAGGACCAGCACAGCGCTCGTCGAGATACTTCTATATGCCGAAACTATTCTCAGCGCGACAAGTCTCTGCGCCGAGAACAGCTTCTTCTGGATAGCATGGTTTTGCAAGGCATTGGCCCAGACCGGAGCTGCATAAAGCAGCTTCGAATGGACCACGCTGGCCACCAATCTCCTTTTCGCTTCCCTGGGTCCACCAATGTTTGGCATAAGCCGGGTCAAGATCGCTCCACATTGGATGGCTTTGGCAGCTGCGATCTTTAGGTGTTCGCCAAAGCTAAGCCTACGATCCAGCTGCACCCCCAGGTACTTAATGCTTGTTTTCCACTCGACTTCATGCTCTCCGAGAACGATCCTCGGATATTGGAAGGATCTCCTGTCCGTAACGAGCAAAGCCTCGGTTTTCTCAGGGGCCATTTTAAGGCCTGTGCCATCCAACCAACGCTTTGCTCGCCACAGACTTTCATTGATCCTCAGCTCTAGGATTCCGACGTCGTCAGGGGCGCACACGACAAGTGCGTCATCCGCGAAGCCGACGATGCTCGTTCCAGCAGGCAGGTCCATGCATCATGTTCCAAACGAGTGGAACCACCCGCGACCCTTGAGGAGCGCCACATGTCATTTCTTCTTTGAGAGACTATTTGTCGCCCTCGTATATCACCCACCTGTCGCTCAGATAGTCATCCATCATTCGCAACAGGTAGTCTGGAACATTTTTCCGCATCATCGCCTCGATGCAGATGTCCCATCTCGCGGTATTGAACGCATTGCGTATGTCAATGCTAATCAACGCACAGAATCCCTTACGCTTACCAGTTCCTTTTCTTGCATTTGTGGCGATGTTAACCACAGCAGGACCAACCTCTGCTTCTTCCAATCTGCGAAGAACCTCCCGTCCCGAAGGCAGGAGTTAAAGGCTTCTAGGAGGATCTCCGGGTATGCCCCGATCACCTCTTTGAGGATCTTGTTCGGCACCCCGTCGATACCCGGCGCTGTATTTGCCTTAAGCCTTCCAGCCGCTCTCATTAGTTCTTCGAGAGTGAAGAGTTCTTCGCGCCGGACCACGCAGGAACTTCGGTCCTGTCTTTGGAACGGCTCCACGTGTGGAAACAAGCTACGCACAATGTACTGGACTCGATCGGGATTATCCAGGCCCGGGGTCTTTCTTCTAGCCACCAATCTCTTGGTGACTATTTTTAAGGCGAGACCCCATGGGTTCTTCTCGACCTCACCGATAAAGTCTTTCCAGCATTGAAGTCGGCTTTTCTTTATGCCTCGCCTCAAAGCTGTTTTTGCCCCTTTCCATGCCTCGTGCAGCGTAGCATCCCCCTTTGAACGGGTGAATTTTCGCCGCGCTGCGAGGCATTCTCGACGTAGGGCTGCCAACTGGTAGTTCCACCAGTACATCGAACCCTTGGCTTGCCTGCGCTCACGGCGAGGCATCGAGTAGTCGCAAGCCGCGACCACCTTCTGCCTCACCGAGCGCACAGCAGCTTCAAACGACCCAGCAGGGCAGACCCAACCAAGCCCATCGATGAGCCTGGTTTCTTCGAGGTGTTCGCGAAGTCTTTCCCTGCTGAGTCGTCTCGTGTTCCAGGAGGGGCTCCTTCCTTCGCCGACACCTCGATGGTTTCGCCCGACCTCGCGGCCGGGGAGCGCCTCGGCAACTTTCCCTTTGTTTTGTGTTCCTGCGCAGAGGGCACAGGAACCTCTTTCTTCTTCTTCTCTTTTTTTTTCTTCTTCTTCTTCTTCTCCACCAGCTGCCATTCCCCATCCTTTTTCGGGGTCTGGCCTCTGGTGGCCGCAGCATAAGACGGCGATATGCCGCCCTTCCCTTTCTTGGGAAGCCGATCTTCGGGGGGAGAAGGAGCAACCATCTTCTCCCCCTTTGTCAGCTTCTTGGGGGTATCTCCCAGAGACGCAGAGCGCAGTCTCCGGAAGATACCCATCTTTTTTGAGGCGTGGTGGGATTCCAGCTTCTTCTGGATTTCCATCCCGCTTTCTACAAGACA
Source organism: Diplolepis rosae (assembly GCA_030998225.1). Taxonomy (NCBI): domain Eukaryota; kingdom Metazoa; phylum Arthropoda; class Insecta; order Hymenoptera; family Diplolepididae; genus Diplolepis; species Diplolepis rosae. The sequence goes on from JAPYXD010000275.1 coordinate 79,723, forward strand.
CTTGTGGGTGTTGAGCATTCCGCTCAACACCTCTGATGCCTCGTTAACACTGTCCTTTACGTGGCCAGGGTTATTTGTCAGCATACCCTGCTGGATGACACTGAGAGCCCTGGCCAACTTTCCCATCTTTGTGCTTTGCTCCTTCAGGAGCTGAAGGACGTCTTTCCATCCCTCAGCCCCTGGAGAAGTGTGTGAGGGCGTATCTGCCGCCTTCACCTCTTCACCTCCATTATTTGCGTTAGAATTCATATTTATAAACTTCGTGCCTTAAGACGGTTCGCCCATCATGGGAGCCCTACCGCGGTAGGGCTACTATCCCCGCCTATATGGATCCCTAGTTATGTGCGCCGAAACCGAGAAGCGGCTTATCGGATGGTCGATCCTATCGGCACATTAGATGAAACTAGTAAAAGGTTACGGGATAGGCCCGCGCCATAATGATGCTAAAGGTTTAACGTCACCCCTATCGACCGAGCGGTGCCGGGTCCGCCCCGACACCTGACCCGGACTTCAGGCTAGACGGTGTGCGATTTATCCTACGCAGCGTCGGATATAAGGAAATACTGACCAGGTAATCCTTCATTCCTGCGCCCGGACGTCCATGATTTCAACCCCGACATTGGCTCCAGACAGTAGGATCGTGAGCGGTTTTCCCAGATTAACATGTGGTTTCACGGGATCTTTGCCCTTCGCGGTCGAACACCGGAGGGACTTACGGTTACCCATATTACTTCCACAGAGGTGAGGTACTGAGTCTATCGGGAATATCCACCAGGCGCCGGCCGCAGCCTCATTCACTCAGCGTCCCATTCATTCTGGTGTGTGTGGGTTTCGGTGTCGTGCATGTGATTGTGGTGTGACCGCAAGAGCGCACGCGGGAAGTTCAGCGTCATCGCCGCACACGCATTTGGGGCGATACCCCGATTAAGGAGCCCCCCGCATTCACTCCGTGTACGTTCATTCGGCATCAAGAGACCTGTTCAAGGTCCCCTGATGCTTTCGCTCCACACCGCGTCCTCACGCGCCTGAAAGTCGCAGAACAACCGTCGTGGCACGTGCGCCCGGCAGGCCCATCACTAGGGAAAAGCCCGTCCATAGGGCTCCCTTGGCAGCCATCCTGACGGCAACAGCCCTACTGCTGGCAGAGTCCTTGCGGCTACTACCGTTGGTGGGCTGCAGGACGCGTCTGCTCCGTGCTTGGACTCATGCGTTCACCTCGGCGAGACCCTGCCCGCCCACAGAACGCTCTCTCGGTTGTTAGGTGTGTTGTGTTTAGTGTCGCTGTAATGTGTTGTGTCATGTTGCTGTCTGTGTGCCCCCTCCTCCAATGACCCTCATTCTGCGCTTGGGCACGTAATGTACTATTTCATTCTAAAATTGCAGTCATATATTATATTATGTTTAAACAGTCTCAAACTACCCTCATAATATATACAAGCGACGATTTATTATTTTTGCGATTACCCGATTCTTAGACTTAATTTGAAACTTTTTTTACAGTATAATTTAACAAATAACAATGTCAATTATTTACTTACTGCAATACGGATTGATATTATGCAATGGGTATTGTTCGCAAAAGCCAATACTACAAGATAATATATATTAAATAAGCTTTAAGACATGTAATGATTTCAGTTATGTCATAATTATAAAACAAAATTTTTGATGTTTTGTGAACGTGCAAAATATTTTAGTCTTTCTCTAAATATTTTCACCTGTTATTAGTTCAAAATTTTTAAACAGTATTCATGGCGATTTTCATCATTTTGCGTTACCGTTTAGAGAAATGATCGCAATTCTAAATCAACTTTAATAATCCAGAGATAATTTTATCATTTAGAAGATTTTCTAGAATTCTTTCACATGTTGGTTTCTATTCAAATAACATTTTTTAACGAAAGTTTTAAGTATAAAAATAACTTGTTTCACAGGGAAAAATAAAAATGAGATTTTTTGTATTTTATGGACAGAAGTTTATTGGATTAACATGTTTCATTAAATTTTGAACAATTAAATTAGAATACAACTTATGTTGTACAATCAATTAAATATATTTTTCAAATGGTGCAATGTTGGATACATATACTTTTGCTCATACTTATTGGAAAATAAGTAAAGTAATGAATTATTAGTAAAAATTAGTAAAATATTTGTCAACATACATATTCGAACTTTCAGTAATCATTGGTATACATTTTACTAATTCAGATGTGTAGAGTATGTACATATACGCAAAAAAAAGTTCAATAAATTTTACCGAACTTTTCCATACCCTCAGTTATAAACTACTTTGAAAAGGTTCTGTAAAATTTGTAATACTCGTTTCGACCGTACATGTATAGACACTATGAAAAATATTATTAAATTTAATATACAAGGGCCACAGTGGCACCAATCCTTTTCTAAACAGGTTTAAAGACGTCGCAATGAATCGAAAGTTTTATAATAATAAATTACACTTATTATGTGGTATAATTTCCAGTCGGCTACACTCAGAAAAAAGGTTCGGTTAAATTTACTGAAGCTAATCGGTTAAAAGATTGCAGTTTAAAATGACTAAACTTTTAGTTAATTTCACCAGGAAAATTGTTTACTCATTATGATTATAAAATTCTGGTTAGATAACTTAAAAGAAAAAATTCAAAGTAAATAAATTTGAAGATTTAGTAAATTTATATCTATTCAAAATCACATTTTCAATAATAATATAAGCAAAGTAAATGAATTGAACAATAAATATGTATTTTATTCAACTGGTAAAGTAAATTTAACTAGAAATATTGTAATGTTAAATAGACTATATTAGTTAAGTTTACCGGAATATAGCGATAAATTTTTTACTAGAAAAATTGCGATGATATCAACTAGAAAATTCTATTGCATTAATTGGAATAAAATATCAAAACAACCGAAAAGTGTTTACTACAATTTTTAACATTTTTAACCGGAATTATTAGTACGGCTCTCCGTAACATTTTTTTCTTGTTGAAATAGCCGGAATTCTGGTTGTTTTATCCAAACCTTTTTCTGAGTGTGAAAATATGAATATATACGTTGGAAAAGCAGCAAAATTTTACTAATCTATCAATGATTATACACTAATTGCAATCGGTGGTCCACTAAAAACTCATTAAATATCGAAATATTTTGTTTCTTCTTATCAAATGGTTTAATCAGATTAAATATATTATTTTTATGTGGAACTGTTGGACTTGCGTGAAAAATATGTGGAAAATCGTCCTAACAAAGTAGACATGTCAAGGATATCGCGTCTTGGGTAAATATTGGTAAGAAAAGCGCGAATCTCAGGGCGATTCGTTACTTTTCTAGGCATTTGAATAATTCCAAAAAATTGATCTTTGTAAAGTGCAAACCCTCCGATGTATGCCTAAAATATCGAAAAGTGTGTTTGTTATTGTTTTCCAATTTCTTAATTCATACTCAGAAAAAACAGTTCACTTTGTTCAAAGAAATTTCTCCCTTGTAAAGGGGTTTCCAATAGGGACATAACAATTCGTATCTTTATATGAACGCACCCTTAAACTTTTTTAATGAACTGTCAATGTCAAAACGTTAGTTAACGTTAACATTTTCATCATGGTAAAGTTCACGAACCAGCAACGTTTGGAAATTATTAAAAATTACTACCGAAATTCTGAGTCGGTGGTCGCAACTTTAAGAGCGCTTACTCCAATTTTCGGCCGTAATAATCGTCCGACCCGACAGGCTGTGCGTGCTATAGTTGATAAATTCGAGACCAAATTAACACTATTGGACGTTCCGGTGCCAAAAAGACGTCGTATTGCTCGAAGCGAAGAAATAATCGCCGCCGTAAGTGCATCGATTAAAAATGAGCCAAATCAGTCGATTCCACGTCGTTCTCAAGAATTGGGCATCGCTCAAACGACACTGTGGCGTACTATGCGAAAAGATCTTGGCCTACATGCTTTCAAGATTAAATTGACTCAAGAACTAAAGCCACTTGATCATTTGACATGCCGAAACTTCTCCAATTGGGCTCTGACAAAGCTTGAAGAAAATGAAAGATTTCATCGAAAAATCATCTTCCGCGATAAAGCATCCGCAAAAAGTGACTGTTTGGTGCGGTTTTCATGCCGGAGGTGTGATTAGGCCGTATTTTTTGGTGGATGAAAACGACCGTCATGTTACCGTCAATGGAAAGCGCTATCGTGCTATGTTGGAAGATTATATGTGGCCATAATTGGATGAACTTGACATCAACGATATGTGGTTTCAACAAGACGGTGCCACTAGCCACACAGCACGCGTCACAATCGATTTATTGAAAGGCAAATTCGGTGAACGTGTTATTTCGAGAAATGGTCCGGTCGAATGGCCGCCTCGTTCATTCGTTCTAACGCCATTGGATTTCTTTTTATGGGGCCATATTAAGTCACTGGTCTATGCCAACAAGCCAGCAACTTTAGACGACCTCAAAGACAACATCCAACGCAAAATTTGAATTTGAACTCAATATCTCAAATATTTCTGTGTTTTATTCATAGATAAAATTGTTATGTCCCTATTGGAAAACCCTTTATAAACAAAATTTTTATATTCATATAAATAAATTCTGATTGATTTATAAAAATGTTGATTGATTCGAAAACAAATTTTGTTTATATACACGGTGACCCATTTTAATCTATAATCCCAAATATCTTCTAAAATACTTTATCTACGAAAAAATTGTTCGGACAAAAGTTGACCAGGACCGAGGGAGACATTTTACTGTGCCATTAATATTGACCTTGAGGTCAATTTTCAAGGTCAAATGGAGGTAAGGCCCTTTTCTTAAAGGAGAACCCCTATTTTCGACTACGGATTTAAAAAGAGCGGGAAATTTTACGTCAAAAATGACCTGTGAAAAAATGGTTTTTGTGACCTTGGAAAGGTAAAAAATTAATGTTGAATGTCTGAGAAACGACCAGATGCCCATTTTCTGAATGGTCTTAGTTTTTCGGGGTAAAGAAACGTTCAAGATGCTTCACAAAAGTCGATGAAATGTTAAGGTGTACATCACCTTGACCATCATGACCTTCAGGTCAATTTTCAAGGTGACTTGAAAGTCAAGACGATTTTTCTTAGATTGAACTCTGCGCCCGGATAAAATAAAATCAATGAAGTGTTATGGTGTGGTGCGGAATAGTAAATGGCTATTTAATTGGACCCTACTTTTTTGACGAAAACGTTGACAGACACTTACTTAGAGTCGTTAAGGGACCATTTACCTGGACTATTGGAGAACGTTGACTTAGCAACAAGACAAAGAATGTGGCTTCAGCAAGATGGTGCTCCGCCACATTTTGCACCCACCGTACGTGAGTTTTTGAACTTAAATTTCAATGAGAGATGGATTAGACGAGGAGGTCCATTCGAATGGCCCCCCTGCTCACCAGATCTAAGATCACCTGATTTCTTTTTGTGGGGTTATATTAAAAATGTAGTTTTTGTTCATCGACTAACAACAAGAGAATATCTGATGGAGAGGATTCGGAGAGCTTGCGCAGCTATCTCTCGAGAAACTTTGCTGAAAACTGTGGACGGTTTTGAAATACGCCTACGTTTGTGTCTTCAAGCCAATGGAGAGCACTTCGAACAGTTACTCCGTGGATGATTGTAACACTGGTAGCAAAGGTGAGAGGCAAGGGGAACTCACGACAAGAAAGCACCCTAAAGGAAACAGAACTTACTGCGTCCACGCCGTTGTTTTTGGGTAACGCTAAAAGCAACGAAAAAGTGTCTTTTATTCAACTAGTCACAGAGAATTGACATTGGCAAGATTGTCACTTTTGTAGCTACATAGTCACAGTCTTTACATCTTATCCGAAATGATTGTTACTGTCTGGGTGTGTTTAGGGGGGGGGGGGGGGTGATAGCAGTCCACAGCCTGAAGTCTACATACAAAATTTATTCGGGCACAGATTTCAATCTAAGCAAAATCGTCTTGACCTTCAAGTCACCTTGAAAATTAACCTGAACGTCATGATGGTAAAAGTGTTGTACACCTTAACATTTCATCGACTTTTGTGAAGCATCTTGAACATTTGCTTACCCCGAAAAACCAAGAGAATTCAGAAAAAGGGCATCTGGTCGTTTCTCAGACATTTAACCTTAATTTTTTACCTTTCGAATGTCACAAAAACCATTTTTTCACAGGTCATTTTTAACGTGAAATTTCCCGCTCTTTTTAAATCCGCAGTCGAGAATAGGGGTTCTCATTTAAGAAAAGGGCCTTACCTCCATTTGACCTTGAAAATTGACCTCAAGGTCAATATTAATGGCACAGTAAAATGTCTCCCTCGGTCCTGGTCAACTTTTGTCCGAACAATTTTTTCGTAGATAAAGTATTTTAGAAGATATTTGGGATTATAGATTAAAATAGGTCACCGTGTATACCAAATTATTCAGTGTAGAGCAAATTTTGGTTGAAACAACTAAATATTTAATTGAATCGACCGATACGTTGGTTGAATATATATGAGCACATAAAATCAATTGATCCAACCAAATTTCGTTAGATTAGCCTAAATTTTCTACGAGCACACGAGCTTCTATAGATCAAATTAATTACTTTGTCAATAATGTTTTCATCGCTTTTAATGTTGAAGCTTGAAGTTGACAAGGAAACTGATAAAGATACATCTGTATAAATTCTAATGTTTTGCCCCTGCAACATATCAAATTTATATCACTATTGAAGTACTGGTGCTATTGTTTATCTGATGGTACTGATACTTCTTAGTTGCAGTCAAACAAACGGTTTCTATGGTTGAGAAAAACTTGAGCAAAAATTGAAAAAGGACCCCGCAGAATCCTTATGGGAAATGGGTCTCGGCAAATTTTTCTATAACTTTGGGAAATGATAGTTCATAATATGTAGAACAAAAGTCTCAATGGGCCGAAAGTCTGAAAGTTCATAGTTTATGTACTACAGATCGTCAAAGTCGAACGATTTTACCCATGCGCTGTGTAGCGTGTTGTTCATGTTGGGGTCCATGGGTTCATGGGGCCCATGGAGACTTTTGTTCTACATATTATGAACTATCATTTCCCAAAGTTATAGAAAAATTGGCCGGGACCCATTTCCCATAAGGATTCTGCGGGATCCTTTATTTCACCATATCCAGGTAAAAATCGAAAAGTTGATATCATATTTTATTTATTATCTCTTCTAAAAAAGCGAATAATTGGTTCAAAAATAGATTTTATGCAAAGGGAAAACGTTTTTTCTGTTATTCCGGGAGGGCATGTAAATGGCCCAAAAGAGAAATATTTAGGTAGGGGATTCTTGCCATCCATGAACGGCAATAAGAAAATAATTGTGGATTACGCCTGTGTTCCCAGATCGTGGAACCTAGCGGCCCCCATCACTGACCCGTATAGACCCTCACACAAGCAAACACGGCGTGTCGGTGTGTCTCCACTTCCTCGCTTCGATTCCACGCTGTCAGCTGCTAATCCAAGACCCACAATTATGTTTCTCCCGACTTCGTGTGAAAGAGGCGCAAAGCAGACGACAAATTCAAAATGACAAAATACATAATTTAACATATTACCCTTCTTTTTTAGATATTACTCTAAAACATTCACCTAAAGTGAATTTATGAACATTTTGTAAATGTTTTAGGATGATTTAAACACTTAAAAAATCATTGTCTAGTGGAATTTAAAGCCAAAAAATGTTTAAAGTTTGAAAACAAGATATCAATTTCAATATTTTTTATCTTTGTATTTTAACTGCTTCGATTAGAGAATGATGTGGGGAATATTTTATTTCAAGATATGATAAAACAAGAGATTCAATTTTTGAAAGTAGAGGATTTGAATATTCAAACAAGACATCAATTATATCTAAATTTGAAAACGGAATTATACAGGAGGATTTCTCGGGTGTAACGTGACAATGAAAAACATTTCATTCGAATAAAACATTTTGAAGTTTTTAAAATACGTAATAATTTTTACATGTGAACTTCATTATATACACGGTGACGCATTTTAATCTAAAATTCCAAATATCTTCTAAAATACTTTATCTACGAAAAAATGGTTCCAACAAAGGTTGACCGGGACCGAGGGGGACATTTGACTGTACTATCAATTTTGACCTTGAGGTCAATTTTCAAGGTCAAATGCAGGTAGGACCCCTTTCTTAAAGGAGAACCCTTATTTTTGACTGCGGATTTGAAAAGAGCAAAAAGTTTCACAACAAAAATGACCTGTGGAAAAATGGTTTTTGTGACCTTGAAAGGGTAAAAAATTAAGGTCAAATGTCTGAAAAACGACCAGATGCCCCTTTCTAAATTGTCTTGGTTTTTCGGGGTAAACAAACGTTCAAGATGCTTTACAAAAGTCGACGAAATGTTACGGTGTACATCACCTTGACCATCATGACCTTCAGGTCAACTTTCAAGGTGACTTCAAGGTCAAGACGATTTTACTTAGATTGAACTCTGTGCCTGGATAAATTTTTTTTGTAGACTTCAGGCTGTGGATTGTTATCACAAATCCCCCCCTCCCCCAAACACACCCAGGCAGTAACAATCATTTCAGATAAGATGCAAAGATTGTGACTATGTAGTTACAAAAGTGACAATCTTGACAATGTCAATTCTCTGTGACTAGTTACAAAAAAAACACTTTGTCCTTACTTTTAGCGATACCCAGAAACAACGGTCTGGACGTAATAAGTTCTGACAAAGTGTCTTTTTCTTATAACTAGTCACAGAGAAGTGACATTGTCAAGAATGTCACTTTTATAACTACATAGTCACAGTCTTTACATCTTATCCGAAATGATTGTCACTATCTGGGTGTGTTTGGGGGGTGTTGTAATAACATCCACAGCCTGAAGTCTACAAAAAAAATTTATCCGGACACAGAGTTCAATCTAAGGAAAATCGTCTTGACCTTCAAGTCACCTTGAAAGTTGACCTGAAGGTCATGATGGTCAAGGTGATGTACACCGTAACATTTCGTCGACTTTTGTAAAGCATCTTGAACGTTTGTTTACCCCGAAAAACCAAGACAATTTAGAAAGGGGCATCTGGTCGTTTCTCAGACATTTGACCTCAATTTTTTACCCTTTCAAGGTCACAAAAACCATTTTTCCACAGGTCATTTTTGTTGTGAAACTTTTTGCTCTTTTCAAATCCGCAGATAAAAATAAGGGTTCTCCTTTAAGAAAGGGGTCTTACCTCCATTTGACCTTGAAAATTGACCTCAAGGTCAAAATTGATAGTACAGTCAAATGTCCCCCTCGGTCCCGGTCAACCTTTGTTGGAACCATTTTTTCGTAGATAAAGTATTTTAGAAGATATTTTGAATTTCAGATTAAAATGCGTCACCGTGTATATAATGAAGTTCACATGTAAAAATTATTACGTATTTTAAAAACTTCAAAATGTTTTATTCGAATGAAATGTTTTTCAATGTCACCTTACACCCGAGAAATCCTCCTGTATAATTCCTTTTTCAAATTAAGATATAATTGATGTATTGTTTGAATATTCAAATCCTCTACCTTTAAAAATTGAATCTCATGTTTTATCATATCTTGAAATAAAATATTCCCCACATCATTCTCTAATCGAAGCAGTTAAAATACAAAGATAAAAAATATTGAAATTGATATCTTGTTTTCAAACTTTAAACATTTTTTGGCTTTAAATTCCACTAGACAATGATTTTTTAAGTGTTTAAATCATCCTAAAACATTTACAAAATGTTCATAAATTCACTTTAGGTGAATGTTTTAGAGTAATATCTAAAAAAGAAGGGTAATATGTTAAATTATGTATTTTGTCATTTTGAATTTGTCGTCTGCTTCGCGCCTCTTTCACACGAAGTTGGGAGAAACATAATTGTGGGTCTTGGATTAGCAGCTGACAGCGTGGAATCGAAGCGAGGAAGTGGAGACACACCGACACGCCGTGTTTGCTTGTGTGAGGTTCTATACGATGATAGGTTCCACGATCTGGGAATACTGGCTAGCGCATACGCGTTGCAGTTTGGAAATGTGTATACAGACGGCGCGCATGCGCGAACTGCTGCCTGATGTTTCTTGGTTAGAATAGTAACGAACGTAGCGTCAACACGTAGCGTCTTGTCGTCGAAACTGGAAAAAGTAACGTGTCATGCTCCCCATGAATGTCGTGAAAAACATGTTCCCTTTGCACAAAGCACGGTCGTATAGACAGGTCTGGCATCTCCCGTGGTAGGGGATGTTCCCTTATCGTGACGAGTAGTAGTTTCGAAAGTGACCGCTTGGGCAGCGCTGCAATCGAGTAGTTGAAGGAATACCCGTGGTTTACAGACAGCTTTCACAGCTGACTACGTTCTGGGTATATCTATATACATACATGCTATGGTGCGGTCATTCGGGCCACTACTCGATACTAGCGCTATTCGTGGCAAAAATATGAAACATTCTGACTACAATAAGGGAACATCCCCCACCACGGGAGATGCCAGACCTGTCTATACGACCGTGGCATAAAGTAATGTGTACATCTTGGAGTCAAACTCGTTCTCGAACGAGGACGATGTTTTCAGTACGAGTTGTAGCCAAGTGAAGTGAAGATACACAATGTACTATTTTTTAATGTACTAGAGAGTTCGATAAGTCCGTAGGATGACAAAGAAAAAACAAATTTTTTGGCGAAGATCCTATTTATTCTTCAACACAATCTCCTTTCAGCTCGATACACATAGTCCAAGGATCTTTCAATATTTCGATGCCTCTAGTAATACGATTTTCCTAGGCCTCCAAATTAACCATCGGTTTCCCATTTGACCTCTCGATTTGAAGAAAATCTCTGTCCCTGGAGCCATCTCTTCAAGTTTAGAAACAGATAAAAGTCGCTGGGAGTCAGATTAAGAGAATGAAGTGGGTGAGAAAGCAATTCGAAGCGAAATTCATTGATATTCGATCGCCATAATTTTTATCGATTTGTGAGCTGCTGTTTTTTTGCTTGTTGTTTGATTCTGGTGTGTAGTGGTGAATCCATGTTTCATCAATGGTCTGTAATCGGCATAAAAAATCGCTTGGATTACTCTTGAAAATGTCCAAACAATTCTTTGAATCACGAACTCGTCGTTTTCTATCAATTTTTAGCAAACGTGCCACACATTTTGCGGTTAGCGTTCCCATGCCCAAATTTTCTGCGTCAATACTACTTGGATTTTGATCATTTTTTTTATATTTTGTTCAGTTCACTATACCTATGAACGGTGTAGCCCAAATTTCAAATAGATCCAAACGGAACCGTAGGATCGGCGAGGAATGTCAGGTTAGATCATGGGAGTGAAGCCCGCTTTGGAAGGGGAGAAACACGTCCATGCAAATGTGGGGGAATCACGTAGCCAATTAAAAATCCCCAAGAAAACCATGGGAGTGAAGCCTGCTTTGGAAGGGTAGAAACACGTCCATGTAAATGTGGGGGAACCACGCAGCCAATTAAAAATCCCCCAGAAAATAGTTAATCTCGCAGTTCAGAAGTCATAGCTGCTTGTGAAATAATATTAAGTCTGAAGGCAAGGAAATTAATGCCAAATACTTCAATGAGGCACCAGAGGCGATCAAGTTATGAAATTACAACACCAAATTTACTGCTTAATAGATAGTAATTCAAAGTTTTTCAATTTCAGCACCTAATCGCTTTAGATGTATAAAAATTTTATTTTAGAATTTATTCGGGCAAAGGGGCAGGAGGGCAACGGGGGCGCTGAAAGGCTCCATGCAAAAGTGGGGGATCGCATGCGTTTACCGCCATGTATGTTTCCAGTAATTTACCATTGGGTTTCACCCCCATGGGTTAGATGCTCAACTTTGTGCCCCCACCAATTCCATGCCAATGAACCTATTTCAAATTTTTTTCTTCCTTTTCCTCACTATACTGTCCTCTTGAATTTATGATATGCTTTTATTCGAAAACAAACGGTAAGTGTCAAAATCAGTGTGTAGACGAAGTTAATGGAACATGAGGCAAAAAATAAAACGAGGTTGTAACATGAGTATTGGAGTAAGAAGGAAAAACGTATGACAAATTGAAGAGGACAGTATAACAAGTAAAAGGAAGAAAAAAGTTTTGAGTTAGGTCCATTGGTATGGAATTGGTGGGCGCACAAAATTGAGCATCTAAATCCTGGCGTTCCTCGCCGATCCTAGGGTTCCCTTTCGACTTATTTAAGATTTGGCTACACCGTTTGAAAATATAATGTCCTGAACAAAATGAAAAAAAATTATCAAAATCCAAGTTGTATTGACCCAGAAAATGCATGTCTACCGTGAGTGTTCGAATTCCGACCCGATTTTTGGTTCAGTACCCTTAATTTCACCAATCCACCCCTTACCCACTTGCGTGAATGAAGAAGACTTCCCATAGCATTTATTGAGCCACTGTTTCGTCTGCACGGTGTTTTTCCCCATTAGGAAACAGTGTTTAATCAGCACACAAAATTCACTTTTTTTCATTTTATTAAAATAAAATCAAAACTTCTTCACTTCTAACGTCTGTAACTTTAAAAGTAAATTATGAAATTGGGTCAAGTTTTGATAGCTGTCGTCTGGAAGATTATACTTCATGGGAAAAATATGAAAATGTAATTCATGGTGCCATCTCTATGTCATCCTACGGACTTATTGAACTCCCTAGTATGTACTGGGAAACGAATTTTGTCAGATCAGCGGAAAAAATTGGTTAAAGTAATAAAAGAATGTCAATACGACACAAAGAATCTGATAGACCAATTTTATTAACAAGAAAGAATTTGGTTGTTTAATATACAGCAACATTAGTTTGTTGGATATGAATATCTTTTTGGCTCAGAAATTTTTTTTTAAGTATTATATTCAAATCAGTTAAAATTTAAATTAATTTGAGTCATTGATCAAAATTCAGTCAAATTTTGACTGAGTTTGATTAACAAAGCTGTGCATAGTTGCAGTATAGAGCCATTAAACCCAAAAAATATTTAAAATATTGCTTCAGGGGTAAAAAAATTAAAATATCATGTTTTCCTACCTCATCCCATCCCACTATTGTAAATCCGTTTAGCTCTTCTATTTTTTTTCCAGATAAGTAATCTTTGGAAACCAAATCAATATTCGATTTAAGAAGACCTCCATTTGGACAATTTATCTGAAATATTTTTAAAGAATATTTTCATGTTATATCAGGAGCTATTAGGTTACAACAAATTCTATGAAAAAGGAGTTAATTCTAGAAAAAACATTTACAAAAAATCTATTTTTTTATGTCACCTTTCATTTAAAAAATTTCTGTAATAATTAAGATCATAGAAAAAATTTCTAATCTATGAGGTGATGATGACACCATCAAACTCGAAACATTCTAATTTAAATTCTCCTCTGATTAAAAGTACTTATTGTATCATTTTTCAATATTATGCTAATAAAATTTGATGCAACTATTTTTAGTTTAAAGCATTAAATGCCGTGTAGAACTTACGTTTATAACTACCAAATTAGACTTTATTTCTTTTCTTTTATGTCTACGTTCTTCTACCATTTTTGAAATGTCACAAATAGTAGGATTTTTTTCATTGGGGATACTTCTAATCACAACTTTGAGGTTAGTGTAATCATTGATATGCTTCTTTAGAAGGGTTAGGTCAGCAGTGGCGAGTTTATCGTTTATAATAGTCGCACCAGTGAAGAAATTACCATCTTTTGTCACAAAACCCAAGCGTTCTGCGTATATGTATTTATTAAGTATATTAATGTAACTTTTTTTATCAGTGCTTTTAATAGGTTCAGTGTTCGAGGTTTGAACAGTTTCCAGCTTTTTCTCAGGATCTGCCAAAATACATATAAAAGAAAATGTAAATATAAATTTAATTACATGTGACCTAAAATAATATACTATTTGTCAAATATAAGGGGAGAAGAATATCTTAAAATTTCCTGATTTTCGAATACATGTTTATTTAATGTACTATTCAGTTTTATCCTGAAAAACATGGATTTATATGTATGAGAAAAGCTCACAAGCGCGTCCCGAACTGAGCTTGACTTTTTCGCGCCGGGGCCGGTCAGGGCTCAAGAATACTTGAACTATAGAGAATCCCCAAAAATTTTGATTACTCAGCTAGATTTGAAAACCTGGAACTCGGGCACTTAAGGAAGTACCGTCGCCACTACGCTAGTCAATCATACACACTCTCTCATTTGATTCGGCGAGTAGGTAGATCGCGGTGTGCCCACTCCTATAGGCTAAGTGGCGAAAGAAAAATAGTAATTGCTACGTCCCCTAGTCGCCGCTAGTATGTCATCGAAATGAACCTCGTGAGGAGTCGACATGTTGTCACTTGTCTGCATGTTTTAATTGATTAAAATTCATAGCGATTTCAAGTGATTTTAGTGAAATCCGATCTATAAAGTTCTAATACCTAGTGTGCCAACAATTGCAGTGCTTTACTGTTTGCCCTCCAAATTAAAATAGTTGTAGCTGCAAATCGGGTAAGTCACCAATAACTTTTGTTTTGAATCTAAAGTAAAACTCATAAAGGCCTGTTTTCTTGTTTTGTGTATACAAATTCATTACGTATTATCAGATTGCAAAACCCGGTAAGAAAGCTTGCATTAAAAAGTATTTTTGTCCTGCAGTTTTAAATCCGCATTTAAGTGTCGATAAAGATAAAACTCAAGTCCCCTTCAAAGCTCATTTAAGCCATGCAAAGTAACCTCAAATATAATAAAATCCAAATTTTTCCTTTTTCGCATGGGATGGCAAAAATTTTGCGCCCTTCATTACTGGATCTGAAGTGGAGGGGGGATGGGTAGTTTTCATGCAATCTAGTTCCTGCTACGTCCCCTAGATGTCACTGATATAAATTCATTCGCCCCGCCACCATCTGTAAGTACCCCTTCAAAATACATGGGAGTGGGTACACCGTGAGGCAGAGGTAGCTACGTCGCGACCCGCAGGAGTGGGTATCGGGAGACTTGATCTCTTATAGCAGACGAACGCCCAACTTGTATGCAGGCTTATTTGAGCTGCGTGGAAATGTGAGTTTGTAAACTAAAATACTTTTATTCATATTACTTTGTACGATCTGTATATATGTTAATAAATGCATCATATGTAATCTTTGAAATTTTTATTATATAGAGAAACAACTCACTATTTATTATTAACTATTTTCTTAATATTTCTAAATCCAGAAAATCTTCATTTGCGTATATACGCCGCACGTGGAATTTCAAATAAAATGCGCGCCTAACCTATTTTGTGACGTTGCCACATCTACTGAGTCAATGGCCGTCTTCTGTTGCTAAACGTCATTTTTAATATTTCATCGCCCATTTCCTATCATCACACATATTTAATCAATACCTACAGGGTCTGAAGATGCTCTGCGGATATCCAATTTATATTTTCTCTCTTTTGTTTAAATCTGCACGGTAGTTTTTTTACAGTTTGAGGATAACTGTGCTGGAAACTCGATTTCCCAAAAGACAACGTGTTAAATAAGTAATAACTAAAATGCTTATAACTTTTCTCATACGTACCCTGGCCTTACAAAATAATTTTTGAGTTACTTTTATACCTATATGAATCGATATATTCAATTTCATTAATATCGTTACGGTATTTAATTAATGACGGTACTACCTTAAAGTATGTCGGGTAATCGAATTTTTTTGGGTTTTCGAAATTTTTGAGTGCTTGAAGAGTTTTAGGCTCTCAAAAAAGTTCGGGTAGCCAAAAAATTTTTAATACACAGTCAAATATTTATTGCAATTTATAAATTCTGGGGCATAGGTATAAACGAGTCCATAAACATGTTCGAGATCCCGAAATTTTTGGGCAGCCAAACTTTTTTAAGAACTCGAAATTTTTGGGTACCCAAATCTCTCAGAAAAGCCGCAATTTTCGGGTATCCTAGTTTTCCTGAGATCCCAGAAATTATCGAGCTTTTCAAATTAGTTGGCTCGTCTCCACTTGGAGTATGGAGTGTTAAAAGCTCGTCTCGGACCGGTCGGTTTGCGTACACAATCAATTACCACACTCAGAAAAAAGGTTCGGTTAAATTTACTAAAGCTAATCGGTTAAAAAACTTCATGTTAAAATGATTAAACTTAGAGTTAATTTCACCAAAAAAATTGTTTACTTATTATGGTTACAAAATTCTGGTTTTGTATATCCTGGTATTATTGGGCACTTGAATTAATTTTTTGGGTTTTTTGTTTGCTCAAAAGAGCGTTTATTTTAAACCAAAATAAAGAAACATATTATTTCGCCACTTTTCTGGTAATTTACGGATTCCGTTGAGGAAAAACGCTTCAACTTTTGAGGCTATCCACGAATCGACCCATTTTTTGATGTCCTCAAAAGACTGGAAACGCTTCTCGGCCAGGGCATGAGACACCAACCGAAACACATAGTAGTTGGACGGCGCGATGTTAGGAGAGTGTAGCAGGTGGGGTAACATTTCCCAATCAAGCCTTTCAAGGTACGTTCTCACCACATCACAATTCGCCTTTTAATGTCTCTCGGTTTCAGCTGGTACGGCACCCAATGTCCTTGTCTTTGGATGACACCCATCGCCTTTAAATGCTTGGAAACGGTTGAGACATCAGAATTGAGTTCGTCGGCCATCATTTCAAGCATTACACACGTATCTTAATCGAGAAAAGCCTCTAGATCTGTGTCCTCAAATTTTTTTGGCTGCCCAGGACGCTCTTTGTCCTAGAGGTTGAAATCTCCACTTCTGTATCGTCGAAACCAATTTTCAACAGTCTAAACGGTTGGAGTACGTATGCCTCTACAAGCAAACGATGATATGCAGCTGCTGATTCTTTGAATGAAAGCAGAAAAGCATAGCTTCCCGCAAATTACGCTTTGCGGCTCGAATTCCGGCATAATTGAAGCTCAAAAATAATATGTTTTTCACACTTAAACGGAATGACAAATACTGTCAAAACAAGCTCAAGAATGGTGCTTTGATGTGAAGCTGCTTGCAATTTGTTCCGATGTTCAAACATACTTATTGCGCCATCTTTTAGAAATATCAAGAAATTAATTCAAATACCTGATATTATTCCAATTAATGTTACAGGAAAATATAGTGAGAATAGTTTCAAGATACGTCGTTGGCAACGTCACTGTCTACACAATATAACACACTGACTGAGTCATTGTGAAGGTGGCGTGGTGGGGGCTGTCCCTCAAGAGTTAAAATGCTGAGGCTTGTATACATGTTGATACCGGTCCCCTATTAGTTATGTTTTGTATTAGGCCGTTTTCAAAAACAAGTAAAAACGAGAATAAGGTAGAGTCCAAAGAAATCTTAAACATCTCGCGTCTTGTCTTGAATTATTTTTACAAAGTTTCAAATAAATGGAGGATAAAGTGTACACGGAAAAAATTTGTCGCTTAAAAAGTCATCGACTTTGTGCAATACTCGTGGATAGGTTGGAGAGTCGACTAAATATTATGAACCTACTTATTGAAGAATATGATAGATAATCGCTGAAAATGTATAACGTAAATTCGAAAGTTTAATTGACAGTCGCGGAAAATTTAAAACACCGTGGGTTTTATTTTCTCTAAACCAGGCATCGAAAATCTAAGTTACAGTGGAAGAAAATTATTATAATATTATTTTCTGTGATATGATCCTGCACTTATAAAGGGTTTTCCAATAGGGACATAACAATTTTATCTTTGAATAAAACACAGAAATATTTGAGAAATTGAGTTCAAATTTATTGTGGATGTAGTGCAGACATTACATTTTATAAATGAAATTCGATATCGGTCATATGACCACCACGAGCCCGTTTACAGCGGTCGATTCTTTGGACCCAATTTCCCAACACTCTGGCACACATTTCGACCGGAACATTGGCAATTTCGCGTTGGATGTTGTTTTTGAGGACGTCTAAAGTTGCTGGCTTGTTGGCATAGACCAGTGACTTGATATGGCCCCATGAAAATAAATCCAATGGCGTTAGATCGCATGAACGAGGCGGCCATTTGACCCGACCATTTCTCGAGATAACACGTTCACTGAATTTGCCTTTCGCATAATACGCAACAGTGTCGTTTGAGCGATGCCCAATTCTTGAGAACGACGTGGAATCGACTGATTTGGCTCATTTTGAAACGATGCACTTATGGCTGCGATTATTTCTTCGCTTCGAGCAATACTACGTCTTTTTGGCACCGGAACGTCCAATAGCGTTAATTTGGACTCGAATTTATTCACTATAGCACGCACAGCCTGTCGGGTGGGACGATTATTACGGCCGAAAATTGGAGTACGCGCTTTTAAAGTTGCGACCACCGACTCAGAATTTCGGTAGTAATTTTTAATAATTTCCAAACGTTGCTGGTTCGTGAACTTTACGATGATAAAAATATTAACTTTAACTAACGTTTTGACATTGACAATTACATGACAAAGTTTAAGGGTGCGTTCATATAAAGATGCGAATTGTTATGTCCCTATTGGAAAACCGTTTAGTCAATTATTTTTCACTTTTACATTACCTATATAATCCTAATATGAACTTACTATTACATTTAACACTGTACATTACAGATACGCAATTTCTATTAACACTTCGCAGCACCGAGAATCGAATGCTTGCACGCACGTACCCATCCTAACCCAATTCTAATCGCACGCCTTAACCCGCATAGCCGATAAATGTCTTGGAGACTTGTATAAAATATTTGGATCACATTCAGAGTTTGAAGCCAAAACTAAAATAATAGATAAATTTCAAATTTGACATAATACACTTTATTCTGAAAAATTTGCAATTGACAAAATTTTAAAAATGCCTTACATTTTCAAAAAGTTTCAACTTAAACAATTCTTTTTATATTTCAATACTCGTTAAAACTTTGTTAATGTAAAAAAATAATTATAGTAGTAATAGTATAGTAATAGTAATAGTATAGTAATAGCATAGTAATAGTAATAGTAATATAGTAATATAGTAATAATAATAATAATATTAATAATAATAATAATAATAATAGAATTTTAAAACATATTATAAAAATTATAAAAACTAATTCTTCAATGTACGCTTCAATCCAAATTCAAACGAAACCAAACGACACGTAATTTCAAAATCTAACCAAAATTATTACAAAAACAAAAAGCCGAGCCGCATTGTCTGCTGCGCGATGCTACGAATTACGTTTCTGAGCATCGCTTTTTGCGACTGTCGAGAAAATTTTAGAAAACGGCATATAAAATCTGATGGACTTTAGAATACAATTTAAAAAACTATTTGTTTGAATTACTTTCATTTAAAATTATTCGATGGTCTTTTAAAATCTGTGACAAATGAATCCAAAGACTATGTAACTTTTCATTACCTCTTAGTAAAGATCAGTTAGTGTTTAAAATACTTTTTTAATAATAAATACGCGACGTTTTTTCATCGACCTTGTTTTGTAAAAGTTATTCGACTTTTTTCTACTATTTCCTAAAAGTCATTGAAACTAGTCGCGTATCAGATAGGATACGCTGCCAACATGTGTCTTCGTAGACAACTTCAAACTCTCATATCGCATCAATGCAAATTTAATTCAAGTTTAGAGAATTTGAACGGCGGTCGAAAGACCCGTTCTCGGATCTCGGCACAGTCGATGAATCTATCCTTTTGTAATAGTCTTGTTTTGAAAATATCTTAAATTCAGTCGATTTTTAGGCATGAGGCCATGGATCAAACATATCACGTGACCAAATTCCTGTAAAATTTCATGTGAGATAAATTTTTTGTTCCACAAAACATCTTCCTGAAAATATGGTAAATACAGGGTTTTCCAATTAGAGGTTTTATTTTGAATAGCCCGCTATTTTGGCAGCTGTCATAATAAGAGGTGTCATTGTTTAACAGATGCCAACTAAAAACTATACCATTTATAAAAATGGAACGATGAGGCTCATTTTCACCTTGGAGGCTACGTCAATAAGCAGAATTGTTGCATTTGGGGCTCAAAAAACCCAAAAATGATTATTGAAAAGCCTCTTTATCCGCAACGTGTAACTGTTAGTTGCGGTTTTCGGGCAGGAGCGATCAATGGGCCTTATTTTTTTGAAAATGAAGCTGGAGCGGCTGATTCGGTGAATGGATTGCGCCATCGAACCATGATCAATGAAATTTTATGGCCAGAATTGCAAGATATAGATGTGGGCGATGTTTATTTCCAACAAGACAGCGCTATGTGCCACACAAGTGTCGGAACCATCGGTCTTATGCGTGAAAAGTTTTTAGACCAAGTGATTTATCGAAACGGTGATTACAATTTGTCGCCAAGATCATGCGATTTAACACCTTTAGACTTTTCTCTTTGGGGTTACGTGAAAGATAAGATTTATGCTGATGCTCCTGAATCAATTCAAGAACTCAAAGAGAATATTCCTGCCGTTATCGACGAAATAGATCCCTAAATGTGCGAAAATGTAATGGAAAATTTCATGAAAAGAGCATGGTTCTGCAAACGTAGACGCGGAGGCCATATGAATGATAATGTTTTTCATTATTAATGGCAAACCTTCCCCTATTGAATAAAATAAAAATTAAGTGATTTTTCACAAAAAACACGCGTTTTTCTTATAAATAAAAATGAAACCTATAATTGGAAAACCCTGTACAACAGAAGACGAGATAGAACGTTTGTCATCTTGGTTTGAAATTGAAACGAAAAATATACCTCCCATTAGAAACTGTGTTATATTGACTTTTTTCAAGTTTTAACATACTGTAACTTTCTTAACTGGGTTTAATCGAACAATTTTATTAGCATAATTAGTAGAGATAAATAAGCACTGTTACCTTGACGAAGTCCTTCTTTTGGCTATGCCAAAAAGGACGGGTGGGGAGGCTTAGCAGACGGCCCTTGGGCCATGGAGGTTAAAATGTGCCAATGAATCGGTGAACAAATGCAGGGGGCTCTATAGACGGGCATCTTCCCAGTGCGTGAAGGGTGCCCTATAAACGGGTCTATCCCAGGTTGGAAGCGAGGGACGCTATAAACACGTCTATCTCCATGCATGAAGAAGGACGTATGCCCCAGACAGCGGCGCTGAGTATGAGTGCGAGTGCCTGCGAGGAATGAGTGAACTGAATGAATATCAGCGCCGCATGACTATGATACGTGTCCTTCGAATGTGAGAGAAGAACCTATAGACGGGCTCTCTCTTGAATGCTGCTCAGAATGAACTGGTATATGGAATCTCCTGGGGGACACTGCAGAGCCTCCGCAGTCTGTGACCAAGAACAGTCTAAACGATCGTTTCCGTATGGCATCCCACTGGGAGCGCTTCGCCGCGAGGCTGATGTTGACCTAGCTCTGCTGAGGTGGTACACCATGTGGGATCAGGAGCCAGCCCCTTCGGGACACAGGTGTCGGAGCATGTGTTGTTTCGAGCGAGTCCGGTTTTTCCGTGTACTCTGGGACCGGCTAAGCGGAGGTTGGGCCTAAGGGAACTGAGGTAGGACTTCGGTCCGAGGGTACACCCGTTCCCAACTATTCCGACCCGCTCCTCTACGCACGATGCACTGTTAAACAAAATTCATGGATTTAAAGGAAAAACCGGTGGGGAAAGTGGACTTGGGTGCTTCTCCAGGAGCTGAGATATGAAAGAACGTCCTTCAGCTCCTGAGGAAGCGAAACGAAAAAATGGAGAAATTGGCTAGGGCTCTCAGCTTCATCCAACAGGGTATGAGAAATAACCCTGGCCATGTTAAGGACAGCGTGAACGAGGCTACAGAGGTGTTGAGCGGAATGCTCAACACCCATAAGTGCCTTCTAGAAAGCGAGGTGGAATTCCATTAGAGGCTGGAATCCCACCGCGCCTCGAAAAGGCTGGGTATCTTTAGGAGGCCGCGCTCTGCGTCTCTGGGAGATACCCTAAAAAGCTCACAAAGAGGGAAATCAGGGTTGCTGCACCTTCTCCCACCGAGGATCGGACTTCCAAAAAGGGAAGGGCAGCACATCGCCCACCTACGCTGCATAGAGTGGGGTGGGTGAACTGCCGCATCCGAGAGCATACCGAGGTTGTCCGGTGCTTCAGCTGCCAGGGATATGGCCATGTGTCACGCAGCTGCGTGCTTCGAAGCAGTAAGGATGCTTTCTAAAGGTGTAGGGGCGCGTCGCACGTGGTCAAGGAGTGGTTGGCTCCCCCTCGGTGCCTGCCTTGCGCTGATAGGGGCGAAAAATATGTCGCCCATGCTTCGGAGAGCAGTTCTTGCCAAATATTTAGGGCAGAGCTCCGGAGGTTGAGCGGTGGAAAGTGAAGTTCCTACAGCTCAACTTTGGGAGAGGAAAGGAAGCCCAGAACGTTCTGATGCAGACTGCCAGGGAGAGTGGGGGCTGATGTGTTGCTCATTAGTGAGCAACAGAAATGGTCCGAAAACTCTGCTTGGTACCAGGGTGCATCAAGGAGGGCCAAGATCCTTGTTTGCAGCCCTGATTTGAGCATCTAGGATTTCCTGGAGACCAACGTGGTGTTCGTTTGGGTGGAGGTGGCGGGGGTACGTGTGTTTAGTTGCTACTTCTCTCCCAACGATCCTTTCGAGATCTTCGAGACCCAGATCCTCCTCCTTGAGGAAAGCCTCAGAGAGGCTAGTGGATGGTTCCTTATTGCATGCGATTTTAATAGTAAGTCGCCCGAGTGGGGAGAAGCCCGTCTGGACAAGAGGGGGATCTTGGTCGGCCAGATGATCGCTAGGAATGATCGGATTGTCTTGAATCGGGGCAGGGATTTTACATTCAGTCGAGGAGCGAGGGGGTCGATTATCGACCTCACGTTAGCCGCACCTCGTCTTGCCTCAAGGATAGACGACCGGTGCGGCCTCGAGGTAATTAGCTTGAGTAACCACCGGCTCATTGAGTTTAGTATCCGGGAACAGAGTCACCCAGTGAATACGGGAAGGGGCGGCTCAAAGGGTGATTCTGCTCATACCCAGCATTGGTGCACCCAGGGAAGCTAAGAGACGGCTGTTGGCGAGCGTGGTAAATTCAAAGCTGCTTTATGTAGCTCCGATCTGGCAAAGTGCCCTTAATAACCATGCTATCCTGAAGAAGCTGTTCTCGGCACAGAGAGGTGTAGTGCTGAGAATAGTCTCAGCATACCGAACTGTGTCGACGAGTGCTGTGCTGGTCCTGGCGAGCGTTCCTCCAATTGACTTATTGGCGCAGGAAAGGAAGGAGACCTTTTAGCTCCGCAAAGAGCTCACCTGCTTAACCAACCTGCAGGAAATCACTCGCGCGAAGGAGACCATCCGCAAGGATGGAAGGCGCAGACTCGTCGAGAAATGGCAGACGAGGTAGCATGGTGACCAATTCGGGAGGTGGACATACCTCTTAATCCTGGAGCTCACCACCGGGCTGGATAGAAAGCACGGTCAAGTCGGATTTTACCTGGCGCAAGCGCTTTCGGGACATGGTTGCTTTAATGCGTACCTGAAGCGCTTCAAGAAAAGAGACGATAAGTCGTGTCGCTACTGCAGATTCCTTGTGGACAATGCAGAGCACACACTCTTTGTCTCTGCCAGGTGGGGCGTGGCAAGAGAGGCTGTCAGTCGGGCAGTGAGCGCACAACTCAGTCCTGACACGATGGTCTATCTCATCCTCCAGTCTGAACAAAAATGGATGTTTATCGAGTCATTCGTCACCCTGGTGATGAAGACGAGAGAGCTTGATGGGCGTGCGAAGTGCGGTGACAACGAGAACCAGTAGAAATCGCATCGGGGCCTGCACCAGAGGTCCTGCGTCTCGGTCGGACTTGGCTGTCCGCGTCGTTTAGGGGAAGAATCCTTTTATTCCTCCCATGGATGGTGCGGCTAGTCGGTTTGCATAACAGGCGTGTAACCGCGGATGGGAGCCCTGGGCGAACGGATGACGGAAGAGTCGTACGCGAGTTCAAGCTGGAACCAACCGCCCGTGAAGTTTAAAGCCGAAAGGCGGTTCCGCGGGCGGTATATTGGTTCAAGAGAGAGGGTTTTTGGTTTTAACAGGTATGCCTAGACCCGTCCTAGGAGAGTCCTGTACAACGTCTATAAAAGATTTCGCCATTTTTCCTGCTCACCAAAAAAAAAAAAAAAAAATACCATAATTCTGTCAAGATTTGTCGTTTCCACAGACTCCGGAGAGACATATAGACAAACATTTTTCGTAAATCCATTTTTTCTGACTCAGAGCGTCTCAAAACGTAAAGATTTAATTACAATTTCGAAACTCATTTTTCACATGAAACCGATACCTTCTTATATGATGAGAATGTAAAAAGTTATCTAACATAAACGAATTAATATATAATTTATTCACGTGGTCCGATTAATTTATAGCCTTAAAGTAAGACTTTATTTCTATAGTGTATATGTATAAGGGCACTCGTCGCGTCAGCAAACGAAGCCTCGTGGTTCTGCTAAATGAATTATACTTCACACACTGATCAGATAAATTTTTACTAACGTCTCTTTATACCAAAAGTTATAGTTATTATCAAGAAAGAAAATTTTTTAATCGACAGTACTCACCCTCAACGGCCTCAGCTATTGCAACGATGAGCAGAACAATAGTTTTGAAAAGCATTTTACTGGATTTCAAAATCTAAGATTTTTCATAGATCTAAACCAGTGGCTTATATACGCAGCATTTGAAACTTATTAATTCCATTTCACGCCAGGTAAATTTTAATTTTTGCACACGTGCCTCTTAACCGAAGAATAGCAAAAGTTTTCCTGCATAGAAATCTATTATTAGTTTTTACGTATATAATACTAAAAGAAATAATATAATATCTCTATTTGAAAAAGTCACGCTCAAGCCTATGATTCCCTGTATATTTTTGATAAAATATCTCTAATTAAACAATAAAATAAAATTAATTTGCAATATGCCTTGTATAAATAAGAAAATTTTTACTATATGTTTTTCTATCATTTTGAATCGCAAGAGTCAAAATGCTTAAAAGTACTTTATTTACAAAATTTATTCTTGCTAATTCATCTTTCTTCTATTCAAGACAAAAATATATTGCAGAATAATGTCCAACTGAATGGTAACACCATCGAACTCGTGGTTGTGTTAACCAAGAATTGCTTGTGCCAACTATTAAATCTCGAGTTCAATAACACTGGTTTACAAAATATGACCTATGTATTCATGGAATGAGATATATCATTTTCAGAGTAGTTTTATGTGCATTTAACAAATTTTATTTTTACCCGAACTTTTTTTCTTACCGCTTCATACCAAATTTAAAAAAATGATGTGGTTCTAATAAATAATCGATCATTTTTTCAGCAAAAAGAATCTTCACAAATTGACCTTTCCCAATTTTTGTAAATAAATTCTTTAATGGCTGAAACCATCAAAAATCAATTTTCCACAGCAAAATTTTTATAAACAAATTGCTGAATTTGGTAATAATTAATTCATTTTAGAAAATTGCAAACGGTTAAGTTGTAGAGAATCTTTTTCCTGGTAAAATGATTCATGATTTATTAGAATCACATCATTTTTCAAAATTTGTTATGAAGCGATAAGAAAAAAGGTTCGGGTAAAAATAAAATTTGTTAAATGCATTATTTTTCTGCAGTTCAATTTTTTTTCGTAAAATAATCTTTTCTCTTTCAAATTAGCCCTTTAATAATAATATTGCTATTCTTAAAAGCAAAATTATCTATTTTTGCCCGAGGTCTAATTTCCGTGTATGAACTACCTTAAAGTAGTGAACGTGAGAATTCCAGATTTTATAAATTGTATAAACTTGTATAAAATTATTTCAAAACATGAATTTTCATACATTTTAAAATTGAAAGTCAATTACATCGCGCCAGGGATATAGCAAAACTTTCTCTGATTTTCAGTAAGTCACTTGCTAAAATTCAGAAAATAATTTCAGTATGCACATGCATCATATTCAGTAAATGATTTGCTAAAATTCAGAATATCTTTAGTACGCTCAATCACATTTTATATTCTTTTAGGCCAGTCAAATTAAGCCCAAAAATCCGAGTTGTCGACAATGATTCCAACAAAAAACTTAGAGTGCTTAAATGGTTGAGATATGTGTGTAGAACGATAATTTAACAATGATAACCACCAGTTTTTTAAAAGTAAATTCACAATAAACAGTCCAAGTTGGATTTAAGCATTTTTTTCATATTTAGCTCTGCGGTTTTAAAAGTACTGATTTGAGCGTAAAAAGTTGTGGAGAAGAGTAGTTCATTATTGAATTAGCTATAAAAAAGTCAGTGAGGGCACCCCTCTAAGTCCATTAGTTTACTTGCAAATTGAAATCTCCTAAATTTCCATTGCAAAATATTGAAAATTAAGCGAGTGGCAGTGAATCTCCGGAGACACCTTGAAAAAAAGTTGTTTTCAGGTGTACATCATAACTAGCAACAGAAGCATCTGAAACAAAAAAATCAAAATGCATTTGTTAAAGGAGTTGTTTATCGAGGTAATCCTGGGAGGATTTTTTTCAATTTTTCACTTTTTCGTGGCACTTGGAGGCCAAAATACCGATTTTCGCGAAAAAAATCGACTAATTTGTTGTTGTAAAATTAATAATTATCAAAAAAAAAAGCTCCCAGGGATACCTGGTGAATTATATGAAGAAGTACTGTACAAAATTTCAAAACGATTGGTCCACTATAATTTGAGTTATGGCGTACACGGACTTCAAAAGTAACAAATTTCAGAAGAACGCATTACAAATTTTTTCACATTAAAACATTCAAAATAAAGCTCGATAATTCTTTTATACACACACAGAGTCGTCGATGCCAGGTCCATAGAGCAAAAAGCTTTCAAGATGATCTAGAGCATCTTTTTGCATTTGTCTATACTGTAAAAAATATCGGTAAATTTTCCTACTATGTATTAGGAAATTTTTCCTAAATCCTTAGGAAGCATAGATTTTCCTACAGAAAGTGGAAATGTTTCATAGATTTGAGAAAAATTGGCCGAATTTCCGGACTTATTTCCAAACTACAGTAAAACCCCGTTTATTGCAACACCTTCCAATCAAATGCCTCCCGTTTAACGCAAAAACAGAGGAGTTCCCACTTCTTCGCCACCAGCTTGAACAACTGATTATCAGCACATGCGCCTAAACGAATAGTTTCACGCGCTTTCGCTGTTTATCATTGTTTACAGTCGTGTTTCAATAACCTCGAATGCGTTTTTTTATTGTCATTATATGTGCAATTATAAATGAGTGAAAACGTGGAACCGAACGATGGTACGTAAACGACTAGTACAAACAATAAATTTTAATTACTTTAAAGCTTAAATATTTCTCTTATAATTTTCGAATGCACGATTGAATTTTTTTCAGTAGAAATATTCCCGCATTTTGTAAAACAATTGATTCGCAATTGGTAAAGCGATTGCTGTACTAGGCACAATTCATGATGATATAGAAGTTTGAGACGTCTCAAACCCAAACTTGTGACGAATTGTGAGACGAAATATTAGGAAGGAAATTTTCGTACGTGACGGAAATTTATCCCTAGATCAGGTAACGAAAGAAGACAATGGAAGCAATAAAAAAACCTCTATAAACCAAAGGACTTTTATACCTAAGTTCGGGATAAAATTTACATGCATAGAACACTTGGGGCAGGCGAAAATTTTATGACTTAGAAGTTAACGAAAAATTTTCGTGAAAAACTCTTCTCATATCTTAAACCTACATGTGCGAAGTCTGCAAAGATTGCATATATGCTTTAAGGCGAATCGTCCCAAATTTTGTTGGCCAGCTCGAAGTCGAACCCAAAAGCAGGTAGTTGGTCATGACAATAGAGGTAATAAACCGTACGTTCAGCGTACTCCCAATTCAAAATTGATCTCATCCCTAATTGACCCAAGAGATTGAACATCATAGAGTTTTTTCGCGAAACACATCATAGGAGTGTAATGTCACATATGAGAACGCGAATTGTGGAATGCCCATAAAGTGGCTGTAATTTTCATAAAAAAGTAATCTGAAGTACTGATTTCGAATCAAACATACTGTTTTGGGAATGTAATAGAGTAAAAAATTATGAATGCTGAGTATGTTCTGATTAATCTTTTATGAGCAATGATTTACAAGTACTGCACAAATTTGTCATAAATATTTTGAAAGACTTGCGTTCCAGTCATGCAGAAAGTATGATTTTACATCATAGTTTATTTATATACATTTCTGCGTGAGTTACGTTACTTTTTGTAAAAATAACAAGTTGAAATTAAGTTAGTTGTTGAAAGAAGTAACTTTTCAAACTTAAGGTTACTAGAGAACAAACAGATCGAGTCATCAAAGTGTTTTACAAAGAGAATAAATTCCCGTCTTTTATAAGAATTTATTTTAATATTTCGTCTCACAATTCGTCACAAGTTTGGGTTTGAGACGTCTCAAACTTCTATATCATCAATTCATGCTATAATTTGTCATAATAATATACATTGAAATGTGAAAAATTTATATACTTTTCTGTTACATATAAAACACAAATATGTAGCAATATATACATAAACGATAGTTTGGAAAAAACTGCTAAATAAAGAATTTCAAAAACATGTATGCATTTCATGAGAAAAAAATGTACCTCTCAAAATAAGTACGGATTCCAAAGACGCTTAAAAAAATGTAATAAAATCCTTTTAATAAATTAATGGCTACAAATAATTTCATATCTCCCTAATATACGAAAATTCATATAAATATATGCATCACAAATTTAAAAGTGAGGGGTATTCCCGCCTATCCTTAAGAATCACGTGACCACTCCTTCTACTAATAAGAGAGGGAAGAAAATGGTAAGGTTTATTGCAATAAACGGGAGAGACAAGTTGCAATAAACGGGTGTTGCGATAAACGGGGTTTTACTGTATTAGGAAATATATCAAAAAGGTTAGAACATTCCACAAATCTCCTAAGGTGCAGGAAATTTTTCCCATGAAAAGCGGAAATTATTCCACAAAAACGAAAATTTGTTCACTGTTTTTGGATTTTTTTCCGCTTAAATTATGAAATAAAATATATACTTCCTAATAAACTGGATATTTCTCCGACCAAACAGTAGGAACTATTTATAGTTCTATGTCGAAAATATTTCTGACTATATCTTTGGAAAAATTTACGACCCATTTGTATTTTAAGCTGTCCGACTATTTTCGGAAAAATTTCCGAAAATTTTTTTACAGTGTATAAGTGTATTTAAGGGGGTCGTCTAGTGTCTTAGGTTAAAAAAATCGAATTTATTTTTTTCTTATAAATCACATCTAAAACATTATTTTCTACGAGGAAAATCAACCAATGAAACTGAAGAAAACCTCGCAAAATATTACAAGGAGCCTGCTCCATCGCATGGCATAGTTCATAAGTGGTTCACTGAATTTCGTTGCAGCCGTATTAGCACAAGTGATGCTGAGCGTCCTGGCCGTCCAAAATTTCTCAAGAAATGATCGATAAAATCCACGACATCGTACTTAACGATCGTCGATTGAAAGTGCGTGAGATTAGTAGACTGTAAACGTTTCACTGAGACGCGTATAATACATTTTACATGAATGTTTGGGTATGAGGAAGCTGTCTGCAAGATGGGTGCCGCGTTTGCTGACAGCCGATCACAAAAGCGGGCTCGTTTGGTTGCATCCAAACAATGTTTGGACATGTTTCAACGTAAATCAAATGAATTCTTGCGACCTTATGTAACTGTTGATGAAACGTGGATTCATTATCATAAGCCAGAAACATGAAATCAGTCGAAAATGTGGAGTGAACCTGGCGAAAATCGCTTTATTCCATGGTTTTGTTTGAACAATGAAAATCTAAATTCAACTGGCTGTAAAAAAATGGTCTAATCAATGTACTGACTTGAAACTTTGTATACGCACTGATATTAGATGGTATTCTCTTAGAGTAGTAACCTATTTACGATAACAGCACCATCTTTCGAGAGGTCACGAACTTATTAAACAGCCCTCTTATAGGTAGAAACCCGGCCTGGAGCAACGGACGCTCAAATCAGTGCTCCCAGATCGTGGATGGAATTTACCCTCTCCATTTTGACATTTAATTGAAAAAAAGCAATTTTTCAAGTATAATTTGGGCAAACTTTCAAATATAATTAAAGAACAACTTGAAAAAGTAATATAATTCAAAAATTCCCCCAAATTATATTTGAAAAATTGTTTTTTTGCAATAAACTGGTAGAGCGAAGGGGATAAATTCGATCCACGATCTGGGAGCACTGGCTCAAATACTCATAACTTCGTCAATTTTGCTCCGATTGACTTGAAATTTTCACACAATATGTGTGCTATACTGAAAAAATTTCGGTGCACCGGTTGCACCACCTACAGTACGCACAATACCGTTGCACAAATTCCGGGCGTACCGATGCGTGAATGTAAGGGGTAAATGTTTCCCCTTATGTGTGGTACAGCTCGTGCGCCGAAACTGAGTCAGAAGTCGCACCATGTAAAGGTGGAATTTACTATACATTCAAGAAATTTACAGTTTTTAATTATCAACCAATTTGGACTTTTTTTCCAATTAAAATTTATTAAATTGTTGAAAAAAACTTAGTAAGTGTTGTTTTTATTTTCTTAATTTTAGTTTTAGTCTGAGAAAAATACTTTTTTTTCTCTGCTCCCAACATTTAGATGTACTTTGAATCAATTTTATTTGCATGTCGAGTAAATACAAGACATATAGCTAGTTTATTGTGAGCTTCAATATATGCACAAGGCATTCAATCATATAATGAATCTAATAATGTGCCATTTATTTCTTAAACCTTTTCACATGCAATGAAGAAGTTGAGTCATTATTTTTGCTTAAGGAATTTATAGGTAACATATAATATACATATTTACAACGCTCACAATCGAGTTGAAATTGTACCGGCTTGTGCCGATCGAGTGCATCTGCTATACGGAAACGGGGCATCAGCTGCCCCGAACTCAGGCTGGTCCCACAATGTGTCCTAAGATTCGTTTATATCGTTGATTCGCGCTAAAACGCACTAAAACGTGAATCAACGAAACACGCGACAGTTGGTAACAACGCGTTGATGACGTCAGAACGTACACGCATCGGCGATATGTGGGTGATTCTGTTTTAACTGTTACTTTTTTGACTAAATATTTTTTGATTCTATAATTAAACGTTTTTGGTTTTTTCATACATATTATTATACTATTTTACTGTAAAAATGAAAGTCCGAAAGAATTTTGCTACAACTTACAAATATCAAGAAAAAGAATCTAATTTCAAATTTTTCGTGCCACGGTACTGACTCATTCATCCACGGTACTGACACGAAATAAATTTGGTAAACATTCTTCAGAAAAATTATCAAATTTATTTATGAATTGTATTATAATATTTTCAAACTCTTTTGTACTTATTATTTAACACCACAGTAATAAATATTAACTCATTTGTAACAAATAAAAATACATTAAAATGCATATAAAATATTAATCAACATGAAATTTCACACATTTTACGAAAAATAAATTAATTTAAACGTAGTTTTTGGTTTTTATCACAGCATTTTTAAAATTCTTGAGCTTCTACGTAGTGATACAGTCTGAATTTTCGCTGGATAATCACTAGCAACATCTTTTTGAAGACACTTTAGATTTTTAGACAAATTTGGCAAATTTTCAGCATCTTGCAATGAATCCTCAGATCTTTTTGTTATTTGCATCAGTTTCTTGTTCGTTTTTTCGACTTTATAGTTTGAAGAGTAATCAATTCTCCCCATAGACAAGTGTCTACATAAATTTTCATTAAAGCAGTCAAAGCAACGTAGTGAATTGAATAAAATACAATTAGACTGTAATTTATTCCACGTGTATTGATTTTTGGTATTTGTTTTGGTAATTGTTTGGTAATATTGCATCAATTTTCAATATTTCTTCTTCTGTAACGCAATCAATGTAAACAGATTTAACAAGACTACGCAAAATCGACAGCAAAGAATCGAAATCAGATGCCTCTGTGCCATATTTCACTTGTTAATCTGCACATTTTTTTAAGTAGCCTCCGATTCCATCAACTGAGCTTTTTCCATGACCAGCCTCACTAAAATTATACGTAATATCTTTTAACTGAGTACAGCACTGACGCAAGTACTGCGTTATGAGATAAAACATTTTTTTATTGCGATATTGTGTCGTTGGACCATCACTCATATTATGCAATTTTGTTATTTTTGGACTTGTTATAAGATAAACGTCAAGTATTTTTTTTATGTGAACAATTTTAACGGAAGGATCACGTCTAAGAGATTTTAATAATGTAGCGAAGCCTTGAGAAAAATTTGAAAAATAAACCATACCAGTGTGTAAAGTACATTGTACTCTACTAGCCCCAAAATGTACTGATTGAACTCCGTTTCATATTTACATGAATAATTTTCACTGAAGACAATAAGTAATCATAACTCATTGCTTTGTAAGGACTGTGTTCGTTTTTTCATGGAGTTATTTTGATGAGTAATTCTGTATTCATGAGATATAAACAAATTCAACTGATGCTTAAAATGACTAATTGCTTGCCCTATCGTACATGACATTTTTTTTTGCAGTAATTTTAACAGTAATGGGTTTCTTCGTTTTTTCATTTATTCATTGTTCTGAAGATACTTCCCCTTTCATGTAAAACATTTTATCATTAGAATTACTATCTTTCAGATTAAATTCTAATTTTTTTAACTTACATTTTCCGCATGTTCTTGACAGACATAGCTCAGAATTACTGTCACATAAGAAACTGCTCAAAATTTTATATGGAGAATTTTCTGTCAATAATTTATGATTGTGAAAAGCTTGTATAAGCAAAGAAAAATTTTCATGTGCAAAGCACGCACATGTATTTTGATTCGTAATTTTAGGTTCAATACAATATCTTGGACGTAATGATGCGAACGTAGAGTAGTTAACGCAGTAAGTACTTTGGGAACAAAATTTAGGATGTAACTCTCTGATCGTAGCATTCATGCAGCGTTTTGTTATTCGTTTATCATTTATTTTAATGGAAGCTTTTTTATCGGGTATTATTTTACTATTTTCTTCATAAAAACTTTTTACTTGATCTTGAATGAAAATTTTACTGCTTTTTTCATTCTTAACATATTCCAGTGGATTATTACTACTATGTACTCTTGAGGAAATAATAGGAGCAATATTTTTGTTGACAGCAGACAGTTGTCGATATTTTTTTACAATTTTTCAGCTTATTACTCTACCCAATATCTGTTTAAATTTTGAACTTTTTGAGTCTTGATAGGATGTTTGTAATTGCCGTACCATAACTTCGTGAAACAACAACGTTTTACAAATTTGAGGGTCTACATTTTTACCTTTTAGGAGGTTGTCAACTTTAGATTCAGATGATGTGGAATCAGGCTTCTTGATTTTTAAACGTTATAGTTTTTTATGTAAGTTATTAATTTTCGTTCGGAGAGTTTTATTATCGTTTAATAATTTTTTGTTGTCTAAAAAATTTTCCTAAATTTTTTTGTATTTGTTTTTCTCCTAACCTAGCTTGTTTTGATTCGAAGTTATTATTCAAATCTTTTATTCCGCTACAGAGGAATATATTCCTCTGTATCGTAATACACAACATTACGCTACTCTCAACTGTAGCGTAAAAGCGAGTTTACGCGCCGGAGGCACATAAAAAGGTGATTTACTCAAAAATATTGAAGAATTATCGATTTTTACGATTTACGTGCTTCTTCTCAATTTGCAAGTAAACTAATGGACTCAGAGGGGTGCCCTCGCAGACTTTTTTGTAGCTAACTTAATAATAAACTACTCTTCTCTGCAACTTTTTACGCTAAAATCAGTACTTTTCAAACCGCAGAGCTAAATATGAAAATAATGCTTAAATCCAACTTTGACTGTATATTGTGAATTTACTTTTAAAAAACTGGTGGTTATCATTGTTAAATTATCGTTCTACACATACCATATATCCGAACCATTTAAGCACTCTTACTTTTTTGTTGGAATCATTGTCAAAAACTCGGCTTTTTGGGCTTAATTTGACTGGCCTAAAAGAATATAAACTGTGATTGAGCGTACTGAAGATATTCTGAATTTTAGCAAGTCATTTACTGAATATGAGCCATGTGCGTACTGCAATTATTTTTCGAATTTTAGCAAGTGACTTACTGAAAATCAGAGAAAGTTTCACTATATCCCTGGCGCGATGTAATTGATTCTCAATTTTAAAACGTATGAATATTCATGTTTTGAAATAATTTTATACAAGTTTATACAATTTATAAAACCTGGGATTTCCACGTTCACTGCTTTAATTAGTGGAATATAATCGTTCCCGTGTGGAAGGCGAGTCATGAACGTAACATCGTCGATATTATTATATAAAATAATGGCGACATTTTTTATATCTTCGACTTTATATGCCTGAAAGTGTTCGCTGAACTGCGCTGTAAAAATAAAGGTCCACTTTCATTTACAAGTACACTCGAGATTCCCTATAACGAGATTCCCTGTAACAAAGCTTCCCTTTTACGAGCGCGTCACGCCTCCCTATAACGAGCAGACGATCGACCCCTCTTCCCCCACTACTACGGAATGAAGGGCGCTCGAATTCAAAACGTTGTATTTTTGGCAAATTTCCCAATTTTTCATCACGTTTTCCAAATTTGTCAAAATTTCCATTTTTTTATTCATTGTCAAGACTTTTCTTTTTTTCTGAAAATATTCAAAAATACACCTGATAAGCATAGATATTTTTATTATAATATTATTATATTTTTAGTATTTTGAGTACATACCGTCAAATAAGTTAATTCCATGTTCAATACTCACAGAAATCTTTTTTATACGCTTTTAACTATGTAAATAAATTATTCACATAGCCTCACTGACAGACTGACTGCACGCATTATATAATGCGCATAACAGCGCGTAGCAACAAGTAGGATATAGAGGGGTCCCTCTCGCGCTCGTTACAGAGAGGTCTCCGATGCTCGAGCTTCTCGTTATAGGGAATCTCGAGTGTACAACGATTTTGTTTCGAGTGTATAGACTGAATTTTATCAAGTGATATACTAAAAATTAGGAAATTCTTGCTGCTATTGAGCATTTTCATACTTAAGGTAGTTGATCCACGAAAATAAGACTTCAGGCGAAAATAGATAATTTTGCTTTCAAGAATATCAATATTATTATTGAAGGGCTATTTTGGAAAACAATTGATTAATTTCCAAGAAAAAAATTTGAAATACAGAAAAATAATTTTATTAATAAATTCTATTTTTGCCCCAACTTTTTTTCTTATCGCTTGTTACCAAATTTTAAAAAATTATGCGATTTTAATAAATTACAAATCACAACGGTGAAGTTGTGGAAAATCTTTTCTCTGAAAAAATGATTCATGATTTATTAGAATCGCATAATTTTTTTAAATTTGGTAAAAAGCAATAAAAAAAAATTTGGGTCAACAATAAAATTATTTTTCAGTTTCAAATTTTTCCATGTAAAATAATCTTTTCTCTTTCAAAACAGCCCTTCAATAATAATATTGCTATTCTTAAAAGCAAAATTATCTATTTTTGCCTGAGGTCTAATTTTCGTGGATGAAAACTACCTTAAATAACAGTAAGTCGTTTGCTCTGAATTTCAGTATGCTCCACGCTGCATCTTATTAAGTGATATGCTAAAAGTTAAAGCGTATCAGCTAATTTCGAGCATCTTCGTTTACTGATTTCTAGCATCTTCATTTACTGATTCCTAGCATCTTCATATTTCTAAAAAACAGAATAGAATTTGCGTGTTTACTGCAATAGCCTATTAATTTACGGGATACCGTATACTTATTTTTAGCAAGTTAAATCTAGCAATGGACTTATTCGACTTTAGCAGAAAATTTTCTAAAATTTCGTACTTATTCGCTGATGTGTAGTAATTTTTGTACCGTTCAGCCGAATTGATAAAATCTAGAAAGCGCTTTCTGATATTCAAAAAATAATTCTAATATTTAGAAATTCCTTTTTTTCGTGTGAAAAATATAATTCTACACGTTTGAAATATGGGTTTAAAAAAAAAAATAAAATTCAATATTATAAAATTCATTGAAATAAACAATTATCTGTTTTTCTATTGTTACTATTTTCCACACTTTACAGTTCTGTTTCAATTATCACACTGTAGGTGAATTTTGAACTTTCAAAATAACACAGCGTGGTGACTATCACCATCGACTAGGTATTCATGAGTAGAGTTTATGTGCACAGCCATTTGGCTAAGTTGGCGGTTGTTCTCAATATATTTAATTATAAAAATATGTATTTTCTTAACGTGATTTTTCTTCATTTTTTGTATTAAAACTTTCTAGATCTTTATTAAATCAACTTAAAATGTTGTAAATTTTTTTTTTGTGTTAGAACTTAATGCTAGCTACCATAATCTCCCATTTGCTTTAGCATTTTAGGCGCTATTTTGTGTTTTTTTCCACAATTTTTTCAATTCTTTCGATTTTAAACTCAATTTTTAATCTTTGAAAAAATAGTGGAAAAAGCACAAAATAGCGCCTGAAACGAATAAAAGATGCCTAAAATGCTCAATCAAATGGGAGATTATGGTAGCTACGATTAAGTTCCAAACTAAAAAGAAATATTTATAACATTTTAAGTTGCTTCGATAAAGATTCAGACGTTTTTAATACAAAAAGTGAAGAAAAATCATGTTAAAAAAATCCATATTTTTATAATTAAATATCTTGAGAACAAGCGCTACCACCCACAGTGATTATAATACATAGTTGAATGAAAATAAATACTTTAGCTAACCAAACTGTTTTGTTAAATAAGCCAGAGTATTTGCTTTAATCAAAGATATTTTATTCATTTCAAATGAAATATCTGTTTGATTTTATCAAATCGTGACTCAACAATACATCTTTGATTGAATCAACCAAAAATTTGGTAAATCGTTTAATAATCCAATTCTTTGGCTGATCCAATTGAATTTTACTTTGATTAACTAAATATTTTTTGCCCAGTTTAGAAGTTCTTTAGAAGTATATTTTCTGTATATTTTAAACAAACTTTTTTCTGGATATACGAAAATATTGAGTTAATTTAATGAAATCTTGGTTGATTCAACAAAATTTTGATCAACTTAAAGTAATTTGACTGAGTCTACGTAACTATTGAATTAAGAAAATATGTTTGTTAGGCCAGTAAAAATTTTGCTTAAAACGACCAGAGTCAGTATATGAAATAAAATTTTTTTACTTTAGAACTTTCCTGATTTTTATTTAAAAAATAGTGGAAAAGAAGATAAAGAAACGTATTCCAACATACAATATAGCACACATGCTCGAAGCTTTTTTCTAAGATTAGATTAAATATATTCATTCAGTTGAAGGCCAAGTGCATGCTTGTCACATTCTGGCTTTCTAAAAAAATATTATTTTCTGTTTTTATTTTATGAACTATTAGGTAAAATAGATTTTTCTTTCTAAAATTTCCTTTTTTAGAATGTCTAGCGCTTAATTTTATTATAATTTTTAATGCTTTTATAATGTTTAATAATCGCAAACCACCTTCATGAAATACCCAAGTGACGTAATATTATATGTGCGATTCCTAGGGAATATGTTTATTATTGTTCTTCTTAAATCTTTTACATGGACTCCAGAAATGAGATTTCTTAAGGAAAAGGGTCAATCGATTCACGTGCCATGTCGAAAGTATCGGATTGAAATTCATTCCGAGTAAATCAGAACTATTCCGATTCATTCCGATATCTGTATCAGAGTCAATTAAAATCATTCCGAACCAATCCGAAAAACGTTTTGTATCTCGTTTGATGAAAAACGATAAAAAATCAATCCGACTTGATCCAATTAATTACGAGACATCAATCCGAATGAATCCGAACCAATGAGAAACCAAGTTTTCAATCCAGATCAATCGGAATCAATTCGAGCTTGGATTGATCCAAACCGAATTTTCAATTAAAATCAATCCAAATGAATCCAAGGTCGGAATGACAGATTGATTCTGATTGAAAATTCGTTGTAGATCAATCCGAGCTCGGATTTATTCTGATTGATCTGGATTGAAAACTTGATTTCGGATTGGTGCGGATTCATTTGGATTGATGTCTCGGAATTAATCGGATTAAGTTGGATTGATTTTTGACCTTTTTTCATCAAACGAGATACAAAACGTTTTTCGGATTGGTTCGGAATGATTTGAATTGGCTCGGATACAAATATCGGAATGAATCGAAATAGTTCTGATTGACTCGGAATGAATTTCAAATCCGATACTTTCGCCAGGGTGGCTAAATTATACACTGTTAGAAATGTTCGGAAATTTACAAAGTTTCTATGTTATAAAGTTGACGTAAAATTTGACGATATTTATGATGTTTTTGACTAATTAAAAAATTTATCATAGATTTACTAAATTGTAACAAAATTTTCAGTTACTTGTAACTATTTTCATTTACAAATAAACTTTCTGAAAATTTAGAAAATATAACAAAATTAAAATTATTAAACAGTATTCTTTTACATTTTGGTATTTTTGGTTGCGTTTAAAGAAATAGTTGGAGTTATTTTGATTAATATGAATGATGCAAGGTTGGTTTTACTATTTAAAATATTTCCGACATTCTTCTTTCGTTGGCTGAAACAACCGACAAAATGATTGTAATAAAATTTTAAAATTCTTTATGATTATATTCTTATATCTTACAAGTTTTTTAACTTTTATGTACAAAACTGTGCGGAGGAAGACGAAGAAACGTGTTTTAGTATAGATTTCTGCAATTTATATCAGTAAATACAATACAATAGCGCACACCTTCAAAGCTTTGTTCCAAAATTAGATTTAATATATTCAACCAGCTGAAGGCCAACTGCATGCTCGTCATATTGTGGTTTTCTAAAAAAATATTAATCTTTATTTTTATTTCATGATATAAATTAAATTAAATATATTTCTTATCCAAAAGAGAAGATCATTTCCGTTTTAGGCTGTCTAGGGCTTAACTATACTGAACATTTTAACGATGGTATGTTTAAAAAATTACAAACTTCCCTCATTAAATATCGAAGTGATGTATTTTTTATATCTAATATTAGGATAAGAGCATTTGATGAAAAATTGTTTTTTTCAACAAAAAAAATTGATTTTGTTGTGCCAAAATAGCTTTTTATGAAAACCAATCTTTTGATCGAATTCTCTTATCTCAATTATAACAATTTTCTACTACGCTTATTAATCTGCCCAAATGGCTTCAAAAATTATAATCTTTTTATTAATTTTATCATCAATTAAAATTTTTATTTATTTTGTGATATAACTATAACAACAGGGAAATAATTAGAGCAAGGCTTGATGATTTTTTATCTGTCACCTGGGGAACGCAGAAATTTGGATAAAAAAATCAGTCACCGGTGACAGGGCACAGAGAACCCATTCGTGTTTATACCATGACACTACTCATCCTCTTAAGGCGACGGGGTGACTATAATCACGAAAGGGTCATGAAAACCCTCTTCTACAATATGAAGCCGGGGCTGCGCTTAAACATACGTCTGAAAGAGGCCTCGATCCCTTAAAAGCTCATCCAACATTTGTGAGGGAAGGATGCTGCTGGAAGTGCGGACAAAGAAGGCATAACAGACTTAAATACCGCAACCAACCAAAGAAGTTCTGTTCCTGGTGTGGAAAAGAAGACATCCTGACGAGAGACTGCCAATGTCCAAAGCCAGGAAACGCCACGGGGACCGAGCTAACACAATCTGCAGCCCGTTCCGGAAAAGTTACAGCGCAGAACAGAGAGTTTTCATCAGGGTCAAATAGGCGCCCAGTGGACCATAACATTAGTTGACCCTGGGTCCGTTCGTTCGTATGTAGGCAAGAAGACAGGTCAACTCAAGATATTCTAAAATGGAATAAACATTACACCCAATGGCAACTAGGAAGAGAATTATGCCTGCGCCATCGAGGGCCCGATCATGACGACAAACCTGGAAAAGTGTAAACGAGCGCAAGCCGAAAAGTTCCTGAAAGGGCAGCTAAATCGATTCAACAAGATCAAGGAAGTCAACCCCTCGTAAAACATGAGATAAGATTCGAAGGCTCGACACCAATCAAACAACGGTACCGCCCAAGAAACCCAGCCATGCAGAAAATAGTCGACCAGGAACTAAAACGAATGTTTAATCCACTAGCCCTTACAGCTCAACTGTCATCACAACCCGCCGAAAACACGGCAAGCCCAGATTTTGCGTCGACATCCAAAAACTTAACAACGTCACCAAAAGGGATGCCTACACGCTATTACAAGTTAACGCTACACTAGATAAACTCCGAGGGACCAGGTATCTTTCCACTATAGACCTCAAAAATGGATAGTGGAACGTACCATTAACAGAAGGGAACAAACCAATCACCGCGTCTACCGTTTCCGTAAGAGGACTTTTCGAATCTAATGTTATGCCATTCGGCCTGCATTCCGCGCTGCCTTCATTCCAAAGACTCCTAGACCGGGTCATTACATCAGATATGGCTCTGCACACTTTCGCTTATCTAGACGACATAGTGCTATGTACTGCGACCTTCAAAAAACACATTGAAGTTTTGGGAAAAGTATTCCAGAATTTATATAACCCCAGATTAAAGCCCAACCCGGAAAAATGAAAATTCTCCCGGCCAAACTCAAATATCTAAGGTATATTGTAGACAAACAGGGACTCAGGACAGATCCAGATAAAGTGGCTGTGATCAAGAACTTGTCCCCATTGAGAAATCTAAAATAGGCAAGCCGTTTCCTGAAGCTGATATCATGGTACCGCTGATTTACCATATTAAGGACGTCGCCCACATAGCCACTCCTTTGCACCGACTACTAAAAGAGAGAGTTAAATGGTAGTGGACCGAAGATCAGCAAAAAGCTTTTGATAGGCTCAAGGGAAGCTTTATCGCTGCATCGGTATTAGTCTGTCCAGACTGGAATGAGCCATTTACCCTCCAGACTGACTCAAGCTGGAAAGGCCATGGAGACGCCCTCTCACAACAAGAGGAAGACGAAGAGCGAATAATTGTCTACGCCAGTCAATCATCAACAAAAGCCGAGCGAAATTATTCAACAACTGCACTTGAATGCTTAGTGGTCAAATGAGGCACATGAAACACCAAAAATTGGGGATAAAGTCCTGAAGAAGACCCAATACCTCTCGGATAATGATGCGGGGAGATAACAACACCACGTGCACATTAGCAAGCTGAAGCCATACCACTAGCGCCTTAACAGGCGGCAGCGCCACCCGAACCAGTACCACCAGTACCCATAATCACTATACCCGGGAGTCCCACTATTAGGCTAACGGGTGGTGCCATGAAACATTGGGTTGCCATCGACGGGAAGAAATACGCCCTCCGACTAAACAAGGATGGGACCCTGCGCAGCTTTATATACTAAAATTTGTGTAAGTCCCTCATTTTATGTTATACCACGTGTGCGATAAATTGTGTAAACAAACGAAAGAGCGAAAGTTTGATCCGGCGAACTTTCGGTCTCCGAGATAAGGGGAGTGTCAAACGGATCGTATATCACCACTACGTCGCAGCTCCGACACGCAGCTACCTTTTCCACTCTGTACGGAAGGCAGTTCGCCTGGGGCTGCGATCCGGGTCACACTGGAGCGTCACTCTGGACAGACGTCAAGCAAGTGTCTCTCCATTATGGGTGTCTCCGACACCGATCGCTTCCATACTTGGTGGAGCCGGACCGAGCGTCAACGAATGGGTGCCTCCAAGATCGATTCTTGGTGGAAACTGACATTCAGCACCCGGTACCCCTGGCTAGGTGCTGCTCCAGGTGAAGCCAGGTTTTTCGCGACGTAACAAACGCACCGTGCCCACGTCAAGTAACGAGTGAGTCTCCCCATGATTGGTCCTCGTTGAAAAGCAGAGCTCGATGTCAGGTACCCGTGATTGAATTCAGACCGGGCCTGGTTACCAACCGATCACCTGGAGATGACGTTTCGAACGTCCATGGTCGGCCTTCGACGTGGGCCGAGGCTCAATGTTAGGCTCCCCTGAATGACTTTGGCTCCAGTGTCAACAGGATAACCATTGCCGACTAGATCGAACGTGAACCACGAGACCTGGGACCTATCATAGCCGCACCGAATTCCGAACTGTGGGTACCCCCGTAGCCGGCCTTCGGTATCTCCCATGAGCGGGCATTAAGCGTCAGATGCCCCTGACTGGGCGCAGCTCAGTCGAGACTAACTCTATCGGCCATCTCCGCAAGCAACCGCACGACACCGAACTAGAATGAAAGACACCGAACTTTACCAGAATGTTACCAAACGTTACCAAACGGCACCAAACGTTACTAGATGTTACCAGATGTAACCAGATGTAACCGGATGGCGCCGAACGTTACCAGGTGTCACCAGATGTTACGGAACGACACCAAATTATCAAAGCACCGTCGAACAAGCTTGCCTCTGGAGCAAAGGCGATTACCATTGGCCACCTGAATACCACCATGGCTGAGGTTCCAGGATGCCAACCAGACCCTTGACTAACTGACGAACCGACCTGATAAGAACTTAAGGTGAGCAGGCCCCCCGAGGAGAACCGGGAACCGGGCTTCGTGTCATGAATTGTAAACCTCCGATTCACTTACGTTTCCAGATTTATATTGTTGTTCAGAAATAATTAAACGACGACAACGACAGATGGTAAAATCTCCGAACCGACAACAGCGAGGCCTATGCCCGCGCAAACATATCGTTTCAAAATCCAAACGGTCAAAAAATAACTAAGCTGGTAATTTATTAGTCCGCAGAGTCACCCAAAAACGGCGTTTTAACATTAAATTAAAAATTTGAGGGATTTTGAAAATTCACTATGACACGATGTTTTGCACCCCCCAATTTTTTGAGTCGACGGTTCTTCGCAATTCAAGGGCCCGAGTAGCACTCCATTGCCAAGTTTAGACTACTCTCACCCGCTCTCTATATATGTTCATACCGGAAGTCAACTTTATACATATAATGTTGGGAGTGGATAGATCGTTTGGATTAAAATATTAATTTCAAATTGATTTTTCACAATGCTTTATTTCGAATAAATTTAGTTCACAATAAATAATATTTTTTTAAAATTTCTGTGGAAAAAGGAACGCTTCCACTCCGCTGGGTATCGAGCCCAGGACCTTTCAATTGCCAGGGCATTCTTTCTATTTTAAACATAAATCTACTCACAAAAAGTTTTTATATTGAGATAAATTTTTTTAAATCAACAAGCCCGTGAAATAATGTGTGTTACAGAAAAAGCCTTCTCTCGATAGGAAGAAAATTTTTAGTTTACTCTTTTTTTCAATTGAACAAATATTTGGGATGTTTTATAGATAATTTTTGAGTTAAAAACAGAGATTTTTTTAATTGAATTTTTTTGTTTAATTGGAGAATTATTTCTGACAAAAATATCACTCTGATTGAATTGGAATAGCATAATTTATTCAATTTTAAACAAAGAATTTGTTACATTCCAATTTGTTATTTTTTTCAGTCAACATATCTTTATGTGAAAATTTTAATTAAAGAAATATGCTAAACAAACGGTTTTATTGATTTGAATATAATTTTTCTCTGATTGAAATATCGTCCATTTGAAAAACTTGGAACATGTAATCGGGACCAAATCAAACCTTTACACATGGTCGTAA
Organism: Diplolepis rosae; assembly: GCA_030998225.1. Taxonomy (NCBI): domain Eukaryota; kingdom Metazoa; phylum Arthropoda; class Insecta; order Hymenoptera; family Diplolepididae; genus Diplolepis; species Diplolepis rosae. Next base: position 123,498 of record JAPYXD010000275.1, read on the forward strand.
CATTTCTCACAAAACAAACGTACAAACGAAAACCAATGAACAAGAAGTAGTAATCAGACGAACAAAAATTGTTAAGTAATAAAACTTGTAGGCATTTTTTAAAAATTAATTTAAACAAATTCGGTATAGCAACATATTACACTGTAAAGAATATCTGGGATTTTCCCAAGAGTTTTCTTGATCTGAAGCAGAAATTTTGCCCAGTAACTTTCATGTCCCTGCCTACTGAGCATCTAAAAAGAAATGTCACTAATGGAAAATACGAATTGCTATTGTTGATGCATTATAACTTTTATGTTTTTCTTGCTTATTTAATAAACTGTAGTATTATTTTAATGAAATTTTTTCTTTAATTTCAAAAAATGTTTGCTTTATTTTACATGAATTCAGCTATATGTGCTATGAATAATATAAAAAATTTTATTTGATTTTAATGATATATTCCTCAAACAAATAAAACTTAGATAATTTTGTATTTTTCAAATTTGTGCAAAAAAAATTGAAGCCGGAAGAAATTAGTTTTTTGCAGGAAATATAATTTTTTGTTTGAAGACGTTGGAAAAATATGCTTGAGTTTTATTCAGAAAAATCTGAAAAAAATGTTTACTGTGTATTTCACAGGAACTTATTTTGTAGAATTAAACGTATTGTATGAATCTTGCAGTATTAGTTGTATATACTTGTCGAATTGAAAGCTTAGATACATATGCCATGTTCGATAAACATAAACAAATAGTGACCTTAATATTAAAAGATAATTATTTGTAAAGATGCTACTCAATAAAAAATTTTGTTAATGCGGTTGAAGAATTTATTTCATTCAACCAAAGATGCATCTTTGGCTGAAAGATGAAATAATATAATCAAATAAAACCGTGGTTTGTTTGATGACGATGTGGCCGAATCGAAGAAATATTATCGTCGTTTCAGACAGAAATTTAGGTTCATTCAACTGAGTGAACTGGTCGGATCAAATATATTATTCTATGGGTTTAACTTTTGGGCTGTTAAACAAGTATTTAGTCAAACCATTCAATAGTGAGCGCTTTCTATAACGCACGTTGAGATATTTACGTCTTGGGTAAATGTCGGTATAAAAAATGTAAGTCATATATTTATGTTTAGCATCAGGTTCACTTAATTCATCTTGAACAACTCCTTTAGCAATTGCAAAAAGTTCTTTTTCAAACATCATAAATCCTCCAAAGTATGACTGAAATATTGAAGAGTATATTTGTTATTATTTTCTAATTTCCTTATACAAGAGTTGTTATAAATCAAGTAATTACAAAATCCACAATTGTTCCATTGCTTCCAATCGTGAATATTGAATTTGCTCCATCACTCTTAATAGTCACCCCTTCGTCGATTCTGATTTGTTTATTCTGCAACACAACAAATTTATATCACGCTTAAAGAAAAGTTTGGTTAATTTGGTGAAAACTTGGTTTCATCAATTTAAATAAATACATTAATATGAGTCAACCAACATTTTTTGTAGATTAAAAAATTTTACATATTTAATCAAAAGTTTTCCTTGATTCAATCAAGATTCTGTTAAATAAGCCGAAATTGGTTATGATGAATTGAAAAACTTTTTTAATCATTTCTACGTGGACATTAGAAATTTGATTTTAAATTTGGTGCCTTTCTTAAAAACGAAAGTAGTTGGTTCACCCATAGACTTTTTTCAATGTATGTGCTTGCGAAAAAATTTTGCCAGGTCATTAAAATAATAAAGTTAAAGCAAAAAGTAAACTTATGTGGATTTATAGAATAATGGCAATATATCTTTGCAGTACAGGGCAAGTACCCTGAAACCACGTCTAACAAAAATTGCATCTGAAATTTGAGCAAATCGTTTGCATAAACTTTGCATGTAATAAGTGCAAGGTTGCGTCTGTCATTTTGTATCAATTTCGTTCAAATTTTTCTTTTATTTCTAAGTAATTCTTCTTAATTTTTAATAGAAAATTAACTTTATTTACAATTTTTTTTCCTTTTTTTTCTTTTTTTTTTTTAATAAATGTACTTTGACATTTTATAGAAACATATTTTTCATAAATTTCATTATTCGTCGAAGTTTCACAGAATATATCGAAGAAAAATCTTTATATATTGAATATTTGGATTGGATGTATACAATTGTATATTTATTTTTAAAAAAATTTTTTAAAAAAATATATATATATAATTATTAATATTATTATAATCATAAATGTAATAATATATTATTATATTATAATATAATACGATATATTATTTAATAATAAGTAATAAATTAAAAAAGTTAATAAAAAATATTTCTGTTTATTGCATTGAAATTTATTTCAAATTTCGCGCCAGATTTACATAAATTTTGCATGTTATGACGTACGCAACCTTACACAAAATTTACACAAATCTGTGAAGATAAAAAAGTTTTGCATGCAAAATGTGTTATCAGGGTACTCTTAGTCAATATTCCTAATATTGTTCTAAGGCCAAGAGAATTAAAATATCATGTATTTTTACCGCGTTCCATCCTACTAATGTAACTCCTTTCAACTGTGTCTTGTCATCTGGAGTTGCGTATTCTGTGGATGCCAATTTAATTTTCGGTATATGAAGTTTTCGAAATGGGCATTTGATCTAAAAAAATTTCAACTTTTAAATCTATTTTCTGATTGCATAAGAACCCTAGCGGACCCGGTTGAGAGAACGGTCATAGAATACTCTAACCGTTCTCTGAATTTTCTCTGACCGTTCTCTGACCTCGCATTATTATGGCTAAGAACGATAAAAAAAACATTTAAAACATTGCAATTATGATTCCGTGGCAAAATTTGGAATAGAAGGCGTAGGAATAAATGCAATAATTTTCTTTTTCAGCGATAAAAACTAGGAAAACATCATGTACCTGTCATTGAAGGCAGTGCAGTGGTTCACCATTTGCGGAACGTCTCCACCAATAGTAAATCTGCACTTGTGGAGACGTTCCGCCAATTCTGAACCACTGCATTGCCTTCAAGTATACGATGTTTTTCTAGTTTGTATCTCTGAATTATAAAATTCTTGTATTTATTCCTACACCTGCTAATTCAAATTTGATCGCAGAATCATAATTGCAATGTTTAAAATGTTTATTATCGTTCTTAGCCATAATAATGCGAGGTCAGAGAACAGTCAGAGAAAAGTCAGAATATTCTATGACCGTTCTCTCAACCGCGTACGCTAGGGAAGCTATAATTATAATTACTGATATATATATATATATATATATATATATATATATAATTACTGATTGCATCATTTCAAGATGTTTTGTATAATGTATAACTTACGATTATAACTACTAAGCCACGAAACAACCTTAAATCTTCAGATTTACGTTCAGGGTCTATTTTCTTAATTATACAAGTAACACCATTTTTTTCATTGGGTGGACTTCCAGCCTCAACTTTGAGGTTATCATGTTTACTGATAAATTCTTGCAAAGTATGAAGCTCAGCAAAGGCTCGTCTCTTCGTAAAAATAGTTGTACCAGTTAAGAATTCACCATCCTTTGACACATAAGCCAAGAGTTTTGCATATTGTTTTGAGTTAACTATCTCTGTGTAATCAGTGATACCAGTGCTTTCAGTAGTTGCAATTTTCCCTGTTAGTTGAGATTGCAACGCCGAGTTAGATTCTACCAAAAAACATATCAAAGAATGAATAAATATAACTGTAGTTGCATATAACTTGAAATAATCAGCAACTCGTCAAATATGGGGGGAGAAAAATATCTTAACATTCCTTAATTTTATATTCCACTGCCTTACTTTACATTAATGAAAATTTTTTTTCCGCATTCAAGAGGTCTCAGAACGTACAAATTTAATGGGATTCAGCAACCTTTTTTTATTGCAAATTCGTATCCTCCATTAAAGAATACGTAATTTCTATTCGAAAAAAATACCCCCCTTTCACTCCTAGGGTGTTAAATAAAGGCCATAGCCAAGCAAACATGTGTCACGTCCTGTGACCATTAAAAAAATATGAATGAATGTTCGTAAGGCTTTAGCGCTTCTAACGAATTGAGTTGTTTAGCGAATTTGTTTGAATAATCATTACTGATTAAACAGTGTTTAAGAAATTCCATTTTTTTGGTGAGGAGGAAAAATAATGAAATCTTTTATAGACGTAGTACAGGACTCTCCTAGAACGGGTCCTAGGCATACCTGTCATAACCAAAAATCCCCTCTCTCGAACCACATTGCTGCTCGCGGGACCACCTTTCGGCTTTAAACTTCACGAGTGGCTAGCTCCGGTTTTAAGTCTTGAACGACTCTTCCGTCATCCGTTCGCCCGAGACCTCCCTCGCGCCCGTTCAGCAGAACCGAAGCGAGGGTCATTGCCTATGGGCGTAATTTGCTGGACGTTGGTGCTTCTCTAAATTAGCCTGCTTTGCTCTTCTTGTGGCTTCTCACAGCTTCCTCTTGGGGGCTGCCTCTCGACAAACCGCACACCTCGTGGTTTCGGGAAGGTTGTTGATCCAGTGGTTTCCTTTGCTATCAGCGCAGAGGTAGCAATGCGGTTTGCGCGTGCATGTAGCCACGGTGTGTCCCTTTGCGCTATTGCATCTTTGGCAGCTCTTACTCCTATCGGTGTGACCGCATTAGGAGGCTAGATGCCCGGAACCTAAGCAGCGGTAGCATTTTCTGGCCGCCGTCCTCCTTCGTACCCTGCAAGAGACCCACCCGATCTTAATCTGGGTCGCTTTAAACAGCTTCAGAGCACGCGATTCCTCCAATTTGATGAAGGCCTTTCTTGTATCTCTGAAAGGCCTCCTCGTCATAGTGACCATCAGCTCCGATGTTGTCTCCTCTTGAAAGCAGCTCCTTATTGCCTCTTCGACTTCCTGGACTTCCGTGGTGGAGTTAATGTCCAGGATCTACACTTTAACTACAGGGACAAGGTGGTGGACGGATCCGTTCTCACCAAAGACATAACGAAAGGCAGAGTCTAACCTCCCTCTGTTCTTCGAAGCCCGTCACCCCAACCAAGAGGTCCTTAGATCTGGTCTCCCTGATTCTCCCGATAGTGATACCCAGTTTTTCAGGATTAACGCAGTTCTTGAAATTCTTCAAGATGGCCACGTACCCCCTCATGCCAAAGCTCAATTCAATCGGATAATTCTATCGAGAGTTATCAAGTATACAACCTACTACTACAGACAGACAGAAACTTTCGTGAAAACCGTTTTTTTTTTACTCAGGGGGTCTCAAAACATAAAGATATGATGAAAATTCCGAAAGTGATTTTTCACATAAAACCAATACCTTCCCATATAATGAGAATATAAAAAGTGTTTTTCTTTTAACTTTAACTTTAAAGTAATTGAGCAATGCCAGGCCCGTTCATCAGATCCTCCGATTCCTCATGAAATTGATCTTTCTTGTACAAGGGTCCCAAAATTAGACTATTTTTATTGAATTTTTTAAAAATTCAACTTTGAATAAGGGTGCTTTCCACGCAATTCAGGTGGATAAAAATTTACCTGACACTGTGTCATGACAATTAATATTATTTTGGGTCTTCAAATTTTTGGTCCCAAAATTAAATGACTTTTGATAAATTGTTTAAACATTCGGGTTTGAATAAGGGTGTCTTCTGGGCCCGTAAGGGTGATGGAAATTTACTGGACAGTGCGCCATACGAATTATTTTCACTTCAAACCTTTAAATGTTTGGTCTCGAAATTAGACGACTATTAATTAATTTTCTAAATTATCAGTGTTGTACAAGGGTCCCAAAATTAGACAATTTTTACATTCTCATCATGGATGAGAAGGTATTGGTTTTATGTGAAAAATGACTTTTGAAATTTTCATCAAATATTTACGTTTTGAGACCCCCTGAGTCAGAAAAAAAGGGTTTTTACGAAAGTGTCTGTCTGTCTGTCTGTGGGTCGTGTGCGGCATAACTCTCGACAGAATTATCAGATTGAATTGAGCTTTGGTACACTTTATCGGAGCCGAAAAAGTAAGGAGAAGTTCGTTAACCAGCCATATCCAATCAAAATTGAGGGATTGAGCACTACTTTTGTGTTTTTGAAAATAATTTTTTTTTTAAATAAAAAATTTCAATACTGGTTTTTGATAGTACTCATAAATCTCTACAAATTATCCTGATAACATTTTTTGATTAAATTAAAATTAGAAATGTTACAGCATATTCAAATTCGAAAAAAGTCAATATCAAAATTCCATTTTCAAGTTAAATTATACGAGATACGAAAAAACGTTATGATACAATATTATTTTTTACATAAAGACCTACAAATTTGAATTGTAACATTTTTTCATAGGATGCATATTTTTCTTATTAATTTAAAAAAAAACCATTGAAAATCCAAAATTCAATTTTTTAACAATAATATGTGAAATACGAAAAAAACGTAAGAATACAAAGTTGTTCGTTTCAAAAAGATCTACAAATTTTGTCTCACACAGTTTCTGATAAAAGATATATTTTTCGTTTCAATTCCAAAAAATACGATTAAAATTAAAAAATTCCATTTTTTAGACAAAATATGTGAGATACAAATAAAACTTTTAGATGAAAAATTGTTTGCCTAAATGAGGTCTACAAATTCTCATAAAGAAATTTCTCGACAGGATGTATATTTTAATTTTTTGATTTTTAATATTGAAAAAATTCGATTTTTTTCACCAAAATATGTGAGATACGAAATAAGCGTTGTTCTGCAAAATCGTTTCCTTAAATAAAGTCTACGATTGTTTTTCCTTTTTGAGATATATGGAAGAAAATAAATTTATCAATAATCATGTAATTTATTAAAAAGTTACAAAAATGCATACAGAAAATCGAGCGCGAAGCGCGAGTGTCATGATGAGAATGTGTTCCTTAAGGCTGTTAGAGCCTTAAGTAAATTGAATTTCCTGTTTCACTTAAACTGATAAAGAAACTTAGTGAATTTGAGAAAATGACTAATTTACATCATCTTTAATATCATTAAATTGGTTTGAGCTTCAGTATTAAATTGTAAGGAATAAACTTAAACGTATGCGAAGAGCACAAGACCGAGCGCGAAGCGCGAGGTCCAGGAAGAACGGAGCGCGAAGCGCGACGATCAAATCGCGCGCCCTAGGCGCGCTCAAACTTGCGAGCGAAGCAATTTAGGTGGATAAAAATTTACCTGACACTGTGTCATGACAATTAATAATATTTGGCGTCTTCAAATTTTTCGTCCCGAAATTAGATGGCTTTTGATACATTTTTTGAACATTCGGGTATAAATTAGAGTGTCTTCTGAGCACGTAAGGGTAATGGAAACTTACTGGACACTGCGCCATGCCAATTAATATCACTGGGAATCTTTAAATTTTTGGTCCCGGAAGTAGACGACTATTAATTAATTTTTTAAGCATTCAGGGTAGAATAAGGGTAGCTTCGATGCACGTTAGAGGAACGAAAATTTATCTAATACTGTGTCATGACAATTAATGTTATTAAGCGTCTTTAAATTGTTGGTCCCGAAATTAGGCTATTTTCAATGAATTTTTTAAACATTCAGCTTTGAATAAGCGTGCCTTCTGTGCAATTGTGGTGGATAAAAAATGTATCTGACACTGTGTCATGACAATTAATGTTATTTGGCGTCTTTAAATTTTTTGTCCCGAAATTAGATGGCTTTTGATAAATTTTTTGAACATTCGGGTATAAATTAGACTGTCTTCTGAGCACGTAAGGGTAATGGAAACTTACTGGACACTGCGCCATGAAAATTATTATCACTTGGAATATTGAATCATTTGGTCCCGAAAATAGGCGACTTTTAATTAATTTTGTAAATTCTTAGTGTTGTAGAAGGCTCCCAAAAATAGACTATTTTTATTGAATTTTTGAAACATTCAACTTTGAATAGTGGTGTCTTCTGGGCACGTAAGGGTAATGGAAACTTACTGGACAGTGCGCCATACGAATTATTTTCACTTGAAATCTTTATATGTTTGGTCCCGAAATTAGACGACTATAAAATTAATTTTCAAAATTCTCAGTGTTGTACAAGGGTCCCAAAAGTAGACTATTTTTATTGAATTTTTTAAAAATTCAACTTTGAATAAGGGTGCCTTCCACGCAATTTAGGTGGATAAAAATTTACCTGACACTGTGTCATGACAATTAATGTTATTTGGCGTCTTTAAATTTTTCGTCCCGAAATTAGATGGCTTTTGATAAATTTTTTGAACATTCGGGTATAAATTAGAGTGTCTTCTGAGCACGTAAGGGTAATGGAAAATTACTGGACACTGCGCCATGCCAATTATTATCACTTGGAATATTGAATCTTTTGGTCCCGAAATGGGACGACTTTTAATTAATTTTCTAAATTCTCAGTGATGTACAAGGGTGTCTTCCACACAATTTAGGTGGATAAAAATTTACCTGACACTGTGTCATGACTATTAATATTATTTGCCAGCTTTAAATTGTTGTTCCCGAAAGTAGACAGCTTTTGATGAATTTTTTGAAGATGTGGGTATAAATAAGGGTGTCTTCTGAGCACGTAAGGGTAATGGAAACTTACTGGAAAGTGCACCATACCAATTACTTTCATTTGAAATTTTTAAATTTTTGGTCCCGAAAGTAAACGACTATTAATTAATTTTTTAATCATTCAGGGTAGAATAAGGGTAGCTTCGAGGCACGTTAGAGGAACGAAAATTTACCTAATACTGTGTCATGACAATTAATGTTATTAAGCGTCTTTAAGTTGTTGGTCCCGAAATTAGACGACTTATAATTAATTTTCTAAATTCTCAGTGTTGTACAAGGGTGTCTTCCACACAATTTAGGTGGATGAAAATTTACCTGACACTGTGTCATGACTATTAATATTATTTGCTAGCTTTAAATTGTTGGTCCCGAAATTAGACGGCTTTTGATGAATTTTTGAACATTTGGGTATAAATAAGGGTGTCTTCTGAGCACGTAAGGGTAATGGAAACCTGCTGGACACTGCGCCATGCCAATAAATATCACTGGGAATCTTTAAATTTTTGGTCCCGAAAGTAGACGACTATTAATTAATTTTTTAAACATTCAGCGTAAAATAAGGGTAGCTTCGATGCACGTTAGAGGAACGAAAATTTACCTAATAGTGTGTCATGACAATTAATGTTATTAAGCGTCTTTGAATTTTTGGTCCCAAAATTAGACTATATTTATTGAATTTTTGAAATATTCAACTTTGAATAAGGGTGCCTTCCGGGAAATTGTGGTCGATAAAAATTTACCTGGCAATATATATATATTATACATATGTACACTCGAGAATTTTCACCGCCACGTTGGCGAAAGGAACGTCGTTGTTCTAAATAAATTTCATTTTACACATTGTAAAGATGCTTTTTCGTTAGCGTTTCTTTACACCAATTATATATCAAGAAGAAATATTTTATTAAGTCCAAAGTACTCACTTACAGCAGCTACAGCTGTTGCAATGGTAAGCAATACGAGACTGTTGTAAAACATTTCACTCGATTTAGACAACTCAAAAAAACATAATTCACAAATCTACACTTGTGGTTTATATACGAAACATTTAAGCTCATTAATTCTATTCCACGTCAGCTAGATTTTCATTTTCACGCGCGTTATTTTCAACCGCAAAATAACAAAAGTTTTTGTTCACGGAAATTTATCGTTTATTACCACGTAGACAACAATAATATAAATAATCTAAGATCTCCATACAAAAAGTCACGTTCGCGCCTATATGCTTCTATATAATTTTGATAAAATATCCCTTATCGTCGACGGTTCTCTAATAAGAAAGTAAAAAAAAATAATTTTTTTGAAATATGCCTTGTGGAAATAAAACAATAACTATATCACTTTTTATAATCTTTAATCCTAACAGTCAAAATGCATAAAATTATTTCTGTTTCAAAGTCTCATCATGTTTAAACAACCTTTTTATTTTCTTGTTATTGTTTGCCTGCATAATTTAGTTTTATTTTTTTAAACATTATAAATAATATCAATTCTAATACATAAATCCGTTACGTTCTAACGTAAAAAAAAATTTTTTTAATTATATGCTCGCTTAATATTAAGTGCATATTTTTACTTAATAAGTAGCATCGTATGTGAAAAAAAACCAACTCAAATAATAAAGATATTAATATTTAAAACCATTTTTAAAATTATTTTAGAAAAATAAATATTTGTTTAACGCTCATGCCCTAAGAGATAACAAATATTTTCATGTATGTAAATTTTAATGAGCTTTTTTTAAACTCAAGGAGATATTTTTTCTTATATGTGTATAATATTCTTGGAAGTAAATTGAGTGCAATGTTTAAAATTTATCATTAAATAGATTTTTTGAAGAAAGTGTCTTTCACTAAATTATCAAAATTAGAATGAATAATTTCACACATGCATATTTCCAATTTCCCTTATTGGACAATTTTCGTCTGGGGAAAAATTAAATATCCATATAATTATGGAACCCTCTATTTCAATCTAAATTTATCAGATTTTAAGTGACAGCTATGATAACTGATAAAACTTTGGTTTTATTTTCTGCAGAAAAATTGCAAAATTTCAACTGAAACGAACCACGCAGACGTTCCTTATGTTGTATTCTAACGTATCTCAAAGACTACCAGAAAGATATCTTATAAACAAAATCAGTTCTCTACACGCAGAAAAAAGATTTGTAAAATTTTATAATTTGGCTTCTTAGTATATTTTACAAGAAGTTCAGTTAAAATAACAATATTTTTTTAATCTTACTTATCCGATCCCTACATTACCGACAACTTTTTTTTCGCCCTTCGCATTTCCACATTGATTGAGATATCGAGTTGAAACTTTGAGAAATTAAGTGAAAAGCACTAAGGAACGTTTATCTGCTCCTAAATATTTATAATTATAAAGAAAATTCTACCGTCAATCGATAGGTCCTGGGCTCGATACCCAGCGGAGTGGAAGCGTTCCTTTTTTCACAGAAAATTTTTTCAAAATATATACGGAAAATTAATTAATTCTTAATCACAGGTTGATAAGGTCGATATAGTAGAATTCCTTTATCACGGTGAGTGATACATTCTTCTAATGATCGACATAATCAACTGAAATGATTTGGTAAAATTAGAAATAAAAAAATTTCCAACAATTTTTTTTTATAATTTTTAAAATCTTTGGCCATATAAACGTTCTTTAGTGCTTTTTACTTAATTACTTGGAGTTTCAACTCTATACCTCAATTAATGTGAAAATGCGAAGAGCGAAAAAATATGTCGGTAAGGTAGGGATCGTATAAGTAAGACATGACCTTAAATTGAATATTAGTCCAGTTAAATATTATATAATTGATTTAATTAAATTTAATCATCAAAAGTTGAAGAATACAGAATTATCACGCATTTCAGATCGAGTCCAAGTCTGGAACTGATCATCAGATAGTCGAGTTTATACATAAGATTTTGGAAATGGATAGGTCATTTCAGTGTTCGCAGAACGTGGACGTAAACGGCCCCCACCATAGATGCTTCGAGCTCATTTTGTCTTCCTCATTCAACCAACCTATGGCAGTGGAGCGAGGAAGAAGCCATGAGCTGGTAGGGTCCATGGTGGGGGCCGTTTACGTCCACGTTCTGCGAACACTGGGTCATTTGGATTGAAATATTCGTTATAAACTGATTTCTACAATGCTTTATTTAAAATAAATTTATTTCACACTGGATAATATTTAGTTGTCTGCATGACGAAGGCATTCTTCTCGTTTTGAGATTTTCTAGAATAAATCCACTCAGAAAAAGTTTTGCGAATTCAGATAAATTAAATTAAATTAAACAAATCAGTGCATTGATGTGATTAAAGAAATAATTTCCTTAATGGTAAAAAAATATCTTAATTAATCAAAGAATTTTTCCCATTCCAATTTGTTATTTGTTCAACAAATACAAATTTTTTGTTATGAAAAAAATTTTTAATTTTAAATTTAAAAAGGTAGGGTAAACAGACAATATTATAAATTTGAATATAATTTTTTTTGAGTGAAATATCGTCCATGTGGAAAATTTTTAAAGAATTAATTAGGTCTAAATAATACGTTTAAAAACATTTCGTAACATTTCCCATACATTTTTTTTCAAACTGTTCACATAAGCCAGTTTGTACAAACAAAACCCAATAAACAAGAAGCAGTAAACAAACTAAAAAAAATTGTTAACTAATGAAATTTACCTAAACAATCGATTTCACATTTAATTTAAATAAGTATAGTATACAGGAAAAATAAAATTTACTTCATTTAAGAACGTAATTTATCAGTTAGCTCTATTCAATAGATAAATAATTGACGCACTTTGACTAATATTTACTTAAGTCGATAAGTTTTCGAATTATTTTCTAAGTTTTTTCTAAAAAGAAGTTAACAGACGTGCTTTATTGTCTTCCCTTACGTTTCCCAAATTTTCAAAAAGATACTTTCTAAATTAAAAAAGTTATTATTTTGTTAAATGGAGCCAACTAATAATTATGCTCTTGGATCAAGTAAATTTTATTTTCCAGGTTGTCATTTACTACACCGTAAAAGTATTCAGAATTTTCACAAAAATTTTGTAGGTAAAATTTTTTATTTTAAGTAGGGAAATTCAATTTCCAATATAATAAGAAATCCTTCCATTTTTTGAGTCAAATTATCGTTTTTGAATTGAATCTTTAAACATTTATGGAAATGTTTGCTAATAAATTAGGTAATATGGACATTTTTTGAAAACGTCAAAAAGATATGCCAGTTTTTTTTTTAATTTTGGGGAAAATCCAGAAAAAAAATTTTAAATTTCTTTACAGAAACGTCACTTTGATAATAAAAGTTAGTTACATGTAAAGATCGCACTCTAAAGAATATTTTGTAGACACAATCAAATAATTTTCTTTGTTGAACTAAATATAGTTTTCTTGACAACGATTTTGTTGGATCAAAAATATTTCAGTTGATTCAGGTAAAGATTTCGATTTACTTGAGAAAATAGTTATGTTAGATGAAATGTATTATTTTTTTTAATGCATACTCCTTACTCGATGGAAAGCAACTCCTTAAAAGTTTTTAAAATCGAACCGCAGAAGCTTATGTCCTTTACTTGATTGATTAATGAATATCTTGAAAAAATGTCGATAAATGTAATTTCAGCTGACGTTCCTTGCATTTTACAAGACTTAACAATCGCAAAAAGTTTATTATAACAGATCAGGAACCCTCCTACGTATTTCTAAAATATTAAAAAGTGTATTTTTTAATGATTTTAATTTTTTTATATGGGACATTCTTTTGCAAATCGTAGGGTTTTCAAAAAACAAAATTCTTCACATTTTTAAAAGTCTTAAATTTTTTTCTGTGTTATCTTTTTATTAATTTAATCGACAAGATTAATTAAGGTAGTTGTTGCGCCAAAAATCAGTCTCTGGAAAAAGAAGTTTTTCTATGATTTCAAGACGTAATTATATCATCAGCCGTGTCATATGTAAGGAAAGACACTCTTTTTAATAAAAAAAATTTTTAAATTATGAAAAATAATATTTTAATAATGTTTTTTGTAATAGGATATTTCCTTATTATCGCTCCATACCAAATTTTCAAAAATGGTGCGATTCTGATAAATCATGAATCATTTTTTTAGGAAAAGGATTCTCTACAACTATAACGTTTCCGATTTTTGAAAATAAATTCTTTAATGGTTGAAATCATTAAAAAACAATTTTCCAAAACGGAATTTTTATAAACAAATTGCTGAATTTGATAATAATTGATTCATTTTCAAAAATCGGAAACGGTAAAGTTGTAGAGAATCCTTTTCCTAAAAAAAATGATTCATGATTTATCAGAATCGCACCATTTTTGAAAATTTGGTATGGAGCGATAATAAGGAAATATCCTATTACAAAAAACATTATTAAAATATTATTTTTCATAATTTAAAAATTTTTTTTATTAAAAAGAGTGTCTTTCCTTACATATGACACGGCTGATGATATAATTACCAGTCTTGAAATCATAGAAAAAATTCTTTTTCCAGAGACTGATTTTTGGCGCGACAACTACCTTAATATATTATATATTATTATTATATTATTATATATATTATGCTATATATATTATATATTATTGTTATTTATTATTATTATTATTATATTATATATATATAAAAAAAAATTTTTTTTCGAAAATCCCGATATACGTTTTGGTTAATTTATTAACAAGAAGCTATAAAAATTTTAAATGCAAATCTAAATTCTGAACTCAAAATGGGTGTACGATTTGCAAAAGAATGTCCCATATACGAGTGCTTATGAATCAACTCTAAATATGAATCAGTGGAATATATTGGAAATTAGTGCTTATTAGTTTGGTTGATTCAATATAAATTTGCTAGCATCAACTGAATAAATACATTAATATACAATCAACCAACGTTCTGTTTGATCAAATTAAACTAAACCTTTGTTTCATTCATTTAAATTTTTTTTGTTTCAACCCAAAAATTGGGTAAAATGAATAACTTGGTATATTTCACCAAAAGTTTTCTTTAAATCAATCAATATGTTGTTGAATTAATAAAAATTCATTGGTGTATATGCATTATTTTTCTGCACGGTTCACTGATTCACATTCAGAGAAAAAATACTTACATTATTGATTTCCTTGGTTTGGATGGTTACCGTTGATTCCCACCCATTACTCTTAATGGTCAAATCATTATAGGTTTGCCTCTCTTTAATCTGAAACAGATATAATTTATAATCTTGTATACTTTGTAAAGGAAATTTTCGTTGTTTTTCCATAGTTCACTAGCAAAGTACTAGCTTAGTGTTGTTTTTCTGGAGTCAATACTCCGTAGTTAAATTTAAAAAAAAATCACACTGTAAAAAAAATTTTTGGAATTTTTCCCAAAGTGTTCAAGATGTTTACTTTTCTCGGCTTCGGCTCGCATTGTACGTGCTCGCCTTCGCCTCGAAATGT
This sequence comes from Diplolepis rosae, assembly GCA_030998225.1. NCBI lineage: Eukaryota > Metazoa > Arthropoda > Insecta > Hymenoptera > Diplolepididae > Diplolepis > Diplolepis rosae. Next base: position 138,519 of record JAPYXD010000275.1, read on the forward strand.
AAACATCGCACTCGCCTTAAATGATCAACTTTACCCCCTTGCTGTACAATGTACTATTCTAGATTCAACCAAAATATTTGGTTTAGTGAATAATAGTACATTGTACAACAAGGAGGTAAAGTTGACCATTTAAGGCGAGTGCGATGTTTACATTTCGAGGCTTCGCCTTGTGCGTGCTCGCCTTCGCCTCGAAATGTAAACATCGCACTCGCCTTAAATGATCTTACCCCCGTGTTGTACACGGTACTTTATACAACAAAAGCATGTTTTTCTCGCTTTTTGAAGCTTGTTTTGCGGGCATAAAGTTTGTCATTTAAGACCTAGGACGTAAATAGGGATGAAGTGCTTAAAAGTAGTCATTTAAGCACCCCCCACTCCCTATTTACGCCCGTAGGACTGAAATTTCTCGGCTTCGGCTCGCATTCGCACTCGGCTTCGGCTCGCATTGTACGTGCTCGCCTTCGCCTCGAAATGTAAACATCGCACTCGCCTTAAATGATCAACTTTACCCCCTTGCTGTACAATGTACTATTGTGAATCCAAAAAACAATTTTGTGCCATGAACACAATTTGTTCCCGCGTATATGTATTATAAAAAGATTCACTCGTAAAAACTTTCATTCTTTCCAATAATAGAAGAATTTTCTGTTATTTCGGGTACTAAATTGTTGGGAAAATTCTAGATATAATTTTTACAGTGCAATCAAACAAAACCATCTTTGTGTAAAACAAATCATTTGATTGAATAAACGCTTTGTTTGAATAAGAAAACTTACTCTTTTTCAATTTTGTAGTATTATTATCTAATGAAAAAAAAATCCAGATTATGTTATCAATAGAAGAGTACTTTTAGAATTAATTGCAGAATTTAAAAAATAAGCTTATTTTCTGTTTCTAATTATATTCACCCAATCAAAAAAAGATTTTGTTGATTCAATAACATTTTGGTGTGTTTAAACTTAGAATATTTGTACTATTGTTTATATTTTATATATTTTTTCCCAGCTAAAATTGGTTCACGATTAAAAAATATCCAACGTATAAACTTCAAGATGAAAAAATATGTAAGGTTCAAGGTTAATGAACACAAATACAAGGCAACGAATGAAGGCAATACAAATTACTCTATCTCGGCAATAAAAAGTCGAATCTAGGTTAACGGAAATGAGATGTAAAGGTAATTATTTGTACTTCAAAATCAAATTTGTACGAATGCTAAACAAATTTAGAGACTGGATTTTATTTCCGCACATAAAAATACGTGGAAAACCACTTCTACATACAGTCATGATTCGTTTATTGCAAGGCTCCGAAACGAGCGAGAAAGGGGCTCCCACCACCGCAACACGCAACTATCGGTTAGGTTGGTTTTCAAAGCAAGCAGTGGATTGTTTGTCCCCTCAACCACAGTGTTACATATACGGCAAAGGTGGGAGTAAGGGGAATGCTCGAGCTTTGCAATAGATGAGTCTCGCGTCTTGCAATAAACGAGTCTTAACTGTACCTTAAAAAAACATTGCAGAGTAATGTAGTAAAAAACCTGTTTCATGTCTTTCATGTAACAGTTGAATAAATTGCACATTCAATCAAATTAATTGTTGTAACAAAGTTACATAAGTGCCCCAGGGGGACACGGCCCTGCGGGATAGATTCGGGGGAACCCGGCCTGGCATACCCTGCGATCACGCGCTGTCCGGCTGTCGTCGGTTTCCTGCGCCCGAGAAGTCAGTTGAAGCTGAGTGAAGCTGAGCGAGTGTGTCGCTAGGCTAATTGACTGCGGTACATTGCTACGAGCAAAAAGTGGCGTTCCCCGTTTGATTTTGCTTCGCGGTTTTGCGGCGGATAAGTGTAAGTCGTAATAAACTTATTTACTGAGATTACTCTTTTTATTGTGTGCACCTTCTCGGCGTTTCCTCCTTCCCTTCCCTCAGTTTGCGATCCCGGTCACATTGTAAATGATTTTTTATTTGCACAGATAAACAGTTTTCTCAGGATGTCTATCCAGTGCTAAGCTAGTACTTATAGACAGTACGGTGTCAAAACTAAGAGAGTTAAGATAATAATTAATTTTTACCATGTTCCATCCCACTACTGTATTCTTTTTTATCTCAATGTCAGTTTTATATGCAAGAACTTTTCCGCCTGTGCCTATATATATAGGATATTCTAACCCATCACCACGGGAGGCAAAATTCATTTCCGGTAACTTAGTTTCAATAGTCTGGCAATTCATCTAAAACAAAATTAAACTTTATCATATATTCTAATTATATTATAAGTGAAGCCACAAAAAATATGATAAAAGGAGAGTTATTTATTGCAAACAGATTAAATTACATGGAGAAAAATGAAAGATCAGTCTGAATATCTGAAGAGTCTTGATTATATTCGAGGATCAACTATAGGAGAGCCTTCTAGATTGTCAGAGCGACCATCCCTACACAGAGAAGAAATCTAACTATCATAGCAAGAACACTGGTCATGCTTTTGTAGCAAGTTTCCATTTTTGCTATCCGGGTAAAAATTCATACATTTTAAACAGGGATCTATTCATTCTAAAAAATTACTAAGTTTCATGCTTCTGGAGCAGTTCTGCCTTGCGAAAATAGCTCGAAATTCGCCTTGCTATGGTTGCAAGAATCTTATCCTATTTCAGCAAGAATTCTCTTACAACCGGCATGTTAGGCCACGCCTACCTACGAATTCGGCTGTAAGAGAACTCTTGCTGAAATAGGATGAGTTTTCTGCAACCATAGCAGGGCGAAGGTCCAGTTATTTTCGCAAGGAACATTGCTCTGACAGCATATGACACTAGCAATAATGGCATGCGCTCGATTTTTTTTATAGAAATAGACATTTCATGCTAAAAACGCATAAGCTGATGCCAATATTGGTTCATACAAATTTTGCACATCAAGTCAGTGATCCCAGAAGCAGATGAAAAATTTAAAATCACGAAATATATCATTTAAGATATTACCTTTCGTCCTTAGATATTTTTAAAAGCATTCACCTAAAATGAATATCTATACATTTTATTTTAAATTTTAGGATGATTTAAACACTTATAAAATCATTCTCTATTGAAATTCAAGATCAATAAATTTTCAAAGTTTCAAAACAAAATATCAATTTCAATATTTTTTAGCTATGCAAATCAAATAATTCAATTAGAAAATTATGTAGAGAATATTATTATATTTTTAATTAAAAGTTTATGCATAGGCCACAAAAACGTGAGGTGAAAATTTTGAATCATCAGCTACAATTTCTAGGTAACAGAAATTTTAATTGGATTGTGGTAGGGCCCTAGCTGTTTTTCCCTGTCAGTAATCAGGCGCTGATAGGAAAAACTAGTGAGAGCCTTAATTAATATGAATTTCTATTAAACTCATTTCCACACCACTGAGGAGGTAGAGTTGCAGGCGCGTTCTAATAGATGTCTTTTACCAAGATATTAAACATGATAGATGAAATCAAATAAAAAAATTTTTGGAAGTGCAGGAGTTAGAACTTGCAAATATATTTTCTTCTATTTTTTCGCTTATTTTCTTATCGTTTTGAGCCAAATTTTTAAAAATGATGCGATTCTAATAAATTACCATTTAATTTATTAGAATCGCATCATCTTTAAAAATTTGGCTCAAAGCGATAAGAAAATAAGTTTGGGCAAAAATAAAATTTATTAATAAAATTATTTATTTGTGTTTCAAATTTTTTTTATGAAAAATAATCTTTTCTCTTTCAAATTAGCCATTCAATAATAATATTGCTATTCTTGAAGGGAAAATTATCTATTTTTGCCTGAGGCCTAATTTTTGTGAACGAACTACCTTAAATCCTAAAATTTAGAATAAAATGATTAGATATTCATTTTAGGTGAATGTTTTTAAAAATATCTGAGAAAGAAAGGTAATATTTTAAATGATATATTTCGTGATTTTAAATTTGTCGTCTGCTTCGCCCCATCGTGCGCGACTTTGACACGAAGTCGACCACGGTGTGCCCACTCCCATGTATTTTGAAGGGATACTTACAGATGGTGGCGGGGCGAATGAATTTATATCAGTGACATCTAGGGGACGTAGCAGGAACTAGATTGCATGAAAACTACCCATCCCCCCTCCACTTCAGATCCAGTAATGAAGGGCGCAAAATTTTTGCCATCCCATGCAGTGTCTCCAGAACGTGGGATTTTTCGGCCCACACCACGTTCCCATCTGGGAGAAACACATGCAAACGTGGCGTGTCAGTGTGTCGGCTCTACTACACGCTGCGGTCACCAACTTCGTGTAAAGCCGAAGGTGCACGAAGACGGACTTCGTTACAATACTTGAGTTTTCAAGTTATTTTTAGATTTCACGCTTTCGTTTATCGAGTCGAAATTAAGAATTGTATTTTTCTCGAGTACGTGCAAAAGAGGCGCGAAGCAGACGATGAATTTGAATTTACGAAGTATATAGTTCAAGAAATAACACTTTTCTTCAATTTCTTGAAGAAAGTCTGCATGAAATAAACATCAGTATGATCTTGGAAAATTTCATGAGGATTTCAACACTTCAAAAATAAACATTCAGTGAAATTTAGTGACAATAAATGTATAAAATTTGAATCAATATATAATTTTCCATTCAAATTTATATACTTCTTACTAATTTTGTACATTTAACAATTTTTCAATTAGAACAATATTTTCTATCAAGATAAAATGAACATAAAATTCAAGTTCATAATTTATATTTTCAGTTATATGTTAGAAATATTTTCATCTCACATTTTTGTAGCCTAAGCACAAACTTTTCATTCCAAAACTTAAAATCTCTACGGAAATGGAAAATTGTCTAATAGCAGTAGATAAATTAAAAAGCTAAAATATGTGTTTATTGGTATTTCCATATTAACATATAAATATCAATCAACTTTAAATTTTACATAAAAATGTTCGTTCGAAGTGTTCAAATCTTGTTACAATTTGACAAGATTTTATGGAGGAGTGCAATCTTTTGGATGAAATATTTTGTAGTTCTTAATTTGTCTGTCCGTCTGAAATCGTAGTAAGATTTGAACAGTAAACAACAAATTTTCCAATAGAATTCAGGATCAATAATAATTGATTCAGGAAATACTTCAACTCTGTAGAGCATTTTTGTATTTTGAATTCAAAATGTGTGCTTAAGCCGCAAAAAAGTAAGCTGAAAATGTAGATATAAAACTAATTATGTCATGTTTATGTCTTCTTAATGGAAAATACTTTGCATATAATTCTCTAATTCGATATTTTTTTAATGTATGAACATTCAAGAAATTGATAAATATTCCATCTTTTTATAGGAACTAAAAATTTCCGGATAATGCTTTGATTGAGAAAGCTAAAAATTTGTCAAATATTGATATAAATTGCAATTTTACAATTGCATTATTTTTCAAATATTTTAACATCTCTTCAATGTTGATAATTCTTACAGAAGTTTATTTCATGTGAGTGACTTTTTCTTTTTCTAATGAAAGATTTCGTAATTCTAAATGCGGCCCAATTCGTAACATTGTAAAAAGATATTAAAACTTCATAAAATTTTTTTTTCTGTTTTATTCAAAGTCAATAAATATTCAATGTTTGGAATCGAAATATTAAGTAAATGATTTTTAATTTCTGGGAATAAACTGCTTTAATAAGACAATCTTACGTTTTAGTGACGTATGCACAGACTTTTAATCAGATAAATGAAATGCTTTATAGAAAGTCAAAATTTTCTTATTACTGCACTTAATCAAATTTATAAAGTAAAAATATTTTTTAATTGATGCTTTCACTCAATTCTTTAAACATTCATTAATTGAAAATTGTACTCAAAATTTAATCTTGCAGCGTTCCAATATTCCCACAATGTTACAAAATCTTATTAATCATTATTTTAGTCGAATTATTTTCAAAATATTTAAAAAATAAATGTAAATATTTTGATTAAATACTCTGTCAAATTTTGCATTTGACTGATCTTGCAAAATTGTTGAAAGTTTTGAATACCGATAGAAGAAACTTTAAATGAAATTTTATGTCCATAAATCCTTATTGAAAACGGCAAAAGTAAGATTATTATATTATTATTTGGTGATACGTGAGTGCTCTTACGTACGTTATTGTTTGATGCTTGTGGGTAAGTTTATTTTGTGAAACTTAATTTGTGTGCAGATTACAAATTATTCACATTCGCTCAATTTTATCGACTTTTCATCTTATTAATTCTTTTCAAATAATTCTGTTTTAATTTAAAAAGCAAGTCTTCATAGTATTTTACTAAGTAATGAAAGTATGTCTACAATTGTTTTCTTGAATCCTACCCAAAGGTCAAACATGGTGCAAAAATGTCGTAAAATAAGAAAAATGTCTGAGTACTTTGAAGAAGTTTTTCTAAATCGATATGTATCATATTCCAATAATATTTAGGAATATTTATTAAAATATTCATCTTCTAAATTTATTTGATTAATGTACAGAGTACACTTTATATTTGAAATTTGTATACACTCTAAATCTGAATCAGTCAAATTTTCACTGATTGAATCAGTGATTTGCCTTTTCACTGAATCATCAGTGGAAACAATATTTTTCACTGTTAAATCAGTTACTTTTCACTGAAGTAATCAGTGAAATTTGACTGATTCACAGTAACCTGTTTTTAGTTATTTAAATCAGTCAAATTTCACTGATAATCAGTAGATTTTGACTGATTCATATTTGAAATTTGTACAGTTTTTAAAAAAATCCGAAACTTTTTGAATTTAGTAGTTTATTTATAAAATTTGAGAATGTTGTAGTTGATATTTCTATATAGAACTTTAAGCATTTATGGACATAAAATTTCATTTAAAGTTTCTTCTATCGGTATTCAAAACTTTCAACAATTTTGCAAGATCAGTCAAATGCAAAATTTGACAGAGTATTTAATCAAAATATTTACATTTATTTTTTAAATATTTTGAAAATAATTCGACTAAAATAATGATTAATAAGATTTTGTAACATTGTGGGAATATTGGAACGCTGCAAGATTAAATTTTGAGTACAATTTTCAATTAATGAATGTTTAAAGAATTGAGTGAAAGCATCAATTAAAAAATATTTTTACTTTATAAATTTGATTAAGTGCAGTAATAAGAAAATTTTGACTTTCTATAAAGCATTTCATTTATCTGATTAAAAGTCTGTGCATACGTCACTAAAACGTAAGATTGTCTTATTAAAGCAGTTTATTCCCAGAAATTAAAAATCATTTACTTAATATTTCGATTCCAAACATTGAATATTTATTGACTTTGAATAAAACAGAAAAAAAAATTTTATGAAGTTTTAATATCTTTTTACAATGTTACGAATTGGGCCGCATTTAGAATTACGAAATCTTTAATTAGAAAAAGAAAATGTAACTCACATGAAATAAACTTCTGTAAGAATTATCAACATTGAAGAGATGTTAAAATATTTGAAAAATAATGCAATTGTAAAATTGCAATTTATATCAATATTTGACAAATTTTTAGCTTTCTCAATCAAAGCATTATCCGGAAATTTTTAGTTCCTATAAAAAGATGGAATATTTATCAATTTCTTGAATGTTCATACATTAAAAAAATATCGAATTAGAGAATTATATGCAAAGTATTTTCCATTAAGAAGACATAAACATGACATAATTAGTTTTATATCTACATTTTCAGCTTACTTTTTTGCGGCTTAAGCACACATTTTGAATTCGAAATACAAAAATGCTCTACAGAGTTGAAGTATTTCCTGAATCAATTATTATTGATCCTGAATTCTATTGGAAAATTTGTTGTTTACTGTTCAAATCTTACTACGATTTCAGACGGACAGACAAATTAAGAACTACAAAATATTTCATCCAAAAGATTGCACTCCTCCATAAAATCTTGTCAAATTGTAACAAGATTTGAACACTTCGAACGAACATTTTTATGTAAAATTTAAAGTTGATTGATATTTATATGTTAATATGGAAATACCAATAAACACATATTTTAGCTTTTTAATTTATCTACTGCTATTAGACAATTTTCCATTTCCGTAGAGATTTTAAGTTTTGGAATGAAAAGTTTGTGCTTAGGCTACAAAAATGTGAGATGAAAATATTTCTAACATATAACTGAAAATATAAATTATGAACTTGAATTTTATGTTCATTTTATCTTGATAGAAAATATTGTTCTAATTGAAAAATTGTTAAATGTACAAAATTAGTAAGAAGTATATAAATTTGAATGGAAAATTATATATTGATTCAAATTTTATACATTTATTGTCACTAAATTTCACTGAAAGTTTATTTTTGAAGTGTTGAAATCCTCATGAAATTTTCCAAGATCATACTGATGTTTATTTCATGCAGACTTTCTTCAAGAAATTGAAGAAAAGTGTTATTTCTTGAACTATATACTTCGTAAATTCAAATTCGTCATCTGCTTCGCGCCTCTTTTGCACGTACTCGATAAAAATACAATTCTTAATTTCGACTGGATAAACGAAAGCGTGAAATCTAAAAATAACTTGAAAACTCGAGTATTGTAACGAAGTCCGTCTTCGTGCACCTTCGGCTTTACACGAAGCTGGTGACCGCAGCGTGTAGCAGAGCCGACACACTGACACGCCACGTTTGCATGTGTTTCTCCCAGATGGGAACGTGGTGGGGGCCGAAAAATCCCACGTTCTGGAGACACTGATCCCATGCGAAAAAGGAAAAATTTGGATTTTATTATATTTGAGGTTACTTTGCATGGCTTAAATGAGCTTTGAAGGGGACTTGAGTTTTATCTTTATCGACACTTAAATGCGGATTTAAAACTGAAGGACAAAAATACTTTTTAATGCAAGCTTTCTTACCGGGTTTTGCAATATGATAATACGTAATGAATTTGTATACACAAAACGAGAAAACAGGCCTTCACGAGTTTTATTTTAGATTCAAAACAAAAGTTATTGGTGACTTACCCGATTTGCAGCTACAACTATTTTAATTTGGAGGGCAAACAGTAAAGCACTGCAATTGTTGGCACATTAGGTATTAGAACTTTAAAGATCGATTTTCACTAAAATCACTTGAAATCGCTATGAATTTTAATCAATTAAAACATGCAGACAAGTGACAACATGTCGACTCCTTACGAGGTTCATTTCGATGACACACTAGCGGCGAATAGGGGACGTAGCAATTACTATTTTTCTTTCGCCACTTAGCCTATAGGAGTGGGCACACCGCGAAGTCGACAGAAACATAATTTTCGATCTTGGCTCAACAGCCGACAGCGTGAATTCGAAGCGAGGAAGTGGGGACACATCTATCTCTCTTGCTCAGTTGCGACGTTGCCACTTGGTTCATCGATTTCGCTCACTCATTCTTATCATCTTTGGGACTGAATAATTCGAAAACAAATAAGACACATTTTTCCGACTTTTTTACAAGTACGTTTGACGAGGTAATTATCATGCCATCAAAATTTCATCGCGATCTAAATTTGTCTTCGTACTTTACTATTAACTTTCTTTCTCAAATTCAAGGTGCATCCTATCTCTGCCGTGTAATAGTAGATGACTTTCAAAATTAAAATCTTCGAAACTAATAAGACAGATGCATTCAAAATTTACCAGAATGTGTAGCTAGACTTCATTTACGATCTCCTAAAATTTCAACCACTTCTTGATTAATTGACTTAGTGGAAGTACTACCTTAATGGGAAGAGCTCAGCTTACTATAATAGTTAGATTTTTTTCTCCGTGTAGAGGGTGAAAAAAGGTGTTCGATTCGATCATCTCGAGGAGTTGACATCATGAATGAGTCAGAACAAAATGAGCACACCGATCAAATAAGGACCTCTCCGCCCGAAAACGGGTAAAAGTATTGTCCACTTTCTAAACCGAGGCGAAAAATTTTTTTTTCAAAGAAACGTTAAACAAAAAATACCAATATTGGTTCATACAAATTTTGCACATCAAGTCAGTGATCCCAGAAGCGGACGAAACATTTAAAATCACGAAATATATTTATATTTATTCACTATAAAATAAACAATAGGTTTTTTCATAACTTCGAAAATCAATGCCGTTTGGAACTAAAATTGCTGAAACTCAACTAATATCAACTAATAGCGTCATGGGAATTCACAAACCAAATTTCAACATTTTCAACAATTTTGTTTAACGTTTCTTTGAAAAAAAAATTTTTCGCCTCGTTTTGGAAAGTGGACAATACTTCTACCCGTTTTCGAGCGGAGAGGCCCTTATTTGATCGGTGTGCTCAATTGTTCAATTCGACCACCCTGAAGGAGTAACTTAATTATAGTAATAATAGTGAATCGGACCCTCTCCGGATAGTCAAGCTGAACATAAAATAAAAGTTTTTCTGACCATGTCAAAAATACTATAGAAGGACCGTTTGAATATCCAAAGGGTTTGACTGACTTTAAATCTGACCATACATTTACAATAATTTTCTTTCAACTTTGAATATTTTTTAAAGAAGTTAAGAATGTTTTTCCGTTGCATGGCGGAACTTACAGTTATAACTACAAGGAGGGCCTCTTTTTTTCTTTCAGGTTCACGTACTGGCTCTACGCTGGAAACGGAACAAATGTCACCATCTATTCCAACTTTCGAACATCCAATCCTAACGTGCAGGTCCCCACAGGGAGTCATTCTTTCATAATCCTGGAAATATGGCAAACGAGCAGTCAAGCCTTTTTTCGAATTCACTATAGTCAAGCCAACTAGAAAAACACCATTCTTTGTCACATAACCTAGAGCATTTTCGTAATTGTTTGGGCTTACATGTTCTGAAGTAGATTCCGCTAGAAAACACATAAAACAAAATTCGAACATAACTACAATTTTACCTGAATATCAAATTTTTTGATGGCATACACTCACTTAGAAAAGTTTTTTTCATAGCGCCTCCTTTGAAAATCCGATTTTCGGTACCTGTAGAGCGGGTTGAAACTACGGTTTTCAACCCTAGGGATGAAAGTCGCTGTTTCAACCCGCTCCACAGTTACAGACAATCAGATTCTTAAAAGAGTTTCACTCGGGCAGCAAACTTTACACTCATGCAATCGCTCTGTTTCGCCCCTTGTAATGTAATATACTATTACACTCTAACAATTTTTTTCAAAACAAACAAATCTGTGCATTGCTAGGTGCTCAGGAAAACATTTCCTTAATTATAAAAAATTTCCTATTATACTTCCTTTGTTTAAAATACAAATTTCTTTAGTATATTTAAAACAATGATTTTTCAACTTGAAAAATTATTTTTTGAAGATAAAGGATATATTTTTGTTGAAAAAATCACTGAGTAAATAATAATAATATATTTTTAATTCGAAAATGTCATTCCAACAAAGGATTTGTTATTTTTTCAAATCAAACATACTTTTTTGTAAGATGAACAAATTTTCATTTTGAATTAAGATAATTAGGGTAAAAGACGATTTTTCAAATTTAAAAAAAATTTTCTCCAATTGAACACACTGATCATAAAAGAGCTGAGCGCGCACAATTCAGTAAAAGTATTCTCCAAGCCTCTTATTAAGATTGAATGCAAGTCCCATCCCCGTACAAATAGTAGAGTCCTATGAGGCGCCGTCGAGCTATGCTGTTTTGAAAAAATTTTATGGGCCAGCATGGTAAAAGTTTTAGTGCGCGACTGGCTTAGGATTCATAGTATGCGTTTATACGTATAGTCGCCAATGCTATGCCAGCAGTAGACTCGTAGATCGGGCAACGTTGCAATTTAAACCTAATCATCATTGAGCAACTGTGATATGCGTTTGAATAGCTTGACGTCAACGATTATTGTTAAAAGTTAGAAAAATGTCTTTATTGATTTAATAACATTTTCAATTAATAATATTCATGGTTTTATACAGCCGACTTGATTTCACGTACGCTTCCAAATTGGTTGTGTGTGTGTCGAGTACCAACAGCAGACAAGCTGGAGAAAGGGATCTGTCTTGCCGGATCGCGAAACTGTTACGTTTATCCGTTTGAAAGTCACATAAATTTAAATTTTTTTCATTATATTATCTATAAAACGGCACGGTGGAGAGATCTAATGTTTTTTTCAAAAATTTGTATTTTCAAGCAGCACAAATATCGAAATTTTTTATATTTGCCTACCAGAGCGTTTAATTACTACAAATTAAAATGTGGAGAGTGATTATGCATTGCCCATGAATTAAGTGTTAAAGTATCCAACTTTAACATGAATTATCTCAGCATCGGTCCAGTTGAAAAATTTGAAATTAATTGAGCATACAAATAATAGTCAAGACTCGTTTATTGCAAGGTTCTGAAACGAGCTAGACTCGTTTATTTTTGGTCAACCCCTTCCACTCGAGTTAACTGTCCTGTCTCTAGTCTTCTTGGCTCGAGCCTTGTAATAGACGAGTCTCGCGCCTTGCAATAAACGATTCTTGCAATAGACAAGTCTCGACTGTTGTTTGTTATTCAATTATTGCGTGGAGCGAATGTTTTTTATTTTAAGTATTAAAATTAATCATCTGAGAAGAAAAAAATGGCGTTTTCTCATTCTCTACGAACCTATATCTCTCCATAATACAAAAAAGTTTTCGACGCGACCCGGGGGGGTTGGTGAGCGAAGCGAGCAGGGGACGAAGCCCCCTAGTTATAAAAAGTTTAATTTTGCGAATTTAAAAATTTCCATTTGACAAGAGGCTTGGACAATACTTTTACCGAATTATGCGCACTCAAGCCCTTTTATGATCGGTGTGCTCAATTGTGAGTGCAAAACACGAAACATTGAAAGAATCAGATTGCACATGAAACATCCCAAGTAACACAAGATCATCTATTAGACGTCTAAAACAGCTTTTTGGGAAAAACGGAAAAGCTCTAGAAGACGTTCCGATTTTCCGCCGTAAGTGCTATTAGACGTCTAGTAAAGCTCAAATTGGCCGCTAATTCAACTATTTTTGGCGTCTAGAAGACGATCGAAAAAAAGCATCTACAAGACATCCTTATGTCGTCTTTTAGAGGAGTGTCATTCGATGAGTTTTAGATTGTTTGAAGAGCTCTATTAGAGCTCACGATAATCTATTCTACAAGACGTTACGAAAATTGTCTTGTAGATAACAATTAAAAACTCGGCAAGAAGAGGTAAGTAAATATTTCAAAAAGCTCTAGAAGAGGTATAAAAAATAGTATTTTAGATATTGAAACCAAAAAATGTAGTACAGATATTTCTCTTAAGACCGATATCTACAAAAACAGTAAAAATATTACTGTTAGCTCATTTTTTACAATCTAAAATACAATTTTTCATACCTCTTCTAGAGCTCTTAACCTAGATTAAAGAGGTCTGGAATACGTTTTTAAGAAGCTCTAATAGAGGTCTTGAAACAATCTAAAACTCATCGAATGACACTCCTCTAAAAGATGACATATTTCCCGACGAGTTTGCCCTATCTATAGTCGGGATCTAGCGTGGAAAACTAGTCAGGGCCCCGTCGGCAACGTAACGCTTTTGTCGACGTGGGCCCTACTAGACTTTCTAGTAGGGGTTTAGTGAGGTCAGCCCTTACACTACCCCACCTACAAAAAAGGACACCATTAGGGCCCTATTGGACCTCCGCATTGAATTTAAGGGCTAAAATCAGCAGAGTCACGTGACCAATTTTGTTCAGGTATCTCACTGAGAAAATAATAAATAAAAAGGATTTTCCAGAACTGATAGAAAAAGTACACGGGAAATGCGAGTTACGACTCTAATATTTACCGTTTTTAACGTCAACGGAGGGATATTCGCTTGGAAGGTTAAGTTTACTGTTTTCACAGTAAAAAATCTGTTTTCAATATAGGAAATTTTTTCTGAGTAAATTGACAGTATTTTTTCGTTACATGTACACCGAAAAAAAATCTTAGTAGGTTTGACTACTTTTTAACTTACTTTCCGTAGTTTGTAAAGGCCCCAAGTGTCATTTTTGAAGTTAAGTGAACTGCAGGAACATAGGTAAATCAAATAAGAGCAGTAGTTGAATCGATGAATATTCTTAGTACATTTCAAAACTGTATATACTTTCAAGTAGATTCTAACTAACTATTTTTATATACACACCTACAAACACACACCCCCCTCTCTACACTACACAAACGCTCGTTTAGGTGGTATTAAAAATTATTCTTAACGCTGCGGGTTCGAACCCTCTCTACTTATAATTAACGCATTACTAACCTAACGACTAAGTCTCTCGGCTGCGCACGCTTGGTATACGAGAAAGAAAATAGCGCTTATAACCTTCAACTACTGCAGGGCCGCGTAAGAAGTGTATAGGCCCCGTGTAATCGCGAACTTTTAGATTTTAGCCCAATTTATGATTCTGATTAAAATTTTTAAGACTTTTAATTATTAAATCGATTTTCTATAAAATAAAATATTTTTGAAAGAAAGCGATCAAATTTTTGAATTATAGAACATTACATAATAAAAATATTTATATACATTTTAGAATTATTAACTTTTATTATTGTATATTAGTGATACTTTATACAGGTTATGATTCCTTTAATTTTTGTTTTCAAGAGTAAAATCAACGTATGTTCAGAATCTAAAAAATTTGAGTTTTTTCAATTCCAAAAATATGATGAAACTTTTGAATCAAGAAAATTAAATTATCGTTATTACCTCGACACAATAAGATACACAAACATACACATACGTGCTCGCATATGATTATTATAATTACATGCGAATTCGAGTCAAAATTATCAAAAAGTTTTCTTAGATGTTCTTGATTCCTCTTAAGTATTGATCATATTCCAGACCGTGTTCAGAAAATCTCCATTTTTCTCAGATAAGATCAAATTTTAATGGGAGTAAAGAATAAAGGTTATGTTGTATCTAATGGACCTAACCTTAGCCACAAATATTACAAGAAGGGATTCTCTAGTCGGGGCCCCGCTAGATACAAATAGATTTTCCATACTTGAGCGAAACAAGGAATTCCTCACTGGAACCTGGCAGGGCCCCTATCAGTTTTTTCTGGACTAGAAATACTAATCGGGTGCTAACAGGGTCCCCACCAGTTTTTTCTAGAAGAGGAAATTCTAGTCCGGGCCCCACTAGAACCCAACTTGAAATAAGGAAAGATAGGGCAATTTCTACACGGGAATAGCTCTTTCGGCGGAAAATCGGAAAGTCTTCTAGAGCTCTCCCGTATTTCCCATAAAGCTGTTTTAGACGTCTAATAGATGATCTTGTTTTTCTTGGGATAGAAACAGCCAAGAGCTATCAGAATTATGTAGTTAAGAGAATCTAATATAGAAAGTTATAAGTAATATTAAGGGGGGAATACCAATTGGCGGGCTCAAAAAATCGATTTTTTTTAAATAAATGAATTCCACAAGTATTCAGAAATATGCCTGTAAATTTTGGGTCGAAATTCCGAAAATTTAGTATTTTTTCGTCTTGCTCTGCGCGTGTACCGATGCCCGAGGCGCCCAAGCTACAAAGTTCCCTTCACCGCGAGATCGACATAATGCCTGAGGGCAGGTAGGCACGAATGCAGAGAATCGAGAAAGATCAATTCCATGTCGAATCAGAGAGTCTGATGGACGGACCTGGCATTTCGGAATGAATTTATTTTAACATAAGTTGTAAGAAAAACACTTTTTTTGATAGCTTAAGGCCGTGTGGTAAGATCTGTCATTACCAATTATATACGACAGCTTCATTAATAAAATAATAATTTTCAAAAATTTACCGAAGAAGACAGCAATACAGGAAAATGTTACGCATTACTGTCTTCTTCGGAAAATTTGTTTAAATTATTATATTAATTATGAAGCGTTCGTATATTGTCGATGACGTCAGAGTCTACCATATGGCCTTAACTTTAAATGCGTTTTTACAAAAACCATGTTTTTAAAATGGCGTAAAAAGTTGCAACAAAGATAGTTTTTTTTCTAACCACGTCTAAAGTTAGGCCGTCTAAAGTTAGATTAGGCCGTCTACTTAGTATTCCCCTCATAATGAAATCAATCAATCAGTAAATTATTTTCAATAAAATAAAATAGAGTTTATTTCTCACATATACAGCTTTTTGAGTTTATCATATCTATTAAAGTTTCAATCTAATCTCTTTATGAGCGAAAGCAGTCTTGTTGTCTCAACAATTAGATAAATTCAAATTTAAGTGTATGGTTGTTAGATGATCGTTACTGAAAATGTCTGCAAAAGTATCGTTCAATACGCGTAAATTTTACTATACATATACTTACACAGTCAATTCAGGGGTTTAAGAAAAAAGTTGGATTTTTTATAAACAAATTAATTCTTATGATGCTGAAAATACTTACTTTGATTTGCTGCAGCAATTCCGAACAAAAGCAGCACAACACTTTCGAACAACATTTTACAAAATTCAAAAAATCTTGAAATAATATGATTCTATAGATTTACACCTGCGGTTTATATACAGTGTCATTAAGTCTATCTCACGTCAAGTAAATTTTTATAAGCCCGTGTATGTATCTTGACTGAAAGAGGTCACGCGCGCATCCATGTTTCCGCATAATTTCGTAAGAATCTATTATAATTTGTCGCGGGTCTCTAATAACAGAAGCGAAAACAAATATTTATTGAATGAGGTGACAAATCGATATATTTTTTATTATACTAAATCCTTATAATGAAAATGTGTAAATTTATGCCTTTTTAAAGTTTTTTAAAGTATAGTAATTTAAGTACAAAACTTGTAACGTCAATGTGATTGCGGTTCTATAGTTCAAACAGTATTCACGAATGAAAGTGTTAGTAAATATAATATTCGAGTGATTCGTATAATTTGTATTGAACTGTAATAAATGTTTGGAACTTCATATCTTTACAGCATAAATTTTGTTTTATTATTATTATATATTTAAGCGAATATTATGTCCATGTAATGAATTTAAATTATTGCTTGGGGAATAATTCCTCTTCTAAAAACACAAATTGGCAAATTGACATGCTCATTAAACAGCTCTTACACCGCTTTCGGATTTCTCAAGTTAAAAAACTCGTGGAAACTTATTCGAGCGGGTATAGAGTCGCGCATTAAGGAATGGACAGCGCGCTCGTAGAAGACGCGGCTATTATAATTAATCATATCTTAAAAACATCTTGACTGTCCATTCTGAAATGTATATGGAAAATTCTATAGACTATGATAAATATTTTAATGCCGGAAAAAACGATTTTCAAAATGTCCATTTTTTATAACAACTATTTGTTTAAAACTATTGTATATTTGTATATAAAAATATACGTACATATAGGTATATAAAGTTTTTTAGTCGTTTTACTGTAAATATGAGAAACGTATACAAAATATGTATGTAACCTAATGTTAATTGAGTCTGAAATATAAATATTATTTTTTCAAGATTATTTGTCATTGTTCACCAATAAAAAGAATATTTTATCGACGATGGCACATTAGACTGTTTACTTTACAAAAAAATTTGCAATATAACTTCGGTTTGATTTTAAGAGTAATATAATACTATATTTTTTATTTATGTGATTTTGGACTTTCAGTTTTTACTCGTGACGTCACAACGTGTCCAATGGTTTTTACGAGTTTCCGAGCGCTCGACTCATTATTGCATCTGGTCGCTCATTTAGCCTTCAGCTAATTTAATATATCTAATCTCAACCTAGAAAGACGTGTCAAACGTGTACTCTATTGTTTTGTGTTTGCTATTACGAAACGCGAGAGTGTATGTACGAAAACGTTTCTTCATCTTGCTTTTTGAAGTGTTCTTAAAATAAAAGTATAAACTGCAATACAATAGTATATTGTCCGAAGGCATACACGATATTTTTTTCATGTAGTATATATAGAAATGTACAGGGTGAGGCACATAAAGTGTTACAGAGCGATAGCACTCAAACCATTGATCATATCCAAAAATGTTTCAGACAAAAGTTTCAGTGTTCGAGAAGGCCGTCATACCCGACCACCCTATTTTTTGTATCGATGGAGGCGCTGAAGCTACGTCAAGGTCAACTCCTCTTTTTCAAATGGAACCATGTATTTTTTTTCGATGACATCATTACCGATTTCAAGACGAATTTAGCGACCTACGACACAAGGTCATTCTAGTCACGCAAAGTATGAAAATAGTCGAAACATCGAAACATATCGGAATAATCACTTTCAAAGGATCCACTAACCTCGGTTTGGGTCTACCTACAGAAGATGCTCGAAGTGATGACCCTCGACTTGTAAGCACTTGTTAATTCGCGGATGAAAAGGCCGTCTAACTTCAGTCAACATTTGTGATGTAATTTCGGTACATGCTCTGCGTATTCTTTCTTTCATGTGGTCAGGCGTGGTAGGCGCTACCGCCATTACGCGTTCTTTGACAAAACCCCATAAAAAGTAATCTGGTGACGTTAGATCTGGCGAACGAGGTGGCTAAGCTACAGGGCCGCCTCGTCCTATCCACTTTTCGTAAAAAATCTCATTCATCACTTATCTTGGACACAAAGCATAATGGGATGGTGTACCGTCGTGTTGCATCCACATGTTCATGCGAACATGCAAGGGCACGTCTTCCATTAATTGAGGCAGTACGTTTTGCAGAAAGTTTGCGTAAACTTGCCCATTCAAGCGAACTTCAAAAAAATATACAAGAAAGTAATACAGATAATTTCAGCGGATAAAGAGAGATAAAGCAAATGTCAAGTTTGAAAAATGTTCGCCTATCTCTCTTGTATATATTAGAATCATTTGTAATTTCTTCTCCTTTTTTCATACAAACAATAAAATGGGAGCAATTAATGAAGTTGCGTTCTGTTAGAACAGCTTAGACTTAATTCAACTCTGCAATGACTTTTAAAGTTAAATAACAGAATTAAATAAATTATAAGGGAAAGATCTGTGTACAGAATAACACATATGGGTCATTCCATATAATATTTACAACTGTAAAATGAAATTGCTTTGAATCTTTTTTTCAGTACTAGGTACAAAAATAAATGACACGTATTTTTTTATTTTAACATGATATGCGAAATTCCGGATTTATGAATTTTTGAATGTCCACAGCCGGAAAAGTCGAAATTTTTTAAAATGCTTCTAGTTCATGAACAGTTTAATATGAAAAAACGATATTTTCAGAGAAAATCCATAATCGTTCAAACTGTGCATTAAGCAGTTAATCGAAATTATACACAGAGAGAAATAGAATCTGGTCATAATGACTAGGAAAATGTAGTTGGAAAAAAAAGAGTGACTGAAACCAGGTAGACTCGTTGTTTCTACTTGAACCATTACTACAGCAACATGATTTGTAGTCATGGTAGCTATTCTGAATGCCTGTTCGTGGCGACTAGTTACGTAGTTGAAATTGTCCTTAACTCTTAGACCTTGCTATGAGAACTTGAAAAATTGAGTTGCCATGACTAGCATAACGTAGTCGCTATAACAAGGCAAAGGTAGTCGATTTTGAAAATTAAAAAATCGTACCAGCGATATCTCTCTACACGTATGGAAACGAAAAAGGACTAGTGTAATTTTTAATCGTTCAGTCACGTTTTGTCTTTATCAGCTCGCCTTGTCTTCGTTTTATTGACTCAATAGGTGCCGATAACCATGAACGTTCTGCACTGAGAGAAATTTCGGGTTTTACGAACCAAAGTTTTTTTGTTAAAATCGTCTTTACAAAAAATGTTAAAGTTGTCATGACAATCATGGTAGTGGCTGTCATACTTTGGGAAAGTGTTTACTCCAACTGCAAGGAACGTTACTGAGACCACGATTCTGGTACTTGAAATACCGTAAGCGCTGCGGTTATAGGAACCAAATTCCATCGTAAAGCCGCGCATAGAGTTTAGTTGAAATGACCAAGTAATGAATTGTCTATGGACAGTAAATACCCAGCCAAAATTATTTTTGAGGTTATAGGTATGGTTCTCCTAGTTATCAAAATACGAATTCAATTTGATTAGAAAAAATAAAGTTTCACCAAAAAGATCTAGAAAAATAATCCGGTATAATGATATTTATGATAACTTTTGTCGATTAAGTTAAAAAATTGTTTCTTTTTTCATCACCATAAACTTTTTTTGACTGATTATAGTTTTCACAAAATACGACGAGACAGCAACATTGGAACGCATTGCATTGTCCCTGAACAAATTCGTTTATCATTTAGAAAGAATTGTCAAACTATATTTATAATAGAATTATTTACCTGGTGATGCTTGGCACGGTGAAATATAGTCTAGGAATCGAGAACGAGAATCGGCAGAATTCATCTTACGCTGCATATCTTTTTGGAAGTAACTACTTATCTCCAGTGCAGTGCAAGTTAAATTGTGTGACTATTACAAGATTTAATAGTTGTCACGACAGGCTTACCTCGTTGTAAAAAATGAAAGTTATACTTGATTTGTGTAGCGCAACAGCGAACGCTGCGTTTGTAGTAACCAAAGGAGCTTGGCAGTACATATAAAGAAAATGTATGTGTACTAACCGTTGGGGTACGCATAAAGCTCATTCTAATCATCAACTTTGGTCACAACAACCGAATACACAAAAAAGTCCAAATTACTGCCATGATAACTATAAAAGTAGTAGCTTCTCTGAACTTTTTTGGTCAAGGCAACTACTGTACAAAAAATTTATGTGCTATGTGCACAGGAACCAAAGCCGATTTCTCTCAGTGTGGGAAGGTCGTTTTGAGTCTTGTGGTTCTGTGTAGTGCAACCAGTGCAATACGCGATTAATTCAAATAATATCGAAAGTCAATGATATTACGTTCAAAGCAGGGAAGAAGAGTTCATTCATGTATAAACTTCATTTTTCATTCCTTTTTACGGTTAACTTTAATATTATTTTTCATAGCGCCCCTTTTGAAAATCCGATTTTCGGTACCTGTAGAGCGGGTTGAATCTGCGACTTCCAACCCTAGAGTTGGAAGTTTAAAAGTAGGGTTAAAAATCGCAGTTTCGACCCGCTCTACAGTTACATCAAATCAAATTCTCAAAAGAGTTGCTATAAAAAATAATATGCATTACTCGAAACAAAACAAAACGGATTCAACAAATGTGAATGCCGCCTGCGCTTCGTTGGGCAGCATACTTCAAAATCGTTGCAATCGCTGTAATGTGTCGCTTTTAGTGGAATTGCTTAATTACAAACTTGGAGGTCAGATTCAAATTTGTGATGCAGAGGGAGGCATTATTCAAATCGAATTTATCTGTGATTAAAATCAAATTATCATAAGATTTATTATTAATTTGTAATATAAATTTTAATTGTTTCAGAAGTCACATGCTGATCACCCTGAAAACATCGAGATCGTAATTGATTCAGAAAATGATGTTTGGAGTGGAAGTAATGTCCGATGCGATTTCCTTAAAAGTGCACGGGCATTAAATAACATTGATAACAATACTAATAAAAACGTGATAATTGGGCTGGTACCTATTTAAATATCCTTTTCTATGTCTAAAATAGAAACTTAAACATAATAAATATGCTCATGCATGAAATCCAATATTTTTCAGGCACTGAAGGTTTTACTTAAACGAGACATCATTGGACAAGAATTTCTAAAACGCTCTTTTCTTAATGAAAATGATAGAAAAAAACTCTGTAATAAAATTGCTGAACATCTGTTTAACAAATCTAGAATGTTATTGAATTATTGTGATTGTTAGAATTGATTATATACGATTAACAAACTTTTTCTTCGTTATAGTATAAAACGTCTCGAATTTGAATTTTGGGTCGCAGAAATTTGTGCAGTTTTCAAAACCGAAGAACCCAACATTTATTACAAATTTTGTCTAAAAAAAATCCAAGTAGCAAATTATATAATTCCTTCACAAAATTATAAAAATGGTTTGGAAATGATAAATCTACTCAACAGAACGAGAAAGTAAGCCACGAGGAAACTCCAGAAGATTCTTCGAATTTTGAACAATTAAAGGACTTTTCCTTAATCGGTGAAAAATTGAATGAGCT
Source organism: Diplolepis rosae (assembly GCA_030998225.1). Classification (NCBI taxonomy): domain Eukaryota; kingdom Metazoa; phylum Arthropoda; class Insecta; order Hymenoptera; family Diplolepididae; genus Diplolepis; species Diplolepis rosae. Next base: position 160,563 of record JAPYXD010000275.1, read on the forward strand.
ATGGAACAAAACTGCATCAATTCGTGGCCAAAGTGGAAGTATGAGAGAGTATTATGAGGCATTTGCGATACTCAAACAACCCGTGGGCATTGAATTAGTAAGAAATCTATCGCTTTTACACTTTTAGGTTGCATCATTTTTGTATAATTAACTGCAATTTAATGTTATGCAGTTGGCTCTCGATTTTGACCAGATTTTTAATCTGGATCTAGATATTTTTTGCGCTAAATGGAAAGAAATTGCTGGTTCAATTGTAACCGAAGCAGCGGCTTACAAGGAATGTAAAGTTTTCATTAATACTCCAGGTGGATTAATACTATACATTAATGCCTATTAAGCATAATTGTAATACTATGTGCTCCAAATAAATTATTTTTCTACTTCTGATCACTTAGAAAAATGCTAAAAATTATTTCAATGTTTCCAAATTCTTCCCAGATGTTCCAGTCGAAACTTTAGCACTATTTGCACTGCCTTATATATTTAAACCTGTTCTGGCTAAGGCAAAAAGCAAGACTTGCCATCAAACTTGGAGGGCTGGAAAAGCAGATATTGCTGAAGGTTTCATTTATAATATCCCGTTAAACAAAGTTCCTCTTTAGGTTACCAATTATTTTTCAATCAATTAGTTTAACGTGTTTATCATCAAAATAAATGCAAACATGATTGACAATTCTTCTTAGAAATTGTAAAAGGATTTAAGTAAATAAAAAAAATGTATGCTTCAACATATTTTAATCCAACCCTCGCCCCATATTTGAGGCCCTCGCTGACTTGGAACCAAAGTGGGAAAAGCGACTTGAAAAATTACAAAAGTACAACCTTACTCAGCAGCCGATCGTCATTGCAATTGGAACTTTGAAGAACCTCACTGCATCTTACGTATCTATCAACGGATACACATACGAATCCCTCAATTTGCACCACGCCGTTGATCGGTGTTTCAAATCGTTTTTTGCCTTGAACGCTGATTTTTTGGCTGGCTTAAAGCCTGTGTGGGAGTTTTTACAACGCTTGTATGGAATCCCATTTCAAGATGGACAGAAGAGCAATATTAACGTGGCAGTAATGTGGAATAAGCTACGAAAGGGATGAATATGAATTCATTTTTCGATCTGCTCAAACAAAAAACTTAAACTGCAAGAAAATGTAGAATTTTTTAAAAATTATTCCAGTAATTTTTTATTTTCTTTGTCAAAAATTAAACCAAAAGTTATATTTGAGTTATTTTACGTTTTTTTAAAGGGTGAGCAATTGTTAGCGGTAGCCGTTCAGTTTCAAACAGAGAAATTCAATAATTTTTAATATTATTAATAGTTCATTATGACGAAGGGTTTGTGTACTTATTATGGACTAATTTTGCCATCTAAACATTTGCCAATACACTTAAGAGTCCAACACATTGCAGAAAAACTGATTCCTTTAAGTGTATCGTGCAAAATTAATGACTGTAATCGATTATTGTTCAACAATAAAAGTTTGAAAAATCATCAACAACATAAACACAAAACTTCCATTCGTAATATTGATGTTCTAGAATCAGGCGGATCTGAAGCTATCATTTGCAACAACGATTTGGAAACGGGCAATGAAAACCAAACAGACAACTCTTCACAAAGGCTTAATAATGGTCACTTAGATATGAAAACAAATAGAAAATACGGGAAGCAATATAAATTACAATACTGAAAGTGTCGCCGATATTTCTGCAAAAATATTATCGAATTTGTCGATTGAAAAATTAACTGAATCCTCATTATCTTTCATATCTACGTCTAATTCGGATGTTACTATGACAAGAGCACAAACTGGAAACATGATCAATGGAGTCGTCGATTTTCTTAACTGCCAGTTCATAAATGATCTTAAACAACTGATTTTGTTAAATGCAAACAAAAGTATGGTGAATGTTATTTCAGAAAAAATTGAATCTGTGCAATCAATATTTAAAGATTTCAATACAGATTACAAGGGATTAGCTTTTCTTAAAAAACAAAAACTCTACATTGAACCAAAAAGTGTACATTTTGGACCTCAGCCGAGAGAGAAAAAAGGTAATGAAGAAACAGTAAATGTTGGGAGTCAGTTTGTACCTTTAGATTCCGTATTGAAACGTTTTTTAGAATTGCCAAATGTTTTCGATGAGGCGTATAAATATTATTGTGACTTACTTATCACTTCTGGTTCAGTTACAAATATTATCCTAACTGAATTTTGGGAAAAAAATGTAGAATATAAAGAAAACTCAATAATAATTTCCATTGCATATATTTGAGGATGCTTTTGAAACTGGAAACCCACTAGGCCCTAATGCAGGAAAACATAAATTAAATGGAGTTTATGCATCAATCACGTGCTTACCTCCAAAGCAAAAATCAAAACTTAATATTTTTTTACTACAAATATATTACGTCGACGATTTACACAATTTCAATCGAAAAGAAATTTTTTCTGATATGATTATACTTCTCAACAAATTGGATACAGAAGGAATAACATTAGAACTGAAAGAAAATCGCATACTAAATGTACGTTTTAAAGTTGCGAATATTAATGCCGATAATTTGGGTTTAAATGGAATTTTGGGATTCCAGAAAGTTTCTCGGCCAATCACTTCTGTAGAATATGTAAATTACACAAAACTGAAACCAAAAAACGATGCCATCAAGTCGATAAAAGCTTACGAATTTTAGAAAATTATAAAAAAGACTTGGAAATCAGAAATTCAGAAAAGAGTGGGATTAAAGAGGCTTGCGTTTTTCATGATTTAGTAGACTTTTATTGCACCGTTAACACTTCTGTTGACGTTATGCACGATATACTTGAAGGAATATGTCGTGTTGAAATGTTTCAAGTTGTGCATTACTGTTTAAAAATTGCCAAATATTTTAGTTCAAAGACTCTTAATCACCGATTAACCTTCTTTAGATTCAAAGACTCGGAAAATAGACCTCCTTTGATTACCGAAACTGACATTGTAAACAAAAAATTAAAAATGGCAGCATCACAGATGCTTGCTTTCGTTTTAAATTTTGGTTTAATGGTCGGGGATTTGATAACGAAAAGAAATGATGAATTTTGGAAGCTTTATAAACTGCAGTGAGAAATATTGTCTGTGGCATTGCAAAATACTATTGAAAATTCAACACCAGCACTCTATGAAAAACTTGTTATGGAACATCACACTTTGTATATCAAATTGATCAGAAATTTGTTTCCTAAACAGCATTTACTCACGCACTATGCTGATATAATGCGAAAATTTGGTCCCATTATAAATACGTGGTGCATGCGATATGAAGTCAAGCATTTAATACTGAAAAAGTATTGTGCTGTGAACAAAAATTGTATAAATTTGTGCTACAGTATTGCTGTATTTACAGTATTTTTTTGCAAAAAAGAGCATCTGTCACGTATCCATGACAGTTATATTATATATTATAATTATATCATACTATTATGCTATTATATCATATAACACGTTTTATTGTTGTTATAAATATTGTTGCTAGATAAATCAACTTGTTTTTTATTAATAATTTCACTATTGCTATTAACTAAATATCAATACACAATTGATTTTATTGACAAAATATTAATTATAAAAAATATTACCTTTTATTATTATTAACTAATAGTATTACTATTGTCAATAATAACAATTAACGAAATGCAACAAATATTATATAACAACAATATTACTTCAACCTTTGTATTTAAAATTATCATTAATCACTGTTATTATTAATATTTTATTAAGAATAATTGTCAAAATGCAACAAATATTGAATAATAACAATGTTACTTCAATTTTTGTATTTGCAATAATTATCAATCACTATTATTATAATTATTTCATATTGTTATTAAAAGTTGCAACATATATTATATAACAATAATGTTACTTCAAATTCTATAATAATAATGTTTTTTTTTTTTTTTTTTTTTTTTTTGGTGAGGAGGAAAAATGGCGAAATCTTTTATAGACGTTGTACAGGACTCTCCTAGGACGGGTCTAGGCATACCTGTTAAAACCAAAAAACCACCACCCTCGCCTTCATCACCAGGGTGACGAATGACTCGATAGACATCCAAATCTGTTCAGACTGGAGCATGAGAGAGACCATCGTGTCAGGAGTGAGCTCGGCACCCACTGCCTGACCGAGGGCCTCCCTTGCCGCGCCCCACTTTGCGCAGACGAAGAGTGTGTGCTCTGCATTATCCACAAGGGAACCGCAGTAGCGGCACGACTCATCGTCTCTTTTCTTGAAGCGCTTCAGGTACGCATTAAAGCAACCATGGCCCGAAAGCGCTTGCGCCAAGTAAAAGCCGACTTGATCGTGCTTTCTATCCAGCCAGGTGGCGAGCTCCGGGATCAGACGGTGTGTCCATCTCCCGGTTTGGTCACCATGCCATCTCGTCTGCCATTTCTCGACGAGTCTGCGCCTTCCATCCTTGCGGATAGCCTCCTTCGCGCGAGCGATTTCTTGCAGGTCGGCGCAGGTAAGCTCCTTGCGAAGCTGAAAGGTCTCCTGCCTTTCCTCCGCCAATAAATCTATTGGCAGGACGCTCGCCAGGACCAGCACAGCACTCGTCGACACAGTTCGGTATGCTGAGACAATTCTCATCACCACACCTCTCTGTGCCGAGAACAGCTTCTTCAGGATAGCATGGTTGTTAAGGGCACTTGTCCAGATCGGAGCTGCATAAAGCAGCTTCGAATTTACCACGCTTGCCACCAGCCTTCTCTTAGCTTCCCTAGGACCACCAATGTTGGGCATGAGCCGAGTCAGGGCGGCCCCACACTGGATGGCTTTGGCAGTCGCAATCTGCAGGTGTTCGCCGAAGCTAAGCCTTCGATCCAACTGCACACCCAGGTACTTAATGCTCTTTTTCCACTTGATTTCATGTTCCCCGAGAACGATCCTCGGGTATTTGAAGGATCTCCTGTCTGTGACCAGCAAAGCCTCGGTCTTCTCAGGGGCCATTTTCAGGCATCTGCTATCCAACCAACGCTTTGCCCGCCACAGACTATCGTTGATCCTCAGCTCCAGGATTTTGACGTCGTCAGCGGCGCACACGACAAGTGCGTCATCCGCGAAGCCGATGATGCTCGTTCCAGCAGGCATGTCCATGCGCAGGAAATCGTCGTACATGACGTTCCAGACGAGTGGACCTACCCGCGACCCTTGAGGGGCGCCACATGTCATCTCTTCCTTGAGAGACCATTTGTCGCCCTCGTATATCACCCACCTGTCGCTCAGATAGTCATCTATCATTCGTAACAGGTAGTCTGGAACCTTTTTCCGCACCATCGCCTCGATGCAGATGTTCCATCTCGCGGTATTGAACGCATTGCGTATGTCAATGCTGATCAACGCGCAGAATCCCTTACGCTTACCAGTTCCTCTTCTTGCTTTAGTGGCGATGTCCACCACTGCCTGCATTGCGTCAACTGTGGACCTGCCTTTCCGAAAGCCGAACTGGTTTTCCGAGAGACCATTCTTGCGGACCATGTGACCCTGTAGTCTTTGTAGGATCATTTCCTCCAGAAGTTTCCCCATCGTATCCAATAAACATATTGGCCTATACGATGAGGCATCCCCTAGAGGTTTGTTGCCTTTCCTCAGCAGGACCAACCTCTGCTTCTTCCAGTCTGCGAAGAACCTCCCCTCCCGAAGACAGGAGTTGAAGACTTCTAGGAGGATCTCCGGGTATACCCCGATCACCTCTTTGAGGATCTCGTTCGGCAACCCGTCGATTCCCGGCGCTGTGTTTGCCTTGAGCCTTCCACCCGCTCTCTTTAGTTCTTCGAGAGTGAAGAGTTCTTCGCCCCGGACCACGCAGGAACTTCGGTCCTGTCTTTGGAACGGCTCTACATGCGGGAACAAGCTTCGCACGATGTACTTGACACGATCGGCACGATCCAGGCCCGGAGTCTTTCTTCTAGTCACTAATCTCTTAGTGACTATTTTGAAGGCGAGACCCCATGGATCCTTCTCGACTTCTCCGATCAAGTCTTTCCAGCACTGAAGTCGGCTTTTTTTTATGCCTTGCCTCAGAGCTGATTTTGCTTTTTTCCATGCCTCGCGCAGCAGAGGTTCACCCTTTGAGCGGGTAAAACTCCGCCGCGCTGTAAGGCACTTTCGACGCAGGACGGACAACTGGTCGCTCCACCAGTACATCGAGTCCCCGGTACGCCTGTGCCCGCGGCGAGGCATGGAGTGGTCGCATGCTGCGACCACTTTCCGTCTCGCCGCCCGCACAGTGTCCTCCAACGACCCAGCAGACCTTGCCCAACCAAGCTCATCTATGAGCCTGGTTTCTTCAAGATGTTCGCGAAGCTTGTCTTTGCTGAGTCGTTTTGTGTTCCAGGAGGGGCTCCTTACCTTGCCGCCCCTTCCCGTATTCACTGGGTGACTCCGTTCCTGGATGCTAAACTCAATGCACCGGTGGTCACTCAATGTTATTACATCGAGGACGCACCAGTCGCCTATCCTGGAGGCAAGACGGGGCGCGGCAATTGTGAGGTCGATAATCGACCCCCCCGCTCCTCGTCTGAACGTAAAATCCCTGCCCCGATTCAATACAATCAGGTCATTCCTGGCGACCATCTCACTGACCAAAATTCCCCTCCTGTCCAGGCGGGCTTCTCCCCACTCGGGCGACTTACTACTAAAGTCACCCGCAATAAGGGACCGCCCACTAGCCTCTTTGAGGCTTTACTCAAGGAGGAGGATCTGGGACTCGAAGATCTCGAAAGGATCATTGGGGGAGAAGAAGCAGCTGTACACACGTACCCCCGCCACCTCCACCCAAACGAACCCCGCGTCGGTCTCCAGGAACTCCGCGATGCTCAAATCAGGGCTGCAGACAAGGATCCCAGCCCTCCTTGATGCATCCTGGTACCAAGCAGAGTTTTCGGACCATTTGTGTTGCTCACTAATGAGCAACACATCGGCTCCCCTCTCCCTGGCAGTCTGCATCAGAAGGTTCTGGGCTTCCTTCCCTCTCCCGAGGTTGAGCTGTAGAAATTTCACTTTCCACCTCTCAACCTCCGGAGTTCCGCCCTGAATATTGGGCAAGAACCGCTCCCCGAAGCATGGGCGACATCTTTTTCGCCCCTATCAGTACAAGTCAGGCACCGAGGGGGAGCCTTGCACTCCTTGGCCACGTGTGACGCGCCCCCACACCTCCAGCAGGCATCCTTCCTGCCTGGAAGCGTGCAGCCACGCGACACATGGCCGTATCCCTGGCACCTGAAGCACCGGGCAACCTCGACATGCTCTCGGATGCGGCAGTTCACCCACCCTACCCTTAATCTACCAAGCCCGAGCAAGCTCCTGGCGTCCGCCTCGGTTAAACGGACCACCGCAGTCTGCACACCGCCGAAGCGTTTGTACAGCCTGCACTGGTCCCCGAGGTCTGGCTTGCCCAGTGCGATGCAAAGCGCGGCAACAACCTCTTCTCTTGTGACTGTCTCGTCGAGGTCCCTAACTTCAAGGGACCTCTTCGAGACCAAAGATTTAACTTCGGCCTTCTCTCCGACCGCCTGGTCGAGCGCCTTTTCGAAGGTCGAGACGTCGCCCCCCTTTCTGAGGACCAGGAGAATCTCCTCCCTCCTGGTTCTCCGAATGGAGAGGACCTCCGCCCCTGCGTTTTGGGGGTTTACGTTCGCCTTCATAGCCTTCAGGATATCGGCGTAGGACTCTCCATCCTTCGCCGACACCCTGATAGCGTCGCCCGACCGTGCGGCCGGAGAGCGCCTCGCCAACTTCACCTTTGTTTTAGGTTCCTGCGCAGATGGCACAGGAACCTCTTTTTTCTTCTCTTTAATAATAATGTTTATAATAATTATCATTATTGTTAATATTCTTATTTGATGTTAATCAACGATCAGCAATAATTATAAAATACGTTCTTTTTAATAATTATTCAAATCACTATTATTATTATTATGTTATTTTATAAACAAAAACAGTGTTTAAATATAAAGACTAATAGAATTATAAACAAATCATAAGCACCATTTATGTACAACAATTGTACACGGACTTGGAAAATCGGTGTGAGTCCCTAAGCTCACCAACGCAGCACACCAGCAAACTGGCCCATAGTCTCAACTCAACACACTGACACCTAAGATTCTAATGGACTTCGAAAAAGCTATTGAAACCATGGAACTCAAATTCCCATACTTTCTACCTAGGAGTTGAAACTACAGACGACAATATAAGCCAGGCTCCAAGGCCTAAGCAGCAGTCTAAGGGAGCATACGATCGAGCAGCATCATTAGAACCGATTTTTCGTCGCCGTACCGTAATAAATCTCAGTGGCCGTAATTTCCACGTGTTCAGGAAAACCAGTCTATTAACAACGGAGTGAATATCATAACATTGGATTTAATGCCGTTGTCATCGAGGTATCAAAATAAGGATACCCGTTAAACAAAGGATTAACCTGCCACTGTTAATCAACAAGGATAATTAGAGGAGGTACCCGATTAGCAGAGGATCAGCAGAACCTAAAGGATTATCGTTTTCAAGAGGCCTCCACATCAAGAACAACCGGTAAGTCAAATAACATTGTTTTTATTAAAGTTTTCTTCCCTTTTCTTTTGAGCCCTTTAGACTCACGGTGTGTTTTTCTTTAAGGTTGGACCAATCAGACTCGATCAACCAAAGGAAAACAGCCTGCAACCAACAATTAAATGTCGCTTGGGTTAAAATAAAATTTGTATTTTTTATAATAAATTATTATTAACATCAATTGCAATCTAATTCATTTGGCTTGTCCTCTACCCGGTTAATTGTTAATTTTAACAATAAACAGAGGAACATAGTTAGGGTAATTGGCTCTAGACTTTAGATAGGAAATATATATATTATAATTTAAAACTTAGGACGTCACACATCTTTGGCTTTTGAAGTAAATTTTGTTAAGTACAGATGCAATGTAGCAGGCAAAGAATTAGATCATAATGGAAGAAAATTTGAAAATATAAAAAATGTACGTATCAGTCGCACGAAGCTTGTAACAGATTCTACAGTATTGGTTAGAACAAGTTACAAAATTCCTCTATTTGCCAGGGTTTGCACGATCTACAAAGATGCTTCGAAGATTGATAATTTTAAAAAGAGTGATTTTATTTTTCAAGGACAAATCGTTAAAACTGTATTTTATGATGATCATTATCAGGCTTATAATGTTCGATACACTTATAAATATGATTTGTTTAATTTGGATTCATTATGTAGTATCAAAATCTTTCACTGCATTCAAAAATCGGATGAAAAGTATTTTAATATATGTAAATAACATATTAAAATAATTAATTATTTATGATATTTATATCAATTTTGAAAGAATAATAATAAAATATTTTCGATAATTATGTGGTTTATTTTTCCCCTGAAATATACCACATTCGAGTTAATTTTATTTTTTTTTTTATTCACATGAGAATTTAAAAATATTTCATGCTTCTGCAGCTACTAAAAAGGTTATGTCGATGACACTCACAGGTCAACATCTATTTTAATTTAGCCACAAAAAGTAGTTAAGGACAATTTCAACTACATACATCAGGTCACCATGCCTAGGATTTTTTCTCAGTGTAACATGATAAATGATTGACAACGAATATTATGTGGATTACAACGTAACAATTAATGTCATTATATTATTATTATTTATATTACTGATGGTAACTTTTACATTATAATTACAAAATATTGTTATAGTTATTAAATATTAACTAAATTAATAACAATAAACATTAAATGAACATAAATGGATAATTAATAATTTCAGTGTAATATTATTTTCATATCTTTTGAGGATGACAAACAGTGTAGTTAATCTCTGCGACTAACTTTATCTAAGTCACTTGGCACGCGCCTGGTCTACACTCTAAGAAGATGTGAGTAACACCCACACTACGAAGAAGATCCCCTTGACTAAGTCACACAGACTGGAAGAATCGGTGTGACACATCAACGAAGCACACAAACAAGCTGGCCCATACTTTCAACTCAACACATTGGCCATTAAGGTAGTACTGTTGTAAATGAAAATACTGTTCAGATATTGATAACATTGAAATCACTGGTGAACATTAAGCCAGAAATGATGCAGTTATATTTTTGAGGACCTAGGGTACACTGGAGGGGAGTAATTAGTAATTGCATTTTGAGACGATTAACACCTAGCCTTATGGGAAACCGAGTTCATTTACAAATCCTGCCATAACTACCGTTCAGATTTCAATAAAAATGACTGGTGCATTGATTGATAATATAAGTATCATTTTGCCGCCTGAAAGAAACCAACGGATATAGCACGCGTGGAAATTAATACGTGCATCTTCCCAGTCAACTCGTAATATAATTGGATATTATCAGGACCCTACACCAGGATTTTGCCGATATATGTATAAATCTAATTTCTTCAACTTTCTTCCTCTTTTATAATCTCTGTCAGACTCACAAGAGTTGTATTTTCTTTAAAGGCTGGAGAAACGATTAACACTCACCGGAAGGAGAGCACCAAACTGCTACCAACTGAACAAATTAACAAAGTCGCTGAGATCAAATAATTTTTATGTTCTCTTCAAAAATTAATAAATATTGTTCTTGTATAATAATTTTCATAAAATTCATTGGCTTATTTCCAACCCGGAAAAATTGTTAACCATTTAATAATAAATTGAGGAACGTAGATAGGAATCATTTACCAAATTAAAGTTCAAGACGTGACATTACAATCGAATTCCCTGCAGTTCTTTAAAAGAGACTGAAATGCCCCCTCTCTGATTGTGCAGACGTCTCTTGTCAAGCCGATTCGTGTTGCGGATCATGCCCTGTCGAGATAATCTTTTGGCGCCGAGACTGCGGCTGTTGGTGGAGAGGTCGGGTCGCGGGCGCTTTAGGGTGAGCTCGTCCAGATGCGGTCTGCTGTCGGCGTACAAGTGTACTTTGGGTATCTCGGCGGATTGTTATCGCAATATCCGTCCTTCCTATTTTTTGTGCGCTTAAATTTATATTGCGTTACAATCACTCTCCTACGACCATACCCGCGGATTCGCTCTACAGTATGTGCCAGCTCAAAATTTCTCGAGAGCACGAGCATATGCTCGACCTTTTTAAGAAATATATTCTTTAAGCCACGTTCTCTTATGTCCCCAAGCGTTCTCAATCACTCTGGCACTTTTTCAGAGAAAATAGTCTGGTTTGATGTATTTTCCAATAAGATCTATGGTATTTACTATTACCAATTGCCATTTTCGTTGAACTCAGGCTGTCTCCGGCTTAAAGCAGTTAAGATTTAAACTTCTAACCTTCCAAAAATCGTGGCCCGTTTGCCGAAGTAGATGACACTTGACACTATAGCGAATACACACCTGTAAAGCGGGGAAGATCGAAACAATCAAGGCACGACATCAATTATAACAATTAATAAATTTTATAAACTCACGCAGCTCCATATGGCTCACAAAAATGACAAATAACACATAGCAACCAACAGAAGATCAGTTATTTTAAACCCGTTTTGTATATGTATGTACGTAAACATACATAAGTATGTAAACCTCGAGCGCAAACGCCCGTTTGCGCTCTCGGTGCAAAATATATGGGGTTTTCCAATTACAGGTTTCATTTTGAATAACCCGCTATTTTGGCAACTGTCTCAATAAGAGGTGTCATTGTTTGACAGATGACTACTAAAAACTATGCCTTTAGGAAAAATGGAACGATACACGCTTTAACAACGAAATGAAATTGTCAAAATTCACTACAAAAAATCATTATAAGCGATGAGGCTCATTTTCACCCTGGAGGCTACAATAATAAGCAGAATTGTCGCATTTCGGGCTCGGAAATCCCAAAAATTATCATTGAAAAGCTTCTCTATCCGCAACGTGTAATTTTTTGGTGCGGTTTTTAGGCAGGAGGGATCATTGGGCCTTGTTTTTTTTTAAATTGAGCTGGAGGGGCTGTTTCGGTGCATGGATTACGCCATCCAACCATGATTAATGAATTTTTATTGCCAGAATCGAACAATATGGATGTGGACGATGTTTATTTCCAACAAGACGGCACAGTGATTTCTCGAAACGGCGATTACAATTGACCGCCGAGATCATGCGATTTAACACCTCCAGACTTTTTACTTTAGGGTCACGTGAAAGATAAGGTTTATGCTGATGCTCCTCAGTTAATTCAAGAACGCAAAGAGAAAATTCGTGCCGTTATCGACGAAATAGAACGCCAAATGTGCGAAAATATAATGGAAAATATTATGAAAAGAGCATGATCCTGCAAACGTAGCCGTGGATCAAAATGTGTTTTTTCCAGTCTTTCTACAATAAAAGAAAATCGTGCTCTTCCCACAACTAATAGACTAACTACTGTAATATTCAATAATATATAAACCAACTCCGCCATTGCCAGTCCCAAGCCCGGATGAGAAAGGAGGAGGGGACACACAGACAGCAACATGACACTACATACTCACAGAGGCACGGAACGCAACACACCCAACATCCGAGAGGGTGTTTCGCGGGAGGGCAGCGCCTTGCCCAGAGGAATGCGTGAGGCCGTGCACGGAGCAGACGCATCCTGCTTTTGCCTAGCGGTGGGCCTGCCAGGCGCACGCATTGGAGTGGTTCCTCCGAAACCTTCAAGTGCGTGAGGACGCGGTGTGGAGCAAAAGCATCAAGGGACCTTGAACAGGTTCTTTGATGCCGCATGAGTGGACACGGTGTGAATGCGGGGGGCCCCTTAATCGGGGTATCGCCACAAATGCGCATGCGACGGTGACTCTGCACTTTCCTCGTGCCCTCTCGCGGTCACATCACAACCACATGCACGATACCGACACCCACACATACCAGAATGAATACACTGCTGCGGCCGGCGCCTGGTGGATATTCCCGATAGACTAGCCAAGGGAGGAGTAGTAGCCTCCCGACCAGGGTAGGACGCGATGTCAGTACCTTACCTCTCTGGAAGTAATATGGGTAAATGTAAGTCCCTCCGGTGTTCAGCCGCGAAGGGCAAAGATCCTGTGGAACCACATGTTAAACTGAGAAAACCGCTCACGTTTCTACTGTCTGGAGCCAATTTCGGGGTTGAAATTATGGACGCCCAGGAGCAGGAATGAAGGATTACCTGGTCAGTATTTCCTTATATCCGACGCTGAGTAGGATAAATCGCACACCGTCTAGCCTGAAATCCGGGTCAGGTGTCGAGGCGGACGAGGCACCGCTCGGTCGATAGGGGTGACGTTCAACCTTAAACATCATTATGAGGCGTGCCTATCCCGTAACCTTTTTACTAGCTTCATTTAATGTGCCGATAGGATCGACCATCCGATAAGCCGCTTCTCGGGTTCGGCACACATAACTGGTGATCTATACAGGCGGGGATAGTAGCCCTATTGCGGTAGGGCTCCCATGATGGGCGAGCCGTCTTAAGACACGATGGTATTAAATATTAATTCTGTACAAAATAAAGGAGGTGAAAAGGTGAAGGCGCTAGATACGCCCTCACACACTTCTCCAGGGGCTGAGGGATGGAAACACGTGCTTCAGCTCCTGAAGGAGCAAAGTGTGAAAATGGAGAAGTTGGCCATGGCTCTCAGCGTTGTCCAGCAGGGTATGCTGAGCAACAACCCTGGATATGATAAGGACAGTGTCAGTGAGCCTACGGAGGTATTGAGTATCAGGGTGTCGGCGAAGGACGGTGAGTCCTACGCTAAGATCCTGAAAGCAATTAAGGCTAAGGTGAACCCTCAGAATTCGGGAGCGGACGTTCTCTCCATCTGGAGAACCAGGAAGGAGGAGATCCTCTTGGTCTTGAAAAAGGGGGGTGACGTCTCGGCCTTCGAGAAGGCGCTCGACAAGGCGGTCGGGCAGAGAGCCGACGTTAAGTCTTTGGTCTCGAAGAGGTCCCTTGAAGTTAGGGACCTCATAGTGACCGTCACAAGGGAAGAGGTTGTGGCCGCGCTCTGTACCGCGCTGGACAAGCCAGACCTCGGCGACCAGTGCAGGCTGTATAAGCGCTTCGGCGGTGTGCAGACTGCGGTGGTCTGTTTAACCGAAGCGGCGCTTGAAGCTTGCTCGGGCCATGTGTCGCGAGGCTGCACATTTCCAGTCAAGAAAAATGCCTGCTGAAGGTGTGGGGCGCGTCGCACGTAGCCAAAGAGTGCAAGGCTCCACCTAGGTGCCTGACATGTGCTGATAGGGGCGAAAAAGATGTCGCACATGCTGAGGGGAGCGGTTCTTGCCCAATAGTTAGGGCGGAGCTCCGGAGCTTGAGGGGTGGAAAGTGAAGTTTCTACAGCTCAACCGCGGGAGAGGGAAGGAAGCCCAGAACCTTCTGATCCAGACTGCCAAGGTGAGAGGGGCCGATGTGTTGCTCATTAGTAAGCAACACCAATGGTCCGAAAACTCTGCTTGGTACCAGGATCCATCACGGAGGGCTGGGATTTGGGTAGCCCTGATTTGAACATCGGGGATTTCCTGGAGACCGACGCGGATAATCCCGATCGAGTCAAGTACATCGTGCGAAGCTTGTTTTCGCATGTAGAGCCGTTCCAAAGACAGGACCGAAGCTCCTGCGTGGTCTGGAGAGAAGAACTCTTCACTCTCGAAGAAGTAAAGAGAGCGGGTGGAAGGCTCAAGGCAAACACAGTGCCGGGGATAGCGGATTGCCGAAAGAGATCCTCAAAGAGGTGATCGGGGCATACCCGAGATCCTCCTAGAAGTCTTTAACTCCTGTCTTCGGGAGGGGAGATTCTTCGCTGACTGGAAGAAGCACAGATTGGTCGTACTGAGGAAGGGCAACAAACCTGTAGGGGATGTCTCATTGCATAGACCAATATGTCTATTGGAACCAGTTCGGCTTTCGAAAAGGCAGGTCCACATTTGACGCCATCCAGGCAGTGGTGGACATCGCCACTAAAGCAAGAAGAGGAACTGGTAAGCGTAAGGGATTCTGCGCGTTGATCAGCATTGACATACGCATTGCGTTCAATACCGCGAGATGGCACATCTGCATCGAGGCGATGATGCGGAAAAAGCTTCCAGACTACCTGTTGCGAATGATAGATGACTATCTGAGCGACAGGTGGGTGATTTACGATGGCGACAAATGGCCTCTCAAAGAAGAGATGAAATGTGGCGACCTCAAGGGTCGTGGGTGGGTCCACTCGTTTGGAACGTCATTTACGACGATTTCCTGCCCATGGACCTGCCTGCTGTAACGAGCATCATCGGCTTCGCGGATGACGCACTTGTCGTGTGCACTGGTGAAGACGTCGAAATCCTAGAGCTGAGGATCAATGAAAGTCTGTGGCGGGCAAAGCGTTGGTAGGCCTGAAAATGGCCCCATAAAAGACCGAGGCTTTGCTGGTGAAAGCACATGAAATCGAGTGGAAAAAGAGCATTAAGTACCTGGGAGTGCAGTTGGATCGAAGGTTTAGCTTCGGCGAACACCTGCAGATCGCGACTGCCAAAGCCATCCAATGTGGGGCCGCCCTGCCTCGGCTCATGCCCAACATTGGTGGACCCAGGGAAGCTAAGAGAAGGCTGGTGGCGAGCGTGGTAAAGTCGAAGCTGCTTTATGCAGCTCCGGTCTGGACAAGTGCCCTTAACAACCAGGCTATCCTGAAGAAGCTGTTCACGGCACAGAGAGGTGTGGTGATGAGAATTGTCTCAGCATACCGAACTGTGTCGACGAGTGCTGTACTGGTCCTGGCGAGCGTCCCGCCAATTGGCTTAACCAATCTGCAGACAATCGCTCGCGTGAAGGAGGCCATCCGCAAAGATGGAAGGCGCAAACTCGTCGAGAAATGGCAGACGAGGTGGCATGGTGACCATTCCGGAAGATGGACACACCGTCTAATCCCGGAGCTCACCACCTGGCTGGATAGAAAGCACGGTCAAGTCGGCTTTTACTTGGCGCCAGCGCTTTCTGGCCATGGCTGCATTTTTTGCATACCTGAAGCGCTTCAAGAAAAAATACGAGTCGTGTAGCTACTGCGGATCCCTTGTGGACAATGCAGAGCACACACTCTTGTTCTGTACCAGGTGGGACGTGGCAAGAGAGGCTGTCGGTCGGGAAGTGGCCGCACAACTCATCACTGACACGATGGTCTCTCTCATACTTTAGTCTCAACAAAAATGGATACTTATCGAGTCATTCGTCATCTTGGTGATGAAGACGAGGGAGCTCAATGGGCGTGCGGAGCGAGGCACTAACGAGGGCCAGTGGAAATCGCATCGAGGCCTGCACCCGCGGACGTGCGCCTTGGGCGGACTTGGCTGTTCGCGTCGTTCGGGGGAGGAATTGCATTATTCCTCCCCTGGCTGGCGCGGCTAGTCTGTCTGCCTAACGGGTGTATGGCCGAGGATAAGAATTCCACGCGAACGGATGACGGAAGAGTTGTGCGCGTCTTTAAGCTGGAACCAACCACCCGTGAAGTTTAAAGCCGAAAGGCGGTTCCGCGGGTGGTGTTTTGGTTCGAGAGAGGGGGTTTTTGGTTTTAAAAAGTATGCCTAGACCCGTCCTAGGAGAGTCCTGTACAACGTCTATAAAAGATTTCGCCATTTTTCCTCCTCACAAAAAATTAAAAAATTAACAAAAAAATAATATATAAACCCTATCTTAACCTCTGGTGGTAGTCTTTTCGTGAATAATTTCAGTTCTTAACAGATCGTACTGTCAGCTGTCAGTACCGCGATTAGGCCCTTCAATACTCTTGATCACCTCGTGATTTTAAATCGGAATCTTCGTTTTGCTATCTATGTACCTTTTGGTAGTTTAGGTCCTTTATCAAAATAAAATTTAGAATCCCTGGACCTTAAGTGATGCAAATTCTATAAGAAGTAGTTCGACCGGGTTCCTTTAAAATACGAATATGATCTTATCGAGTTGTATTCCGTTTATGTTACATAACTTCGATAAACAAACTTGATCAGTATGTCAAGCAAATTTGATATCTGATACTCTCTACATACTACTTGATCAGCACGAACTTGAATTCAGCCACTTTTCTTGCCATCTCACCTTCTCGGACCGATAAGTAACGTGAGTTTCTACTGAAGTATCAAAACACTCTACAGTAATTTTGTATTTTTACTTTTATTATTAGATAAACGTGTAATTTTGAACGTGATAATAATAACTATTGTCATTGTGAGTCATTGGCCAAAGACGTGACAATATATTCTAAAGTACAATAAATTTACAAAAATTTGATTTTGTTTCTGTTGAATATTTGAAATAATCTCAATGTATATTTTGACCGTCGAAGCACGTTTAAACTGTGTACCTCTGTTCCTGCTGTGCAGTTTATGATTGCCAAATGTTGAGATTGCCCTGCACTTAGTAATAAGCTTAACTCTCTCTTTTCCGCTGCATTTTAGAAAAAAAAGGGAAACCTTTTCCAGCTTTCTAAAACTGACCGTAGGGAGTGATCTACCTATTTTTACTATGATGAATCGTACTTGCAGTACGAGTCAGTCGACAACTATATTATCTCGAGTGCAGTTCAGGAGCAGAGCCTTGTATCTCCAGAACTGGCATTTTTTTTGTTATGAAATAAATACATATATTCTTTGGAAGCAAACTCTGTGCTTATTTACTTTCATCAATAAGTAAATGTTCAACAGGTTATGGGCCCAGCACGCTTCCACTGCGCCAATGTATTTATTTTGTCTTGATTAAGCAGAAAAAGACTAAGTTAATAACAAAAATTTCAAGTGAGTGCTGTGTCTGAAAAAGTACTGTGTATCATCGTGCATCGATTTTCTTGTGTCCAGTGTAAAAGCGATTTTTCTGTATCATGGCTGATAAGGAATTTCAATTCGTTAAGCTTAACGAAAATAATTATACAATGTGGAAATTCGGTGTGAGCATAGCTCTGGGATCTGCTGCTCCCATGGGTTACGTTGACGGCACAGAAGCAGAGCCAGACAAAGCAAAAGAGCTCAACAACTGGAAGAAGTGGAAAAGTGACTCCTTGAAAGCAATGAGTATAATTGTCGGCTCCGTGTAGATGCGCCTCCACACGTACCTTATTAATTGCTCAACCCCAAAAGAAACTTGGGAAAAGCTGCGGCAACGATTTGGTGAGGTCAGCGAAGATGCAAAGCAAAGTGCCTGGCAGAAATTCTACGATTTTCGCATAATCGACGGCAAAAGCATCGCGCAGCAGCTTGAAGATTTCCAGTGCATCTGCAAACAGCTCGCAGATTCAGGTGACAAGCCATCTGACACAGCAGTACAATCAAAAATATTGTGCAGTTTACCAGTAAGATTTTCACCTTTTCGCATGGCGTGGGAATGCACTCCTGAAGCTAAGAGAAAATCAGATAAGCTGATCGGCCGGCTGATCCGTGAAGACATACGCCTTTGCGAAACAGAGGAAAGTGCGTCGTCCCTAGCTCTTCAAACGCAAGCTTTAAGTTTGAAGAAAAACAATAACCAGCCAGGCAAGTTTAAAAAGTTTGACCACAAGAAAAGGATCGAAAATTTAAAGAAGAAAACAAAGTGTGCAGTCTGCAAGGAAAAAGGCCATTGGGCGCGGAAGTGTCCGAATAATAGCAGCAATTATCAGAGCACACAGCCTACAGCTTCTTCCTACATAGCTGAAGCGTACATCAGCGATGTAAGTGTCTTTTATTCAAAAACGAGTGATAGCGACGAAGATATTTGGCTGGCTGATTCAGGTGCTAGCATGCCCATGACATATGGGCGTGATTTTTTTACAACACTCAACACTATGGATGAAACTCGGTATGTAAAAATTGCCGACGATAAAATCCTGCCAGCAGCAGGAAAAGGAACAATCGTGATTCATGAAAAAGTACTCGGAAAAACAATCATTAGACAACTAGAAAATGTGCTTTTCGTGCCAGAGCTGAGAAGAAATTTGTTTTCGATTGGCACGATCAACGATAAAAAGTTTTCGTTTCACTCATACCAAACTTACTGTGAAGTACGAGATAAAAATGGACTGGTAACATCCCGTGGAGTGAGAGATGGCAAACTTTTTAAAATGGATTTTGAAATCGAAATACCTGTGAAGTGCAACGTTGTGAAAGATCAGAAAAATATGCTAAAGCTGTGGCATGAGAGACTGGGACACGTTAATCTTCGAGCAGTGATAAATACGAGCAAAGCATTAGCCGGTCGTGATTTTAATGGTGAAAAATCGAGTGATTTTTTTTGTGAATCTTGTGTAATGGGTAAGCAAACTCGTAAGCCTCATCCATCTGCAAATATCGCGAGCAACTTTAAGCCTGGAGAGAAGATACACACAGATGTGTATGGACCAATAAATGTTGAATCTCCAAAAGGTTCGCGTTATTTTTTACTCTTTAAAGATGAGTGCACAAGTTTTAGAAAAATTTATTTTTTGAGGCACAAATCTGAAGTATTTGACAGATTCAAAGACTATGAAAACTTTGTGCAAACTCAGACAGGAAATAAAATGAAAGTGATCCGATCTGATAACGGCCGTGAGTACATCTCTGAACAGTTTTTTAAGCATACGATTGACAGAGGTATCATCCACGAATTTTCATCACCTTATATCCACGAGCAGAATGGCCGCGCCGAGCGAGAAATGCGGACTATTGTGGAAAGTGCAAGGACAATGCTCATTAACAGCAAAATTGATGATCAACTTTGGCCTGAGGCTATTAATACAGCTTGTTATCTGTTGAACAGAGTTTTAATGAAAAATGAAGAAGAAAAAACTCCATTCGAACGGTTTTTTGATCGCAGGCCAGAAATCAAACACTTGCGGGTGTTCGGCATAAATGCTTACTTAAACATCCCCAAAGAAAAGCGCCGCAAGCTCGATCTGAAAAGCAAAAAGCTCATCTTTGTAAGCTACGAAGGTGAATCAAGGAATTACAGACTTTGGGACAAGGAAACGCGCAAGATCTATGTAAGTAGCGATGTAGACTTTAATGAAAGAAATCTAGAGCAAAATAAAGCGCAAGTTTATCGATGCAAGCTTAACTTTGGATTACAAGAAGACCGCGAAGTTCGTGCCGACGAGATTGTTGTTCATCCTCAACAAGCCGTTGATGATGCAATCCCTAATCAACAAGCTGTTGATGAAGAGAGGGAGAACGAGCAACAACAAATCGCCGAAATTCAGCAAGTTTATGGAAGACGGCAATTGCGTAACAGGCAGAAACTCAATTCTATAGAGCGCTATGGAGTGCCTGTAGCATATCTCGCTGATGCTGTACCGATAACGTACAGTGAGGCCATTGCCAGACCTGATGCAGTGAAGTGGCAAGAAGCTATTGAAGAGGAGATGCAAGCTTTGCGTGAAAATAACACTTGGACTGCTGTACCTTTGACGAAAGGAAAACGCACAATTGGTAGTAAGTGGGTATTTGCGATTAAGAAGAATTCGCAAGATGAAAGTGTCCGATATAAAGCGCGACTCGTAGCAAATGGTTTTTCTCAGCGAGAAGGCATAGATTTTTTTGAAACCTTTGCACCTGTTGTACGCTACGAGTCTATAAGAATCCTTTTATCGATTGCTGCAAAGGAGGATTTAGAAATCACGAAGTTCGACGTAAAGACAGCGTTTCTTTATGGCGAACTTGAAGAAGAAATATATCTACAGCCACCCGACGGTTACATCGAGAAGAACGAGAACACCGTGTTCAAGCTGCAGGGGAGCCTTTATGGGCTCAAGAAATCGCCAAGATGTTGGAACGAGAAATTTGTGGCATTTTTGCGCAAATTTCACTTTAAAAACATCGAAAGTGATAAGTGCGTGTTTGTGGGTATAGTGGAAAAATATAAAGTTTTCTTAGCGCTGTATGTGGATGACGGTTTAGTGATTTGTAAAAACCAAGATGCATTTGATCGCGTGTTGTCTTATTTAAAAAAAAATTTTCGAATAACTGTTGATGAAGCGAATGAATTTGTTGGAATGGAAATAAAGCGTGATCGTGAAAAACGTACGATAAAAATAAGCCAACCAAATTATGTAACAAAAATTATCGAAAAATTTGGCATGAGTGACGCGTATGCTGTAAGTGTTCCTGCTGAACCCGGGCTTTATTTAAATAAAAATGTGAATGTATGCGAGAAGAGTGAGAGTATACCGTATCGCGAAGCAGTCGGCTCACTCCTTTTTGCTGCTAGAGTGTGTCGCCCGGACATTGAATACGCCGTGAATTACGCGAGCCAATTTTTAAATTGTTATGGTAAAGAACACTGGCAAGCGGTTAAACGTATAATTAAATATTTGATCGGTACGCGCAACTTTGGTATAACTTTTGGAAACAGTGGGAGCAGTAACAACCTTTGTGGTTATACTGATGCAGATTATGCCGGATGCGTAGATACGCGTAAATCACGAAGTGGGTTTATTTTTATGTTTAATGGCGGACCTATATGCTGGTCTAGTCAGCGACAAAATATTGTAGCGTTGTCAACAGCAGAAGCTGAGTACATAGCCTTGACTCACGGGACAAAAGAAGCAATTTGGCTGCGCCAAATGATTAGTGAATTATAAATTCCGATTGCAAGTGTTCCGATGCTTGTGGACAATCAATCTGCAATAAAATTAGCAAGTAATACTGAATTTCATAAGCGCTCAAAGCATATTGATGTACGTTTCCATTTTGTACGCGATGGAATTAGCGATAAAAAAAATTGAAACGTAAGTTTCTACTGAAGTATCAAAACACTCAACAGTAATTTTGTATTTTTACTTTTATTATTAGATAAACGTGTAATTTTGAACGTGATAATAATAACTATTGTCATTGTGAGTCATTGGCCAAAGACGTGACAATATATTCTAAAGTACAATAAATTTACAAAAATTTGATTTTGTTTCTGTTGAATATTTGAAATAATCTCAATGTATATTTTGACCGTCGAAGCACGTTTAAACTGTGTACCTCTGTTCCTGCTGTGCAGTTTATGATTGCCAGATGTTGAGATTGCCCTGCACTTAGTAATAAGCTTAACTCTCTCTTTTCCGCTGCATTTTAGAAAAAAAAGGGAAACCTTTTCCAGCTTTCTAAAACTGACCGTAGGGAGTGATCTACCTATTTTTACTATGATGAATCGTACTTACAGTACGAGTCAGTCGACAACTATATTATCTCGAGTGCAGTTCAGGAGCAGAGCCTTGTATCTCCAGAACTGGCATTTTTTTTTGTTATGAAATAAATACATATATTCTTTGGAAGCAAACTCTGTGCTTATTTACTTTCATCAATAAGTAAATGTTCAACAGTTTCAGTTGAAAAATGCAATTGAACAAAATGACATTTCGCCAACTGAATTAACAAATTGTGAGTCATTTTAGAAACACTGAAATGATAAAGTTATAATAACAACAGTGGGTTTAGACAAGTTAAAAATACATGAGTCTTTCAATTATCTTCATCTATAGACACACTACATTGCTGATTAAGTATTAGGTGCGTAACTAAGTTTCCGCTGTTTTTTTTTCTGAAAATGCAACTTTGTTGTGAAAAAATGGTTACAAATGAATCATTTAAAGTATTTCCCATCGTTAACTACAACTTTTGCCCATCCTTCTGGTAGAGCTAGAATACTGTTACGGTAAAAGTGTTCATCTTTTGAGGCTATCCACGAATCAAGCCATTTTTCGATGTCTTCAGATGAGTGGAACTGCTGATCAGCGAGACCATGTGCCATCGACCGGAACAAGTAATAATCGGACGGCGCAATATCTGAGGAATACGGCGGGTAGAGTAGGACTTCCCATTTGAGCGTTTCCAGGTAGGTTTTAACAGGTTTGGCAACGTGAGGCCAGCGTTGTCATGCTGCAGAATCACTTTTTCGTGCCGCTGCTCGTACTGTGGCCGTTTTTCGCGCAGTGCTCCTTTCAAACGCATCAATTGCATTCGATACCATTTCGAACGAGAAGCTCGTGTCTTGTTCTCTTTCGATTTCACTCGAGCGAATTAAAAGACTAAAACGCATTAATTAATAAATAAATACTTGAAGTTACAAGATTATTAATAAATTTAGTTTATATTTTATTTCTATTAGAATCATTGTGTTGTATTTAAAGTCAATTAATAAATATTTTATTGTTTCCACTTTAAGATTAGAATTAAAAGAACAAATCGGTTCATTCGCGAACGTTGGACTTCCAAGTCCTTTATTGTGAAACGAAATTCGGTTCATTAAATTCAAATAAGTGTTTGAATTTTAACTGTTTCGCGCTCGATAGTTGACCTGCGCGTTACACAGTTGTGGGGAGCTCTAGTGTTTAGGTTCCCCCTCCTGCCGTGGGAGTGGGGATACCGCCGCGCGACCAGGGGAGTTGACTTTCTTACAGTTTAGTGGCTTGCTGACCGGCACACGCGAAGTGTCTGTGAACACCCTACGTTATATCAATAAAGTATTTTCATCCTTGTTTATTAATCAGTGCGCCTCTCTTTTCCCTCGCATCATTATTAAAGACTACGGTGCAAATGGATAGACCTTTAGTCCACTGAGTCTAAGAACTCCATAACTGGTGACCCCGACGTGATATGTGGGTCGAGACGTCTGCAGTAATGCAGTTCCTGAGATCAGCAGTTCCTGTCATCTGCAGCTTCCCTCGGGCACAGCCGATCTACACACAGAGATGAGTATTCTTCGTATTCTTCACTCTCATTTAATTGTGTTTCCTGCCAGCAAGCTGGGTCTCCAGCTATCACCATAGCCTACACTGCTCATCTGTCATTAATGTGAATGCGTGAAGCCAACGTCACCGGCGCCTTGTTCCTGTAATAACCTTGCCGACGCGGGATGCATGAAGCCATCGTCACCGGCGCCTTGTTCCTGTAAAAAAGGGGAAAAGTCATCGTGCCGACGTTCCAGCCGGGTTTCCAATTTACCCGCTTAATCATATCCTTTATTTATAATGTTTATTGTCAAGTGTCAATTTATTCGCTAGAAGTTTATCAGGCAATGTTGCCACATAACCTTTAAAAACGTAAATGTCAACATTGATATTCCTAGAATCGACCCGTCGATTCTCGTAGCTCGCTCAACAACACGCATTCCGTTTTCCGCGAACTCGCCTGTCTTCTATCCATTCCAATTTTTTCGCGTATTCCGTCTGGGCCGAAGCAATTCGTAGAATTGTTCCCTGCAAATGAAATTATATTTAATTCGTCGCAACGTGCAAAATTTCGGGAACTCCGCGTAGCATTCTGGAAATCAATTGGAAGTTATTTTAATTTAACTGGGAATTAAATTACCCGCTTTAGGTTAGTTTCTTTTAATTTCTCTTTTTTGTAAATCGGTCGGTGTATTTAATGTACGTTTCCTTCTTTGATTACGTATCATGTAAGATTTAGCTTCGCGTACATATTTGTAAAGCGCTTCAAATTCAATTACATCACATGTAATATTTAACTTCACGTTCACTTCGGTAAATGACTTCATGATCTTATTGTAATCATTCTAATTCATCGCCTTTAAATCTTGTAACGCGTTTTTGCGATTATAATTTAATTTAATTAATTCTTTTTTTCCCTCTATTTAATGTAAATCACTTCATGATTTCATTATAATTATTATAATTCGTCGTCTTTACATTTTTAACGCGTTTTGAGACGCGATTATAATTCAATTTAATTATAAATTTTAATTTTTTTTTCTCTCTGACAATAGAGAAACTAATCGGCCTAGCATTTTCGCGCTCAAAATCAAATCGCAATCAAAATCGCGCTCTTGCTCGTTCGACATTTTGTTTCCGTCCACGCAATTCAGTTCGCGTAAATAATTTTTTATCATGGCTTGCACCACCCCGCGTTCAGGTAGACATCTTGAGGGTGGATCATTATCGCGTTCCTAAGATTCCGCCGTTCATCCGTAATGACCCCGGCCTCTGGTTTCTCCAGGTCGAGCGAACTCTGCGAGTCGCTCGTATAGTCGCAGACGAAACAAAAGCCGATACGGTCGTCGCCGCGCTTGATGCCGACGCTATCGCCATTATCCGAGACATCCTCTTAATAGAACCTCCCCCGGCAAACCAATACGATTTGATCAAGGAAAGAATAATTAACGCTTTCGCTACTTCGGCAGAGTCTAAATTGCGACGTCCTTTAAAAGGCCAGGTCCTTGACGACGGTAAACCTTCTCTATTTCTAAGCCGTTTACGTAACCTCAGCGACGGTCAGTGTAACGACTCCGTCATTAAATCCATTTTTCTAGAACATTTGCCCAGTCCTCATCGGACAATTCTGGTTTCGACGGGTCTTAACGATTTAAATCGTCTAGCTCAAACGACTGACGAGATTGCGGACACCTACTCCATTTCAGAGCCCCAGGTCTCCGCCGTTTCATCCAGGCGTACTACCTCACCATGCTCCTCTAATCTGGAGGCTAAGGTGGATGCCCTGGCCCAAAAACTTGAGCAATTAAATACCCGTCTAAACCGGCCAGAGCATTATCGTTCACAGTCTCGATCACGTTCTTCAGCTCGGTTCGACCACTCTCGCAGGCGCTCCAAAAGCCCTGCAGCGTCTTTATTATGTTTTATCCATAGAAAATATGGACATGCGGCTCGAAATTGTGTAAAGCCTTGCTCTTGGCAAGCTAGCTCATCGTCGGAAAACTACCCTCGCCTTTCCGCACGGAGACGGTCGGATTTGGCGAGGCTCGGTCAAAACGCCTCCACGTTAAGGAAATCAGGTCCGGTTTAGCCTTTTTAATCGACACAGGGTCTGATGTATCTCTCTTACCAACTCGGGACACTCCAGTAGGAGCCCCGCAAGACCTGCTCTTATACGTGGCAAATAATTCACGCATTTTAACATATGATAAAAAACTTCTTTCTCTCGACCTTAACCTTCGTCGAAAATTTACGTGGAATTTCTACCTTGCATCAGTCCCATATCCAGTTATCGGAGGTGATTTCCTGGCGCATTACGCGCTTATTTCTGATCTTGCTCGACGCAAGTTGGTTGATTCCCTGACTGGTTTATCCTCAGAAGAAGGTTTATCCGAAGAAGCGTTCTCGCGCACCAAGCAGGAGCTCGTCAATGCGACCCTGCTGAGTCATCCCTCGTCTCAGGCCGAGACGAGGCTCCTAACCGATGCCTCCTATATGGGAATGGGTGCCACACTCGAGCAGAAACTCTCCAACATTTGGAAACCTCTCGCTTTCTTCTCACGTAAATTTTCTCCGACTCAGAGAAAATACAGCGCTTACGATCGCGAGCTTACAGCTATCTACGAGGCGATCAAATACTTCAGACATTTCCTGGAGGGCCGCGATTTTAAAATATTAACTGACCACAAGCCCCTCTTTTACGCTTTTACGCAGCGCGCGGAGAAGGCCTCACCTCGGCAACAGACTCAACTATCTTTTATTTCCCAATTTTCTACCAAAATTGAATACCTCCCCGGTAAGGACAACGTGGTCGCAGATTCTCTCTCTCGTATAGAATCTATTCGTCTGGCCACCGATATAAGCCTAATAGAGTTAGCGCGGGTGCAAGAAGCCGAAGAAGAGCTCAGGCATCTCTTCAGTTCCCCCAAATGCTCTCTTAACCTAAAAAAGATCCAATGGGGTCCTGAACACACCACCATCGTGTGTGACCTCTCAGGGGACACGCTTCGCCCCTACATTCCGGCCCCTTTGCGAAAAAGGATCTTCGACCTTTTTCATTCACAGGCCCACCCCGGCCCTAAAACCACGGACAGGCTAATTCGTAAATGTTATATCTGACCTAACCTCTGCAAAGATGTCAAAAGTTGGTGTAAAATTTGTATCACTTGCCAGAGGTCAAAAGTCTCTCGACATAACTGACTCCAGCCCGCACATTTTATCGCGCCCGAATCGCGGTTTCAGCACGTCCATATGGACATTTTGCGCCCACTTCCAGCTTCCGAGGGGTACAGGTACGTCCTTACTATCATCGACAGATTTTCCAGATGGCCTGAAGCTTTTCCCTTACGCGACATCGAAGCAACTACGGTTTGCCGTGCTTTTGTTGACGGTTGGATTACACGTTTCGGAGCACCCGAAACCCTTACAACCGATCAGGGAAGCCAATTCGAGTCTCGCCTGTTCTCTGCGCTGCTCAACCTCACCGGCTCCCACAGAAACCGCACCACTGCTTATTACCCTGCCTCGAATGGCATGGTGG
The DNA here is from genome assembly GCA_030998225.1 of Diplolepis rosae. NCBI lineage: Eukaryota > Metazoa > Arthropoda > Insecta > Hymenoptera > Diplolepididae > Diplolepis > Diplolepis rosae. The sequence continues at coordinate 187,738 of JAPYXD010000275.1, forward strand.
AAAGATGGAACAGGTGCTTAAAAGCAGCCATAATGTGCCACGCGAACCCTCAGTGGTCTCGTACTTTGTCCACTGTCCTCTTGGGACTACGCTCAAGCGTGATGGATTCTGGAAGCTCTCCCGCCGAGTTCGTCTATGGAACAACGCTCCGGATTCCTGGTGAATTCGTTCTCTCCGACTACGAGTCCGACGATCCGTAAATCTTCTTAGAGGAATTTCGCGAGCACATGAGGCAGGTCAAGCCTGTTCCTGTTGGCCACCACTGTAAAAGGCGCGTTTTCGTACATAAGGACCTCGCGTCATGTACCCACGTTTTCTTGCGCGTGACGGTAAACAGAAGGTCGCTCGAGTAACCGTACACCGGTCCTCATAAGGTCTTAGATCGCATCTCAGATCGCGTTTTTAAGATTGATGTTAACGGAGTTCCCCGCAACGTATCTGTTGAAAATATTAAGCCTGCCTATTTTGTACCTAATTACGTTTCTGATAATCCTTCCTCCTCCTCCCATGCTAGCAGCCGAGAAACGACTCCTGTATTAAAGACTTATTCAAAAAAATCAGTCCGTTTCGCTCCCGGCACCAAAGAATAGTTTCGCTAGTCTTAATTTGATCTCAAAACTGCTTAGTTTTATTGTAACTAGTTTTAAGTTGACTGTAAACAAATTGGTAAACATTCCAAGTAAGGATTCGTTGTCACTAGGGGGGGAGTGTGTGGGAAGCGCTAGTGTTTAGGTTCCCCCTCCTGCCGTGGGAGTGGGGATACCGCCGCGCGACCAGGGGAGTTTACTCTCTTACAGTTTAGTGGCTTGCTGACTGGCACACGCGAAGTGTCTGTGAACACCCTACGTTATATCAATAAAGTATTTTCATCCTTGTTTATTAATCAGTGTGTGTCTCTTTTCCCTCGCATCATTATTAAAGACTACGGTGCAAATGGATAGACCTTTAGTCCACTGAGTAAGAACTCCATACAGCACTTACTGCTGGAGCCATCTATTGACAAATAGCGGGAACTTACTTGCGCACCTGATACGTAATGACCTTGTACTGGAAAGATGCACGAAAAAACTTTTTCTTAGCCAATACGAATTGGTCAAAACCAACAAAAGAAGGCTTTTATCTATTAAATAACCAAACTGCTTTGTTAATTATACTAAAATGTTTTCCTGGTTTCATTTTATTAGTAAACACTTTATATAAAACATTATATAATTATATTTCTCAATGAATTTTATTTTAATTGAAGTTGCGGAAAAAACCACATGCAATTTATTACTATTTCCGCTGTATTAGTTCCAATAAAAATTTAAACTACGTTTGTTGGAAAGTAAACAAGTGTACCCATTTACAGATACGCATTTCATTAAATATATATATCTTTTTAGCTAATATAATAAAATATAACAAAACATATATTTGTTGGAGCAACATCACAGTTTTTGTTAAATATCGTGCATATAATTTTTTGATAAAGTTTATCGTGCGTCTATCTTAACTCTAAACTAAAAAGGAATTTGTAACCAATATTTCAATTACAGCGTGGCCGCTGGACCGGGAAATGACCGGGAATTTTTTTTAATTTTTAATAAAAAACAATTTTAATTTGTTTTTAAATGTGTAACATAAAGTGATTTAGTTATATATTATATTATGCATTTCGAAATTTGGCCTTATTTGTGCAAAGCGAGCAAGCAACTTGAATGCATGAGTGTGAAGCAGGCATTAGACTGCTGTCTACAGTGCCCATTGGAGCAGGAGATTTTTTCCTTGTTGACTGCGACAGCGACTTTAACAATTGTTCATTTCCTATGATTTCGTGATTTCGGTATACCAGGAGAAATTTCACTTCAGAATATTAAATAAAAAATATTTTATAACATTAAAAATCCATTGCATTAACTGTTATTCATTGAAAACTATTTTTTTAATGACCGGGAAAAATTTTTCGATGACCGGGAATTATTTTCGTCAATGAAAACGGTCACCCTGAATTATTATAATTCTCAAATTAGAACAGTCTTCAATGCGGAGTAAATTTATTAAGAAAACATTTTTCTATGCAAACATCTTACCCATTCCTAACAGCATACGTAAATTTGATATTCAGTGCACTAAATAAATTCTAATTATTTCCGTCAGGTTCGAATAAAATATTTTATGTGCCTCAGTCGCGGAAACTCGTTTTTCCGTTACAGCTGAGAGTAAAGCAATGTTGTATATTCCGTTACAGAGGAATACAATGTAGAAATTGAACTGCGCATGCGCATTATAGTCTTACAGCGGAACGCAATCTATTTCTTATTCTTCTTCTTCTCACTTATTCTTCGTACAGCGGAACGCAATCTATTTCTTATTCTTCTTCTTCTCACTTCTTCTTCGTACAGCGTTAGCACTGACTACTATACAAGACCGATAAAATCAAAATGGCCGGGACTAGTCGCCAATTTGCGCCCGCTTTGTACAACTAGCGCAGCAAACAACTACAATAAGTACTAGATTAGATTCCAATGTACGCATAAAAACTCGTATCCGCACCACAGTCACATAAAATAGAATATGTGCCAATGCACACAATTCGGGACATTGCGAGACTCGCGACAATGCTCGCAGGACTGATCGCGCCTCGGATTCGTCTCGGCTTTGTCTCAGCTACGTCTCGACTACGCCTTGGCTTCGATCTCCTGCGAACATTGTCGCTCGTCGCGCAATCACCCTCATTGTGTGCCTAGGCACATAATATACTAGTTTCTACTAGCGGGTCATTAAGTGTCTTTTATTGCGTCCTGCGGTGCAAACAGATCCATTTTTTGACCCCCAGTAGAAAAAAAATCGTGTGCAACACCGGAAAAACATTTACTTTACTGGTGTGGTTGTTGCCCTCATTTTGCTCGGGCATCAAACTTCACACTCGCAAAATATACTTTTTTGTTCCTACACGGAGAAAAAAATCTGACTATAATAGTAAGAACATTAGTCATGCTTTTGTAGCAGGTTTCGTTCTTGCTATCCTGGTGAAAAAATCATACATTTTAAGCAGGGATCCCTTCATGCTAAAAAAGTACCAAGATTCATGCTTATTTAGAGCAGTTGTGCCTTTCGAAAATAGATCGAACATCGCCTTACTATGATTGCTAGAAACCCATCCTATTTCAGTATGAGTTCTCTTACAACCGAGATTTTAGACCACGCCTATTTTCGAACGTAGCACCTCACGTGTTCTCTCAGTTGTAAGAAATTCATCCTATTTCAGTATGAGTTCTCTTACAACTGTATTACTGTAGTCAAGCGAGAACCTTGCTATGATAACATATGACACTAGCAATAATGGCATGCGCTTCTTTTTTTTATAGTATAAGGTATTTCATGCTAAAAATGCACGAGTTGATGCCAATACTGGTAGAAGCTCATACCAATTTTGCACATTAAGTTCGGCGCTTTAATAGGAAGAGCTCAGCCTACTATTATAGTCAGATTTTTCTCCGTGTAGTAGCACAATAATACTATTAAATATAAAAAAAATGTATTCTTGAACTTACATGCCTAATATATGGAGAATTGATTTCTGACTCTTTTACTAAAAAAACTGATATTTTTAAATAAGAAATTAGAGATTTGATTTTAAATAAAGTTAGAATAAAATCACAAATAAATTAATTTTATGAAAACGCTTTTAAAAATATAATTTTTTTTTACAAACAGAAAACACAAGTGAATCGTTTTTTATACCTATTTTTTAGTCTTTTCTTTTTCACCCTTTACCACTTTGGTACTAGAAGGTTTGAAATTATCCAAAATATCCTGTTGTTTTACTTGAGTACTTATGTCTTTCAATTCAGGTTTTTTGCAATAACGATTGATTGCAACAGGTGGTGAAAACTCGATTTCCAACTCCGAGGCTGTCGAACTTGAACAGATTGAGTTGTCATCTTTGTTCTTGGTTACCTTAAATTGTAGCGGTTTTACTAGTTCTTGTATTTCAGGATGTTCTAAATTTTCTTGTTTTATTGGATACATTGTTATATAATAAATTCCTTCCTTTCTATGAATATGCAAAGTCGGTGGCAATTCGATCTCTTGATCCTCATTATTTTTATATAATCCGTGAAGTTTTGCCAAAGAAAAAAAACTCCTTATTCTTGTTGCTCTACCTTTCATCCCTTGTGAAGGAGTTGATGGCTTGCTATGCACTACTTGATGTCTCGGACTAGATTTTGCTTCTTGTAAAAGTTCATATACATATTTTGAAATTGCTCCCGGTTTCCATCCTAATTGTGGTTTCATCCCTAAAACTTCCCTTGTGTTCCAAAGCCATCCCATATTTTTTGGGACTCTCAGTCGCAGGTCGAGACAATTTCTATGCCCGAATACTATTCCAGGATTATACTTCCTCAGGAGAGAAACGTGCTTCAAAATACGCTTACTGACTTTAACAAATGATTTGCTGGGGGCTCGATTTATTCCTTGATCTGAGTTTGAATTTCAAGAAATTAATTTTTATAGAAACAATTATCTACACTCTGAAATACTTGAGAAAAATATTAAATTCTAATTTTGATTAATAAAATCTGAGAAGCAAAATTCCAAATTATTCAAAAATTACAATCTCAGTATCGAAGCTTTGCTTAGAAATTAATTAACTCTATAGTCGCAGACATAAAAACGTTCTCACCTGTGTCTCTATGTAAATCTTTTCCAGTATTTTGCTGTTTCCTCTTTTTTCCGACATTAGTTTTGCTGTTCACTTTGAACGATGGTCCAACCCCACGGCTCGATTGCTTTAAAAATGATCCTCGTTTTTTTAATTTAGAAATTTGAATGGTAGATACGGATCCCTCAGAACCTTCTGCATTTGTTTTCTTTCTTGATTTACATTTCTGTTCCCCACAGGGGCCCGTTTTGATTTCTAAAATACTTTGCTTCGATCTCGAAACCTCTTGTATCACTTTTTGCGTTTTATCCTCCTTTCGTTTTGGTTTTCCTCGAACAAGATTTTCATTTTTAAAATTTGTTGACGTGTGTTTTGAAACAAGAGGCATAGTTTTTATTACAGAGTTCGAAGGAGCTTCTAAGATGTGAGTAGATTTATGTTTTGATGCCTGAAATAAAAATGATAAAAATTCCATTGTTCAAATAATTGAAAATAGCAGTTTTCAAATTTAATTTAGATTTATGTTAGAAACCTTCTTTAAGGGTTGTACAGTTTTTGTTTGAAAAACACGAGTACTATTGGTAACTGTTTTGCTTTTTGGCACATACGTATTTCCATTTTCTTTCTCTCTCCCAAAATATGGACTTTCAGAAGGGTCCATTAATCCCAAACCAGCTAAGCCAGGAACTTTACCAATGGAATCAACAAATTCCTGAGTTTCTTTAAACGCTTTGATTAAACAGTCAATACCCATACACGGTTTTTTAGAGCAAGTTCCTCCTGAATCTAATCCTACTCCTCTTTTTCCGAAACATCCGCATCCTATTCTGTCAGGTGTCTCCACAGATTGATTGCTGGGCAGATCTTGCCAAGGAGCGAATTTCATGGAGATTGGATTGTCTATTATCCCCTTTAGCTGTTTTCCAGATTGAATGGAATCTAATAAATTAGTTAATTTATTTGTCACGTATCCATGACTATTATTATCTAATTTTATTATTATTTTATTATTATCAACATAATTACTATTTTTCATTATCATAATTGTCATATATACATGATTGTTATTATCATTATTATCACAGATATTAATTTCATCTGAGTTACGAAATTCTTCTTACTAGTAATATTATTGTTATTAGTAATTATAATATCGAAATATAACGATAAACAAAATATAATTGATGATTAACGACACATAACAAATATTATTATTATTATGATTGTTACACTATAAGCAACGAATATTATATCAATTACAATATAACAATTAATTTCATTATTTTATAATTATTTATAATACTGATTGTAACTTTTACATTATAATTATAAAATATTGTTATTGTTATTAAATATTAACTAAATTAGTAACAATGAACAATAAATTAACATAAATGGATAATTAGTAATGTTTGATAACATGTCTGCTATTATATTGACCCAAAATTCATAGAACTTTTGTTCATTTCTCGTTATTTTGGCATAGGGTCAGATTCTTTTTATTTTCTTCGATTAAAATTATCACTATTAGATATAAAAATACGCAAAACAAGAAAGAAAGGCAAACGTTTCGGCAAATAACGAAAAATGAACAAAAATTCAATGTAATTAATCTCTACGACTAAATTTATCCAAGTCAGTTGGCACGCGCCTAGTCTATGCTCTTTAGAAGATGTGAGTAACACCCACACTATGAAGAAGATCCCCTTGACTAAGTCACACAGACTGGAAGAATCGGCGTGACACATCAACGAAGCACACAAACAAGCTGGCCCATACTTTCAACTCAACACATTGACCATGAAGATTCTAATGGGTACCCGTAATCGCGTTGAAAGTCCAGAGCGCACAAACTCCAATGCATGTGGCAAGCGACTTGAGGCTGATCCTACAATGTGTCCTAAGATTCGTATATATCGTCGATGCGACTGTTGGTAACAACGCGTTAATGACGTCAGAACGTACGCCCGTTGACGATATGTACGAACCTTAGGACACATTGTGGGACCAGTCTGAAAGTACAGACTACCCATATAAACAGATACTTTGGACCCTAAACAGAGTCGTAGAATAATCGAGTTGGAGAGTCGTCAAGTCAGTAGAAGGTCGAAAGTCTCATATTTTTCTTATCGTCGCGCCGCCTAAAGAAAACCAACAGATATATGGGGCAAAATTCGTCAAGTGTACCCGCCTAAAAACTTTTTGTCTCCGATTTCCTTGAAAGTCCGCGAAATTATTGTCTTAGTGAACCCCTTTTAATTCCCCTAAGAGAACGTCTCTAGTACGACGGGTTGTCAGTATACAGGGGCTCGAATTTTCAACCTTTTACCGTACACGCTGATACTCAATTAACCATAGCTTCTACAAAAGTTATATATATATCTCCACGAATTTAGTTGCCCCACTTTTGACCATGGCTCATTTTAAAAGGAAACAGTCAAGCTTTTTTTTAAACAGAATTTTGGAAAAAAAGTTAGCGGCCGCACTTGGAGAAAAACTCGAAAATATGTTTAAAATTAAAAAATGAAGCTCAAATCATTTTTTTCATCTAAAACCATTGCCTTCAGCGTAAAGCAGATGAAAAAACGTTTCTAAGACCTGCATAAAAAAATTAATTTGGATAACTTTTGTAGAAGTTATGGTTAATTGAGTATCAGCGTGCGCGGTAAAAGGTTGAAAATTCGAGCCCCTGTATACTGACAACCCGTAGTACTAGAGACGTTCTCTTAGGGGAATTAAAAGGGGTTCACTAAGACAATAATTTCGCGGACTTTCAAGGAAATCGGAGACAAAAAGTTTTTAGGTGGGTACACTTGACGAATTTTGCCCCATATAGTACCTAGAAGTACCAAGTGGGAAAATCAAAGTTTATCATTTTTAAATAAAATTACGTGCAAGCAGAAAAACAAATTGAATCGTGGAATCCTGGACCAGGATTTTACCGAAATCGTTTAACAAGGGATTTTATTTAAAAGCTAGGTTGGTAACAAAAATATAAATGTAACTTTTTGAACTTTCCTTTTTTTAATATAAATTGTCAAACTCACGACAGTTGTGTTTTACTTAAAGGTTGGAGAAACAGTACACATCCACCGCAAAGAAAACACCTGAGTGCTACCAACTTAACGAAATGATAAAAGTCGCGTAGAATAAATAATTTTATGTGCCACAGGCGCGCAAACTCGTTTTTTCGCTACAGTTAACAGTAGCGCAATGTAGTACATTGCGCTACAAAAGAATGAAATGTAAAAATTGAACTGCGCATGCGCCCATGCCATGAAACGAAGCTCAATCCTTCTTCTTATTCTTCTTCTTCTTCGTACAGCGTTAGCATCTTACTGGCAAAGCCTTGTACATTTGAACTGCGCATGCGTCTACTAAAATCTATTACTACTACACAAGATCGATAAAATCAAAATCACAGTACATCCACTACCATGTATTTTAGGAGGTTACTTAAAAAAGTAAAAATGAGCATCAGCGCCGCCAAGTTATGATAGCAAGAACTAATATCAATGCAAACGAAACCCCCGTACCTCGAAACCCGTTAAAAAGGTTGGCATTGAATGACATTAAAATGTGAAAATTTGGAAAAAACGGAATCAAGAATGAAACTTTTGAATTCTTTTTAATGCCTAGGAATTAAAATGCGTTCAAAAGTTTTATCCTCGATTCCATTTCTTTTCAGACTTTGACATTTCAATGCCATTCAATGTCCACCTTCTTAGTAGGTATATTCTAAAGAGCGGAAATTTTTAAAACGTGAATCAATGATTTATACCATCTGATTTTATCAAAAGAATATCAAACTGTGGTTGCTATGGTTACAACAGGTTAAAAAGAACATCGGTAGCGGCAATAGCGCCACCACTTGTTGATAGCAAACACTACAATTCGTTCCCCTTTTCTCCTATATGAGATTATGAGTGGACCCACTGTGATCAAAATGGCCGGGACTAGTCGTGACATATCAAGTGTAATGACTAGCGCCGCAAACAACTACAATACTAGATTAGATTCAAGTGTACGCATAAAAACTCGTATACGCACCGGAGTCACATAAAATAGAATACGTGCCAATGCACACAATTCGGGAAATTACGAGACTCCCGACAATGCTCGCAGGACTGATCGCGCCTCAGCTTCGTCTCGGCTTCGTCTCGGCTTTGACTCAGCTACGTCTCGACTATGCATCGGCTACATCTCGACTACGCCTCACCTACGCCTCGACTACGCCTTAGCTCCGATCTCCTGCGAGCATTGTCGCTCGTCACGCAATAACCCTCATTGTGCGCCCAGGCACGTAATATACTATTATGTTCCTTTTGAAAATTAATAAATATCATTCTTGTTCAATAATTTTCATAGAATTCATTGGCTTGTCCTCAACCCGGAAAAGTTGTTAACTATTTAACAATTAAATGAGGAACGTAGATAGGGCAATAGACTCTGGACTTTTAGCTAGGAATTATTTATCAAATTAAAACTTTAGGACGTCACATATTCATCATTGTAAATATGGACTCTTAATTAGACATAGTTTTTATAGGTGTAAACTGTTTTGCAATTATTTTACTTTATGAAATAAAAAAATCTATAACACATGAACTATGAAATCACCTGGAGTATTGTCTTCACAACACCCTCCTCCTCTCAAGCGGAATAAGTTGCAACAATCCTTTACTTCTCCAGTGCAGCAACTTCCCGTGTAACAAGAAGTCCTAGGTGAAGCACCATGATAATTTCTAGGAAGTGGATCCAATAAACTGGTCCCAACACAAAGACCACCTTTGCAACCGATTCCAGCACAGGACTGGATTTTACTCAGAGTCTTCAAATAATTGCCGTCTTCAGGACAAATGAAAAAAGGATCCTCTTCATCAATAATCTCTGAATTTTTCCTAAACAATTCTTTTACTTCCTTCCTTTGGACAGTTTCTGGGGGAGGAAAATTAATTTCTAGAGGCCCTCCATCTCTTTTAGCTAATTCCTGGCAAATTGAAACTAATCCGATCACATTCTGTGGTTTTAAAAGTCTATCTTCTACTTTTTGCTGCGAAATTGATTCACATATTTCTGCACGGTCCATTTTCAATTCAGAGGAAATTTTAATGCACTGGAATTCGTTGGGTGATTGAGAGTTTTTAAAAAGAAAAAATTTATCTTGCAAGGCAAATTGAGTTACTACAGACTTTCCATAACAGGTAAGCCTTAAGAGGAGTAAAATAGTTCCAGAAGGGTTTCCCTGATCATCTACGAGGTTGTAGGTATTTTTCAGAATATAAGGTTTAGGAAGATGATTCTTATCGTTTATAGCCATATTCACTTGATCACAGAGACATCCTGATAACAGTACATTAGTCTCACAAATAGCAGGCTCCTCTTTATATTGATCACACTCATTTTTATCGGTCATAGTAAATATTCCAACCTTTAGAGGTTGAGAACGCATCGCTTGGACTAAATCATTCGGTTTTTTTGGAAAAAGACACAACTTTCCCATATTAAAGTCGACTGACCCAGATTTTAATTTATCTTCTTTCGTTTTTGTAGTTGCTTCTACTTTCTGTTTCGTGTGTATAAATTCTTCTTGGTTAATTTCAAATATCGGAAAATCTATGAATTTTAGGCGAACTGAAATCGGTAATTTTCCTATTCGTTTCGTTGTATCAATGTTTAGGTCAATGTGGTCAATGAAAAACTCCAACAAGTAGAGTTGCTCTTCGTTGAAATCTGAATATGTCTTAGAATCCATTTTTGAAGCAATTTTTTCTAACTATTTTTTTAGATTTGAATCGTAAGAGGAATGCATAAATTACTGAGAAATACATAGACTTTGAATTTTGAGACAGCCTCCCCTTGATTCTAAACAATTCTGAAAGTGTCAATATTAACTTGACATACGTCAAACACAGATTGCAGTGATATAAAGTTTTCTAACCAATCAAAACTGATATTTCAAATTTTAAGAACACATAGTTACACTTTTTATCAAGTTACAGATGGAATATAATTATTTATATAAATTCAATGCAAAATGATACGCCAATAAATAATTGACTCAATAAAAACATTAAATACCTACGAGATATAATGACTCACTGAAAACGTTCTTTTAATAGAAAAAATGCTTTATTATACTGAAATGCAGGTAGTATTGTACGATAATAATAAATAGGGATAAAAATTATTATTCATTAACTAATAGCATCCAGTTCTTCAATGAATATTCTGCATTTCCCTTTTAAAACTTTCACAGCTTCAACAAAGAGCACTGAAGATGGCAATGCTCCTACAGACTCGATAGTAACTAGAAATAATTTGAATAAATATATTATTTGACTTTTAAGAATGTTTGTATTCTATTTAAATACTTAGAAAAATCTTCAAATTAATAATACAACTAAATTAAAACATGAAGCTTACAAATAAAGTGATCTGGTTCTCGTTCCAATAAAACACAATCTTTTAGATCTTCGTATCGCTCAACATTGCGAGAACAGCTATCGTAACGTGGATTATTTACTTTAGCTTCAGTACCACCTGTTTCACTCTCCACTATTTCAATTACTCCTGGACTAAAACAAGTTTTCAATTTATTTGCCATTTCGTCTTTTACAGGCTTGAGCAAAGTAATTCGTGGTAATAGTCTATAGAAGGCAGTTGCTGGACAAAAATATGATAAAATTATTATTAAATGAAGCAAATTACTATCTAAGCGTTAATTTTTTGTAGTTAATACTTACAGACGGGAGAAAATTTAGCGTGATCTTTACCAATGCCTTTGACTGCGTGCATGAACATGTGCATTTCATGACCAGGATTTAGTACATTTATTAGAATATCTTTGTGAATGACTCCTACATCTTCCTCGCCTTTTGTAAAAATTTCTTTTTGCTTACCAATAGGAACCCACTTTATATCTCCACTGTATACTAAAATCAATAGTAATACATAGCACTTTTATTGAGCCTGAAAGACTATGTGTCAGAAATGCATAAATTTCATTTACCCTTGTGATTAATATACATTTCCTCGTGTCGTCTAGATTCCTTAGGTGCCTGTTTATTATTGATGCAAGTAATTTTCAGTTCGTATCTCAAAGTATCTTGTTCACTAATTTCATCATCTTTGTTTCCATCATTTGTTGGATATTCGAACAATCGAGGATCTGCACGAAGAGGTACAAGTCCAAGTCTAATAATATTAGATTTAATAACATATATAAAGTACAAATAATTATTCTAATTAAAGGAGTAAAGATATTTGTAATTTAAAACAGCATTTACCTGTGCGCTAACACTTCCTCTTGCATAATACTGGTATAATTCGCAATAAAAACCTTGTCAATTGCCATGGAAGGAACTTCACTAAGAAGAATTCTTCGAATCGCATTCGCTAAAGAAGTTTGACATCCAATCAAGTCAAATTCTAATTCCATCTTATCTTCAGACTCTTTAATTATTTCTACTTTAAAATTCTGAAAAAATTCAAATAAACATTGATTATTATTTTACATTTTTTTATCCAATATAAATGAAAACAACGTAAAAATAATACCTCCTTAAATTTTTTTAAGCTCCAAGGTTCTTCAAGATTCTAAAAATAAAGAATATTTTAATGTCATCATATAAAATTTTCTTCATCTTTTTAATAATAAATTTAAGGATAAATAGGGCAAAAAAATACTTGCATTAATAACTCCATGTTCTTCCATTTTAATCAGAGATTCCCTTGACTTTTTGAATTTAGATCCCATTTTCAAAGTTTAGAGGTTATGGTTCACAATCAGGTTATTATTCTCTTTATAAAATTGTCTTCTTATGGAAAATGATTTTCTAGAAAGTTTTTGAGATAAGCAATTTGTAAAAGAGGATAAATATTCTTATAAGGTTGAAATGTTTATACAAACCTTTTGTTCCAGAGGTTCCACGTGTTTTATACGGCACTTATCGGTATAGGTATCTGGCGGCTGGCCGGGCCGACGTGTTTTCAGTTTATGATTTGTAACTATAGTCTGTATGTTGCCCGTAAGATCACGTAAGATTCTCAGTAATTCTTCGGAAATTTTGAACATATATTTGAAAGTTTCCATTTCTACTTTATCAACCACGCATATTATTCATAATATACATGTGAATATTTCACTTTAATTTTACCTATAAAACGATAATAATAAATAATTCATATTATATTTCAGGTATATAATTTTTTTTCAGTCATCTAAATTAAAAATACTATCTAAATATTAGTAAAGTTTTTATTCCAACGTCTTCTGTACATTAAAAAATAATCAGACTTATCTAACAAAATTCTATTTTCACGTCTGAATACATTGAATTCTCAGTTGTTAGATAACTAAAATTAATAACTACGACCAAATAAAGCATAATATTTCGGTTTGTTCTGGCAACTTTTATGAATGCACTTAACGTTGCTAATATCATTCTTTAGTTGATCGAACGGAATGCAAAGACTCTTTGCTCCCATTGATGGTGCACCAGGTTCATCTCCAGCGTCCTCCCTAAAATAAATAATTATGTTATAAAATTTGATTTTCCTAATAACTAAATATTTTGTTAATCATAACAACTAATGTTTTTCAATAACGAAAAATAATTTACACCCATAAAAAAATTACCTGACACTGTCAGCTTTAATATTATCTTCACAAGAAATTTCACCGCAGAACGGAGCAAGAATTAGATTCTTGCGATCTAGTTGAGAACAGAAATTAGCCCATTCATTTTCCTCTTTAATATGATTTGTTAATTCGTCTTTGGCCCTGTTTAAATACAAAAAGTCAGTTTGTCAGAATTAAAAAAGGTTAAAAAAAATACAACGAAAGATATAAAATATTACTAACTTGTTAAACAAACTGGATTGTATCTCTTCCAGTAATTTTTTGATAGACGAGTAAACATCGGTTCTAGATTTGGTTAACCTTTCTGCCGTATCTCTTCGTACTAGAGTCACCTGCTTCTTTTCCAAATCCTTAGGTCCTAGCTCTATTCTCAGTGGGACACCTTTCAGTTCCCAATGATTGAATTTCCAGCCAGGACTGTAATTATCCCTGTAGTCTCCTTTTATTCTTAAATTCCCAGACTTCTTTAACTCTTCTTCTAATTTTTCACATTCAGACAGAAGATGCTTTCTTTGCTCTTGTGTCGTGGAAGCTGTTATTCCACAGGGAACAATTACAGCCTGAATACAAGCGACATTGGGAGGCAAGACAAGTCCTTTATCATCTCCGTGAACCTGCAATGTTATTATTTATATAAATCCTTTTTTACTCAAAAAATTGTTTATTCTTAACGTTTTTATAATTGATTATTTCAACAACCATTATCATCACTCCTATCGTGCGAGTAGTCAAACCCCATGAGTTCTGGTACACAAAAGTCTTTTCTCCTCCTTCTTCAGCTCCCTCCACTTGGATATCGAACATTTTCGAAAAATTCTGTCCAAGATGGTGACTTGTCGCACCCTGAATTGCTCTTCCACTTGCAGAAATGTAAGCCTCTACAGTGGTTGTGTAATCACCACCAGCGAATTTTTCCTTTTCAGTTTTACGACCTCTAACTACGGGAATAGCTAGTAATTTTTCGTAGATAGTAGCATATATATTTAAAATTGTCATGACCTCTTCATCGGCTTCTGCTTTGGTGGCGAACGCAGTGTGACCTTCTTGCCAAAGAAATTCTCTTGTGCGTAAAAATGGTTGAGGATGTTTGAATTCCCATCTCTAAAATCAAAATTTAATAAAAAGACACTATCAAAAATAAGCGTAATTATCAAATATACTTCCAAATACTAACCACTACGTTGTTCCACTGATTCAGCTTGAGAGGCAAATCTCTATAAGATGAAAGCCATTTTGCATAAGCTGGATACATGACAGTTTCTGAAGTAGGACGAATTGCAATTGGCTCTGCCAATTCTGAATCTCCGCTTTTTGTGACCCAAGCAACTTCAGGTGCAAAATCTGCAATATGAGTCTTCTCTCTCTCTAAAGCTGCTTGACAAACAAATATGGGGAAGTAACAGTTCTCTACTCCTAATTTCTTAATTTCTTTATCGATATAATCTCTAATAACTTCCCAAATAGAAAAGCTCCAAGGACGAAGAATATAACATCCAGAAACGTTGTAATACTCTATCATTTCACTCTTGGTAATCACTTGCGAGTACCAATCGGGAAGATTTTCACTTTTCTTTGCTTCAAGACCCAACCTAGTTCCAGTTTTAGTGTCTTCTTTGCTAGCTTTGTCCTCTTTATCTTGTTTCTTCAGAGCCTTTTCGTTTTGTTTAGAACCTTTTGAATCTTTAGCACATGTCTTTGGAGCATTTTCTGCTTTCTTTCCTTTTTTCTCAGTTGGGACAGTTGGAGGTTTCCATTCCTGACCTGTGACTGCTTTATACGTTTCTTTTAGGCTGAGAAGAGTCTTTACTTCAAGATCAATTACATTTTTCTCTGCTTTGGCTGATTTAAGCTGTCTAACTTTGTCACCTTGCTGAGTTATTTTGTTTGATATTTCGTTAATTTTAGAATCGGAAGCACTACTAGCTGAAGCTACTATATTACTAACTGGAGTTGCAGTATTTGCTTCAGGCTTCCAATCTTGACCAGTTGCACTTTTGTACTCTGCTTTCAGTCGCAAAAGCTCTTTAACTTCCTGATCAATCGTCGCCTTATCGGCTTTTTGTGATTTTAATAGTCTTACCTTTTCTCCTTGTTTTGCTACCTCGATCGAAAGACTGTCACCAGAATTACTTACAGGCTCTTGTTTTACTGGAACAGCTACTCCAGGCTTCCAATCTTGACCAGTTGCACTTTTGTACTCTGCTTTCAGTCGCAAAAGCTCTTTAACTTCCTGATCAATCGTCGCCTTATCGGCTTTTTGTGATTTTAATAGTCTTACTTTTTCTCCTTGTTTTGCTACCTCGATAGAAAGACTATCACCAGAATTACTTACAGGCTCTTGTTTTACTGGAACAGCTACTCCAGGCTTCCAATCTTGACCAGTTGCACTTTTGTATTCTGCTTTCAGTCGCAAAAGCTCTTTAACTTCCTGATCAATCGTCGCCTTATCGGCTTTTTGTGATTTTAATAGTCTTACCTTTTCTCCTTGTTTTGCTACCTCGTTCGAAAGACTATCACCAGAATTACTTACAGGCTCTTGTTTTACTGGAACAGCTACTCCAGGCTTCCAATCTTGACCAGTTGCACTTTTGTATTCTACTTTCAGTCGCAAAAGCTCTTTAACTTCCTGATCAATCGTCGCCTTATCGGCTTTTTGTGATTTTAATAGTCTTACTTTTTCTCCTTGTTTTGCTACCTCGATAGAAAGACTATCACCAGAATTACTTACAGGCTCTTGTTTTACTGGAACAGCTGCTCCAGGCTTCCAATCTTGACCAGTTGCACTTTTGTACTCAGCTTTTAGTGAAGAAAGCTTCTTCGCTTCTTCGTCTAATCTATTTTCTTGTTGCTGTATTTTATCAAACAAATCGTTGACGTTAGTGTTCGACATCTTTGCACCTGGATTTGACAAAGGGGCTGACTTTACAGGCACGCCAGGTTTCCACTCAGCACCTGTGAGCGATTTGTATTCGGCTTTAAGATTTAGGAGTATTTTCACTTCAGCGTCATATGCCGCTTTATCAGCTTTCGCATTTTTCAAATCGCGAACTTTGTTGCCTTGATTAACAATTTTTTCGTCCTGTTTTGCAACAACGTCATCATTCTAAAGAAAAAAATATATATCTTATTAAATATTGTATAAAATAAAATTGTTTACTTCCTCTTTGTACATTCAAAGTAAACGTGGATTAAATATTAATCAAGGTATATTATTTTTAAAATATTTCGAAATCTTTCCTTGTAACCTTTGATAAATGAATTTTTTCAGATTTCCGGCAAATGTCTATTTATAAAAGAAAACTTGGTCAATTTAGAAGAATAAAATTGGCAACATAACCAAATTGATTTCATAGTTACCTTCCCACATTAACTTTGACAAAATTCTTAGTTTTTTGTTCTTATTGCACTTAATGTTATTTTTTATGGCATATGGAAACAGATTATCGTGTGAGAACACGTTGCAGTAAACTGCAGACCCAAGAGAGTTTGGTTGAGTCCCTTTCTCTTTTGAAGAGGTGGGGATAATAAAAAAGTGAAACATTACAACATAGATATAGTATACAATACATACTAAACCATATGCAGACGGAGGAGTTAAGAATTGCGAAATTTGAAGAGTAAGCAGAATTTAAAGAATTTCTATGGTAATGATTTTTACATGGAAAGTTAAAATTCTTGACTAATCCGTACCATTCTTTGAAATTTCAAAGCTTACAAAATTGATTATGCTTAATTCCTATAATGTCTAACTGCCTACCTTTCGCTTTGCTGTTTGACTTGTCTTTTCAGCAATGTTACTTGCACTCTGAGCAATAGAAGAAGCTGTGTGGCCATCGGGGATATGAAATAGAATTAGAGGCTGTTCTCGACATGAATAAGCATTAACTGGGGCATAAGGCACATCACAACGGAAAAATCCTTTCCTTTGCAGTTGAATAATTTCTCCTTGCTTTACTCTCTTCAACTCTGTTTCTCCGACCATTGGAAACTCTAGCTGAAGTAAGGGATTCACAAAGTAGAAAAATAACTTCGATAGTTTGAAACGAATGTTTCAATTTGGTTATAACAAATTAGTATAGAGGATAAAGAAATTTAAATTACCCTTGTATTCTTTGCAACATAAGTCTTGAAATCTTCATCCTTGCCCAAAACAGGTTTACTAATAATATGATCAAAGAAAACAGCATAACAAGGAACCAACTTTGTATCCGTGTAATCTTTACTGTCGATATTTTCTTCTGCTGAGAGCCATGTCAGTTTTAAAGTATTTTTATAGTCTTTATTTTCCAAATTCAAAGAAGCTTCGACGCCAACCACATGTCCTTTTTCCTTTTTCACTTTACGTATCAATAGATTCCCCCAGTTTATAAAAGTCGCATTTTGTCCCTCGACCAATGCCTCAGCGTCTACTTTTTCAATAAGAATGTTTGAACTCACTCGAACTTTTTTAGTGCCTATTGATGGATCCTTTGGGTGATTTTGAACAGTGATCAAGTCATTCTTAGCTCCTTCGACTTTAACTGGTACAAGTTCATTCGAATTCAGAGCTGTGTATCTGCAAAAAATTTACAAAAAGTTAGTGGATAAATGCTTGGATTTTTATTGGATTTTCAATCTTATCACATTTAATTTTATCATTTCGTACCTAATGGCAACGGGATCAATAACCTTTTTGTTAAAAGACCAAATCTTGTCCCATTCCATAAAAACAACAGATCTGGAGCTTCCTTGTGCTATAATGAATTGCTTTAGTCCTTCTACAGTCATTCCTCTTCTTAAAATTCCTCGAACGGTTGGGAATCGTGGATCATCCCATCCATCTACTAAACCCTCCGCTACGAACCAAGTCAGTCTCCGTTTTGAGAGAACAGTGTTGGTCATATTTAAACGAGAATATTCCCAAATATAAGGACGGTTAAGACGAAGAGCTTCTATAAACCAATAGAATTGAGCGTCTCTGTCATGATATTCGGTTGTGCGAAGAGTGTGCGTTACCCCCTCAACGGCATCGACAATTGGACATGCAAAATCATAGGTCGGATACACTCTAAACAAATCAATTTGAAATTCAATTAGAAACAAGAAATCAATCAATATAACCTGTTACGTTAACCATATAATGAGTGAAGTGTTGCATACTTGTATTTTGTTCCTGTTCGAGGATGGGGCTCTGGCTTGCATCTATAGATTGTTGGGTCTCGTAAACAACCATTCACAGACTGATAATCGATTTTTGCTCTCACGCAGCATTCTTGACCTTTTGGAGTACCTTTTTTCATTTCTTCCCACATCTTAATATTCTTTTCAACAGCTGTAAAATTTAGAATTCTTAGAAATTGTTTTCAAACTGAAGAATAATGAAGTTCTACAACTTACAATTATCTCTATTCACAGATGGTAACCTCTGATCACGTTGATCTTTCATATCTTGAGCCGGAGTATCATCGACAAATGCCTTGCCTTCCTTAAGTAACTGATCACAGTACTTTAACATGAGATCAAAATAATCAGAAGAGTGGGTGAACCTATCTGGTTTTATCTGAAGCATTTTTAAATCCTCGAGAATTGCTTTTTCGAACTCGACGTTCTCTTTTGCAGGATTTGTGTCATCAAATCTCATAATTAGTTGGCCTTTAAAAGTTTCAGCATAATACTGATTCAAAAGCGCAGCTTTCGCGTGACCAATATGCAAGTAGCCACTTGCTTCAGGTGGAAAACGAACGACAACCTGAAACAATTATTGGCATTACATGATATTAAATACGAATGCTATTTTTTAAACATTTTAAAGTCTTATAAATTTTATTCTTACTTTTCCCATTTCAGCACCAGGTAATTCAATAAATTTGCCTTGCTCTTTTTTCGCGTTGGTCGTACTCTGGGCTCCTTTACTTTCTTTTTCAGTTGGCTTTCCTTTTGCTTTGTTCATTTTCCCAACAGGAGCTGTTTTGTTCTTTGAAATAAAATCTAGAGCTGATGCAGCAGCAGGTAAAGAGAGGATCTGCTTATACCATCTGGCAATGTTAGGATATTTCCCATCAGAGATAATTCCTTCTTCCTCAGAAAGACACGAAAATACGCAAATATCAGCAATAGTTAATCGTTTTGCCACCAACCATGTTTTTGGCATTAACATACGATCCAAGTATTCAAGAGATTCGCTTAAAGACTGAGAACCCCGCAGGGGCCCAATTGAAAATGAGAGCCAATGGTCCACTTCTGTTCTTTCTAAAGCTGCATTACCTCCTTTTTAAAAATAAACAATTTTGTACAACACTGTTTTATTACGGGAATAAATCAATATAAACATCATGTATCAAATGACTAAAGCAAATTGGATCTAAATTTGTACAACTAATAATAATTAACTAAGTAGAAGCTCATTTAAAATTTTAAACAAATAGTTACCATATAAATTCACATCCACAGTTCTCGCCAAATAACGAGCAACATCATTGTTGGTTTCACCAACTAAATGACCTTCTGTATCAAAAAACTGAACATTTCCTGATCCTTTCCATTCTTTATTCCAAATTACTTGAATCTTTGTCTTTCCTTCAGAAGAAACTAATTCACTTAAAATCAAAGCACCTGCAAAAGTGTTAAATTTTATTAAAATAATTTTTGAAATTTTTAGTGTTAATAAATAAGATATATAAGATACATATTTCCATTACGGTTCAACGTTAATTTTAACGTAGAATAAGGATAGAAACAAGTTAAATATTTATTTTGTCGCTTTCATGAATTATACTCAGCCGGTTGGCTAGGGAATTATGTATACCTTTTTCTATCAAAACAGTAGAAACTAATTGCCTATGTTATTACAAAAAAGATTAACAGGCAATTTAAGTAAAATCTTTGTATCATTTTTTATAAAATAATTGTCAAAAAGAACATTAATAAAAGTAGAGAAAAATGTAGTTTCACAAGTTGCAATGAAACATATTTACAATCTTTCATAATACCTGTTGGAGGATCGCTGGATTTGGCAATAAGTTTTAGAGACATTATTCAAAACTGTCTCTATTTTTATTAAACTCGAATCTACTTTTTATAACTAGAGTTGATTTTACAAAACTTGATTCGGTTTTTCGGTTCTTTCAAAATAAGGTTAGTTGATGAAATATGAAAATTCACATGATCTTCGACATTTGGGCATGAAAGGCGCATGTTGGCGCATGTTTTTATTAGGGGATTTCGCATTGTGACGTCGTCTAGCAAAATGGCCGTACACTGAAGGTGTACTCATGCACGTCACTGTTTTTATGAGCGTAAAGCAGAAAATCATGAGAGTGAAAGAGACACATAGATATACCACTCTCTTTCTCTCACACTTCAATTTACGTTACAAAAGGAGATAGTGATATTTCTATCTTTTTTCAACCCACAGACTGAAGTGTACACTTGTGTACACACACTTTGCTAAAATCGAACACGGCACCATGACGGCACCAGTGACCTGTCCCATTGATGTCCGTGAAGTTAGCACTCCGACCATGGAAAATCCAAACTTTTTTTGGTGAAATCGTTTGGTGGTTGTTTGGTGGTCGTTAGGTGGTAGTTTTCGACGTTTGGTGGTCAAAATTACAAAAACTACAGAATTTTTAGTGTTGGAGTGCTAACTTCACGCTGCACTCCACATGTTAATATTTTCCAAAATTTCTTTTTGTAATCGTTTGGTGGTCGTTAGGTGGTAGTTTTTGACGTTTGGTGGTCAAAATTGTGGGAGATATCATTTTTCAAAAAAATCTTTTATAGTATGCGCAGAAGATCTGCGCATGTGTGCACTTGGCGCGCAATTTGAAAACAAAATTATAAAAAACTATTCAGATCGTTTAATAATCTATTAAATTACATTTATTTTATGCATCTTTAAATGCTTTACATTATTCAAAGGTAAACATCATCCTTCAATAGCTATCTTAAATTTACATCACATTTATTATCTCAAAAACTAAGTTTCTTGATATTTTAAAATAATTCTTTTTGGAAGCACTTCATGATTGTTTGGTAATCGTCTGGAGGTAGTTTCTGACGTTAGGTGGTCACAATTGTGTCAGATATTAATTTTTCAGACAATTTGTCACAGTGTGCACGAACGTTGGTGCGCGCATACTAAACCGGCGCGAAATTTAAAAGACGGTAATACACAAAGTACAACTAAATACCTTGGGTAGCATATTTGATCATACATAAAACGAATTTGATAGAAGTGTTAATTGTTTTTGAATAATTTTTTGAACAACTAAATATTGCTACGTAAAAAAGTATTATGTATAACACTTATTGTACTTGTCTAATGTTTCTCTTTAAAGCAAGTTTAAAAGAAACGAGGATTGTATCACTAATTTAGTATAAGTAGAAATATAATACTGAAAGTGTTAATTTTAGATCTGAAGTATATAATGTGTATAATATTATATTTATATGTGCTTTATGAATCTTTTCGTCCAGAAACTTCCTAATGCATATTTCAAATATGTTTGCTATGTTCCATACATATAGGTGGCTGTTTTGAAAATTTTGGAAGAATTCTTATGTAATACGATTTCGCACACTATTTTCGTTGGAGCTCTTATTTTCCGAATCGTTCAAGCTTTTCAATAATATGTACAAAATTTGTAAAATGTAATTCTGAGAAGAAATAACCGATTTGACAATAATCAGTTGATAATAATTAACAATAGTATCAATAAATTTGGAATTCTCAAATTTTAATTGGAAAAACTATTCATTTACAGTAAAAAAGTAATACATATATTATTTTAGATACATACATAAACATATAAAAATCTTTTAAACACTTAAAACTTTTCATAACTAAAATGTTAAATGTTTTCATAGTTAAAAGTTCTTACAATATTCAAATATATTCTATCTTTGGCAGTAAATACTATGCAGAGGAATATGTTAAGGATGTAGAATAATACCTAATATTTTCTTTGTTTGAAATGTAGTTATTACACTGAGAAAATTTTTCTGGAGAAACTCCCATAGATTATAGAAATTTTTAGTCATGAAACAAATCATGATAGACATGTACAATAAGTGTTATACATAAAACTTTTTTACGTAGCAATATTTAGTTGTCCAAAAAATTATTCATAAACAATTAACACTTCTATCAACTTCGTTTTCTATACGATAAGTGTATTATTTTCTAAGTTTATTTTGCCAACGAAAAAATTTGAGACTTCCCAATTTATTGATACTGTTGTTAAATATTATCAACTGCTTATTGTCAAATCGGTTATTTCTTCTCAGAATTACATTTTACAAATTTTGTATATATTATTGTAAAGTTTCAAAGTGACATGTTTGATCACATGTCTTTTATTGTATTGACCCAAATTCATATAATGTTTGTTCATTTCTTTGGCATAGGGTCAGTTTCTTCTTATTTTTCTTTGATTAAAATTATTATTAAATTTAAAAATGCGCAAAAAGAAAGAAAGGCAAACGTTTCGGCCACATATGGGGGCCCTCTTCAGTGCCATAAATTCAAAGATTAATTCAAAATTTCTGTAAAGGATTACAATATAGAAGATAATTAAAAAAAGAATTATCATAGAAATTAAAAACTTATCTCATAGCTTGCAATTCAAAATGAAGTAGTCCAGTATGCAGCATCACGAATTGAAAAATTACTTGAAGTTCACTATGAATAAAAAACCGGATAAAATGAAAAAATATAAAAGATTTTGCTCACGAACCGATCGGAATTTTTTTCAAAAAATGTTTATTATTAAAGAAGGATGCCAAATTGGTTCACAATGGCAAAACGCAAACAAGTTTTACATTCATGACAACTTCTCGTGAAGACCTTATTACCGGCGTCTAAGCTATGAGATAAGTTTTTAATTTCTATGATAATTCTTTTTTTAATTATCTTCTATATTGTAATCCTTTACAGAAATTTTGAATTAATCTTTGAATTTATGGCACTGAAGAGGGCCCCCATATGTGGCCGAAACGTTTGCCTTTCTTTCTTTTTGCGCATTTTTAAATTTAATAATAATTTTAATCAAAGAAAATAAGAAGAAACTGACTCTATGCCAAAGAAATGAACAAACATTATTGAAAAGCTTGAACGATTCGGAAAATAAGAGCTCCAACGAAAATAGTGTGCGAAATCGTATTACATAAGAATTCTTCCAAAATTTTCAACACAGGCACCTATATGTATGGAACATAGCAAACATATTTGAAATATGCATTAGGAGTTTCTGGACGAAAAGATTCATAAAGCACATATAAATATAATATTATACACATTATATACTTCAGATCTAAAATTAACACTTTCAGTATTATATTTCTACTTATACTAAATTAGTGATACAATCCTCGTTTCTTTTAAACTTGCTTTAAAGAGAAACATTAGACAAGTACAATAAGTGTTATACATAATACTTTTTTACGTAGCAATATTTAGTTGTTCAAAAAATTATTCAAAAACAATTAACACTTCTATCAAATTCGTTTTATGTATGATCAAATATGCTACCCAAGGTATTTAGTTGTACTTTGTGTATTACCGTCTTTTAAATTTCGCGCCGGTTTAGTATGCGCGCACCAACGTTCGTGCACACTGTGACAAATTGTCTGAAAAATTAATATCTGACACAATTGTGACCACCTAACGTCAGAAACTACCTCCAGACGATTACCAAACAATCATGAAGTGCTTCCAAAAAGAATTATTTTAAAATATCAAGAAACTTAGTTTTTGAGATAATAAATGTGATGTAAATTTAAGATAGCTATTGAAGGATGATGTTTACCTTTGAATAATGTAAAGCATTTAAAGATGCATAAAATAAATGTAATTTAATAGATTATTAAACGATCTGAATAGTTTTTTATAATTTTGTTTTCAAATTGCGCGCCAAGTGCACACATGCGCAGATCTTCTGCGCATACTATAAAAGATTTTTTTGAAAAATGATATCTCCCACAATTTTGACCACCA
Source organism: Diplolepis rosae (assembly GCA_030998225.1). Lineage (NCBI taxonomy): Eukaryota > Metazoa > Arthropoda > Insecta > Hymenoptera > Diplolepididae > Diplolepis > Diplolepis rosae. The sequence continues at coordinate 212,005 of JAPYXD010000275.1, forward strand.
AACGTCGAAAACTACCACCTAACGACCACCAAACGACCACCAAACGATTACTAAAAGAAATTTTGGAAAATATTAACATGTGGAGTGCAGCGTGAAGTTAGCACTCCAACACTAAAAATTCTGTAGTTTTTGTAATTTTGACCACCAAACGTCGAAAACTACCACCTAACGACCACCAAACAACCACCAAACGATTTCACCAAAAAAAGTTTGGATTTTCCATGGTCGGAGTGCTAACTTCACGGACCCACCAAACGATTTCACCAAAAAAAGTTTGGATTTTCCATGGTCGGAGTGCTAACTTCACGGACATGTCCCATTGAGTTCCATCGTCCCATATCGTGGAAAATAGGTTATTATAATAGAGGAATAGGAGAACAGGATTCAACCAATGAGATGATCGTCTGAGTCTGTGCGAAAATCTCATTATTTGAATTTTGTTACCCTAATCCTATATTATCCTATTTTTCTCGACATGTGACTGCGCCCTGAGAATATTTCGAGTCTTTTTTTTCAATGAGTTGAAAACGGGATACACGATTACTCAAAAACTATTTGACCGATCAAGCTAATATTTGGCACACATTTTTATGATACTTATGTTCAATTGATAAACCTATGACCGACTAAAAATTATCAAAATAAACATATTTTAGGCTGGGTCAAAGTTTGAATTTTTTTCCGAAAAAATCAACTCTTGTTCTGAGGCTTCCCCTTTAGCCAATTATCATTATTTTTCCAATATTATTGGTTCATCAAGTGACTACATGTATATACTAATCAATTTTTTGCGCAGGCTATTTCAGATCATCCTACGAGGTGCTGTAGTGTACACCACATTCGGTCTCGCTTCCGGACAGCTTCATGACGACTGGTTATATCTTTGCCTTTGCCATTTTCACTTTTCTGAAGCAACAATAATTTTTTTGAAATCTAGAATTATGTAATAAAAACTGTACCTATGACCCTAAAAAGATATACATCTCTTACTCTCCAAAAAATCATAAAAATCGACTAAGATTTAGCGTCCTATAGGAATGCCCCCTTGAAGAAAGGATAAGCTTATTTATAAATAATTTTAATAATAAATAATTAATAATAATAAATGGATATAAATATATATAAATTAATAAATAATTTTAAGAGAATTTATAAAAAGAATATAACAGTATTTTTAATATGGAACGAGAAAAAACCATTGGTTGATGTAATTAAGTTCTTAGAAATTAGGACATTGATTAATAAAAGCTGTGATACGTAGATAATTCTAATGATATTTATTCATATTTTAAGTATTGCTTTCTTTCTTCCCTCTTCACTCATTATTGTAAATTCGTTTATGGTTTACACTTCCCTTTGTTGTAATTTATCAACTATGTATATTGTATTTATAAAAATTAAAAGTCACAGGACAACTCATTCAATTCTAATTCTTAAGTAATCTTATAATCAGTGCTGATAGATTAATTGAAACATCATAAAAAGTCATAGTTTTAAACGATACATCATCATATTATCAATAAACACATCTTTCACATAAAATCTTAAATTTATTCAAAACCCTAAGCAGATGCTTATTTCTACCGTAAAAATTAAATTCAAGTATTTACGAACATCTTTCGGTGATCAATAATAAAACGGATGTGATTATTATTCAATTAATTAAGAAACTATTTTTTTTTAAAGGCACGTATCTCTTTTTGCGGAGAAACTCCTTCATCTATGACAAGAATATCACTTTATGCTCCACCTCCTCAGATAAATTGTTCAAGACTAAAAAAAATGTGATCAATTCAAGAGAAACATGTAGCTAATGAATGAACAATTTAAAAAAATTCGAATCAGGATTACCTTTCGGAAACGAAGCACTTATCACTTTGTCATTGACTCCAAGTATTCGCAAAGATCCTCTCTGTAAAAAAAAAATATATTTAAGAAATGGAAGTCCTCAAATGATTCATACAGCTTGTTAAGGCCATCGATCAACCGGACCACGTGACATCGGTAATTGCAATTACTGTATGTAACGTTATTCGAAAATTATTGACTAAAATAGATTTTTCGTACCAGGCAGCCCTTCGTAGTTTGATTGTTCACACCCGTCGAGTACCGAAAATCCACTTTGATTATTATTTTTTGAACAACCTTACATACTGTAATTGCAATTACCGATGTCACGTGGTCCAGTTGATTTATGTCCTTAAGTTAATATTGAAACTCACGCTAATTCTCTAAGTCCAATCGTTCTGAAGAAGTTTATCGCAAATTTAGTGTTTATGAGATTATCCTTTGGGAAGAGATCGGTGAAATATTCTTTGAAAGCACTACAAATAGCAAAATATGTTTTTTTTAATGTGGCCAGTACAAATACATACATGCTAACTTATAAATAAGTTTGTTGGTATAAAAAACATTTGGCTTACGGATCTTGAAGCTTCTTGTTCAGCTTTGTCACCGACAAATCTTTGGATAATTTGTGGAATAAACTTGTAAGAAATATACGTTTGAGTCTATCCGTATCATTCTCGTTGAGCTTAACGCAAGATAATGCCTTCCATGAAATAGAATCCGTGGTGAAGAGATAAGCGTAGAAGTTGACTAAATTTCGAAGTTGGGACGGCTCTAAGTTATAAATAACATCATAAGTGTTTTTAAACAACTTTTCATAAATGTGCTTGTAGTTTACCGTTATTTCACACAACCTCTGAAAATAAAAAGAATTATTTACATAATATATACAGCATAAATAGTAGAGGTATTAAGTTTTTTCGATTCTTTACACGTTTATCATTTGATATACTTGATGCAATAATTCAAATGAACAAGTTCTCAAGAAAATTTCGGTTAGAAGCTTACCTTAACGAGAAGTTGGAAAAACTTCTCGTATTTCCTTTGCCCACAGCAGCAATCTAGAATTATATTACAGAGCTTTGTTTCTTCGCCAGGATTCAGTCGCATTCTTTGGAGTTTCTGTGCACAATCTTCGAATCCTTCAGAAGAAAGGATTACCAAATAAATGCTTTTACGCAAAATCATATTCTCCCCTCCTTCTGCTGTAACAGAAAAAAAATCAAATTGAGTAAGCCTCCAAAAAGACATGTACAAATTTTTATTTTTTGTAGATACTTTGTTCAGTAAAAACTTATTCTTATAATATTTTTAATCAACTTACCGATCCTTGAATTTTCGATTAAATGCATATTTATATTTAGATTTACACTGAATTTACTACAAATCGTATTGAAGAAACACGTTTCTTAACCTGCAATATGTAATCAATTTGTAGGTTAGGATTATTTTTAACTGGATTAAAAAAGTTTAAGATTTTGCCACTTTTTGTTTGGTTAAAAGGAATTATAGGTATTTTATACGAAGAATCATGACCATATAGACCTTTTTTACAAGCTTTGAGGTTTGAAACATATTTATACAATTAACTTAATCTAACATGAAACACTATTGTACCTGATTGTACATACGTATGGTGTACAATGAATATATGTAACCAAACCGAACCCACGCAGTATCTCCACAGTAACTGTCTGAGTTGAATGAAGAATGTACCGTTTACTCCGGTTACTATTAACAGTTACCTACCGTCCTTATCGCTTAGATACACGCAACTTTCAGTTTTTATGTACAAATAATTTTCAGAATTCAAATTATTCTATGAAAATTTATTTAAAATTATGGTTTTTATCTTTCAAGTAAAAAATGGAGCAATGTTTAAAATAATTAAAGATTATTCTATCAAATAATTAATACATAAATTTCATAGTTTCCATTAATGCAAATTATAATCAATTATATAAAAGATAAAACTTGCATGAAAATTTGAAAAGGATGTTCAAAGCATTTTGAATCTTAAACTCTTAATTATATTAAACAATAAAAACAGTTTTTATTGAAGGTGATTTCTGAATCAAAAATCTATTAAATACGTAAATAAACTACGTATATACAAAGGTAAGTTATATGTCCACGATGCATAAATTATGACATTACCAAAGGTTTTAAGTTTCGGGGGCACGCCATAGCAATTCTATCGCTTCATTTTCATTGAATTTCATACAGAACAATGCTCTTCAGGATATTAGTCTGATGTGTAAAAGAGATGAGCAAAGAAGTTCGCCACATAACGAGTTTTATTCCTATCTAAATGTTAGACGGTGTTATCGCATCGTAGAAAATCTTCTCAAAAGGAGTCACGTAGATTCGATTGATAAAACGAAGCAGCTGTATCAAAAAGGAAAATTTAATATTGTAAATAAAATGACTTTCAAAGCCATGGATCAACTAGACCACGTGACATCGATAATTGCAATTAACCTGTAAGGTTCTTCAAAATCGCACTATTATAAAATGGACTTTCCGTATCGGGACCGTCTTTGCTTTTCTATTTGCATATGCTTATTTGTATATAGAAAATTTATTTTAGTTATTAACTTTCAAGCGTGATCTGATTGATTAATTGCCTTAAAAACGGATAGATTAGAGAAAAATGAAAAGCTTACCCCAGAAGTTCAAAGAATTTTTCGTATGTCTTATTTTTCATCATAACAGTCTAAAATCATGTCACGTAATTCTTCTTTCTAGCCAGGTTTTAGCTACATCTTGATAGGCTTGTGTGCACATTCTTCGAGGATAAGAGAAAAATTAACAGTTAAATAAATCTATATATGTATCAAAAAAGTGATCTTTTTTAAAAAAAACATTGTTTTAATGACCAGTGGGTCCGACGCAAACCCATTACCCGTTATACTGCTAAACTAATTTATCTGTGTAAGCTTTCAAAGGATAAAAATTATACTTACGAGGATCATTTTCCTGTCTTCCGTCGTCTTTGATTTATTTCCTTTACTAAAGTTTGTGCCGTTTTTATCCCCTTTTTCATATAATCTTCTTTTGCTTTTCACGTGGAAGTATAAGGCATTTTTAAACAGATAAATTTATTATCATGTGTCATCATGCTCCCGACTAATAGACCTGAATATGTATTTTTCTCAAGATATGAATACAGGCGACGTTTTATTGCGTTTTAACTTTTTACTCATTACTCATCCTAAAATGTCCTAAAAGTCTCACGCAGTTCGCATATCCGCGTAAACTACGTTCTGGCAATCTGGCATTTTACAGAATTAATATTTATATTAAATAAAAGAATCTTTACCATTTCTGTGTAAAATCTCATATTAATGTGTCCTGACGGGTTTTTTATGTCCGTGAAGTTAGCACTCCGACCATAAAAATCCAAACTTTTTTTGGTGAAATCGTTTGGCAGTCGTTAGGTGGTAGTTTTCGACTTTTGGTGGTCAAAATTGCAAAAACTACAGAATTTTCATAGTTTGAGTGCTAACTTCACGCTGCACTCCACATGTTAATATTTTTCATAATTTCTTTTTGGAATCGTATGGTGGTTGTTAGGTGGTAGTTTTTGATATTTGGTGGTCAAAATTGTGGGAGATATCATTTTTCCAAAAAATCTTCTGTAGTATGAGCAGAAGATGTACGCATATGCATACTTGGCGCGCAATTTGAAAACATAAAATTATAAAAAACTATGCAAATCGTTCAATCATCTATTAATTATTTGAATAGTTTTTTTATTATTTTATGTTTTCAAATTGCGCGCTAAGTATACACATGCGTAGATGTTCTGCGCAGACTACAAAAGATTTTTTGGAAAAATAATATCTCACACAATTTTGACCACCAAATATCAAAAACTACCACCTAACAACCACCAAACGACCACCAAACGATTCCAAAAAGAAATTTTGAAAAATATTAACATGTGTAGTGCACCGTGAAGTTAGCACTCCAACTTTGAAAATTCTGTAGTTTTTGCAATTTTGACCACCAAAAGTTGAAAACTACCACCTAACGACCGCCAAACGATTCCACCAAAAAAAGCTTGGATTTTTTATGGTTGGAGTGCTAACTTCACGAACATGGGTTTTTTACATAAATTATTTTTAACCTTTATGACAGGTGTTTATGCGTATATATTATTTAGTGCACATAACCTTTAAGTGTCAAACATACATAACCTGTAAATTAATGAAGCAAACAAAACCCAAACAACCGTGCACGACCTCGACCACCTCACTGTGTTGATATATGTGAAAATTTGCATAGGAAATGACATTGATCTTTGGAATTTACTTTAGCGTTATTACATTACGGCTGGGAGGGGGGGGGGGGGGGGGGAAGTGAAATGTGCAAGTGCAAAGGCTAATATAATATTGGTGAAATCGGGAAAGTGTTTGGAAGTAGATTTTCAATAAGAATGGAGTTCCATGATTTACTGGCAGAGAGGCGACGAGATTGTGATTTGCTATGGGTCTCACGAGCTACAAATCCTCTACCTCCTCATAAATTACCTCCGGAGTTGATTTACTCTAGGAGTCAAGCTATTCGTGCCACTTTAGCTAATCCACGAGTCGTCATGGTCATTGAAAGCTTGTCTGCAGCTCGACAGGTTGATAAATCTGTTATTGTTTCGGAAGCTCAAGCTATGCTTGAGGAAATGGCTAGCAAAGCTCATCTCCCGACTGTTCGCTGGCTAGGTATATACAATTTTTCATCATATATATATTGCATTGTTTGTCAACTCATACTCGTAAGTTGAATAGATATTTTCAATAGATATTTTGGTAGTATTAATTAACATTTTAGTTAGAATTTTATTTTTCAGTAAAATTTTCAATGTAAAGTACAAAATAAATATATGTATAAAACACAGCCGTATAATAATATCTTTTTTATCTCAACTATTTTTATAGGCTTTCTGATTACTAAAGTCTTGAAACGAATCCTGATTAGCGTTCATCTGAACAAAACCTTTTTTCTGAGTATACGAAACCAAATGAGCGTTGCTCAAGTTCAATATGTTTACGCTCCAAGTCACAGAAGTTACCTGGACTTTGTATTACTATCATATATACTTTTTTCTTACGACATGGCTCTACCAAATATTGCGAGCGGAATGGATTTTTACCGAATGAAAATTGTTGGTGAGCTTTTGCGAAAAACTGGCGCCTTTTATATGAGACGAAGCTTCTCTACTGATAAGCTCTACAAAGAAATATTTCGAGCATATGTAGCATCACTTGTAGCTCGGAGTGATCGAGCAATCGAGTTTTTTATTGAAGGAACACGAAGCAGAAGTCAAAAGAGCCTTGCCCCTAAATATGGTACATTTTTTTTATATTTAAGAAGGATTGGACGAAATAAATTAAAAATTTATTAAATGAACTTTAATTTTCAGGTTTATTGTCAATGATATTGGAAGTCCTCTTTCGAAGCGATGTGCCTGATATCCAATTTATACCAATCAGTATTACTTATGACAGACCTCTTGAAGAAACTTTATTCGCTTACGAATTATTGGGAGTGCCAAAGCCTGCTGAAAGCACGACAAAACTTTTAAAATCACTTTCGATTCTTCGAGAACCTTACGCACATGGTCATGTTTACTTTAATTTCGCTGAACCTATTTCAGCAAGACAGTATTTAGACATGCACCTTCGTAAATCAAGTGCCTTATCACCTGATACAAAATTACCCACTAATATTGTAAAAAAATTAGCATATGATATTATCGGCAGTCATAAGAAAAATGCAGTTCTTATGCCATTCAACGTCATTACTCTTTTGTACAATGAAAGAATTCATTCACATCCAGGAAAGCCATACAATTTTGATAATTTACTCCGAGATTACACCTGGATAAAAAGTATTCTAGTCAACTCAATCAAAGCTTTAGTATTTCCCAGAGACAAGGAGTAAATGTTTTTTTTTACTTATTAAGCTTCTGAAAATTGAATCTATTATGTTAATTTGCTTAATTTTTTCTATTTTAGTGGATGCAAAAAAACAGACAGAGAAGAAATTTTGGAGTCACTTTCTACCCATAAAGATCTTCTTGTAATTGATTCGTCGAATAATTTAAGACTCAAAGAGAGACACAGATTTTTAAAGACGGACAAAATATTAAATGTTAAAGGACACTTATTAAGTGATGACACGATGCAATTTTCTGTACCAGCCATAACTATTGTTATTTATATGAACCCTACATTATCATTTTTAGCAAAACCTGCCATGTTATCATTATGTGTCAAGCAAAACGAAACTAATTACATACCTAAAGGTGAAGAAGAAATTCTTAAGTTCTTGAAAGATTTTTATTTTCTTATTTGATAGTTATTTTTAATTTATAACTAAATAACAATTTCCTATAATCTGAAAAATTAATGTTAATGTTGTATACATATATATATATTTCCAATTTATGATAAAAAGAAAAGTTTTTTTATTGTAAATTTAATGCTTGCAAGTTTGATGTCGAAATATATTTTTTCAGATAAGAGAAATTGTTATTGAATTAGGTTTTGGACTTTGAAGAAAAAATTTTGTTTTTTCTTCTATTAAATGTATAATTGATTTACTTTTATTCAGAAAAAGTATTAGAGCACTACCGACTTCTTCGAAAATTACTGAGCACGGAGTTAGCAATGCAAACAGAAATCGATGAATCTTCCTCAAAAATGGAATGGCAAGAAGCTCTTTCTTTTTTGCTACGGGAAAAATCAATTCAAGACTTAGGAAACTCCCTCACAATAGGGGCCAACATCAGATTGCATTCTGTGTTATGCAATCTTATTTTACCTTATGTGGCGGCTGTGCGTGTTACTTGCAACATTCTTCTGAAGGTTAAAAAATGATTTAAAACCTTATTTTATCGATATTAAATATTCGATACTCTTAATATTGGTATTATTAAATATTTGTTAAGCCTGTCAGAATAATTTATATATTTTATTTCAGTGGGATGATTCGATAATGGGCGATGCAACTGACAAAAATATAATAAGAGAAGCTCAAAAATTATCGGAGGAACTGTTGTACAAAGAAGATACATTTTTTAAACATCCGTATTCTCTTTCTATTGACCTTTATGTATCAACCCTTTCCAGCTTATTGGAAATCGGTGACGCTGTTTTATATTATTTAAACCGACCAGAGCAAACACCAGTGTATCGCGTAAATAAATCTCGATTATCGATTTATGTTACTATTTTAGACAATATGCTGCAAGAAGAAAGTACGAAATCGTATTTTGATATAGCACCGACATTAATATCAAATAATGAAAATGATGTGCAAGCAAAATTGTAATTTAACTGGTATCAAGTATATATAAATAGATATGTATTTAATAAATTATATGAATTAATTAAAACGCGTAGCTCATAATTTGAGGTGTTTAACAATAATTTTTCTTTTGCTAATTATTTCAAATTTAGATTTAAATTCGAGAGCAACCAAAACTAATCTCTTTCTTCTATGATGAATTATTAAAAGTAAATTTTTGAACTTTTTGTATGAAAAGAGTTTTAAATAAATCATACATTTAAAAAATCTTTAATAGTTAATTTAAAAACCGAACATTTAATATTGTTATTCATCAGCCCTACCATATTAGATTGTGGGTGTGTAATTTTGCATAATGCAAGTGATATATTAAGTCATACTTATAAATTTTATCAGCTCTTATAATATAATGATACATATGTAATATGTAAATTTAGCTTTAACTGGGCTTTGGCCATGCAGTGACGTAATAAAATTCTACAAAAATGACGTAAACAATAAACAAAATGTCGCTTTTTGGTTATGGACTATAACGGTTGTAAAGTTGTAACGAGTTCTTCTGATGTATTTTATGTGATGAGAAACTAGAATTTAGATCTACATTCTTGAATTAAAACAATAGTTGCACGCTCTGTAAAAATTTATGAAAATAATGAAAAGTAATCAAATATAAGTGGATTTTAAGCACATAACCTCAATAAATTGTATCAAGCAATGGATAACCTTTTAAACAAGTTATCAAACTTTAGTGCTGGGCACGAAAAAGCCTTGAAACAAGGACTTTACAACGCTGTGGCCCTTTTATTATTATCCTTAATTTGTGCTGCAGGATATGGGCTTTATATTATCCTAAGTCCTTTTGTAAAACCACTAATTTGGGCTTTACTATGTGGATCAGTTTTGTTTCCATTTAAGTGTTCTCTGGCTACAACTGTACAATCCTGGTTCAGCGTAACAGAAGCTTCACACAAACCTCTGGTTGTTAATTTAATTATGATGCCTGTATATATAGTGGACGAAGTTTCTGAAATCATTGGATCTTTTCTTCGAAAGAATTTTAAATATATTTTGGGTGTTATTGCATTAGCAACAATAAGCTCTTTGATTTATAACTACATGCCTAACATTTTAATCTGCCTTGTATGGAGAATTGTTATGTCTGCGAATTCAGTTCTTGGATTCTTCATTTGTGCTTGCAATGGTTGGATGGTAACTTTCTTTTACTTTTCAATGATTTCTTAGCTTATGACTCGTAAAATTTTTTATTTCAATTCTAACAATCTAAGTTTTTATTTTCAGATTTCGTCCATTTTGATTGGATACCTATCTGTGCTTTATATTTATTGGAGGCCAAATAACTCTATACATTTCCACTTTACTTCTTTCATTGTATGGCTCATGGTTAGTTTCTACCTCTCCAATATCTTGGGAGCATATCCAGTCATAGTATTCTGTATCCTGCAAATCCTCTACATCGTAGGTTTCATTTATGAGGTTTTAACAGTTTTAGAACATGAGGAATTAGAAGGTAATTGCCTGTCATTTATGGAAGCAGCAATTAATTTAGTTCGAAACAATTCTCGAACCCTTTGCTTCGAATCAACCAACAGACCAGAATCTCCTGAAGAAGATGATTTATTCGGCGAGATGTTAGAAGCAAATATTAAACCCATGGATTCCATTGATGAAAAGGTTTCTGAAGTGGCATCAAGTACTCCCGTTGAAAGGACAATACCGAAGCTCAAAGACACTAAAAAAGCTCTGACTGTCGATGTGGATCCTGGAAAATCGATTATATTTTCTGCTCAAAGACCCAAATCAACTGGCAACATAACACCAAACATGAAAATTTCTATACCAGAGAGACATTTTCTGAAAAAATTAAGGGCTGATTTAAGAATGTCTTTGGATATCGAAGACGATAAAGTTGATACTGATAAGTACATGAAGGGAACAATGTATGCTTGTGCAGGAATGATTTTGTGGAAACACAAGTGGATTATTCACATATTGATCATTCCGATAGCTTATTATATTATCAAACAGATAGGCAGTTACTTCGGTCTCTGGACTAAAATTCAAGGACGAGTTCAAGGAATTATTGGTAATTTGAGGGTCTGGTGCGAGGAGAGACTTGACGCCTTATTGCCGGTTCATGTTAGAGGCTTGTACAAAGTCAGTATAATTGTTGATCGGAAGTTGACAACTATGTTGAAGAGATCTGTCGATTCAGTTGCTACTATTGCTGTTATTCTGGGACTACTGGTTTTTACTACATGTGCCACAATCTTCATTACAGTCCAGGTTAAGATTGATGATTTTCTATACTTTTTTGAATATTTTTAAGTTAGAAAATTTATATTTTTAAACAGGTATATGCTGAAGGGATGCATTTGATTCAAGTCACAGGAGACATTGTGAATTCCTCTTTGATGAATAATCCGGACATAGATTGGGTACCACAACAATGGGAAGAATCTGTTAATAGTGTTCTTGATAATGCGTACACTTATGGCCGGAGTGCGATTTCCGATGGGGTAATTTAAACAAAAATCGAATATGGAGATGCATTTGATCATTGGGGAAGCAGAATTTCAATTTGACAATTTTATTTACAACGCAGGTAAAAAATCTCGTTAAAGATCTGGAACCAGCCAAGGCCGAATTAATGGAGAAGAAAGTTTTGGAATTGTGGGATAGGCTCTATCAGGCTTGGATGATGTCTACCGAAAGTCCAGATATGATTGGTCCTACTGTAGATATTGCAGCTGCATTTTCTGTCTGGGAAGGCTTCAAAGAGAGCTTTGGAAAAATGCCTCTTCGTAAGTGTATTTGATACGAAAATAAACGTTTTCGTTCTATGACCTTAAAAAATTTATAAATACGATATTTCTTTCTAATTATTATTATCAATTACTAATAGCTTGGTTACTTATTTACAGAATTATTTAACGTGACTAGTATTCAGAATTTTGCAAGAGAGAACGTTGGCATTCTAATATCGGTACTCGACTCTCTCTGGAGTATAGTGAAGGGAAACATGTCCGTTATTTTAGGAATTGTAACAGAGTTACTGTATATTGTATTGATTAGTGGATCTGTAGTACTCAATTTCGCACTCAGCATGGTATGTCGTCAAATAAATTTCCTCAATCTTATTTCATTTTATCCTTATTATTATTTTTAAATTATAATTAATTATTATTTTTAATTTCAGGTTGTGTTTTTTACTGCTTTGTTTTACCTCTTAAGTTCTAGTGGAAAGACTTACAAGCCAATCGAAGCAATGACTACATTCAGTCCCATAAGTTGTCACAGGTAAATTTTCTACATTGAAATTTCCTTTTAATTTGAAATACTAAGATTAAATACATAGTTAAAATATTTATTGACCATGCTAATTTAGTCTTTTTTATTTAAAGCATGTCTGAATTTGGAGGGTATGTTGTGAATTTTATATTAAAACTTACCGTTAAGATTGAGTTGAAAATGAAATTTAACTTTTTTTGGCTTATTTTTTAACTTAGATTTTTATCTTAATAGATTCGCTATTGCGTTGCAAGAATCTGTGATCGGCGTATTTGCAGCTACATTTAAACTCGCTTCCTTCTTCGGATTGTGGACCTGGTTTATTCACAATCTCTTCCAAGTGAAAATCGTCTATTTGCCTTCAGCTTTTGCAATGATGTTAGGTGCTGTGCCATTCCTGGATGCATATTTCGCCTGCATACCAGCGACTATTGAACTCTGGTTCACTCGAGGGCCAATGATTGCCACGCTTTTCTTCTTCTTCCATTTTCTACCTTGTAATATCGTTGTTACTGAATTTTACAAGGAAATCAAAGGGTATTATAAAAATTATATCGTTTCTTTAAAAAAAAAAAAAACAATTTTCAATTTGGAATATTCTATTTTTTGGAAAAACCAATATATATTCTTAGTTTTCATTGAAACTCATTAAAAACATTATTTCAGAGGCGGACATCCCTATCTTACAGGCTTATCAATAGCAGGAGGCATTTTCTGTTTAGGTGTGGAAGGAGTAATTTTCGGTCCTTTATTGCTCTGTTGCATAATGGTCGCAATAAATTTAAGTCGTCGATATTTGTACTCACCTTCTGAAGAAACGATAAATAATATCAAATCTCAAATAGATCGTCTTGAAAACAACTAACATTGCGAACTTGAAAATATATTTTTATACTATTGCGCTTCCTTCCAAACATAATCCACATTATATGTACTTTAAAGTAGATCAATCGCATAATAAGAAATTGTAAATAAGTACAAGTCAGATAAAATGAGAGAGATTGATGGTCTGTGATTAATTATGACTGTATGTGATATCTGTAAATGTGTTTTGTAACAAGGAAAGTTAACAGTTCAACTACTTATACTTTGCTTCCTGTCAAATTGTTTAGTTTTCAGAGATCAAATAATTCGCTACATTTTACATAAGTGTTAAAGGTCTTCGTCCTTGAAAAGGATTAACTATGTGATAATGATTGTGAATCATTGAGAATAAGTGATAATATTATAACGCATTTGTGAGTAATCTCAGATTTGAAGTAATCATACAATAAATTCTTCATTGTTGTCTAAAGAATTTATAAAAAAGCACGTAATTCTTTCTAATTATAAGAATTTCGTTTTTCTTTTATTTATTTCACTGACTTCAAAACGATGGCTGCTTTTGTATAAAATTTTATAACAACTTTGAATAAACGCCAAAGAATTTATAAGTGTTACACTCATTTTGTGGATTTTTCAAATTCATGTAATGAAAAAGTTAAATTGAGTAAGAATCATGTTTTCGTGGATTTCCGCATTCGCAAGCATTGCGTTTGTCATGCTAATCGTTTTGATTGGATTCGAAATTTATTTACATCGTGACTTCTATTTCCTCTCTAGATAGAATAATCGACAATTTTGTTTGCTCTTGATTAAAATTTTTATTTACTCCTGATTAAAATGTTTATTTATAAGTTAAATAAAATACTGTGTTCCTGATATTTAATTTACATATTAAAAGGTTAGTTACGTTTCAAATTTTATATTCAAAATCATCTGCTTCATGAGAATTGTGGACATCAGAAAGTGTTTTGATGTAAACGTTATTAATTATTTCTTCAATAGTGACAGCTTCCATCGCGTGTAAAATGACCGTCCTTTTTCCCTGTAGCATGTGAAAACCATTTTCTGAAAATCTTCCTGAAATTGATACCACTTCAAGCCAAACAAATAAAGCTATTTCGTTTGATGTGAGTTCTATCTCGTAATCTAAATAATTTGCTAGTTTTCCTGGCAGTGGTTTTGGATTAACAGTCATCTGAAATTACAAGGTATTTAAAAGAATTTCAATTAGTAAACAAAATCATGGTTAATAGATATATGAGAATACCAAACTCTTGTGCGAGAACTTCACAAAAATCAAGTACTTTTTAGTTGTAAATAATTTTGTTTGAGGCTTCTTACTAATTTCTTACGCCTATTCTTCATAAAAAGAATGATCAGTTAAATTCGTTTACAAGTAGTTTGATCTCCTTATAGGTCTATTTAAAATGCTAAAAATGATTAAAAGACTTACAGTAATTTTAGCAGTTGGTAGAGAAATTGATTTCAAAGGCATTGGGTATACGTAGTTTACGCTGAGAAGTTGATTATCAGTATAATTTTTCAGTTGAAGTTCTACCAGACAGTTTTCCTTGGCCGAAGCCAGTGATCCACATCCTACTTGTCTTAAATAGTCATCCAACCACAGTCGTTTTATTACTTTCGATTCATCGGCTTTCTAAAAAATTAAAATTTTTTAAATCATTATTGTTAAAATTATAAAAAATTTCAATCAAGCGCCCGAAATTAGATTTGCAAATTGAAGAAGCAATAAAATCTGAATTTGAATTAACCAAACGTTTTATAAAATATTATATTTTCAAAAATCATAGAGAATGTCGCTTTAGAGGAGATCATCATAATACTTACAACTGCAACCTCAGAGATATTTTGGACTGATATAGGCACCATCGAGTTCCATTTATAGATGTTTATAGTTATAAAAAAATGTTTCAAAGCATAATGCAAATCGGAAATAACATAAATTTCGAGTTCACGTGCATGAGTTAACCTTGTAGAAACAATCACAGGAGCAAAGAAATTTTTTGCGTAGTAATGCAACATTTTCCAACGTCCACAGACATCTATAAATTTCGAAAAAACTTCAAATTAAAAGAAAATACCTTATAAACAGATATGATTGTCATAACGTTGGAAGTCAAACAGAAAATATTTGACTTCGACATAAATCTTACATTTGTTTTTAAATCTTATGTGTTATTTACTTTGTTTTCAAAAATGTTTGACATATTAAACTCATGGAAATAAATGTAAAGTATGAAACAAACTATACATAATTTAATTTATTTTGGATGGTAAAAAATCTGTAGATAATAATTAAATATTCAAATGCTTTTCTTACCAATTGAAGACCAAGTCGGAGCCGCCCAAACATCGTTTAATTGCCAGTAAAGAGCCCCTGCAGTCAAACCCTCTCCAATAGAATTTAAAGAACTTTTACACTGTCTGTATGATTCCGTCTCTGTCTTTATTGAAACTGCCTGATTGATCTGACTTAGGTACACATAATCTTCTAAATCTCTTCGACTGTTGTTGCTCTCTGGAATAATTAAATTGTGCCCAATCAAATTTTTCATGTAATAATCGCCACTTAATAAATGCTGACGATGTTTTAGAAATAGACTGTCCAATTTTAAGTCCGTATCAGCTTCAGCAGCAGATTCTAAAGTTTTAATAGAAGGCCAAGATTGGAAACCATATTCTGATGAAAACCTTACTCGAGGATAACTATCTGAATTCCAGCCATCGCTAAAGTAATTGTAATAGTGGTCTGAAAATTATTACAATTAAATTAGTTAACGTATATACAAACAGAAAATGTTTTCTAATTTATAAACTAAATAAAATTCGTACTTTACCATCTCCATACAATCTCGAATAAGGAGGAGATTTAAAGTATCCATTTTGGTCATCATATAATCCATTTCCAGGACTCGATACAACAAAAGGCCTTGTGGTATCTAATTTTTCGACTTCGTGTTTTATAAGCTTAACATACAATTTAATATAGTCTTTCTCGTAAACTGAATTGGTTCCTACTCCATACCAGCCGCTATATAGAGCTAAGCCATTCTCGTTGTTCCCTGCCCAAAGAGCAATACTAGGATGGTGTTTCAGTCTTCTCACATTTTGCACCACTTCATTTTTTACTGATGTGATAAACCACTCTGCTGAAGGGTACAAGTTACAGGCAAACATAAAGTCCTGCCAAATTAAAATTCCTAATTTGTCAGCTAGAATGTAAAATGTATCTGATGCGTATACTCCACCACCCCAGACTCTCAACATATTCATATTAGCTTCCTTTACAGAAGTTAGCAGATGCAAAATTGTTTCTTTTTTTGTACTTAGGTGTGGGAAAATGCTAGCTGGGATGTAGTTACTGCCTTTTGCGAAAATTGAGAGACCGTTTACTCGAAAGAAAAAAGTTAAACCCTCGTCAAGGGGTTCTTGAACGAGTTCTACTGTTCTAAAACCTATTTGCTTTGTGTTGATTGTTTTATAGTCAAGGATTTTGATTTTCGTAGTCAGTTTATAAAGATTTTGCTCTCCGTATCCATTTGGCCACCACAGCTTAACTGATTCCTGAATGTTCAATTAAATTATTTAATCTTTATTTTTAAATGAATTCTTTCATAATTAATAATTAGACATACCTCTGGAACCTGTAATACAACTGAAGTATTCCCATATTTCTTCTTCACTTCAATCAAAACATCTTTTGTATTTATAGTCATTTGTCCTGAATCAGTCTTTAAAGCTATTTGTATATCAACATTAAAAGATGTATTTTTTTCATAAGATAAGGTATCGAAAAATACCCCTACAACAACTTCCCAATGAGATTTTTTTTTTATAACGTCCGCTGTAATATCCGTAACATAAGCCTTAGTTATAGAAATCAATTCTACGTCCTTCCTGAAATACATTAATTTGTTGTAACAAAAATATTTCTTTATTACTATCAAATTCTAGACAAATGACTCAATCAATTTTTTTACTTGAAAAATATTCTGCTGATATAAGTCCTGTTCATTATTATTGTGAAGTTTTTTCAAAAAAGTTTTTCTAAATTACTTTTGTAAGTAATTTCTTGGAATTATATTAACAATTTTATAATTTCAGAAACATTGATTTAGTGATTGGTTTCTTTATTGGTTATTAAAAAATTTATTTTTTAACGCGTACCAAATTCCAGACGTCGGTACTGCAATGCCCCAATCCCAGCCATAACTGGCTTGCATTTTTCGAATATGATTGATATGACATTCGCCATTATATTCTTTTGGAGTACAAGTAGGTACTACTTCATAATCCTCTTTTTGTCGCAAGTATAATTCTTTTGAAATTTTAAGAGGTGAGGCAAACCTAACTTCCAATTTGTTTAACTGGTTCTGAAAAATAAAAATTCCTTTTAG
Organism: Diplolepis rosae; assembly: GCA_030998225.1. Lineage (NCBI taxonomy): Eukaryota > Metazoa > Arthropoda > Insecta > Hymenoptera > Diplolepididae > Diplolepis > Diplolepis rosae. Next base: position 229,716 of record JAPYXD010000275.1, read on the forward strand.
GATTAACTAATTCATTTTCAAGATACATTTTTTTATAGAGACTGATTAATTTTAAATAATTTTATTATATTGTATACGCAATTTTAATTATCAACTTCACGTGAAGCTTGATTATTCGGTTGATATAATTTTGCTCTCATCCGGATATTATTGCTATTATCTGATTAGCCGCATCTGTCATCTTATCTTAGGGGTCCAAAGTAATATACGTAACACGTATATTACGTATGTATTGTACATATTATACGTGACTTCTGAATTCAACAAAAATATTTTTAATAAATAGTTTACCTTTAAATTTTTTTTCACGTCAAAGACGTATTTTACGAACATATTTTCAGATGTCCCTACCAAATCATTATTAATGAAAATAGTGGCAAACGTGTCCAGTCCATGAAATACCAAAGCAACTTTAGATGCCTTTGAAAATGTGTCATCCACTGTAAATTTAGAACATTAATTACTGCAATTTTTAAATTAATTTAATATTTGTTACCTGTAAAATGTGTGACATAAGATATAGTTTCGTTGGCAATCCAACGGTTTATTACATCATTAGCTCCTTTCATAGTTTCTGGAATCACTTTTGCATTTTCCAGGTCTGTATAAATGTTCCCAGGTACTGTTGCCGAAAATTTCAGCCCTATCAATCATACAAATTTTTGAGTTTTTAAATTTCAAAGAAGTGCTAACATTTCTGTAGTGAAAAAAATTAATTAGAATCTTACCACTAGATGTAATGATTCCAGTCCATCCATCCAAAAGTTTCAAAGATCTTGCATCAAGTAAACTCACAATAAGAAATACCAAAAATAACTGTAGAATCAAAACATTTGTTTTCGTCATTTTTCCATCTAAACTATTTAATTATCAGTTACAAAGCTGATTGCAAATTGATTGCAAATTGATTGCAAACAAGGTCCAGCGAAAATTCACTTTGACACTTTTCTAACGGAAATTAGAAGCAAAGTTTTAAAAGCAATCTGAGTAAACGAAATGATGTTTATGTGTAAGCAGCGCCACACGTATTTTTTTCTATTGTTCCATAACAGATAAAGCATTTTAGCTAAAAATATTACATTTACATATCTGTACAGTGATAAAGTATTAAAGATAAAAACACTAGAGTGGTATTTATCTTTAAAGTGTAAAAATATTTGATTTCAGATAATTGAGTGTTAAAAAAAGAAGATGTTCAATTCCAAGAATTTCTATATATTTATAAAGTAGTAGAATATTTTATTATAAAATTCGTAATATATATTAGAATATCACAAACGTTTCTTATAGCGATGTACTTAGAGCTAATTGTAAGTGTAGCACATTTGCAGTTCTTTGTACGTTTCTATTAGCCACAAGCTGTGTTAAAAAATTGAGTCTTTGAAAGAAGTCTTTACACATTACATAACGCTTTTAAAATATTCTTATCTTTCTTAACTATACACAAATCAAATTTTCTTTTTTTTAAACAGAAGCGTTACATAATAATTAGACAGCTCCTTATTTGCAAGAAGTATTAATTTATGCATTACAAAATATATCTCACGCAGCTTTTTGAATTATCACTTATAGTGAAAAGTTGAAAAAAAGGAACAAATATCCCATTAATAGAATAATATAATATATTTTCAGTTTAAACACTCTTATCAACTAAAAAAAAATATCGAACAACTTAATCTATTGACTTGCTGAATGCACACAAATCTGAGAAAGCTAAAGAAAACAAGGAAACAGTTTTGAAGTTTCTATTTACAAGAATAACCTTTGAAAGAAAGGTGGAAAATTAATTAGGGTGCTTTCGAATGTTTAATTTAGTTTTGCCTGAATATTAAGCGGCACAGTGTATAAAAATCAAACTGAGTTACACAGTTTAATTTATTTCATAATTAATGGATTCAAATATTAGATATTTTCCATTTTTGAAGCATTAAATGTTGAAAGTTTCTTAGGTTGAAAACTCCAAATTCAGTTTTTTTACACATAATAACGATTTTATCATGTGAGTTTCTTCTTAAATCATCTCACCTCGTGACTATGGAAGACACAGAGAACCCGAAAATGTGTTGATTGCGTTGTCTGAGTCAATCAGAACTGAAGATGTCAAAATTTGGAATGTAACAGTCTATGATATCAATTATATCTTCGTCCCTTAGGAGTAAAAGTCTGTCTCCCTGAAGAAAAATGTCCCTGGTATTCTACTTCGTTTACTGCTGTAAAACAATAAAATAGTGAAAAGACTTTCGTGAATTCGCGAGTTATGTGAATTATTGACAAATATCTCAAGTAATTTTCAATTTTGGAAAACCTCTTAGTATACGCGTAAATTTAGGAATACTTTCATCCTGCCTATACATATACAATTTTCGAAGAATCATAAAAATGTAAAAAACAAAAAAGCAAGGATACTAGTTTTAAAAGAAGGACGAATCTTTGAACGTACAAACCACAGATTGTTCATTTTGTTTACGATTTGCTTCTGCGCAAAGCTGAATGTGTTCAAAAAAGTCATTTGCGTCATAGGTTTCATAGCTCCGGCAAATTTCGCATTTTTGTTTTATCACATTAGCTTTTCTTCGACGCATTCCAATAACTGGACTCGATATTTCTTCATCGATACATTCAAACTGGTCACATTCAGAAGCATGATTCTGTATATCACTCTCGGGGAAAAACTTGTTGCAAATTGGACAGGGCACTCGATTTTCCGAGGTTGTACTGGCCATGTGTTCTGGTAGTTGATCATCCTGTGTATTAAAATTGTTTTGAATTACAACTCAAAATGTTATGGTAAAAAATTCAGCCTTAATTTAAAGGCAGATAAAATTAAATATTTAAAAAAGTATGAAAAATATTTAAAAATATTCTAAATTAGGTGGTTGAGTTCGAAATTTTTGCCACTGCCTACGTTATCGGAGGATCATTAATATAATGAAAATTCAATTCAAAAATAAATCTTTCTGTAAAAAAAGAGGCACAGACGAAAGCGTCTCTTTTTCTACAGAAAGATTTCAAATTTTTAAGATTTTTAAAAATTACATTAAAATTGTATTTTTGTTATTGTTGGAAGTATATATACCTTTGAAAACGAAAATGTAACATAGCATAGAAAAAATTAAAAATAATGTTCATACTAACACAAAGAACAATCTCATCTTCCTCCAGCTGTCCCCTAACTTCTTCATCTCGTAATCCTTTCGGTTTCTCCCTGCGCTGAACCCTATCATTAAGCACCTTATTCCAAATTTTTTTTTTCTCATTTTCCTTTTCCTCCCTTTCTTTGGCCAATCTTTTCGCTTCTTGCTCCGCCTCCAACTGTTTTTTTATAGCCTCTTCTTGCTGTTTCCTTGTATTCTCTTGCAGCAAATTAGCATGAAACTTTTTTTGTTCTATCCTCTCCCTTTCTCGATTTTTGAGATCTTCAAGCTTCTTAGATGCTAGTTTCGTTCTTTCTTTAATAGGCATTTTCAGCATTTTTATATCAGTTGGTTTTGAAAGATCATCAAACTCGACATCATTATCATTATCTAAAATAATATCTGGTAAAGAGACTTTTTCTGAAGAAATAGTTTTTTCTTTTTCAGGAGTTTTTTTACTACTCTCGGTAGACTTTTTTGCTCGAGGTCCTTTGTAATTTGGTTTTCCTATTCTTGCCTTTCCCCTTCTTGCTTTATTGATACCAGGGTTAGGAGGTACAACTCTAATTGGATAAAAAATGTTGGGTGATTTGTTTTTAGTTTGAAATTCAAATATGTCTTCTTCTTCTTCACTAAGTTGAATTTTATTGTCAGTTGAAAAGGATAAAGATGTTCTGGGGTCTTCGGAATGTTTTGGCTCTTGGTCTATATCCATATGCATTTCATTTTCGCTTGGAGTGGCGTTTCTTCTTTCCTGTTGGGGTTTTCTTTTTTTCAACAAAGCAGAATCATCATCGTCTTCCGTTTCATTATCGGAAGTATTAGTAATTGTGGCAATAAGAGAAGCAGCCTTACGTTTGCTGGCCCTGGGGCGTAAATCGTTGAGCTGCTCTGCTTCTTCTGGTTCGCTCTTTGTCATCAACTTTCTATCCAAACTGAAGTTGCGAGTGCCCACCTACAGAAACGTTGAAATTAAAATTAGAAATAAAGCAAAATGAAGACAACTGGTTGTGGTTTTTTAAAGAAATACTATTTATTCAATATGTTTTTCATCGATTACAGTTCGTTATCGATTAAGCTGTTCATAATGTCGGTATACAAATCAATTTTTTTTTCAATTTTCTGTGCACACAAAATTCTAGAAATACTAGTACTTTACTTCATTTAAGCAAGTTCGCATGTTCTGAAAATTAAGGAGGTTGAATATCAAAGCTGCACAACATTAGTATTTTAAGATTAAAATAAAAAATAATGCATTTAAGTTTAGTTTTCCTGAAAGTTGAACTACTTTGACTTTCAACTGCTGTTTTCGAAATCTAAAGTACATATAATGTTATGAGCTGACAATGATAAGACACTAATTTTCGAAAAAGTGACACTCATTTTATCGAAAAGAAAAATCAAAGGAATAAATTTTAGGTAGAAAAATTTACAAGACTAAAAATTTGTGTTTCTTTAAATTCTAATATTTAATCCCGGTAGAATTGCAAATATTATATTATTTATCTAGGCATAATAATCTTAGACAAGTTTGTACTTTCTTCAGACTTCGTTTTGTTATTGCACACTTCCTGCATTGATACATTATAAAATTAAAAGTCAGTGGAAAGTTCAAATTCCGTATATGGAAAAAGTTATAATTTCCTTAGTATTATTGTTAAACTTCTATACTCAACTCAATAATCTTCTTTTAAACATACATAATTTTTAATTCAACCCTTGAATTTCAACTAACCCTATGGTTTTTACTTCTTAAGCGTGATATATTCAAACCTATTTAAAAATATAATTAGCATGGAGAAATAATTTCAATAAAGAATGGATCTGTCACTTTCACTGATACAAAGTTTTTATTTACCCGTTTAAATACCTCTAGTTAAATAAATTAGCTATAATGCAATTTTTAAATAATCCAAACCAAAGTGAAAATGTATTTAAACTATCAGTCATTACCAATGACTTTTATTTCCTAATTTTTGTTTAAAACTTTTAAAAATAAATAAAGTGAGGCTCAAAGAAGGCTTCATGAAATTATTCTCAAACTGGAAGCACTTGTGTTGTTTTATAACGATCTACACTTTGAACTAATTTTTAAAATTACCAAACACTATACATGAAGATTTTCACCCAAATAATTAATTAAATTATTTCTAACCTTCATAACAAAAATAATTTTTTGATACATTTTTAGAAAAATAAAATTTTGTTACTTATTTAATAAGGTAATGCGTGACTTATATACTGAACGTAAATATTTCGCATTCATACTCCTTGACGTGAATAAGTTTTATAACTACATTGAATTAAAAAATAAAAAAAATTCAGTAAAATATTCGTCAGTCTTAAGTTAGAGTTTTAAGTTCTTCAACAAGTGGAATGCATTTAAAAATAGTAAACTAAAAAAGATGGAAATTTTACACGAAATTTTTTTATCTTGTAAAAAATGCTTTTGTTAGGATTTAAATTGTAGATATCAGTAGATTATCAAGTAAATTCGTGTTTTTTTGAAGAATTAAGTCTGTAGAATTGGTCTAAAAGTCATAGGAATGATAGGATACATGGGAATGGATGGAGGTACCCACCTTGATGGGTGACCCCCACATAAATTCCTTATCATCAGCAGCTGGAATATTGTAAGCGATCCACTCATCTCGAACTTGTTGTAAGTAATCACTAATTTTGTTGACAAGTTCTTTAGGAGTGAACTCTGAATTTTTCAAGTCGCTGCACAAAGAAAATGGTTCGCTTTCGTTAATAAATAGACGTTCTGGCTTACACAAAGGCTTTTCATCTTCATTTGTTTTTATATTCAGAGGATCTAATTGTAGTTTCTTCCGCTTTTCCATTTTTTTCTCCGAATCAGTTTTTTTAGTAAGATTTGGTTTTGGTGTTTGTTCCTTTTTGTGAGAGCGATCATTGGATTCTGAAGTTGAATTTATTTCATTATTTTCACTTCTGGCACGAACCATATTTTCTGAGGATGATTTGTTACTTTCAACCGCGTTTGAGTAACTTCGTTTAGATTCTGGACTAATGTTTTTAGTTGAAATTTCAGGTGGCGACACATTTTCTAGTTCTTCGTTTGGAGGATGACCCGGTGGAGTTTGTGGTTGCGACTGAAACATGAAACATTATCATTTCATTTGTTTCTTCGTGTGTTTAGTTCTTTAAATTAAAGAAAGTGTTTTGTTTTGGTGCATAAACCACAATGATTAAGATATATATGTACAGTAATGTCCACATATGCCTTGTACTTGAAGTTGCTGCTTAAAATTGAAAGTCTATTAAGAATCTATAGATTAATAAGAAAAATCCTATTAATGTTTTTCATTTTATGGACTTTAAAAAAATTGTATTTAATATAAGGGGCATTTCTAAATCATTTTAAGTTTTTCACATAGGATAAGGTTGATTTTTTATGAAAGGTTTATTTCAATAAAGAATGGATCCATCAATTTCACTGATACATAAGTTTCAATTTACTTTTTATATATTTTATTTATTTATTTAGTAGGCCAAGTTAGATGTACGATAACGATAGTGGAGTCAAATAATGTGCAGCTGTTTTTCTTTTAAGAGAATGTTTGTTAATAGACGGGTATTCGTATTATGAATTTTCGAAAATATTTTTAGAACTACGTTTATAATCTTTGAAGTAAAAAAATATAGGTTAAATATACATTTTTCATCGTATTCAATGTATTCTAGCAGTCGAATTAAAAAATTAATTACAGCCGAATAAGTGTTTTAAAAAAGTGATATATATTCAAAAACTAATTTGCAATAAACATTAAAGACGTTAAAACTGAAACTATGTATCCATTTACATTTTAGTGATAATATATATGAATTATTGAAAATAGAACTGCGGTGCCTTAATTCCATAAAATTGTTATTTAAAAATTTGTGAGTATTAAGTACTATTACTTACGTTCTGGTACATACTTCCTTCTGCATCTTGTTTAGACTCTTTGACGGCAGTATATACCTGGATCATTTCTTTTGAATCCATGCCTTCTTCAAACAAGTTTTCTTCTATAAATGAATAAAATTTAACATGATAGCTGATCTTACCAATAAAAATTGTTTATTAAACATGATTAATGAAATCAACATTGAATGCATATCGTATTCATAACGTTCAAGAGGCAATGTAAATTTTAAATTATTAGATAAATCAATTTCAGTACATTTTTAAGATCTTATATAAAATTATTATCGAAATCAAAGTAAAAATGAGTTTTTTTACTTCTTTGAAGACAAATAATAATATCATAAAACTGACTTATTTTTTAATGTAAGAAAATAAAATTTATGCTCAAGTGTAAGCTTCAGCCTAAATTATAATATATAAATTGCAGTCCTATCCGCAGTTTACAAAAACAACTCACTGGTCAAAAAATCTTTGATATGCTCGATCTGCTTCTCTTCGATTTCGGTCCCAGACATTTTAGAAGATTCCTTGGTATCCTCTTGTGATGTTATTGTGTCCTATAAATTTATGTACTTTTGAGCAACTAGTGCTCAATGTGAAATTTTTTATAAAAAATTTAGATTATAATTTTATTAGAAAATGTTGATGAATTGAACTTATAAACATAAATAAATTTGTCAAACGACTTGAAATAACTATATTCTCTGACTATACAAAACTACACAAAGCTATGAAGACAAATCTAGCAAATAATAGCAACATAACCTACATAATTACTACTACTACGCTTTTCCTAGAAAACTCATAGAACTACTAAGAAGTAAGAACAACTAACGAACTAACTAACTACTATTGCAGTAGTGCATAGAACTAAAATTCTAACTTCCGGCGCATACAGTGACATCTATGGCTTCTACCGATTGGTTAAAATACAGAATGTCCAGAGATTTGACCAATCATGAACGTTTATGGCTTGTTATGTTTCCACAATCTGAAATAGGATTGGTTGTTTTATCAGAAATTCCTAATAAAATCGTCATATGAAAAAAATAGAGAAGTGCTTTTATGTTTGAAATTTCGGTCTTCGGTTACCGGTTTTTGGCGTCTTTGGTTAGAACAGTTGAATTGAACAGGTGCCGAATCCGTGGATATTTTTAACAATTATCATTACTTTTATTAATTATAAGCCGGTAATTTGATACTTAAGTGGTTTGATTTTTTTTCGATACATGAAAGTAGATACATCAAGGAAAATTTATTACAGCATACTGTTTGTGAATCTGTTTTGTTCGTACGTAGTACAGAACTGAATGTTTTAGTGAGTTGAAGTATTTTTGAGTTTCTATCAAGTAAGTCATGTCTTTTTCTATTGAGCTTTAATTATTTTATCTTAATATGTGATATTTTCAACTCAACTTGTTTGAATCATGCCGTAAAATAACACGATGATTTTCTATAATATGATTTTTTCAAAAGGGAATTTATGTTTGAATTTTAGAGAGTAAAAATGGGTGACGATTTAATTCGTGTGGCTGTTCGAATAAGGCCACTTGTCCCTTCAGAACTAGAGAAAGGATGTCAAGAATGTTTAAACGTAGTTCCAGGAGAACAGCAAATACAAATAAAACCCACAGACAAAGCATTCACTTTTAATTATGTTTTTGATACCGACATTGGACAAGCAGAATTTTACAATACTGCAATTAAAAAAATGATCACACACATATTTCAAGGTAAAGTCCAAAATATCTAGTCAGTTGCACATCACACATTATTTATTGATATTGAAATAATTCAAATCTTACAAAAATATATGTTATTTTCTCTATTAATTTCATGATTTATTTTTAAGTATCTTTGTTTTTCAGGTTACAACGTAACTATTCTCGCTTATGGCCAGACTGGAAGCGGCAAGACCCATTCTATGGGCACTAACTATTCCGAAAACAGTGAAAGCGATGGCGTTATACCTCGTGCAGTAGAGGATATATTCGAAACTATTAAAACGCAAGAAGAATGGGATTATAAAGTAACAGTTGTTTTTATGGAACTTTATCAAGAGCAGCTATATGACTTATTAGCTAATAAACAGAAAAATCAATGCATCGTGGACATTCGTGAAGATGCAAAGACAATAAAAATAGTAGGTCTTACTGAAAGAGAGGTAACGAATGCTAAAGAAACTCTCCAATGTTTGGCTGATGGCTCGCTTTGTCGAGCTACTGGAGCAACAGCTATGAACACCCACAGTAGTCGCAGTCACGCGATATTCACGATATCGGTACATCAACAGAAGAAAAATGATCCGTGGGTTTTCGATTTTAAAAAGAAATTTGTTATCACTATTTGCATGTTACTCACTGTATTTTCATCTCCTTACTTTTTACTAGAACCAACACAAGGACAGCAAAGTTTCAATTGGTAGATTTGGCTGGCTCCGAGCGAAGTAAAAAAACTCAAGCAACAGGTGAACGATTCAAAGAAGGTGTTAATATAAATAAGGGTCTCCTAGCTTTAGGTAATGTAATTTCGCAGTTAGGAGAATGTGGAACAGCATCTTATGTTGGGTATCGAGACAGCAAACTCACGAGACTTTTGCAAGATTCTTTAGGAGGAAACTCAATGACATTAATGATTGCCTGCGTAAGTCCGGCAGGTTAGTATTACTTATTAACGATGTCTTTTATATGATGGTTTTTTTAATTATATTTATTTTTATACTTGTTTCATGAAATAATCTTTATTTTAGACTATAATTTAGACGAAACAATGAGTACTCTGAGATACGCAGATCGTGCCCGAAAGATTAAGAATAAGCCAGTAATAAATCAAGACCCTCAAGTAGCTGAAATAAATCGTTTAAAGAAGGTGATTCAAGAATTAAAGATGGCGAGATTGAGTCAAGAAATCCAAGGTTTCTCTGCCTGTCCACCTGAGCACCAGGAATTGGAGGAAAAAAATCAGACTCTGCAAAAGAAGTTGAGGGCTGTGACAGAGAAGCTTAGTGCTCACTTAATAGAGCTAGTTCACATGCACGAACGTGCAGAACTGGCTGAGCAAGCAAGAGAAAAAATGAAGACTGATATTGCGAATATTTCGGAAGAATGTGAACAACTTCTAAAAGAATTTGAAGTCTCTCCAGAGAACATAGAGAGTCACCAAAAAAAAATAGAGTCTATAAGAATGAAAATAATTGGTAAGTTAATTTGATTTTATATTTCTTTATGTAATAAGATATAAATATAACATAATTTAAATCTTTGTTCACATTCAAAATTTGTAGTTCTGCAAAGTGACCACAAGAAGACTGCCGAGGAACTTGTGAACCATGATTTGACATCAGGCTCACAACCATCTTCCATAAAAATGGAAGAGGATGAAACTGGAGACGATATTGCAAACGAGACTTACGATTTGGATGAAAAGCACGAGGAACATACTCTTCGACAAGCACAGACAATAGATCAAGTGCAAACAATAACTAGAGAGCTTGCCATCAAAGAAGAGCTAGTTTCTAAGCTACTTCAAAATGTCACGGAAGACTCAGAGCAGTTGCATGCACTGCGAGAAATGGAGAATGAAATAAATAAGCTTCAAGCTGAAAAAGAAGAATTGCAACAGCAATTAAACAGTGCACAAAATAATAAAGCTGCGTCTAGATTGGCTGAAACTCGTAGAAAGAAGGTTCAAGAATTAGAGAAAAAAATCTCGGAGTTGTCGCGTAAGTGTACAGAGCAGAACAAAATAATCAAGCAGAAAGAGAAGTCGGATCAACAAATTAAAAACTTAGCGAACGAAATTCAGTCTTTGAAGCAGACAAGAGTCAAGTTAATTCGTCATATGCGCACGGAGGCTGAAAGATTTAGTAAATGGAAGCTTTCGCGGGAACGAGAACTTTCTAAGTTGAAGGATCAAGATAGAAAACGAGTCAACCAAATGGCCAGATTGCAAACGCAACATAATAAGCAGCAGAATGTTTTAAAAAGAAAAATGGAAGAGGCTCATGCTATCAACAAGAGATTGAAGGTATAAAAAGTCTTGTCTATGAAAAGATTGAATGAAATAATAAAGTAACATTTTATTATTTAATACTCATTTATTTTTTAGGAAGCTTTGGAAAAGCAGAAAAAAGTACAGCAAAAACGTTCTGAGAAAGCGACAAGTAAAGATAGTATTCAGACATGGATTTCTCAGGAATTGGATGTTCTTCTAAGTACGGTTGATGCGGAATGTTCTCTGGAAAGGCTCATGCAAGACAGAGCTCTCTTGGTTAATCAGTTAAAAGACCTCCAAGAAAAGAAGGAAGATTACGACCAAGCTGTTTTCCAGAAACAAGAAGCTGACCTCACTGAATTTATCGAATTACGTAACGCGCAAATCACCGACCTGCAGCAGAAAATATTGGAATCTGACCAAGGTATGTTCTTTGTATTAATTATTAATTTTTGTTCAATGTCATTTTTACAATTATGATAACTTTTTAAATTACTAATTTTTTTCCAGATAATCAGGCCAACAGTAGGTGGCAAAGTATTACCTCGATAAGAGACGCAAAAGTTGCTCTGAAATCTCTTTTCGATCTGACGACAGAGGATAGAAAGAAACGATATACGATGAAATGCGAGATTGATGACCTTAAGGTTAGATATGATTTAAAATGTAATAAAATAATATCATTCTTTGAATATATTTTAATTTGACATGTTTAATAAATAGGACGAAATAGAAAAGTTAAAGGTCTTAGTAAGACAACAGGAAATTCGGGAAAAAGAGCAGAAACTCATCCTTCCTCTGTTAAATTCTCCGGTTGTGGTAAAGAAGGAAAATAAGGAAATGCTAGAGCAATTAGAATTCTTCAAAAATCGCTGTGAAGAACTTGAAAAAGAGGTAAAGGAGGCAAATGAGAGGACGACGAGTCAGAATTCTAAAAAGAAAAAAGCAGCTAAACCAAAATCTTTATTGGATACTCCGGAATATAATGCTATTATCTTAACAGACGAAAGTCTAGTTGATGATGATGTCGAAAATGATCCAGATTGGACGAAAACACCACTTTACAACCGAATCCAAAAGCTCATGGTATTAATTATTGAAATGATAGGACATTGTGTTTATATTTTTATTTCACGTAAAAAATATTCTGATATTTAATTTTGTTTGTTACAGAACAACACGAGGAACGTGACAGTTGAGCAACGTGGAGCATTGAAAAGATCGTCTGACGGAGAAATTAAGTGTGCTTGTAAAACGAAATGCACAACACGATTGTGTAGTTGTAGGAAAAATGATCTTCCCTGCAGTAATTGCAACTGCAATCCGGAAAATTGTCAAAACAAGAGTGAAGATCATGTAAGTTAAATTTTATAATATAATATTGAGTGAAAGACTGGTTAATGTTTTATATAATTTAGTAAAATGAAATTTCATTACAGACACGACGAACACTGTTCCCAGACTTGTCTGAGGATGCTAAACGGGCGCGGTGAGTGACTATATTTTACTAAAACATATATTTAAATACGTTATGAACAACAATATTTAAAAAAAAAATTTTCACCCAGGCTTGGAGAGTTACAACAAAGCAACACTGATTCATATGAAGATAACGAATCTTTGTGATTGTCATCGTTATCAGTAAATAGAATGCTATACAAAAATGACATTTTAAATAATGTAAATCAAGTAGGCTTAATCTGTTTTTAATTCTTAGAGGCTCTTTTACAATATGAAGTATTTTTGGCACTCGACTTAATTTGTACATTTGGAGGGAACTTAAGTTTCAATAGAGGAACTGTTTTTATTTAAAAATTTCAGATCACATTTTATTCGAAATATTCATTCCAGGTAAGTTCAAATTAAATTTTTTAATTAAGTTCGTTAAAAATATTTATTCTTGCAAAGCGGGTTTGAGGGAAGGTAACTTCAATTCTTGGTCTTCATTCCCTGACGCATTCAGTTGATGATGTTTAATTATAATTTTCCATCTCAGTATTGTTTCAGCAGCTTGGTCAGATCTAGAACTTTCTGAAATTATTGAGGATTCATCACTAGGAAAATCATCAATTTCGTTATAACGTTTTGTCATTGAGTGTAACTCAGGAGATTCGTAATGTACTTCGACTGGAGATACTGTGAAATCAGTTTTTGGGATAATTTTATCTAATGCATCAGAAGTTTTAACCCGGAGCCTTGGTTCTTTCATTTGTAAAGGTGCCTGTTCATTTCAATATTCTTTGATCGAGATTTTAGTTTTTCTGATTTGAAATAATGAAAACTTTAAGGATCAAATATTTTAAATGGAATGTTTTTTTTAACAGCTTCTTTTGTAATTGAATTTGTTTCTATTTTAACATTTAATATTTTTGATTCATTTTCTTTTGGTGATTCTTCGAGTGTAGAAATTTTTTTCTTAGTATTTTGTAGCAAGTTTGAGAATTAAGTAGAGAGATTACTCAGAGAGTTAAAAGATTCTGGGAGGGTTGACCCAGTGTTTTCGAAATTTTCCGAAGCTTCTTCGATTTTATACATATCTTCCTGACTTTTTAATAAGATAAGGGGTACTCGTTTTATAACCAATTTTTCGACGATATACTCATATTTACTTCCATTGTTTACAAAACTTTCATTAATTGAAGATTTTTTAAAGCAACATCGAAAAAATGATTCCCAGCAATATGATTCATTTTCTTGGAGTTTATTACTCATAACGAAGAACTAAATATATTTTTAAGATGAAAATACAAAGGCGTGGGTAATCCGATGAGTCTGAAGTGTCAAAAAAAGATCTTGGATTTTACTTTACATAGAGGTTCTTCGTTTTTATATCAATTTCTAAACCAGTTTTCGAGAAAAATTACACTCCAATGTTTTGAGATATTTCATTGATATTAATCAAACAAACGCAGTAACTTTAGAATAAACTATAGTTACATTCACTCTTTAAATTCATAATGGAGCTTATAAATGACAAATATTTATTATGATTTGTTTCATTCTGCATTTGGAAAATTACCGCGAAGTATAACACTCTGATACTGACACTGTCGCTCCGTCCAAAAATTTCGAGTCGAGCTCAGTACGTACGTACGTAGCTAATCAAATGAGTACTTTTTCTCATTTGCTTCACGTCAACGTCGCATAAGAAAGCGACTACAGTAAAACCTCATTTATCGGGATCTCGCAACCTCATTTATCGGGACATTTTGTTTCTCCTCCAGCCACCACTCCTTGTACATAGTGACATAGTTTGCAGATGTTTCATTTGCAGAAGTTTTATTATGTCAATTTTTTTACATACCTTCGTATTATATATACCTTCGTTACCATTACTAAATGTCAACATACAATAAGAGTCATGGCAACCCACTATGAGACTGTTGGTGGTAGTGGGGAGCCCTTCCAAATCCCGATAAACGAGGTGTTCACATTTCAAGGGCGTCCCGATAAATGAGGTTTTACTGTATACATAATACATGTGTGTATAGGGACCGAGCGTTCGGCGGGAGGGGATAGAAGAATCGGTCGCCGCGCTCGCAGTGGTGAAAAGTGAAACTTATGGAGTAAATATATGTACGTGTTGTTATAGCAAAATTCAATAACAATGGGTTTTTCATGTTGTATAGTTAACTATAAAAATACAGCTTCGAATAGCAATTATAAATTTTTTCGATTCCAAACTGCCGCTCACAAAATACAGCAAAGAGTTCAATGGATTTCTGCAATAAGACTCATTGTTAAAGCAAAAACTTTAACGATACCCAGTCAGAAGAAGATAAAGAATAAATGTTGCAGTACGGTAACCAAGGAGTATGCTGAGATAAATCATTGAGTGAAGAATCCCAAGAGTTGGGAACAGGAAGACGTTATTTTCAAGGCTACGAGTCACTGTAAAAAAAGGAACAACTTTTGGACTTGGCTGGAGTTAGTTATGGCACTTTTGATTTTTTGTTAGAAAGAACACTCGTACCATCAGATAACTTTAAATGTAGTCGAAAGAATTCCAATCCTAAAATCCATAATTAAATTGTTCAAGTCTGGTCATATTTTTGATTTACTGAAAAAAATCTTACCTACTGAATGTAAATACATATACAGAAAGTAATTACAGTACCGGTCAGAATTGTCCGGACACCTGTTTTTCGATAAATCATTAAATCATCCTAATTTGAATTATGTAAGTGAAAAAATTTGATCTCTTAATTAAATTTGAAGCTATCAAAATTCTTTATAAAATGAGCCCAGCATGAATTCGTTTTGTTAAATTTTGGAGAAGTTATTGCAGAAATAGTCAAGATTTCAATGCTTTCTTAAATTTTAAATAACTTTCAAATTAATCAACATTTTTTAATGTTCTTGGACTAATTTTAATGCTAAATTTCTAAAAAATCGATCAAAATTCTTGGAATTGATGTGTAATTTTTTTCTTACATACTGCACGTGGTTAAAGTTCAAATAAAAAAGTTGGAAAAATTCCAATATTGCTTTTGCTTAGAAAAACATTTTTATAAGATATATGAAACATATAATCATGCATTTTGTATCGAATCCCCTTAAAATATATATTCATATGATCTTTGTTATGATTTACCTACAGATGAAATGTTTTCGAAATTTCCCTACTTTTTTCTTACAATTTCAACTCCTTGCATTATGCAAGAAAAAAATGTATAGATTTATAATGATAATTTAGTGCGAATCTGTAAAATCTTAGCTCTAAAATGAGTCCAAGAACATTAAAAAATGTTGATCACTTCGAAAGTTATTCAAAATGTAAGAAAGCATTGAAATCTTGACTATTTCTGCAATAACTTCTTCAAAATTTAACAAAACGAATTCATGCTGAGTTTATTTTATAAAGAATTTTGATAGCTTTAAATTTAATCAAGAGAACAAATTTTTTTACTTATATAATTCAAATTAGGATAATTTAAGCAATTATCAAAAACCAGGTGGCCGGACAATTCTAACCGGTACTGTACGAGCTAACGACCTTGCAATCGTCGTGTAAATATATCACGAACATAACCTTACATGATCGAGTCTATCTTAGTAAAATCACAATTTTCCACTTTTATACTTACTGTTTATAATTTATATATATTGACACTCGATGCTTTTAATACGATTGAACTCCAATCGATGCTCTGTAACTGTTCTATTTTGATATACAAATTATTTTCATGCTATTTACCTGGCATTGCTGCAAAAATTTTACTCCATTAGTTCGTCTGTTTCAGTCACCAGATAGCGCGACATGCTTTTCTCGGTCCCTATAGCAGATGACTTCTTACGATACGTGCATGGAGACTAGATATAAGGAGACCAATCTCCATATATCCATTTCCGAAATGAAGTTCTGCCAAGTACATAGTTACAAAACTTCCCGATGAGGGCATGTGTGTTCCCTGGGTGCAAAATGGCGACGTCTAATACACGATGCTTATAAACCGTGGATGCCGCCATTTTGCACTCAGGGAACACACGTGCCCTCATCGGGAAGTTTCCTAACTAAGTACTTGGCAGAACTTCATTTCGTGTTTTGTGAAGTACAGCCATAAGAGATTCGTCTCCTTATATCTAGTCTCCATGTCTATCTTCATGTAAGCGACTTGGCAGGAGCAACGGCACGGTAAGTGCCCGGCTTGTAAGTGTTGTCACGTCGGCGGTCCGATCGTGCGGGAATATTCAAATGATCTCTACTTATCGTAAGTAGTATAACTGTTAGGTTCGGGATGCTGCTTCAATCTTTGATACGATTACCTGAAATAATTTGGGTGGTAGCGAACAATAAGAAATATAATATAACTTGAGTTTTTTATTTAAAATTCACTTCGCGAGTTGAAGTTATGATTTTAATGTCATGCACTAACAAAATGTCAATTCTACGAGTCGTTTTGCAAACGCCGAAGAGAGAACGACTTTTTCACGAGAAAAGTTGAAGGATTTCTGCTATCTAACTTCGCTGGTCTCTTTTTCTATCCAAGTTCAAGTACCTCGCGAGGCCCTCTCAAATTGGGGCTGGTGTAACTATCTTCGCTTAACCAATGGCGGTCCCAAAAATCATCCTAAAACTATCCCTTAGAACTACGAGTCACGCCCTTTAAGGTTCGCTGGAGAGGGAAGATCGAGTGGCGACACTTTCTTCTTGATTCTAGGAATACTTGAGGCGCTCGAGACAAGGACCCCTTCTTTTTTATAACCGATGGCTCGGGGCTATATGTCCCAGACCCTTCGGTGAGGAAACCCCAAACACGTGCGACTGTAATCTAAAAGTTGTCATAGAAACCCGTACTAGAGCTTGGGAAGGCTATAAAATCAATTATTGAAATTTGAAGCAACTAAAAAAAATGCTTTCTGTTAAGAAAGCATTTCCGAATCATTTCATGAGTTGGGAAAGTTGGAGAGATGAAAATTTATGCTTTTCAAAGTGGTCTGTTTCGAACCTCTCAAATTTACAGTTTGCAGATGTTGTTGATCATATGGACGTGACTTTGACGCATTCTTAAGTTTCACATTTATAATTCTGGAATTTCTAGAATGCTCCATGGGAAAGTATCTATTCTACTTCTAAATACAATTTCTATTTTCATAATTCGCTAAAAAATATTCTTATATAAATTTGAATTATTCGCGCTGGTCGGTATGGTAGATTTCGTAAAGACTAATTATCATGTAAGGTAAAACCAAGAAGGAATAATAAGGAGACCTATCTTCATGTAAGCGACTTGGCAGTAGCAACGGCACGGTAAGTGCCCGGCTTGTAAGTTGGAAGTAGTGGAAAGGAGTGCGTAATTGCGCAGTTGTCCTCTTCTTACTCACGAAAAAATGTGCGAGTGAGATGAATATGTCAAATTTTCAAATTGATCTAAGCCAGAGTGGTTATGTTGATTAATTTTTTGATCATTTGCAAGCGGCAGATATTTGTTCAATTTCAATTTAGTTTTAAAAAAAATACATAATTACCTCAGGACTCCTATAAAGCTAAAAATAGTTTTTTCCTTTAAAGGTGAGAGAATTTAATCCGCGAAATTTTCAAGATTTTGAAGATCGCATGTAATATAATATGATGCATTTAATATAATAAATTTTTATCTTAGCATTGTCTTGTCGCGTACCGGGTTGCATAACCTCTCTGGCTTAGATCAATTTGACAAGTTCGTCTCACTCGCACATTTCCCCGCAAGTAAGAAGAGGACAACTGCGCACTTGCGCACTCCTTTCCACTACTTCCAACTTACAAGCCGGGCACTTACCGTGCCGTTGCTCCTGCCAGATTCGGAAAAGTTTCCCATGGCACTTTGGTCTCCTTATTATTCCTTCGTCTAGTCTCCATGGGCGCGTGCTTTCGCTTATTCTGCGACGTTGCCACATCTATTTAATCGCCGTCGGTTACTGGAGAAAAATTATATTTTTGTTACTTAATTGGATTTTGCTACGTTTACACATATCCAATTGAGATATTTTAACTTGCAAAATGATGCTTATATTCCCATAAGGTTAAGTGTTAATCGTCTCAAAATGCAATTACTAATTACTCCCCTCCGGTGTACCCTAGGTCCTCAAAAATTTAACTGAGTCATTTCTGGCTTAATGTTCACCAGTGATTTCAATTTTATCAATATCTGAACGGTATTTCCATTTACGACAGAGCAGTAAAGATGATGAAGTGGCTGCAAGTGACGGGAATCTGGATGATTCAAATTTGCCGCAACATCACAATCACAATTCGCGTTTCAAAACTTTTTGAATGCGTTTGGAATTGGCGTGTTATATTTAAATGATTACGAATAGAAAGAATTAGACTGGAAGAGCGAGGGGGAGGGAAGGGTCTTACATCGTATCTTTTTCTATCCAAAGTAATGCCATAGGTAGATTAAAAAGAATAAAAATTAAAGAGAAAGAGACAGTGATCCCAGAACGTGGGAGCTGGCGGCCCCCACCATAGATGCCTCGAGCTCATTGTGTCTTCCTCATTCAACCAACCTATGGCAGTCGAGCGAGGAAGAAGCCATGAGCTGGTGGGGTCTATGGTGGGGGCCGCCAGCTCCCACGTTCTGGGATAACTGGAAAGAGATGCAACGCGACATGAGAGTGTGAGTGTAGAGGGCAGTTCAAGTCTAATGTTGACATATTGAGACTATTAAATTAGAATGCGACACTGGCGGTCATTTCACGAACTACACAATATGGCCGCTACCACGGACAAACGTCAATGTTGTCATAAGGAGTAATTGAGTATTCGGTGATTCCGAATACGTCAATAAACAGGCTGAGTGGCTAAGGATTCTAAAAGTTAAAGACGAGGAAAAGGAACTTTTAGTTTGTTCGCTGCACTTTGTAAAAGACGACTACAGTTTTCCATCTTTTTGACGAAAATGTCATTGTTTTTTAAGTAAACGGACGATTCAATTGTTAAATTCCCGGTCACAACATGTGGATCAGATTTTATTCCGCTTGTTTGGAAACATAAAGCGTTTAGCTGTATATTTGCAGCGGTTCTTTCCGTTACCCCGCACATAACTAAGAGACCAGAATTTATAATTTCTTGGCCTTCGCGCATATTTCGCGTTGTAGGAGTTGCTGCAGTGTATCTGTATAACTCCTACAGCGATATCGTCAACATTTTTCGGCTTCACTCGCGTAATTGGGAAAAATCGCGATTTTACCCATACTTCCAATCCTTCCAATGATATTTTGCGGCCATACTTGCGTCGGCACAACAGCGCTGCCGTTCCCGCGGTGGTAGTTTTTTTCCTCAATTGAAATTGTATTGAAATTAAGGTTAGGTGGAACGTTTCTTTATAGGTAATACTAATAATCTGCCAATGGGATGCATTTTTGAACCATATGAAAATGGTGAAGCAAGTATATTTATTATATCTATAAAATGATGTCTGGTTTCAAGCATACACAAAAGAAATCAGTATCTTAAATCCATAATTTTAAATTAGAATAATATTATAATTATCATTATTATTGTATGCTTTAAGATTTTTACTCAAACCACACAGTAAAATAAGGACTCCAAGTCAACTGAGACCAGAGAGTTCATCTTCTAATGAGAAAAACGATAATAATTATCAGATGTCATTAGATAATTATGTAAATTAAAAAGATTCCACCCATAACAATGACATAGATGAATACGAAATTTCATGATTTAAATTTCGCGCCAAAATTTTGCTAGTTAGTAACGCCACTGCGGCACTGTCTTCAAAAATACAATCTCAGTTGAGTACACTTTCTGCGCGCAAACCGTGCAAACGCGATTTTTATTGTGGCAAGTGGCAACGCTGACCACATGGAGACTAGATATAAGGAGACCAATCTCCATATATCCATTCCCGAAATGAAGTTCTGCGAAGTACATAGTTACAAAACTTCCCGATGAGGGCATGTGTGCAGTGTGTCCAGATTTGACACGCGAACTAGTGTTCTAAAATTCCCGGTGTGTCTTTTTCTAGCCTATAGCACCATGTTTTTCCAGTAAAGGACGCCGCTATAAGTTAAAGAAAGACACACCGGCAATTTTTGAACTCTAACGTGAACGTTACGCACACAACACCAACAGCAGTACGTACGTGAGAATGGTTACGCGCGCAGCGTAGTGTGTCTGCTGTTTGCAGTGGTTCTCTGAGATTTCTCTGGGTTTCTCTCCTTGACAAGGAACCTTCAACCAGAGAAAACTCAGAGAACCACTGCGAAAAGCAGACACACTACGCTGCGCGCGTAACCATTCTCACGTACGTACTGCTGTTGGTGTTGTGTGCGTAACGTTCGCGTGTCAAATCTGGACACACTGCATGTGTGTTCCCTGGGTGAAATATGGCGACGTCTAATACTCGATTCTTATATACGGTGTATGACGCCATTTTGCTGGAAGGAAACACACGTGCCCTCATCGGGAAGTTTCCTAACTAAGTACTTGGCAGAACTTCATTTCGTGTTTTGTGAAGTACGGCCATAAGAGATTGGTCTCCTTCACAGTCGTATAGACAGGTCTGGCATCTCCCGTGGTGGGGGATGTTCCCTTATTGAAGTTAGAATGTTTCATAGTTTTGCCACGGATAGCGCTGGTATCGAGTAGTGGCCCGATGACCGCACCGTAGCACGTATGTATATAGATATACCCACAACGTAGTCAGGTGTGTAAGCTGTCTGTAAACCACGGGTATTCCATTCAACTTTTCGATTGCAGCGCTGCCCAAGCGGTCACTTTCGAAACTACTACTCGTCACGATAAGGGAACATCCCCCACCACGGGAGATGCCAGACCTGTCTATACGACCGTGGTCTCCTTATATCTAGTCTCTATAGCTGACCAGCTGACGTGCAGTGTGCAGCAGCCTTGTCCGACTAAAAACAAAATGGCGGTTCCTTAATGATTACAGTTTCTATGTGCAAAGTTTTCTCACCAGGGCGGCGCTGCACGCGGCACGCTCTACAAAAGCATTGTACTAATAGACAAATATTTAAAAAATTTTAAATAATTAAGTTTCTGAACAATATGAAATGAAAAAATGTTCCTAAAATGATTCTAGGACATAAAATACACATTTTCCATAAATCAATTAATACAAATTAAAAAAAAAGAACACATTAAACTTCGTAAAATACATACTGTGGATACGCATGAAGAATTCTTGAGACCCTGAACAAAATTTTTTTTATGTTATTCCCATATAATTGAAAATATATTTAAAAATAAATAAAAAGCTTAAGCTTCTAAATAGAAGTATTTTCCATTTTTATTTTCCAGCTTCAAACGAATGAAGTGAAAAATAAATATTTTGTTAAGCCCTGTGTTCAGCATAAAAAACCATGCGAAGGGAAATATATACTCAATTAAAGATTTGTAAATGTAACAAAAAATATTCATTACTATAAAATTTGCTAGTACATATTTTAAATTTTTAACATGTACAGATCGATGATGACTAGTTAAGTGTCGCAAAGCTTGGCTGCTTTTTTCTTCAAGACGCTAACTTTTTTAATCTCAGCCATTTCCTGTCTTACGAATTGTCTCATTCTTATTTAAAATAAAATTAAATCACATATGCTAACATCTCTACAGCTTCATTGGCATGTTCTTTGCATTGAAAAATAAATTTTGTTTCATCTGATGAAATTAAGTCGTCTAGAATTAGATCAAAAGGATTGCTAGACCGGCAATGTTTGTTAAATAGATATTCGACGACTGTGATAAGCTTGTATAACTTAACATTTGGATGTATGAAATCTTTATTTATTTTTGCAAATCTACTCAAACTTTCAGGTAACTGATCACAAGAAAAAGATATCGTATCTGCATTAATTTCAGAAGTAGTCAAAAATGCATTTAAGTATGTCGAACACTGAGTGTGCTGTTTAATGTATGCAGTTATCCATATACTAATGATCAACTTGTTCGCGGGAAGTTTACTGTAGCTCAAACTTCCTCTATCACTTTTTCGGTCCGGAGCTCGAAAAACATAGTTTTTTCATCGGATTACAAAAAAACCATTTAACAATGAACAAAAAAATCTTTTGCAAGCACTGTCGCCTCCGACAGACATTCACGAGTAGAACGCAAAAAAAAAGTTCGCAATCCGTTAATTAATGAATTTTTCGAGGCGAGTAGATTGAAATAAAACATGGTTTCTATGCTTTAAAACCAACACACTTTTTATTAATTTACTCGAAAATTTGCAACGTTATAAAAAAACTGTAAGAGGAAACTAACATTCATTTTTCACGAGCTATAAACACATGTTTTTGGTTTTTTCGAATTTTGATTTTCAATTTTTGACTATGACATCACGAGGCGGACAATACTATTACAGGTTTTCGGGCGCCTGTCGCCTTATTGAATATAACTCCTCAATTTCAAAATTGAAAGAATTACATCAGACGAATAGTAAAAGCGCAATTCAAGAAATTCGAGAAAATTTAAAAGCAATAATCGATTGTGAAGACACTGATTTTAGTGATTTTGTAGATGCATGAGTAGCGCACGATTATGCTTTTACCAGCTGTTAGAGATTGTTTAATTTTATACACAACTGGTCGTATAACTGCATACATTAAACAGCACACTCAGTGTTCGACATACTTAAATGCATTTTTGACTACTTCTGAAATTAATGCAGATACGATATCTTTTTCTTGTGATCAGTTACCTGAAAGTTTGAGTAGATTTGCAAAAATAAATAAAGATTTCATACATCCAAATGTTAAGTTATACAAGCTTATCACAGTCGTCGAATATCTATTTAACAAACATTGCCGGTCTAGCAATCCTTTTGATCTAATTCTAGACGACTTAATTTCATCAGATGAAACAAAATTTATTTTTCAATGCAAAGAACATGCCAATGAAGCTGTAGAGATGTTAGCATATGTGATTTAATTTTATTTTAAATAAGAATGAGACAATTCGTAAGACAGGAAATGGCTGAGATTAAAAAAGTTAGCGTCTTGAAGAAAAAAGCAGCCAAGCTTTGCGACACTTAACTAGTCATCATCGATCTGTACATGTTAAAAATTTAAAATATGTTAAAAATATGTACTAGCAAATTTTATAGTAATGAATATTTTTTGTTACATTTACAAATTTTTAATTGAGTATATATTTCCCTTCGCATGGTTTTTTATGCTGAACACAGAGCTTAACTAAATATTTATTTTTCACTTCATTCGTTTGAAGCTGGAAAATAAAAATGGAAAATACTTCTATTTAGAAGCTTAAGCTTTTTATTTATTCAATCTTTGGGAATTAACTGCTTTAAGAACATAATTTTTCCTCCTTATAAAAAAATCTCAATTTTCAAATTGAGTCTTCGGATAGGTCACTAAAACTTGGGATGAAAATACTTGTATTATACAATTTACTTTAAATTTTTATATCTTTTTATAATGTTGCAAGATGAGCCTAATTTAGAATTACAAAATCTTTCATTAAAAAAAAGTCACTCACCTGAAATGAACTTCCGGAAGAATCCCCATAAGAATAAAGAAAGGTTTAAGCATCACTTGAAAAATAATATCAGTTTGGAATTTTAATTCCTTTTACTCTCTAAATCTGAATCAGACAAATTTTTCACTGATTGAATTAGTGATTTACCTTTTCACTGATTTATCAGTAAACAAAATATTTTTCACTGATAAATTAGTTCATTTTCACTGATTTAATAAGTGAAGAATTATGTTTCACTGTTGAATCAGCACTGAAAAAAATGGTTAGTAAAACCAACTACTTCGGTTTGTAAAATATGCCTCAGCTACTTTATTAATTAGCACAACAATTTTTTTTGTTGGTGTTACTACCCAAGTTCTTGTGATAACAATTGAGATAGTAACACCAACAAAAAAAATTGTTGTGCTAACTAATAAAATAGCTGAGGCATATTTTACAAACCGAAGTAGTTGGTTTTACTAACCGTTTTTTTCAGTGAGTTCATTTTCACTAAAGTATTCAGTGAAATTTGACTGATTCACAGTAACCTCTTTTTGGCTATTTGCATCAGTCGTATTTTACTAATAATCAGTAGATTTTGACTGATTCAGATTTAGAGATTGAATATCTTTCATTTAATATTTTGATTTGAAACATTGAATATTTATTAGCTTTGAATTAGCCAGAAAAATTTACTTTGAAGCTTTAGAATTTTTTTACAATTTTACAAGATGAGCCTAATTTAGAATTACGAAATCTTTCATTTAAAAAAAGTCACTCACCTGAAATAAAGTTCTGGAAGAATTCTCAAGATTAAAGAAAGGTTTAAGCATCACTTAAAAAATAAAGTCATTGTGAAATTTTAAGTTCTACTATGTTCAAACTTACAAGCAAATAGATCAATAATTGACAAATTCTTAGATTTTTCAGTCGAAGCTTTATTTGTAAATTTTTATTTTTTATAAATAAGTTAAATATTCATGAATTTCTTAAATGTTCCAACATTTAAAAAATATGTAATCAGAGAATTATGTGCAAAGTATTTTATATGAAGAAGTAATAAACATTTGACCTAATGAGTGCTAAATCTACATTCTTAATTTTATAATGAAAGTATTTTTATCTTACTTTTTTGTGACCTAAGCACAGATTTTACACTTAAAATATAAAAATGCTTCACAGAGTTGAAGTATTTTCTAAATATGAAGCAGTTTATTCACAAAGCTTTAAAATTTTGCAATTTAAATCTTGGTATAAAATTTTAACCATTTATCGACTTTGAATTTTTCCTACGATTTCAGAAGAACAGGCAAATTAAGAATTACAAAATATTTCATTTAACAGATTGCAGCTGCCCATAAGATCTTGTAAAATCGTGACAAGATTTAAACACGAACTTGAAAAAAAAATTTCATGTAAAATTTGAAATCAATAAATACTTATGTGATCATATGCAAATATCACAGAACACATTTTTTAGCTTTTTAATTTATCTCCTCCTATTAGAAAATTTTTCCTTTCCGTAAAGCAATTCATTTTTTTGAATGAAAAGTCTGTGATTAGGCTGCAAACAGTGAGATGACAATATGTCTAACATAAAATTGAGAATGTAATATTCAATCTTAAATTTTATGTTTATCTCTTCTTAATGCTAAACAATTCGCTAATTGAAAATTTTTTAAATGTACAAAATTGGTAAAAAGTATGGAAATTCGAAATTTATAATTTAAGCTTTCGTTTAAAAATTTCAAATATTTTCAATTTATATATAGATTCAAATTGTAAATATTTATTAATTTCAAATTTCCACTTAAAAATAATTTTTAGACTTTCAAAATGATTCCACCATTTTTGTAAATCTTATAGATGTTTATTTTAGGGAAAAATTGATTAAAATATCGAAAAAAGAAGTATTATTTCCATAACTACATATTCTGTAAATTTGAAATTGTCGTCTGCTTCGCGCCTCTTTTGCACGGAGTCGAGAAAAACACATTTCTCAATTTCGACTCGATAAACGACAGCCTGAAATCTAAAACTTGGAACAGTTGAAAACGCATGCATTGTAACGAAGAAGCGAGGAGAATAAGGGGAAATGGGACGAGTCGTTCTCGCATGCAAGAGTGACGAGGAAAGAAAAATGGCAACGTGCCCCGTCTTCGCTCCCTACCCGATTCACACCGACAGGCAGGCTGAGAGTGCGAGACACTGCGTCGGTTTCAGATTTGGGATCACTGGTGCAGTCTATTCTTAAATGTCCATGGTCTATGGAAGGTTTCGTCATTTTGTGCCATTTTGAAAATAGGTTAACTTTTATTGTTGTTTCTCAGTTCTGGTTCTTAATTGACGCTGATATCTTTTCAAAATACAGATTTCGCCTAGATCTGTGAGCTGAATAAAAAATCCTGACAGTAATCTTATTTTTTTTCTAAAAATCTTTGCCTAAGAAGAACTGTGGAAAGGAATCCTTTATTCGTCTCACCAAAAAGATAAATTGAAATAGTGTTCTACAGTTTTTTATACTGATGCACAACGTTTTGCCTCGGTATTTAGTACTTTACTGGCATTTTTTTCTATAGCACTGTATATCTTTTCCTCAAGATGTCTGTAACCTTCGCTCAGCGGGGTAGACCAACTCCAAATTCTACTCAAATTCAGAAGGTAAGATATCTTTGTAGGCGCTGTTTATTTTTGCAAAAAAGTTGATCTCGTCCAGTCCTTTGCACTGTTAGAAACCGGATTATTCATCCACATAGATATTGAAACTTGTTTAAAATATGTCGTTGTGAAGCTTGAAATACTTTTCATCTTTTATTTAAAATTTTATTATAAGGTGTGTTGAGTTTATTCTTAATTATTTTCAAGCTTTCAGAAACATTGAAAAAATTCAAATTTTGTTAAGAAGAATCTTATTAATTTATAAATTACGAGATGTAAGTCTTTCGATGCGTTTCTATTTCGATCTTTATCATCTCATGGTTTATTCATAA
The DNA here is from genome assembly GCA_030998225.1 of Diplolepis rosae. Lineage (NCBI taxonomy): Eukaryota > Metazoa > Arthropoda > Insecta > Hymenoptera > Diplolepididae > Diplolepis > Diplolepis rosae. The sequence continues at coordinate 256,707 of JAPYXD010000275.1, forward strand.
AATCAATAAATTATTGTTTTTTGTACTAAACTTTCTAAAAAAAAAGTTAACCTCTACATTTTTAGATGCTTGACGAGAACAGTCACCTTATACAAACTATTCAAGAATACCAGAATAAAGGCAAGGTTCAGGAATGTATGCAGTAAGTGCATTAATATAATATGTACATTATTTCATTAGTAATTTAGCTTTTTACACTAATTATTTTTTTAGGTACCAACAAATATTGCACAGAAATTTAGTCTATCTAGCTTCTATTGCCGATGCAGGACAGAATATACAAGCATTATTACCAGTAAGTGATAAAGCACAAAACTAAAATGATTTAAAAAGCACACCCATCTCCTTTGTGTTGAAGCAACATTATGTTTAATATTATTTCAGCCACCACAAGGAATGGCTAACGGGCCACAACACCCAATAATGGGACCTCAAGTTCCACCAAGTTGTCCAACAGGAAACTCGGGACCAGGAGGTGAAATACCTCCGAATGCTCAACAACCAATGCCAATGACTGGCTTTAATCAAGGTCAATCAATGGGACAAGGAGGATACCGAGCTGGCCCTGTTATGCCTGGCCAGGGACCTGCTATCAACCGTAAGTTCTATTTTATGCTTCAAATTTCTATAAAAGATACGACTCTTCCTATACATAATTTTTTTAAAGGTCCTACCGCTGGTCCCGGGCCTCAGCAATACAGAGCCGGTCCTCAAGGCTACCCTCAACAACCAACGCAACAAGGTTACCATGGCTACGCTAATCAAACTCCTGGCGCCAACTATCAAGGACCCCAAGGTTCATCTTACACCCCAGGTCAACCAAATCAATATGGACCACCGAATGCGTCTCAACAACAAGGTTATCCTGCTTCAAACCAGCCCAACTATGGACCCCCAAGTACAGTTAATAGCTACGGCCCTCAACCAGGCGGATATCCACCACCGACAAACCAACCTCCTGCCGGCTATGGTCCTCCACCTCCTAATCAACAAGGCTACCCTCCACCTAATGCCTCTCAACAGAATTTTCCTTCTAGTGGCCAGCAACAACAAACAGGTCAATATGCCAGCCCCAGTCCACAACCGAATTATCAGCAACCACCTTCTCAACCTCCTCAAAACGCCTATGGTACGAATCAATCTGGTAACTATCCACCACCTCCTTCCCAAGGTTACCCAAATAGCGTTCCTCCTCAATCTTACCCTCCTCCACCTACTTCAAACGCCACTCAACCTCCACAGCCAGGTCCTCAGCAATCCGGTGGTCCTCAACCTAATTACGGTAATCAACCCAGTCCAGGGCCCATTCCATCGCAGTATGGTCAAACGTCTACATCTCCTCCCTTCAGCATAACGCCAGTTAGTGGAGCTAATACTTACGCTCAGAGTAGCCAACCTACTAGTACGCCATCAGCCTCTACCCAAACTTATCCATCTAGTAGTGGACCTCCTCCTACTTCTCAAAGTGGAAATTATCCTCCTCCAGGGTCCGCACCATCTGGTTATCCTGTTCACCAGCCTCCTCATCCACCTTCACATCAATCTCCGCATCCACCACCTCATCAGTCTCCGCATCAACCACCGCACCAGAGTCCACACCCTTCGCATCAAACTTCTCATCCTTCTCATCAACCTCCACATCAGTCACCTCACCAGCAGTCACAGCAAGGTCAACAGCCGTCACAAACGCCACCTCAATCGCAACAACAACAATCACCTAGTCCAGCTCCAAGCGGTTTTCAACCACCTTCAGGTCCACCCCAGGGTCAGGCGCCTCCTCCAGGTCCTCCACAGCCTCAGAGTGGATATGGACCACCGCAATCTCATCCAGCTACGACGCAAACTTATGTACCACCTGCGCCAGCAGGTCAACCTCAGGTTTATTCGCCTCATCCCTCGCAAGGAAGCCAACACTATGGACATCCACAGTATCCGCCGCAGAGTTATCCTCCTCCTCCTGGTGGTCAAGGGTATCCACAATATCCACCAAGGCCACCTGGTAGTCATATGCCTCCGCCTGGTCCGCAGGGACCACCTCCTCCAAATCAGTACGGATACGGGTATCAACCACCCCCTCAATAAAAAAATAAAAATTGTTAAGGCTGATTAAAAGGGAGTGCTTAGTGTTTTTTATTTTCAAAGAACTTCCCAAGGTCACTTTGTTCTCTTTTTTCAAAATGGAACTAATAAACAATTAGAAAGATTATTTTTAAAAATTCATTAAAAGCATGTAATTTGACAAAATATAGTAATTAACTGCTCCCGATTTCAAATTTTAATATCTTTTCGAAAGAGTAAACATTACAGAAAAAATAAGAACAAAGAGAAGGAGAGGTTCTTTTATGAAAATTATTCGAAAAAGCATTCCATTAATTTAAGTTTTTTAAAAATTATTTTCAGTCATAATTTGTTTTCATTTAAAGATCATTTCAAATTACATTAAAATATGGACTAGACAATTTTTTTTCTGCGTATGTAATTAGATTTTGGAAACAAAAAACAGGAAAATGTCAATCCGTCATTATTAAACCTACGCGAGCAGGCAGTATTTTTACATTTTCCTTGAATATATTTAAGAAACTATTAGTCTGATTTTTATGAAACGTGATATTTGCCTTCTTTTCGATTCTGAGGTCAAAAATTAGAAATCTAAAATGATGGACTCAATGTGGCCGACGTCGAAACGATCGAAAAATGCAAGTTTAAATAAACTCATTCGGATACCCTCGCCGTATCAGTTTCTTTAAAATTAAATGTTTGGCTTCTTCAATCATTTAAATACCGACCATATTGGATCCGCTATTTTAAAATTTGAATTTCGGCCTTAAAAATTGAATAGAGCACCATCATAAAACTCAGTGAACTCCTTATTAAATCGGTTTTTTTATTTACCTACTTTAAGGAACTATAAATTTAAACTACACTTTTACAATATTTTAAAATACTTTTGAATTCTTTAAATGTGTTTTGATATTGTACTTTATATATTGAGATTATCAAGGCTTCGACATACTTAATAATGAAATGACTTAAAACTGTAGGTACTAATTTTCTGTTTTAATTAATTTTTCTAATGGAATTACAGCATTTAAAGAAAATGAATTCTATTCTTTTCTACAGTGTCATAACACAAACTTAAAGTATTTCCTATGCAACCATTAATCAGCTACATTATAATATGTTAATACAGCCTTAGACTATTAAAGCATGATAAATTTGGAAAATTGACTCTTCACTGTTAATAGTAATAACAGTAGGTAATCTCATGTATCGATATGTGTGTGCTTATTGCATTACAATGCGAACTCAGACGACTATTTTTAGTTACATAGCATTGTAAACTGTCCTCCCTGTTATGGATGAAATGAATTCGACGAATAAATTAATTTAACCCAACCATAAGACGCATCAACATGATTAATAATATTTTTCTCAAATTAATATCTCTATCATTTATGTTCATACAAATTGCTATTTTCACTACAAAGGTTTTTAATTATTTGTCGAATGTATTCCGAAATCATGTATGTAATAATAAAGGTTACAAGATCTATACAAAAATTTTCTAATTATACTTTCAGAAACATAAATTTTTTATCTTTAATATAATTTATTTTATTTCAATTTATCACAAAGTATATTACATCTATAAATTTTTTTATCTGACTTAAATATCCTTAAAGTAGTTTTATATCACTTTCATAAATGAATCAATTCTGTTGGAGTATTTTGAAAAATCACAAGTTTTATAACTTTCTATTTAAAAATATATCGAAATCATAGTTCATCTTTAAGAATAGAGTCGCTAATACTACATTTGCAAGAGTACTTGGGTTGAGGAATTTTCTCCATCTCGGGATCTACTTTTATTTGGTTCGTAATACGTTTACTCCATTCCTATAAAATAAAATTGTTAATGCTTTCAAAAATTATTTCAAGAAGAAATAGTAATAATTACGTAGAGCAGTAAGGAAAGTATTTTTACTTGAAAGAGAGCCACGTGATAACAGAGTACGTTTTTCGGCATCAAATTATCTCTTGCGAATTGGCGTGCTGCCTTTGAAATTTCATGCACAGTATCGTCATTATTCTTAGCCCACTTAATTTTCTCTACGATGTCTGAGAGATTACGTTTTATTGGAATATAATATTTTCCTGGCGTTAGCTTCTTGTAGAAAAATTCATAATAAGGAGAATCTTGTTTAAATACTAGCGACCCACCAGCTAATAAGTATGGAAATCTATAGGCTGCTACTGTTCCATCAATATTTAGCTGATATTTGTACTATAGAAAGAAAAATTTAATTTAAATTTGAAAACTTGCAAATTAGTATATTTAAATTTTTTCATTTAAATTTAAAGGTCGTTTATGTCAGCAATGAAATTCAGAAATGCATCATTTTTTTTATTATTTTCGAATTGAATCCTGAATCAAAAAATTATCCAAAATTATAACTGATTTTAAATACCATTGAGTGATTGTTACCTCGAAAAATTCGAAAAACGAAATAGGAGATTGTCCAGGGCCATATTTTTCGATTTCGTCTCGGAAGAAGAAAAAATTAGTGATCGATGCATTTATTAGGTCAGGATGTTTTCGAGCGATATCTATCAAATCAAGTCGTTCTCTTCGAGAATCTCGACCTCTCCAGAAAGCTTTTTCAGCTTTTTCTTCCCATGAAAGCTTCGTACTTCCTTGTACGGATAACATATCAAGCACTACCCTATTTTTGTTAAATATATTAATAATGTTAATTTGAAACAATGTTCATACAATTTTGTATTAGAAATAAGAAGTTCGAAGTTTTATATTTATAATTTAATATTGAACTTGTACCAGATTGTACCTCCCCATACTTTCCATGGATGATTCCGTAATATCGTAAGTAGGTAAAACAATATCCGCAGTTTCTTCAGAACCACACCAGGAAAACATAGGATAGATCGTTTCTTTTTTCGATATAAGAGGCCAGTCTCCCAGATTCATAAAAAATTCCATATCTGGCAAGACTACTTTTCGCGTTAGCGATAGTAAAATAGAATCCATAAATATTTTAAACCCTACGTGTTCTCCATAACATCGTCTGTAGATCTGAGGGTCAGATAGTTAAATGCAATTAAATTTTTGCTTTCTTAAGGGCATGTGATACTTTGGAAATAAGCAAATTTGATTCATTTCAGGTTTCTACATATTTGTGTCTAAAGTACATAAAATTTTCTTTTCAAAATTTGAAAAATGGTAGAGAAAATAAAAACGGACGGAGATAGACTATTTCGAAAATGAAAAAAGTTAAATTTTAGCATAATAAATCGGAAATTTCTTTTTACTATCAAAACCAAAAGAAGTCTACCTACTTGTCTCAAGTATCACATGATCTTAATACTATATCAAGATCTTGAAAAATTGGTACGCACATTTTAAATTATATTATATACCTACGTTATTGGATTTTAAGACGTAATGACAAAAACTGACACTGTTTGGTCGGTGGTACTTTTTAATCAAACTTTCTCTAATTATGTCTAAATTTATGGTCGAAAATGGCTTTAGATCCTCAGAAATTTGAGAATAACTCTCTGGACACTCGTTGTTTTTAAGCCATATGGCTGCTGAAGTTTGAGGACAATCACATTCATCTTCGTATACAGGACCTTTAAACACCGACGGTATATTGTCGAGTTTTGTACCATTCACTTTGATAGATATTTGGAGATTAAAGCAAGTGGTATAAAGTCTGTAGCGGATAATGAAGCTTCCATCTTTACAATCAATGGTTTGAGACCAAATTCGACATAAAGCACCATCTGCAGTTTGACCTCGTATTTTTTCTAAAATTATTCCTTCTCCAGGAGATTGTGTAAGACTAAAAAAATAATATTTTTTGTTACTTTACATAGAAAATTCCAATAATAATTTCTAAAAAATTTTAAATGTTAATGTGACTGGAAAATTAAGAATAATCATAAAATCAAGTAATATACTCACTTCATTCCATTGCTGTCTCTTAATTGTAAAAAAATATACCTTGCTTTCATCACAATCTCTTCAGGTTTCAAACCTGGCCCCCAAAAAATACTTTCTTCAGGAGCAATTTCATGATAATTATTATTGAGAGCATAGCTTTTGTCACACCCATAATAAAACATTAAGACAAACATTATCAATAACATTGTAACTTTAAACATTCAAAAGTACCTTGAAATTCCTGTGGTTCAAAATATTGTAAGCCAAATCATACACAAATAACAAATTTTCTAATTAGGAAGAAAAATGCTTAGATTAACTTATTCATATCTTCTCTTATTAATAAACGAAAAAAACACCTGTTTTTAAAACTAAGGCATTAAAATTACTCGAAAAACTTTTCTTTTATTTTCATTCACTTGTTTGGACAATTGTCAGAAAAAAACATTTTATTTCAGAACTCGCGCACGTGTGGATATTTATTATTAAATTAAAAGTATGTTTATAGACAAAATTGTTTATTTACATAATTACTTTGACACAAAAATATTTGAAATCAGAATAACCGGTAGCAGCAATCTGTAATGATGTAAGATGTAAATCCTGCAGTCCTGCCAGCTACACTTGGCTACACTGTAAAAAAAGTAGGGTGAATCCGGTGAAATTCCCTCCGTGGGAGTCGTGGGACGGAGGTAATATAACTATACGACCGTGGGTATTTCTTCAACTACTCGATTGCAGCGCTGCCCAAGCGGTCACTTTCAAAACTATTACTCGCACTATAAGGGAACATCCCCCACCACGGGAGTTTCCAGACCTGTCTATAGTACCGTGCCACATCCTAAAATATATGACTTTTCTGCGCATGCGCATTTTCTTGAGCACTTCCCCACTTTTTCTATTTTCAGTTGCAAGGAAATGGCGTCTCACAGGTGGAGTTCGTTGCCTGAAATTTCGCAAATTATGACTGAATTGTAACTTTGATCATGTTTTCTTGCTGAATAAAAGGATAATCGCGTTGTGGTAAGTCTCAACGTTATTTTGAGTCATATTTTGTTGGTTCCTCTCCCAAATATTACATGTAATCGGGTTATTTTCATGTCCTGCGGTGGATATGTAAACAAACACAGGCTTCGTAAATTATCAGGAAGCTAATATTTGTCTTAAACAATGTTCACGACACCCGTTTTTACGATTTCAGCAACAGTTTTAAAATGTGTCAAACTTTTTGTGAAAAATTTGTCTTTAGCCGCGCAAATTCTAAAGTTTTTTTTTTTCAAATTGACTTTCGAAATGCATGATAACGTTTTCATTTCGTTGTTTTACAATAACAAATTTTGATAGAACAGCAAACGTTTTATTCCTTTTTTTATGTTCATTTTTTGTAAGTGATGTTGGAGACCAAGACAGAATGCATTTAAAATCCTTATATAAATTTTGGAGTAAAAAGTTTCAGGAAGCATTACGTTTTTGTTTTCCTATAGTTTTTTTTGTGAATGTTATTAATAAATGAATTATCAATAGTGTAAGGTCTAAGGCACCTGATTTTTTCATTCAGATGAAGACTTACCCTTTTTCAGTATTTTTAGTGATAAAATTACATATACAATTTAAGGTATAAAAGTTGCATTTCATAAAATACGCCTCCAATATTCTTGGCCCACCCATTATTAATTTGTTATTTATTTATTCATTAGGTGTTTGGGTAGTTTGTTTATTAAAAATTGTTGAATAAATGAATAGAATCAACGCTTTGGTTCTTTAAGAATTTGATTTTTTACAACTTAATCTGTGTAGTAATTAACTATTTATTTTAATATATTAAATAAACGTATTTTTTGCAGTGTGCCTCGTCATTGTACAAAGCAAAATAATTACAATGAATGAAGTCAGTGGCGGAAAGCAGGAGATAGCAAGTACATCAGCTTGGGAAGCGTTGGCTGGACAATCTGTGCAGTCTTTACCAACGATGCACCATCATCATCATCTTCATCATCAACCTTTGCAACAAGAGTTAAATCCTCCTGTTACACAAGTTATAGTTCCTACTCCAGTAAAACTTCAAGCTCCTGTTTTTTCTCCACCTCAAATTATGGAACATTGTTCTGTTCTTACACAAATACAACAGCAACCACCGCTTATTGCACAGGTAGACTGTCGAAATTTTCATCAAGACCATTCCAGTTAACCCTATATTAAAAATGAATAGTGATATTTGTTTTTGTATTTTAATTTTTAACTTTGTTCTTATTTTAATTTAATTTCACAGGCTCCAATGCCAAATACTTTCACGGAGCCTGAACTTTCTATCGAACTTCAGCAACAAGGGTGGAAAAAATTTTGGAGTAAGCGAGAAAACCGGCCTTATTTCTGGAATAAGTTGACTGGAGAGTCTCTGTGGGTGATGCCTTCCCTAAAACCTCAGGTGATTTTATGTCACGCTGTACATATTTCGAATTCAAAACGTTTTTTTTTTTTTTTAAATCAGAGCACTTAAAGACATTTTTTCCAGTTTGACCCAATTACTGATCCACTGGGTATATGTGGAGTTCCACCAGTGCCGCCTGTACCAGGCAATGGTCAAATTCCTCCGGGAACACCAGGAGGACCTCTTAAACGGCGCGCTTCGGAAGATGGAAATGCAATACAGGCCGTTAAAAAATTTATCTTAGCGTAAGTTCAGTTTCATAGAAGAACTTGTTAATTTTCTGAGGGGCTTGAGTCAAAATTATTTTGTTTTCAGTGGTCCTTGGGATCTAGAGATTCCCACAAACGTTATAATATATGAACGTGCGCCCTCGAATTTACCGCATGTGCATCCTGAGGCAGAAGCTTTGCGTTGTGGTCTTTTGGCGAAATTACGTCAATGTTACCAGGAACTTTGCCACACTCGTGAGTCGATAGACGCACCAAAAGACTCTTTCAATCGATGGCTTATGGAGCGGAAAGTGATAGACTGTGGTTCTGATCCACTCCTACCCAGTCAGTGTTTCCCTGAAATTTCTATGTCCATGTATCGCGAGATAATGAACGATATCCCCATCAAACTTGTGCGACCTAAATTTACCGGTGACGCGAGAAAGCAACTTTCTCGTTACGCAGAAGCCGCGAAAAAGATGATAGAGTCTAGGGCCGCATCTTCTGAGAGCAGAAAAGTTGTGAAGTGGAATGCTGAGGACACATTCCAGTGGCTTAGGAGAACAGTCGGTGCAACTTTTGACGATTTCCAAGTAAGTAAATTAAATTTTTTAATTTTTCTCTTTCTCTTCTATTTACTGATTTTTAACAAGAATTTTTCAATTCACAGGACAGACTTGCGCATTTAAAACGCCAATGTCAGCCACATCTAACAGAGACCGTGAAAGCCAGTGTGGAAGGAATATGTTTAAAAATATATCACCTCTCAACAGAGTATGCGAAAAAAGTGAAAGACAAGAATACTCAAATCATAAAAGACAACGGTCTAGCGGATATTATACCTCTTGGTGGTCCGGCGAGTACACAACGAAAAGTATGGTGTTATCCTGTGCAATTTTCTCTTCCTGCTCCGCGACTTCCACAGATTGACTATCTGCCCGAAAGGGAGCAAACCACGCTTCGCTTTCACGGTGACAACGTTTATATCAATAACATACACCTGACTAAACTCGAGCACTTGTATAGGTATAACTGCTTTGAAGACAAGAAGTTTGAGATGTTCCTGCCTCGAGTTTGGTGTTTGTTGAAACGATATCAAACATACCTGGGTATCAACGAGGGCCAAGCTACACAAATGGCTTTGCCAGTCACGGTCTTCGAGTGTCTTCAGAGATCTTTTGGTGTCACTTTCGAATGTTTTGCTTCGCCACTAAACTGCTACTTTAGACAGTACTGTTCGACGTTCGCGGATACAGACTCGTACTTTGGATCGAGAGGGCCATTCTTGGACTTTAGGCCAGTGAGTGGATCATTTCAAGCTAATCCACCTTATTGTGAAGAACTTATGGAAGCCATGGTCAATCATTTCGAGAGACTCTTGTCGGATTCAGCAGAACCTCTCTCGTTTATTGTCTTTTTACCTGAATGGCGAGACCCCGCACCGAATGCTCTTCTCAAGCTTGAGTGCAGTCATTTTAAACGCAAACAGGTCGTGGTTCCAGCAATGGAACACGAATACAGACATGGGTTTCAACACATGATGCCAAAGTATGTATTGAATGTTTATTAAAGTTACAATTTTATTGTACACAGATAGATTTAGTGTAATGATAAATTTTTTCAGGGGAGAAGTCAATATTAGGGCAACGTATGGTACCCTTGTCGTTTGGCTGCAAAATGCAGCTGGAGCAGCAAGATGGGGACCAACTGAAGAGCGAGTGGAGGCTTTACTGGAAGCGTGGAGGCCAGGAAGGGAAAGAGAAAGAGACAGGCAGGAACTTCTTTCTCCTCCTAGACAAACGCATCAGCCTATGCCTTCCACTCCAATCACTGTCCCCATAAATCCGATGACTCCTACAACGCAACCACCTTTAACCCAACCCCTTATTCAGCCTCTTAATCCGACACTTACTCAGCCCCTAGCCCTACCTTTGAATCAAAATTTGACACAACCTCTGAATCAAAATTTGACTCAACCTTTGAATCAAAATTTGACTCAATCTCTCAACCAAAATATGACTCAACCTCTGAATCAAAATTTAACTCAACCTTTGAATCAAAATTTGACTCAATCTCTCAACCAAAATATGACTCAACCTCTTAATCAAACCTTAACTCAACCCCTGAATCAACCCATTTCTCAAAATATAACACAACCTCTCACCCAAACTCTCACACAACCTCTAACACCTACACTTTCGACTCATCCCATATGAAAAAGGAATCAACGAGCGGTTAAACAGCTCTTGCTCATGAGTCAAAATCCATGTCTGGAAGTTATTCTTTTTAAGTACAGACCTGTCATTTTATTTTCCTACAGCTTTTTAATCGGACTCCGGAAACAAATCTGATAACGATAAATAGATTTTATATATTACATTAATTTAAGTATATTCAAGATATATTTTAAACTATGGTGAAGAAGTCGTTCCGAGCTTAAAGCATGGAGCGTTTCTTTGAAATTAGTGAGATGATTTTATATTCATTTGAGTCTGGTAGATTCAAAGAGAGAAAAAGCTTATATGCGATTTATATTCTAAACTTGTTTCTACGATGTATTGTGTAGAGGATTATTTACATTCATGATCTTTTAAGTTCACTTATTTCATTGTGAATTAATTCAATTGCAGTGTTAAAGTGTAAGGAAAACGAAAAATAATCTTCAGGCTTTTGCTGCAATATTCCTTTTATTTACAAACTTTTATTTATTACGTAGAAGTCTATGGATTCAGTTTCTCAAGTCTGTGTGTTCCAAAATGTCTGATCTGTAATAGTGTTAATTGTTTTCAATCCATGGTGGACTTTTGAACACATTTAGACTATAAAACTGGACGTACTTGCCACTGAAATCAATTTTTATATTATTTCTTAGAAAATCCATATTTTCAACATCGAAAAATTAAAATAATTTATAATTGAGTTGAGGGAACTTACACTAAATTGGGAAATATAAGTTTATTTCATTTCAAGTACGTTCACGCTAAAGACATTGTTGTAAGTAAAGATTAATTTTATGGTCTTCTATGTACAAATCATGGAGAACGCATATCACTCCATACCATATTAAGATGTTTACCTAGCTTCAGCACAAAAATTAGCATTAAAATTTAAGTACAAGATATGTGTAAATACTACCTTAATCGATGATTTCACTATATTCGATTTTCGCATTTCTTATTCTACTGATCTAGATCACGCCTCATCAATGAATCTGGTTAACTGCTATATGTTTTAAAAATTAGTCTTACGGCATATAGATTTTGTACAATAATACATTTTTAGTAGCGATACGTTGTAAATAAAATAGCGATATATCTATGCCTAAAATATTTATGTTTACTCTATAGATAATAAGACAATACGTGAAATGTAAAACTTCGAATGGAGAGTTAGATGTTTTGTATGAAAAGCAAAATAAGTTTCGTAACTATTTCATAAATTCATTCTACAAAAGAATGTTACCTGCAATAATGTTACAGAGATTGTATACAAAAATGAGACTATTCCGTTGATAAAGATAAAAATCACTTCCTCAATCCACGAATTTTCACGATTGTTATCAGTGTTGGCCACTTACGTCCAATTAGAAAGTTTCCTCACATTTAAAAAAAGGTTATTTTTTTCAATGGAATGGTCTTATAATTTCGAAAAACGAAGCCTCTAGCTTTAATGGACTTTTAAACATTAACTTTATTTTTTGATCTTCGAAAGCTAAACTTGAAACCTTCCACAAATTTGTGTTTTCGAGTTTAGTTATAAAGTGTGAAACACGTATGATAAGAGTGCAATTGCTTATACTTCAATGAATTACGAATTTCATTTAAAATCAGACTAAAATGAAAAAAGTTCTTGTTATATTACAAGCAGCGAAATGAAAAAGTGCCTGTGCTCATGCATACGGTTCAAGTATTTCGGAAATTTTTGATTTTCGAACAGTTTTATATATAAATATATATTTCTTTTTTATAAGATTTTATTTGAATATTTTCGGTAGCTGCTCGTGTTTAATTCTTGACTTTTTGTCAAGTGATGAAAATAGCATTTATTTTTGACCTTATATTTTACACATTATGTACAAAATCACTGAAACCACTTGTTTGTAATCCTAAGTGTAAAATGATATCGTTCACAATTTTTGTTGTACTTCGAGAATTTTCGGTGACTATTCTCTGATTTCTAATTAAGAAAAGATCTTTTTAAACTTTAAACAGTGAAGAACTTAAGCGTTTGAACTGTTTTTTTTTTTTTTAATTATAAATTTATAAATCAAAAGCATTTTCATCCTAAAAATAATTTGGTTTTATTTTGATTATCCCTATTGATTGCTTCTAATCAATGTAATTAATTTTGGATTTAAAATTAAGAACAGAAGTTGAAATGCTTTTAAGAAGGATTCGAGTTATTCAACTTTTTGATCATTCAAAGACTGAAAATTTCTTCCACGAGAAAAAAGTTAGAATTGCATCTGAAAGTCTCACCTTTTTTCTGAGACAAATGAAAAAAATATTGATTTGATCTTGCTTTTGGTAGTGATATAATTTTAAACATAAGTTTCTATACACTCTAATTATTAATCAAAGTCGTGTTCAATTATGTTCAATAAAATCTGCGATTTGATAATGATAGTGAAATTTTGCAATTTTGTTCTTTAAAATTTCTGCACTACTTCACAACAGGTACATTTTGTATTTTTTGTTTTTTTTTGTTTCAACTATATAGGTTTAATTTCTTCGAAAATTATAATGTAGTTTAACGATTGTACATTTATATTAATAAATCGGAAATATTGTCAGTGATCGGAGATTTTAATGCTATGTAAATTATCAGAAAAATGTTACAACTAGAGAGCGAATAAAAAGAAACTTATTTATGAAAACTAATTTGATAGATCGTGTTTCATGCTTTTGTTTGCCAATTTTAATTTACTAATTTAATTTTTATTTTAATTAATATATTTACAGAATTTATTTACAACATTTATTGTATATAAGCTTGCAATATTGAACTAATTTCATTTAATAATGACTCTATTTCGCAATTGCTCCAAATGAGATTGAATATACATTTTTCTTTCGTATCCTGGACGAAATTTTGAAGAACAATTTCAATTTTTAGTAAGTCAAAAACATTATGATTTTTTCCCAAAATCCACTTATTGAAAGATACACTAGGTATTTTGTGAATTAACGAATTTATTCGCTTTTTAGCGATAAAGGATAAGAAATCATAAAATTGCACGTAATTCATCCCATAGGATGCTTTCAACATTAGTTGACAATGTGAAGACCAGTCTTCCATGTCTTGGCAGTCTTCTATTTCTCTCATTACGGAAAGTAATTCATTCTGTAATGCTAACCACACATTATGAACATTGCAACCATTAATCCAATTATGATTGATTGAAATTGTATCTTCCTAGAATTTTTTTCAAATTAGGAAAATGGCTTTTTCAGAGAATTTAGAATATATTGTCTCAATATATATACCAAATTCCAAACTTGATGATGCCAGCCTGAAGGCACAAATATGATTTCACCAGCCTCTTGAGTAATATCGTAAAACGGAATTGACTTATCATTTTTTTTTACTTTTTCGTTTTCAGTCAGATCGTAAATTAATTTTCCATAAGAATCACGTAGATATTTCTCGCTGCCAGATGGAAAAAGTAGCCAACGTTTTTTTCCATGAATATTCGCTGACCAACTGTACGAAGAGAATACATCAGAGTGGAAAGGAGTCCTGTATAATAATCTGACAAATTAATTAATGCAAAAATATCTCCTGGATATTATTGAATTTTCATTATGAGTCATTACCATGAACCTTTTGGACCCATGTAAACAAACATGTAATCATCATTTGAAGTAATTCGATCCATGTAATATTCGTTAAGCCAATCTGAGGCAAAATATTTGGGAACTTCATAAATTGACATTTCTGGATGGTCTTTTTTGCAGTGCCAGTCCTTTAAGTAGAGAAGTGGAGAGTCATTGTGATAATTTTTAACTTTATAGTTTATCCAGTAGTCCATATAACTTTTAATTGTCATCTCATTTTTATATTGAGAATTGTAGTACCGCTTTTTACAATCAGCTACAGGAACTTTGCAATTACCTGCAATTCAAATTTTTTATAATAGGTAAAAATATATTTTATCTGAAGAAAAAATAATGCTCACCAAATAATTCTTTTAGCAATTCGAAGTTCGGTGCTCCGTCTTGTATCCAACTTGTTGTGCATGGCCAATTTTTTATAGCACTAGATTTAATAATGCATGGTTCATTGTCAATAAGGTATTTGGAAAAAAAGTCATTGTAAGAAATTTCATCCGAATTAATCGATGAAATAAATTCAGAACACGGTTTTGAGTCAGGAGAAATTTTGATGTCATCAATTTCTATCGTTGTCATATTTTTATTATTATAATGTCACATAAACTTATGCTGAATTTAAATCTTAATTGGAATTCTTACTAAAATTGATATTTTTCTTAAATTATTGTCTTCTCAAACAAATAAACAAATGAATAGAAGATTTTTTTATGCGGTTAAGATACAATTATCATTCCTCATCATTCAGTCATGCTACTCATGCTCATGGAGAAGTAAAAACACATAAAAACCGTAACTGTTGACCCTGTTGACATTGACACTGCTGTAAATAAAACTTCTGAAACTTTAGCATTTTTAGATATTTTGATGACAGTTATAAGTATAAAGTATATAATTCACATTTTATATATCCTTTTCATTATTAAAACTGTATCATACTGCAAGGATCAGAAATCATCTTAATATCGAATTAAACTTGATTATAGCTAACATAACCTAAAACGTATAGCTACTCGAGGAACAAAAGTTTAAAATTTATATCATGCTTCACTAAGCAATTCAATGTTTATGATTGTCTTTCATAAAATTATTTAGATTTTATCCATTATTTTTTTGTTATTTACTTTTCGGAGCGGTTTGTAACCAGCATGGAGATTAGATATAAGGAAACCAATCTCCATATAGGCACCGTGCGAAGTCATGGTAGGGAGAGTTAAATCGACGCCAGCGCACGCAGTGGATAATTTAGGCGTTAAAGGAGGCTGTTTTATATTTCCGAGCAATCAAAATACATGTGCAAATCTAAATTTTGTTTTAATTTAAAAAATATAGCTGAAATGAGCCACCGAAGTTGTTGTGTTGTGAATTGTAAAAATACAAGCAGCAAAAATGAGTGTAAATTTTATAAATTTCCAACGTCTAAATGGAAAATAAATCAAAGGAATAAGTGGGTATAGTTGCAGTAAGAAGGCAAAAGTTATTATTTCTACGGAACTCTTGGACATCTCGTACATGTTCTGATAGAACAAGATTTTTACCTTTAATTTTCGTTTGTGTTTGAAATTCTATTGTATGTTTAATTGATTGAAAACTTGTTTTAATAATTATATCCATGATGAATTTGAATCTGAAAATAAACAATTAATATTTATTCACTCAACAAGTGCCTAAAACTGTCATCATGAAATTACAATTTAATTCTTTATTATTTTTCTAGTCTGTTTTGATCTGTCATTAACTTAAAGTAGTCGTCATGCCAAAAAACAGTCTCTGGAAAAAGAAGTTTTTCTATGATTTCAAGACTGAGAATTATATCATCAGCCGTGTCATATGTAAGAAAAGACACTATTTTTAATGAAAAAATTTAAAAATTACCAAAAATAATATTTTAATAATGTTTTTTATAATAGGATATTTCTTTACTATCGCTTCTTACCAATTTTTTTAAAATGATTGATATTTCTGAAATCATAGCTTATTTTTTCGGGGGAAATATTCTCTACAACTTAACCGTTTCCAATTTTTGAAAATAAATCAATTATTATCAAATACAGCAATTTGTTTATAAAAAATTTGTTTTGGAAAATTGATTTTTAATTATTCCAGCCATTCAAGAATTTATTTTCAAAAATTGGAAACGGTCAAGTTGTAGAGAATATTTTCCCCGAAAAAATAAGCAATGATTTAAGAAACTTCAATTATTTTTTAAAAATTGGTAAGAAGCAATAGTAAGGAAAAATCCTATTACAAAAAACATTATTAAAAAATTATTTTTCGTAATTTTTAATATGACATATGACACGGCTGATGTTATAATTTTCAGTCTTGAAATCATAGAAAAACTTCTTTTTCCAGAGACTGATTTTTGGCACGACAACTACCTTAACCTTATATTTACTGGTTTCTATATCATTTTTATCATGGAAAATACTTACTTTTTACTGCTGATTTCACACAAATACTTCACAAGGAAAAACAATCGAATTTTAAAGTGAATCAAATTGTCTTTTTGTTTGCTTTTTTATTGATAATAAACATTTTTATAACTAAGTCCCATTATAATACATTATAAAAGTTCTCGAACAGCCTCCTTTAGTTCACTCATGCTATGGCGCTGCAGTCACGCACGGTGCCTATATCCATTCCCGAAATGAAGTTCCGCCAAGTACACAGTTACAAAACTTCCCGATGAGGGCATGTGTGTTCCCTGGGTGCAAAATGGCGACGCCGAATGCATGATGTCAAAATTGAGATAACCAAGTTGACGTCACAGGCCATGTGGTAGGGATAGACTGTAGGTAAGGTTGGTCTTGGACGAAAGAAATATATGGGAATCGTTGGGAAATTGATGAAACAAAATTTTCCAGGGTAAAAGTAAGTCATAAATTTATTAATAATTATATTTTTCAAGTGTAAAATTCATTTCCGCTTATTTTGAGTACCTACTTGTCGCTTGTCATTCTTTTAATTTTTTAATATAAAATAAAATGTCATACATTTATTTCCCTGCTCATCTGATTTTTTTGGAACAATCCATACGGGTGAATTATATGGAGAATTAGAGTCTTCGATAAGATTAGAATTCAAGAGCTCTCTTGTTTGTTTCAAAATTTCTTCATTATGGGCTTCCGCTGGGCGATTCTGTCTTTGAAATGCAGGCAGGTCGTCTGTGGTATGTATTTCGTGTTGCATGACGTCAGTGGCTCCCAGAATATCCCCATCGATTTTAAAACTATAAGGAAATTCAGACATACATTCGATTATACTCGCTTTTTCTTCATTATTTAAATTTGAAAAATCAAAATGTTTCATAATTTTTGGTAAACGTGCAGCTAATATACATTTTTTACTAATAGATTGACATGTGATTATTTTATTATTCAGAGATGGAGTTTCAAATTCTTCAAGTTCTACCGGTGGAATTGTTAATTTTATGTCGTGAAGATTTGAGTTTATAGCAAAAATTTTGACAATACCTTTTTCGGACTTTACTAAATTTTCGCCAAGAAATATGCCAGTTCCCGCGTCAATTTTTCGTAAGTAACCCTCTTTTGGACTATAATTATTTACATGCAATGTTATAAGTTTTCGAGTGCGCGCAGGTAATTCAATAACTTCGGTTGGAACTAAATTTGCAGATTTAATTTGTAAAATTATTTCCTTATTAGAGAATGACATTGTTGCAGAATTTTCCCTCAAAAACTGCATTCCCACGATACCACAAGGCTTAATAGGAAAATTCCCCCGTACCAAATGAAACTTTATTTTATTTCCATTATAATTTATAATGACTGATCCTTGAGTTTTTATCATCCCACGACCGATTCCAGTTAAATAAAATATTTGCGTAGTATTTCGGCGTAATTTTCGGCGAATACAGGATTCTTTTAATAAATTTAATTCGCACCCGGTATCTATTAAAAATGCTGCTTATCCATTATGAAAAATGTCAGAATTAATATTTATTGTAGGGGTTCCGACGGTCCCTTCCCTTTTAATTGTGAGTACTGCGCGTCTGTTTGGTGCACGAGTGAAATGCTCTTGCTCGTCGTTGCACCGGGCCGATGGGAGCCGTTCGAGTTTAAAAGCCCAGTTGTTTTAGAAGTAGAGGGCCTTTCCTTTTTAATTTTTTCTAAAGCTAATTCAGCTTCTTCAGCTCTGCATTTGAAGCATCTATCCGCGAAATGTCCCCTAGCTTTGCAATAATCACATTGAGGACTATTTTTCTTGTCTGAATAATCATTCCTACTGCGTTTTCTTGCGTTACTGAATGAATTAAAATTTCTATGAGGGCAGCTACGAGAATAATGACCTTCTTCTCCGCATGTATAACACACGGTATCTTTCGGGGTTTTAACAGGTTGCGATACTTCTCTTATGACTTGATATACTGTACGGCACTGTTTATCACCTCGAAGCGGCATTCTGATATGAAAGCCCGCTCCTGCGCTTCCTTTATCATGGGAAGCAGAGGAATTTTCATGCACATTTTCCACATTTATTTCCCCGTACAATCTTTTTCGTCTAGAAACGTCCCTTTCAGCCTCTATTGCAGCATTTATTGCCTCCTGTAAGATAATGGGATTTTTTTGTCTCACTCTAGCTTCCATTTCCCCTTGTAAACCAAGTCGGAAATAATGGTTTTAAAGCTTGATCAATTCTTTCTTCCGCGAACCTACATTCTTTGGCAAAATTTTGAACAGAAATATTGTTTCCTGTGAAAACTGGAATGATATTAATAAGAAACTTCAAGGCTGAAATATCACTATGCTTTGCACCAAGTGTATAACTATTTGCCATCGACTGCGTTGAATTTTCGCATCCACTGATACCTGTTGACTGCCCTGAAATTTCCCTAAGTCTCTCATTTTCTCGTATTTCGAGAATCTGTCTACGAATGTCGGTGCTTAAAGAAGATATTTCAATATGTGGATTCGAGTTTGCGTTACCTCCACTCTCGCGAACGAATTTATCGTTTCGTCTATAGTTTGCAGTGATTGCTCTGCAGGGTTTTCACTAACCTCTGAATGATAAGAATCGTTAGGCTCTCTCGATTTCTGAGAATCACTCATTTTTTATTTTGTTTGTAAATTTAAATTCAAAACACAATTTCCAACAAAGCAGAGGAAAATTAAAATTGAATAAGGAATTGAAAAATAGAGATTATCAACGTATGATTATTAAACACTAAAATTAACTAGTTAATTAGTTGAAAGATTTTCAAATTCTTTAAATACTAAAATTAACATTGAAACTTTTACATATACTATTAATATGTTAATCCCTTTTTTTTTATATAACTAATAACATGTATTAATTCTACTCACTTATTCATTAATTCTTTATTATTTATATATACTTTTTATTTTAATTAAAAGAAAGAGAAAATACTCTCAGAAATGAGTGAGCACTCACAAATCCTATACTATGAATTTAATATCAACCCTAACGTAAATCAAAACATCGATAGAAAAAGAGAAGATATCCTACAATAAAATAAAATATATATAAACTTATATTAACCAAACCTTTCAGTAGTTTAACTGTAGAATTAATTTCTAAAACTTGAAAATAAAACACTTTACGGAAAAGACCTTTAAAATCACTCCCGCACAAAACACTTTTCATTAATCCAGTGTATATCCCACGTTGACGATGAATTCTATGAAGTCCTAGTGAAGTCCACGTTGATCCACAGCCTCCGTTGATCCGATGGTCCTGAGTAAAAATGATTCTCGATATCCAAATTTCGAGGATAAAATCGAATATTTGTTTTTCCCCTATTACTTCTTTCCAGTGTCAGCTACTCGATCCACCAACACTGTACTAGAAGATAAAGGAAAATACCGAGAAGTCCGCCGATGATCCCTTGAAGATGTTGCCGATGATCCCTTGAAGATACTGCCGATGATAATCCTTTGAAAATGCTGCCGATGATCCTTGAAAACCACTACCGATGATTTTAAAAACACTGACGTTATCAACAGTTCCAAATTATCTTTTGGTCTATTAATAATGTCTACAAATGTCACTAACGATCACAGCACGCGTTCACAAAAACTCGCGTACACGGAATGTCAAAATTTTCAAATTATAAAATAAATTCGAGAAAATTTTAAATTTTAAACACTCCCGTACCAACTGAGATCCCGGACGAACCCCCAAATAAATTTGTGTTACGAGCCGCGCAGGTGAGACAGCTCGCAAGTTTGTGATTGGTGGGTCCTGTCAGTCAAATTATTAAAATAAACCGGGAGATTTTTGAAATAGAATAAAAACACTTTTGGCTCGTTCAATAAACTTTATAATTATTATTAACTTAAAATGTTCGGCTCAGTCCGGATGAACAATCTACGTATTCGCGATCGAAAAAAGTAAAAGTGAAGTCTGAGTTAAGACGACGAATTCTTAACTCAGAGGAAACAACAATTCTTCACGATCAGAATTGAGAATCGAGAGTGATTTTAACAGAGCCACTCTTTACAAAACTACACGCTCACATATTCTCCCAGATTCACATTCATCGCTGATTGTAACCAATCAGTGCACCGAACTAGCGCTACGTCACATAATGTCACGCATTGACTCCCACTCATACCCTATCGAGGTTCGCTGGCCAGAAGGTTTCAGATTCAAAAATAAGTAGACTCGCTTCCTCTACCCAAGTATACTAAGACTTTTCTAGGAAAAGTATTTAACATTCCATATCTCACCCTCTATGTGAAACTCGCATTTCATATTTTCATTTCGCCTAAACATTCTCTAAATCTAAACATGTCTCGCTGCTATCAGCCCCAGTGTGACAGTTTTATAAACTGTTCGGATGAATTATAGATTATGATTTGATTTCTTAACGCTTTCATATACCGCCTATTACGAACCTGATATCCGGACATTGCCTCTAATCTAAACTTAAAAATTATTCGTAGAATAATAAAGATTAACAATGAGGTAATTATTTACAACAAAGCACGTGTAGGGTTCTCTGAAGCCCTCACACGGCGTCAATCATCTTAAAATCTATAACGCACAATCCCAAAGAAATTATAATAAGTGTACAGGAATTCATATTCTTTTATCGCAATTCTCTATTTTATAAACAATCATATCGCTTTAATAGCTATCCTACGACCCTCTCATGACACACTAGACGCTAAAATAAACTTTATCAAATAATGCCTTTTCGAATAATTGAATAATATATGATAGAATCCCCATATTACAAAACCTAATTATCTTGTTTAAAATAATCCGCGAAAATTCGCAAGAGAATCACCGCAATCTATAGACAGCCGAGCGAACTACATAGTCGCTCGTCACAACTTTTGTCGTTTGGTGGTCAAAATTGAGAAAGTTATAAGATTTTCAAAATCAAGGGTAGCACCGCATATTTTGGATTTTTTCAAAAATTCTTTTTGATATCGTTTGGTGGTCGTTTGGTGGCGTTTGGTAGCCCATTTTCAACGTTTGGTGGTCAAAATTAGAAAAGTTATTAAGTTTATAACATTTTGAAGATATTCTCAAATCACAAGAAAATTTTATTAATAGTTTTTTCAAAGTTATTTTGTCGTGTTTGTTATTATATTTTGAGTCTTTTGGTATTAACATTAAACGATTTGGTTTGGTTTCTTAATGAGTATCAGAGAAAATATATTGTTGTGAAGTAATTGCTCCCAGCGCACAACCCACGTCCCTGCACCACCCTGCACTCTCTTAGACTTAGCGGGAAATTTAAATCCAAAATAAACTGACTATCACTAGAGAAGCTATTTGGTACTATGATTACTTACAGAAGGTTACTTAAAAGGTACACTTTTTATTAATAATATTTAATAGAATAATGTCATGCCTTGTAAAGCAGCCTTTATACCTTTATAAATTGATATAAGTAGTGGATAGTTAGTTTCTACACCCTTGGATTGAAAGTTTTTTGGCACTGATTTTCATTTTCAATTTCTC
The DNA here is from genome assembly GCA_030998225.1 of Diplolepis rosae. NCBI lineage: Eukaryota > Metazoa > Arthropoda > Insecta > Hymenoptera > Diplolepididae > Diplolepis > Diplolepis rosae. Next base: position 279,099 of record JAPYXD010000275.1, read on the forward strand.
TGTTAACTTTTTTGAAATCTCTAAATACTACTTGTAAAAACCCTGTCGCTCAGAAAAAAATCTTCCAACCTTGATGAGTCTCCCTGGTGCTAATTTCGGATTGAAATAATTCCGAATCGTTCTATATCGTTTTCACACCTTGAAAACAGTAAAAGATATGGAAAATTTGGCCAAATTTTTCCAGTTTTTATAAAAGTTTAGGTGTTCCAGACCCCCTAACAGACCTCTCAAAACCAATTTCAAGAAACAAAATTTGTTGTGAAAATTGAGGGGTTGAAATTCCTGCAATGCACTTAAGGATTTGCTTTGAATAGTTAGTTCAGATTGAGTTTGCATTTAATTAGGTTTAGAATTTTTCGGATGGCACGGAATCAGTTGGTTTGAAATGTTGGTTCGAAATGACGGGGATTGGTATATTCCAAATGAGAGGAAACTCAATTTATTTAAGGCTTTATCGGCTTTAAGGAGCATATTCTCATCGTAATACTCGTGTTTTGCGCTAAATTTTTAGTTTATCTGTTAAAGCCACAATTACATGTTTGAAAATTTGAAAAGTCCTTTTTTACATAATACCAATATTTTTTCATGTGAGTATATAAAAAACTTTATTTAATTAGAGTAAATGTAAAGGATATGAGATCAGATATTGATATATTTTGATAGTTCCTCTAATAACCAGAAATATTATTTCAAAGGGATCAAAACAAAATTACTCTCTATTTCACTCCGGGTCGTACACTTATAGATAATAGATAATAATTCCATATATTTTATTTCTGACGACGCGGCATCAATCTCACCATGAAGCTAACTAGGTTTTCATATATTCTAATGCAGTAAAAGGAACTAATGTTTTGTATACTTATTAATATGCGCATTGTACTCAAATAGCTGAGTGAAAGTGTTTCTCACGCCATTGAAAATTATTAATAAAAAGTTTAAAAAACCTTCTGTAAGTAATAATAGTACCAAATAGCTTCTCTAGTGATAGTCAGTTTATTTTGGATTTAAATTTCCCGCTAAGTCTAAGAGAGTGCAGGGTGGTGCAGGGACGTGGGTTGTGCGCTGGGAGCAATTACTTCACAACAATATATTTTCTCTGATATTTATTAAGAAACCAAACCAAATCGTTTAATGTTAATACCAAAAGACTCAAAATATAATAACAAACACGACAAAATAACTTTGAAAAAACTATTAATAAAATTTTCTTGTGATTTGAGAATATCTTCAAAATGTTATAAACTTAATAACTTTTCTAATTTTGACCACCAAACGTTAAAAATGGGCTACCAAACGCCACCAAACGACCACCAAACGATATCAAAAAGAATTTTTGAAAAAATCCAAAATATGGGGTGCTACCCTTGATTTTAAAAACCTTATAACTTTCTCAATTTTGACCACCAAACGACAAAAGTAGACTACCAAACGCCACCAAACGACCACCAAACGATTCCATAAAAAAAATCGAAATTTTCATAGTCGGGGTGTTAACTTCACGGTGGTCTCATTTTCAACATATTCTTCAAATCCTTCAAAACAAACGGTCTTCATAACCTACAAATGTATGACATTTTATTTTATATTAAAAAATTAAAAGAATGACAAGCGACAAGTAGGTACTCGAAATAGGCGGAAATGAATTTTGCACCTGAAAAAATATAATTATTAATAAAATTATGACTTACTTTTACGCTGGAAAATTTTGTTTCAACAATTCCCCAACGAGACCCATATATTTCTTTCGTCCAAGACCAACATTACCTAGGCCGTGTCCGAATTGGCGAAGTATGTTCTCAAGTAAATGCTTCGGGTCTTACTTCGGGTTAATTTTAGACTAAAGCTGGTGGCGCCGTCGAGAGACGTGTGTCATTTTCTGACACTGTCGATATGAAGATATTGCATGAATGAGAAACTGAGGTTAAGTGCTTTTGTTTACTTTTGTACATTGTTCCAATTAATTTAAGAATTGCCTGTAGTATTTCAGTTAATTTAATATGTGATTTTCAGATTAATTGAAAGTTCAATTCGTGCATGCGGCTAAGAAATCATGGATTTGTAACTTGCACGTAATCCATACAGTCACAAAATGTTTTTTGTGAATCACATTTGTAAAAAAACGCCATCGAATTCAGTTAAGTGTTCTCGATTATTGTCAATTCGAGCTCCGAATTCTAACGTAACTGGCCTGTTTTGCGGAAGAACATATGGTAATAGCAATCCAAAATTAATAGATTAAATCTATAATTTGTGACTATCCTAAGGTAGGCTTCAACCTTAAGTTAAAAAGAGGACCTAACTTATTAGTTAATGTGTAGCTTTTTAAGCAACTTTCTGGAAACTGGTAATATTAGACTATATTTTCAGATGGAAGATAAAATACGCCAAACAACAAAGCAACTCTTTTATTTTATGCTTCAAGGTAACGTAGCATGGTAAGGTACATTAAAATGTTGATTTACCACATTATTGACTCATAACACCAACAAAGATAAAGAAACGATATGAGTAACAAAAAATTATAATCTTCAGATTTAGAATTCATCTCGTTAAAAAATATTGAAAGTTTTAAACTTTTTTATTCTACGCAACAGACGATTATTTCAGATCACCAGTGCTCGTGTCTATGCAAGATGAGACTTCATATCTCGTTTTGCATTGATAGGAGTTTACAGAGAAAAAATTCCGGCAATACTGGACCATATGTTCCGGTTGGTCCATGGCTTTAACGGCATGTACTACTTGAGACAAGTAGTCAGTGCATGTGAACAATGTGGTCCAGTTTTTACATGTTTGTGTCCAAAATACATATCATTTCGTTTCTAAATTTGGGAAATGGTAGAGAAGTTAAAAAATGACGTTTTGGAATCGAAAAATTTTTTAATTTTAGCCAATTGGAAAATTTATTTTCATCGTCACAACCAAAAGTAGTCTACCTGCGTTTGTTTTTATCTTCTCTACTGTCTCCCAAATTTTGAAAACTAAATTTTATGTCTTTCAAAACATGTAGAAACCTGAAATCAATCAAATTTGCTAATTTCTTAAGTAGCACATACTCTGAAGACAGCTACAAAATTTGTAAGAATTCCCAAGCTTGCTCCTTAAACATTTTTTCCTTTTCAGAATTATTGGTACCTTCCTCTCTATTCACTGATGAATTGAAAATTCGTGAATGTAAATTATTAATTGAAGTTTCCTTGTAAAAAATTTGCTGATCAATTTTTTTTTTCAATTTTTTAATTTTGTGTCATGGATCAACCAGATTATGTGATCGACATGGTAATTTTTTTTCTGTATACTTTTTCCATGCAAAATAAGATATCAAGTCAAAATTTTGTTATATCTAAAAAAAGGCACTAAGGAAGACATGTCAACGAGCACTTTTTGAAATGAAAAACAAATTTCTTTGGAATATATTTTTTTATTATTAGAAAAATTGATGATTTGACAGACCTTCTTTAGTGCCTTTTCTTTGATCTCACAAGTTTTTGACTTGATATCTTATTTTGCATGGATAAAGGTATACAGAAAAAATAATCACCATATTGATCATATGATCTGGTTGTTCCATGGCCTTAAAAACATGTACTAAAGTGTCCCGTAACCAATTCTTATAGGTAAACTTAGTCATAAACTAATAATTCAAATAATTTTTTTTTCTTCTAACATTTTAACCAAATATATAAGCTACATACTATAGTGATACTAAAATAAATAATATAATTTTTGAAAAAAGTGTTCACTCCAAGTTTTATTTCCAAAAGTTCTTCGCTAAATTCTTTTGATTTTCTTGTATTTTGTTCAGTGATTCGAGGAGAGCCTTTGACCTTTCCTGAGTTTCTTGTCGGTGTAACTATAAAAATACAAACGTATTCATAAATGAAAGTCGACAGTTTTTCAATAATATTTTTTTCTAAACATCAGTTTTATCAGTTTGTTGACTTCACTAATGTGATCATTATACGCAAATGTTCATGAAATATTTGTATGAAACACTATCTTTTTATTAGAAAAGTAAATTTAAACTGCTTCGAGGATTTATAAATTATTTATGACTTTTTTAAAGTATGTTGAAGTACCTGATAATATGGAAAAAAAATTTTAAATTTTGAACATAGTGATACTTTAAATAATCATAAATTAGCAGTTTATTAAACCTGAAAAAATGATGAAAGTATGTATACTACCAACCGCATATAATTTTGTCAGTTCAGCAATGCTGCTTCTCACATCTAGCTGGCTTGGAATTTTTGGCTGCGTATTTCATTCTTTTAGGGTTGTTCCCTCTCTGTCCTTCTTCCTTCGTTTTCCCTTTTCAGAAAACGAATTACGTTAACATGTCGATACCTACGTTCTAATATGTCGTATCCCACATTTGGAAAATTTTTCAGGAAACGATAAAAACGTCTTGCTAGCACAAATAAATAAATGTAAACAAATTTTTGTTTCACCAAATGTTTTTTCCAGAAAAATCTGTTGATTCAAATAATTTCAGATAAGTAATAAGAAAACAAAATACCATGTTCTTTTTCATAATTTAACGAAAAAGATTGTTTATGCAATATTTACGTACAGCCTGAATATATTTACTACATTTCCGATTTATTATTAGTTACTATGTTCACACTATTCGTACCGGAAAAAAATCTGGGTCTTGATACTGGAATTTTGGTATGCGCAAAAACAACCAAAAAATGTTCAAGTGAAAATTTTTCAATTTTCTTCTAACCTGTTGTTGATAGAATCGATGAGGATCAGTGTTTGTGGATGACACAGCAGATAGTGTTACATCTGATGGTCGAGGAAATGCAGTACTTGATGATGAATCCGTACTTGATGATGAATCTGTAATTGATGATCACAGAACATTATATTGTTTCATGACATGATTTAGTTACTTTAAACTGTACAGTTTTACTCAAGAATATTAATAACTATAAAGAATTTCAAATCGCCCTCAATGAAAATCACATACTTTCCTGTAAAAAAGTAAGAAGAATGAGTGGTAAAAATAATATACTTTCAATAATTTACTTTTGTTCTTCGACGTCTGATTACTGATTTTTAGAGTTTGTTCCTGTTGTGGAGGCTGATTTTCAATTAAAACGGATGATGAAATTGAATCTAATGATGATGAGTGAAATACGTTTGTCGTTGACAATACTTTTAGTGGTTTATTTACTCCCGGAACTTTAAAGCTCAATGTACACTACCGTCGGAAATTGTGCGCACGGTGCTTGTGATCGCTATTAAAAATCACCGCTGACTTTGAACCAAGATATCTCGGTGAAAAAAAAGAGATAGTACATTTTTTAAAATACAGTTGAAAAGCTTATGAAATTCCACGTCTAGTGATGCTCAATAAATATTTTTTTGACTTTTTGAAAATAATACAGTACGTAAGGAGTTAAAAAAAAAAATTCAAGATCTTTTCAAATTCTCTACATCAACTTCAACTTTTTGCATGACCTAGGAAAAATTTTTCCAAAATCTGAAAATGTTAAGACATAAAGTCTAAAATCTCATCTTTAATTTAAGCCAAGAAAAATTGAAAAATATTCATGGGTACCCGAGATACGATTAAAAATGTTCAATCGTATCTGAGTTGAATTTTAATCAACGATCAGGATTCTCGGCCGGTTTGTTGCTCGCCTCCTTCGTTGAGGCAGGACCGAATAGCCAACGCACAAAGGTGGTCCTTAAGTGGAGCTCTCTTATATGTTCTTTGATCCAAGAACGTGTTTCCTTTATTTCCTTTCCTTTCATTCTTAGTTAATATTTACAATGACTATTAAAATTTTTATTAATGTTCTAGTTTATAAGAATTTTAAGAAATAAAAATGTTGACATATCATTGTTCTATTCGTTAATATGGGGATAATATTGGATTTAAATAATTTTTAATAGTCACAAATAACAATAAATATTTTTTGAAATTTTGAATAGTTAGAAATAAAAATTACTAATGAACAGAATCAAAAATATCGTGGTTCAAAGTCAGCAGTGATTTTTGATAGCGATGACAAGCACCGTGCGCACAATTTCCGACGGTAGTGTATCTACTGATGAATTGTCCACTACTAGTTTCACTTGTTTCTACGTACTTAATATGTTGTTCTGAACTATTGGTTTTGCTTTATTTACTGTAATAAGATTCGAGTTTGAAGAATCTATAAGCATTAGAGGTTTTATGATATGACATGATCCTAAAATCTTATGCATTTCGTTGTAATGAATCCAAGAGGCAGCAGTTTCCTCTCCGTCTTCAGTTTGGATTCCAGTGGGAGGAGCTGTCAATTCCTACGGACAATACAGGGGGTTATTTAATATTATTGATTACAATTATTAGGAGACGACACTGTACGCAAAGATAAGGTGAGTCAATAATATTAATATTAAGACCGTATACTTCTGTTTCAAGTTGTTCCATTTCTTCATTACTTGATCTTGTGTAAAGTTTTTGTTAAAAACTTTTGATATTATCCTGTAAATAAATTGATAACGTCAATAATAGCACTTTCATAGTATAAAAATAATAATTTAGTTTTGTGCATAAGGAAAAGCAAGGTCAGCAAGAAAAAATGGAGAAGATAGAGAATAAACGACCTAAAAAAGTATAAATAAATGAAATAATAAATCAAAATTTACACAATATATTATTTGCAGAAACTTACTTCCACCGATCTTTTGCTGTTCCTCCTCTTTTTCCAGAGAATAAAGAATTGTACTTCAACCGAGTGTTGATCAGCTTACTGCTATCTTCGTCCAACCCTGCAGTAAATGCAATACATAATGTTTTGTACATCAATTTATTCATCTCCAGATATTTCAGAAATTTTTCCATCTCATTAGAAAATTTTATAATAAATCAATTAATTCAATCAATACGTGAGTAGCAAATTCAAAATTAAATAATTACACATTTGGAGGATTTGCAATTCAACAGATTTAGAAAAGCACTGAAAATAATTGAGCGATTAAAGACTATCAATTTGGAATTGTAAAATATTATTTAAGTTCATATTTTCTCCATTTCAAGTACACCTAATATAAAACTGTCCTATTCCAAAATAAAAATGTAACAATTTATCATGCCGAAATTTTTCTGTGGCCCAGCACAGGAATCGCAAAATTAGAATTCAACTGATACCGCAACCGGGGGTTTGGACCTGGTCGCCCGTGGTTAAATCGAGTCAAAATCAAATCGACTATTACCTCAGTTTGATCGATTTATAATTACTTTTTTATCGAGATATTTTAATGGAAATGTTTCATTCTACGGCCGTATGGTAGACTCTGACGACACCAGTAGTGTACGACCGTTTTATAATTAAATTAATAATTTAAACCAATTTTTTAACCAGGGCAGTAATGCAATAAATTTTTCTGCATTGATGTATTCTCCCGAAAATTTATTACAGTTATTATTTTATTAGTAAAGTGGCTATATATAATTGGTGATGACAGGCCTCATCACACGGCCTTCATAAAAATTGTTGATTTTTATGGTTCAAATCGATATACAAATTATAGTTATTATATTTATCACACATCAGAAAGTATTGGTTCTGTGCAAAAATGGGCTTTTCGATTGTTAATCAAAACTAGACGTTTTGAGGTCCTCTTGGTAAAAAAAGAAAAAAAAAACATTTTTATGTGTCTGTTGTCACAGATGTTGTAGGAGAAGCGGCAATCGCGAGGACGGCAATGAAGAGGATTTGCTATATCTTGAAAAGGTTAGCTTTCAATGTTGCATAAATTGTATATAATCTTAAATTCGACAACTATAAAGGATTTTAATTGTAATCCGTAAAAATTTATAATTTTTGAGCTTAAACGAAAATTTCAACTTTCAATTCCTTCAGCTTGTAATACATTCTTCAAATTTAGAAGAGGGTTCAAATAAAAACAATAACCGGTGATAAAATACATTTATAAACAAAATTGTTTCTACTTATATTGTTAAGATAGAATATAAAGATTTGTTTTGATCAGAAACTAATATCAAAAGATATCTTCCGAATGTAGGTTTTTATACTTTGAATGTCTTGAATTTAAAATTCACAGTAAACCTTAAAAGATCAAACTACTGCAGACCAAACTGGTTACTAATTTGGGATCAAAATGATCCACTTTTGAAAGTTAAGAAATAAATATGTGTACAAGTTCACTCGTATCTGTCGAGCGGCAATTATTACTTGTTCATTTATTTCTGTTTTGTTTACTATGTTACTTTGGTAACAGGCGATTGATTCCGATAATTGGATCATTTTGATTCGCAATTTAATTTTGAACGCTATAAACAGTAAATTTACACGCACAATGGTAAATAATAGAAAAATTTTGTGAATTAATTTATACCACCTCTGCGAAATTTTGATGATTCTGTTCAAAATTAAAGGGATTATTATATACTTTCTTTTATAAAGAAAAATATTTTGTGGGTTAAACAGAACCACTATTTATGACATTTTGATTCTTAAACGTACAAATAAATATTTTTTTGCATGGCGATCAAATATTTCACTCACATTTTACTGCCTGTACTCGTTGTCTTTTTTACATTTTTCCTAAAAGTCATAGGAGTTCAATTTCACTCAAAGTGCTTATATCCAATGAACGAATGAACCGGCCGACAAATGAGTTGCTTAAATACTTCTTCTTCTTCTTGCTTGTGTTAAATACAAACATATACACATCGCACACCAACTTTAGACGAGGGCGTCGAGGGGGACAAACCAACTGAGTAAAGGGGAGAGATTTTGCCCTACCTCACCACTTATATTCATCTACCATTCAACGATATGCAATCAGTGCACTGGGGTGGTGAAACTTGAATATTCCAGAATTGGTCTCACACTGTATATTCGCGTATACACTACTGTTTTTTCAAATCGTTTTTAGGAATATGTATAGATTAGACAAAACTCTCATACTTTATAGGTTCTATACTCGTTCGTTCGCAAAACTTTAGACCCTATACATACATTTTGCCCTCTCGTAATTATAAACCCTTTTATATACATATTATTTGAATTATATTAATATTATTTGTATATATAAGCATATTAAGTAATATTGAATCCTGTATTTTGGTCGTGCGTTCTCAGAACTTAAGGTTTTCGAACTTATTTTAATTATTTAACCGTTTATGTTACATGAGAAATTTTTTTCCCTCATTGGTAGCAATATTTGGAAGTATGAAATTCGAAATAAATGCTTCGGGTCAAAGTAAGCTTTGCAATCTGCTTGTCCACACTCCAGACAAAACAAATTTACTTTCTTTCGTGCTTTCTTTCGTATTTTCTTTCGTTCTTTCTTTTGTACTTTGTCGCAGTATTAAATTAAATATTTGTAATGCGCATTTTACACATTCAGTTGTTATATAAGTATAATATTTGCAAACGTTTTATTTTTGAACAATTGTTATCCCACTAGAAGTATATGTGTAAAAACTTGGCCGAATACAACTTCTTCTGTACATTAGTTAACTGAATCTTTTCCCAGGCTAAAGACATTTTACTTGCTAATTTTTTTACGTACATTGTATAGTTTACTTCAAAAAGTAGAATTTTTTAATTTTAAATATTTTTTTTCAAATGAAACGAAAAATATACATTTTACCAAAAATTTGCTCAATGAAAAGCTCTAAATGATTTAAAATTAAAAATATTCTCGGTAGATGTATTTTTCATATCTCTTATAGCTTAAGTACAAGAATGAAATTTTTCATTCTCAATGATATTTTTTTTTTAATAAGAAAGATTTTTACTTCCGAGTTAATGTGATATTAGAAGGAAAATCTTGAAGACGGTTCATGCGAACTCTTTTAATTGATGTTATTTCTTATATAATCTTTTATTACATGAATGAGTCTTTAGTACATTGTGCAACTAGGGAAAAATAAATGTTTTTCCCGCGTTGCACACGATTTTTTTTCTACTATAGGGTCAGAAAGTGGATTTGTTTGCCCAGCACGGGGCAATAAAGTCCACTTTATGGCCCGCAAGTAGAAAAAATATATTAATATATTTCTTCCATTTCGAAAGCATTAGTAGATTCTGTACCAAGGGCGGCATGGTGGCGATTGTAACGAGTGCGAAGTGTACCGTGTATTCACACGAGTCACATCGCCACCATGTCGCTCGAGGTACACACGACGTTTTGTGTCCAAATTGGTGGAAAAAGTCGCGTTGCGTGCGAGCGCGTAGTTAGCCGCGGGCAGTCAAGTTTCGGGCGGTATGAACATTTTGCCCATTGAAGCGGGCGGTATGAACATTTTCGCCCTTTGAAGCGGGCGGTATGAACAATTCGCCCGATTCTGACACCGAGGCACAACTGACTGCATGCCGCTCTACGCGCAAGCATGCAATGCGACTTTTTCCGCCCGTTTGGACACAAAAACTATAATGTATGCGTATTAAGTATTCTTTTTTCGTTCAAATGACATTCAATCGCGTCAACTTTTTATAATTTCCTGAAAAAGTATAGCATAAATTATAGCGTATTGCAGAGCATATTACACTGAGAGAAAATGCTATTGAACCTATATAGCATTTCTGCCGAAATGGCATGTTTATCATTGATTTAAATGAAAATGCTATAGAATTGGTAGCATATGTATCATTTCTTATAGAATATTTTTTTGAATCAAAAGAATACACATGCTTTTGGCAGAAATTGCTATAGATACAACAGCATTTTTTCTCAGTGTACAAATGAGCTCTCTGATCGAGCTTCAGGTAAAATAACAAATTAATTGATTCATGTTCTGAGTTTTAAATTATGTTTTTCAGCTGCCTTAAGTTTAATAAAAACTCGACTAAGATTATTAAGCATTTATAATTTAATATCTAACAGATTTTTGTGGCTAACCATAAGTCTAAATTAATGTACTGTCGCAAAGAAACAATTAGAAATATGTTGGCACTGGTACGTATACAACAATTCATATATGAGGCAAAATTTGCCCAGTGTACCGGCCTAGAAATTCTCTACCTTCAATCTTTTTGAAACTCCACTGAATTGTAGTTCTAGTAGGCTCTTCTTAATCCCCCAAAGGAGACAGCTCTAGTAATTTTTGTTGTCAACATACAGAGGTTCAAATTTTCGATGTTTTCACACGCGCACCATTATTCAATCAATCATAACTTGTGGTAAAGTTGATCAATTTAATTTTTATATGAGTGTTTTTGAAATAAAAAGCTTTATTTTTTTCCTACAAAATCATCAAAGGTAGAAAATGGGGATAAAACTGCTATTTTGGACTTATAAGAGGATTTTTGCGCTCGGTTGCCGCGCCGCGAGCCGCTATACAATGTATGGTAAGTATAAGCACTTCGCAGGTCCTATTGTATATTGTGCCCATTCATATTATTATAAAATAAGTATAGTTATTGTACATTTTTCAAACATGTCTATCATTTCTTTTCATATATTTTAAAAACTTTTCATTATTTAAAATTGTTTTTCATAAAAAAATTTTATAATTATTTACAGTAAAGACTGAACTAAATACTTTTCATTTGTTTCTCGTGGAGGCATTAAAAAAAAATGAAGAACAAATTAAATTTGTTTAAACAATTTAGGATTTATTAGATAATGTAGAGAAGATACCTTTAAATTAAAATATATATGTTTATTACAAGAAACCAGAATTTTAGGCGAATTGAAGAAAAAAAATCGTTTAAACAAATTAAATTTGTTTAAACTATTTAGGATTTATTAGATAATGTATGAGAGGATACCTTGAAATTAAAATATATAGGTTTATCACAAGAAAAGCTGACTGTTTTACCATAAATTGCAAAAAAGTAGAAAATTAATAATAATTAATTGTTTAAACAATAGAAATAAATAAATAAATAAATAAAGTTACTTTCAGATAATAAACTGCCATTCCGATCTCAGAGAACAGATTTAAAACGAATTTTATAGAAGAACATATTATTTAAACAAATAGAATTTATTTAAATAAATGGAAATTAACTAAAAAACATTTGTAAACATTCCAATAGACCTATAGTAATGATTTCCTGAAAAAAAAGGGAATAAACTGCTTAAAAGAGTCAATTTCCTGAAGAATGTACATTTTTCGATTTAAGGGTAGTTTTCAGGGCATCGTGGGGTGTGTTAGGGGCATCAAATCCATATGTATGATAGGTCAAATTCTTCGTTGGAAAGTACTCTAGAAGCCTTATAACTTTAATGTCAACTGTTCCCTAACCCTGAACAATTATTCGAAAAATAACAAAAAGTGACTTTTTCCCATGCAAATTTCAAGTCCCAACAGGCACCATATAAAATCAAAATTTTGAAAAAAGAAAAAATAGGACCTTTATTTTTTTGTATTTCGAAACTTTTTGGGGGTATCGTTTGCATTTATTTAAAAGTCGCCATTTTGGACCACCCTACTCTACATGATTATTCATATTTGAACGCTTCTTAATAAAAAAAAATAAAATGAATTACCATGTATTAAGAGTAGGATTTGAAAATAGCATTAAAAATTTTACATTAAAATTTATGAATTTTCAAACTGAAAAGATAAAAATAAAGACTTGAATCTAACATTTCTAAATTCGAACGCAGTAAACTGTTTCGAAAGAGTTAATCAGTTATAAGCAAAATTGGAATCTACCGAATAAAAAAATCGAACTGTTTAATGTGCGAATTGATAATTATGTAAATATTCAAGTTTTCTAACTGGTAAAACTTTTTCCAAAGTTATTAATTTCTTAATGTTTTCAACTTTAATTTGCTTACAAAATTAAGAATATTTGAGACTTCAGATTTAAAAATAGGCAATTTTAAACTGTTATAATTCTTAATGTTTCCATTTGGTAAAAATTATGTAGTTTGAAACAGAATTAGTAGGGTTCGAATCTTAAAGGCTATGAAAGTCACTTGTTAAATTTTGAATAAAAGAATTGAACTTGACGTAAAATTACTTTCAGATTCACAGAAACTGGAATTCATAGGTAATTTAGATCCGTTGTTCTAAATTTGTGCCTTTCTGCTCCCTTTTTATGATGTAGCTTCTGCTTTGTTTTAATCCTGTGCTCAGTTACGTTTTCCTCTTGACCTGGGAACCAATATAAAGAGTTGAGAAAAGAAAGTTTTCTATCAAGAAAATTCTTTTATCGTATTCGATCTTTCTATTTTCAATAATATTATTAAAAATGTCATACTTACAATGATGTAAACAGATCCGAGATGAGTCTTTCCAAACTGAATAGCTTGTAGCTATTTTACATCAAATTACATCTAGTTTCACAGAAACTGCAAGTTATAGGTGATTTAAATCCGTGGTTCTAAATTTGTGCCTTTCTGCTCCCTTTTTTATGATGTAGCTTCTGTTTTGTTTTAATCCTGTGCTCAGTTACGTTTCCCTCTCGACCTGGGAACGAATATAAAGACTTGAGAAAAGAAAATTCTCTTATCGTATTCGATCTTTCTGTTTTTAATAATATTATTAAAAATGTTATACTTACAATGATGTAAACAGATCCTAGATGAGTCTTTCTAAACTGAATAGCTTGTAGCTATTTTACATCAAATTATATCCAGTTTCACAGAAGCTGCAAGTTGTAGGTGATTTAAATCCGTGGTTCTAAATTTATACCCCTCTGCTTTTCTTTTTATGAAGTAGCTTCGGCTTTGCTTTGATCTTGTGCTCAAAGCCCAATACAGAAAAGTTATGCTTTTAGAATATACCGTTGCAGAATGGACGGTTCCATGGATGTTACATATTTTGTACAAAAAAGTTGTAATATATGATTGCGGAAGGCTTTACCTGCAGCATCATTTTGTGCATGGCCAATCGCGCGTAGTTCGTTCTCTCCCGGTAGCCGATGAATGACGTCACCTTCACTTAAACGAATATTGTGCATAATAGCGCACGCTATAATTACTTTTACACCTGTGTTTAGTGAAACTTCCAGAGCTTTTGTGAATATAATTCTCCAGCGCACTTTCATTTGACCAAATGCCTGCTCAACTGTAACTCGCGCAGCGTTCAGTGCTCTATTGAAACGTCTTTGAGCTTGATTTTATGGGTTACGGTATGGAGTTACGATAGTTATAGGGTGCAAACGGCAAGGATAACCTTTATCTGCTATGATGGACCAACCAGGAGGGGGATATGTACCAAATCTGTATAAACTACTATGTCGTAAAACTCCACTGTCGTGAACTGACCCAGAAAATCCTGCAAAAACGTCAATGAATTCTCCTTTTAGCATTAACTAAACCTTGAAGCTGGATTGAGCAGAACAGTTTTCTATTAGTGTATTGATCGTGGAGAGTAGGCGAGCATAGGGTGCGGATATGACAACCGTCTAGTGCACCAGCGCACATGTAAAATGCCGCATTCCCTACTTTTAATCGGAATCCTCGACAAACTTGGAGTAATCCTTCCTCCTCTCGTACTTTGATGGCCCTTGGCGTTAATCTAATAGTTGCTTCTAAACAACGGTGAACAATATCAAAAGTTGTCGATCTAGCGATGTTAAAAACGGAACAGGTAACTCGATAGCTAATTCCAGATGCCAACGAAAAGAGGAAAACCATACACTGTAAAGCCATGTAAAAAAGATAAAACAAAATATAAATACGAAGGGAGACGAAGACAAAATAACTATATGAAATAAGTACCTCAACATTTTTTTGCCAATCACTGCGCTTTTGGTACGGTACAATCATTACGAAATGCTGGAAAGAACGTGGTCTTAAACGTAAATTTTCTTTTGTCGCCTTCAAATTTTCGCCTACAAACAATTGAATTATTCGCATTTCGTGAGGTAGAATTGCATATGCACCTCTTAGCTGAAACATGTGATTTTTAAATAAGAATTTTTTATATAAACAAATATTAAGAAAAAAAGTTTGATGCAATTGAGTGGAACTTACATTTCTCTGTAAATAAAGTTCTAGTATTTGAAACAGCAGTTGATCCAATAACACCTCAAAATACCTGCTACTCACGGTATGCAGCTTCAACATATAGATCTGTAATTACTGATGTTTTATATTTCACAACAGTATAATCAATACATCGATGAATCTATCTTGAAATGAAAAAAATAATTAATCAGGTCGCAAACGACGTTTTTAACTATACACAAAACAACGTCATTCCGATCTCAAAACTTGATGTGGAAATTGACGTCGTTTTCGGCATACCTTCCTATGTCCTTTTGGATGTCGTTTTTTCCAAAATGGAAATGGAGAGCTGTTAACAGGGCAATATTGATTGCAGGCGACGATATTATTCACAAATCTGTAAGAAGAGGTAAAATATTGTTTTGAAAATGAGATATAATTTTACTTTAAACTGACTTTTTCGCCTACGCAATAACATTGTTCTTTTTAAATTTATAACGATAATATTTATCATTATTTTATAATGTTATATATACATAATAATAGCGAATAAAAGTACTTGCTTCGTTAATTTTTATAGATCAAAAATTTTGTATTAATTCAAATGATCAGTTTAACTTATTTTGAGTTTGATAAATACAGTAAAATAACAGTACACATAGTCCGTTTCAGTATTTGCATTTTTTATTCACAGAGTAGAGAACGAAAATAGTCACTAATCCATCAATGTCCTTATTTGTGTATTTTATGACGGAATTTAATTGAAAAAAAGAAAAATCATACATTACAAAAATAACAAACATCGTTTTATCAGTATAGCTTAAGATGTATTGGACTATTATCGTTCTCTACTCTGTGAATAAAAAATGCAAATACTATTTACTTAAAAACCCGACAGATTAAAATGTATGTGAAAAGACACTAAATAGTTTGCGTATTCACGAATAACTTCATAAATTTAAGTACTGTAAACTTTTTACATTGTCAAATGAAGCAAATAGCTATAAAAACATTTAAACATATTTCCTACCTCAACTGACAGACTGCAAAATATTAATACACTATAAAACATGGATTGAGCTTTCAATAAACCAAAAATCACAGGTCACCTTAACTGAAATACTATGGGCAATTATTAAATTAATTGCAAAAGATTTACAAAAGTATTCAAAAGCACTTAACCTCAGTTTCTCATTCATGTAATATCTCCATACCGACACAGTGTCAGAAAATGACACACGACTGACGACGGCGCCACCAGCTTTAGTCTAAAATTAACCCGAAGTAAGACCCGAAGCATTTATTTGAGAACATACTTCGCCAATTCGGACACGTTGCTAGAGTCTATCCCTACCACATGGCCTGTGACGTCATCTTGGTTATCTCAATATTTTTCTTATATTTATTAGATTATTATAAACCGTGGATGCCGCCATTTTGCGGCGGTTGGTCTCCTTATATCTAGTCTCCATGCCGTATATATCATCTTCTTCTGTCTTCTTCTTCTTCTTGGTTGTGGCTTCTTGCCGTATATATCATGTAGACTATCCATGATATACGGTTTCAGCGTTGCCGAATTTTTAGAGCAATTTGGCTCAGTTTTTACATGTTGTGTCCAAAATACATAACATTTTGTTTCAAAAATTTGAAAAATGTTAGACGAGATAAAAGCGGACGTAGATAGACTAATCCTGGTTTTGACAATAAAAAAAATGTTCTAATAGATTTTTTGAAAATTAAAAATTTTTTCAGTTTTGAAACTAAAAGTAGTCTATCTACGTCCGTTTTTAACTTTTCTACTATTTACCAAATTTTGAACAATTTTATGTACTTTAGACACAAACATGTAGAAACCTAAAATCAATAAAATTTGCTAATTTCATAAGTATCACATGCCACACATGCTCTTAAGAACATTTTGCATAAATTCAATCATACGCAGTTTCAGTTGATGCACGCTTGAATGGCGGGTGATTTGAAATTACCATTCATAAGTAATAAGTAACAGCAAGCGTTTGAGCGCGAAAACTTTGAAAATGATTCACTCATTTGTGAATGTCTGAAGCATCATAATGATTCATGGGATTCTACTTAAGCCCAATTAATTAATATTAATATTCAAATGAAAAAAATATTTGCAAAAAAATCTTTTTTTAAATTATTTGTTGTACTTGATATACTGAGCTGATTAATAATGTAACAAATAAGCAATTCCATTCGATTTACTCTGTGACCTGATGTTTTGAAAAACCCTCCCCCCAACGAGCGTGACAATTCATGACGGTTTATCTCCCCTCCCCCCTCAACTTCAAGAGATTTATGGATGGCCCCTCCCCTTTAAACATTTATTTCTCATACATATATAATTGAAATTGATTAACTACAATTGATATAATACGTCTTTCTTAAACATGATATCTTCGCGGTAGCGTTGATTTGCATTGTTCACTCTAATTGCCTTTAATAGCATTTTATCGATGTCATTTTTGCCCATTAAGCAATTGTATTGAATTGACATTTCGAATTTTCGAATAATTTTTAAAAATGTTCAAGAGTGATTTTAAAGCTGATAAATTATTACGTTTAAAGAAACTAATTCACAAGTCCGAATAGCTACAAATTTTTCGTAACGACTAAAGTTGCGTATTTTATGAGATATTTTAAGTATAAAATCTCAGAGTAGCCAATTGAAATTGATTGACATATTTTATACTTAAAAATGTGCAATTGAATTCTATTCCTGGGATTTTTCACAAGGTTATTACATTAAAATAAATATAAACGAGTTATTTAATCCTTGTTTATATCCTGATAATAAGGACTAATATACAGATATTCAAGTTAAACATCGTATCAGTAAACTTTAACATATAAATATTAAACATCAAAATATTGCCAATTGTGACATACATTTTTCTCAGTGTATATATAAGCTTATTAATTAAATAAACAAATATACGTCGATTTTATAAAATCTAATATATATATAATTTTTCTATAAATAAAAATTTTCCATTGCTTTATACGATTTTTATAATTGAAAATAAAAATTCAGCTATAACTTAGATTGCTTTTCTGTACTAACTACAACTCCAGAAGAAATCAAGGAGTTAATTTCAGAATACTTAAATCCATGTTCAGAAAGAATTTCAATGGAATGTTCTCCATATTCTGGCGAAGGTCCTTTAGTTACCGACGATACTCCAGGAGTGCGGGATAATCCTGGAGCGGGTTTTGGTATCAAATTTTTATCGTGATCTATCGCAAAAGTGCCTCTTACATTATTATGTAAGTGATTTTTGACATTATCTAACGATAGAACTGGAGTTACACAGGCATCAGAGCCATCAAATATTCCACACCACTCATTCTGAGTTTTCTCTTTAAATATTTTCGAAAACTTCGCTTTATTTTCCTCAAAGTTACCATACTGAGGAAAATCATCTTCATTAAGGCCAAGTTTATCCAATAAAATGGCATAAAATTGGGGCTCTATGGCACCAACTGATATGTACTGATTATCCTTCGTCTCGTATATATTGTAAAAATGAGCCCCTGTATCTAACCTGTTAAAAATATCAAGGCAATTCACATTGGATTTTAAAATAATCAAGAAAATTAAAACTAGTGTATAACAAGACAAATAAAGGAGTCTTACATATTTTTCCCTCGAGGCTGTCCCCATAGTCCAGGAATTTTTTGAGATCTGAATAGCCAACTGCCTAAATATGCCGTTCCTTCTACCATGTTAGCATCAATAACTTGTCCCATTTTTGTTCGAGTACGATCAAAAAGAGCTAAGACTATTCCTAAAGCGCACATTAAACCACCTCCACCAAAATCACTTGCAAGATTTACAGGTGGAACAGGTTTCTCCTTGTAACGTCCAAATAGAGACAAAAGTCCTTTTTTATTCAAAAACAAATAAATTTGATTACAAATTATAGAAAATCATCAGCAAGTATTTTTGTTAAATTTTATTCAGAAATAAACAAATATGAAATTTTACCGGATAAACTTAAATAGTTAATATCATGTCCAGCTTGATCAGCAAAAGGTCCATCTTGTCCATATCCACTTAATCGAGCGTAGATTAGAGTTTTATTGATTGGGAATAAATCATTTGGTCCTATTTCAAGTTTTTCCATAACCCCTGTTTTAATAATATATTGAAAAGAATGTTGAAAATTTAAAATAATATTTTTATACAGAAACGTTTTTAGAGTTTACAAACCTCTTCTAAAAGGATCTATTATTACGTCGCTCTGTATAGATAATTTTTTGAATACTTCAATCCCTTTTTTAGCTTTTAGATCCAGAGCAATAGATCTTTTTCCATTTCCTAAACAGTCATAATTAAACGCATCGCTAGTCTGAAAATAAAATAATGAGCTTCAAATCGAGAAAAGTTTTGAATCTATAGGACATATTGCATTATAATTTTTTACCTAAAGAAATATTTATTTATAGAAGATATATTACATGATCATTTTGATCATACTTACTTTATCGATTCTAATAACAGATGCCCCAAAATCTGCAAGAACCATACCACAAAATGGACCTGGAGCAAGTCCTGCCATTTCTAATACCTTGACACCTTTTAATGGCATTTTATTTCTTATAATAGAGAATATAAATCTGAAAAAAGAAAAGTGGGTTATTATATGTATCAGAAGATAAAATAATACTTTAACTTGAATAATATATTTAAAGTAGGACCTAATTAAATTTAAACTTCAAATAATTATATTCTTAATTAACAATTTAAATATTAGATTGAAATTAATGCAGAGGAGAAACCGTGAATTTTCATTCTGAAGAGTCACCTTTACTTCTGATATTTAAATGCAAAATTTTTAATTAATCAAAATAATTATTATACTGACTAGTGCTGCATTAAGAAATATTGTTCCTCTTAACCCTTGAGATTGAAGTAGGCGCAGTTAGCATTTACGCAGGTTTACACAAGCTTGAGTATTATAGGTGATATTCATTTTGTGTCTGTTATACAAAACCATTTGCGCAAGCGTCAACTCGGCGGATTGCACAAGTGGTGGGAGCAACATATTAGTGGAAATTTAAATGATTAAAGTCCGACTGCATTTAAAGAGAATGTTAAACACAAAGAACTATTTATCATGCTACACAATATGCATATTTATTTTAAATTGTAGTGCATAATATACCAATAAATGTACTGATTGCGTTTTCGTTCGTTTAGTTAAGCAAATATTTTTATCGTATCATCGTGGTTTATAAATTTGATACATTTTGTTTGCTAAGTCGATTTTCATAAAATGTATTCTTGAGTATTTCTATTTTTTTTATTTAACCGAAATGAAATGAAGACAAAAGCAGAATAACCATTATCGAATGAGAATTGTTTTCTGCCCTATATGAAACATGTTTGACCAATCAATCATTTTTTAAAATGAAGGCTGAGTAGAAAGAATTTTCATGTGATTTACGTAAAGACATTCCAAAAAAAATTACATATTATATTTGCGTTCTATAGATTATAAGCTGTTTTATAAAAAAAAAAAAAATGTTCTTTAATAAGAGTTACTTTAAGTAAATGTTCAAAATACAAAAAACTTGAAAATGTAGAAACTATGTTATAATTATTATTAAAATAGTTTTATTAAAACATAATATTGTTATATTTATTAAAAAAATGTTATTAATAATTTATTTATAAAAAATATTAAAATTAGAGGTATTTGAAGATATATTGATTTGAATTTCACGTCGCGCATGCGTCTTGTAAACATGTACCATACCCAGTAAGAAGGCTTGAATTGAATAGGATTAAAAAAATTAATTCCATTTAATACCTGATTTTTCCTTTGTGTCTTATTCTGTTAGTGGTAAAAGAAAAAAAGCATAATTCAATTCATGTTAATTAACATAGGAAAAGAAAAGGAAGTGAATTAAAGGGAATCAAAAAATACGAGAATGCGAAGAAAATAATAGCAATTTTATTCTACTTTGTGGAATTAAAATAAATTTTTTGTTACGCAACCAAATATTTGAATAATAATTTCAATTTTTTGATGACTGGAAATTAAGGGTGAGGGAGTGAAAGATAAAAATACTGTGAACACGTTTCTTTATTAAACCTCTGTAATAAGTTATATTTTCAATGTTATTTAACCAACAATTTCTTATCAAGTTGACGTTTAAAAGATATTCAATTGTTTATATATTTATTTATAACTTTCTAAAATGTATGAGGTTCATTTCATTTGTACCTAGAATTCATAAGAATAAAATACCTACGAAACAAATTTCAAATATTGGAATTAAAAGTACACAATCTCTTCTTAATATAAAGTAGAATTCGTTCAAATTAAATGTTTCAAATTTATATTCCAGAAAAAAGAATCAAAAGCAGTTTCATACACTAATTGATTTCAAGAACTGGAATGAATTAAATAAACCTATAACGTATTCCTCTTAACGGAATACAAAACAATATAATATATATAACCTTTGTTGGAACTAGAACGAATTAAACGAAATAAAAATATATTCTACTTTATGGAATTTAACAAAAATGATAGTACGTTTTGTGAATAGAACAGAATTAAGATTTACAAAAAACCTATTCCCGCTATGTGAATTAGACTTCAGGGAAAAATCAGGTATTAAGTAAAATAAAAAAATCACTACTTTCACGTTAAACTGTGAAATTTTAAATTCTATTCAATTCAAGCCTTCTTACTGGGTAGTGTACCATAATTTTAACATGCCGATTCCATATATTTTCGCTCCGTGTGTCTGGCAACGCTGGCTATATCAATTGATGGAGTACAGAGCATTGTTTTACATAAGAGTTTGACACAAATTAATTTTTTTCGCTGAAAGTAAATGATAAATGCTGATGTTGCTCCGTTTTTTAGATAGAAAAACCATTTCTGTAAATATTGTCGGCAATTTGGCAATTCATCAGGAAAAATTATAATGCGCCAAGATTCAGGTTACATTGTTGTGATTTAGTACATAGTACAAAACACTCACCAGTTTAATATGTGTTTTATACTTTGAAATTTTTGTGTCATCACATAGTCTATTGAAATTCGGTTTCTAACTTACCTGAAATAAAATATTTTTAACAAATTCGTCCATTTCTCACTTCATTTTCAGCGAAACCAAGTTTCATTCCTAGCGGACCTGGTAGAGAGAACGAACATCGGTCAAAGAATACTCTGACCGTTCTCTGATCTCGCATTATTATGGCTAAGAACGACAAAAAAAACATTTAAAACATTGCAATTATGATTCTGCGATCAAATTTGAATTAGCAGGTGTAGGAATAAATACAATAATTTTATTTTTCAGAGATAAAAACTAGAAAAACATCATATACCTATCATTGAAGGCAGGGCAGTGGTTAACAATTGGCGGAACGTCTCTACCGTGAAGGTTTACTATTGGTAGAGACGTTCCGCAAATGGTGAACCACTGCACTGTCTTCAATGACAGGTACATGATGTTTTCCTAGTTTTTATTGCTGAAAAATAAAATTATTGTATTTATTTCTACACCTTCTATTCCAGATTTCGCCACGGAATCATAATTGCAATGTTTTAAATGTTTTTTTATCGTTCTTAGACACAATAATGCGAGGTCAGAGAACGGTCAGAGCGGTCTCTCGACCGGGTCCGCTAGGGATAGCTTTTATACAAGTACTTCGTCTCTCATAAATAATGATTTTCAATTCATCCAATTTATTACTTCCAATATTTGGAAATCGAAAAATGGATAAATCCTCGTTACCAAAAAAAACTCTTGCAACCTACCACTACACAATTTTGCAGCATTTTCAATTAAAAATGCCTTACTCAACAAATCAAAAAGTCAACAGACGACTTCACCTGAATCTCGGCACATTATAACTTTTCCTGACTGATTGTCAAATCGCAAACTTTTCAAATTGTCGATAATATTTAAAGAAATGGTTTTACTATCTGAAAATCAAAGCAACATGACAATTTTTCCCTTACTTTCATCGAAGAAAAATATTTTGAGCCAAACTCCCATGTGCAACAATGCTCTGCACTTTACCAACCCCATCTGCCCATCAATCACCATCAACTGATAGAGCCTACAGATTTCGACGTTACCCACCGAGTGTGACGTATTGTTGAAATTTTCAATAATAGCCATGGAAAATCCAAACTTTTTTTGGTGAAATCGTTTGGTGGTTGTTTGGTGGTCGTTAGGTGGTAGTTTACGACTTTTGGTGGTCAAAATTACAAAAACTACAGAATTTTTAGTGTTGGAGTGCTAACTTCACGCTGCACTCCACATGTTAATATTTTCCAAAATTTCTTTTAGTAATCGTTTGGTGGTCGTTTGGTGGTCGTTAGGTGGTAGTTTTCGACGTTTGGTGGTCAAAATTGTGGGAGATATCATTTTTCAAAAAATCTTTTATAGTATGCGCAGAAGATCTGCGCATGTGTGCACTTGGCGCGCAATTTGAAAACAAAATTATAAAAAACTATTCAGATCGTTTAATAATCTATTAAATTACATTTATTTTATGCATCTTTAAATGCTTTACATTATTCAAAGGTAAACATCATCCTTCAATAGCTATCTTAAATTTACATCACATTTATTATCTCAAAAACTAAGTTTCTTGATATTTTAAAATAATTCTTTGGAAGCACTTCATGATTGTTTGGTAATCGTCTGGAGGTAGTTTCTGACGTTAGGTGGTCACAATTGTGTCAGATATTAATTTTTCAGACAATTTGTCACAGTGTGCACGAACGTTGGTGCGCGCATACTAAACCGGCGCGAAATTTAAAAGACGGTAATACACAAAGTACAACTAAATACCTGGGTAGCATATTTGATCATACATAAAACGAATTTGATAGAAGTGTTAATTGTTTTTGAATAATTTTTTGAACAACTAAATATTGCTACGTAAAAAAGTATTATGTATAACACTTATTGTACTTGTCTAATGTTTCTTTAAAGCAAGTTTAAAAGAAACGAGGATTGTATCACTAATTTAGTATAAGTAGAAATATAATACTGAAAGTGTTAATTTTAGATCTGAAGTATATAATGTGTATAATATTATATTTATATGTGCTTTATGAATCTTTTCGTCCAGAAACTCCTAATGCATATTTCAAATATGTTTGCTATGTTGAAAATTTTGGAAGAATTCTTATGTAATACGATTTCGCACACTATTTTCGTTGGAGCTCTTATTTTCCGAATCGTTCAAGCTTTTCAATAATGTTTGTTCATTTCTTTGGCATAGAGTCAGTTTCTTCTTATTTTCTTTGATTAAAATTATTATTAAATTTAAAAATGCGCAAAAAGAAAGAATGGCAAACGTTTCGGCCACATATGGGGGCCCTCTTCAGTGCCATAAATTCAAAGATTAATTCAAAATTTCTGTAAAGGATTACAATATAGAAGATAATTAAAAAAAGAATTATCATAGAAATTAAAAACTTATCTCATAGCTTAGACGCCGGTAATAAGGTCTTCACGAGAAGTTGTCATGAATGTAAAACTTGTTTGCGTTTTGCCATTGTGAACCAATTTGGCATCCTTCTTTAATAATAAACATTTTTTGAAAAAAATTCCGATCGGTTCGTGAGCAAAATCTTTTATATTTTTTCATTTTATCCGGTTTTTTATTCATAGTGAACTTCAAGTAATTTTTCAATTCGTGATGCTGCATACTGGACTACTTCATTTTGAATTGCAAGCTATGAGATAAGTTTTTAATTTCTATGATAATTCTTTTTTTAATTATCTTCTATATTGTAATCCTTTACAGAAATTTTGAATTAATCTTTGAATTTATGGCACTGAAGAGGGCCCCCATATGTGGCCGAAACGTTTGCCTTTCTTTCTTTTTGCGCATTTTTAAATTTAATAATAATTTTAATCAAAGAAAATAAGAAGAAACTGACTCTATGCCAAAGAAATGAACAAACATTATTGAAAAGCTTGAACGATTCGGAAAATAAGAGCTCCAACGAAAATAGTGTGCGAAATCGTATTACATAAGAATTCTTCCAAAATTTTCAACACAGGCACCTATATGTATGGAACATAGCAAACATATTTGAAATATGCATTAGGAGTTTCTGGACGAAAAGATTCATAAAGCACATATAAATATAATATTATACACATTATATACTTCAGATCTAAAATTAACACTTTCAGTATTATATTTCTACTTATACTAAATTAGTGATACAATCCTCGTTTCTTTTAAACTTGCTTTAAAGAGAAACATTAGACAAGTACAATAAGTGTTATACATAATACTTTTTTACGTAGCAATATTTAGTTGTTCAAAAAATTATTCAAAAACAATTAACACTTCTATCAAATTCGTTTTATGTATGATCAAATATGCTACCCAAGGTATTTAGTTGTACTTTGTGTATTACCGTCTTTTAAATTTCGCGCCGATTTAGTATGCGCGCACCAACGTTCGTGCACACTGTGACAAATTGTCTGAAAAATTAATATCTGACACAATTGTGACCACCTAACGTCAGAAACTACCTCCAGACGATTACCAAACAATCATGAAGTGCTTCCAAAAAGAATTATTTTAAAATATCAAGAAACTTAGTTTTTGAGATAATAAATGTGATGTAAATTTAAGATAGCTATTGAAGGATGATGTTTACCTTTGAATAATGTAAAGCATTTAAAGATGCATAAAATAAATGTAATTTAATAGATTATTAAACGATCTGAATAGTTTTTTATAATTTTGTTTTCAAATTGCGCGCCAAG
The DNA here is from genome assembly GCA_030998225.1 of Diplolepis rosae. Classification (NCBI taxonomy): domain Eukaryota; kingdom Metazoa; phylum Arthropoda; class Insecta; order Hymenoptera; family Diplolepididae; genus Diplolepis; species Diplolepis rosae. Next base: position 304,779 of record JAPYXD010000275.1, read on the forward strand.
TGCACACATGCGCAGATCTTCTGCGCATACTATAAAAGATTTTTTTGAAAAATGATATCTCCCACAATTTCAACCACCAAACGTCGAAAACTACCACCTAACGACCACCAAACGACCACCAAACGATTACTAAAAGAAATTTTGGAAAATATTAACATGTGGAGTGCAGCGTGAAGTTAGCACTCCAACACTAAAAATTCTGTAGTTTTTGTAATTTTGACCACCAAACGTCGAAAACTACCACCTAACGACCACCAAACAACCACCAAACGATTTCACCAAAAAAAGTTTGGATTTTCCATGGTCGGAGTGCTAACTTCACGGACATGGAGATAAGACTGTAGTCCCCCCCCCCAAATAACGGCGCCATCAAGTCATAAACTACTTCACTTTGATAAAAAAGGTTCAATCACCATATCACCAATGGATTTATCTTACTTTTTGTATTATAATCTGCTCTGAAGTATGCCACCAGTTTTGTTTCTGGTATTTACAGCTTCAAGAATATTTTCACAGAACATACAAAAATATCAAGAGTAAATACATTCATGTAACGTCTGGGGCACGTCGACACAGCACTGTCAATATTGTCATTTAAATTGTCTTTATCATTGCCAATAAAGTAAACTTTGACTCAGGCAACTAAAGTTGTTCCATGAATCTATGAATTGAGAGGAGGAAGCCTTGATGGAGAGGGTCAGTAACTCAGGCGGAGTAGGGGGATAAAGGTACATTTAGGCACAGCAATGTTCAAAAAAGCCTTCTTCAGTTTTGTATTTTAAACGCAACAATCCATTCCTGATTTTTATTAGAATCATATAAACAAGATGTTACATTCAAAACGTATAACCCAAGAAGGCTTTAGGGTGGTGTCTCATGAGAGAGATTAGTAGAATCACGAAGGAATAATAAGGAGACCTATCTCCATGTAAGCGACTTGGCAGGAGCAACGGCACGGTAAGTGCCCGGCTTGTAAGTTGGAAGTAGTGGAAAGGAGTGCGCAAGTGCGCAGTTGTCCTCTTCTTACTCATGAGAAAATGTGCGAGTGAGACGAATTTGTCAAATTGATCTAAGCCAGAGTGGTTATGTTGATCGATTTTGATCATTTGCAAGCGGCAGATATTTGTTCAATTTCAATTTAGTTTAAAAAATATATATATATATATATATTATCTCAGAACTTCTATAAAGCTAAAGGAGTGCATTATAAAAGTGGTAAGTATATATCGAATATAAGATTGTAAATATTGAAATTGAAATTATGGTATTTGTTATTACTTCGTAAATGGTGTGTTAAATAATGTTGAATAGTTTTTTCCTTTAAAGGTGAGGGAATTTAATCCGAGAAATTTTCAAGATTTTGAAGATCGCATGTAATATAATATAATGCACTTAATATAATAAATTTTTTTCTTAACTATGTCGTGTCGCGTACCGGGTTGCATAACCTCTCTGGCTTAGATCAATTTGACAAGTTTGTCTCACTCGCACATTTTCCCGTGAGTAAGAAGAGGACAACTGCGCACTCCTTTTCACTACTTCCAACTTACAAGCCGGGCACTTACCGTGCCGTTGCTCCTGCCAGATTCGGGAAAGTTTCCCATGGCAGTTTGGTCTCCTTATTATTCCTTCGTGAGTAGAATAGTGGAATAATCATTCACCAGCAGGGTTGCAAAGTTACGCGTAACTTAAGGTTTTGTATGTAAATTATATGAATTACGTAAAATACGTATAAAACTGTAGTTAATTACATATTCAAGATGGCGAACCTTAAAAGAGTATATATAACCTCTCTTCTTGTGATTTTGATCAAATTGTTTTATAATTATACTAACTTATTGTTTCATTTATGTTAAGAAACGTGTGCAAAGTGGAAAGATAGATAGCTTAATAAATTCTATATCATTCGATTTCTAAGTGAAGAAATAAATTGTTCATTGGAAAAAGTACTAAAAAGACATAAAATAAATTTATTAGTTATATTATAATTTGTGCAAAATTAAAAATATTTTCTATTTCTTTTGTGAACTATCTTTACTATGAAATAATTTTAGCCACGGTAAATTCTTTTTAATTGATATGATATTGAAGTTTTATTTTATATAAGAATTGAACACAAGACTTACTTTATTGTTATTGCTTAACAGCACTATTTCTTCTGAATAAATATTCCTTTTATTGAGCACAAGACTCATACTTGAAGTACAAGTGCTATCTTGCCTTTTGTCAATTTGCATCTGCTCATCTGCTAGCAAATAATTTTCAATGGCAATGCATCTTTCCCTAGGAAAAAGTAATTTCCGCGCATTGGCCTACCACCTTCACCAATCATGTTTAAATTATAATTCTGACATCTATTAACGAAATGACAAGATTCGTGAATGATACACAAAAATTAGGTTAGCTTGCGCGCCCGCCAAAACTTCAAGTCTAGCATACACGTAAATTACGTGTAGGAAACCTCCGCGTAATATACATAGTAAATTACGTGTAGAAAACCATGTAAATTACGTTAGGTATTTTACCTTCGCAACCCTGTTCACCAGCCCTACCCGACTGTGTGTGTTATTGGTGCGGGACGAAAAGAGGAAAGGGGATTGCGCGGTCTCAATTAAACCATCAATGTATACCTAACATGACTACTTTTATCTCACTTCAATCAATAGTTAATCCTGGTCTCAATCTTCACGGTGGAGACATTGTAAATGACTATTCCATTATTCTCCTTAAAGGAGGAATTACACCTCTGCATGCAGGCATTATGCAGTCATGCCTTAGCTGGCTAACTTATAGGTGCATGCACAGTAAGTTTGTGTGCTGATAAAACAGAGAGAAAAGTATATATCTTTCTCTATTATACCAACAGCGAAAGGTATTAAGTGGATTTTTAATTTATAAATTAGTATCTCTCCTTAAAGCAGGCTTATAATCTTGATTTATTTGCGTCCCTCAAGAGACTTATAAGCGACGTTTGTGCGAATCTCCTCGCAAATTAAACATTTTTCTACTGTTTTCTTTCCATGTTTAATTTTAACAAATCTTTAATATTTACATGAAATTACGGCTTCACAGATCTTATTCCTTATTTTTCTAAGCATTTTTTATCACTATTATAAATAATGAGATAGTAGTCGAAACGAGAAGCTATGTTCTATATAGCCTTAAGGTTTAGTATCAATCGGACCACGTGACTAAATAATACATTTATTCGTTCTTGTAAGATAATGTGTTTAATTTACTAAGTACCTTTCTGAAAATTGAGGAAACATAACAAAAGACAATAAAGCACGTCTGTTAACTTCTTTTAAGTAGAAATGTTGAAGAAAATTCGAAAACTTATCGACAATTACAGTTAACTGTAAAAATGTTTGGTCACGTACAGGTTGATCCATGGCCTTAAGGAGGAATTACACCTCTGCGTACAAGCATTCTGCATGCGGGGTACCAAGGTAATATACAAGAGAGAAACAGACCGACTATTTCCCTGTTTCTTTCCCACTAATATGTTACCGTGGTAACCTGCATGCATGATGCCCGCATGCCAAGGTGTAACTCATGGAGACTAGATATAAGGAGACCAATCTCTTATGGCCGTAACTCACAGGAGCAGTCGTCCATCACTAGGCATGAAACTGCCCTTAAAGCCGTGTGGCAGAATCTGACGTCATCAGTTACATATGACCACTTTTGTTAATAAAATAATAATTTAAATAAACTCTCCCGAGAATATAGCAATGCAGAAAAATGTAACGCATTACTGTCTTCTCTAGAAAATTTGTTAATATTATTATTTTAATTATAAAGCGGTCGTATATAATTGGTGACGTCAGAGCCTACCATACGACCGTAAGCTGAAATATACTCTATCGTTTTTCGTAAACTCATGATAGAAAGAGACACGTTTGACATAAACTAAAAGCTTGACAAAAAAGGACAGACAATCTGTCGAGTTTAGGCTTGAACACTTTTCTCGGTTATCAGCTCCACCGGCTGTTTTTCCACTAATTAGTTGAAGCACACTGATTCAGAACGTTACAGAGATGATCAGAGAGCACCAACTATGTATCTAAAACCTCTACTAAAACTAAATGTCAACTCAACCACAACTATTTGGCACTTCCAATAATACGCCACGCTTATTTGTTATTCAGATGATAATCTGATAATGCTCACAATTTTTCCAAATGAGGCGATTGTTTTTTCGTTAATTTCTCTTATCATTATAAAAATGAAACGATGTTTTTTACTTTAAAATTCAAAATTCCCGCCAATTTCCACATTTTACGCCAGCAGAAAAACAAAGTGGGAAAGAAACCGGAAAATTGACCGTCTCTTTCTCTCTTGTATGTTACCATGGTAACATGATGAGGTATGAAAGCGCCTTTAGTTGATGATTGCCTGTTTTTCGATAGAAGCCTTTTCATTTCGTCATTAAATTATTTGAAACGACTTGAACATTTTTCTATCGACTTAGTTCAAAAGGTTGTGATTTCGATTTCTTAGTCGTGCAAATGTTAATCGTAGCCAATTTTATCTTCTCTTTCGTCACTTAAATTTCTAAATACGAATTACTCCGTTCAAATAAATGTCTAAAAATCATTCGATATAGTTTAGTTTATTTTTAAAAAAAGCCTAAAAACTATCTTTATAGGCGACCAAATGTCGCCCGCGCAATTTTAAATAAAGGCGATCATTACGTCCGCCAATCAGACAACGTCGGCGCACGCCTGTCAACCACGGACGTGACAAATTATGTATACTAGCGACCTCAACACCGAAAAATATCCCCATTTTGAGTTCGCAACGGCTATATGCGTCGGAGAGTGATTTATCAACGAAAGTACGAAGGGTTCCCCGGGTAAAACCAACGTGAATTGCAATTTTTTGGAATTCTGTCTTATTTAGATCTTTAAATTTTTCTCTAGCAGTGTAACAAGCATTTGCGCGTGCATACGTGACTAATTTTTGGTAATAGGGTAACCAAAGTTTTGTTATGCATGATACTGCATATTGACGTAAACGACGTTATCACGCGACGGAATGCAGTTAAAGAAATAAGGGGGTGAAACAGCACGGAATCCAGACATTTGGCAACAAGATTCTTTTACCGGCTCATCAATCTACGTAAGAGCAAAGATTGGTTACTGAAAAAATGGCGGCCGAAATGCTAAACAAGAATCGTTTGATGGTATTCAAGAACAAAGGCAAAGACCAAGATGTAAGTACCATGTGCCACATTTTCTTTCGTATTAAGACATCTTAAATTCGAGCATTTTATATCGAGTGGCGTCTTTTCTTATTCGCCCAGTTCCAAAACTGTTCATGCTGTTCTGAAAGCTTCTTTTTGTATGAATCACCTCGAAAAGGTTGCCCCTTCCGCCCGTCTACTCTTTTTAGTAATTGATGGAATGTAACGACAAAATGTGATCACCGCTTAACATCCACAAGTGGCCTTGACTGAATTTTCTACCTCCTGTGAAAATTCAAAAAAATGTGCTCGAACCGTCATTTCGTGTCTTAACGGAATTCGTTTCGTCCACGTTTGTCATTTTTTAGGAATAATGGTATTAAACATACACACTCGTTTATTTTAAAGCTGAGTTTATTGAAAAAATTACAATTGATTAATACACATGGTTAAAACATGTGTCAGTTGCTAAGTTTTAAAATTGTAGTTCTGTCTTTGTCTTATTCGTGAAATAGAGATGGACATAACTATCTTAGTTTAAAAAGTATATAAAGCAGCAGATGCTTGACTGGTTTTGGACCAATCAGCGGAGTTTAAAGAATTTAATTGTCTTTAAATTTATGTTGGAGAGAAAGTTCCAAATCCTTTAACATTCAAAATTTTTTAAAGAATTCTGCATTAAGTTTTGTACTATTTGATTTTTAAGCAATTATATTTTAATGGAAAAAATACAAATGTATTAGCAAAAAATATAATTTTTTTTATGGATTTAAGAAGGAATATTGAAGGACAAATGTAAAGCAGTAGAAACATGCGAAAATTCTTTATCAATAATAAAAAAGGTTTAGCTTAAGATTTTTATTAGCTTGGACCAAAGTCCAAGAATTGTGGAAGTAATAAATAAAATTCAACTTTTAATTCATTATTTTCAATTAAGACTTGTATTCTGTATAATTATTAAAAATTAAATAGCGTGAAATTTATATAATTTGGTATTTTTTCTAGGAAATGCGAAGAAGAAGAAACGAAGTGACTGTAGAATTAAGGAAAAACAAACGAGAGGAGACCCTTCAGAAAAGAAGAAATGTACCTATTACAGACTCCACAGGTGAGTGCAATTAATTTCTCAATATTTTTATCAAAGTATGTTTTCCAAGTACTGAAAATATTTACAAACATGTTATTCTCAGATGAAGATGAGATTGATAAGCAGCTTTCGAAGATGAACTTGGAAGAATTGGTAATGAAGGCAGGCAGTTCAGACCCTGTGGAACAATTACAAGCCGTACAAGCTGCACGAAAATTACTCTCCTCGGATCGTAACCCACCCATCGATCCATTAATAGAAAGTGGTATTTTGCCAATATTAGTTCGTTGTTTGGAGCAGCATGATAGGTAAACTGATGAACCGACCATAAATAATAAGTTATTGCATGTAATTCTAGATAAGATTTAATTAAGCAACGATATGTATATAAAGTAATTTATATCCGTTATATTTCTATTTCCGTTGAATATCTGAAAGAATATGTATTTTATTAAAATATTTTAAATACTGTGATTATATTAAACTAATGGATACATGTTTTTTGTTGCAGTCCATCTTTGCAGTTTGAAGCGGCCTGGGCTCTCACGAACATCGCAAGTGGAACATCGGCTCAAACACAAGCAGTTGTCACAGCGGGTGCCGTCCCTCTCTTTTTACAGCTTTTGCTTTCAAGCCAGCAGAATGTATGTGAACAAGCTGTGTGGGCTTTAGGTAGGTTATCAACTAAATTTTAGCCTTAATTTTTACTTGCAGAAGCATAGACTTTACCACCTTCTCTTTTAACAGGAAATATTATTGGCGATGGCCCAGCACCAAGGGATTACGTGATCGGTCTTGGCGTTGTACAACCATTGTTAACGTTTATTAAGCCAGATATACCTCTTACTTTCTTACGCAATGTTACCTGGGTCATTGTTAATTTATGTAGAAATAAGGATCCACCGCCGCCTGTTCAAACAATCAAGGATATTCTACCGGCACTTAACATGTTGATTCATCACACAGACATCAATGTATGGCAATGTTGTATAATATTTTACAGATGAAATATTTGTTTTATTTCAAATTTAATCATTGTTTTTTTTCTTGGATTTTAGATTCTTGTTGACACAGTTTGGGCATTGAGTTATTTGACCGACGGTGGTAACGATCAAATTCAAATGGTCATCGATAGTGGTGTTGTTCCTCGACTAATTCCACTTCTCTCACATAAGGAAGTCAAGGTACAAACCGCAGCTCTCAGAGCAGTCGGTAACATCGTAACTGGTACCGATGAGCAAACTCAAATTGTTTTAAATTGTGAAGCCTTATCACACTTCCCAAATTTACTCACGCACTCGAAAGAAAAAATTTGTAAAGAGGCTGTCTGGTTCTTGTCCAACATTACCGCTGGAAATCAGACGCAAGTTCAAGCAGTTATTGATGCCGGATTAGTGCCACTTATTATTCGTAATTTGTCCAAGGTAAAAATTTATCTAAGTATTCGAAGGCATAAACTTTTATTTTACTTAAATTTGATGTGTTAAATGATAAATTATTTTTAGGGAGAATTCCAGACACAAAAAGAGGCGGCATGGGCAGTTTGTAATTTGACGATAAGTGGAACCAGGGAGCAAGTGGCGCGGCTAATACAAGAAGGAGTGATTGCGCCTTTCTGTGACCTTCTCTCGTGTAAAGACACTCAAGTCGTGCAAGTGGTACTAGACGGAATACATAATATGCTCAAGCTAGCTGGCACACAAGTAGAACAGCTGGCGAATATGATCGAAGAGTGTTCGGGACTGGACAAAATCGAAGCTCTACAAAACCACGAGAATGTAGATATTTATAAATTGGCGTATGACATCATCGAACAGTACTTTTCTGAAGAGGTAAGACTTGAGTTCGTGATTGTTCGTTTACAAACCCCAACGAACCAGTTTTAAGAACAATAAGTCGAGAAAGAAAAACTTTTAATCTTAAAAACAACTGAAATATGAATGAAAATTTTTTTTTGCTATTCATCAATTTTCTTTATTTATTGTTTATCTTTGTAGATTTCTTGACACATTGAGTATCTGAAAAAATATTTTTGTATAAAAAGTTTAAAAAGAAATTGATTTATTTTATTAACACGTATCTCTTTTTTAGGCTGATGACGTAAATTTAGCACCACAAGTTGGAGACGCAGCATTTGAATTTGATCCAGCGACGACGATTCCAAGTGATGGATTCAAATTCTGAGAGCCTCCTTATTTCTTATCCGATTGTGCCGTCCCTTGACAAACTCCAAAACGGAGCCATTCTGCTTCCCCACCCCTCTTTTCCTTTTCATGCGACTCCCATTTGCTCCGATCAAAGTGCGGCACTGTCGCTACGCAGCAATTGAACCAAGAACTTCGATTTTGAAGGGCCAACGTGCCAGTGTCAAGTAAATGGGTTCGAAGATATAGAGCGTTCTATCTTCGATGCCGTGAGATTGAAATAAAGAAAGAGAGAGATAGCGAACGGTCGAAGGAGCGACTAATCATGAAAATACCGAATTGACTGTGTTCTTTTGTTCTTTCTTCCAATTACTTTTACGACATATATCAATTTTTATTGTGTATACCGGAGAAACAAGTCTTAACAAGATGCTGCTGTGAATGACATATACTTGAATTATTTGGAAAGCATTTATTGTTGTGTACTTTTGCAAAATAGAATTGAATTGTAATATTTGCGAGCGCAATTAAGGTCAAATTCAAGGCAGCACTGTTCGACTTAGGGTTCATGAATTCCGCAGAGCGATGACCTGAAGAGACCTGAGCTCTTTAAATCAACGTTGTACTACCAGAGTTGCTCGCTCAGTAACGTGTATGGTAAACACAATTGTAGTCGATATCGAATACCTTTAGTGACATTTTCTTATTTGAACGTAACAGACGAAGTCGAAGATTCTTTTGCGCTTGTACAAGCTGCTCTCTACTCTTGTTCAGGCGGAGTCTTGGTTCAGAATGTTACATTTATAAACAATTCGTGTATATTTTAGGCATGTTAAATTTATAATAATATTGGTTACTAAATAAATCGATTGAATACTCTAGAAGTATAATTACTTATAACGAACGTTCTGTAAGAAAGAGCAGCAACAATAAAATGTAGCTTACATTTGACAGTTGAGGTACTTCATAATTCCTCATATAGTTTTTAATTTGTTACAAAATTGTATGATAGTGAAGACTTTTCTCTTAGTTTGTTTCTATTTCTATGACGAAGCATTATGAAAAGGGTAATTTGTTAACATAATCATCTTTTATTAATAACTTTTTACAATTCATTTATTCTCCTGTGCATCTTCAAATTCAATAGTAGGACTGCTGAACGAATACAGATCGTCAACCAGAAGTTCTTCAGGTAGCTTTTCAGTGGGAAAGTATGTTGGAAAATGCGGAGGTTCCTTTAGCCTTTTTAAAGGTAGTACGGTGTCAAAAATCTGTACAACAGAATTTGTTTCTCCAGGTATTCCCTTTCCCAGAACCCATAGAACGTTGTATTTGGTGTTAATTCTTAAAATCTGTAACAGAAGATGGCATTAGTTTAAATTGTTTTTTTTTTTAAATACGGTTAGTTTGTTGAGAAAATATGAAATTCTCACCCTAACGCCTCGTAAGACACGATATCTGTTACCCATGTGCCCTGGCAATTTAGTTCCGGGCATTACTCGGGCCTTTTGTCCACCTGAACCGATGTTACCAGGTCTTCTGTGTGTTTTCGTTACTCCGTGAGTAGCAGGCATTCCATGAAAACCCCAGCGTTTCATGACTCCTTGAAATCCTCGGTCTACCCTACATTATAAAACCAAAATCGTTACTATTATTTATTGGAAGTAGGGCAAAAGTTTGTTGATCGTTTTTAAGGTTTTTACGTTTTTCCTCGAATGTCAACATAGTCTCCAGGTTTGTAATGAGTAGCATAAAGTGGCGTTCCTGGTTGTAAAGCTGCATCTGGAGTAACTGTGAACCTTCCTAGTGTCTTTTTAGGCATCACCCCCGATCCTTCAAATTGTGTCGCATACTCTTTTGTAAACTGAAAATAGTAAAAATATTAGACAAATTCACCACAAATAAACTACATTTTTTCAATTTTCTTTTCAAAATATTTACAAATTGAGGATCAGCAGATTCTGCGCCAACCACAATACAAGCTAATGGTTTTTTCACTTGAATCCTTTTTTTCCCTATAACTGGATAATAACTTTCCGGCGGAATATACTTTATCACATGATTATCAACAACCTGAAACATAAAAATATTTATAATTATCTGCAATTACTATTTTTTATTGTTCAGAGATATTCATAGGTTAAGAGATAGTCATAGGTTAAGAGATTTAGTGCAGATGAATTCTCATTTCGAATAATTTAACAGTTGTACCTGCAGCAGTGTGGTCATAATTTTTTTTCCGTTTTTCATCCACAAAGGGTAAAGACCAATTTTTTTCGCTAGTACTCCAGTTCGACGGGATCGTGGAGTCCATTCTGCTTGAGGCTCAATAGGTGCGGTTTTGAGTGGTGAGATGTGATCTGTGGCATTACTAATTTGATATTTTTCTTCTATAACTTCTTGGAGAAATTCTTTGTTTTCTGGTGTGATATTTTCTCTGTGTATCTAGAAGAAATACTATTGTCAGATTACTCGAATTTTACAATTAATTATTCAATTGATTAGAACTTACCACTCGAGTTGGTTTAGGCAACCATGATGGAAAACGTTTTCTAGGTGGTGGGTTGAGTCTGGATTTCCCTCTTTGTGTTATTTGACTTAAATCAAGTCTAGAAAATAAAAAATAATGAAAATAAAAATTTAGATATTTTAAACTATTTATTACGAGCAAGAAAAACCAAAACTATTCATAGATTCGAATAGATACTACAAAAATGTAATAAGGAACTTTAAATTTATAGGCAATTTCATTTTCAATAACAGAAATACTTTTGCTGCAAAAAAGGCAGTTGTTCAAAAATCAAGTATATACAAATTTACTTACCGTGGTTGAATGATATTCCTGACCACGTGTAATTGAGAACAAAGTTTCCAAAGAGTTGACATGTCCTAAACTCTCTACCTTATTTATATGCTAATATTTTTATTCAAGATACATCTTGGAATAATTTTAAAAAATGTGTAACAAAACCTAACCTCACTCTTGATAAATAGACAGTAATTGAGTTGCCTTCAAAAGAGGGCTCTAGTTGATTTGATTTTCACTATTAATAATTCTTCTTCTGAAATTAATGTAAGAAAAATAATTACTTTTTAGTAAATATAATTAATATATAGAAATCAAATATCCAATGTGAGATAACGCTCTGTATTCACCACTACCGGTATTTGCGCAACCGCAGACGCGCAAACACCCCGCACGCAACACAAAGACTCTGTTTTATTTAAATGAAAACTCGGTCGATAAACTCTATTAATTTTCAAAAAGTGTTGTCAATATTTCATTATTTTCTAACTTAATATTTATTGTATTTATAAAATAGACATGTAATTGAATCAAGTTTCATTTTCTATAAAGATTTTTTTGCAAATTTCTGAATTTCAAATGCTCCCCGAAAAACGGGTTACTCGATTTGCTGCTAGATGGCGCTGCATGTCTCTTTGGAACGAAGGTTAATAAATTTTTCGTTGATTAAAAGTCTTGCAAGTTTTTATTGCTAGAAAAGGGTTAAAACCGTTAAAACTGACTATTATCTATTATGAAGACAAAATATTCAGTGCATAATTAAAGTGCGAAACAGAAGTTCAACATATAGAAATAGTAAAAATGACCCAATAAGTATATCAAATAGCATTGAAATGCTAAATCTGGAATGAAATGAATCGAAAAAGCAACTTTTCAGTTTAATCGTTCATCCTTTCTCGATTCTATTTCTTTCCATATTTGAAGATTTCAATGTTATTTAATGTACACCTTTTCAATGATAGAAAATTTTGTCGTATTTGTATAAATTAGTATCAAACTTATATTTTATGTACCTTAAAATAAATTATCCATCAATCTGAAGCATAACTATATATCGAGTTTCTCCTAAAATGGTAAGTTTTTTCGAATTTTTAATTTGATTTCATGCTCGTTAACCAAACGATTATGATTATATTGTTATGTAATTAATTCGGTAAGAACAAGTTAAACAAAAAACAACCCATATAAATCCCAAATAAATTCCCTTTTTTCCGAATTCTATCTGGTGCGTTTGACTTAATTCCTATTTAATTTCAATCCATTTCAACGCTGAATAAAAATGGATGCTTAATGCCGTTAAACGGAATTGAAAGTTAAACAAAGTCAAAATTCAATTTGCAAGCAGAATATGGATGCTTGTTTATAAGTTTTGTGTAATTCAGGTTGGAGGATGGTCAATTCGATTCAATGCTGCCAGGCGATTTCTAAATTAAATTCCAGTCAATGCATTTTGTGGAAACAAATGCTTCACGTTTCATTCTTATATTCTACCCCTTGACTTTTCTCGTTAAATAATTGTTTTGAAGTAGTGCACAATTATGAATTGAATATTTTTAATTAATTTCTATCAGTTTATTAATGAAACTTCTTTGTTCGATGATGATCTATGTTTCGTTCTATTTTAGGTTAATCCATCTAATAAATAAAGATTATAGCGTCCCGTATTTATAGCAGGGCATTGATAATAATTGAATTCAATTCCGTTTCAACAATAAAATTGATGTCGATGCGTTTCAGTCTTTTTCTGATGTTTGCAAAGAATTCAATTGTAAATTCAAAAAAATCCATTTCAGTTGAGGCGTTTCAATTCATTTGAATCAACCTCTTCTTACTACCGAGCCCTAATATCTTCTGTTTGTATATATTTATACAAAATTTCCATAGGGTAAGTGTGCCAATTACTGCGGATCGAAAATCAAGACGGCTTTTAAAGTTAAAAAAAAAGATTTTGAGATAAAAAAGTCGTTACGAATTAATTTTTAAAGCAGTATTTGGTATTAAGTAAGTAGCATGCAGTCCTTAAACCCTGAAAAGAAACCAGATTTACTTAGAAAATGCGAATCTAAAAAAAATGTTCCATGTAGGTATTACTGCGGGTTTGCATGAATTACTGCGCACCAATTACTGCGGAAACCCCAATTTCTGTGCACGTAATACTGCGATATTATTTTGAGTGAACTTACAATTAATTTTGGAGTGTTGAAAATTTTATTTAATCTCAATTATAAAAAGTAAACACGACGAAGCATTCGTAACAAATTAAGATTAATAGTTTTATTAATTTTATTTAATTTAACTTAAAATTATATCACTTGAGTTCCTCTTGCATCTTTAGCAACGATTAAGGAGTGTTGAACATTTTATTTAAGCTGAATTATAAAAAGTGAACGTGAAGTATTTTTAACAAATTAAGATTAAATAATATTATAACTCTTATTTAATTTACCTTAAAATTATATTACTTGACTTTCTCTTGCCTCATTAGCAACGATTTTGGAATTTTCAACATTACGTTTAATCTCAATTATAAAAAGTAAGCATAACGAAGCATTTGTAATAGATTGAAAGGTTATGCAGTGCCGCCTGACAGATCGCAGTAATTCATACACCTATGAAAATCATGTACCAAATACTGTTTTGGTAAAAAAATGATTAAAAAACGTATTTTTTGTTATTTTGCATAAATATTTAGAAAAATAAAATATTTACTTTGCAGAAAGTAATATCACAATAAATATTTTATTTTCAGAAACGGAATTATAACAAGTTTTTCAGAACGTGTTCATGACCTTTCAACAAATCTAAGCATTAAAACTATGGGAATCGGGAACATGAGAGTTTTAAATTGCAATCAATTAGCTACAAATATCGTAACTATTGATAATTCGTTGATACTTATCATGCTTGAATTAGAAATTGATTGTTTTTAATTGTTCTGTAGCGTTATATATCTTTAAAACATTGTATATCATTAGTTTTATTTGAAAGCGCAGTAACTGGGGCATCCACAGTAATACCCACACTTACAAATTTTTTCACTTCATCATTTCGGATTTATTAATCGCACACTTATTTAATTTTGATTCGTAATAGTTCAATTCGATTTTTTTTGTAATTCGTGAATAAGGTTCATTTCAATGATGATTAATACTTTTGAAATCAACAGAGAAGAAAATGGAATCCACACAATTTCGAAATGTTAATCCTCTTTTTTTATTGCAGATTCGGATTCTCCATTAAAAATAGGTAAGTTTTACTCCAAAAAAAATTAGTTGTCCTATAAAACTTTAAAAGCATTTAAAGGGAACCAGAAAATTTCAAAGATAACCGAAAGTTGTCACATTACTGGCTCTATGGACTCCTCTAAAAGAAAGCCATGTAATACTTAGGAAATTAGTATATTTTATTGATTTTAGGTTTTTACAACTTTGTGTCCAAAATACATAAATTTTTTTTTCAAAATTTGGGAAATGTTATAGAAGGTGAAAACGTATGTATATAGACAATTTTTGGTTTGAAAAATGGAAAAAAGTTCAATTTCAGTAAAATCTGTCGGAAAATGTTTTCCATTATTGTTACGTGACAACTACGTTAATACTTACCTTCTTCGTAGGTTCCTTGTTTTAAGTTAGGATCAAATGATCCTCGCTTAGGGATGAGGATAAGTCAGTAAAGTACACAAAGATTAATAAAGTAGGACAAATTGAATTTATTTGAATTATGAATGTTAATATAAACAATTAAAACTTGAGTCAATTAAATATATTAACATATATTATGTATTAAGAAATAATGAATGAAGCACAGGCTAATTAGTTGAATAAGAGAAAGAAAAAGAGAGAGTAGCTTGTAGGCGTGTATTATGTAGCTTGCTGGGCGATGATCCCTTTAAAGTAGAGTGGAACAGACTGATGATTCCCACAGATGAGTGAAAGAGACGGAAATACAATCCACACAAGTACGACTGTGACAAGACGATGATCCTTCTTCATTGCCGGGTCTAAGATCTTTTCAAAGATCTAAAAGAAGACTACGATTCTTGGAGTTAAAATCGAAGCCGTACTTTGTTTTTACCGCGACACCGGCGATAATTTCAAGAAAAACTCTGCTGACGAACTGAACGGAAATTAACTGCTCGCTCTTGTGGAGGGCCCCTTTAATATTTTCCATTATAAATTGACATTCAGCGTTTTACGTGACATCATATTTTTCTAGAAGGGAAGGGTCCCTTTACTTCTCTTTACTTCTGGTTCCTTTTTTAGGTTTTTTTTTTATAGATTTTTACTAAACCTAGCCTGTCTGAGTCGAAGTTCTTGCCTTCACTTCGCTCTCGCTACACTTCCTATTTCAAAAATCGAGTGTTGGGCGAGTGTTTAGCGAATATTATGTCCTCCAAACTCTCGAAAAAATGAATGTGAATAGAACATGAAAATAACATTCGATTGGTCTTTGCCACTAATTCTATCATAACCGACCACAGAATTGATTCAGGTAATGATTTTGGGTGGAAGGATTATAGGATCTTAAACAGGAAATCGAATTATTTCAAAAGAAGCATAGCGGAAATGCTACATATCAAATCTAATAAGAATTGCATTAACAAACAAAATGATGCGATTCGTTTAAATTCTATCTATGATAAAATTTTAAAATACATTTAAATTTCGATTTCTTGTTTTCTTTCCATATTTATTAATATACTATTTACCCCACTCTTCTCTTCTGCCTTCTCAGCTGTTTCTTACTTGTAGCCACTCTTCATCATACCATTTGTCTTTTGACTACACTGTCGATACAAGCAATGAATTCTTGACTTCGTCTTTTCATATATGAATTTTTTATGACTAAATCCAGCTTGGATAGCTTATCGACTATTGCGACGTCACTATTGTAAGTTTTATTTACTTATTTTCGTATTTTAAATATTGATTTTTCTTTAATTTTTACGTAAATTATAAAATTCATTTTTTCATATTGTATTAGCATTTATTGTGCCCTGAAGAGGACCTAATGTGAAGGTCGAAAGCTTGGCGCTCTTGATTTTTAATAAAGGATCATTGGAAAAATTGAACTCCCTTTTTTGTCTCTGAGTGACTGTTTTACTATTATGAATGTGAATAGTTTATAAGTTAAACGCGGTGAAGAACGAGTACGAAGCGATAGTGAAACGAGAGCGAAGTGATATTAAAAATTCTAATGAACATATCTGGATTCTCTTCTCACATTCTCGTAGTCATCGTTAGACATTCCCCTCAATCTCGACATGAGATAAGTTTTTGAATTCTATGATAATCTTTATTTTAAGTATCTCCTATATTCTAATGTTTTACAGAAATTTTGAATTAATCTTTGAATTCTTGGCACTGAAGAGGGCCCCCATATATGGTCGAAACGTTTCCCTTGCTTTTTTTTGAGTATTTTTATATCTAATAGTGATAGTTTTAATCAAAGAAAATAAAAAGAATCTGACCCTATGCCAAAATAATGAGAAATGAAAAAATAATTCTATGAATTTTGGGTCAATATAATAGCAGACATGTTATCAAACATGTCACTTTCAAATTGAGCTGAGTCTTAAAATTTCGACTCGGGTGTGCGAATTGAATACATTCAAATACATCGCAGGAAGTGACAATTATCAAAACCGATATTAGTTTCTGATATCGGCCGGCTCGTGTCAAACCGTAATTTTCGCTCGGGGATTGGTGTATCAAGAAATATTAATTCTCTTTTAACATCAGTTATATTTCTTCTGGTGCATTTTGATAAAAATTGTGTATTCACACGTTTCTAATAATCAATCGCTTTGCGTTGTAAAATACGTTTTTAAGAGACATTATTTCGAGGCTGATATTTTGATACGGTTGAAACGAATTTAGCTTTGGTACAGGTGAAGGAGGGTTTGTATGTCGCAGGGTAGATAGACGTGAGACCGATAGGTAGTACGTATCCGGGGTTGGACGTTCGTAGTATCTCTTGACGCGTGCATCGATGTCCAACGTTCCCGAGGGAAATCCACTTCATGATGGGAATCCCATTATTTCCCGAGCGATATAAAAGTAGGTAGGTAGTCCAGTCGTCCTGTTGCTGTCCAGTGGAGGCTATTCTACTACCCGTCGACTCACCCTTTTATCTATTTCTCTCTTTTCCATTTTTACGTATATTGCTCTCCATCTCGAATACTCTCCTCTCTTCTTATCGCCCAGCTCTGTTCTCCCTTTTCTCTTTGCTTCTCTGGACTCTCATTTCTCTATTGCCTATTCTCTTCACTCCAGGCGTGTTATTCGACTAGTCTATTAGGTCATTCTGGATCGATGTAGTTTAACTATTTGACAAAAGATGAAATTAATGGAACAATTATTAAGAGATACTAAATGAAATGAGGAGGAATAAAAATAGGCAGGAGTAGATTAAAGTTTTCAATAGATTTTTAAAGCAAGCACTAGCACTTGTGTAGAAATAGTAACCCGGTTCTATCTAGGCCCTAACTAGTTTTCCCTTTTTTCATCTAGGCTCTGGTATGAAAATTTATATAAGGCCTAATTACGTAGGAACCCTTTAGAGGGCATTTTTATTGTACGGAGTTTAAATAGTAATAGTAAAGTTCCTTGGATTCTTTGAGCAATAAGTATTTGTTCCAGAAAATACATCAAAAAATTTCATGAGATATGTATAAAAATACTGATGTATTTGTTCATGTAAACTTTATTACGTTATTTGAGATTAAGGTGGCTTTTACTTTCTAAATTTTCAAAAAATCGATTTTTTTTTTTACGTAAAAATGTTCCTTAGTATCATAGAAATACTGCCCGAAATTTTTATTAAGTAATTCGAAATAGAAAAAGTGTTATAGCTGTATTTATAATGGTGCCTACCTAAGACAAAACTGTTTGTAAACAACTTTAAACGCGTTTTTCACGAAATTATATTTTTCAAATCTGGGAAACGTTTTTCTCAAAATCTACTAAACCAATCTCAGTAAACTAAAATTTTTTTGATACTTTATACAAACAACTAGTAAATAAACCTCTAAAAAGTTAAAAAAAACCACCCCACCTTTTTAGTACAGGGGTAAATTTATCCCCAAAACAGCCGCAGAATTAGAGATTATGCGGCTTGTAAATTTTAAGGTTATGTATGTAAAGTACACTGTCTGAAAATGATGTTACGGGGATTTTCATCTCCGAATGTGATTTTCAACTTTCCATTTACTTTCACACCATTTTGGTGATATTACCTCGATTAATCAGAGTTATCTGTATGTCCACTGATTAATTTGGTAATTTTCAATCACTTTTTTTACAGTGTAGCCTAGTCCAGATCTGTCGCTATTTAGCTCAGTATATGACTTACAAATTTTTAAGTATGTATCACCTACATTTTTTCAATGCTTCAAAAAAATGATAGGGTGCTTAAAATGATATAAAATATTACTTTAATTTTCTTCGCAACTTTAAAAAATCTATTTCTACACTGACAGTAATATTCCGAGGTGGATATTCATAATTTGAAGCTTTAGGTTCAGTTTTGGATAGTGCAGTCTGGTGTTTGCTTTTTTAATGATTTTTTACATTTCTTTCAGTTGTTAAGATAAACTTTAAATATTTTCTTGCTTTAGTTACAAAAAGTCTAGAATTGGAAATTGTTGGAATCAATTATGGACCCTAAACTACTATCGGCAAAGCAACCTCCTGAAATTGAGTTCCGACAAATGGGGATTTAGGAAGTAGAAGGGCAAGAATATCGTTCTTCGATGAAGGACTTGGGAATAGTTCTTGTAAGGTGCGGGCAGTATAAAATAAATATGTGAGACTGGAAAAGCGGGTTTGTAGAGGAAACAAGGAAGGATAGTTTTTGAGTGTTGCAAACTGTGGGTTTAAATGTAGGGTACCTCGGAACACGTGTGTTACTGGGGAATTAATTTTGTTAAATATATATGTATGTAACATATATATAATTCAATGTGAATCTCACTGATTCAGATTTATGCATCTATGACACGCAACCTTGGGTTTTTATATGAAAGCCATCTGTAAAATTTTTTTTTGTGAATTTGAAATTTCATTGAAAAAATATCATTCTTTTCTGGAACAGCTAAAGTTAAATCAATTATGAATTTTTAAATTCAATTTCGACTCCTCTCATAATGCTACAATTATAATGGAATATTAAAAAAATTTTAACCCTGAAATTCGTTCAATAATCTTTAATAATAATTTTCTCTTTTCTCATTTGCTTACAGATAAGTTTTTAGCCTCTCCAATTTTTCCTGTTTTGTTACTTTTTCTCTTTTTTTTATTATTTCTCATTTTATTCGACAGTTTTATTTGGACAATTTATTTAACTCATAACCTTCCTGTATATATCTGAAAACACTCGAGAAAGCAAGCAAGAGGGTGATGTCCTCGCGAAGTGAGGAGGATTGCCAAAGGGAAAAGATAGATTTAGGGATGGGGAAGGTTGTAGAACCATAGAAGCGAGGAACGAGGATCTACTGTCCTTCAGATCAATGGGCACCTCTGCGCCGGACAAAACCCCTCTACGTCTTCCAAGGATGACCAATAACAAACACCGGTGCTTCTCTTTCACTAATGGAGTTTTTACCGATAAAAAATTCACTCTTTTCGCTCCTTTTTCCTCGAAATGTCGGTCCATCCCTTGGTCGGCTACACACACAAGATAGCCTCTTCTTCACGCGTGATACCTTCTTACGCAGCTTTGTTTCTAAATTCTACAAAGCAGAACTGAAACAAGTACAATAGTACTTTATTCTCAACGAAAAGTTAATAACAAACTACTGAACTTATGTTTTGGAAAATTGGGACATTTACTTAGCCATAAAAAGATTTGGTTAGTAAAATTTGCTTGATTGTACCAAAGATTTAGTTGAGCCAAACAATTATTTTAGTTGCTTTAGTAAATTTCAAGTAGTTAATAGATACAATTAAAAAACTTGACTAGGTTAATAAAATACTTTGTGAATTCAACAAAACAGTTTTGTGCAATGGACCAATTTTTTTCCGAGTACACGAAAAAGTCAAATTAATTAATATAATTAATGGGCTCTAGTTTTTTTTTTGGAAATGTGTATAACTCATTTTGAAATTATTATTGCATGAATTTCACAGTAATACTCTCATAATCCGCGGATGTAGAATTTCTAAAGGTTAGGAAAAACGGTATTCCTTTTCCTTGTATCTTAAGGGAATATTTATTTTAGCCAGTGGAATATAATTATAGGTGCCTCGCCTTAAAAATGTTCTCAATTTAGGAAAGTAATTTTGCATCCATTCATGTTTTACGTTTTCAAAATGTACCTATACAGATTTGAAGTTTACGCGAGATACTCCGCAGTGAAATAAATTTATTTTGGTCAGACATAGAGAAATAAAATTATATTCAACACTTTCTCTTTTCTACTTTTACGTCGCTGAGTTTCAGTCCGTAGCCTTTTTATCTTGGATGAATTGAAATTTTTGCAATTAATTTCTATCACGATTTCAGGAATCATGAATATATTTGAACAGCTAAAAATAGAATGGCTTTGAATTCGCGGTTCTCAAAGCAGGTTATATATAGTATACACTTGCACGAGCGAGTATTTTGTGGTGGTTGAACGAAGTGGTAAGGGGTTGGTTGGTTTAGTATGTTCCTAGCTGGAGAGGAAGAGGAGAAGAGACTAAACTTGCAGTGGTGGGATGTATCGATTGTCCAGTGATATAATGCTGAACATTTATGACTTCTGTGCTTTCTAAATGAACAAAGCTCAAATCGATGATTTCCTAAATCCAACATTCATATTAAATTTTCTGCTCTTCTACCTTATCATCAAGTTTCAAATTCTTCTTTTCTTCTTTCAGTTATAAAAAGTAATAAAACTTATGAACATAAAGCTTGTTCTATAGGGGAAAGTGGGGATACTTGCACTGTGGGGCGCAATAAACCACTGGGGATATTAATTTTTTTCTGGGGATTTTTGAGTTGTTGTGGTACATGTCGTTAGTTTTATGGATGACCTAAGTGTACACAAGTTCGCAAGTGTGCAGTGGCCAAACCGTGCAAATTTTTTCATACAAGTTTTCTGAATTTTGTAGTCTAAGGTTTAATAAAACTTTTAAAAGTAACCGCATTAAAAAATCAATTATAGTTTTCTCACAGTAAAAGTCCAAAAAACGCTTCGAAATACGGCCAATCCATGAGAACAGCCCCTTAAGGTGAGCCGGCCAGTTCGAATAAGTCTATCTTCACTATATTAACATAGGTACAATTTTATTAAAAAGTACTATTGCTATGGTAATGGAATTTTTATCACTCATTTAGGTACTACAGCATTTCCTAAAATACATACGAAGTTTTATTTTATTATTTATTTTCCTATAATTATATTAGTTTTTAAAAAGTGTTTTGAAAAAAATTCATAAGTAAAAAATTGAATAAAGTATCAAAAATGTCACTGGTCAGAACAAGTAATAAGACTCATTCATGAAGGAAGTAAAATTTCAATTCTGTATTTTAAATGGTGACATGGTGAAGATAGACTTATTCAAACTGGTCTGCTCCCCTTAAAAAAAATCTTTTATAAAATCACGCTATTTGTGCACTGTTACTTTTTCAGAAAAATGTTTGCTGTTAGATATCCATATGTGATCCCAAACATATAAAAAACTATTGTAATCGGAAGTACAGAATGTGCCATCTATTTGTGAAAACTTAACATGAATTTCGTGCAAAATTTAAGTAAAAATCAACACCCTTTAGGAACACTATAAAGAAAATTTATGAAAAGTTTACATCGACGGCATATTTGGAGAAAAGTAAGAAACCAAATAATTCAAAACCAAAGCGCTCTGATGACAACATTGACACCTAAGGCGTTCAATTGAAAACCCTACAAACTCTTCCTGACGTCGGTCTGCACAGTTAAATATTGCTCACACCACTCTCCGTCTCATTATTCACGATTACTTGGGTATATATCCGTACAAATTACTCAGTACATGCCATATAGCATACAAAACAATGGACTTATTGAAGGAATTTTTCAGTAATCGATAATATCGAAAAATGGCAATTTTGATTGGCCTGCGCGTTCGCCCGATTTGACGTAAAATGTTCATATCATCAATATGATCGAACATTACATTTCGAAATAATTTGAAAATCATTAAAGAATGTTTGTCCTTTCAAATTACAATGAGTAACGTATTTGATACAAATTTTTATAAGTTATAACAATAAAGAAAAAAAGTAATGCAAGGATTTCCACTCTCCCCGATTAAAAACTGGGCACCTCCAATCCTTTTTTTTTTAAATTCAAACCAGATTTTGTTCCGTACTATAGATTGTTTTTATTACATCAGATTATTCATAATGTAGAAAGTATCGCTTGGAATATCCGTTAAAGGTGGGAAGATAGTTGAGGAGAAAAAAAATGTTGCTTTACGAAGATTCTGAAGCAGTAAAGAGGGAGACAAATAGCGAGAAACGTGAAGTCCGCTTTCGAAGAAGGTCGACAAGCGAGTAGCGTCGGCGCTGCCCTTGCAAGCTTCCTCCTCGCGTATTGATCCTCATAATTCGGGGTGAAAAAGGGTGAGAGGTGAGTAGTGGGGATCCAGCGGGGGAGTCCCACCCCACTAGTGGGGTGGCGTATGCGTCGAGGTACAGAACCCGACTCAGGGTGGATGGAAGGACGGAAGAAAGGAAGGAACGAAGGAGCAGAGTAGGGTTCCGCGACCAATAATAATCCTCGCACGATATGATAATATCATATCATAGCGCGCCCATATCTCAACGCCTTATCATTGGAGGATTATATCCTCCAATGGCGTCACTTACTTTACTTACCATATTCATATGAACCTATGGTTCGCCACATTATTTTCAAGGTCAGTTAGTACGCCATCTTCATCAAAAAGTCTAATGAGTTTTACAATGAGCATCTACATAACCTAAAATCTTTCAGTTTGAATAAGGAAAATTTATTTATTAGAATCATCTGTAGGTTTTCCTATAATTTGCATGAATTATGAATGCTGTTTACTTTTTGCTGAATTCAGACAAACTTTTCTTCCAATAGAACAAATTTTGGAAAATTTGAGTTGAATATTTTGTTGATTAAAGGTATGGATTAAGTGGGTCAAGGCTGGTATTCATCTGACCGAAAGCTCATATTGCTGAAAAAGTCATTGAATGTTACTGGATTGACAATGTTATATACAAAATTACCTACACGCAAAAAAATGTGTAGCTGGTACAAAGAAACATATCGTTGTTCCTGCTGTATTATTAATTATCCTAACCATAAAAATGGCTAATATAACCTAAAAAATCCTTGTGACAGCTACACATTTTTTTCCGTGTAAGTATCGAGATCTTCTCTAGGTATTTTCACATGCTCTTATTGTCGCTTTAGAAGAATTTATCGATTTTGGGAAAAATGAGATTAAAACGAATACCTATCGTGGGTCACGTGATCAAAAGACGAATCACAGTTTCCCCCAAACTTTTTTCAGAATAATCAATTTTTTGGCTGGAACTTTGGGACATGATGAAGGATGAATGTATAACTGTAGATTTAAATAAGTCTAGAATAATTAAAACATGGACTTCTTTTTTTCGATATCAAAATTTTCTAATTTTTCAAAACTAATTGAGATTTGCAGCCATCGGTTAATATGTTCTTTATTATGTCCTAAAATTTCAGCAAATAAAAATTGGTCAATGTTGAACAATTTTGAGGGAAACTCAAATTATTTATTTGATCACATGACCCACTTTATTCATGCTCTCAAGCAAATATAAGTATTAGGTTTCCTATGAAATTCAATTTTTTTTTGGTCAGTGTTTCAGAGCCAATAGGGGGCAGGGGAAAGAATCGTCATATAGAGCAATACATAGAGGTATGGCGTTTTATTGGCGGTGGAAATGGATTCCTATATAGCTTCCGGACTATGGTATTGGAGGATATTGATCCTTGCGTCCGTCAAGAAGCCGATGGTCTTTCAACCTTCCCTACCCCTCTTTGAGTTGTTCTCTACCCATTTCTTCTGGTCTTTGGTCTTCAGAAGGGACAGACTTGACTTTTTAGTCAATATATCTCGTTCTTTCGAGTTCTGTTATTGAAAAACATTTATTTTAACTGTGGTAATTGATTCATAAGTAAAAAATAAATAAATAATTTCATTAAAAATGGCGTTAATTATATTATATTTTTGTAATGCAGTAAAAAATAAAGGGTTGGCTCTGTTGAAGTTTCTTTAAGGGGTTACACCACTTTGCCCCACCCAAATATTATGCTTTTTCAAGAATATTGATTAAAGTAATAAAACTTTCTTATTTAAATTGACTTAGATTAATGTATTATACTATTATTAAACTAGAAAATGATTTTTTTTTCTTTTACAAAAATGCTGGCTTGACAAGCGATGTACTGGAGCGCTTCAAAAATAGATGGTCGTGCAGTGGGCACGATAACTTGGGCCAGGTTTAAGCTAGAACAGTGATACAAAAAAAATTAGTTTCTTTAGTGCATAAAACTAGCGAAATACGTAACTGTTTTTAAAAATATACATTTTTAATCAAATGGCATCGATTTAAAGTAAAAGAGACGTATTTAGCTCTAAATTTCGTCACTTAAAATTGCGTAAAAAACACAAATATAAATTTTTTTTAAATCCTACGTATTTCACTAGAAAAACATCTAATGATTCCATTAAAAAAATATTTAAGTCGATTGATTGAAAAAATTATTTAAATTAATTTGTAACTAACGGCATATCATTTTCGTATATGTGACGTGCCACGAGAAAAGGGGACTAACGCGGAAAACTAGAATTTTACAGGGCGAGCGATACAAGTGGAGCCCTTTTCTCAGTGAAAGGCGACTCCTAAAAACCTGTCCCTCTACTTACAACTACACTCTCACTAGTCGTGTCCTAGTATCCGCGTTTCTCGCTTCTGTTCCCGCAAGAAAACCACGCGATTCTGAATGTATGTAGTAGTGAGTGGTGGGAGGTGTTTTCGTTGGTCCGTAGTCTAGCTCAGAAATGCTGCATTTACGGCCCCCTAATAAGCTATTTTATAGATATAAATAATGCTTAAAAATTTTTTCTGAATTTTTTGCTAGATAGAGCAACTCCGAAACTATCGATAGAGACCAAAAACAGATTTGCGATATTTTCCGCGTTAGTCCCCTTTTCTCGTGGCACGTCACATGTATAGAGAGTACTTTAAGAACAAAAAAAAATTGGATTTTTTAAAGCAACCAAAGTGATGTAACCCCTTAAAACTTGAAGAAACGTGGTATACAATAGAATTGACAAAAGGAATAAAGCCAGGTTTTTTCAGATGCCACTTTACAAATAGGATAAAGGTGACTTCACAACCTATACCTCGGTTCTGTCCACTGAAGATGAAAACTACCCTTAAAATCTGAATTAGTGAAAAGTGAGCCTTTAATGCACTCAGGGTTTTTTTTTCAATTGGCGATATCTCTGGTTATAAAAGTTCAAATCATACATATAATTAGTGAAATGGAAAGCTGAAAAGTGGCTCTTCTTGATGGTTTTTCAGATTTGCAAAATAACAGAAATTCGCGAAGTTATGGGTGCTCAAATAAAGCAAAAAACCGTGTTTTTTGCACTTTTAGGTTAGGATTACTCAAAAACTTGACGTGATGGAGAAATTCTGACCCCAAGTTCGGTTTCTACGCCAAAAATTACTTCGGAAATGATCTTCAGCTATTCCAGAACAAAACCATGCAGACCTGTGTTATCAGTACGCCGGTCGGTCAGCAACGGCAGTTGCTGCTGAGTAGAATTTTTGTACTATGGCTCAGTCCGTGCACATACTGAAGGCCAGTGCTAAGCCTAACAGCATCACTAGTCACTGCGAGTCAGTAAGAAAATGCTGCTCAGCAGCAACTCGCATTCTGAGGTGCAGAAAAGCGATACCTAATATTATCAACTACGATTTACTAACCCGCAGTATGCGTTATAACTAAATCAAAGCATCTGACTTCCACTTTTTTAGTGAATCGGTCGCTAGATACAAGAAACAAAGTACTCAGGGACAGTATTTCTTATTTCGCGATACTCGAGTGCTGCGTTACGATGAGCGAGTTGCTGCAAAGCAGCATTCAGCTTGCTGTATTGTAGAAATTTAGAAAACTTCTGATTAGAATCGAAGTTAGTCTACTTTAGCATTTTCCCTTGCGAAAGCAAAATTAAGCATCTCAGTTTCTGCTGAGCAGCATGAAAATACTGATTATTAGCATTTACTTTTTTGCGTGTAACTAGTCATTGGTAAAACTTTCCGTTTGAATTGAAATAGTGGCTGGCTTTTCACTGGTTCAGATTCAAAGAGTACACTTCAGATATTGTTTGCGAACTCACAAAGTGTGAATGGGCCCTTATATTGATAAGTGCTCTCTTAATTTGAATCAGTAACATTTCACTGATGAAATTGCTAAAAATGTGTCACTCTTTAACTTCAGTGAAGTCTCACTGGTTCAAATTTAAAGAGTATATTTTTTTAATTTCATATCATCACAACGTTTAAATAGGTAAGCCATACGACTTTTTAATAATTCCTAAACGATTGTTTCACGTTTGTGTGCTATAATTTATTATTATCATCAGTGCCGGATTAACAAGTCGTGTATCTTTTTCCAAGGCATGCGAAACAAAGGAAAGAGGAAGGATGGTCGCCCCTCTTTCCTTCCTTTTTTTTCACGCTTTAGAAGAAGACACACGATCTCTTAATCCGGCACTGATTATCATCTTCCAATAGATTCGAAGATTCAACTTTTTATACTTTTAATGAAAAGTTTCAAGCTTTCATTTCACAAAAATAAATTTCATGAAAATTGATATCCTTACGGAAGATAACCATGTTTGTGCTGAACGTGTTTCTAAAGTTTTAACCCGATTAGTCAAGTCCTTTTTGAGAAATCACCATCGCCAGCAAATTAATTCCTTTTTTCATGAGTCTATTCATGTAGAATTAAATAATTAAATTTTTCTCTGCACGCAAAGGTCATTAGCGATATCTGAACTGACATGACGTTGAAACTCTCAGAAACCACAATGTCCTCAATAGTAAGGTGTACTTTTGTTAAGTTCTATGAAACCGTAGCGCAAGAACAACATATGTTGGAAAAATAGGAGGCTAAAGGAAAAAGAGGGAGAAAGAAGAAAGGAAGGAAAACTGGATGATAGCTGAAGGGAGTGAGTGAGAAATGGACAGTGGTCTACTACAAAATCGCCAGTATTGTATGTGTATCAGTATCAGTATGAGTAGAATCAGGGAGTTAGATGCGCGCGCAGCTGTCGCTCTATGTTCCCCTTCCAGTCACACTCTCCCCCAATTCTCCACGAGGAAAGGCAGCACCAGTGGCACTTATTCGCGAAACAAGTTTTTCGTCGCGCGACTTAAGGCTGTGAAATTAAATTTTAATATCTGGGAGGAAATTTATGCATTATGCCACCCATGTTAGCCATTTTTTCTCGCATAACATGCTTTTTACCCTCTCGCGATCGGTCGGGGTTATTCAAGATCGCTCCACCAATTGACGCGCACTTCCCGACGCGACGAGATGGATATGATGGATTTATGGATCTAATAAAGAGGATGGTTACTATTGGCGCGTTTGAAATATGACGGGCGGGGCCCTTCAGGGGTAGTACACCCCCTTGAACTGAACTTCAACTGCCTTTTTGCCACCCCCGCGTTCTCGCGAGAAGGGGAGTACCCACTCGAGATGCTGAGTGGGGATGTAATTCTTCTCTACTTCACTCTCCTCTATACTGCTTACCTTCTTCTCTCTTTCTTCCTTTTCTCTCAACCGGTACACCGCGGAAACTCCGGAACCAAAAAATGAAGGAGGTGATGTATGAGCATAAAAGTTCATTTACGAGCTGCGACTATTTGCATCGTTTTTCCCTTTTTGGTAACCTGATCATTAGTTATAATTTTTATTGTATATACTATAATAATTTTATAATTTTGAAAAGGTTAACAAATTTGAAACGATGTTGTTTTTAATAATTGGCTTTAAGGGGGTCGTCTATCTTCGAGGTTTCAAGAAATCAATTTTTCTTTTTTTTCTTGCATATTTCGAATCTAGACGTTACTAGAAATGTGCCCTGTGATAGCCGATTAAATCGTAAATTTCTCCAATTCTGTTTTATTTCATCATATATGTTTACACGCGTTTTCCCAAAAGTCGTGTTTTTCAAAAGCTTTGGCAAGAGCCCGTCTAGAACATTTGGAACATCGGGGATGTTCCGCAAACCATTGTTGAAAATAGGCTCGAAATTTTGGCGCGAAGATAGACGACCCCCTTAAAGTTTTTTCCAGAGTATAAATCAGTCAATTCTAACCGAATTCCCAGTCAATGTGCCTCAAAACAACGTATTTCATAACTATAATTCATTCATTGATTAGAAGTAGTTGAGACAGCAACTGTTTAAAATTAAAACAGCATATTATACACTGACTTTTCGTTTGAGTAAATCATAAAAATAAATTATATTTTAGCATAATATCGTTTCAAAATGAGGCAAACAGGGTTTGCGTATCAGAAATTAATATAGTGGTTTTCAAGCGTCAATGTTAATATTTTCGTTCAAATAAATGGAATATACACGGAGAAACTTTGTATATCAACATTTATTATAATCAGTAGAAAATTTTAGCATCTCACCGTTCTATTTTAGGGAAATATGCAGTACAGCGTTAATTTTTTACATTAAATTAATATAATTAAGCATTTGCATATTTACTATTAATACTCAAGAATCTGGGACTGAAAAATATTGTAAGTGGCTTTTAAGGAATGATAGGAAAAATAATTCTATTTATGAACAGTTAAAGTAACATAAAATGACAGAAGTTTACGAAAATTTAACTTGGTGAATATGGATACGTAAGAGAAGGCTCGAAACTGTGGCTTTCTCTAATTTAGAATAGTATGAATTAAAAACGTGAATATCGGAGATTAGAATTGACAATATTAAAACTTCCGAGTGTTTTCGATAGTAGCCTAACCTATTTGGGCTAATATTTGAAATTTAGCGGTTTTAAAGGTTAGAATTTTTTCCGGTAGAGAGAAGGCCCATTCCTGTCTCACAAGTCCATATAGTAATATAACATTGCTATATAAGGAGATATGTACTCTAGTATCCCATATTGTATTTGCTATTAATGCGTTTATTTATGTTTGGTTTTGTTAAGTTAGGTATCAGAATAGTGTAAATGTGTTGATTGTTAAGTGCGTAGAAAGTCTACGAATGAAGATTCTCATAAGGAAGAGCTAATAGAAGTTTTCGCGCGTGCGTGAGTTTTACCTTTAATGTTTGCGGAGGTCAACTCACTTTTAGTATAGCGTACGATTTTTAACAGAGTCTATCGCAAATAATATTATTTACGCTGTAGGTAAATAAAATTAACAATGTCAATCTTTGGGATTCAAAATATGATCCTGGTTACAGAATGAATCAAAAACTTTAATATGGCCTCTACCACTTAATAATACGTTATATGCTTATTTATTTGATATTATATTTCTCTTATTGGGAAAGGAGTACAAAATTTTCCTTCTGATACTGGCAATACCAATATTTAGAATAGCACTGAAAAAATGGTTAGTAAAACCAACTACTTCGGTTTGTGAAATATGCCTCAGCTATTTTATTAGTTAGCACAACCACTTTTTTTGTTGGTGTTACTATCTCAATTGTTATTACAAAAACTTGGGTAGTAATACCAACAAAAAAAATTGTTGTGCTAACTAATAAAATAGCTGAGGCATATTTTACAAACCGAAGTAGTTGGTTTTACTAAACATTTTTTTCAGTGAGTGTACGAATTTCCCTAAATTAGAAGCGTAACATACTAAAATATAATACCAGTTCTAATAAATTTCGATGCCATAATATTGATAAGTGTAACAAAACCTCAGCTTTCCCTATTTTAAAACAATATTATACTAAAGTGTCATTCATTTTTATCATTTACTCTAACGGAAAGTCTCAGTGTAGTAAATTATTGCCACTATAATAAGGCAGTTTCAGTGATTAACCCGCTGACTTCAGATCATATTTATAGCCTTCGGAATATTTTGTTTCTTCTTAAAATCTTCAAGATATGTGTCAAAATGATGATACAAATCTTCATAAAAAAGCTTGGATATGAATAAATATAAGAAAAACGGTGTCCTCTATAGTAAACAAACAAAGTGAACGGTCTCATACGATTTCTCAATTTTATTAATCACTAAATTACAGTACAAATATACATAACATAAAAAACAGTCTCACTGTTTTAGAAGCTTTTAAACAACATAATTTTAAGGCTGAAAATCGAAATAAAAATCTATTCACAAAAAAACATTCTTGTCCAATAGCTTCAAAAACAGGGCAAACTTTCCAAAATCGATCGTTAGTATTGTAATCATCATTTTTAGTAAAATGAATCGCCATTCTTAGTTGATAGAATCGATGTAGAGTCATAGTTTGGCTTATTATAGATACTGATGCGTGTGAATTCCAATACAGTTCAATTCTTGGAAATTTATATATTCCCATAATTAATTGTATACCCAAAAATTGACTCAATTCATTTGTATTAGTATCATTTTTCGCATTGAGTCGTTTGCTCCGACGCATCTATTAGAATAAAATTGTAAATTTGTATGAATGCGTTCACTACGTTTGTCTACCATAGAGGACATGTTTAGGATAGAGCATATGATTTTTTTCTCAACGAATAATTCTACTTTTAGCTAATAGAATATTGAAAGTTAATCTAGAAAAGTATCCGGTGCAACATTTCTTTCCCCATCTAAACGTATAGAAATTAATCAATCAATAAAATTGTTTACGAAGTTTTAATAGGTATTCAGTAATTTCTAGTTGAGAGGCGTAAGTAGCATTGTACGTGAAGAATAGTTCCGACAGATAAATCGTGACAATTTCCGGAAAGGGGATCGGGTCAGTTAAAGCAGAGGGCTCGTAGCTAACACGACTTCCGCAGACCTTGAAACTTACTTTGTATGCCCGCATTATCCCTTGGCGACTATGGCTAGTGCCTTGTTAGTGGTATAGGGGGAATAATATTGATGATGGTGTTAGTTGATAGGTGTAGACTTCCAAATCTGTGTGCTCGATAGTTCCTTTGTTTAGGCTCAACCAATGGTCAGTACTTATTTCAAGTTTAGGAGATGCTAGTCTCAGTACAGAATGTCTTTTTCCCTTTCACTTATTTATCTGGTGTTTTTTATTCTTATCTTCGTTTCCGTCTGCCTCTTACTATTCTTCGAGGCTTGAGGCGAGGAGAACGAGGCACTAAAAACTTTCTTCGTCTTTCTTTTCCTCGTTTTTTTTTCTTCGAATTTGATTGTTACCGCGAGCTGATGGCCACTCGAGATCCTCCATCCTTGTCTTTTTGCTCTACTTTATTCGTGTTTCACCCTCTTCTTTTCGCTATCATTCCACATCCCCTTTCAGACACTCATCCTCTATTCACTCTTCTCAACCCTCTCTTTGTTCGAGCGCATCCACACACTGGATCGAAAAAAATAGGAGTTTAGGTGCTTCTCTTTTCTGGTTTCGACTTGTTAGGAGATAATTTGAAATTCGTTTCTGAACCAATTCGAAAAACATTTCATATCCGGTTTGATGAAAAACGCTCAAACACCAATACGACTTAATCCGATTCAACTCCTTGCATCAATATGTGGTTTGGGTCAATCCGGCTTTGATCGATTCAAAGCACATATTTAATCCGAATCAATCCGCATTTGAAATGATTTAGATTGATGCATTGGATTGAAGAGGAAAGAATCGGATCACGTTTGATTAATTTTCAACTGTTTTTATTCAAACGAAACACAACAAATTTTTCGGATTGGTTCGAAAATAGATATTTCGGCAGGATTTGCTATTAAATTAAATCAATAAAATCAGTTTCTCCCAAGATTTTCCCACAATATGAATTTTTCCAGCTGAAACTTTAGGACATAATAAAGGACATATTAGCGGATGGCTGTAGATTTTAATTAGTTTTCAACATTTAAAAAAATTTGATTGGCGGTAAAACAGAAATAATTTTTTTATTTGTTTATAACTAATTCAAGTCTACAGTCATACGCTAATATGACCTAGAGTTTTAGCTAAAAAATTCATTATTGTGGGAAAATGATTTTATTGATTTAGTCAGCTGCACTGGATAATTCCATGGCCTTGAAAAAGTTTTTTCATTAGAAATTACTATGAATATTTTAAGGGGATAAGTATCTTCTCGGTAGGAAATGACCCTGCACCAAAACTTAGCTCTCTACAAATTTGACATTTTATGGATCATGGCCCCCCGACTAAGAATCTTGAAGTTATAACCTTGAAAAATGGTCAGATTTTCCTTTTTCTGGAAGGTGGAAAAATGCATTAACGCACATCGCGATATCGATAGTATCGGACTCCTCCATTGCTGGTCCTACCCACTAAAATATTCAAAGAAGTACATTTCACGCGTGAAGACCAAAATCTGTCCATTTTTTAAGGATATGTTATTAGGATTCATGGTCGGGGAGCTATGATCCACAAAATGTTAAACTCGTAGAGGGCTAAGTATTTCCAGTGAGTGTAGCGCCAATAGCTCCATGTTATACGGATGCGGTTTTAAAGGAGTACTTTTGACGCATTACAGACGAAAATCTGTCCATTTTTTAAGGTTATATTATTAGGATTTTTTGTTTCGGCGGTTATGATCCATAAAATGTCAAATATAAATAATTATAGACATTTATGATTTTATTATTTATGTTATTATTAGCTTTATTTTGTAATATACTAATCCTTTTTATTATCTTCTGTGAATGGTTTTACTTTTTTCG
The DNA here is from genome assembly GCA_030998225.1 of Diplolepis rosae. Lineage (NCBI taxonomy): Eukaryota > Metazoa > Arthropoda > Insecta > Hymenoptera > Diplolepididae > Diplolepis > Diplolepis rosae. The sequence continues at coordinate 337,896 of JAPYXD010000275.1, forward strand.
TCGGAGAGTGTTGGTGTTATGTGGCTTAACATTAGAGTTTAAATCGGTGGTTGTAGAAGTTACCATCCCTTCGTTCCAAGATGGAAACGAGTTACCGAAGCGGAAAAATAGAAGAGATAGACAAACGATGCCAGTTCGACCATGAGGCTATGAGGGTAGCCATTTTCCAGAGACGCCTTCCGAGGTAGGGAGAGATAAATAATATGTCCGTCTCAGTCGTGGGGAGAGTAATTAATTCGTATAATATGCCGTAGTTAAGCCGGCCATCCGTAACGTAACCCAGCAAGCTTCTCACTCCGGAGCTTGCGATATAGTTCCTCTGTATTATCGACACTGAGGATCAGTTATTTCTATCCATAAATTTCGGTACTAAATCTGCACTAAACTATTCCTGGGTATCAGATCAAAAACAGTCGATTTTTAAGATACAAATTTTAAATGCCTGATTAATTTGAGGGATTGAATAAAAATTATTTCGTCATATTATTGTTTCAAAAGTTAGAATCTTATCTACTTTGGTGAAGCTTTCGGAAAGGAGTTCAATCTGAGCGAATTCGAGCCATTCCGAACTAATCTGAAAAACGTTTTGAATCTCATTCGATGTACGGTCCCTGGTTAAATTATTAAACGCACTCAACTTTTCTTGCTTATAAAAGTTTTCGAATTTCTTAGGAAGGATGTTACGAGGGTCGTTCAATAAATCCTTAGAAAAAGATAGAAAAACAAATTATTTTGTGTAGATTTTTTTTTAATTTTTCAACATAATCTCCTTTTAACTCTACGCACTTTTCCAAGCGTTTCTTCAACTTTTTTAAGCTGCCCAAAAAGTAGGATTTCGGAAGGTCCTCAAAATAGGCATCTGTTTGGGCGATGACTTCGTTCGACGTGAATCGTTGTCCGCTGAGCCATTTTTTCAAGTTTGGAAATAAAAAAAAGTCACTGGGTGCCAAATCCGGTGAACGTTGTAATAATTTTAATTTTAATTTTAATTGCATAATTTCGGCCGTCAAAACTGCGCAGGTGTGCATCCGTGCATTGTCTTGATGGAAGAGGATATTTTTCTTTTCAAAAAGAGGTTTCTTTTTGAGTATTCCTTTGCCTCTGGAGTGTAGCGGTGTATCCATTCTTCATCCACAGTTATGTATCGACGCAGAAACTCGTCAAGATTGGGACGGAAAAGTGCCAAAATAGCCTTAGAGTCGACTACACGATTGAGTTTATTCTCCTCTGAGAGCAAATGCGGCACCCATCTTGCCGAGATTTTTTTCACACCGAACTTTTCTTGCAGAACATATCGTGGATTTTGTCAATCATTTCGGGGGTAGTCACTTCGACTGCAAGTTCCGAACGATTTTCATCTTTTGTGGATGTACGGCCACGTTTAAACTCATTTACCCAATTGCAAACAGTTGAAAACACAGAAGATGTGCCATGAACTTCATCCAACTCAGCTTTGATCTCTTTCGGTGGCCAGCTTTTTAAATATAAGTGTTTAATCACCGCTCGAAACTAGCTTTTTCCATTTTTCTAAATACACAAAAGTTTTTTTGCTTTAATCAATAACAAAAATGATACCATGTGATGGATATAATTGAGACTTTAACAGCTGTCTAATGAGTAATGATGCTTACTGAAACCAAACCATTTTTGATACTACGAGCGCTATATCTTGGATTTTCTAAGGACTTATTGAACGACCCTCGTATTATAAATAATGATTTTAATTTATTTCAAATTAGGTGGTTGATTTTGAAATTTTCGCCACTGCCTACATTATTGGAGGATCATTAGTCGCGTATCAGATAGGATACGTTGCAGACAGGTGTCTTCGTAGACAATTTCGAACTCTTATATCGAAAAATGCAAATAAATTCAAATTTAAAGAAATTAAAATCTTTCTGTGGGAAAAAAGACACTTTCGACTGTGCCGAGATTTCAGCCTGGGTCTTTCAATTGCCGGTCGAATGCTCTAACCAACTGAGCTACACAAGAGCCCAACATCTCCTTCTCCACAGAAAGACCTCTTTATATCGCCTAACGGCATTACCTTACATCTGTAATTATTTTAAGTTAGGTGACTGAGTTCCAAATTTTAGTCGACCGGCAATCCAAAGACCTGGGCTCGAATCTCGGCACAGTCGAAAACGTTTTTTTTTCCACAGAAAGATTTCAATTTTTTAAAATTTTAATTTGTCTTCAATTTCAACAATAATATTTTTAAGTAAATAAAACACATTTGTGTTAATTTACAACTACGAAATTATTTATTTTGGACAATCATAAGTTTTTTTTACCAAGCCTTATTATTGAAATTTGAGATAAATCAAAGTCGATAATTATAATAACGTTATTCATAAGAAAGTTACAAACTTTAGAAAGTGGGAAAAATTAAATGCGTCTAATAATGTAGCACGAGACTGCAAATTGGTTTAAAAGCAATCCGATTAATTCCTATTTAGTCCCAGACTTCAGTCTGATGAATCTGAATTAAATCCAAATCATTAGGATTGAAAATTCGATTCAGATCAATCAATCGGAACACATATTTCAGAATAACTTGAAATAGCTCTAATTCGCGCAGATTAAATTTCAAGCCGAAACTTTTTCCAGGTTTTAGAGCTATTTTGAATCATTTCAAAACAATCCGGAAAACGTTTTGAGTCTCATTTGATACAAATCGGTAGAAATACATTCCAATTCAATTTATTTATTGTTTTAATAAAAACTTTACAAACAATTTTACAATTAACTGTAATTGACGATAAATTTGCAAGTTTTATTTTTGTAAAAAGAAATTCATGCAAAAGTTTTATCCAAACAAACCAGACAGACGTTCCTCATTGTATTCTATATTCTGCAAATTCTCAGAAAGTTATTTTACGTACAGAAAAAGTTATCTCGCACAAATATATTTACCAATAAATTTGGTCACGTAGTTTATTTAGTCCATGGCCTTAATATACGTTCAGTGGTTTTCAGCAGTTCGGAAATGGCCATTCTGTAGCAATCTTGATCATCCGAGATGGTATAAATTTTGGAAAAGAATTTATCGATGTTTGTAAGAATCTGGGGTCGATGCACGTTTGAGCGTTAGATTTTCTCACATCTAAACAGTTCGGTGTAGCGAAGCGTTGCAGCTGTCGGTATTTATCTGCTCGCATTTATTCGCCGAAATCCTAGATCCAGGCTCACCAAGTGCGATCTTTTCTCGTCGACTTGCTTGTTGAAGCGAGCAGTATAGTATTAAAGCTGATAAATCTTTAAAAACGATCGCGGCTCAAGAGTAGAACGGGAGCTGTGGAGCATAATTCACCCCTATCTGAAAATACATAGCTAACGCTGGTTTAAAAGTAAACTGTTTACAGGATGTTATCCCGCGAGCAGCACGACGCGACGGTCGAGTTACCCCACGCGAGCAGGGTAAAGGGTGAATTCTCTGCAACATGTAATAGAACAGAAAGAGAAAGAGAAAGCGATAACGAGTAACGTGCCCCCAAATGGGAGAGGGACTGAGATGAGTAGACGGCGAGAAAGTTAGAGGGCAGAAGGGATTCGGAGCATTTCAGCGGCGTTATCTAAACGCGTTCAGAGTTTCGTCGAGAAACACAGCTGGGGTGACGGTGATCGTAGAGAATCGGCGTTGCTTGCCCCTTTATTCTTCATAGCGGCGACTTGACGGAGCTGGCTGCAGGGGAAGTGGAATAAGGGAGGTTCGGATGAGATCAAGATATAACTACGGAGAGAATTACTCGCAGGCTCCGGCCGCGAGTTATATCCACGTTGGTATACCGGCAGAGCTCTAGATTCTGGGGTTGGTTCCAGGCGGAGCGGAGGGGGCGCCGTCGAGGAGAGCGGCTCTTTAATGGCCGGATCTCGGAAATTGTGCGCACATATATCTGCTGGCAGATTTATGAAAGTGCTTTTCTTCTGAAGTGGGGAAAGCTGCCGGTACTGCTATTACTACCACTGGCGCTAGCGTTGTCGCTGCGTTGCTTCTGCCGCCGCAGCTCTTCTACTGTTGCTGCTGATGCTGAGTGTGAGTAGCTGGTGGGAAGGGTCGTGGGGTGCCAGGGGCACCAGTAAAGAAGTTAGGTGGGGGAAAATATACGTGCTACCTACCCTAGCCTCCTCCTAACCGCCTTTCATCCCACTTTCTGCCCCCCCCCGTCCTCGCGCGCTTACCGCCACCCTTTCGCCGATCACGAAGCTTCACCCGCTGAACCACCTAACCTCACTTTTCCGATGCCTCCTTCTATCCCTACCTATCGCTAACGCTACCACCTTGCCCACCTCCCTGACTACTTGCTCTCCTCTATCTCGCATTGGTGTAATTTTCCAGCGGGAGATTTATGCGACATTAAGGTGCTTTGTGTACTTTATATGTACACACATAAATTCTAGTTGTGTGCAAAAGGGACGCGCACCTTCGGCTACAATCTACGACCCTTGCCGCCGTCTTTCACGCGCACGCCGATTTATCGAAATATTCGCAAAGATTGAGGCTCTTTGCAAAGTCCAGACAAGGGATTAAATTGGCTTAGAATTAGATTATGTATTGTGCATGAGTTTTTTATTTTAATTGTAAATTTGATACTGGAGGGGAACTCTCAAAGGGTTAGGGTCAATTAGAAATTTGGGAAAATCGACAGCAGGAAATTGCTTCTGCAGAGACTGCAAATGAAGCAGAAGGTTTATTATATGCTCTTGGAATCGATGATTCTATGCAAGTTAAGAATCATTTTTTTGTTTACGTGTAAACAATAACAACAAAATTGGAAGACTTATCGATAATTACAGCTAAGTCTAAAAAATGTTCACTCAAATTGCAGTAAAATTTTAAGTTTGTTTTAATTTTCCGCACACTTGAAATTTTCCTGCACTAGTGCGGGAAAGTCAACTTTCCGCACGCAAAACGATACCGAAAAGGCAAACTTTCGGTGTACAGCGGACGAAAAGCATTTTTCAATTATAATAATTTGTTCGAAAGAAGTAATGGAAATAAAATTTGCATGACTTTTCATAACTTGGAAAATAACTAGTTATTTTTCTCGAGAGTGAAGATAAACTGGTGAATGCAAAAGCCGTGGAATTCGGCCCGCGAAAGGAAGTTTCCCGGTTTGGCGCTTGCGGCATAAATTTCGTGGAATAAACACGCGCTTGTATGGGCTACTGTTACTGTGGAAGTTGTATGTATACAGATAAAGGTAAAAACCACGGGTTATGGCCGTTTTAATAGCAGAGACCCCTCTTTTTGCGCTTTCGAGAGGGTGCGATGGTGTGTATACGAGCTCTACTTTATGTGGATTAAAATCGAGCGGCATGCATTTGAAAAAACCGCGATGCTCGCGATTGGTGAGTGAGGAGGAGGAGGTGGCTGTTGTAGAAACGGGCGAAAGAGAGGAGAGAAAGCGGAAATAAAAATGGCAATTGCAGTTTGATTCCTGCCTCCGTTTTTTCCGTAAACCCACCCTTGATCTCGCTACTCACTCTACCTTCAAATGTTCTGCCAACGCCACCCTTTTCTCCTGTCCCTTTGCTCCCTTTCCTCTTGCCATAGGTCTTTCCGCACTACCCATAACCTCTTTCTCCTTTATTTCCTCGCGAATACATCACTCGACAAAAAGTCTAAATATAAAACAAAACCCAGGGCGCATAAACAGAACTTGGTTTACTAAGGGTGCGTCTCTTTTATTTGATTTTCCCCTGTAAATATACATATATAGATGATACAAACTTTTAGACTTGTTCTTTTTGTGAACAAATTTTCTTGAACGCATATTTAAAATGATCCGGATGTGTTAGATTTATAGAGAATTGGTGAATTCTTTGCTGGAATAATTTTTTTCTCTGACATTTCTTCGATTGCAATAAACTCTTTTATTTGGTAGTAAAAGTAGTAGCTGCCCCACGAGCACTAAGAGTTCCGATTTAAGCTTTTTACATCTCTGGAATTATTTACAGTCACCTTCTTGTATAACTGCAACTTTGTTATAGTATTTCTATGATCAGGTATAAAATAAGCGTCGAAGAATATTACACCTCAAAAAAGTTTCTCTGATATACGGTTAAAGAGAAAATTCCTTTGAATTAAAAAAGTTTTGTTGATTCAAAGAAATTTTCGTTATTTTGTCTCTTAGATATTATTTGCAATTGAAGGGAATTCCTTAGAATCAGAGAATTTGTTTACAAGTCAAATACATTTTTTGAGTGACCTTAAATGAAGAAAATTTCTATTATATACGGTCAAAGAAAACATCCATTTGAATCGAAAAGTCTTGTTGATTCAAAGAATTTTTCATTGCTTTAAAGAAAGGGATCTTTTGAATTAATAAAAATCTAGAGTCAAAAAGCTTTTTATAATTTTGACATTTTTTATTTGAATTTATATTTAAAAAAAATTATTTTTCGATTTGAAAATAGTTTTTTGATTTGTAAAAATGTGCTTTGATTTGAAGAAACATATATTTTTTTAATTAAAGAGAATTCCTTAGAATCAGACATTTTTTTACAAGTCAAATAAATTCTTTGTGTGATTTTATATCAAAAAAATTCCTGCGTTATACATTCAAAGAAAAAATTCCTTTGAATCAAAGTCTTGTTGAGTCAAGGAAATTTTCTTTATCCTGAAAAAAGATATTAACTTAAATTAGAGGGAATTCCTTGGGATCGTGAAATTTTGTTTACAAGCCAAATAAATTTTTTCGTATTACTTCATATTAAAAAAAACATCTTTGATATACATTCATAGAAAAAATTCCTTTGAACTAAAAAGTCTTGTTGATTCAAATTAATTTTCATTATTCTGAAGAAAGAGATTATTTGAATTAAAGAAAACCTAAAATGAAAAAGCTTTTTATAATTCAGACAATTTTTATTGGAATTTATATAGAAAACATTTTTTTCGAATTGAAAAAAGTTTGTTTGATTCGTAGAAATTCCCTTTAATTTGCAAAAAGATATTTTACAATCAAGAGAATTTCTTTGCATTAGAAGATTCTTTTACGACTAAAATAAAATTTTGGTGTGACCTTAGATCAAAAAAATTCTTCTTAGACTTATGGCAATATTTCTTTAATATACGTAAGAAGAAAAAATTCCTTTGAACAAAAGGTCTTGTTTATTCAAAGAAATTTTCTTCACTTTGAAGAAAGAGATCTTTTAAATTGAAGAAAACTGAGAATTAAATTTTTTTACTTTATAACAAAGAAATTATTTTTCTGGCTAAGAAAAGTCTTTTCGATTCAAAGAAATTTTTTTCCTAATTTGGAGAAAGAGATTACTTCAGATTAAAGAGGATTGCTAAGAATAAAAAAAAAAAAAATTTTTAATCAAATAAATTCCTTGTATTACTTTATGTAAAAAAACTTCTTTGATATACATTCAAGGAGAGAATTCGTTTGAACCGAAAAGTCTTGTTGATTCAAAGAAATTGTCTTTATTTTGGAGAATGAGATTTTTTAAATCAATGAAAACCTAAAATCAAAAGGTTTTTTATAATTCAAAGACATTTCTTATTTGAGCTTATATAAATAAAACCTCTTTTTCGAATAAAAAATAGTTTTTTTTTGATTCGGAGAAATTTTCTTTAATTTGAAGAAAGACATAATTCTATATTAAAGGGAATTTCTCAGGATCAGAAAATATTTTTACTATCGGATAAATTTTTTGTGTAATCTCATATCAGAAAAACTCTTCTTTGACTCGAGGAAAACTTTCTTTGTTAAACCGTCAAAGACAAAAAACCTTTGAATCAAAAAGTCTTGTTCATTCAAAGAAATTTTATCTGTTTTGGAAAAAGAGATTTTTTAACTTAAAAATAACCTGAAATCAAAAAGTTTTTTATGATTCAAAGAAATTTTTTATTTGAAATACGTTCAGAGAAATTTTTTGTTTAACTTTACATGAGAAAAATTTTTCTCTAGGTATAAATGACAAAACTTAGATAACTATTTTAAGTAATAAATCCTTTTTAAATATTCTTAAGAAAAGAAAAATAAGAAGCAGGTTGTCGACGCATTATTAGAAGCTGCTTACAAACAATCAGACAAACGGACAGAAGATCATCCGAAGAGCAAGTAGAGAACTTAGCGAAGCAGACGTAACAGCTCGCGTGGTTGTGACAGAACCTCCTCCCTTCTGATTCTCCTTCCCATTCTTGGAAGAATCAACTCATCGTTCCCACTCCTTTGCTCTCCACAAACCCTCGCCCCAAAGACCTCCGTTTTCACCGCAGCTCACCCCATTCAAGCTCAATTGTCTTAAGCGACCTGCTGCACCTGACATCCGCAATCTTCTTTACCTTTCGCAAAATTATAAACACGTTCGACTGATTTCATCACAAAGTAAAAATTCAAATAAATAAATGGTACTAAATATCATAATAAACAAAGAAAACATTACCCTCTTTTTGGGTTTGCCGTGGTTGGATACAAATATTTTTTAAACACACTTAGCTTTTACAATGTCGACTTTATTTTACTTTATTCTGATATTCGGTAAATAACAAAATGTACTGTAATTTTGATTGTCCAAACTGTTTTTGCAGTTTTAACCCTCCCGAAGGTTTTGAAAAGGAATTCAATTCGAGATATTTCTGAATTTGTTTCTGAGCCATTCTGAGTTTTTCCAAACCAATACGGAAGACGTTTTGAAAATCGGTTGGAAATTAGTTCGAAATAATCAAAATTCAGGACGATTGAACCGAGTTTTTAATTTGATCTGGAATTCAGTCGTATTGGTTCTAATTCATTCGGATATATTTAACGCTTTAGTACATGATATCTTATATCTTCAACAACATTTGTTCGACCCAGCAAGAATGTTACAAAAAGAGTCTAATTATTTCAAAAGAATAATTTCAGATGCGTTTTACATAAAAAAGAAAGAGAAAACACTATTAGTGCACTGAGAAAACAGTGTCTTTGGATCAAAGAAACATTTCTTTGATATATGGTCAAAGGGAAAATTTCTTTGGGTTAATGAAAGTTTTGTTAATTCAAAAAAATGTTCTTTGATCCAAAGAAATAGATTTTTTTACATTAAAGAAATTTTCTTTGAATGAAAAAAACTTTCTTCAATTCAAAGGAATTTTGTCTTTCACCGTATATCAAAGAAACTGTTTTCTGAATGTGTTATTACTGAACTTAAAAGAATATAAATCTTCTTATGATATTATTTTAAATCAACTTATGTAAATTTAGAGAATTTTCAAAAAAATAAATAAAAATATAATTGATCTACAGGGTGAGTCATCTAACAATTGGAATTTGAATCGGTTATAAAAAAAACTTATGGATATTTTTTTCAAACAGTACTCCATTCGATCAACCTAATTTTTCAATTAATTTTCGATTGTTTGGGCTTCAATTCCATCAATGACAACTTCGATTTCGTGTTTCAAGGCCTCAATCGTCTTTGGATGGTTAGCGTAACACTTATCCTTAACGGCTCCCCACAAAAAATAGTCCAACGGGGTTAAATCAAAGCTCCGAGGCGGTCAATTGACATTAGAATTTCCTCTGATTATTCGATTTTTGAAAACGGTGCGCAAAAGATCGATTGTTACGTTGGCTGTGTGGCCCCGTCCTGTTGAAACCAAACGTCGTCCATGTCATCCTCTTCAATTTTTGGGAACAAAAATTCGTTGAGCATGGCACGGTAAGGCTCGCCATTAACCGTAACGGCGGCTCCTTGCTCATTTTCGAAGAAAAATGGCCCAATAATGCCACCGTACCAAAATCCGCACCAAATAGTCACTCGTTGTGGGTGCATCGGCTTTTCAATGATGACGTTTGGATTTTCTGAGCTCCAAATGCGATAATTTTGCTTATTGAGCTTATTGTCTTTTTGCCTAAACAATCGAAAATGTACTAGAAAATTGGGTTGATCGAATGGGGTACGTGGCATTCATTTGAATAATGTTGTGTTTCATTCTTAAATGGAAAGGTTCAATCTTTCTAATAAAACCATACTTTTGAATTAGTTTCATCGAAATCACATACGTTATATGAGAAAAATTTGTAATTCTTTACAAAAATTGAGACTCAAAAGAAAGAAACCTCTTTAAATAACCATTGCAACTACAGTATATTGACTAAAATGTGACAAAATTTTATTTTTATATTGACTAAAATTTACAAATAATTAGTTGTGATGTTTTGTGCAAAGTCAGAAGAATATTATAACTACAAGTATCTAGATATATTAATTAGTTGAGTTTCGACTTTTTTTCCACAGAAAGATTTGAAATTGTTTAAAATTCAGAAATATTATAGATAATTTTGTGTCTATTATCTCAATAATTTTACCATTACCTTTATAATTATTATAGAGTAATTACTGAAACAAATGTTTTTTTATCTGAAGAGGATGACATAATGTCATCGAAACGTCGTCATTTTAAAAGAAATTAAATTTGATGAACATCCATGTGGTCTGAGGTTGGTCATTCTCCATTCTCTAATGAAGAAATAGAAAGAATATTTCTTGTTATAAATTTTTTTTAAATTCCCTTAGGGGGCTTTCATAAATTACGTAGCCCAATTATGGCAACTTTTGACTCCCCCTCCCCCATGTAGACAACCGCAGATTTCTCATCGCCCCGCTCCCCCCAACAATATGCTACGTGGTTTTTTCCTATTTCTTGTAGAACGAAAATAAAAAAGCGAATTTTGAGATTCTTTGTTCCTTTAGAAACCATCTGAATCTTTTTTGAACACCTCAGTGTAAGGCAATCCATAAAATACGTAACAGTTTTTGGGGGAGGCAGAGCGTAGGGAAAATAATACGATCTGTGTGTATGTGTGTGCGTGTGTGTGTGTGTGGGGGGGGGGGGGGATCAACACTGCTACTTAATATTTTTGATAGATCAACACTAATGTTGTCATCATCTAATGTTTCTAATTTATCGATTGCCCTGATCCAAAAAAATATTGAAGAAAATTACGTAACAGTTATGGACCAGGGGGGAGGGGATCCAAAGTAGTTTGTTATTTGATGTTTCATAAGGAAGGAGGAAAAAAATTGTTGAAAAGGTGTTACGAAATTTATGGATGGCCTGTTACCTAAGTAATTAAACATAAGATGCCCTCCCGTCCCGCGCGCGTTTGAGTCACGTAGTTTTTGAACGGCCTCTGGAGAAGAAAGAGTTCGGAATTGGAAGTAAATCAGTTAAGGGGGCAAGTTGTATTATTGAGATAGATATATGTGGATTTTATTTTATGAGCGATGCAATTAATTTGCTGACGAGTTGTCATGATGGCCATTACAACGCAGCAGCAAGTCCGCGACATGATATCGATTTCTCTGGCTGGGCGATGCGTGGTGGTATTATGATTGTGATGTCGCGTTATGAACGAGACGATGGAGGGATCTGATTGGTTCATTGGTTCACCAGTACATTGGACCAGCCCCGCGGTCCCGGGATATCATATCTGCTCGATGGTACGCCCTCGTATCCAGCCCCACCCCAAAGGAACAATAATTTAATGCCATGAGGGGTTGGATAGCCGCGCCATTTTATGGGGTAAAATGAAAAAAGCCAAGCGATTTCAGATATCGGTGTTGTGGGGGATTTAGTTATTTTTAAACGATACGTAAAAAAGGGAACGCTGGACCACTTCTCTCGCACATGGTAGTTAAGGGGAGCGATCTACGTCTCGGGCCAAAATCGTAACTAAACTTTGCGCGTGGATTTAAAAAAAACTATTCACGTTAGGAACTCCAAACTGTGCACACACAGCATTCTTTATTTAAAAATTATTTAAAAATTTCTAATTATCACGTTTACTTGTGATTAAATGAAAAAAATTTTTTTTTTTGCTAAACGCGTAGATTCAATTCCAGCGAGATTATGTTTTCTTGAAGTCATCAGAATTTCATCGAAATCGGTAAAATCGTTTTTGTGCAATCCATCACACAGTTTTGAAAAACTTGATTTTAGGAAAACACGTTTAAAGTTTTTGTAAACAGAAAAGTATAAAAAAAGTAGTGTTTTTAATAACTTACATATAGTTAGGGGTCATCCATATACCACATTGACAATCCCCCCCCCCCTCCCCATCTGTCCACATAGTATATGGATGGCCCCTTACTACTAAACAGCCATGCCAGCTTCGTACAGTATTCCCTCTGTCTCTTCATACATTTGGTTTTGTTTAATTCTTTTCATTCTCGCGATCGTTCGGGCCTCTTTTGTTTCATTTGCCGTTGAGCACGCCGAGTAGAGGCGACGCGCCGCTTACGATAAACATATCCGTACCTTTGTCAATTTTCGGAATATTGGCCTAAAACTCCATAAACACATTTTTGAATGTGTAGAATGAATTTATTGAAAAAAATTCGATTTTTTCAACCCGAGACATGGATCGCTTCCCTTAATATAAAAAATCTGAAATGAAATTTATTTCAAGTGTAAGAGGATTTGTTGTGCAGGTTGTATTTTGAATTTTCGTATCTAATAGTTTCATTTGAAATGATGGCTCTCTCGGGTGGACTTGTAATACAGTTATTTGAACCTCGGAAAGGGGTGAACCATAAAGGGTTGTGAACATACGTTGAGATTGAAATAAGCAGTAAAGAGGAGAATCGTGACGTCACCTAGGAGGAATCTTTGGGAGTCTTAGAGGCCGCCAGGAATGCCAACCCTCCGGTCTCATTAACATCTTGCGTTTCTACCACCTCCAATCCTCTTCTCCCTCAGACCAAGAAAGCTGTCTTCATTCGAGCTCGAGCGGCTTCATATTCCTATTAAACAAACGCTTTTCCAGTTCTCTTCTTTCTCCAAGTCTAGGATTTACTGAATTAGTTTTTAAAACCACTTTTATAAATTAAGGAGGTTCGACTGTGGCTAGGTAGCTCCTGGAAAACGATTAATTACGGCTTTGAAAACCGTTAGATTTGTTATTCAGGACGTAATATTAGAGAAGAATGTTCACTTTACCAAGAAGAAATATAAGAAATATCTTTTTTAGTCAAACTTACTATAGGTCAAAGTTCAATTTTCCAAGATTACTCTATAAATAATCGGATTTTGAAGAATGGCAACTTATTTATATTGCCTCAAAAATTATAGAATTCGTATTCATTTTTTATGTTTCATTTTGATTTGCAAGTTATAAGATAAGTTTTTGAGACTCATGATTTTCGTTATTTTATTGGATCTATAACTTAATTCGTGCAGTTTGCTAAAAGATGGCGTAACTTAATTATTATTCCATCGTTCCAATATTCCGAACATGCGTTGGAAAGCTACTTTTATTGTGCGTCTTTTTCAGTATATGTCATTCATCTGAAGCGTAAACAAAAATAATTTTTTTTTCACTCAAATATGTCGAACTTTGTGCTTGAAAAAGTGTTTTTGCGGGGAGTTCTTCTTCATTACTTTAATATGAAGAAAACTGCTGCCGGAAGTCATCGCATTTTAGTGGAAGTTTATCGTGAACATGCTCTAGCTGGGCAAACGTGCCAAAAGTGGTTTACACGATTTAGAAGTGGTGATTTTGGCTTGGAAGACGAAGAGCGTCCTGGGCAGCCAAAGAAGTTTGAAGGTGAAGAAATGGAAGCATTACTCGATGAAGATTGTCGCCAAACACAAGAAGAGCTCGCAGAATCTTTGGGAGTCAATCAAGCAGCCATTTCAAAACGTTTAAAAGCAGCCGGATACATTCAAAAGCAAGGTAATCGGGTTCCACATGAATTCAAGCCGAGAGACGTTGAAAGGCGGTTCTGCATATCAGAAATGCTGCTGGAACGCCACAAAAGGAAGTCATTTTTGCATCGGATTGTTACTGGTGATGAAAAATGGATCCATTACGACAGCCCCAAGCCCAAAAAATCATATGTAAAACCCGCCCAACCAGCCAAATCAATGGCAAAGCCGAATATCCATGGCACGAAGGTAATGCTCTGTATTTGGTGGGATCAGAAGAGTGTGCTGTATTATGAGCTACTAAAATCGAGTGAAACCATCAATGGAGAACGCTACCGAACATATTAATCCGTTTGAAGAGAGCAATAGCCGAAAAACGACCGGAATATGCGACCATATACGAGGCAATAATTTTCCATCGTGACAACGCTCGGCCCCATGTTGCTATTCCGGTTAAGAACTATTTGGAAAACAGTGGATGGGAAGTTTTACCCCACCCGCCTTATAGCCCAGACCTTGCCCCTTCTGACTACCATTTGTTCAAGTCGATGCAGAACGCCCTCACTGGAATACAGTTCACATCAGAACATGGTATCAAAAATTGGCTTGATTCATTCTTGGCCGCCAAGCCGGCGCAGTTCTTTTGGGATGGAATCCACAAATGGTCAGAAAGATGGGAAAAAGTCATAGCTTCAGATGGGCAATACTTTGAATAATACTATTGTACATGTTTTTCTTAAATAAACGTTCAAATTTTGTAAAAGAAACCACACGAATTAAGTTATAGATCCAATATTTATTTTCTATATTTTAATTCTTCACAAAAATTTTGAATTAATTTTATAATCTATGGCACTGAAGAGGGTTCCCATATGTGGCCGAAACTTTTGCCATTCTCGTTTTTACGTTTTATTATATCTATCATTGATAATTTTTAAATTAAGAAAACAAGAAGAAACTGACCCTATGCCAAAACAACAAAAAATGAATACATTTTCTTAAAATGTTAAAAAAAAAGTAAGCCATTATTCCTTAAAAGCCGATCGTTTTTATGGAGTAAACTTGGAAAAACTGCATTGAACTTTGACATTCAGTAATTGTATAGTAATAATAGTAAAATTAAAATAGTGCAAGTGTAAAATTTCTTTGAACTTAACTGATATTATCGTAAAATTTGTCAATAAATATTACAGAAATGCCAGTTAAATTAACATTTTGAAGTATGTCCCTTATTTTATAAACTCAACCAGAGTGGCCAACTACTTAAAAAAAAACCACAATCGGGTGCATGAAAAAACACTAAAAAACAATAAAAATGGAACATTGAAAAATCACTAATTTTTTACTAGATTTGACTAACTAACTTCAAAGATAGGCACAATTACTATAAAATTAATTTTGCATAATACTTCAAACTATTTATATTAGATGTAATAGTAAAGTATTTTATTCATGTTTAATTAACTATTTTATATAGTGCATTTTGTTATTTTTTCAGTAAACCAATCTACAATTTCATTGAAGTTTCTACTTTTCAAATGTTTTAAGAAAAATAACAATAGGAAAACGTGAAATATGGATACGAGTGAAACAATTGAATAAATTGAAAAATATTTATTTATAACCTTATTTCTTTTCAAAGAATAGAAAAAAGGGCAGTACAACATATTTAAAATGTTTTTAATGAGAAACTATTTTTTACTCTATTAAATTCTCTGATTGACTGAAACAAATTTAACGAATCTAAAACTTGAATTGCTATTGGAGAATACTTCTTACTGGACCATATTTTCTGTGCAATCAAGTGACCAATCGTTAATCGTTATTCGCTATCACGTCCATTTGATTTGGTGTTGAAAAGCAATGGATTCAAAAAACACCAAAAAACGTCAAAATCACTAAAAATACACCAAATGCAGTGAAAAATCAGTAACTTGTTTCCTTACACAATGACTGAAAAAAAAACACAGCGCGCCTTCAAAAAATACTATATTTTTGTCAAAATCATTAAATTCGCCACCCTGAACTCAACAGGTATTTCTGTAAAATTTATCGATAAATCTCTTATATTTACAGAAAAGAGGTGAATTTTAGTCATATCTCTCAAATCAACAGGAATTTAGTGTTTTCACTATTTTAACAAATTGACTCTGTAATTGTGAAAGATTCTATTTCTCCCTGTACTTGAAGTTTTATTTTTCATTATTTCCTTTATACTTGTTTCGCGCAATATCCTCTTCCTTGGTTGAGTCAGAGAAGAAAAAATATTGTTTGACTGAAAGTGTGGATTGGGAAATCGAAGAGCTTTGTTATTTACTCTAAATCGCGTAGAATTAGCCAGGGTGAAGACTAACGGAACGATTGAGCCTGGGGCTGAAAGGTTGTTATGCGCGAGAAAAAGGTTTGCCTTTCAGCTCGAGTGTTTTTATGAATTAAGAGCGAAGTGCCTACTTCTTTTTAATCAGAATTAGCATCGTATCTTGCGTAGCTGGGTAATAGTCCCTGTTATACGATTCCATGCTAACGTCCTTGTTCCTTTCCACATCCAAGTTGTGATGAAAGGCTACATTTTTTGCTCTTTTGCCTCTCAAAAGAATAGCATTTTTGAGATTTATCAAAAGTTTAGGAAACTCTCTGAATAATTTATAATTATATTGATTTATAAACCAAACTTTATTTCCAACTAGAGTATTAGGAATTGGAATTTCTTTGCAAAATTATATCAAGAAAATAGTCTTTTGTAGATCTTCCTAAAAAAGGCCGAACTTCTCGACTTTCGTGTTTTCTTTGACCTCACTCAATCTAGAATTGTTTGCGCTTTCGAAAAATCGAAGCTGTTCTCTCGTGTCCATTAAAGACAATGGGTAGGATCAAAACTTTTTCCTTACGTTCCAGATTTCTTTTTTATACACCATTATACTTATTAGAATTCAAAAAAATTTTCTAATTATAGGAAGTTTATTTAATATTTAAAAAAATATTTTTTTGATTTGATAAAAATTTCTTAGTATCAGAAAATTTTTTTTTAATTGAATGAAATTTTTTTCTTTGACATTATGTTTGAAAACTCTTCTTCTGAGTTTATCTCATTAAAAATTTAGGAAATTCGAGAGAAAACAATAAATAAGGTCTGTTAATATCGTTTTGGTACAAGACTTTGCAAAAAAATGATATTTCGAGTTTACAAAGTTATCTGACAGAAATGCAATAACCTATTATTTAGATCACATGATCAAGAATAATACTTTAACTTCTTTCAAAATTCTTCAAGAGTGAATCATGTATACTTTGGGTGAAATTTCCTACCATAAAAAGAACATATTAACAGAGGTCTTTAGATTCTAATTAGCTTTTACAATATTTTAAAAATTAATGTCGATAAAACAGAAATGAATTGTTTAATTATTTAAACCTAATTAAGGACTATAGATCTGGTATTGATATATCCTTCAACACGTTTGAAGACATTAGTAAAAATATTTCTTGTTGTGGAAAAGTTTTGGGGAAAATTGAAGTAATTTTCTTGATGTTGTAAATTGAAGACAAATTTCAGAAACAACTAAAATACTTTTTTTTATAACCAAATATATAGGTGAATAGATTTTTGTAAGGTAACTTTTTTCTGAATAAGATATCTTTGTGAAAATTCGAAAAACAGAATTGGATGCAATAACGAACGTTCGTGTGGTTCTTGGTTTTAATTTTGCAAAAAAATTGTTTTCATAAAACTAAACAGGGATATCGACACTGTAACAGACCTCTCTAAATTCGAATCAGTGAGATATCACTGATGCAATTGCTGGAAATAGTTTACTCTTCCACTTTAGTGGCATTGTATTCTATCAACACTTTTTCACATATTTTGGTTAAAAACTGTAATTTTTTATTTTCAATAGTGTTTTTTTAAATCAAAACATAATATATAATTTTGTCAAAAAATGTGCTGATGAGGATTTGTAGTCCTCATTCAGGCAAATAATCTTCCATCTCAACGTTTTTTTCGTATCTCATATATTTTTTTGAAAAATAGAATTTTAATTTTTAATCGAATTTTTTTGAATTGAAAATAATAATATACATCTTATAACAAAATGTTGCAATTCAAATTTGTCTATCTTTTTGTAGTAAATAATTTTGTATTATAATGCTTTTTTCGTATCTCGTATAATTTGTCTGGAAAATGGAATTTCGATATTGACTTTTTTCAAGTTTTAACATGCTGCAACAAATCTAATTTTGGTTCAATCGATGAATGTTATGAAGATGATTTGTAGAAATTTATTACCACTATCAGAAACTAATGACGCAGTTTTTGATTAAGTTAGTTTTCATCCACGAAAATTAGACCTCAGGCAAAAATAGGTAATTTTGCTTTCAAGAATAGCAATATTATTATTGAACGGCTATTTTGAAAGAGAAAAGATTATTTTCCATAAAAAAAGTTTGAAACGGAGAAAAATAATTTTATTAATAAATTTTATTTTTGCCTCACCTTTTTTTTTATCACTTCTTACCAACTTTAAAAAAATTATGCGATATTAATAAATTACAAATCACTTTTTCAAGAAAAAGCTTCCCTACAACTTCACGGTTTCTGATTTTTAAAAATAAATTCTTTTATGGCTGAAACGATGAATAGAACATTTTTTAAACCAAAATTTTGATAAACAAATTGCTGAATTTGATAATAATTTATTCATTTTCGAAAATTGGAAATGGTTAAGTTGGAGGGAATCTTTTTTTCGAAAAAGTGATTTGTAATTTATCAAAATCGCATAATTTTTTAAAATTTGGTAAGAAGCGATAAGAAAAAAAAGTTGGGGCAAAAATAAAATTTATTAATAAAATTATTTTTTCGTATTTCAAAATTTTTTCATGGAAATTGATCTTTTCTCTTCCAAAATAGCCCTTCAATAATAATATTGCTATTCTTGAAAGCAAAATTATCTATTTTTGCCTAAGGTCTAATTTTCGTGGATCAACTACCTTAAAAAAAAAATTAAAAACACAAAACATGCTCTTATTTATACAATTTTGGTCGGATGTGACTGGTTAACGAATTCATCCATTCATTTGGGTTCTCAACAAGTGTGCCAAATTTTAATTTAATCTAATAGTTTTATCGATAGACAGACGACAGACAGTCTGAAACTTTCGTGAAAACCGTTTTTTCTGACTCAGGTCTCAAAACGTAAAGATTTGATGAAAAATCCGAAAGTGATATTTCACATAAAACCAAAACCTTATCCTATGATGAGAATGTGAAAATATTCAGTCTCGGAAGGTGTGTTCAACAATATGTGTTTTATCTAAAAAGGTGTTAACCGTCACCGTAGTCCGACACGCAAAATAAAGAGAGGATTGCTTCGATGCTTGAAAGAGGTTGGTCCTAGGTGAATTGAGTGGAGTGCCAGTGTGGAGTGAAGTGAGTGGAGCGGAGAGCTAAAGGAGTCATGGGGATGTTTACTTTGGGGAAATCTTACTAAAGAATGATAACGGAGGCAGAACAGCGCTCGGACAAGTAACCGGCTGCGTCTTTTCCGTAACGAGGGGATTGCTTTTGCGAGATGGAGGGTGAGCTATTCAACGTGGGGTTAATTATGCTACTCTGTCCTCGGATAATAAAAAATTGTAACTCCTCTCCATCAGTTTTTTTCCATCTTCTTTGTGATCTTGCGTAATTTATCTCTCTCCGTTGTCGCTCCCGAATTATGCATTATTCGCGAGGGAGGAAATCAGAATGGCTCGTGGTCGGTAGATCCTTTAATTCCCTCAAAGAAAAGGGGGAGCAATCTCTTTCTTCTGAATCTCAGGGTGTTCGCTTATCTCGTATTCTTTCTGAAGAGAAAGTCGTTCTTCAACCAAACCCTTGGCTGATAATTAGCTTGTAAGAAGTGATGTTCACTAGGGTCCGTCGAAAAACACTTTTTGCAAATTAAAATTCAAATAACTGAAAGAGTTATAAAGTTGCTTTACTAGAAACCAAAACGAAATTATAAATGGGGATTTTGTGAGATATTTGTCAAAATATTATACATGAACCTGGTGATTGTAATATTATATTGTTCAAAAAATTTATATCTTTTTCATTGCTCAGAAGATTTCTGTCTTTCAGTATTTATATCCATCTTTATCTTCAACTTGAACATATATATCTCAGTGTTATTTTATCTATACGCATTAATCATTTCCTATTCTTCACCTACTAACGGTAATCTGTTCCCACACTTTCTCTATACGCATGAGTAATTTTCTATCTTCAACCTATCTACGCTAAATTTTTAGTACCCTTTAAATATTCACGTAAATAATATCTCAATTCCTATCCATATGGTAAGATCTCACAAATAATAAAAAGAATAATTGATAAATATAATGTAAATACACCAAACAGAGTGTGAGGCTAATTCTATCTGCTGCCTCTGTGTCTAAAGAGGAATCAAGAAAATCGGAAATTAAAAATAAAATACAATTTTTTTAATTCACTCTTAAAAAACTCCATCCTTCCGAGTTCGTGTGTCTGTGTTCTGTGAAGTGCATACTTCTCAAAGGTGTTGTGGGCCTCCCTAATGGATACTGGTGTATTTCTTAACAAAATTAGTGTTTTAAAGAAATTTTTTATGTAAAAATATCATTATTTATATGTGGTTCTTGTGTGTGCCTTTGAGGAGAAGCAATTTTGCGGTCACACTCTTCACGAATCCGCTAAACAGGAGCCTTACTTCTCGTTTTTTGAGGACTGTGGTTTGGAGCGGTCTGGTTCCTGAACGCCTTGGAACTTGCCCCAATACATAAGTCCCTTGCGCGTTTTTTATAAAATATCATACTTAAGAAAACAAAAAACATAAAAACAAAAAAAATCTAGTTTTTACTATAAATAATTGATTTTTTTGCACGCTTACAGCTTAGTCATTAAGTTTAGAAAATTAGCTGGCACTATAGAGGGCCCCCATTTGTGGCCGAAACGTTTGCCTTTTTTACCCCCTTTTTTAATCTTTTTTATCTTTTTTAAACATGCTTCTTGTTTTATATATCTAGGACATGTTCTTTCAATAATTTATTCCTGATGGAAATGAGCTGACCCAATGCCAATAAAAAATACTAAAACGATTTAATTTTGGGTCAAGATAATAATTAAGACATGAAAACAAACATGTCACGAAACTGTTTTTAGAGTTAACTCTGAATTCAATAATTTTATAAAACTTGATAAAGATCTGCTTACTATAAATGACAAAAATAATATATTAGGTGTACAACTTTGCTTCGGCCATTTTTAGATAGATGGCTGCAGCGGTAAGTGCTGGGCAAAATAGGCAGGTTAAAAATGTCACACAGTGAGCTTGGAAATCTGTCAACATGATGACGGCACTATATTAGTGAATTTATGTTTGCATCATAAATTTATTTTCGATCAAAGATGTCAATTTTTGAGCCAAATTCTCGTCATTTGCAGGAAGTTATGATCTTCTGTTTTTAATTGAAAAAACAGTGACTGTGGCTCATCGAGGCTCTTCAAGAGCGATGATCTTGATGTTGAGGATCGACATGGCGGTGTAAAAGAGACAATTTTCGATGATTTTGAATCGGAGGCATTACTTGCTGAAGACTTGTGCCAAACGCAAGACGAATTGGCAGAATCATTGGAAGAACTCAACAAGCTATTTTGAAACGCCTCGAAGTACGAGAATGTTTCAGAAGTAAGGAAATTGGGTTCCGTACGAGTTAAACGAGAAATGGCTCCACTACGATAATCCCCAGCGCAGAAAATCATGGGGAATGCCCGCATGTCCGGACATGTCTCCACGTCGACGGCCAGACCGAATATTGACGGTGCCAAGGTTATGCTCTGCATTGGGTGGGACCAGCTCGGTGTTGTGTATTATGAGCTGTTGAAACCGCATGAAAGCATCACAGGGGATCGATATCGAAACGCAATTGATGCGTTTGAACCGAGCATTGAAGGAGAAACGGCTCCAGTACCAAGAGAGACACGACAAAGTTGTCATCCAGCATTACAATATGTTCGGTCACATGTCGCAAGACCGGTCAAGACATACTTGGAAACGCTGAAATGGGAGGTCTTATCCCACCCGCCGTACTCTTCAGACGTTACTCCTTCCGACTACCATTTGTTTCGATCGATGGCACACGGCCTGGCTCATCAGCATTTCCGCTCTTATAAAGAAGTCAAGAAATGGGTCGATTCGTTGTTCGCCTCAAAAAACGCATCATTTTTTCGAGATAATATCTGACAATTGCCAGACAGATAGGAAAAAGTAGTGGCTAGCGACGGTCAGTACTTTGAATCATAAATAGGTAATCACTTTTTAAAAATAGAATCTCAAATTTTGGGAAAAACCGACGGAAGCGAAGTTATTTAGAAATAACTACGGAATATAACGAAATTGATTTCATTTATAAGACCCAGTGAATTTTCACGAATGTTGACAATCTTAATGTTTCCCTGAAGAGGAAACCTACAGGGTTTGCCATCTATTTCTGACTCATTTATTTAATAAATAAAATAAACATGCGTAAATTTTTTCACTTCTTTTGTCAATGTTCATTTTAGTTAGTTAATGGGAATTGCTACAAGTCAATTATGAAAAATAATATCTGTTGGAGTATTGCAACGACATTCACACTAATAGCCTTCGCATCTGTGCAGAAGGAAAAGTGCCAGGCCTATGGTTTTCCTGAAAAGCTCAGAGTTTTTATTGCTTTCCCCTTCCGCTCAAGGAATCTTGAAGAATGCACTTTTTTCGAGTGCAGAAGTTTCAGTTAGTGAGTAGTCGACATAACAGACGGTCCACATAAAGTTTAAATTCTGTTCTCATCAATTCAGTGTATTTATAACAATTAAAGACAATTCCAGTTTTTAATCTAAAGACATTTTATATTGCTTATTTACGTACTGCGTTACGTGCTAATATTTTACCCTGTATTATTTGCAGCCAGTTTTTCTGTATTATTAATAAAGTTTCAATCTAATAATACATATTAATTATTACTAAATAACAACAGGTTATGGGCCCAGTTATAATACAATAAAAGTGAACTGAATTAAAGTGATTTTCAAAAGTGAGCTGAATTAAAGTGATTTGTTTTTTGCACGATGGCAGACAACGTTCGTTTTAATGTGCAAAAATTAAACAGTGACAATTTCTCAACATGGAGTTATAAGTTGAAGTTATTGTTATTGAAAGACGGATTGTGGGACGTGGTCAATACAGTGGCACCAACTCCAGTCGATGCTGTATGGACAAAAAAGGATGAATCCGCTCAGGTAGTGATTGGCTTGACAGTTGAAGATAGTCAATTGCGGTTCATCAAAAATGCATCGACGGCACGTGAAGCATGGTTAGCTCTACAATCATATCACCAAAAATCGACGACTTCAAATAAAGTCCATATTTTGAAGCGTTTGTGTCGAACATTTCTTAAAGAAGGCGGTGACATGGAAGAGCACATTATGATATTGTCGGACTACTTTGATAAACTAACAGGATTGGGTATGGTTTTACCCGACGACGTAATTGCCTGCCTTTATTTATCAAGTTTGCCGGAATCTTACGATACTCTCGTCACGGCATTGGAGAGTAGGCCCGAAAAGGATCTTACGTCGGAATTCATCAAGAGTCGATTGATCGACGAAAACAAAAAGCGTAAGGGGGCAAGAGAAGTAAGAGAAAGTGTAGGCAGAGAAACAGCAATGAAAGCCGAGCATAAGGTGAATAGCAGCGGCGCTCAAGGAACCAAAATGAGCTGTTTTTTCTGCAAGAAGCAAGGGCACATGAAGATGAACTGCGACAAGTACAAAGCTTGGAAAGCGAAGCAGGAAAAGAGTAATAAAGTTTCGGAGGAAAGCAGAAAGAAAAGTGACTATGCCTATTTAGTGCGGGCTCTACTCAACACATGTATCGAGAATGATAGTGGACTCAGGAGCTACGAGTCATATGGTGCAATCTCGAGATTTTTTCAACAAGATAGACCCAAGCAAGAAAGGTTTTGTTAGCCTCGCGGATGAAACGAAAGCAGCAATCGAAGGTAAAGGGTCTGGAGCCATAAAGTGTTCAATCGGTGACAAAAAATTCTCGGAGTTGGAAATAAGTGATGTGCTGCTCGTTCCCGGATTAGGGACAAATTTATTGTCGGTCAGAAAAATGACTAACGATGGGTACGAGCTTATTTTTAAAGAAGATAAGTGCAGTGTTATTAAGAATGGTGAAGTGAAAGCAATAGCGCGCGCACCTTTGCATTCAGACCTCTACGAAATAAAAACTATTGAAAAGGCCTGCGTGTCAAATCAAGGTATAAATGTAGAAAACAGTGAAGAACACTCCGAGAGTTGTTAGCACGTGTGGCACAGGCGTTTTGGACATCGACATCCAAAAGCAATAAAGGAGTTGGCGACGAAGGGTCTCGCTACGGGGATTCAGATAAACGATTGTGGCAAGCGTGAGATCTGCGAGTGCTGCTTTAAAGGAAAGATGCCTCGCTTGCCCTTTCCAAAGCAATCGTTTAACAAGACAACTGCCCCAATCGACTTGGTTCATACAGATGTTTGCTCGATGCCAGAATTTACGGTCGGCCGCAAAAAATATGCCTTGACCATCATCGATGATTTTTCGCGATATACGCACGTGTATCTGTTGGAGTACAAGAATGAAGCCGCGAAATTCATCAAGCTGTTCGTGCAGATGGGCAAGACACAATTCGAAAAAACCATAAAGATGATTAGGTCAGATCGAGGCCGTGAATACGTGAATCAGGACCTGCGAGAATATTTGCAAAAGGAAGGGATTCGCATACAGTATACAACAGCTTATTCGCCGTCGCAAAACGGCGTAGCAGAAAGAAAAAATAGATATTTGACGGATGCAACACGATGCATGCTTTCGGACGCTCAACTAGACAAAAAGTATTGGGGTGAAGCAATTCACACTGCATGTTATTTGCAAAACAGATTACCTACACGATCGACAGGCAAGACACCATATGAATTATGGTATAACAGAAAACCAGACGTGAAGCATCTGCACATTTTCGGCTGCGCAGCATACAGGCATATTGACGATCAATTGCGCAAAAAGTTGGATGACAAAGCCGAGAAGTTAATTTTCGTCGGCTATTCAGAAGAATCAAAGGCTTATCGCCTTCTCGACATCAGGACGAATGAAATAAAGATCAGTCGAGATGTGCACTTCAGTGATGTTTTGAAAAAGGACGATGCTTCACAGTGTGAAATTGAATTCTCGAAATGCAAAAATTGCGATCGTGACATCGAGGATACTCAAGACAATGACAGCAGTTCAAGCGAGTCTACAGATGGCAACGAAGATGGACCAAACGCGCAGGAATTTATTTCGGCAGACGAAATAAGCAGCGACGACGAAAGTGTATACGTACCGGCCGATCGTATACCTGATATAGATCCAGCAGCGGTCAGGCGTTCCAATAGGTCAAATAGGGGCGTCCCGCCCGACAGGTATGTAGCAACAGCAAAGTTAGCTAAAGAAAAGCCCGACCCACGAACTGTGACTGAGGCCTTATCGAGGCCCGATAAAGACGATTGGAAAAAGGCCATGGATGAAGAGATCGAGTCTCTACGATCAAATGACACGTGGGAAATAGTGCCGCGACCCAGCGAACAAAACATCGTGACTTGCAAGTGGGTGTTTAAAACAAAACGCAATGTCAAAGGATAAGTGGAGAGATATAAGGCTCGCCTCGTGGCTCGAGGTTTCTCTCAAAAGTACGGCGTCGATTATGACGAGGAGTTTGCCCCCGTTGTGAAGCAAACAACCTTCCGAACTCTTCTCACCATCGCAGGTCAAAAAGGTATGGTTGTAGAACACTTCGACGCGAAGACAGCTTTTCTCAATGGAAAGTTAAAGGAACGAATCTACATGAGTCAACCCGAAGGATACATCGAGGGAAACCAAGAAGACACATGCAGATTGATTGAAGGAATTTACGGTTTGAAGCAAGCCGCTAAAGTTTGGCACGATCAACTCAGTGACTATCTAACGGTATACGGTTTTATGCAAAGCGTTGCAGACCCTTGTTTGTACATAAAAGTTGATGGTGATAACATCATTTACTTGATAGTCTATGTAGATGATTTTTTGATCGCAGCTAAGGATATCAAATCAATTAATCAAGTAGCAGATTTCTTAAGTAAAAAATTTCAGCTAAAAGATCTCGGCATTTTAAGCTACTATTTAGGCATGGAAATACGGAAAAATGCAGACGGCATTTTTTGTATCAAGCAGTCGACATATATTCAAAGCATTTTGAATCGGTTTGGCCTTCAAGATGCAAAAATTTCACGTACTCCATTAGATCAAGGATATTTCAAAATTAGACAAGACAACGAACCAATGCCGGACAGCGAGAGATATCAGCAATTAATTGGATCATTGCTTTATCTAGCAGTGAACTCAAGGCCAGACATTGCTGCCAGTGTCACAATTTTAAGCCAGTACAACAGATCGCCCACTAAAGCCGATTGGAATGAGGCAAAAAGGATTGCTCGGTATTTAAAGGGCACATCAGACTATGAACTACGTCTAGGAGAGAAAAACGGAGTTCCCGGATTAATTGGCTATGCAGACGCAGACTGGGCGGAAAATCGCTCTGACAGAAAATCCAACAGCGGTTACATATTTCGTTTTTATGGCTCACCAATAAGTTGGGCCTGTCGAAAACAGACTTGCGTTGCCGATTCATCAACGCATGCAGAATACATCGCTCTTGCGGAGGCAACTCGTGAAGGATTATGGATACGCTATTTACTAGAAGAATTCGAGCGAAGAGCACAGAAAACTACACTTGTTTACGAAGACAATTAGAGCTGCCTTAAGCTTGTAGAAAACGGAAAATTCAGCAGCCGAAGTAAACATATTGATATCAAGTATCATTTCATCAGAGATATCAAGAAAAAGGACATTATGGATTATAAATACTGTCCAACAAATGAAATGATTGCTGGCATGCTGACGAAGCCCTTAGGAAAGGTGAAGTTAAAGGACTTGGCTGAAAAGTGCGGATTAATGTGTCAATAGGTCATCGCAGGTGTGCGTCGTTGAGGAAGGGTGTTGGAGTATTGCAACGAGATGCACACTAATAGCCTTCGCATCTTTACGGAAGGAAAAGTGCCAGGCCTATCGTTTTCCTGAAAAGCTCAGAGTTTTTATTGCTTTCCCCTTCCGCTCAAGGAATCTTGAAGAATGCACTTTTTTCGAGTGCAGAAGTTTCAGTTAGTGAGTAGTCAACATAACAGACGGTCCACATAAAGTTTAAATTCTGTTCTCATCAATTCAGTGTATTTATAACAATTAAAGACAATTCCAGTTTTTAATCTAAAGACATTTTATATTGCTTATTTACGTACTGCGTTACTTGCTAATATTTTACCCTGTATTATTTGCAGCCAGTTTTTCTGTATTATTAATAAAGTTTCAATCTAATAATACATATTAATTATTACTAAATAACAACAATATCTCTTAAATGTCCGCCTTTTACTGTGATGCAGGCGTGAGACCATTTTTGAGCGTTCTCCACATTCTGCAACATTTCCGTCGGTATGTATAATGCGACGGTGAATGGATGTAAACTTTTCATAAATTTTCTTTATAGGGGAGAGTCGGGTAGCCCCGGCCATCGGGTAGCCCCGGCCATCGGGTAGCCCCGGCCACTCATGACATTGAATAAACTGTACTCTCGGCGAAAATAAATTAACATTTTTTTCTTTCAGAATTGTGCCAAAGTGTAATTTTAATGATATGGAGTCGTATCTTTCATCAACTTAAAAGAAAATCCGGTCTAAATATTTCATCTCTAGAAAACAGGTGCATTTTGAGAAATATGTACCATCTTTATTATAAAATATTTCTAAAGCTAAAAGAAATATCAGATTGGTTCTGATTGGGATATATAAATGCACTTTCTAACTATGTGACCTCTAATTTTTGTTTAATATTTTCGCGTATTTTTTTATTTACAGCAGTTTTAGTGAAACTTGTCAGAGTCGGATAGCCCTGGCCATTTCGTGTCGGATAGCCCTGGCCACATTTTTCTGCTAAGTTTCTTAGTTTACCCCCACACACGAGTCACAAATAATTGCAACCTCTTGATCGGAAATTCATGAAACCTTTTAAACAAGCATATTCGGAAAAGTGGGCTTTATGGATGCGCAGGAATACTGCACTGAGAAGAAAATGCTATTGAATCAAAAGCATGTATATCATGGATTCAAATCAATATGCTATAAAATTAGTAACATATTTATTGGTTCTTGTAGTATATTTTTATGAATTAATAGTATATGTACATGCTTTTGATTTAATAACATTTTTTTCTTAGTGAAATATCTCGGTTTTTTCGATGGCCGGGGCTACCCGACACTATTTTGTAGTAATCTATTTTAAATCTCACTTTAATCGCTTTGTTTTCTTCCAAAATATGTTTATTTATTATTTTCCGCTTTGCAGGTTGTTGGTAGAAACATTGACATTATAACTAACCTTCTAAATTTTAATTTTGATCCCTATAAGCCAAGTTATTATCAAAAAAGCTTAAGTGGCCGGTACTACCCGACTCTCCCCTAGTCTTCTTGGCAAATGCCAATCTTGACTTGAATTTTGCACGAAATTCACGTCAAGGTTTTACAATTGAGTAAGTATTTTTAATATAAAGCTCTACTATTTTATCGCGTTCTAATGCCATGCACTGTTCTACGAGGCTAATTTCCATCGACTGATGGTTAATTTAACGCATACAATAAATCTATCCGATAGTAAATGTCAAAATGACTGAGTAATTCAATGGGTCACAAATAGATGGCACGCCCTGTATAAAAGTTTCGAAATGTTGGAGGAAAGAATATATATATGTATCATATTTTGTTCGATTAAGTCGTTTTTTATACACTACTTTTCTAACTATTTTACAATCTACTGCTGTTTTCATCTTTCATAATCTTTATCTTTCTATCTATGTCTATCCTTTGTCTAATTATTTCAATCTATTTCTATCAATTGAAATGCACTATTCCAACCTATTTTTCTGTCCCTATCTTTCTACCTAAGTCTATTTATAGCATAATCGTTTCAATCCTTTTTTATCTGTTTGTAATCTACTAGGGCATCATCTATCTTTTGTAATAGCTATCTATCTATTCAGGCCTATTCTTTGTCTAATTGGAAATCATAGATGCACTAGTAGATTGCAAAAGAGACAGAAAAAGATTGGAATTATTAAAAAGAAGATATGCATAGATAGAAAGATAGGTATTGCAAAAGTTAAGTAACGTAGTAGATTATAAAGAAGATAGAAAAGAACTAAAGCCATTAGAATTGGATAGGAAAATAGTTATTGGAAAAGATAGGGTTCCAATAGTGCATTTCAAACCAGATAGAAAAAGCATTTGAAAAATTAGGTAAAAGATAGATTCGGATAGAAAGGTAGGGATTGAAAAAGATTGATGAGCTATTAGATTCCTAAAGGGATAGAAAAGGATTGATATGGTTAAGTAAAGAACTAAGAAAGATAAAACTCACCGATAGGAATAAATAGATTCTATTTGATACACAATATACACACATGGTTCGAATTTGAAAAATGCAAAGTGAAGACTTGACAGGGATCGAAAATTTCTTTTCTTTCCTATCTTTTTATAAATTTTTACTCTCAACTCCTTAATTTCCGCAACTTGTTGAAATAATATTGAAAATTGGAAATATAAGGATCAAGTAATTAGCTAATGGGATATCATTCGGGAATCGACACTTTGAAATTCCTTTAAGAAAAAAGTTGAAGTCTATTTAGAGACATTATTCTTTTATCCGAGATCTTAGGATGTCAACTCACTTGGGTAAGAATCGCGGACAAAGAAAGGAAAGGAATTCATTGAGAGATTGCGTTTCTTTATATTCTTCGTGACTTTCAGTTACACGGATTTTGTTGCTTGAACCTCAGAGGGTGGTTGGGACATATAGAGGGTGGAAACTGTCGAAAGTGGGAGGTTTGTTGAGAGCAGCAGAGCAGACAATACACACAAGTGAGCGACCGGTCGCTATCCGCCTATTTGATGTTAGTACAACAGCAGCGCCGTGTTTGCGTTGAGGCCCATATTGATTGCCACCCCTGTCGCCACCCTTTCGGATTGGCACAGGCACACCATATCGTATCATACCATGATACCATACCGCGTTTCGTACACTACAGTTAACCCTCTCTGTACATATACAACCTATATGTATGCATACCAGGAAAGACCGAGCAGCAGGTACTTGCAATTAGTTACCGCCATGTCACCTGATGATATTAACAGCGGCAGCTTCTTTGTCAGGCACAGTACCGTCGCCTCGAATTAACATAAAGCTGAGTCATGAATAAATAGCCACTGATTGGCATCCCCTTTTTTTGCCCTAGATCCATTTCGATCCAGCTCATACTGGCAAATTGAAAGATTCAATGGCAGGAATTGAAATATTTATCATGGCTAGATTTTTGAAAAGAATTAAGAATTTTTTCGCTTATGGCACAAATTCCTTACCACGAGTGAGACTCGTGGTTATAGGTCAAAGGGTTAACCTCAAAACTTCCGACAAACAAATATTTTACGTTTTAAGTAATAATATACATTTAAACTTTTATCTTTGAAATTCTTTTGATATATCCGAATTGATTTCGTTTTTTGTTTTCTCGTAAAAGAGCAAAAACTCATAAGGTATGTTTTTTCCCCTTTCTCTCTTTATTCATCGCTTTTTTAATTTATTTTTTGTATTTTTCATTATATAGATAATGACCGATAAAGCATCAATACGTTTGCCAAGCTAGCGCCCTAATAGATCAGCCTAAAAACAATTTAAGCGGTAGTTAATTCTTTTGTTATGGGTTAGTAGAATTGGTAAAATAAACAGATATACATTAAACCATCGATTTTAGAGACTGTATACTGAGAGACCGCGTTTTCAATTTTTAATTAACTTTGTTTTAATTTACGGAAAAACGTATCCTATTAAGAATTTTTGGTAGCAAAAACATCTAACTTCAGAAAAAACAATTAAAACTTATAACACAGTTTGTACAGAAATTTCCTATGCTTATTCAAAAAGTTTCAATTGTCTTTCTGAAATTTTATATTTTTATGATTCCAAAAATTCTCAGTGTGATGCATTTTTTCGTAAATTGAAACAAAGTACAGTTTAGACTCTCAATACCGAGATTTTTTTTCGAGAAATACCCCAGTATTGCGAAAAGCTCGATATTGCGGAGAACCAATCACACACCAACTTATCTCATAGTTCTACGTCGCTCGACGCGCCGCAACTGCTCAAACGACTTCGGAAGTCTTCGAGCGCGCTCGGATATTTCTGTGCGATTCCGGGGAATTAAAATTCTTAGAATACCAGATTTTAGGCGAAGACTTTGCAATACCGGGCTCCCGGTATTGAGAGTTGGACCTGTATCTTAAACAACACACAATCTACAATCTTCTGTATGTCGGTGGAGGTACATGGAGCTTGCGACGTTGCCAAGCCTGAATGTCATTCAACTTTTCTAAGGGGGAATTGACAATTTTGTATTATAATCGCATTTTTCTAAAAAAAACTACACAGGGAAAAACTCCACAAAAATTAGATATTAATTCTAATAATTAGAGTTGTGCGGACTAATTTTTTCATCGAAAACGTGAAGCGCAGTGGGAATCTACAAGCAAAGATATTCCATTCCTCATAAGAGCTTTAGAAATTTCAACACTTTTTTTCTCAAAATCTACACGTTAAAAGGGAGTGAAATTTTTACCATTCATTGATGAATTTTCAAACATCGTATATCCAAAATTTCATCCACATACTGTCAAAATCGTCCAACCACAAGTACTACCTTAAGGGGAGAGACTCATGTAAATGATTAAAAAAAATCGATTTTTTTTTATTGCAACAAAATGAACACTTTGAAGAATCAGAAGGGCTGCTGTATGGCGCAGGAATTGCAGATTAGAAGAAAACATAAGTAAGTAGTAAAATATCATGATTTTTTCAGCTCCAAAACTTTAATCGCGTTTTTCTCTAAACGAAATTTTTCAAACTGGTGTGCAGGATTACACAAAAACTTCTCATTCGATTGATCTCATATTTTGTAGGTAGTTAGGTGAAACAATTATCTACAATTTGTATGGATTATTTTTTTAAATATGTTAAATTAAACAATACTTTTTGCACAATTAAACAAGAAAAAAATGCTCAAAAATCAAAATTTTTCTAAAATCATGTTGAAAATATTCAATTTTGCATTTTTTATTTAAATTTTTTTCATTCATCTTGTACAGAATTTCATAAAAAATAAAAATCTTTGTCATTTTTCAGATTCCAATAGATGCAGCTTACGCAATCATGCACACCGTTTGGGGCCTCTTGTGAAAATATAGTTACTTTGCCGCCAATAAAGTCCGCCATTTTGTATCAAGTGCCAAATTTGACTGTGATTTTTAGATGTATTAAGTATAGATAATATATCGTGAAAATTTGAAAAAGATCTGTCGAATAGTTTTTATTTTATAGCCTTAAATAAATAGTATTCATTTTTGGTCATTTACATGAGTCTCCCCCCTTAAGGGGGGCAGTCGGTTGAGATAGTAAAAAAAATCGATTTTTTTCTTCTTCAGTGCTATCAATAGGCTTATTGTTGGTGAATATTGTCCCGAAGTTTCATTGCCCAATTCCAAGTAGTTCAGAAGACACAGCGCCTGGAATCGGCGCGCGTCGAGCGGGATAGTAATTGATTTTTTCCTTATAGAAAATTTTGATGTGCGTTTTCTCGAAACCATTTTTTTGAATTTTGCGAGCGGGATGGCGAAAAATCTGTTGAACCTATGGACCTGAATCAAATTGATCTCTGTAGAGTATTGAAAACTATTCTGTAATAATTTTTTCATTTTTGTTAAGGCATAAAAAACAACGAAAATCTAATGGGAATTGAACTTTTCTTTTCGAAACATGACAAAATTGCTGAACCATTCCATTTTGGACGATATCACGCCTGCAAATTGGAGTTTCCCGTTACGACCTGTTACATTGCACCCTAAATAATGTCGCTATTTTGTAACATTTTTATGCAACAAACATTATTTTTTTGACCTCTTGCTCGCTCGCTCTCTTGGGCTTGAGAACGACTCTCCAAAATCGACGTTTCAGTGTATTTACCGATAAGAGTAGTGTCCAAATTATTAGAATATCAGTTTCGCATTTTGATACTCGAACGTTTCATATTACCATTTATTTTAAGTTTTTCTCTTATAGAATAGTTGAACTTCAGAGGAGAAAAATCCGCTCACATGTCTCTTGTTGCTAGAAATTTGTAACCCGGGATTTTGTAAGTCTGCGGTAAAGTGGTCGTGAACAAAGACCTTGTAATCAGTTAGAGATCGTGTATTCTTAAAAGTGTTACGTTTCAAGAATGGCAAAATTGCGCTGACAATTGAAGACGGCATACTGCGTTTGCGAGGGTAGCTTAGTGGAATGGGTGGCTCGTATCTTTTAATTATTTAGCTAAACGGTCTGCGCGTTACGTTACGTTAGTTATAAATGTGCCTTGCTCTGCATGCTCAGGGAGTGAGAGGGAGGTTTATGACCCTAAACCGGCTAACTTGTGAGCACCCGCGCTTGTCGCATAAACTGTAAAGGGATTTAACTTTCCTTTCACGACGAACCTCGTTATTGTAGAGTCCGCTTTCCTCTGTGGCTCGTGCTTGAAAAATTTCACGTGATTCTCGTATTTCCAGTATTACTATCCGCGTTAATTCCAAATCGTGAAGCTTTTCATCTCTCGCTTTTTCTCTTCAATTGGTTTGTCCACGGATTTGCAGGTCGATTTTCTCTATGATAATTCCCTATGCGAGGCTATCACCTATCGATTCCCGCAACTTCGTGATGTGCACCCTACTGTAAAGTAATGTTGCGTGATATTTAGTTTCAGGGCCAAACCCAGTTGGTCTTTTAATGAACAGGGATTTATGGTGGTGTATTTATTGGACCTAAATTTATTACACTTAGATTTATAGTCGGGAAGGAAAAAGCAATTACGGAATTATCATCTGGCGTTCGTTTAATGATTGAAGGTTCTTGATGATTTGGGGATCCTTGAGGTATGAGTCAGCTTTTGCGATCAATCGAGAAGTTTCTGGGATAATTTTCTTATTTTGAGATTCGTTTTGCTGATGAAAACGCGCCCTCTTTGGAGAAGAAAATGACGCGTGGGTGACAAATCAGTCGATTGAGCCGCGATACCCTCAGCTGGACCGGGCAGCGGTTGTAGAGGTGGTGTGTCAAGAGAGACAGAAAAGGAAAGAGAGGGATAGAGTTTAGGGGATGAAGGGGGTGGTGGCTCGATGGGTAGCATCGGATTCTATCTTCACGTATTGATCAACGCCTCGCCACCCTCTACACGGGGCCACCGATCGCCACCCCCGCAGCTGCTGGCCACAGCCATGGCCACTGGACCGACCACTAGACTTTCTTGCGCGTGTGTGAACATATAAATATGCCTCGGGTTCTCTCTGTATTTCAGTTCTCTAACTAATATATTCCATTAAATGAATAGATTCTTGTCGAAAATTAAAACTTTACATTTTTACACATTGAATTATTTAAATTCGAGGAAAGAGGGTCATTCGATTTCGTCATAATTTGTTTTATTTCTTATCACCGTTGTGGCTCGTTGCTAAGAAGTTGTATCTCGAGTATCAATATCTAGTAATCGTCTTTAGATTATTTAACTTAGTACAAAAGATTTATATGAGCAATAAACATTAATTATAAAATAAAAAATATCAATATTAATAGCATGCGAAACTTGAGAAAAGTAGCAAGTTCATGTAAGAAACTTGGTCCAATTTCTACATCTTTACGTCCAAAATGAATAATTTTTTTCATAATTAAGGAAAGGATAGAGAAGATAAAGACGGACGTAAATAAACTACTTATTTCCATTCTCCGAGTCCAAAATAGTCTTTATACATCTGTTTTTATCTTCTCTACCATTTTCCAAATTTCGGAAGCAAAATTTTATCTATTTTGGATGCAAACATGTTTGTAAATCTTTTTAAAATAAATATTTTGCTTTTTGATTATTCAAAGTTTTCCAAAAGTCGTATCATTGTTGATTGATGTCGGATCAAAAGAAGCCATATAGATAATTTGTGAAGTTATTTAAGCATTATCATAATCTAAGATTGATATTTCTGGATTTTTCAAAAATATCAGATGAATTTTCAGGGGGTTATAAAACGTGAAAATTTGCACAAAAAGGGGATGTCAAATTTTACACCAATTTAATTTCTCCTCGCTTGTGATGAGAATTTAAAAAATTAAATATATAATGGAAATGCGTAAAACTGATTAAACTTAAATGTTACTGCTTTTTGGCATCAACTGTTATACATTTTGTGCTGTAATGATAAACGATTTTTCTATGGTGGTGTGTTGATTGAAGATCATTACAGTTTGTTCGCACGTTCTCGATTCGTCAGCGATCCCTTCTTAATGCTCTTCCATGCAACCTTACAACCGCTTTTCCTGAGTCTTCGCGTTCGTAAACTTCGGAACTAATCTAATTTACGACGTGCAAATGGCTGCCAGCTTTAGCAATTGAGTTTGCACTTACTAAGCAATCATTCTTCAATGTGGGTATCTATACATGTATATTTCTAAACAGAATCCTACATTTAAAATTTAACGCGACATCTATTTTTTGAAATTATTGACACCTTGTCGAATTTTTATAAGTAGATATATATATATATATATATATATATATATATATATATATATATATATATACTTCTTGAGCCATAACCGGAGCTCCCAGACCACAATGCATTTTCTCCTGACAAAGTTTTTACTGCTAAGTACTGGTAATTCACCGCTGGCATACAACTACTCGGTTGTTTGAAAAGTCCAGGGCCTTAGTAATAAAACAACATTTTTTGGAAAAAATTTGCATTAATTCTCGAACAATGTCCCCTTCCAACTCAACACACTTATTTTAACGATTTTCTAAAAGTTCGATGCCTTTTTCATAGTAGTCGACGCTTAACTGCTAAAAATACGCATTTCTTTCGGTAGTGATTTCTTCATTTGAGTAAAATCTCTTGACAGTCAGCCATCTTTTTAAGTTTGTTAACAGATAATAATCGCAGGGGCAAATTATGAAAATGGGGGGGGGGGGGGGGCAATTCGTATTCGTAACGATTAGTCATGGTGGCCACATGCTGGAAATCATTTTCAAAACATAAATGGCTTTGAATTTACTTTTTATGCCACTCCGTGATCCACGTATGCTCATACTTTGAAAATCATTGTTTCTTTATTATACTATCAAACTATAAGTCATGATTTTAAATTCAAGAAAATTTTAACAACTATAGAGGGATATTGGAATTAAATAGCAAATATTCATTACACAATTTCTTAAGTCACGTGACCAAGTAATCAATTTTTATCGTTCACATAACTCTTTTCCTAATTAAAATATAACCCTGAAACTTTAGGGAATGCTATTTGGGAAGAAATAAAAAAAAAAAATTTCGAAGGAATTAAATATGGAGAATTTTTTCATCCGTCGCATTTCCACGCGAAATGATTCCTCATTGCATTTTATTTAATTTCCTCCAGTTTCAAATCGATATCTCATTTCGTGTGGAAATGCAACGGACGAAAAATATTTCTATACTTAACTTCTTTAAAAAAAATTCTTTTCAGAATTTCAAACCAAATGAGGCAGAGAAACATAGTTCATTGTCCTCTCTAGTATCCCTCAAAGTTTCAAGGTGGTATTTTCATTAGGAAAAAGAATTGATTAATTGGTGACCTGACTCAAGTGAGACGTGGCCTTAATATAATGAAATTTTAAGAGACGCAAAAAATGTTTTAATCTATCAATATATTTTGAGTATTTTAGTTTTTTTGAAAATATGCCTGGTATGGGTTGCCGCGGGTTTAGAAATATTTTTTTATACTTTAAATAGAAATATTTTTTATAAAAGTAAAAAAAATCCAATTTGAATAATTTTAACATGTCAAGAAGAAAGAATAGGTAAATAAAAATTGAATGGAAATACAAACTCTGTAAAACAAGCAGCCTGCGTACTAATGAAAAATATCCTTTTTTAATCAAAAGTCATTATAATTGAATGATTGACTGTGATTGATGAAACATCTCTCGAGAAGTATTCAAAGGAAACTAAATGAATCAAAGTGCAATAATCACTCAATAACCCGAAATTTATTTATTTTCCGTAAAGTTTTCCTATATTCCAAGAAATTATCCTAAAATTGATAACACTGTGGTTATGATAGATGGGTCGACCTGAGCGGAAACTTAACGGTACTGATAGCGAAATTTTCGTCACAAGAAAATGCACTGAGGTTTGAAGCGCCCAGCCACAAACGATAATCATCACTGAAGGGGGAAGAAGGGAGGCTCGTGTGCCGAGGTATTCCCTTCATCTTCCAATTCTTCAGAACCCTCAATAACTTAGTCCGTGAAGTTGAAGAGGATGAGGAGGATGTAAAGGAGGTAGGTTGAGTTGGGTCAAGAGTGGGAGGCCAGTGGCCGGTGCGGGTTATTGGATGGCCGCCTCGCACTTGTCACGAGCGTGTGGCTGTTAGAGACGAGAGATAGGAGGTGACGGGAAAGGGGGGCAAGTGGACCAAGTTGAAGGGAAGGAAGAGAATGGATAGGCGATGGGAGAATCGAGAACCTTAGTGGGGTTGTAGGAAGGCGTCATAGGCATTCCATAAGACATACAGCCTTCTCCATGGACGCTCTTTCCACTAAACGGAATAGAGGGGTGTCCTGTGCCTGGTCAGTGAGGGTTCCCAGTTCTCCCAGTGACCATCGCGTCAATACATGGGGGTGAGTGGAAAAAGGGGATGCGCCTGCGCCAAACATACACCTTCTGGCATACTAATGCATGAACAGGCGTTCTTGCAAATCATCGCTGGCTCAATTTCAATATCAGATGATGCCTCAACCTGAGATTCTCACTTTTAGAGCTTCTCAAGTGAAATCTCTTTTGATATCTAGAAATGATCGTTGAAAGTGCTAGTTCTCGCAAATATTAAGATTCTTCTGCGAAAATCACTTGTAGTTTATTTTGATATCAGTTGCTTCGTCTTATTTATGTCCAGGACCATCGAAAGAAAATCCGGGCCCCAATTTTATATTGATGATTTTGTTTTATTCATTTCTTGGGGGGTAAAGAGAGCTTATAAGTCTAAACCCCCTTCCCCCCATGCCTGTTTATACCACCAAGGCGATTTAGATTAACACGTTCGTCACCATATCACCTATATTTGGGTGACGGGTTCCTTGGGGCCCCCTTCATCCACGCATGGGTGACCTTCTTCTTGTGTAAGTTAAATAGGATTTTAAATCGAAATTTCAGAATGAATTTAATTAAATAAGCATTGAAGTATAAAATATATAAAACAGTCGTATTTAGTCCCCGGAAAAAACTGAACCGAATCACGCTGGGTGACGAATGTGTTAAAGGACGAATCTGTAAAGATGGAAGAAATCTTTACGTCAGGTTTTTTGAAATGCTAATCATCTCATTAAAGAATCCCAACCGATGCTATGATGCTTTTGTCTTTGGTGTCGCAGTTAATATAGGGGGGGGGGGGGGGGTGTTTGGTATACAGAGCGGAGTAATATCAGGGATGTAATGTTTCTTCATTAACAGCAGGCAGTCTTTATGTCAACAAATCTTGCGACATGGCGACGAGCTCATGTTGTGTTGGAGGCAGCCATTTTGCACGGAAAATGGATGATTCCTTGAAGGCATATGTTCTCCTTTTCTTTCTTTATGTACTATTTATCATGAGAGACTGCCCCACTCTTTCCTCGAATTTTTGTGCAGCAGTCTCTTAAGTTCTCAGTCCATTTTTCTCCGTCTTTCCTCTCGTCTAGACAGCTTTTGCGGAACGAGCTCATAAAAAATGTAATATTATCAGCACACAGTGAGTCATGGGATAATGAAAGTTGAGATAAACTAGGTTCTAGAAACAGTTATTTTTAGTATATTCGAACTTTGATTATTTTCTAGTTACATTTGAAGGTAGATTGGTCTGCTTTGTTCAAGAAGCAATTTTAATTTCAGTAATGGTGACATGTAATTTTGATGTGTTCTTAGAAGAAATTAAATCTGGGTCTTTAGGAACCATATACAATAAGGATGTATCTCCATTTCGAGAAAGTTTATCGCGGTCGACGGAAACGAGCCGCACAACTTTTGATATAATCAGGGATGGCAGGGTTGCTCCCCTCTGGTCATCTTACGTCCATTTAACTCCTTTAATTTAGCGGAGGAAACCGTTAGGTCAGTTACCACCAACGCTAATGCCTGGAGACCGAATGGATAAGGGAACATAATGAAGGTTCATGGTGTTTCTTCCTTCTAGTCTGGTCTTCGTATCGCCTCTTTTTCTACCTTCTCAGACTAACGTCTAATCGAATTATACGTAGCAGCAAAATTCAACTTTGAGACAGTCACCTGCTCGCGTCAGTAATGACTTTTCTCGCGTTCTTTTTTACCAGTTTTGCAGTATCAGGAGTTTTCACATAATGTTTATTCTCTTTTTTCGACCCAAATATATAAATGAGTAATTTTTCGAATATGAACCTTAATGAGTAATTTTCTCCTGGGTTGAAATTTAGTTTCGTTATGGGATCATATCATTCTAGCCCCCCCCCCCCCCCCAAATGATTAGTTTTAAGGATTTTTTTAGAGATTGCTATTATAAATGATTTCAAATTAATCAGTTGAGTTTGAAATTTCTGCCACTGCCTACATTATCGGAGAATCACTAGTCGCGTATCAGATAGGATACGTTGCCGACATGTATCCTCGTAGAAAATTTCAAACTCTTATATCGCAAATAATTGCAAATAGAATTCAAATTTAAGTTTAAGAATTTGAAATCTTTCTGTGGAAAAAAAGGCGCTTTCGACTGCGCTGGGATTCGAGCCCAGGTCTTTCGATTGCCGGTCGACTGCTCTAACCACATTGATATATAACTTGTTGGGCTTAATAAATAAACTCTTAAAATATATGAAAAAAATTTGTCGTACTAAATCTAAAAGCGCTTCGCTTTATCTGTTGCAGATGGTCCTTCATGGAGAAATCATCTGCGCAAGCGACCTACCTACTTTTCGAAATGTTGCGTTTGCCTGACATTTTTGTATACAAAAACTGTGTAAAATCAATAAAAAAAAAATTTTCATGTCTTAAGAGTTTATTTATCAAGCCCAAAAAGTTTTATATCAATATTTATATTAGAAACCTGTAAAACAATTCTTAAAAATAACCTTTGGGGGGGGGGGTCTATAGTGCTGTGATCCCTTAAACTGCCAATGAGTGGAAAATGTAGGGAAATTGTTTAAACTCGGACTGAGCAGGTTCGATGATTTGCGTGAGGGGACAGATGTGGACTGTAGGATGCAATGAGTCTCGATTGCAAAGGGCGACTGGTGACAAGGTTGCGGGGGTGGCACCCTGACTGGCAGTTCCCCTTCATATCCAATATTAACTACATTTATTCGCGTTGTCTCAAATTAACCCCTGACTCTCCCATTCATTCGTCCGTATGTCTGCTCGTATTCACCCTCCAAGCGTCAGCAATAATATGAACTGCACGGGTATTACCATTATAATACCGAAACGCGAGGGGCGTCACTTTTAACTACTCAGTAGATAAACCAGGGATACTATTTTTATGCGTGTATTTAACGATTCTCTCCATGAAATTACCAATTTTTCGTCTCCAAATATATGTCCCTGTATTTATTTTAATCTCTTTCGACATGGAAAATACAATTTACTTGATGCAAGAGCGTAATTAGTTGGCTTTATTCAAGAATTAAATGTACTCGATTAAAGTGGGTGAAGCATGTAATTTTTTAATTAGAGAAATCTTACTTAGATTTAGTCGATTTTTCGTTGAATAGACACTTTGAATTTTTGACTAATGGTCAGTCAAAGAGGAAACTAAAATTTTTAATTTACGCACCCTATAGTTATTGATTCTTCACTTTGGTCACTTTCTATTTGCTGTTTGTACTATTTATTCTATAAGAAAATTGCAAATCTAGGAAATAAAGTAATAATGAAGTATTGAATCTGGACAAACGTACTTTTCCAAATCTGAATCAGAATTATTAATAATTTCAGTCAATGATTTTGAACTGTTTGAAAAGGAAGGAGTCAGTCTCTGATTGGAACTATTGAAAATTCTGATTTGGATTTAGAGAGTATAGTCTTGAAAAACTAGAATATTTCGTAAAGGGCTGTTTTGAAATTAAATGAGAATATTGTCTGGGTTTTTCGATCCACTCTTCCTTTCAAATATATGACACCGTCAGAATTTTCTTGAACCTCTCACAGCTAAAAAAACTTTTAATTGAAACATTCTTACGCTAAATCATCTCAACCCCCTCCCTTTCTAAAGTAATGAAGCGTTAGAATTATTCTGACCCCCTCGCCCCTTTATCCAAAGTTGAACATAATTTTTAAACAGCTTCAATTTAAAAAATCCAAAAAAATTGAAGTTTCTAAATAAAAATTTAAAACATTTTAAACCAAAATTACTTATTTTGACATTACTGAATTATTAAAGTTTTTAAATTATACGTATCCAATAATTTTCCAATTCTAATGATTGGATTAACCAAATTTTCCTTAGCAAAGAATTATGTTGAGTTGACAAGGTAATGTTTTTGCATCAAACATTTTGTTGCACGTGTAACAACAAAATAAAATGATTTAAACAACAAATTTTTTGTTAATTCAACCAAATTTTTTTCATATAATTGTTTTATAAAATTGACATTTTACCTCTGACTTGAATACAACTAACACTTAAACAAATAATTATATTGTTTTGTGTGTTATTACAACAATAAAAATAGTTACTTAAGTATTGTAAAAATTAACCACCTTTAATTTTCCAAAAACAAACGGTCACAGAGCAAAAAATATATACAACAAAACTTTTTTCATTGTCCTGACAAAATTTTATTTTAAAATACCCAACATTTAGTTGATTTAGCAAAATATTTTGTTGGTAAAACAAAAGAATTTTGTTGATTTGACAAAAATATTTTCTCAGTCCTATAATTTCCGACTGTAATCGTAGTTGAAGTCGATCACTGATTTAACCAGTTTATAATTCGAGAGATAATTAAATGGTCGATTATATCATCAAGATTGTACAAAAAGAATCCCCTTATATTTAAATTAATTTAAACTCTTTAAAAGTCTACCTAAGAATATTTTACTAACCACTCCCTGTAAGATCATCTCCGTCATGATAACACGTTAAGGAATGACAGAAGTAAGCTGCTTCCTATAGGTCTAATATATTCAAATGGTATACCCCCGTCCAGGGTGCCGTCAATTTATTAAATGGAAAGATTGCAAATTTCCCGACATAAAGTTCCTGGCGCAAGACTAATGGTGCGGATGCCTTGGGGTGCTATGGAGGAGACCAAAGAGAAGGAAGAGTGGTCGGGGGGGGGGGGGCATAAAAAGGAGCTACTGTGAGTGATTAGACTCTACATGGTGCGCGTAGTAACAGGGTGAAACTAGGGGTCAATCTGAGGCTAATCAAATCATCCAGAATTCACCGAGTGACTCCGCGGGGTTCCTTCATCATAGCTACTTTTCTCTCTCATATTCCTGAATGGATATTTTGTTATGAACAGATTGGTGTCCTGCGCTTTATTAATTCCATCCACTGACTCGTCCGCACCCCACACTCAAATCTGGCCCATCAGCATTCACGTGGCTAATTCGACACGTCTGTTCTCACTATGCCATCATAACCCACCGCTAATGGGGCGCCGTTTCTTTTTTAATCTTATGGTCTCCTTATTTCTTTTTTACTTTTGTGTAATTGATGTTACTGGTGTTTTAATAAATGGAAGCACAAGTACACGGAGAAAAAA
This sequence comes from Diplolepis rosae, assembly GCA_030998225.1. Taxonomy (NCBI): domain Eukaryota; kingdom Metazoa; phylum Arthropoda; class Insecta; order Hymenoptera; family Diplolepididae; genus Diplolepis; species Diplolepis rosae. The sequence goes on from JAPYXD010000275.1 coordinate 380,566, forward strand.
AAACTGTTGAATCAACAGATGTCATCTGCTGGAATAGGGACAGCAGATTTTTTTGTAATATTTACAGATTTTTCTGTTGGATTCACAGATTGTTTGTAAACTCCATAGATAAACCTGCAAAATCTACAGAAATGTCTGTTAAAATTACGGATTTCTCTTTTTTCTTTAAATCCGCAATTCTAACAGACATGTCTGTAGATTTTACAGGTTCATCTGTTGAGTTTACAAACAATCTGTGAATCCAACAGAAAGATCTGTAAATATTACAAAAAAAATCTGCTGTCCCTATTCCAGCAGATGACATCTGTTGATTCAACAGTTTTTTTTTCTCCGTGTAGCCTTTCCGGTGTTGTATTGATGTTTAAGGGTACTTTTACTTCTAAATTGAACAAAAAGACAATATTTAAATATTTAAAAAAAAACTATTTTATTTATAATTATAATTTTTTTCATACATTGTTAACAATGTTTTAAGGTGTACAAAAAAAATTTGTTGGGCACTTTTGATTACTTTGTACCACTGCAGAGGGCGTCTTCCAAAAGATGCATTTTAATTTGCGGGACACTTTTCTGCCTTCCTTTAACAAATTTATTTAAAATTGCAACACGATTTAATTCATGAGACTTAAAACTAAACAATAAACCTTTGAAAAGTTAATTTTTTTATATTTGTATAGCCTTTATACGCGATTTTATAAAAAGTTCGAAAAAACGCCAGTTTTGGGGATGAATTTACCCCTGTACTAAAAGGATGGGGTGGTTTTTTAAACAAAACAAATATTAGAAAGCAACTGTAGAGTTCTCTACTATATATAAATATATTTCAAACACATACATATGATGTACACAATGTAAAACAAGAAACAGCTAGAGCTTCGCGCGCCGCGTTGGTTACAAACAATTTTGTCTTACTGGTAGGTACCATTATAAATACAGCTATAACATTCTTTCTATTTCGAATTTCTTAATAAAATTTTAGGGCAGTATTTCTATGATACTAAGGAACATTTTTACGTAAAAAAAATCGATTTTTTGAAAATTTAGAAAGTAAAAGTCCCCTTAATTATCACAGCCCCACAAAAAAAAGTATCTTAAGCTAGAAGCGAGACCCATCATTTCCTACGGATTTTCGCCCGATGATCATGTTATCCTTAGTTTTCACATAACCTCAAAATTTTGAAAAAAATTCTTTTTTTTTTTATCACATGATTTTTTAAAATTAAAAATAGGCAAGAAGCATAGTTCGACGTGTTTTGTTAGCGTTTTTAGAAAAATAATTTATTTAGTTCAATAACTTTGGGCTAATTACTAAAAATTAACTAAAAAAAATTATTTTGTCTAAACTTTTGTCCATACAAAATAAGTTATAAGGTAATGGAACCAATACTCGATCAGTAACCAATACTCGATCACTTCGGTATGAATTCATGTTTATTATGAATTCAAAAAAGCATAATACTGCAAAAAAATTGTAACATTAAAAAAAAAATACTTAACAATATTATACTGCCCAATTATTATTCACAAATATAACATAGTGTATGAGAAAAATATTTCCCGTACGCGCTCGTTGAATTTCGTGCGTTACAGTCGCCTGCGCCGTCGATCAGTGGTGCCGCCAACTCTCATGTATCCGTGCTAAGTTGGACGATAATCAGGGAAAAGTTGGAAAAATCGCGTGAGAGAAGGCATTACCAGGCCTATGAAGGCTTTTTCTATTATTACAGACAGGTAATTATAATCAAAAATTTGATTAAATATGTAAAAAACGCTGATCGTCTTTTGGTATACAAAAAGCGAAGGGGAACCAAAAGTCGATCAGCCTACCGCGATGCTGTGTTCGTTTTTTTTTCATTTTTAAAAATGAGTTTTTTAACTTCTGGTCAAAATTTTATGATACTCGATTAGTGAAAACTATAAAAGAAGTGATATTTTTCAAAAATTTTCACATAAATGCTTTAATTTTTATATGTTTGTTTTTGAGGTTATATGATTGTTTTGATGTGCATATATACCTTTACAGTGACCTATATTTTAAATTTAACTATGAGTTACAGTACATACTACATTAATAAAATAATCATTTGCAGATGGTGAAGGTCAGAAAAGAAAAACTTTACTTTCCGTAAAACAGCTGATCACAAATGACATGATCGACTATTGGTCAGTTGCTGATCGACTACTGGTTTCGCGGGGTTTTCGGTGATCGAGTATTGGTACCCAAAAGTAATGTTTTAAAAACGACTAATTAATTTACAAAACGACACAAAAAAATTTTCTGCGTCTGGAATTCGATAAACAAAACCTTTTTCTACAATATATACACAGAAGTTTAATTTATACTCTAATGCTATACACTTTGAAAGGTCGTTTTCCGTAACCTACACGGATGCTGATCGAGTATTGGTTCCATTACTTTATAGTCAAAAAAATATATTTAAAATTTTTGGTTTTTTAATTTAAAAAATCTGAGAGTTGCAGACTCTCCTTAGTGCCTTTCTTTTGATCTCATAAATTTTTGACTTGATATCTTATTTTTCATGAACAAAAGTTTAGAGACAAAATAATCACCATATCGATCATATGAACTGATTATTTTATGGCCTTAATATATAATACCAAATTTTTACATTATATTTTTGATAATTTCCCCAAACTTTCAAATAAAAATATTAATTGTAGACTAAGTTATCAGCTCGATTATTGACCTTCATCTTACAAATAATGCCTCGTGGTGACCATCAGTACCTCTCTCCCGTTGCCTCGGTGGATTTACTCAGAACGCCGTCGAAAGTCCAAATGCCGTCGTTTGGTCTATTGCGCCAAAAGCGATATTCAGCGGTAAAAGCGTGGTTGATACAATGACGGCTTTTGAAGACTGTTAGATGTCATGAGCACACTTCAACTGAAGATCAATTCAGAATTATACAATTTTCCATGGAAGTCGATCTACGTCGAATTAAAGCCGCAAACCGCTCAGCATCGGAACATCGAAAAAGCGCTCGGAAAGACCATACATCGTTAAAAAAAGAAGCAGAAGAGCAAAATTCATGCTTGGAAGGGCAGTCATATGGTGCTGGGATAGCAGAGTAAAGGTAAAAAAAATCCGCAAGTCGATATTTTGAATATTTCATATAGTAAATGCGTTTTGAAACATTAAATGGGTTTTTCTTGAAACAATGTTTTTCAAATTGGCGTACATCGTAACTCGCTCAATTTTTGACGGATTTACTTTAAATTTTATCTGTAAATTTTCAGATATACCAGCTGATTAAATTTGACCCAGACTGGTCCATTTCAACCGCGCGCGTAAATCGAAACGGTAGAAAGTATTTTTTCTAGGATGGTAACACCTTCTTCGACAGTCGTGTGAAGTTTGAGCGGGTGACTTTCATTAGTGTGTGTTTGGCAGCCATTGGTTTACGACGCGAAAAGTTTGTCTGGCGATTTTTACTATGGAAAAAAAATTGAACAACGAGTTTGCTTAAAATTTTGTGTTTCCAATGGAATTACGGCTACGGAATCATTGAAAATGTTGCAGAAGTGTTTTAGGGAGTCTACTCTATCGACAACGTAAGTATTTGAGTGGCATAAAGCATTCAGTGAGGGTCGTGAGGTCGTAGAAAACTTGCCTCATGCGAGTCGTCCATCCACCTCTGTTAACGACGATAACATCGAATAAGTGAAGAAAATTGTCGTGTTGGCATTAGGGAAGTAGCAAAGGCTCTCAACATCTCTTATGGATCGACTCAACACATTGTGGTACATGTTTTGGGTATGAAGCACGTCGCCGCCAGACGACGATAATGCGCCGTCACATTCCAGCCTGATTGAGACTGAATTTTTGGTCAAACACGAAACAAAAGTCATTCATCAGCCACCGTATTCGCCAGATTTGACTCCCTGTGACTTTTTCCTGTTTCCAAAACTCAAATATCCGCTCTGGGGGATCGCACCATGAGTCGATTGAGGCCATAAAAAGAAATTCGCTGAAGGAACTAAAGGCCATACCGGCCGAGGCCTATAAGAAGTGTATGGAAAATTGGATTAACCGTTGGCATGCTTGTATGGGTTCAAAAGGAGCCTATTCTGAAGGCGATAATAAAAATTTGTATTAAAATACATGAAAATGTTTTTTTTTAACCAGTCCGGGTCTAATTTGATCAGATGATCTAGCGAAGTACACACGATTTTTAAGATTTATAAATAATTATATTTTTTATAAACAATTTAAAGTTGATTTTTAGCCAAAAATGAAAAAAAATTCAAACTGATGCCAATTTGTGAATTAAAAAAAAAAAAATTATAATTGTGGGTACTTCTTAAGAAAAATGAACGTAGATTAACGACAATTTTTGTTTGTTTGCTCTAGGTGGTGTTCGGAGAGTGCTATGTTGTACGTCGATTTCCTCCTCGGAAAAAACACAAGTTCAAGTTACTAAGTTCCAAAACGCCATTTTGTATCGTAAATTCAAATAATTTTTTTTTGTATACCTTAATACATGTATAATAAAGTCTCAACATTTCATTTTAATCCATTGACTAGTTTTCGAGGCAAAAATCCCCCAAAAAGGTTCATTTTTCAGTGTGCTTGGGTAGTATAACCCCTTAATCGAAGCTTTTTAGCAAATTAGGGAAAATGGTGGTTCCTGAAAGTTTACTTATAAATTGTGAGGGAAAAAGCACTCCTTTATTGTTTATAAAAATAAGTTTCTATAAAAAAAATTCCTTCGATTAACTACTAGTTTTTGATACCTAGAATATGATGTATAAATTTCATTTAAATCCGTCGAGTATTTTTTGAAATATAGTGCTCACCGTCTTTGAAAACGTAGTTTTGAGAAAAACTCATTTAAAATTTCACACTTATATACTATTATTATAAAATGTCTTTAAAATTATTCATTAGATCAACTTAAAATGTTCCCAGAATATTTTTAAGAGAATGCAAAGAAAATCGATTTTTTAAAAATTCTGACTATTCGTAATCCCCTAAAACCCACAGAAAAGTGTTAAAATAAAGAAATCAAAATTGATTACTAGAATTTCTGTAAAAAAAATTGCACATTTTGTTCTTTCGAACTGATTCCCCAAAAAATAGAAGAAACTCTGACGCAATTGCCAAATTCTAGTAATTATTCCCTCTTTTCTGTTTATTGGGAAATCAGTTGGGAAAAACCAAACGTAAAAACTTGTTTATTGAAATTCTAGTGATCAATCCCAATTTTTCACAATGTTGGGCATTGATTGTTATAGGAGTATTAATGAAAATATTCATAATTAATGAAAATAGTTTTAGATGAGATCTTTAAAATTTTGATTTTAGAGGCATCTTCGTGTCAAGAATGCTTTGGGAGTGGGTGCGATCGCTATGCTGAGAAGATAAGCAAAGCTCGGTGTGGTGTTGCATATTGATTGAAGTTGGTGGTGCCGGATGAGGAGATGAACGGAGACGTAGTGAACGAAGGAGCAGGAGATTTAGAAGAGGTATAGAAGGATGGGGAGAGTATAATGAAGCACCGCGCAGACACACCGTCATGAATATTCATAATCTAATACCTGAGCTGAACTGAACTGAGGCGGAGCGAAGTCTCATCATCTAGGCCGTCTACTATATTAGACATCACTGTGAAGCTAGGGAGACAACCCTACCGTTCGTAACCGGATATCCTCATACCCAATGACAGCCCCTTTCTCAGCTCACTGCCTTGCAAAACTGGTTCATGTTGCTACAATTTTGGTATCATCTCGAAAGGTACAACATTAAAGGATCATATTTCTTGGCCAGAGGAAAGCTACGAATAATCATTTTCTCAGAAATTCCTTTGCTAAATGGTACGTTACGTGGATTGGATTGCTTTGAGGAAAGGGGATTAGATTTCACGTTGTCAGAAGAGAAATCATCATAATATAATTATTATTTTATCAAGGAAAATTATATTGTTGATTTGAGTCGATTAAACAAAATTGTGTGAGATAACTGATTTGTGTGAAAATTAATTAAATTAAATAAGTCTCTGCATGTGGAAGCATAGATCAAATCGAGAGTAATTGATGCCATGGATCAACTGGACCACGTGTCTAAATTATGTATTAACTCATTCCTGCAAGATAACTTTTTTAATTCTGAAAATATATTCGTGACAATTTGGGAAACACAATAAATGACAATAAAGATCTTAATTTAAGGGGCTATTCTACTTTGGTACTTTCGATGGATCGAAATTTTGTATTTTTTTTGTACCAGAACAAAACGGAAACAAGCCAGATTGGAAGAAATTGAAAATTTCGAAGAAGCAGAAGATACTTCATATGGTGCAGGCATCGCAGATTAACTTTAGGTAAAGTTTTTTCATGATTTTTCACTAAAAAAAGCTTTAAAAGCGTTTTTCTCGAAACAAAGTTTTCTCATACGGTGTAGGTGATTTCTCCGAAACCACTGAACCGATCCTTATGAAAATTTACCCTATTAATCTATATACTCTCATAAAAAATTAAATTTTTTAATTTCTACAGATAAATAGCTTTTGTACATTCTATAGCTGTGATGAAATTTTAATTTTTACCATTTTTTTGGTCATAAATAGTGAAAAAAAGCCTCTTTTATTTTATTTTTTATTGATAAATATTGATAACCATAAAAAGTACGATAGCCATTTTCATACTGAATCTAAAACTTTGATTTTTTGTTTTAGATGAGCCGTTATCAAGATATTACCTGCACCATCGACCTACTTACCTTTCGAGGAGTTACGTTCATCTACGGTTTTTGTACTCAAAAATTATTTCTACTTGAATTAAGATTTATATTCTTGGCGCCTATTTGGGTATATATTCCTAAAATAGGAATATTGTTTTTTTAATGTAAAAGTGCTATTTCAAATGTCCAGTTTGCGCTCAGAAAATAATAAAAAAATAAAATGTATTACTTAATAATTTGCCTTTCAGAACGTAAATTGGATTTTAAAAATGGCACTTTTAGTTATTTTATTTTTTGAGTGCAACACTTAACACAATTTTCATGCACAGAGAAACGGAAGTTTACAATTGTTGCCAAACTACGTTTCAATTTAGGGAAAAAGGTGTCATAATAAGAATTTTTCGCAGTAAAATACTAAAAATTCGAAAAATTATACGAAACTTTATTGTAGGTTATAGTAAAGTTCGACACAATCTATAGTAAATTATAATACAGTTTTTCTAAAGTTCACTATTTCACTGCGAAAAATTCTCACTATGACACGTTTTTTCCTGAATTGAAACGTAGTTTGGTAAAAATTGTAAAATTCCAATTTTCCATGAGCATAACCTCAAGAATAATGCCCACAAAGGCAATAAAACCGACCAGATTATGCGATACGTAAATTAGAACTTATTACAAATTTTATTATTCGCATTCCATATTCTACTATTTGCATTATACTATTTACTATTTGATTTGGTTTCTTTGCAGGTGAATGATTAAGTCCATAATGTGAATGGCAAAATTTGCAACTCGAATGGCAAACGTTGCAATGCGAATGATCAAATTTGAAATCTATGCAAATCCATAGGGATGGGCGATTCTACACGATTCTTTTGAATCATTCGATTCTCTTGCCTTCAGAATCGATTATTTTCGGAAACGATTCTTGGAGTATCGATTCTGTTTCAACGAAGAATCGGTAAACCAGAATCGACTCACTTCTTAACGTTGTGCAGCATTGTGTCACATTCTTTTCTGAAATTTCAAGTAAATAAGGGTAAGTAAAGAGTTCATGTGATAATAAATAATAATTACTTTAAACTTTCAAAAAATTTTCAAATTGATAATTCAAAGTGCAAGTGGATTTGGATAGTATATTTGTTTAATATGTGCGTTGTGTTTGTGATTACCGATGTCGGTGTCTATATTTCAAAAAACAATTATAATTAGAGTACAATTATCCCAAAATTGAACTAATGAACATTCACAGAAGTATTTTTTTGAAAATTTATCACCACTTCAACATCTAATCTTCATAATATTAATAGATTCTTTAAATTGAAAGCAAGTTTAATATGGGATTGGCAACTTTGATTTTTTGAATTTTTTCTGTGTGTTTAGAATGATATTTTATATTTTGTAAGTGAATTCTAATTTTGAAGTACAGTTTCAACTTTTTTAGTGATCAAAATGCGCTAAAATCAATTTCTTTGTACCTTTATGTATCGATTCCTCGATTCTTTAAAATAATAATCGATTTCTTGGTATCGATTATTCAAAAGTATCGATTCTGAGGTATCGATTCTTTTTAGCAGAATTGCCCATCCCGAGCAAATCCTCTTTTTTCGAGTAACAATTAAAAAGCATTTCCTACATGAAAGAGACGCAAACAAAAGAGCAAAGCTAGTCTCGTGCAGAAAACACAAATTCGTTATTTAATTTCAAGTATCCTTACAGAGTTTAATTACAATAACCGATGTCACGTGGTTCAGTTGATCCATGGCCTTAAAGTGGATGGAAATAAAGTCCGACTGAGAGCATTGATTGCCCCGCAGATAAAAGAAACGAGAGGCGTTTCTGGCATTGCATTTGATGGTCCTTAAATGGACTTTCGATGCTGAATGGACTTTGGTGCGAGACGCATCTTTTATCAATGGCTAAAGGCCTGAAGGCTTTCTGAAAATAGAGAGATATTGAGTCTATAGGAAAGTTAGAAAATGGCAAAAAGGTTGTTCATGTTGAGTAAAGATCGGAAGGCGACCGGAGGCCCAATGTGAATTTTGAATTTTTTGGATCAACGTATGGGGCGATAATTTGCATATGAAAGGTACGTCCCCCCAGATCTAGGCACTAGATCACTCCTTATATCCGATTCGGTAGTCGGTAGCTCTGCAATATATATAAAGATACTACCACCATGGTGGCACAATATCCTGACGATATTGCCGTTTTATGATAATGTTATCAGCGCCTGGCTCCCGATGAGCTAACGCGATACGAGCACATTTACGCTGAATGGCAACAACGCAGACATATACTGGCGCTTATGTGTACACGTAGATGAGCTAGTTACATCAAACCTGGGATTTAGTAATCTACGAAGATTTATGAACGTTGGTACATCCCCCCTCGTCCCTCTGCTATCCACCATATAGTTACTGATTACACCATCTCCCTTCTGCCAGCCACTCCTTTTGCTCATTCTTTCTCTCTATTTCGCTATGAAATGGAAGTCGCGCCGGTCGATCGAGCTTGCTGCTGGGAAAAAATCCCTTTTGTAACATCACCGATTCTCCAGGTTTATTACCTGAAACGACGCCTCCGGAAATGGAACGCGTTTCTTATTATTAGGACTTTTCAAATTTATTACTCTTACATAAATGCAGACTGATTCTTTTTTTCTCGAATTTGATTTTGTGGAGAATGACAAAATGTTTGAATTTTTTTGATATCTTGATTTTTCCAAGTGGGCAAAAAATGTAAACACTCGGATATTGATCTTGTGATAAAGATTCGGAAAATTAAGATACATTTTTATTTCCTTTGAATGATACTGAAAGTGGGGAATGATTATTTCTTTTAGAGTATGTACTTACTGTAAGTTAACATTTTCCATTTTCTGCTTTGCGATATTCAAGTTTTCTTAAGACCTCTTGGTGGTAATAGAAACGAGAATTTCAGGTAGTAGAATAAATTTCACGTGCTTCGACGTTGAGAGAAGAAAAACCAACTGTATTTTCTTTCACTGCGTCTGACCGCATAAAAAGCTATTCTACTTCGTAAGGTTCTGGTTTGTAATAAAGCCCCATCTAAATAGGAAGTTCGGTATTTTTACAGAATTTATGCTGTGAAAAGTGTTATTCGGAAATAATTATTTGGCATCGTTATTGATTACTAGTCATCTGCATTATCAAATACATTTTAAACAATGCACTGAGAGACTTTTCGATAGAGTAAATGATAAAAAGTAATGGAAATTTTGTATAATATTGTTTTAAAATAAGGAAAGCCGATGTTTTATTATTCCAAATTAGGTGATTGAGTTTGAAATTTTTGCAACTGCCTGCATTATCGAAGGATCATTAGTCGCGTATCAGATTGGATATATTGCCGACAGGTGTCTTCGCATACAATTTCAAACTCTTATATCGCAATAATGCAAATTAAATTCAAATTAAAAGAATTATAAATCTTTCTTCTGAAAAAGAGACGCTTTCGAATGTGCCGGGATTCGAGCCCGGGTCTTTCGATCTGGGCTCGAATCCCGGCATAGTCGAAAGCATCTCTTTTTCCATAGAAAAATATCAGATTATTAAAATTATGAATCTTCATTCGCAAAATTAAGGGTTTTTACGCGACGAGCGACAATGCTCGCAGGAGATCGAAGCCAAGGCGTAGTCGAGTCGTAGGTAAGGCGTAGTCGAGTCGTAGCTGAGGCAAAGCCGAGACGAAGCCAAGGCGCGATCAGTCCTGCGAGCATTTTAAGCGAGTCTCGTAATTACCGAATTGTGTCCATTGGCACATATTCTATTTTATGTGACTGTGGTGCGGATACGAGTTTTTATGCGTACACTCGAACTCAATCTGAAAAGGACGAAATTGCCGTGATTATCGTCCATCTCACTTGACATTTTGCGACTACTTCCGGCCATTTTGATTTTCTCTATTTTTTGTGTAGTAGCGTTTTGTAATAGACGCATGCGCTGTTCAAATGTACAAGGCTTTGTCAGTACGGTGCCAACGCTGTACGAATAAGAAGAAGACTACGCTCCGCTGTATTGTAATAGGCACATGGGCAGTTCAATTTTTACATTACATTCCTCTGTATTGTAATAGACAACATTACGCTACTCCCCACTGTAGCGTAAAAACGAGTTTACGCGCTGGAGGCATATACAACTAATTTTAATAAGTCGAACGATGAATATCATAACCTGGACAGTATATTGAAGAAATTCATATTATGAATATAAAGTTGCTAGAAACCTGGCGACGCGCAGAAAAAATTGAAACATTTATTCTCGTTTTGTGACATAATTGTGGCATGGAAATTCAAAATATGGTAACGACCATTTGTTTTCAAAAATGAGTTAAGACCATTTTTAAAATCTGTATTCTGGTGCAGATTTTTTATCGCTTACGAAACCTTGGAAAAAAATCTGCAAAAACGCCGTTTTGTTAAGTCCAGGGGGCATGGAAATTCTAAACATGACAAGTCCTTATTGCGTCAATGGGATTTCAGTTTTTCGCGGCATTTCAATCAAGGTTTGAGGAACGTTATTACCTTTGAGTGATATTGATTATTTTAAATAGTAAATGCGGGACCTGCTGTACCCTCCTACGGTATATCAACTTTATCGATCGCTAAAATTGACCCTGACACGCATTTGTTGACAAGCTCTCGGTGTCTCGTGACATTTTGTTAATAAACAATCGAGTTTTAGAGTGCAAAATCGGAAAATCTGCATTGTAAGAATTGAAACATGCTCGATACTCTACAATTTGATCCAATAAGATTCTCGATTACTCGTCTAACAGTGAAGCAAATCGAAAAGAATGGTAAAAAAAGTCAACAAGTCATGATCCAATTTTCAATCGCGAATAATTTCTAAACGGCAATTGATAAACTATGGCAATTTTGATATGCATTGCGTAAATAATTATAAACTATTTGCTTCTTGCTTGGTTTAAATATACCGTGCTTCAGATAGAAATACAAACGTTTTTCTGCTCTCCTGTAAAATTTTTGAAATGGAGCTTGTCATGTTTTGAATTTCCATGCTACAATTCGTTCCAGAATGTCGTTCGAGTGCTTCCGTCGTTTACTGATTGGCTATGTAGACTCGATCCATGTCTGCCCAACTCAGTAGTAGCTTATAAGTAAAATTTCTATCAGAGTATGGCGAGCGAGAATAGCCGAGAGGGTTAAGGCGTTATGAATGTGTTTGGTAATCTAGATATAGATAGGTTGAAGGGTTCGAATCCAAAAGCTATTATGGAATTTTTAATTCAAGCGTACGATTACAAATAATGTTTTCATAGCGCCTCCTTTGAAAATCCGATTTTCAGTACCTGTAGAGCGGGTTGAAACAACGACTTTCAACCCTAGGGTTGAAAGTCTACCTAGGGTTGTTGAAAGTCTCTGTTTCAACCTGCTCCATAGTTACAGCCAATCAGATTCTCAAAAGAGTTGCTATGAAAAATAGTATACATTACTCGAAACAAAACACAGCGAAAGCATTTCGTGTGATTGCAGCCCTCGTTTCACTCGGGCAGAGCAAACTTCACACTCATGCAATCGCTCTGTTTCGCCCCTTGTAATGTAATATACTAATCATTATGTAACTTAAATATTTTTCATTTGTTTTGCACACGTTAGAAAACTTTAAAAATCGTTTTTTCAGATTCTCGTAGGTTTTATAACAGTTAGTAGAACATATATTCCATTTATTGGGGCAAAAATATCAATTTTGCCACTTAAAAACTATTATATTAATTTTTGATGCGCAAACCCTGTTTACCTGTATAATTCATTTTTATGATTTACTCTAACGCAAAGTCTCTCAGTGTATTTCCATATCATGTTGCAATGATATATTTCGTATCAAGTATGGAAAAGCGTATTTTATGCAAGAGCGAGTCGCGACTCGCTCGCCCCAAGCAGAAATTAACAATCGGACCAACGTCGATCCAACGTTGGATACCAACTTCCAACTATCGGAATCCGACTGTCGTCGGACAGTCGGAATGATAACGATGTATTGCGTTGGCGTTGGTACAACACGAGTTTCCAACGTCGTATCAATACTGGTGACCAACATATTTTCAACGCTGGCTGTCAACATTTCTAAAATACTGGTTACATACTTTTATTGTTAAATCCATGTTTTACGGTTGAAGACATTTTTTAAAGAAGAATAGACTCTAAAAACAGACTGTTGACTCTCAAACAATTCCCTTCACTATTAGAGGATTTTCTATTCAAAATTGGCATGAGAGGAAATCCTTTAGCAGTTGAACGATTATCTTTCCAAATGCTAACCTTTTACTGTCAAAGTATTTCCTTTGGTCTTGAAATGAAATCCTTTCTCGTACAAAAAAAATAATTTCGAGGATAGAAGGAAATAAATTGTATGATATAACCTATCTAATATAAATATTAGAAATTTGCACAAGCCCAACTTTGACAAATAACAATATTAAATCGGTTATCCTCAATACTACAATAACAGTAAAACGATTCTGTTGACAGACAAAAGAAATCTGCTTAATTTCAATTGATGCATTCTGAAAAGAACTCAACTTCACTATCAATAGACTTTTTTTAGAGTGTACCAGTGCCGAATCAACTTTGTACAAATACTGGTATTTTACAATGTTAATTATCAGAGACGATTAGACACTGGGTGGACCTTGTACATTTACTGTCGGAAAATTACTTTTCCCACAGTCGGAAGAAGGTTGGGCCTGTTGTACATCCAACATTGTACAAACGCTGGTATTTTACAGTCGACTACCGGGGCTGAATAGACACTGAATAGACCTTGTACATCCACTGTTGGTAAATTACTTTTTCCACAGTCGGAATAAGGTTGGGCCAATTGTTTCCCAACATTGTACCAACGTTGGTAATCAACAGTCGATCTCCTACATCGGACCAACATTTAACCGATCGTCACAGTCGGCAGAGTGTCATGATTTCTGCTTGGGGCACGTTAAAATGCGTTCTGTACGTGATACGAACGATATTTTTTGTTCGCTGTGTACCGAAAGTTAGCCGAGTCGGTGTCGTTTTGCGTGCGGAAAGCTGATTTTCCGCACACTTAAAATTCTACCGCACTAGTGCGCGGAAATCAACTTTACGCACGCAAAACGATACCGACAAGGCTAAGTTTCGGTGTGCGGCGGACAAAAAAGATGTTATTTGAAATTTTCGGTCGATCGGGAAATTCTGTCAGATTTTTGCAATATGAGGAATATATTCACAGTTATTTCGGAATATTTGAATATATTTAAGAATGTGATGGTAAATTTGAAAATTCTTGCAAATACGCGGAATACTTGAAATATATGAAAAGATAATACCAAATTCGGACCAAAAAAATTTCTTAAAATAAACGATTATGAGAAACCAACAAAAAAGGAGGAAAGATGTAGGTAATAATGACAAAAAAGGACGAAAGAAAGAAAAAGAAGCAAGGGGTTTTGGAAGGTTGCCTTCTTTTCTCTTTCCTCTTTTTTTGTTGGTTTCTCATATTATTTTATTTTTAGTTTATTTGTAGTTTGTAGTGATATGGGTTCAAATTTATATTTCTATAAAAGAATATTCTTTCTAATCAGAATATTTTTTAAACTGTCATAAAAAAAAGAGAGTTATATTAATTTTGAGGAACTTGGTCTATTTATTTTGTTCTTAAAAGAATATTTTCAAAACCAAATAAAATAGTAATGAAAATAATTGAAAGCAACATTTTTCGGAAATACTTGATTCACGTTAAATTGATCATAGAATCCATGTAAACTTTTTTTTTGTTCATGAAATATTTTTCTCAAAATTTGGAAGATATGATAGAATACAATAAGGAATATCTGCCTGATACATTTTAGTGGAACTTTTGCATAAAAATGTTCAGCTAATTATAATTGCCGATGACTTTACCAGTTTTATTTTCTGTGAGAAATTTGTTGAAAAATGTTTAAAAAATATTAAAAAATCTAATCGAATTTGGGAATAAGTTCTGTAGTGTTTGATACTCTCTTTTCTCTTTTATTGTAATCATTTCTGTTTCTTAGTAATCGTTCATATTCTTATGATCTCCATTTTTCTTCGTGTACTGTTTCTATTCTATCCTATTCCGCGTCAATCCGAGTTTTTTTCTCAATCTTGATCAATTCTAATTGGCTAAAAATCAATTTGACTCAATCCGAGACTTCTGTTCTGAATAAATCCGAACCAATCCGAAACTTCTAATTCGAATGAAACCACATTTTTAATACGATTTAATCCGAGATTTTTAATCGGAATCATTCCGATCTCGAATTGAGATGGATTAAGCTTATTTGTATCGAGTGAGATTAAATAACATTTTTCGGATAGATTTCAGATTGGCACGGAATGAGACGAAAATTCGCAGGATGAAATTATAAAAGATTAAGAAATAAATTGGTTTTCTGAAATGAAGAATATAGTTTTCATTGAAAATCCAACAAAACTTTCCAATTAACCCAATAATATTTTTACTCCAGTATTCGTTTCGAGTTTGTTTACATCTGGGCGTTCGTGCAAAAAGGCGTGTTTACTTCAACAGTCAGTCACGATTATCCGTGCCAGGTATAATTTCTCACACTTATAAGTTTATAAACAGATTTTAAAGTGATATGTTTAATAACATGTCTGCTATTATATTGACCCATAATTCATAGAATTTTTTGTTCATTTCTCGTTATTTTGGCATAGGGTCAGATTCTTTTTATTTCCGTCGAATAAAATTTTCACTATTACATATAAAAATACTCAAAAAGAAAGCAAGGCAAACGTTTCGGCCACATCTGGGGGCCCTCGTCAGTGCCATAAATTCAAGGATTAATTAAAAATTTCTGTAAAACATTAGAATATAGGAGATAATGAAATTAAGGATTATCATAGAATTCAAAAACTTATCTCAAAGCTTGCAATTCAAAATGAAGTAGTCCAGTATGCAGCATCACGATTCGAAAAAATATTTAGAGTTCACTGTGAATAAAAAAACCGGATAACAATTAAACCGGGAAACATAAAAAAATTTCCACACGAACCGACCGGAATTAAAAAAAATTTCTTATTAAAAAAGGATGCCAAATTGCTTATCAATGGCAGAACGCGAACAAAACCGGATAACAAATAAACCGGGAAACATAAAAAAAAAAAATTTCCACACGAACCGACCGCAATTTAAAAAAATTTTTATTAAAAGAGGATGCCAAATTGCTCATCAATGGCAGAACGCGAACAAGGTTTACATTTTTAAACTTTTCGTGAAGACTTTGTAACCGGAGTCTCTCACAGAATGATCTGAACTGTTTTAAAACTTTTCTTTTGTTCTTGCAATGCATTTATTTCTCAAGTGTTTTCCCAGAATTATGGTTACCTCTTCGTTTCAATAAATTTCAATTTCACCTTTCGAATTTAGGTTGTGAAAATCAGTCTTTCATGCGATAGCTGTGCGTAAGGTTATTCAAATCTTAATAGTTTTGAAAATATGATAATTTTTAATTAAAATACATAAAAGTGTTAGCTTCAGTGGTACACCGAGAAATTATTTAAATATATAGACTCCGAAAATCTAACAGATTTTTCTATTCTGCATAGAAATATGACCAAATTTTTTAACTTCATATTTGTAAATTTCTGTAATTTTCTAGTAAATCACATGATTAAAATAATTCATTTTCTTCCGGATATCTCAATAAGGAAAAACAATCGTAAACTTTATTTAAGTAAACGATTTTGCATTTTAACGCTTATTTCGTATCTCACATATTTTGATTAAAAAATGGTATTCTTGATTTTCATTAGTGTTTTTAAAATCAAGACATGAAATATACATTCTGTCAAAAAATGACCTAATGACAATTTGTAAACCTCATTAAGACAAATGATTTTCCATTCTAGCGTTTTTTTCGTATATCACATATTTTGTTTAAAAAATGGAATTTTTGAATTTTAATAATTATTTTAAAATTAAAACGAAAAATATAAATTTTATCAGAAACTGTGTTATGATGTTATGAAATGCGTGCAACTTCGGATTCTAGTAGTTAAACTCCTTTTTTTCCTACTATTCTTTGCCTTATTCTTTCTTAATATTTTTTTTAAGGTATTAGCAATGGAATCTTGCGAATTCCAAATTTAGCGTCGTTCCTAATGCCAAATATTTAGTTGTCAAGATTTTTACATTCTCATCATGGATGAGAAGGTATTGGTTTTATGTGAAAAATGACTTTCGATATTTTCATCAAATCTTTACGTTTTGAGACTCCCTGAGTCATAAAAAAGGGTTTTTACGAAAGTGTCTGTCTGTCTGTCTGTCTGTCTGTAGGTCGTGTGCGGCATAACTCTCGATAGAATTATCAGATTGAATTGAGCTTTGGTACACTTTATCGGAGCCGAAAAAGTAAGGACAAGTTCGTTAACCAGCCACATTCAATCAAAATTGAGGGATTGAGCACTACTTTTGTGTTTTTGAAAATAATTTTTTTAAAAAATCAAAAATTTCAATACTGGTTTTTGATAGTGCTCATAAATCTCTACAAATTATCCTGATAACATTTTTTGATTAAATCAAAATTAGAAATGTCACAGCATATTCAAATTCGAAAAAAGTCAATATCAAAATTCCATTTTCCAGTTAAATTATACGAGATACGAAAAAACGTTATGATACAATATTATTAAATAAATAAAGACCTACAAATTTGAATTGTAACATTTTTTCATAAGATGCATATTTATCTTTTTAATTAAAAAAAAAACTATTGAAAATCCAAAATTCAATTTTTTAGCAATAATATTCGAAACACGAAAAAAATGTAAGAATACAAAGTTGTTCGTTTCAAAAAGATCTACAAATTTTGTCTGGCGCAGTTTCTGATAAAACATATATTTTTCGTTTCAATTCCAAAAAATACGATTAAAATTCAAAAATTCCATTTTTTAGGCAAAATATGAGAGATACAAAAAAAACGTTTAGATGGAAAATTGTTTGCTCATAAATCTCTACAAATTATCCTGATAACATTTTTTGATTAAATCAAAATTAGAAATGTCACAGCATATTCAAATTCGAAAAAACTCAATATCAAAATTCCATTTTAAAGTTAAATTATACGAGATACGAAAAAACGTTATGATACAATATTATTAAATAAATAAAGACCTACAAATTTAAATTGTAACATTTTTTCATAAGATGCATATTTATCTTTTTAATTAAAAAAAAAACTATTGAAAATCCAAAATTCAATTTTTTAGCAATAATATTCGAAACACGAAAAAAATGTAAGAATACAAAGTTGTTCGTTTCAAAAAGATCTACAAATTTTGTCTGGCGCAGTTTCTGATAAAACATATATTTTTCGTTTCAATTCCAAAAAATACGATTAAAATTCAAAAATTCCATTTTTTAGACAAAATATGTGAGTTACAAAAAAAACGTTTAGATGGAAAATTGTTTGCCTAAATGAGGTCTACAAATTCTCATTAAGACATTTCGGGACAGGATGTATATTTTATGTTTTGATTATGAATATTAAAAAAATCTGATTTTTTTCACCAAAATATGTGAGATACGAAATAAGCGTTGTTCTGCAAAATCGTTTCCTTAAATAAAGTCCACGATTGTTTTTCCTTTTTGAGAGATTTGGAAGAAAATAAATTATTTTAATCATGTAATTTATTAAAAAGTTACTGAAATGTATACAGAAAATCGAGCGCGAAGCGCGAGCGCCATGATGAGAATGTGTTCCTTAAGGCTGATAGAGCCTTAAGTAAATTGAATTTCCTGTTTCACTTAATTTCAAAAAGAAATTGAGTGACTTTGAGAAAATGTGTAATTCACATTATCTGTGATATTATTATAAAATTGGTTTGAGCTTCATTATCAAATTATAATAAATAAACTTGAATGTATGTGAAGAGCACAAGACCCAGCGCGAAGCGCGAGGTCCAGAAAGAACGGAGCGCGAAGCGCGACGATCAAATCGCGCGCCCTAGGCGCGCTCAAACTTGCGAGCGAAGCGAGCTGCGCGCGATGAGAATGTGCCCGCGAAGCGGGCAGATTTTTTAAGAGTCAAAGGCAAGATTTAATTACTAAGAATAATTAATCATTTTTTGTCGTTGCAAATAAAATATATTTAATTAAGAAAGCTCAGCTTAAGACTAGATTGCTTTCACTTTCTAAAGCGTGGTTGAAAAGTAAACATAAATAAAGAGCAAACTTAAGCCGCATCGAGTCGCGTGTTAGTCGTATAAAGTATTCGTAAAGGAGTAAAGCAAGTCAGGAAAAGGATGAGGTTGATGGGCGAGGGGGAAAAACAGTTTGAGTCTTGGAAGAAAAGGGTGAACGCGGAGGTTATCCAAGGCACGAGATAGTGGTTTGCGTAAAGGATGACGCTTTGCTCTTAGTAGATGGGTGACAGAGAGGAACTAGGGGGATTTTAGTTTGTTCAAGTAAATTATATTCAGGATGGTGGCTCTGACATCGGTCGCAACGCAAATTACAGCCTTCTGCTACTGCCCCCCCCCCCCCTCTCCACCATCCATCTGACAAATTCTCCTTGCCTATCATGAATTATTAATTAATTGTTTCAACTAACAACGTAATTTACTATTCAGCTCGCGGAGCCATCGTAGCGCAGGCGACAACGATTCTCAGGATCTCATCGCAGTAAACCGTAAAAACGAGACAGCCTTACCGCGAATTCACGATCGAATAAAGATGATCCGATCCACATCGACCTTCTCGTATCGCAAATAAAACGATCCTATCTTTGTTTTCATCTACTCATTTGCAAGGAATCATTTCATGAAATGAGATCTTTGTATCTATTACCAACGTGTATTTTTACATTTTTATCATATGAGAAGGTATTGGTTTGTGTGAAAAATCACTTTCGAAATTTTCATTAAATCTACGTTTTGAGACCCCCTGAGTCGGAAAGAAAGGTTTTTACGAAAGTGTCTGTTGCCTGCCCGACAGGCCGTGCAAACCTAATGCATAGATGGTGGACGATTAGCAACTAGCGCCGCGTACAACTGTGCATGTGAACTATCATTATAAATGCACGTGTTATTGCACGCCAATGCAAACATAGGTTCGTTAAATGTGTTGCAGAGCATATAGTTAGAAGGAAATTGAAGATTTAATGCAAAATTGTGAAAATGTAATTCAAGAAGAACATGATATTGACTTCTCACTCTTGAATTACATTTTCACAATTTTGCCATTAATTTTGGTTTAGTCGTAATAAGTAAAAATCTAAAATATCTGTAATTTGTATTTTTATTTCTAGAAGATATACCGAAAATTTTCCTATGCAACGAACTACAGTAAAACCTATCGTAGCCGACACTCTCCTAACGAACATCCCACTCTGACGCTTCACATTATTGGTCGAGAAATGTGCATTGTCAGGGCCGTCTTAAACACTGTCTATGGAGGGTCCTCATATTTTTGTAAAACGTCTTAGTAATTTTTTTTTTCAATGAATACTTTAAATGAAATATTAATTTAATTAATGATTATATTTGAATTATAAATTTTAATTACAATTTAACTTCGAAAAATTGGAGAATTTTCATAACCAATTATATTTCAACTTATTAAGATCTTAAATATGCATGCACAGTCGTGCAACATAACCTCAAATGTCATCTATACATTTTCCACTAAAAGCACTAAGTATTCCTTATAGTTTTTTATCGACTGAATTTATCCATGAAATTTTTAAATTATCAACAAAAAGAACTGATTATTTTTCAAACTAACTTTTACTCACCTTTTTGCACAAAAGTAAACACAAAAAATATGTACAAGCCGGTACACGTGTGTTACTAAATACAGGGGCACCTGTTGTCACAGCACTGAACCAAGCTAGTAATAAGTCCCTAGCAATTATCGTATGTCATTGGTACCCATCGTAGCCGAACTTGTCTCCCATATGTGTCGGCTACGATAGGTTTTACTGTACGAAACTTAAAAGCATGTGATGCTTAGGAAATTAGCAAATTTTATTGTTTTAGGTTTCTACATGTTTGTGTCTAAAGTACATAAATTTTTGTTTTTTAAATTTGGGAAACGGTACTTCAAAAGAAAGACACCATTTCTCTATTGTTAATAATATTGTTCATCCAAATGTCGGTGACAAACAAAATATTGCCTTTCCACTACTTGTAGGTATTCTAACCTCGACAGGTAAGAGTTCGCGCAAGCTTCTATCCATTGTTGTACAGCATCTCTCTTCGGAAACCGATGAATAGGGACACTTTCCTTCTGACGCTTTTTGGTGGTATACACCCACGAACAGCACACTGAATTACGTATTTTTTATCCATGATAACGCACAATCACGCACAATGAATTGTTAAATACTTGTAATGACTTGTAAATAACTATGGCGGGACTCATACGAAGACAGTTCCCCTTGCCGCACTCCGCCCGCTTGTGACAACTAGCGCTGCGTACAACTGTGCACATGAATTAAGCTACGCGGACACCTCATCCATTAGAGGTTGACCGGCCCTGGTTGGTATTCTTAATGAAATTTTTAAAAAATGTCATTTTAATACACTATGGCTTCCCATATTCCTTCCATATGCTATTATTTATCATTTCCCAAATATTGGCCGATTTATTTTGATATAAAAATGTTATATATGAAGGAAAAAATCGATAGGCAAGGATTGAATTGTTCACGTGACCTACATGGTCCATGATCTTAATTGTTCAGTAAAACTTTTTTTGCATTAGTGGAAATATATGAAACTTGGGAGATATGACCATTTGAAATACCAGATTAAAATGTCACAAGGGAAAAAGGTCGATTAACTACAACGAGGCGCTAAATCCAAAATCAATGATCACAATTAATAACACATTTTTCTATCTACTGTTACACCATTAGTTACATCACTACTTGCAATAAAATAATGCAAAAATAGTAATGGTCAAGACCGGCACTACACTATTTTTATAAAAAAAGAGAAGAAATAATTCAAACTGAGTTATTATTCTACTGTCAAATCCTATATTTATTGTATTAATTATAACTGAATTGTAGGCGATTAAAAGGGGATTGACGCAATGTTTTTATCGCCAACGGTTAAAATGATATGAAATTAAATTGTTTTACTATTTTATCATATTTTTTCCTCATCCCCGTTCCACCGAATTGTCATGTTACAGAAAAACAATTTTATCTAAATCACATCCAGCCGAAAAATAATGGCGGGAGAATTTAATTCAGCCAATCAAGATTTTTTATTCAAATTATTATAAATTCTGATTAGCTGAATTTTATTTTGGTCCCGTTATTTTTCAGCCGGATGTGTTCTAGGTCAAATGTTTTTTTTTTGTAAAATGGCAATTCGGTGAAGTGTGATTCAAGTGAAATGGTGATTTAGAATTGAAGGGTGGCACGGCATAAGAGATTAACCCACATTTATCAAATTTTTCAGGAGAGACAAAAAACGTTGTGTAAAATCTAATTTTCAATAAAAAAAAACAAGAGTCCACTCTGGGGATATTTTAGTGCTGAACAAAGAGCAAAAAAATTGATTAGAAAAAGTTAACCATTTTCGAGGAATTAGAGGAGATAGAATGCTAAACGCGCATTTTTATTACTTTGGAAAAATTGAATTGAAAAAAGCCATCATGTTTTGAAAAAATTATGTTAATATTTTCTCTTTTTAATATATGGTTTTTTATCTTCATTTTTTACTTCATGGGAATTTTACAACGAGTTATAATCAAATCCTTTGGTAAGGTATTGTATTTGAATTATTAAGAATTTTCTAGTAAATAATATTCTTTTCGGGAAAGTTGCAGGTGAATTTATTATGCCGTGCTACCCTTCAAATATACAAATTATGAGAAATTCGAAAATATAAAAACTATGACATAAGATGGTTTGGAGGATTAAAACTTTGGACCAAAATAGTTATTCGGAAATATAAATATTACGTTACGTAATGAAACGGAAATATATAAATTAAAACAATTGGTAACTTCGTTGGATGAATTCCGGTAAAATAAATTTGAGGAAATATAGAATTAAGGAATATTCATGCGTCCCATAGAATGAATATAAGAAGCAAAAATAAAATAATCACGGATGTAAAAGATATTAATTTTTATTATGTCAATTATCAACAAAACAAACGCCGTAAAGTTAAACCTTCTGTAATTTAAAAAGTAATTAAACTTGATAGAGCTTATAAGAAACCTTTGTACTTTAATTACGATTTCTCACAAAAGTCAACTTTAGTGACCGGTCTATGAAGTTAGTTACAGATAATGACACAAGAAAGCTGATTCAAGAAAAGGCGCTAAATTAAAAATTTTCGAGATGTCGTTTTTCAATGAAAAGGGGAAGAAATATCAAAAAAATTCTAAAACCCTGTTAAAATACAATCAAAATGATAATATATTGTATTTATTACCCTTCTTATGACATATTTAAAGTTCTTATAAATACATATATTAGGGTGTGCCAAAAGAACGCAATATTTTTGTTATTTCACGAAATCTTAAAAATATTGTAGAACATGTCTTAACAAAAATTCTGTCCAAAGCACAGCTCCTAATTTCAATTTTAAGAGGTTTCTCATCGTACCTAAAGTTTTTCCTTTTAAATAACAGAGATTATAGGTATTTTCTACATTATTTCCTTCCGCAAGCTATGATAAAATTGTTCTTTCATCAACTAAGTGAGTAAACCTTATTCAGAATTAAATTCTCTATAAAAAATTCTATTGAGTCGAATTCCTATCATCAATATTGCATTTTCTACAGAGCCTCAACATTTTTACTTGATAAAAGTTTAAAATGAAAAAAATGAGACTGAGAATCTGTAACTTAGTAAATATTCATGATACAAAAAATTTATCAAGAACTTTTTTTACAGGGGACTAAATGTACTACAAAATTGCCATTTAACTTTTTGTCCTATCTTAAATAGTTTAGCTTCAAAATTCAAAAAACTCAAAATTGTTAGAAATTAAAACTTTGAGGCTCTGTAGAAAGTTCTACTTTCTTTGATACTGATTATTTGAGAAAGTGTGTACAACTTAGTTTGAAATTTGTATGCTGGTCTATTAATAATCGATATCTTATTTCGTGTGGCCGAAAGTTGGTTTAAAAAAGTAAGGTAAGAATCAGGTAAGTGTGTCATGGCCTTGAAATTAAACTAATATAAGAGTATTTAATCGGCTGTAGAATAGTTTATTTAAATGTACAAAATTAATTTTTCTATAATTTAGTGTACAGTTGTAAGGTGTACAATTTCATTTTGCTTGGAAGATTATTGATGAAATTATGTTCCGTAGGGTTTTCTCTTTTATTGTACAGAGTTTTATTGTGTAAAGTTCATTTAAATTTCCAAAATCTAAATTATTATGTCTTGTTTCAGTTGTAGAGTTTTATGGTATAGGATTAACTTTGGTGACTTAGTAAAAATATTAAAATTGTTAAATATATATAACTCTGTATAGTCCCTGTGCGTATAATTATTTCTCTCGAGTTTTTAGGCGTATCAAATTTAATTTTGTAGTTATTTTATTAAAGACAAATTACGTTGCTTGATTCTACAAATAATTTTAATACACATTCCTGATATGTATAAATCGCATAAGACAAGAACAAATTCTTTCGACTCACCATTCCGATATGATAAACTATAATATATATATATATATATAAAGGGTTTTCCAATAGGGACATAACAATTTCGTATCTTTATATGAACGCACCCTTATACTTTTTTAATGAACTGTCAATGTCAAAACGTTAGTTAAAGTCAACATTTTCATCATGGTAAAGTTCACGAACCAGCAACGTTTGGAAATTATTAAAAATTACTACCGAAATTCTGAGTCGGTGGTCGCAACTCTAAGAGCGCTTACTCCAATTTTCGGCCGTAATAATCTTCCCACCCGACAGGCTGTGCGTGCTATAGTGGATAAATTCGAGACCAAATTTACACTATTGGACGTTCCGGTGCCAAAAAGACGTCGTATTACTTGAAGCGAAGAAATAATCGCAGCCGTAAGTGCATCGATTCAAAATGAGCCAAATCAGTCGATTACACGTCGTTCTCAAGAATTGGGCATCGCTCAAACGACACTGTGGCGTATTACGCGAAAAAAACTTGGCCTACATGCTTTCAAGATTAAATTGACTCAAGAACTAAAGCCGTTTGATCATTTGAAATGCCGGAACTTCTCTAATTGGGCTCTGGCAAAGCTTGAAGAAAATGAAGAATTTCATCGATAAATCGTCTTCAGCGATGAAGCTCATTTCTGGCTCAATGGCTTTGTTAATAAGCAAACTATGCGTTATTGGTCAGCAACAAACCCAAATGTTCTTCTTGAGACACCGTTGCATCCGCAAAAAGTGACTGTTTGGTGCGGTTTTCATGCTGGAGGTGTGATTGGGCCGTATTTTTTCGTGGATGAAAACGACCGTCATGTTACCGTGAATGGAGAGCGCTATCGTGCTATGTTGGAAGATTATTTGTGGCGAATTCGGTGAACGTGTTATCTCGAGAAATGGTCCGGTCGAATGGCCGCCTCATTCATGCGATCTAACGCCATTGGATTTCTTTTTATGGGGCCATTTAAAGTCACTGGTCTATGCCAACAAGCCAGCAACCTTAGACGACCTCAAGGACAACATTCAATGCGAAATTGCCAACTTTCCGGTCGAAATGTGTGCCAGAGTGGTGGAAAATTGGGCCCAAAGAATCGACCGCTGTAAACGGGCTCGTGGTGGTCATATGACCGATATCGAATTTCATTCATAAAATGTAATGCTTGCGCGATCCACGAATCGATCTATTTTTTTACTTCTTTATATGAGCGGAAATGCTGATGAGCCAGGCCGTGTGCCATCGATCGAAACAAATGCTGGATGACAACTTTGTTGTGTCTCTCTTGGTACTGGAGCCGTTTCTCCTTCAATGCTCGGTTCAAACGCATCAATTGTGTTTTGATATCGATCCCCTGTGATGCTTTCATTCGGTTTCAACAGCTCATAATACACCATACCGAGCTGGTCCCACCAAATGCAGAGCATAACCTTGACACCGTGAATATTGGATCTGGCCGTCGACGTGGAGACATGTCCGAACATGCGGGCATTCCCCATGATTTTCTGCGCTGGGGATTATCGTAGTGAAGCCATTTTTCTTCGCCGGTCACAATGCGATTTAAAAACCCCTTCCGATTCTGTCTTTGAAGCAACTGTTTACAAGCAAAGAAACGCCGTTTAACATCTTTCGGCTTCAACTCGTACGGAACCCAATTTCCTTACTTCTGAATCATTCTCGTAGCTTTCAAGCGTTTCAAAGTGGCTTGTTGAGTTCTTCCAATGATTATGCCAATTCTTCTGGCGTTTGGCACGAGTCTTCAGCAAATAATGCTTTCAATTCGGAATCTTCGAAAATTTTCTCTTTTCCACCGCCATGCTGGTCCTAGAAATCAAAATTACCGCTTTTGAAGCGTTGAAACCACTCACGACACGTTCTTCCACCAAGAGCAGCCTCACCGTAAGTACTTAAGAGCATTCGATGAGCCTCAGCCGCAGTTTTCTTCAAATGAAAGCAGAAAATCAAAACTTCCTGCAAATGACGAGAATTCGGCTCGAAAATTGACATATTTGATGGAGAATAAATTTATGATGCAAACAAAAATTCACTAATGTCTTGCTATCGTTATGTTGACAGATGTCCACGTTTACTGTGTGACATTGTTAATCTGCCTATTTCGACCAGCACTTACTGCTGTAGCCATCTATCGAAAAACGGCGGAAGTAAAGTTGTACACCTAATAATTGTAGTATTTGAATTTGGTGCCATTAATTAATACGTAATCCCCCCCCCCCCCCCTGGTTTCCTTGCATATTATTAGCCGCAACTAACTCTAGAGTCCGGTCCTTCAACTTATCTGAAACCCAATTTTTAACAAGGTATCATTTTTTTTCTTCTTCTATTAACAATAAAATCTCATGGAATTTGAATTTATCGCTCTTGATAAATATTTCATTTTTCCGAAACTGGATGGCTAGCCTCTTGTGATCTGCAACTAACTTCAGAGTCATGTTTAATTTGGACTTTCACCCCAGACTGTACCGTGATATTGAAATTTGCGAGCCTGTAATTTGACGTTGGGATGAAAGTTAGGTGAACCCGTTTCCTGAGGGAGATAAGCCCTTTAACCGAATCGTGATGCTTGCGCGAGCAAATTAATATTTACCTTCCTTACCACCGCTATCCATCGGCAACGAGCTCTTACTCGCGTATTAATGGATATCCGCCTTTCTACCCCCGCCATCGACAGACACGCAAGCCGCAAACTTTGATAACCAAGCAGCCAATTTCCGGTTGCGGTTCTTCGCTTGGTCTGTCTGTCTGTCTGTCTGCCTTTCGATCTGTCTACTCGACTCATAGTCGTGTTAAGGTTGAACTGCCCTGACGTTTACGCTAATTTGCCTAACCTGATGGACGGCAGCACGTATCATCCCCTTCGACGATCTTGATTGATTATGCAATGGGTCTCTGATTGAAACACTTTCCCTATAATGATAAACAGTCATTCCCCTTAGATTTTATTGACGTAGATTTTATGCTAATAAACGAGGGGGTGCATAAACATTCCCCAAATTCTAAATTAAGTTAAATTTATTTTACACAAATTCATCTAACCATATTACCAATTGCTCTAATTTTTATATATTCGATTCATCACATTGAGTAATTTTTTTAAAACTAAATTCGAACTTGTGTCACTAAAAACTCCAATTTATCTAAACCCCTTCCTTCTTTTTCTTTCTTTCGTTCTCCTTTGTCTTTATTACCCACAACCATCTGCATAAAAAATAAGAAATTATATATATATAATATATAAATAAGAAATAACAAATTTTTTTGGTCCAAATTTGGTCGTTTTTTCTGTATTTTGAGGGTTCGAACATTTTCGAAGTATTGAAATTTTGAATTGTAAATTTTATATTTCCGAATGACTATGTGTCAGAATTTTTATTTTTCCAAACCAAATGTCATAGTTTTCATGTTTTCAAATAATTATTTAAGGTCATGGATCACCCGGTACAGCTGACTAAATCAATGAATTTAGTTCTCCCAAGAATTTTCAACAACAATTAATTTTTTTATCTCAAATTTTAGTACATAATACAGGACATATTGGCAAATGGCTGTAGACTAATTAGTTATGAAGCATTAAAAAAATTTTAGTTTCGGTACAACAGGAATAATTTTTAAAATTTTTTATAACTAATTGAATTCTACAGCCGTTTGCTAATATGTTCCTTATTATGTGCTAAATTTTCAGCTAAAAAAAATGCGTTATCACCATTTCAGCAAATTTTCATTTTATAAAAAAAAACCATCTGACTAAAAAGACATTAGGGTGAAAAATAACGGCGCCAAAATCAAAGATCTTGCCTGGCTAAATTAAGTTTTTGCAATTACTTTTCGGCTGGCAGTGATTTAGGTAAAATAATTTTTCTGTAACATGAAAATTCGGTGAAATGGAAATAAGAAGAAATAATAATTCGGATAAATAATTATTCGGAAATATAATAATTAGAGAAATTGGTAATTCGCTTACATGAATTTCGGTAGAATAAATTTTAGGAAATATAGAGTTTGGAGAATATTCTTACACCCCATAAACGTGACATCGATATCTTATTACAGTTCAATTTTCAATTTAACATACGTTCTAAATCTAAATTGGTCGTAAACTACTGATTGGAATAGTGCAATTTTCAAACAAATTGTTTTAGTAATCAATTCTAATAACTAATATTCTATTTTATAAATCTGAATCGGTTCAAATTTTACAGATTTCAAATCATCGGCTTACTTTTTGCTACTGTATCAATTATTCTTGACTGACAATCAATCAAAACGGGAGATCGCATAGCAAATAGGTAGTAACTGATATTAAATCTCTCAATTTTTGACTGTTTTAGTTTCAGAAAATGATTACTAATTTGCTTAAAAGTATTTCAGTTACACTAATTCATTTGGTTAATGTTTAAGTACTACTTCAAATAGTATAAGTTGAACTAGTACTGATTGAATTAGTAAAAGACTACTAATTACCGCTAGAAATACTCACCAAAGCACTATTTCAATTAGCAGTTTCCTAATAATTCAGATTTAAGAGTATTTTAAAAAATATAGTTCCATTTCAGTAACTATTCAATTTTGCAGTTTGTTATGTTTAATTTCCCACATTTTATATATAATTATGCAGCAACTATGGGCTGGAATTTCCGTAACGTGACTCATCAATTTATTACTTCATGTTTTGTTCCTAATTTGAAGCCCTTTCTGGCATAACGAAATTATAGGGTCTCACATCAGGGTCATTTTCTTATTCTTCATTGAAGCACCAATTTCAATATGAAATATGATATCAGAATTGATGAAGATATTGCTCGTTATATTGATTAATACGACTATGTCTACAAATTATTATTGGCTGATAAAAGGGTTCATATCCAATTTTAAAATAGATAAATTCAGGTGTTACAATGTTTTGAAATATACTTTCAGATACGCTTTTATACTAAAATATATCAGCAAGATGGAAAAATATAAAACATGATTTGAAACTTTTTTTTTCTAATAAATATTTTCGAATTGAAAAAATTCAATATATTTTATTTCTGATCGCAGAACGTTCTAAATTCTTTCTTGAATACTACTCTAGATAAGAAAACTATGACTATTGTGAAATGTTATTATTTCCAGACGACTAAATTAAATATCACCAAAAACTGTATTTATTCACAAATTAAAAACTATATTACCAAAAAATGCATTTTTTTCGTTTAAAAAGTATTTATTCATTGAAGGAAAAATATAATGTCACTGATTTACAATCGAGATGTTTATTCCTATTTCAAAAACGAAATATCATATTATATTTATTGTAGTGCGTACAGTGTATATAGTAACCAGTATGTAAATACTGTAATAATTGTCTGTTCTATTCGCAATTTTAGAATACCTTCTCAGATAGAAATTTCTACCGTAATTTTTCGGTACTTAGCTGAAGTTTGATCCCAGGTGGAAAAGTCGGAGACCAGACAGTTTTTACAACCGGCGCAGTATTGTGCCAGTTGTAACCAAGGAGTGATGCCAGTACTGCCTGCCAATACTAAGCCCAAAATTGGCGCAGTACTGGCGCAGTATTCTCTGGAAGCACTGGTGAAACTGGTTTACTACGGGCGCAGTACTGATTATTATTACTGGTCAAATACCGACAAGTGAGTTATGCCAAACTTCGGTACAGTACTGGCTTAATGCTGGCAATAAACACAATCCAAATACTAGCTATCTATCGACATAGGAATCTCATTGAGAGTTGGCGCTTAACTAGTTTACTACTGGTGCGGTACTAATTATTATTACTAGCAAAATACCGACAAAGGAGGTATGCCAATCTTCATCACAGTACTGGCGTAGTGCTGGCTATAAACAGAATCCAAATACTGGCTATCAATAAACATAGGCATCTCATTGATACTTAGCGCTCAACTGGTTTACTACTGGTGCAGTACTGATTACCAATACTGGTCAAGTACCGACAAGTGAGTTATGCCAAACTTCGGTACAGTACTGGCCTAATGCTGGCTGTAAACATAATCCAAATACTAGCTATCAATCGAAATAGGAATCTCATTGACAGTTGGCACTCGACTGTTTTGCCACTGACGCAGTGCTGATTATTATTACTGGTCAAATACCGACAAATGAGTTATGCCAAACTTCGGTACAGTACTGGCCTAATGCTGGCTGTGAACATAATCTAAATACTATCTATCAATCGAAATAGGAATCTCATTGACAGTTGGCACACTACTGGTTTACTACGGGCGCAGTACTGATTATTATTACTGGTCAAATACCGACAAGTGAGTTATGCCAAACTTCGGTACAGTACTGGCCTAATGCTGGGAGTAAACATAATCCAAATACTAGCTATCAATCGACATAGAAATATCATTGACAGTTGGCACACTACTGGTTTACTACGGGCGCAGTACTGATTATTATTACTGGTCAAATAACGACAAGTGAGTTATGCCAAACTTCGGTACAGTACTGGCCTAATGCTGGGAGTAAACATAATCCAAATACTAGCTATCAATCGACATAGAAATATCATTGACAGTTGGCACACTACTGGTTTACTACGGGCGCAGTACTGATTATTATTACTGGTCAAATAACGACAAGTGAGTTATGCCAAACTTCGGTACAGTACAGTAGTTGGTGCTTAACTGGCTTACTACTGGTGCAGTACTGATTATTATTACTAGAAAAATACCGACAGTACTGCTTTCAAGTTCTAGACCAGTACTGGCTGCCAACTCCCAGCCAAGTTATCATTCGGGGTCTAGCCAATACTACGCCAGTATACATGGTGATATTGCACCATTACCCTGTCAGTACCAGAAATCCGAAGACGGTACTGGCGTTATACCGCGACAGTAGTAAATTTCCACCTGGGATCTAGCAACAATTTGATAAAATTAAGATAAAATTTGAGAAAATTCAGTTACTTTCTAGAAAATTTAAGAAAAAATATCTTAATTTTCAACTAGAAATCGATGAATATTTTGATACCTGTATCCCATTTTATAAAACTTGCAACAGAAAAATGTTACGTTTTCGCTAATTGAAATTTTATGCAGTTACATGTGACAGAAAATTGTGTTACGGTTTTGTAATTTTAAGATGAATTTGATAAAAATTCTATCCCAATTTGGTAGTTTTATTATTCGAATAGACTATTAAATTGTTAAAAATATTATTAAATTTGTATGTTAATAGGTAAATTTGTTTTAATGTAGATGCATTCTAATTTTAATATACCTATATATTTATAATTGTAATTAGTATACAAAATATCAAAACTATTGCATATCTATATATTGGAATTGATACATTCATAGGTTTTGTTTGTTGTCATATTAAATTTGACATAATTTTGTATTAAATATGATATATTTTTGTATTAAATATCACATTTTGTGTTGAATTTAACACATTTTTTATGCAAATGAGTTCACATAATGTATATAAAGTTTAATACAGTTTTCCCCAAAAGTACAAAAATGTTTTTAAATTTTCACGTCAAAAATATAACGTAAAACCCTATGATACTTGCAGTATTATCAAGTTAACGTATATTTTAGGATAAATTAACTAAAACTTTTGAAATTAATCTTAAAATTACAAAAAAGTAAGAAAGTCTTGTGTACAGTTTTGTGAAACAAAGACAAATATTTCTAACAATATGGAAAGTATCTGATAGCATATTTTTTTCTTCCCGTGTATTCAATGTAAAGTTAAAAAGTGTTCTAATTAATCGTTTGTTCTTTTTCATAATGTGGTACTTTGGATTCCTAACATTATTCCTCTAATGGTAAAAGGTTCTGTATATTTAAGTTGTTTTCGTTCGCTTTGTTTTTTTTAACAAAAAAGTGCTGATACAAGAACTTTGACGCGTAAAGGCGCCTATCCTACAA
Organism: Diplolepis rosae; assembly: GCA_030998225.1. Classification (NCBI taxonomy): domain Eukaryota; kingdom Metazoa; phylum Arthropoda; class Insecta; order Hymenoptera; family Diplolepididae; genus Diplolepis; species Diplolepis rosae. The sequence continues at coordinate 412,852 of JAPYXD010000275.1, forward strand.
AGTACAAGAGTTTGCGTGACGCCCACCATCGGGTCGTTGATTGTTTGAACAAAGCATTGGGATGAGCACCTGCCCGCGTTACCACTTGACGTGACGCCAACCATTACGTTAGAACCACTTAATTATAATATCGCTTGGAATTAAACTGTGCTTGGCGCGAGCTCGTACTTGTACTGTAATTATTGCCGACTCTCGTTATTGCTCGTAAAACGAGACTAGATTATGCTATATCTCTCCACCATGCGCTCGACACGATTTCTCCAAAGCACTGCTTTCAACTCAATTTTAATCGCGACCAATAAAACTCGAATTCCACGATTATAGGGGAGATTTATCAAATTCGCTTCCTAGAAACATTTTACGTTTAAGGGGATCCACCACCTTTAATATTTTTACATTCTCATCATATGAGAAGGTATTGGTTTTATGTGAAAAATGACTTTCGAAATTTTCATCAAATCTTTACGTTTTGAGACCCCCTGAGTCAGAAAAAACGGTTTTTACGAAAGTGTCTATCTGTCTGTCTGTCTGTCTGTCTGTCTGTCTGTAGTAGGTCGTATCCGGCATAACTCTGGATAGAATTATCAGATTGAATTGAGCTTTGACTCACTTTATCGGAGCCGAAAAAGCAAGGACAAGTTCGTTAACCAGCCACATCCAATCAAAATTGAGGGATTGAGCACTACTTTTGTGTTTTTGAAAATAACTTTTTGAAAAAATCAAAAATTTCAATACTGGTTTTTGATAGTGCTCATAAATCTCTACAAATTATCCTGATAACATTTTTTGATTAAATCAAAATTAGAAATGTTACAGCATATTAAAACTTGAAGAAAGTCAATATCAAAATTCCATTTTCCAGTTAAATTATACGAGATACGAAAAAACGTTATGATACAATATTATTTTCTACATAAAGACCTACAAATTTGAATTGTAACATTTTTTCATAAGATGCATATTTTTCTTTTTAATTTAAAAAAAACTATTGAAAATCCAAAATTCAATTTTTTAACAATAATATTTGAAATAGGAAAAAAACGTAGGAATACAAAGTTGTTCGTTTCAAAAAGATCTACAAATTTTGTCTCACACAGTTTCTGAAAAAACATATATTTTTCGTTTCAATTCCAAAAAATACGATTAAAATTCAAGAATTCCATTTTTTAGACAAAATATATGAGATACATAAAAAACATTTAGATGAAAAATTATTTGCCTAAATGAGGTCTACACATTCTTATTAAGAAATTTTTCGACAGGATGTATATTTTATGTTTTGATTTTTAATATTGAAAAAATTCGATTTTTTTCACTAAAATATGTGAGATACGAAATAAGCGTTCAAATTGTGGGCATGATTCCGCTCGAACCAGTTATCTAAAACACAAAAAGTAAAAAAAATATTATTTCTGTTTATGTTGTCGAGGTACTGACGTAGCATTTTGACGAAATTTTAAAAATTGAAGAAATGGCAGTACTTTTCATAAAAATTAATCATTTTCATGCTTTTTTCGATATAATATATGCTGTAAAATTAAAAAAAAAAGATTTCAAAAAACCGCTACGTGGGTACCTTCAGTTATCTCTATAAATGGGTCAGTTAAAATTTCAAGTCAATCTGTTAAGTAGATTTTTTTCAATCCTGCCCACAAATTTCAAAAACATGGTTTCTAGAAAAACGCGTTTAAAGTTTGGAAACACAACAGAACTTTGTACATTTGGCGCCATGTCACACTTTAATTAGGTTGAATTCATGAAAATTGCTTATGGACATCATTAGTCATATCTTAAAGATGCAAAAAATGTCAAAAAAAAAAAATCGATTTTTCGAAAATTTTACACAGGTGGACCCTCTTAAGTAAATTGAATTTCCTGTTTCACTTAAATCAATTGCCATGATTCTTTTTTTATTTTGTTCCTTATAATGCGTAGCAAATTTTTGGGTGTGGAAAATAAAGTAAGATGACTAAAAAAAGTTACAAATAAAATATAAATATTCCAAAACATGATAAAGAAAATGTTGTAGTCATTTTTTTAGCTAGAGTGCTTTTCATTCCAAAAAATATTGATAATATAACAAAGAATAAGTAGGCAATTTTGTTCTCTTCCTCTTCAAGCTGGGCAGACTTCAAAAAAATAATATATAAATAAACTATTTTGTGTAAAATGCTAATTTTCGTTAAAAACACGTTATTAGTAAATTGTAGTAACTTTCAATTTTATTTATTTTGCCAGGAAAAATTAACAGATTGACCTGAAAATTTACATACATACTCAGAAAAGTATAGAGAATATAAAAATAACACTTTTGGAAAATGTCAAAAAAAATAAAAAATATACCAATTAAAGGTGGCAGCTTCCCGTACACTATTGAAATTTTTATTAATTTGAATAGACTTTGATTTATAAATGGCAAATTAAAATTGATAGCTTTGTATATTATAAAAATTAATAGACTTCCATATTAAATTTAATGACTTTTTAATCAAAATATATTAAAATCAGCAAACATTATTAAAATATATACAAATGGGTATTAAAATTCAAATAAAAGTTTATATTTTTTAAGATGAAAGTATTTTATATTTAATATATGTTACTGAATTTGGCCAAAACATCTTACCATTAATATTTTCTTTATTGCTAAATTAGAATGAACTCTCTAAATCTAAATTTGTGAGAAGTGAACCACTAATTCAATTCATTAAAAATGTCTACTAGTTCCCTAGGAACGGGCGTCTGAGAGTAAACTGAGAGTAAACTGAGAGTGTACTTTCAGAATACTCTCAGAATGCTCTTATGTATTAAACTCCTATTGGAATTGCTTAAATTGCGCGATTCATATACATAGAACATTCACAAGAAAGTGAAATGTCGCTACAAAATGCATTTCTAACTGGATTTTCCAACTGAAAATCTTAGTCGAAAACTGAAAATCCAACTGGATCTTCTGGCTAGAAATCCTAGCTAGAAATGCAATTGGATTTTCCAGCTGGAAAGACCAGTTAGAATTTCGAGCTGGAAAACAAATTGTACAACCCCGGCTGGAAATACCAGTTAAAATTCCCAGCTGGAAAATCCAGTTAGCTTTCCAGCTGAAATTTCAATCCGGATAATGCAGTCAGATTTCAGTTGGGTTATCCAAGTGGAAAGTTTAGTTGGATTTCCAGCTGGTATTTCCAACTAAACTTTAGACCTGGAATCCAGTTAGATTTCAGCTGAATTTTCCAGCTGGGAAACCCAGTCGAAATTTCCAGCTGGTAAATCTAATTGGATTTCCACTTGTGTTTTCGACTAAGATTTTCAGTTGGAAATGCATTTTTTTAACGCCATTCCACTTTCTTGTTAAAGTTATATGTATGTGAATCGCGCAATTTAAGCAATTCCAATAATAAATTAATCATAAATATTAAAAATGTTCAATAAATCAAATTAGTGTCTCACCTCTGCTAAGCCAGATTTAGAAAAAATAAAATTGAATCTAATTAAATTAAAAAAAGCTTCATAAATACTATCTAAAACCAATTAATTGAGGATTTTAAAGTAGATATACATGCACAAATTTAATTTAAGACGATTTTGAGGTTAGGTTGAATCCTGTGACTAATTTGTGACTAATTTACCACAGAAATTATTATCAGCATACTTAAGTCTTCATGTTTTATCTCTAAAAGTTAAAAGCGTTGAAAGGTGGAAGATCAAATTTTATGCCTTTTAGTTCTTAAACTATTTATTAATGTTTGAAATCATTTAGTCATAAAATATTTAAATTTAGATCTGAGTTACAAAAGCTTCAAAATACATTTGTTTATATCTATTTGATTTGAATCACAGTTCTCAGGCATTAGATTCTCATACATGATCATAATTCATGTTACAATCCGGTTGCCGCCCATTGACAAATTTTTATAGGAAGATTAGGGAATCGTTGGAATCACACGCTGTAACTGGGGTGTCAAATGTCATAGCTCATCCTCAAACCAAGCCGGATTAGTAAGAGATACATAATGGGGGGTAAAGAGCCAGTATGAGAAAATTAGTAATGTACGTCGTGTAATCCTGTTCGTTGGAAGATAAAACGCAGTCTCAAATGGTTCATCCACGTGACAGGAAGCGTGTTGAGAATTATGCTACATCCCCGACTGACTCTTCGCAATAGATCATTAAGGGTGTATTATGAAAAGACACCAGACAGACAAAAGGGACCTGATCTCTTTTACGAAAGGGGATGATTCAATCAATTGAATCGCTTCTCGTTTTCGTTCAAGTTTTGTCTGCTCTTAAACGATTTAGGCAATTTGAACAAATTTATCGGTTATAACGGATTCTTATTTATTTTTAATTTTTCGATTGAACATTTTATACTTGTCATCAAATTTATTTGTTTATAAAATCGCCCGTTTTTTTTAGCCAAAAATTAAATTGATTTCTAATAAACCCCATTCGACAACTGAAAAAAGAGCGTAAATTTCATGATGTTCGCGACTTGCTCGCGCGTTGAAATATGTTCCGCAAGTGATACGGACGATATTTTTTGTTCACTGTATACCGAACGTTAGAAGAGTCGATGTCGTTTTGCGTGCGGAAAGTTGATTTTCCCGCACTAGTCCGGTAAAATTTCAAGTGTGCGGAAAATCAACTTTCCGCACGCAAAACGACGCTGACAAGGCTAACTTTTGGTGTACGGGGACAAAAATATTATTTTCTTACAACATTTTTCTATAATGTATATTATTAAAAATTAAAATCATTATTAATTGTTACATAAACGTAGGATAAGTCATTCCTAATTTAGAGTAATGTCGACATTTGTGACTCATTGTAGATTTTTTTTCATTTTCAAACTATTGCACTGTTTTTAAATTGTTTCTTAATTTATTGAGAGTTCGGGTCTTTCGATTGCTGGTCGGTGGCAAAAATTTCGAACTCAACCACCTAATTTGAAATTATTTATTCAATTAAAATTAAAAATATGTGCACTTGAATATTTCGTGTTGATCACCCACATTTTGGTGTTGGTAACTGAGTATAATTTCCAATATTACTCGTATGTTAGAATTATTTGGGAATTTCTACATGGAGAAAAATGGATATTGACCCATAATATCTAGATATTCAGGCACATATCAGTAGCATTCAACTATGTGACAAACATTTAGATATTCTACTTCAATGCTTGCAGATATTGAAAAAAAAGATATTAACCACCAGTATCTCAGATATTGAGCTTGATAATCTCAGATATTAAAAATGAATATTTCAACTTAATTAGATGAGTTTGAAAGTTTTGTCACTGCCTACATTATCGGTGGATCACTAGTCGCGTATCAGATAGGATACGTTGTCGACAGGTGTATTCAAGATACTAAACTTCTGAATATCCTCGTTAGTAAACTTGAATGTCTGAGGTACTAAAGTTGAATATCTCAGATATTTAACATCAATATCAGGCATACTGAAAAGGTAAGTTATAGATGTTACAGCTCAATGTCTAAGATATTCAAAAAATTATTTTAAAGGTTATAAAATAACTACATATTCAGTTTTTAGAAAAAAGTCAAATTATATGTTATTTTGTACATAAGTATAAAGTAGATTTATACATCGCTCTCTGTTATTATGTATATTTTACTACTTTTTTAAATAATACCGATTGAAGATATGCACGGAAATTTTTCATGAACTGCATTCTAGGTCCTGATTCTGGAATAAGACGTATAATTTCTACTTCATCTAACAACAAAAATGCTTCTTCGTCGACTTCATTATCTAAAATGTAATTATAAGTATCATGTCAAAATTTTGTACAAAAATAAAAATGGAATTTTATTCGTTCTGAAATAACGAATAAAAGTGTCCAATTTAAAGAATTTGAAAATCTTTCTGTGGAAAAAGAGACGCTTTCAACTGTTCATCTAATTTGAAAAGTCGTCAAAAATGATCAAAAGTATAGACTGAACGAAAATTGTTACATATGTGATGAGCTTCTAAATAACAAGCTTCGATAAAAATACGAAAGCATTTATCCGTTACGATTCACACTTTATTGAGCTTCAAGAATGAAAAAAAAACTTTACAGAAATTACCTTCAAAGGCCTTGATGGTGGAGTCTTTACAATTCCAACTCTTCAAAAGCGAAGTCACACCAGTTATTTGTTCTTTTCTGTAAAAGTAATATAGGTGTTTGAACAAAATTTTCATTATCTGGCATGTCTAAAATTAATTTAATGTTCTTGTTATAAACTTAAGCTTAACGATAAGGTTAGATTTCATTCTCGGCTATAAACCACATACAGAGAAAATATATAACTTATATGTTTTACTTATACTGCATCTCAAGTTAAAGACCCGATCACTTCTATTCCATTAGAAACACTTATTAGAATTTAAGGAAACTTTAATAATCTTTCAAAATTTATCTTTCCGGAACGCTGCAAGCATTCACTTAGATTTCGATGAGAGAGAAAAAGTGATCACATGACCTTTATATATATGCGCGCGCACTTCATGCTTCAATATCTAAACTATTGAATTTGAATATCAAATATTACTTCTCGGAAAAATCTTATATGTTGAAAAAAAAAATTTCAATATTGCGTGTCAATATCTAGATATTATGGATGAATATCTCCTATTTGAATATCTAGTTTTCAATATCCATTTTTCTCCGTGTATAGTATCGTTGGTAAAAGTAAAATTTAAATTGTATTTTTCTTTGAAAGTTTCCATGATGTCATGGCTAATAACACTCAGGTTTCCAGTATCAGATCCAAAGTAAACTGATTCTTCATTTTCAATAATATAGTACATTTATAAAATATTTATTTTTTGATAATCGCTTTCTATTAGTAGGAAACTTAGAATTTTTACACTTAGAATCGAAGTTTAAAGTAATCGGCACAGTTGTGCCAGTTATATAATGAAATAGAATAGATTTTTTGGTGGTTTGGAATGATATTGGTTTGACTATCTTGTCCAGGGTGTTTTCAGCCCTTAAAAGTGCCTTAGGGACGACATTGGCCGGGTAAGCTGAGCACGCGTAGGTAACCGTATAATATGTAGATTAAGGGTGTCAGGGATCAGATATCCAGGGCATTTAATGATGCTGTTCCTGTCAAAACACACAGTAGAGCCAACTGAGGGTATAATATAGATAAATGGCCCCATAGAGAGGGTGTTGGGGTTACGTATCGCGTGCACCCTCGCTTCGCTATTATTTGTCACAACTGAGATGGTGCCATCTCGTCTATATGTAGGGTCCGCTTTTAATATGAAAGACACAAGTGCCCTAAGATTTGCGCGTAACTGTGTAAACAACGACTGGTTGAGAACCGTGACACTGCCAGAAAAATAATACCAGTCTGCTGACAGTATTGCGAGTGTTAAATCCCGTGCGGAACTAATCGATCCTTTTAGGCTCTCGAGTATGACATATTAAAAAAAACGACCTTTTATAAAAGGGCTTTAGAATTTGAAAAAATTACGATCAATGGTCAATAATAGGGAATTAAAAATAAAATTCTATTACTCCTGTATATTTTTGAGGATAAAAAATAATAGCTTTGTTTCTATTTTGCAGATCAAAAGTTCGGCGGAACGGAAAAACGTGATGGAACGTTCACTTCTTGGTGAGTCAACATTTTTCAAGTTTACTTTTTTTTGTCTTTGTTGGAAAAATAAGCAATGTGCTAATCATGTAAAATTGGCAATCTCGGTCCGAGTCTCGACAGAGGCAGATTTTTTCTCGTTCTTTAAGGGAGTCTTCTCCTGTAACACCACATTTTCGAGCCCTATTTTTGAAAAATGATTACGTGGAAACTACAAATGATTTTGAGATGCGGTTTTCACGAATGTTTTGTTTATTCTTAAACTTTGAACACAGTTTTTAGTTGATAATAAAAATCACTCACGTGACTTTCATTTGTCCTTGTCCAGGCCCTTGTCAAAAAATTCCAGGGCACATTGGGTTAACGTTTGTAGCTTTTCAGATAATCTGAAACAAAAATACCGCAAAAACTATTCTTTGTTATATCCTTAGCTATAATCAGATACAAAATTTTTCAGAAATCAAAAAAATTCACAAAATGGCAGGTGTTTGAAAAAAAAATTATTTTTACTCTTTTTTTGTTTTAATAATAGCCGTAAAAATATCTTGGATCAAAATTTTCAAAAAAACTTGTGTCTATAGTGACATATTTCCTGGAGGTAAAAATGAAAAATTCGACTTGATAGGTTCAAAGGTTTTTCTAAAAACGTTCACCCCACCTTAAAAAATACAACTTTTGGGAAAACGCATTTAAAGATTTGCAAAGTAAAAAAAGCGACTTTTTGAAATTGCTACACGATACGACCCCCCTTAATTACTGTCTGATAGAGTTAAAAGATTTCGAAAGTCCTATTTTTTTAAAATTCCAAACGTTAAAAAAAGTTAAATATTAGATTTTAACATTTGCAATAATCTTGTTCTTTAATTCCGGCAAATAAGATGTATCACAATTTTTGTGCAAAATCCTATTTTAGAAACGCTCCTAAAATTTCTAAATTAGATTGAAATTTTTAAAATTAACGACGCATCACACATCTTTGCGGGCATGTGATATATTAATGAAAAAATTTTTTTTTTTCCAATCGTTATAGGTATTAATAATAAATTATAACGGAAAAGAATTTTCCGCACAATGTTCGGAATTTTGTAACGCGCATGAAACATTTTCGAAAAATTGTTATGGTTGCTCATTTGATCGCTAGCGGACTACCTTAAATAATTTTTGTGTGTTAACATTTTTTCTAACGAAAATAATTTTCCCTCTCAAAAAATATCATCAATAATAAGATAGCAAGTTCTTAAAGTATACTTAAATTTATTTTCCCAGACATCTGTTTTTTCACTAGATAACTACCTCAAAAACCATCTTGAGTCACTAGTAATACCAAACAGGAGCGTCCTCTCACAGTAATAGGGAAACACAAAATAAAAAACAGGTTTGCGATTTAGTTATTTCAGATGATATAGGTAGCAATCCAAAAAGGAGGTAAAAATCGGTGACAGGAAAAATTCATCAGTTAATGGATTAAGCAAAAAAATTGCCAGAAACAGTGGGTTATAACTAGGCTGTATAGTATTACTCCTCCTGGAGGCTGCGGGACCTTGTCGCTGGTGGAGGAGCTTGTGGCCCGGCGCAGATACCTACCAGTGACTGCACGGGATCCCGTTAAGTCGGGCAGTCGCCATGTGGTTTGGGTATACCCCGAGAGGACGTATCGGCGTCCGTACCCAGCGATAAAAAGCGGGGACCGGACATTGGCCCGGTTCCGACAAAGAAATAGCCCACGATCGTTTCCGTATAGAATCCCACCGGGAGTGCCCCGATGCCGAGTGGTGCTTTTTTGGCTCATAAGGGGTGAGGATAATGTGAGTCTAGCTCTGCCGTGTGGTATCTGTCATGCGGAAAGAGAAGCCAGCCCCGTTAGAACTGTAATCAGGAAGTGTGTAATGAACACAGACGTTGGAGTCTGTACCGCTCCGAACGGGTCTTGTCTGCTTGTATATTCTGGGACGGGCTAAGTGGAGGCTGGGCCTCAGGGAACTGCAGTAGGACTACAATTCAAGTGTACATCGGCTCTCAAATATTGCGACCTGCTCTGCTATGCACTATGTTCTGGTAAAGAACTATATGGAGTAAAAATAAATTTAGAGGGAAAGAAGGAGACAGAGGTTCCTTTGGGAGCTGATGGATAGGAAAACATCCTTCAGCTTCTAAAGGAACAAAGTAAAATGATGGGAAAACTGGTCAGAGACCTTAAAATTATTCAGGATGGAATGCTGTAAAAGCACATTGCCTTCGTATGTTGATGTCACCAAGGGGCAGCCTACCACAAAGTGGAAAGACTGGGTATTGGTGAGAAGCAAGCAAAAATAGGAGAAGAAGGGAAGAAACAAAATATGAGGGCGCAGGAGGTGATAAAGAAAGAAAAGGAAGAGGAGATGAGAAAGCCACCGATAAGCTTCCTCGCTTGCAATATCGGGCAATCCCATCCGGGTGTCGGTGCAGGATCGACTTTCGAAAGGCAGGTCCAGATTAGAAGTTATCCAGGCAGTGGTGGGCATTGCCATGAATGCAAAAAAAGAAACTGCTAGGCGTAAGTGATTCTCGGCGTGAATCAGCATCTACATACGAAGCGCGCTGAGACATAGGGATTCTAGAGGATCAATGCGAGTCTACGACCATCGCTTGACCTGCAAGCGATAGTTAGTTGAATGAGGTCTGCAAATGACCCTGGAGAAGGCCAAGGCTTTGCTAGTCACTGACAGGAGATCCTTCAAATAACCGAATATTGTGCTAGGCAGACGAGAAGTCGCGCGGAGTAAGAGCACCATGTGCTCAAGTCTGAGAAGTTTCAGAAGCATATCGAGTCCTTTATCACACAAGACATAAGGACTAAGGATCTCGATGGCCGTTTGGGTTAAAAGAAACGGGTAGGGCTAGAAAGAAAATTACCATTGTAGCCTGTACCCCTAAGCGCGTGCTAGTGGTATCTTGGTCCGCAGATGCCAGGCGCATGGCTGAGGGAATGGTTTCGGGTTAACGGATGACGGAAGAACCGAACGCCATTTGAAGCAGAAACCCACCGCTTACGATGTTTAAAATCGAAACGAACTACTTCTGCAGGTGCTTCCTTGTTTTATAGGCATTGCTAAATAAAACTGAATGTGTCATTAACATTTTTAATTATTTTAAAGAGATGAGTCCTATTTACAATGATTTATATTTGGCAAACTTCTTTATTTTTAAGCTTTCGTTTTCAGTTCTATATCATTAATATTTAATATAACGATCAAAAAGAATTTCCATGTTCTGATACTTTTGGACAATGTTTTCACCTGTTTTCAAGGGTTGAACGAGTTCTTTGATCCGGACTCTCAATTTTAAGGATCATTAGATAAATTTTACATAAGTAATTCTTATTTTATTGTCTCAAAATACTAAGAAAGCTTTCCGCTTTTAGCAGATCGACAACCATGTATATTGTATATTGTTAAAAAACTATTGAGAAATAAACGGATTAAAGGAAACATTAAAAAAGAAGATTTATTTATTCAGAATTCAGATGTGAACAGCAATCAATAGTCTATGGAGTTGTCAGATTTAGATTTCTCTAGGACGGCTGTCATGTGGCGAGAGTCATTCTGCTACAAACAGCTAAACAAATGTAAATATTGTGGGTATCTTTAAAACCATTTAATCTCTTTCTTTTTTTGCGTTAAAGTATTTTAAAACAGACAGTCTTTGTGACGAATCAAATTACTATCGCCTTTGGATGTGCGAAATTGTTGAGAAGAACGTATATGACTTTATTACTAATGCATATACTGAACGTGGATGCAATTATTTTCACAATGGTGGCAATAAAGATAGGGTGGACGTTTTCAGAAATGAAGCGGGAGTCACCCGATCTTTTATAATCGCAAAATAGACTGTAGTATTTTCTGAGGAACCAGGAAATTGTTTATTGGCCTCAAATTTAATTGATGAACATGGACACTCAAAACGAATAAAAAACTCGCTGGAGACGGTTATATGTAAAATTTTAAATTGCTTAGCACGCTTCAGAAAGCGTAATCTGAAAAAAATATGGGCATTGCATCTTGATGATACCGTTCCTGTTGTTCGAAAACCAGATGGTGAAGAGTATAAAAGTATGTTTTTACCTTATAGCAAAGTTTCTAAATTCAACAATGTCTTTAGAGGAGTTGATATTTCCAGAACACAATACTATAGTAATCACTCACTTTTTGAAAGACTATCGTGAATTTGCAGTACAAAATGGATAAAAATAGTCTACTTTCACGTTTATAGCAGTAGACTGGAGTTGGGTACTCATCCATGGGTTAATGTATGAATAGAATCGGAAACATTCAAACGTATCTCTAGATAGCATACGGCTGTGCTAAACATTTTTTTTTCATGTCCTAATGATACGGTGATCATTCATACTTGTTGACATTTTATGGATCGAGGAGCTGAGAATGTAGATAGGAAGTTTCCAGAGTATACTGGATGCAATCTTGTATAAGATTGCTTAGCACTTATGATACTCTGTAGAACATTAACTAAATTGGATGCAGTTTTTGAATTAACTGTATCAATCTACTCACACTTGATAAATCAGTCGCATATAGGGGACTGGAGAAGTTAAACAGCTTTCATAAGGCAATTTTTGCAGATCAAAAATTAATAACAAGTAATATTGACGTAGAACTGACGTTTGACTATGATGATGACAAGAATGGTATTCATTTCAATTCAAAATTCTTTTTTTACTTCTATAGCATTTTCCAAAGAGTCGGAAGTTCAAAACCTTTAAAGATTCAGTTTTGCGTAATCAAACGCATTTAGCGATTGCTGATATAATTCTCAAATTAAAAAAGTATACCAGCGAGTTAGTGCACGAAGTTAAAAAAAGTTGTATTAAAATGTTGTGAGGAAATGGAGCCTGTACCCACGAAATGAAAAAATTTGGGAAGAGAATAGAAGAGAAAGAAAGAAGAAAGCTCAAAGTCACTTAGAATGCCATAGTTTTTTAAAAAAGTACTTATTTGCAAAAGCCTTAACCTGACAAGAAAAAGAGAAGAGCTTTTGAGAAATTTTTTTTTTTATAAAAAACAAACAAAAGAATACCGACGATAAATAGAAAGTTCAAGACTTTCAGGTATCAGACGTAGATATAGTGACACTGAAAGGAGATAAATAAATTAATGAATATATCATTCATGCATGTACCATCAACGTGATGTAGATTGACATGGTATTTGTTACATGAAAACATAATATACCAGATACATCTTTGAAAGTAATGATGCGAAGATTACTAAAGCATTCCGATTGTACGACGTACATTTACCGATTTTAGGTGAAATTCTTATGCCCTACTTGTTCAACAATCACTGGCGTATTTCTCTGATGAACTATGATAAAAATTCGTTGAATCTGCTTTAACCATTTAGAGTAACGGAAACTAGATGTTAGTTTTAAATTGGAAGAAAGCAGAGTAAAAAGGAACTTTGAAAAATCCGTTTTAGAATTCCCACAAACATGTGCTTTCTATGACCTCTATTATGTTAAATGGAATAGGGGTCAATGTACAAACAATAGACCTTTTCAGACTGATGGTTTTAAATATGGAGCGTTTATTGGCTATTATATGCAGATTATTGGAAGTGATAATGACATGGAAATTACTTTTGATCCTATGTATTTCAGACGTAAAAACAGCTAAATTTCTCATCCAACAAGAGACTAACATTTATTTGTGAGTTTTTTTTCATCACTTAATAATCGCATGCTACTTTCGACTCTGAAAATGCTATAGAAGTGAAAAAAGAATGGTGAATTGATATGAATGCCATTCTCATCATCATCATCGTCAATCGACAGTTCTACGTCAATATTACTTGTGTTTGATATTACTTCTGCAAAACCTGCCTTATGAAAATTGTTTAACCTCTCTTATCGTCAATAAACAATAAGCAATCTAATAGAAAATAATATCTAGGATACTCTGGAAACTTCCTATATATATATATATATATATATATATATTCTCAGCTCCTACATGCATATAATATGAACAGGAAGTGTTAATGATCACCGTATCATTAGGAAATAAAATAATTTTTTGGCACAGTCGTACGGTATCTTGAGGTACGTTCCAATATTTATAATTCCATTCGCACAGTAACTCATGGATGAGTACCAGACACCAGTCAACTACTACAATTGTGAAGCAAGACCATTTTCATCCGTCTACACTACAAATTACAGATACAAATAGTCTGTTAAGAAGCGGCTGATTGTTGCTGTATGGCGTTCTGAAGATATTAACTCTGCGAAAGATATTGTTGAGTTTTGCGAAAGGGCTTAATACGATATAAGATTACACTATTCATCATCACGTTCTCGAACAACAGAACCGGTGGAACCACTTATTTTACGATCTACATAACATTGCTGTACTAATATGTAAATTTAATATGATTTGATTTCTATCTTAGAGCAATTTAAAATTTTACAATATTTTTAATACTGACAATATTGCATTTCGAAGTTTTTTCAAACTTCTGCATCTGCTTAAGATGACTAACAATCTTTATTTTCTGTCAAATCTGATAGAATATTGAATTCATGGAAAATACAGTGGAGGATACTCCACTTATTGTTCGTCCATATTCAAATCTGTCTTCTGCCATTAATTTCAAATGCTCGTCGCAAAGTCTAAAATTTGTCTAATGATCCTTATAATTAAGTCCAGATCAAAGAACTCGTTCAACACTCGAAAACGCGTAAAACGTTGTCCAAAAGTATCAGAACATGGAAATTCTGTTTGATCCTTATATACCCATTCCCCCAGCCATGCGCCTGGCGTCAGCGGCTCAAGGTACCACCGGTGCGCTTTCTTGGGGGTACAGGCTCTAATGGTAATTTTCTTTCTAGCCTTACCAGTCTTTTTAAATCATACACCCTTTCAGATCTTTAGTTCTCATCACTCGTGTGATAAAGGACTCGATATGTTTCCAAAAATTCTCAGACTTGAGCACAATATTCGGTTACTTGAAGGACTATCAAAGCCTCGGTCATTTGGTCATCTCCAGGGTTATTTGCAGACCTCTTTCATCTAATCATCGCTTGTGCGCAAAGCGATGGTCACAGACTCTCATTGAATCTTTAGTATCCCAACGTCTTCAAAGACACATACAGCGCATTTCGTATGTAGATGCTGATTTACGCCCAGAATCCCTTATGCTTACCAGTTGCTCTTTTTGCTTTCATGGCAATGCCCACCACTGCCTGGATGGTTTCTACTCTGGACCTGCCTTTCCAAAGCCGATCTGTTTCTCTGATAAACTGTTTCCATCTTGCATATGGCCCAGAATTCTTTACAGAATCGATTCCTGTAGCAGCTATCCCGTTGTGTCCAACAGACATAATGGACTTTGGCTCGGTGCGCCGCTGTATCCACGTGATACATGACCATACCCTAGGGACTGGTAAAACTAGGCGACCTCGGCTTGTTCGCGATTGCCGCAGTTTGACCATCCGCCCTACACCTACCTACCCGAAGGAGACACTGCGTCCGTCACTGCCAGCCGAAATACAACAGCCCTTAACCCCACTGTAGCGTTTGTAGAGGCAGCAGGGATGCTCAAGTCTGAACCAACCCAGTACTTAGGAGATTGTGGAGACCACCTTCTCTTTTGTCATCGTCTCATTGAGGTTTCTGAATTCGAAGGACCTGCTGACTAATACTTCATCATTCCGGGACATTACACCCCTTTTTGAGGCCAAGAAAGACCTCTTCCTTCCTTGTCCTCTGGTGGATAGGAACTCGAGTCCTGCTTACGAGAATTCAACCCGCGCCATTATTTCCTTTATAATGTCAACGTAAGACTGACCGACATCCTAATCCGTCGTCCATCTTTATCAAAACCTGGCATACAAAGTGCTACCTAAAGACGCCAAGTGAGATCTCTGGAATACCGCGTTTCTTCTGGTAGCGAAGTTGGATTCCAGCTTCTTCTGGAACTCCATTCAGCTTTCCATTGAACCCTTTTGAGTCAATACTCAGAAAGAGGCTCCCGAAAGCTTCAGCAGCCACCCCAACACTTGATTTGACAGAAGCTGAGTTGTTTGGCAGCATCTTGTCCTGCATGATTTTCAGAGCCTTGCCCAGCTTTCCGTTATTCTACTTTGCTCCATAAGGAGCTGAAGAATGTCTTTTTATCCGTCAGCTCCCAAAGGAACCTCTGTCCCCTTCTTTCCCTTCAATTTATTTTTCCTCCATTTAGTTCTTTATCAGCATATCGTGCGGAGAGGAGCTGATCGGAATAGTTGAGAAAAGTGTATGCTCAAACTGTAGTCCTACCTCAGTTTCCTGATTACACTTCCTGATCACAGTTCCGAAGTGACTGGCTTCTGATCTCGCATGACATATACCACTTCGGTAAAGCATTAGCCTCACCCTCCGAGGGCTGTAAAATCACGAAAAATATCACAGTTTTTCTGTAATTTAGCGCAACATTACCGTAATATTTTTTAAATTTATATATTCTGAAACTAAAATCGCTAATGAAACGTCGCTATCTATATTCGTAATCTTATTGAACCCTTTTTGATTCGTAAAAGATGTATGTAAATTTGCATATGCCAGAGTAATTAACTAATAATTCATTTTGATATCAAAATGAGTGAGTTAGGCCTACAGGGGACCTCATGGGTGCTGTGGAAATGAGTGATAGATTTGATAAAAAATCATGAAATTTAAATTGAAGTAAATTGAAATTAAATTTGAGTAGAGGTTGCCGTGGACAATGTTCCTTAATTCGAGCACAGAGAGGCACCGTGTAGGCTCTAATATTTTTTATCTAGAGTATTAAAGGAGACTTCTCGGTAAAATTTAGAATATCTGAAGAAAGCTTTAAATTTTGATATAATTATTTTTATTTTAAAATTCATTATCGTCCCAGAGTTAAAAAATAACAATAACAAAATTGTTGTTTGAGCACAGTACCGTAACTGTAACGAGTTGCTTATTAGAAAGTAACTTAGTTAAGGGGTTACGCCACTCCTGAATTTTCATAAGATGTAAAAACAATTTTAAGTTTAAATGCTTCCTACTAGTTCCAAAAGTATAAAAAAAAACATTTATCGCAGTCTCAAATGTGTAAAACACTTCTCGACTCTTGACGTGAGTGTTGTCATAGATATAAAAAATATGCATTTTGAAACTTCAAATGCGTTTTTTTAGAAATAACGTTTTTGAAAATGCTGTACACAGAAACTCTTGCAATTTTCATCCGATTGTTCTGGAATTTTTATGGGATGTTAATAAATATATTCTTTATCAGGTGTCGTGAAGGTTTCCAAAAATAACAAATATATTTTTATACATAAATTAATAAATAAATTGAAACTTTGGGAAAAAAGCAGATCGAAGAAGCAGCAGATCAAAATTTTGAAAAACCGCTACGTCACCTGATAGTCATTAATGTTTAATAGATCACTGAATTTTTTTGTTGCAGTTGGATAAAAATTGTGGCAGCTACCATGTCCAACGTTTTGTACTCGGCATAGAAGACGTGGAATAATTAATAAGGACAGCGACATTATGCAAGAAATTTATAACATAAAAATTGTATTTAAATCTGAAAATAATGCATAATTAATTGCTGCATGTAAATTTACCTCCGGTTGCTTCATTTTCCGATGGTAAAATTCTCAAATTGAACCTCGTTTTCAGCTCTCAGGGGTGGCGTAACCCCTTAATACGTCTTAAACTTCTATATCATGGGTTTACCACTGAGTTTTTTGCCCTGAATCTTCATTTTTCTATTTTGACTGCATTTTTATTAGAAATTGAGGAAAAGAAGAGAACCAGAAAAAATTGTTTGATTGTGAATGTAGCGCATGACTGTCCTACGACATGAATAACTGAGTAGCTCAATTCTAAGTCTGATCCTCTGACAACTTTGTTGCTTTCCTTGGCCCTTTCTCCACCCAACCTCTTCCCCATTTGGTCATGCACTTCAAACTATTACTATAGTGCATCCTTCGGAGTTTCTAGCTTTGCGTCGTGGAGACACTATAATATTATCAGAGCATTGTGCTTGGCTAATTAGATGTACTAATGCAATTCCAGCTGATTACACATTCCGCTCGCTAATCCTCACCGCCCTGGGTTCGCCACCTTGTATTACCAACTCAGTCCACGTGGATTTCACAAAACTTTTCCTTAACTTTGAAAAAAGCCTTGTTCAATTCATTACCTCCCACCTTCCATGAGCCTTCTTTTCGGAATTTACAATATTTTAAATCAGAAAATTATTCAAATTTTTTGTTACACGGGATGTGTGTAGAAAACACGACGCATGCATGGTTGCGTATTTGATCAGAACAACAAAATTATTTGGTTGACTCAAGCGAAGCTTTCAACAAAATAAGTTATTCGAAAAAAATTAGCATTTTTATTACATCGACCATTTTTTCGTAATTACAACTAAATTTAAGTAAACCGAACAAAATATGATTAATAAAACTATTTTGTTGTGGTGATTTTATTTTCTTTTTTCAGTGTAGCTTATGAAAATTGATTGCCGTAGACCCTTTAATGGTGTTTGTTATTGGTATTATTTTTACAACCCCTCTCGTTCCCTTTTTCCGTTGGAAATTTTAAGGAGTGAACGTTGGACGTGTTCGATGCGGTGAGTCGGTAGGTCTTAAAGTTGTTCTTTCTTTTATTTTTTATTCTCTTTTCTTGGTATAGAATACATCTTGAAAAGAAGAGTATGAGTCAGGGGGCTGGTCAGCGGCAGAGATGGACCTCGGGGTTCGATTGGTCAGATGGGGTGCGCATGAGCCGTTGGGGGTGGATGAGAAACGACGGAAACCTGCAATATAACCTGAAGAAAGACTCGATCGGAGTCAGGTCACGTAATGTGCCTCCACCTCCTCAGCTTCTACTTTATAACTTCTATTAATCCTTTATCAGAGCCCGGGAACTTCGCGTTGGCTTCGGGTTCTTCTAATGAAAAATCCCTATTTCATTCGACTTGGGTTTCATCCGACGTCTCATCGTAATTCTGATGTTTATCCAGCTACCTATGCAGCATATCAACTCGTCCTTTCGTCAATTTCACCAAGTCAAACTTCAAATCTTTGAGAGTTATTCAATTATGCTATTATAAAAGGAAACTTATTTTATTAGATGTTGATTCTTTCACAAAATATTGAATTCCAAGTTTTTGATAATTCCACCCTTTTCTCAAATGTCTAGATCAATAAAGTATTATTAATTGGATGTAATTTCTTTTTGGATCATTTGATATGGGATAAATACTTCTTTGAACATTTCTGAACATAGATGGAAGTACACGAAAAATTACCGAATTCGTTCCGAAGTCAAGGATGTAAGAAAAATTAATAAAAATTATGGGCCTAAACGTTTAGAAATGTTATCGAACTTTTTTCGGGGAAATTAAAAATAATACGTCAAGTATTTTTGAATCCTTTACTAATTTTTCAGATGGAAATCTATTGGAGAATTCCGGAACACTGATTCGTATATTTTACAAACCACTTTAGAAAAGTGTGATGAATGAATGAATGAATTAAAAAAAAAATTCTTTTTTGCTAGAGAGTGCGGATTTGAACCTAAACTTACTTCTAACTATGTATTTCATTCCTAACGATTTGAGCCTCGCGTATAACAAATGGTACAAACAATCTAATAGAATCTTGGCCATGAGTAGAGAGCGAATGAGAGTAGTCTGAACTTGGCGATGGAGTATTGCTGGGGCCCCCCCGTTTTGCAGAGAATCTCTGTGGCAAAGCCAGCTGGTCTGCGCGCGCATGCCGGCCGAACGTGATGTCCTGCACCCCCCACTTCTTCTGAGCTGACGGTTCCCCGTAATACAAGAGCCCGCGTAGCACTCCGTTACCAAGTTCGGACTGCTCTCATCCGTTCTCTAGACGTAAGCTACAAAAACTATCTTGAGATGCGTCAAATGACGACTGCGCATCTAATTTTTCTGCTGAGTTCGGTAATTTTTACGATACAATAATCAGTTTTTATTTTTGAGCAATTATAAAAAGTCTTACGGAAGGTCTGTAAATTGCCTTGAATAGTTCGAGATACTTTTCTTCAAATCCTCGAATACCTATCGACTATTTCTCATATCCTCAACTTCGAAACCAATCCGATAATTTTTAAGGGGTTAGGCCACTCTAGAGGCAGACGAAAATAGGCATATTTTGTGGTTTTTTTTCAGAGGAACCATGAAATAAATCGATATTACAAAATGGGATTTTTATTATTGCAGTTTTGAGATAAACGCATTTAAAGTTTTAAGTAGTAGAAAATCATGATTATCATAATAATTTTGTACAGTTAATTACATTTATAATGAAAGCCCTATTTTGTAACCTCGTTTTATTTCATTGTTTCGATGAAAAAAAAATCACAAAATATGCCTATTTTGATCTGCCTCTAGAACAATGTTGCCACAGCTCCCGATTTATCGGGAAATCGTCCGATTTGTAGCCTCTCCTCCCAATATGCCGATTTTTCTGTCAAACATCCCAAATGTTCCATATTCTGATCAAAACCGGTATTTTTTAACTTTAAAACTATTTTTTTTTCTCATTTAGGTGCATGAAATATTAGTAGTTCTGTGAACCTCATGTCATATTTTTTTAATAAATAGTTATTCTGAACTTTTTAATTTAGATATTTATATTTTTTTATATCAGCAATATGTATATAGACTTTCTTCAACCACAAATTAAGAAAAAAATAGAAACAGAATTTCGAATTGCGTAATGATGGTTCTAAAAGTAGTCGTTAATTTAGTACTTTCTAATAAAAAATTTGAATTACCCTCCAAAAACAAGAAACAGTCCCGGGGCGTGATTGGTTGAAGGCCATAGTAATATCTAGTAAATTACACACATATTGTTTGAAAACTGAAAAGACATTTTTTAAACTCATTTTATGCTACGGTAATGAAAAGTCAATAATACCAGAGATTTTTCTGTCAAAAATTAATGAATATTATAAAATTTCGCGAATATTCATCAATCTCCGGACAAGTTTATAAATCTCCCAATGAAATATCCCAATAGTTATTTTTCGTCAGTGACAAAACTGCTCTAGAGTGGCCCTGCCCCCTTAAAAAACTAGTTTTTACCGTGTATTGTTTTATCAAAAACATCTCATTTCTCGAAGATGAATTTAATTATTTCGACTAAAGACCATATAATATCAAGGGTTCTAAAAATTTGGGACTCTAAAAGTGCAGTGTCTCTGTCAATGGGTTCCCCCTCGCTATCCAATCTCCTGGAAAATGAACAGAGAAGCTGTACCACGAGCTGTCACCGCGACATCTGCGCTAATTTCACACCGAGCTGACTGCGAGCAAGCGACTGGCCAGCCACCCACCCTGACCGCCAGCTTCCCTGTCAGACTGGTTGTTTTGCCAGTTGTGAGCTTTGTATCGCAAATAGGTACCGGGAGAGATTCAGACGAGTTTTTCTATCTCTACTTTCTCCAGGTGGCATTGTTCCATTCGCAACACGTGCCATTAAACCCTAGAAAGAGCCTTCCAAAACATCCAATTTTAATTATAAATCACTGAAAAGCAGTCTTCTAAAATATTCTCAAGACAAATGTTGGAGAGATAACGCAGATATTTTCAAAATGAACAATATTTTTTAGTATTGGGAGCATGTAACTACAAACATAAACTCAATTTCTTTAGCCTACCGTTATACTCAGAGAACAGTTTCTTCAAGGATGTAGTCTCGTGTCCACACGGAGAAACTCTTCATTGTAAAATTTAGTAATATTATATTTATTTTTACTAAATTCAATAGGAAACGAGGATATAACGTCAGTTTTTCAGAAATTACTATTTTCAATATTAAACTATGGAGTTACTAATAATATTGGAGAAAATGGTGAAATAATTGTACTTATGCCTGATAACAAAAGCGAGTTTTATTTCCTGAAATAGTAAAATCGTGATTGACACATCGAACGAATTATATTGAAGTAAACCTAATAAATGTTTCATTAATTCCTAAAAAAGAATGTTAAGTTTACAAAAGACATAGTAAAGACACATCTTCTGTCTAACCGAATTACCATAGTCTTTTGGAGATAGTGGAACCATATTTATAACTTTCCCTATCGAAAATAGGGAATAATTGCACCTCCATAATAAAAAAAAGTAATTCATTCGTAAATTTTACCATAGTTCTTATTAGGTTTTGAGAGCTACATAGAGAGAGTATTTATAAACACAGTTACATACTTACATACATATACACATACAACCGTATTAATATAAATAGTAATCATACCAATACACGCTCAAATACTAATTTAACGCAACTTAACCTAACCGCACAACGCACATATTCATAAACGCAACACAGTGTTATGTAGGGATGGGTGATTCTACTCGATTCTTTGTCCTACGAATCGATTTTCGGCGTATCGATTCTATTTTAACGAATAATTGCTCAGAATCGACTAACTCCTTTGGTTTGTGATTTTCTTTGCCTCTTCTATTCCAATTTCAACCAAGTAAGGGTGAGTAAAGAGTTCATGTTATAATAAATAATAATTACTTTAAAGCCATGTCTTTGACGTCTCTTTAGCCAATTATTTTCGCCTAACTTACTCATTAGTTAATAACTAAAATGAATTTTCTGTAGCACAATACATTTTTCTTCTGATGTATTTTCTTCTTCCTAACATTCAGTGGTCCTTTTGCTTTATTTATTCACTTGCCTTCCGTCGGATCAGCACTCCCTTCCTCCTTACAGTATAAAAATCAATGACTTAACTTTTTGATCATCATTTAATTTCATCAATATTTGAAATATTGTAATAATCACACTCTGCTTAATATAAGTAATGTAAGTTTATAATCACCAATCACTGTCACTTAATTTTTGTTAAATTTTCCTTTAGTTTTATTTTCTAATGAATTTCATCATCGCTTTAAATAAGCATTCATTTTTTATTTGAATACAGTCAAGACTCGATTATTTCAAGGCGCGAGACTCGTCTATTGCAAGGCCCGAGCGTTCCCCTAACCCCCACCTTTGCCGTATATGCAATACTGTGGTTGGGGCGTCAACCGATACTTTTTGGCAGAATTGTCCATCCCTAGTGATATGACATTTGCAATGTAGCAACTTTATTATATACTGAGCTGTCAAACTTTTACGATTTGTGAGAAGTTCGGTAGTCCCTCTGCTAGAAAAAATCGTAAGTTAGAAAGCCGCGAAATTTAAATGTAAAAAAATATATTACTATATCGGGTACCGACAAATAATCATAACGAGCGAATGGACCGATTCTCGGGTAATATCGGAAACGTTTGACGTATCTGACGTCACTCGGCAGTACATTTACTATTTCCAATGGGAATTTTGGCAACGTACTACTCCAATATATGAAGTATTCGATTGCAAAATATTCAAGTCTTTCTCTCTTTATTGTTCATTACTATTGACAATGGTAATTTCTCTAAACTATTTTGCAATTTATATCATTCAAAAGAGCAATTCTTGCATTGATAGTCTTACTTTTTGTTTACTACTGTGGGCAAAAACTAAGGTGAATTTTGTTATAAAATGAAAAATCTTTATTTATTTATCCAAATCAATTGCATCCCCTTTAAAGTAATCCCCTCCCGATATAATGCACTTATGCCAACGTTTTTTCCAATCGTCTAAACACTTGTTTAATTCGATTTCCGGAATTGCCTTTAAAACCTTCTTCTATTCGGCTTGTATCTCTTCAATCGTGTCAAAACGGTGTCCTCGGAGTGGTCTTTTGAGTTTGGGGAATAGCCAGAAGTCACACGGAGCCAAATCAGGCGAATATGGTGGTTATCGAACGATACGCGTTGAGTTTTTGGCGAAATGGTCACGGAGAACGAGTGCAGTGTGAGACGGTGCATTATCTTGATGCAAAAATAACGAGTTATCTGCCCAAAATATCTTTTAAAACTGTGTTGACTGATCTTCTTGAAGTGTCAATAGTATCAGCAAGGTTTCTAATTGCCAATCGACGATTTTTAAACACCAAATCTTAGATTTCCGCGACATGCTGTTCATCAGTTGATGTTTTTTCTCGTCCGGGGCGCTCTTTGTCTTCAACGCGTTCTCTGCCTTCTCTGAACATTTTATGCACACAAAATTTAATGCAACTTTTTTGCTTAACAAAATCAGACATTGTAAAAATCGAAAAAATCACTTTTAGTCGTTTAGAAAACACAAGCGTAACTATGCAACAAATTATGACATTGACATGAAATTTGGCACAGATGGCAGTAACAGTAGGGCCAACATAAAAATGAAAGAGTTTGCCCGAATCGGTTAGCCCGCGAAGTTGAAATTAAAAATTCACCTTAGTTTTTGCCCACAGTAGTATATAGGTATCACTTATTTCTAGTATCAATTTGCCATCAAAGATAATAATCTTTGCAACTCTCAATGGTAACATAGGTCTGCAAGGTTTTGTTGTTGAAAAGCTATGAGTCGTTTCCGGAGTAATTTTTGACGTAGAATCCAAATCCGGAATCAGAATCAGCCTATCACGTCAAGATTTTGAGATATTTGAGGTTATGTGCTCAAAAAATGGGGTTTTTCGCTACTTTTGAGGTAATTGCAGGGCGCAAGAAATTTTTTTGGCTTTTTTCTCAAATGTCATCATTGAGTACTACTCTTTCCCTTCAAAATGAGCTATTAAACAGTCACGAGCGATTTTTTTTCACAAAGATATGGCCATATCAAGTTTTGACATTTATCCGAACAACCTTATGAGCATTCACATTGACTCTTTGGTGCATACCGTTTTGCATTCGAAAATTTATCTTGAAAATTTGTGCTTGCGGGTTTTGATGGTCTCTGAATAAGAATTTACAGTCAGAAAATTTACATTAGAGAGCGAAATTTGAGAAAAAAACCAAAAAAATTTCTTGCGCCCTGTGCATAACCTCAAAAGTAGCGAAAAACACCGTTTTTCGAGCACATAACCTCAAATATCTCAAAATCCTGACGTGATAGGCTAATTCTGATTTCGGATTCGGATTCTACGTCAAGAATTACCCCGGAAATGATCTTTCGTTTTCCAACAACAAATACAAACCCATTATTTGCAGACCTGTGTAATTTATAAAGTTACACTATTTTTACAATTGATTCAGAACAGTACATTTCGTATCACGTGCGGAACGTTATACCAACGATCTTTTTGTTCGTTTTATATCGATAGTTAGCCGATTTGGTGTAATTTTGCGCGCGGAAAGTTGATTTTCCCGCACTAATGCAGTAAAATTTTAAGTTTGTTTTAATTTTTCGCACACTTAAAATTTTACCGCACTAGTACAGAAGAATTAACTTTCCGCACTTAAAACTATACCGACAAGGCTAACTTTCGGTGTACGGCGGACAAAACAAGAATTTCCTCCCATCACTATGGTAAATAAAACTAGTTTTGTTACTACACCCTCGTTTCCTGTTGTCTTTTAGTAAAAACAAATATAATAATACTAGATTTTAAGTAAAGAGTTTCTCCGTGTAAAATAAAAAAGTTATATTACAGAAACTATTACAGGAATTTGATCACGTGTTCTGGTTGATCCATGGCCTTAAATAAATATCTCGTTCAATAATCAGTTTAAACTCAATGTCTGTGATAATATTCGTATTCATTTCCTTTTAAAGTTCTATCCTTAGTAAAAGAAACTTCCAGATGAAAAAAAAATGTATTTAATACAGTCACTGAAACGCTTCTTTGAACAAAGTTCTAGAGTAGGTTTCCGGAGAGGGTCTCTGGCAGGATATTATCTTCGCGCTTCTGGAAGCAACAAATAAGCTTTCTGCGAGTTTGTCAATTCTGAACAAAGTCTAGGTGACGAATTTTGTTTGTTGGGGAAAGTGAAGAAGGATTGTAACTCATGGTGCGGATATGTAGTATGTCTATATATTGTACGTATATGTATGAAGGAACGTAGCTCGACCACTGCGGGTTCTGACGCATAATACACAATCGACAGGCAGACGATGGGAGGGTATTTTGTGCGAGGGGGTGAATCCACCCCCTTGAAGTTCGCTCGTGCCGCGCAACACAATATCGCGGCAACATAACTCTTCTCCCCTCGTTCATTCCCCGCAGCCTACCCCGGATGGCAGAAACATCAACCCTCACCCTCTTGCTCCTCTTCCGCCACCTCTACTAACGCCACACCACTGCCACCACCTCCACCTACACCCACACCCACACCTCCATTCCGCCCGCTTTGTTTCAATAATACTGTTTATATTGGAACGCGGAGCATTGATCTGTTTGCGCGGCGACCGCCTCGCCTCCCTCTCACACCGAAGATGGACATATTGCGCTTCAGAGTTTCAATGTTTCATGATTTCGATGTTTCGTGATCTCGCATTAGTAGTGATTATTGGCGAAAAATCAAGTTTAAATTTTTTTTAAGGGGATCCACCACCATTAATAGTTTTATTTTCATTTTTTGAGTTTCGACCTTTCTTATAATTTTTTTGATTAGTACATTTATTTAGAAAGGTTTTGTGTTTATTTTTCAATTCAAGCACCTTTATCTATTTTCAAACTAAAAATTTTGAGTTTTTTGGGAATTTTTTTGACATTTTTGGACTTTGAATAACTTTTTTTTTTCAACCAATTGTCATGATTCTTTTTTTATTTTGTTCCTGATAATGTGTATTAACTTTTTGGGAATGGAAAATAAAGTAACATCGCTGAAAGAAAAGTTACAATTAAAATAAAAAAATAAATAAAAATATCCCAGAATATAAAAAAGATTTTATAGTTATTTTTTTAGGTAGAGTGCTTTCCATACCCAAAAATATTGAATAAGGAGAATAAAAAAATGATTTCTGGTTAATTGAAAAAAGAGAAAAAGATAAAATAGAAGAATAGGAAGGAAACCACTATTAAAATTCTTTTTATTTACTTCTTGAATTTTTCTTCATTTAGAAAAATTTTATCAACGAAAAAAATTCAATCCTTGTTATGTTCATTATTCATGGTTTTAATATTTTTAACCATAAACGAAGATAAACAAAGTAAACGTTCGATTTTTTCTGAGCCCCTTCTTTCTACCTCTTGTATGTTTTATTCTTTCTTATTTTTTAATAGGTTGAAAATATTTTTCTAAGTATACCCTTTCAATATTTATAAGCCTAATTTGAATAAAAATAATTATTTGATACATTCATTGCATGCAAAATAAAAACTGTATAAATAACGCGAAGTTAGAAATAAAATAGGAAGAAATATCAAGAAGTCAATATCTTTTCTACGAAAACAAGTTTTTGAAAAGTTGACTCAGAAATCCAGGAGATGAAACAATTAATATTAGATTGTCAATCAAAATAGGATATTTACAGGAAAAAATCTGACGGAGAATAAATATTTCGTATCAAAATTGATGTGAAATTGGTATTTGTTCTATCCCGGAAAGGAAAGAGGGTAAAGGGTTAGGTGCAAGTGCAAATATTAATAAGCTCTTCGAAAGGACAAAAGCGTATTTGTCTATGCTCTTCGAATGTTTTTCTTGCCATCAACGATATCTTAGAAAAATGTACTTCTGATGATAAACTGAACAAAAATAGTCACCAAAACAAATAAGTTTGTTAATCATATTTTGTTGGCTTTACTAAAATTTAATTATATCATAATTACGAAAAAATAGTTCGTGTAGTAAAAATGTTAATTTTTTTCAAATAAATTATTTTCTTCAAAGCTTTGGTTAAGTCACCCAAATAATTTTTTCTCCTAGCGGGCCATAAAATGCATTTTATTGCCCCCTTCAGGGTAAACAACAGTATATTGTGCAACTGGAGAAGATAAATATTTTACCCGTGTTGCAGATAATTATTTTCGTACTGGGGGGTCGAAAAATGAATGTGTTTGACCTGAAGAGAGCAATAAAATTCATTTTATGATCCTCTAGTAGAAAAAACCATTTTCAACCCCCATTAGAAAAAAAATCGTATTCAACACGAGAAACACTCGCAAAGTAAACTTTTTTTGTCCCTAGTTGCACAATATACTATTGTTATCCTGATCAAATACGCATTTACCGTGTTTTTTTTATATAACGGGAGTAGAAATTTCTTTATCTGTCCTTTGTCGAGGCTAGTTTTCTATAGAATTCTAACCACAGTTTCTAGTCTATTTAAAATCTATTTATCAGATCTCGTCCAGAATTCTTAGTCCCTAAAATCAGTTAAGGACTTTCAAGTGCTCTCCATTTTTTATAAAATCCCGATTTTTTTTTCGCTTTTAATATATTTTTCTACTAGTAGGTCATAAAGTGCATTTTATTGCCACCTGCGGGTCAAAAAAATCAATTTTTCGACCTCTCAGTAGGAAAAAAATCGTGTGAAACACAGAAAAAACATTTTTTGTCCGCTGCACACCAAAAGTTAACCTTGTCGGTATCGTTTTGGGTGCGGAAAGTTGATTCTCCCGCACTAGCGCTGTAAAATTTTAAGTGTGCGGAAAAAAACTTTCCACATGTAAAACGACACCGACTCGACTAACTTTCGGTGTACAGCGAACAAAAAATATCGCTCGTATCACGTGCGGAACGCGTAAGCGAGTCGCTGCTAAAAAAGAATACAATTTTTTAATTAATTTTTTAAAATATTATCACTGTTACCAACTTAAAATTGAGTAACAAAAATTAATTTCTAAACAGGTACCTTCTTGCCTCTTTTTTGTGAAAATGTGCCATATTGCATACAAAATAAAAAAACTCTAAAGAAACTTTTTTATGTTTAGATAAAGATTTTCATCATCGTAAATTGCGAGGGGGGAGCGACATGGTCAATTTTTAGAATTCATTGTCTATAATAGTGCGTGTTGGAGGTTGCGGGGGTTGATCAAAGCACGAAGCAAGGCGGAGTCGAAAAGATGCGAGAGTCAGCATCGAGGGTCGAACCCTCATCCTCCGTCGAAATCGCTCCCTTGGACGTGGCATCCCGACGCACACGATCAAGAAAAATGATATCGCCGGATAAAAAAAGAGATGACTTCTTGGCGAATGGCGATTGTGCAAAGCGGCTTTGCAAATGTCGGGATACATAAGTCGATCGATGTTCCTTTGTAGAAATATTCTCAAACGACATGATTGGAGGGAAAAAAAACGATCATGGCTGCCTTTGTCATTACACGTAATCTTTACGAGACTTATTATCGTAAATTTTACGATATCTTTAAGAATGAAGGTAAAAACACCGAAAGGACTCTACTCAGTGTTTCGCAAGATTCAGTGCATCATCGTCTTTGTCTTCTTTACTGCTAACAACTTTAAGGAAGCGAGAGTTCTATTTAAAAACAGAGACTCTTTCATCATTTTTTATAATATTCATTTAATGGCATCTTTTCTAATAAATTAATGAATATTTTTTCATTTAAAAGCAGGAAAATGACCAACCTCGGACAATCAGATGTTCATTTCTTTAATAACGTTTCGATGAACCATATGTCATCCTCTTCAGATTTTACAATTATATTGTGTTGTAGAATTCTGTAATTTTTTTGTCAACTTTTTTTACAACTTCAAAGTACATATCTCCGATTTTTATTTAAAATACTGTAGTCAATCTCAAATTTAAAATTTCTGCCAAAAATATCATAACAGGAACAATCGTCGAGAATTATTTACAAACCAAAGAGTCAAATTATTGATTCACACTTTTTGTCAATTTTAGTCATAAAGGAACTTATTACAATATTGCAAAGATAGGTGAACCTTTTTTTCATTTTTCTTAATTTAGAACTTTTGTAATAAAAGTGTGGATTCACTGAAGCTATAATACCTGTAATAATTTTCGACGATTGTTCCTGTTACGATATTTTTGTCAAAAATTTTAAATTTGAGATTGACTACAGTATTTTAAATAAAAATCGGAGATATGTACTTTGAAGTTGTAAAAAAAGTTGACAAAAAAATTACAGAATTCTACAACACAATATAATTGTAAAATCTGAAGAGGATGACATATGGTTCATCGAAACGTTATTAAAGAAATGAACATCTGATTGTCCGAGGCTGGTCATTTTCCTGCTTTTAAATGAAGAAAATTAGTCGGACGTAAAATATCAGATAAGTTAGAATATTTTTTCGATCTGAGCCAAATTTTTAACAGATATACTCCTTTAATGTGAAAATAATTTCATTAAATCAACAAAAGTATTTTTAGTTCGAAAAATTGTTTTCTTCTTCTATACGCTAAAGAAAATTTTCTTTAACTAAAAGTTTATTTTTTCTGGATTTAGTTACTCGTACTCAGAAAACAGTTTCCTTTAATTGAAGTTATGTTTTCCTAATATACACTCAGAGAAAAAAATTCTTGAAATTAACAAAAAGTTCTTGTGAATCAAATGAATGTTCTTCAATTCAAAGATAATGTCTTTGAATCTAAAATAGTATATTTCATATTAAGTGCAAAAAGGCGTATTTTAACGCAAGAGCGAGTCGCGACAAGGGCCGAGTAGGTATCGTTTTGCGTGCGGAAAGTTTATTTTCCTGCACTAGTGCTGTAAAATTTTGAGTTTGATTTAATTTTCTGCACACTTGAAATTTTACCCCACTGGTGCGGTAAAATTAACTTTCCGCGCGTAAAACGATACCGACAAGGCTCACTTTCGGTGTATGGCGAACTCAAAGGTGATGAAACCCCTTAATACTGTGACTGTATAGTGTATCCTGTAAATTGTACAGATAATGTAGCATAGTATACCAATTTTTCTTATATCACGAATTTTGCGACAAATTTTCTGGTGGCGGCGTTGCGGAAAACTATGGAACCGTTGAGAAATTTCATAAGAATATTAATTTTTCTTTGAAAATCGTATCTTACTGTATATCTCGGAAAGTCATTTCGAAATAAACGCCAGAAGACAAGAATAAAAAGAAAGTGGAATCCATATTTCCGCTCAGCTGACGATAACACCATAGTTGTCATCTCGTCGGGTGAGTCCGCGATTGGATCCCGAGTGATAGGCGCAGCGCGATGATTGCCGAAGTTCACCGAAAGAAATACTTTGAGAGTCAAATAAAGATTGTAAATTAATGGAAAACATTTTTTTTCCAATCGCTATAGGTATTAATAGTAAATTATAACGGAAAAAACTTTTCCGCAAAATGTTCGGAAATTTGCAACGCGCATGAAACATTTTCGAAAAATTGTTATAGTTGCTCATTTGGTATCGCTACCGGACTACCTTAAGGCCATGAATCAATCAGACTTCATGACTAAATTATACATCTATTCGTTCATGTAAGATGACTTTTGTCATTCACAAAATATCTTTATAAAAATTTGGAAAACACAACAAAAGACAATAAAGCACGTTCTTAACTTCTGTTTAGTAAACATTTTGAATTGCAAAGGCTTATCGACAATAATAAATAAAGGTGATTTTCAAGAATTTTTTCCTCAAAAACTACTTTATATAATTAAATAAAATTTTTAGCGTTTATTTATGCAGTCTCAAAGTTTGCAAAAAAACAATTTTTATATAAAATTATTGTTTAGTTTAGGTAATATTTAACAATGAAGAGAGTGTCTAAAAAAAGACATATCCTTGGCGCGCATGATATTCCCAGTCAGCATCATCTGAAATAAATAAATCAAAAATTTTTTTTATTAGTATGACCATGGCTCTGAAGTGACAAAGCACTTTTTTTTATTTCGTAAAATAACAAAATGGCGGCAGTTGAAACAAAAAATTTCAAAAATCTACTTTTTTTGCTCTTTTTTTGTTACTTTAAGTATGATAAAATTAAAATTTGTTAAAACCGCTCCGTCACTCTATAGATATTTATCTTTAGAATAAACTTAGAAAATTTGAAAGTAATCGGTTCAAAACTTTTTGAGAAATCATGCGCGCCGAGTACAAAAACGTTGTCTCGAGAAAAACGCGTTTAAAGTTTTCGGATCATAAAAATCGTAAAAAGAAGTGACTTACACTCAATCAGCAATCCTCGCTCCATATAATACTCTTTCTGCTTGATCAAATGAATCTTCCTGAACTTATCGAAAAATACAACAACAAAAATTGATTTTTCAGAAGCAAGATAGTAGAATGACCCCTTCACTGTACAAAATTTTGCAAAATTTTCACTTAAACGAAATTGACAAACATTCTTTATCGTCTTCTGTTACACCGAGAAAAATGGATCATAAAACCTGGATGTTAAAACTAAAGTATAGTATCCGGTAATATAAAATATATTAAATCGTATGATCTATGGTCTTTATCTAATATATAAAGATATTATTAAACATAATCTCTAGATGTTGCATTCTTATAATCTTGAGCACATAATTTGTAACATCTGATGATAATAAATCTACATGTGCGTGAAAAATTTTAAGGTCACGTGACCATAGAGCCATTTTTTTAAATATTCCGGGCGTCCGTTAAGTAACATGGCAGGCATAGATGTTCCGCTGTTTTTTCAAGCTTGTGCGCTTGTATGTGTTTCTGACTTTTCGGCTGGGCATATTCCGTGCAATTAACAAATTTGATGATTGGAATTCATTTTTAGGAGGAGAAGTAAATAGTTAAATATAATTACTATATCAGTTATATAAGTTGAAAAATTATTAAACTTAAATTCAATAGAAACTAAATATAACCTCTTTCACCTTCATTACATGCGGTATGCAATGAAAAAAATTTAATTTTGATTTTTATCCATATTAAATGTTGAATTTTTATGTACTTTGTAATTCTACTTGGGAATTATATATTGTATTAAATAGGAGGTTGAAAATTCACAATGGGATCTGATGTAAATTTATGATATAACCTGAAAGTTAAATTACCACAAGGCACGTAAAAATTCAACGTTAAATGAGAGGAAAAATGTTAAGTTCAATATGAAGAATTCTATGGTATTAATTACATTGTTATTATCAGAATTTGTAAACGATGTTCTTTATTTTAGATTCTGAAAACTGTTAATCCGATATAGATATCGAAATCCTGGATGAGTCAATAGATGAACTTTTGAATTTTTGTGGCTGTGGAAGCTACGCCAAGAATTTTGAAGGTACATTTTTTGGTTAATTATAATATAATTATTATATGAAGATTAATAAATTATTTCTGGGCAATCTATTTTGTATTAAATCTTAGAGAACAAGATAGATATGGAAGCATTTCTGTTGCTGACTGATGAAGCAATAATTAATTTATTTCCTGAAATCGGACCACAATTGAAATTTCTGAAAAATTTTCACGCACAATTGGCTCAGGTATTTATGCAGAAAAAATAATATAACTCCTGAAAGAATTATTAAAATTTTAATGTCAAATTTCGAATTAATCATATTTTTATAATCAAATTTGAGATTTGAAAAAAAATATATTTAATTTATTTTAAAAATCCATACTAATATTTTGTCTTTTGTTGTAGGGGCTTGAAAATCGTACAAATATCAAGCGTAATGAATTTTGATCAGACGATCGTGATTGTGAATCAGGGTCTTAAGAATTACCTGCAGTACAAAAATGTAAGATTTTGTTAATTCCCTTAAATATAAAATTTTTTTCAAATTTGGTTCCTCCTAAAAAATGCATATTAATTTTTATTATATATTCTTAACTTATCATTTCACTCACTCCTTACTTTATATACAGGGTGGGCCATTTTAATCGCCCTACCTAATTTTCTCGGAATCTGTACCAGATACAGAAAAAAGTTTTGGACAAAAGTTGAAGGGGGCAGAGGGGGTCACTTAATGGTATCAACGACCTTGATCTTTGTTTTTGAGGTCATTTCAAGGTCAAAGTGGTTTTTTCTAATAGGAACTTCTATTTTTGTCGCCAGATTTGGAAAGAGCGGAAAATTTTCCGTATGTTATATTGGTCAAGGTCGTTTCAAGGTGATATGAAGGTCAAATAGGCGAAAAGGTGTTAAATTCTATTGATTCAAAATGTGAATATTCCCGGGTAGCGCAAAAATAGGAAGTTCGTGACCTTCAAAAAGCCAAGGTCGTTCATGCTTGGCCAGTTAAATAAGTGTTAAAATCTGACATGTTTCAGTTTATAATTCAAGATTTTATCCGATACTATCTGTTTTTTAACATCTACAGATTATGGTTTTAATAATCTAGATCGCTGTCCCATAGTTAATAGTCCAAGATTATACCCGATAACATATTTTTCATTACTGTTTACAATCCATTTTTCTCAGTGTATATTTTCCAAATTATCAGGAAGATACGTTGTAAAATAAAAAAGTCATTTCACTTGAACTTCTACAAGAATTTGGTCACATGATTTGCTAGATCCATGGTCATAAGTCGATAAAATACTTTGTAAATTAAAGACAACGATTTTCTTCAAGAAGTAGAATTTATTGTCTCAGTGTGGAACAGTGTTTTATGACTTTTATTGTTTCCCATTTGAAATTGTTGTCGGTGAAGTTATTTTAAAGGAACACTAGCCGCGTTTGTATGTAAAGAAGATTAGGAGACATGGACGGTTCAGAAGAATAAGATGACCGCATTATTCAAGGCGCGTTTGAAACAACATAGTAAAGCTGTGGTAGCGGCAATCTCCTTTCTGCGTCAGGCTGCCCGGGTCTCAGCGGCGGGAGGGGCAACAATCCGCGTCGATAAATAAAGGATTGGCTGTTCCTCGGTCAATATTGATTTTTAAATTGACCGCCGAGCGAATCCGCGGGACGGGGAATCCCCGGACGTGTATACCTACCTACCTACGTACGGCGGATAGAAATTCAACCCACCACCGTTTCTGGCTGGCGGTGGGTATCTACTACCTCGAGTATACACGGAATTTGATTATAAATAAATGCCAGGGGGGGATTGCCAGCTATCTCGCACGGTGCATAGTGGGATGGGAGTCCACTCCGTTGCATCTATAATGCAGCGACCCTCGCGTATGTGTGTCTATACAACCAAACTCTCTCTATATCTATCTATGCGTATACATATATATGTATGTATATGTGTATGTGTATGTTGCGTTACCATAAACATCCCCTGTGTTCTGGGATACTTGAAACCCGGATTGTCTACTGTGCCGGAATCGGCGCAACCCCTCTATACACGTTGGCATCCCCATCTTCATCCCCCACGTCCTCCATCCTCTCTTACTAGAGGGTTTCGTTTTGAATTTTACCACCGGAACTTGCCATTCTCATGTATCTTTGGACGCCAACTCTTTTAACTAGACTCAAAGTACAATCAGTGAATCGACTGCTTTTTCGACACTGGTCCCGTTCCGAGTTACCGAAACGTCAACGAGTTCCTTTGTTTTATTTTTACATTCTGATCTGATGAGAAGGTATTAATTTTATGTGGATAATCACTTTCGGAATTATCATTAAATCTTTATGTTCTGAGACCCCCTGGGTGAGAAAAAA
Organism: Diplolepis rosae; assembly: GCA_030998225.1. NCBI lineage: Eukaryota > Metazoa > Arthropoda > Insecta > Hymenoptera > Diplolepididae > Diplolepis > Diplolepis rosae. The sequence goes on from JAPYXD010000275.1 coordinate 447,875, forward strand.
GGTTTACAAAAGTGTCTCTCTGCCTTTAGTAGTAGGTCAAAATTTTCAAAATTACTTTTTGAAAAAATTAAAAATTGCAATGCTGATTTCTGATAGTGCGCATAAAGCTCTACCAATTATCCTCCTCATATTTTTCGATTAAGGGGGTGTTCTGGTCTACAATTTTGAAAAAATCGTTTTTTTTTATATTTTCAGTTTATACTTTCAAGAATATAAAATCGATCAACCTAAGGTTGTTATAACGCCTATTAACAAAACGTTAGTCGAGCGCACCATTATATGACTTATACTGCCTCAAAACTGTGAAAAAAGGGTAAAAATAACTTTTTTTCAAATAGTTGCCATTTTGCGAAAAAAAAAGTTTCTAAGGTAGAGACTATAATGACATCCTTACTGATTAAGTATCTTTTTTTTTGGCCAGACGATGAAAGGATGGAATCATGTCAACCAGTTCGCATCCTTTTTTTCTACCCTCCACTTTACCAGCCTGTAACTTTTTGAATTTTGAATTTTTTTTATGAATTTTTTTCTGTGTCTTATTAAAATATCAATAAATATCTGGTAAAAAAAAGGATGGTAAAAATATTTTTTGTTTTTTTATCGAATTTCAAAAAACGTCCAAAATTTGTGCCTCTTGACCAGAACACCCCCTTAAAGCAAAATTAGAAAAGTTAGAGTAAGTTAAAACTTGAAAAAAGTCAATAACAAAATTCCATTTTCCAGTTAAACTATAGGGGGTACGAAAAAAAAGTTATGATACATAATTGTTTACTCTAAAAATATTTACAAATTTAAATCGCGGCATTTATTTATAAGATGTATCATTTTCTTTTAATTTAATAAAAAATAGTATTGAAAATCTAAAATTCAATTTTTTAACCAGAATATGTGAAATACAAAATAAATGTAATGTAAAATTGTTCGCTTCAAAAAGGTCTATAAATTTTGTTCAAAAGAGTTTCTAATAAAATGTGCATTTTCATTTTAATTTCAAAAATTATGATTAAAATTATATTTTTAAACAAAATATGTGAGCCCCAAAAAAAACCTTGATATGGAGAATTATTTACCTAAATGAGGCCTACAAATTGTCAGTAGGCCATTTCGTGACAAGATGTATATTTTATGTTTTGACTTTAAAATATTGAAAACCAAAAATTCCATTTTTTAACCAAAATATATGAGATACGAAATAAGCGTTAAAATGCAAAATCGTTTACTTGAATAAATTGTACGATTTTTCTTTTCTTTTTGTGATATATGGAAGAAAATAAATTATTTTAATTAATTTGTATAAATAAACAAAAAGTAAGATCTACTTAATTCAAGAGCATAATTAGTTGGATCTATTCAACATTGAAATCAGCCCAATTCAAGTAAGATTTACTTACGATTAAATGATGAATGTTTTTTTGGATCAAGTATGTTTTATTTACCGTCTAGTGCAATACAAATGGTAGATGTTGCAATGCGAATAGTAAAGCTTCCAATGCAAATGGTAAAAGTTGCAAAAAATAGTACATTATTTGTCATTTTATTCTTCTAGGCTACATTTATCGATTTAGAACAGCAATTTTTGATATTTTTTCCTTTCCACGCATAAATTACGTAGTAAATTTTTTGCAAATTTTGGACTTTTCCCTCCTCCTAGGTATCGAGTCGTAACAAAATAGTTTAGACGCCTTTCTCCCCTCACCCTATATTACTTGATTTAAAAAAATCTTCTGTATTAATGGTTTTTTCAATTGAAAATCCAAATAATTAGAAACACTACATCATTCAAAATTTCAAGAATTCGAAACCGTTTGAACTATGAAAATACCAATAATGTCTAAATTTGGAACAAAACAAAAGAAACAATTTTCTGGGATCAACAATTATGAGAAAATAACAAAAAAGTAGGAAAGAAAAAAAAACAACCTTTTAAAACTCCTTATTTCTTTTACTTTCTTTCATTTTTGAAAGTTGCATTCTTCTTTCTTTCATCCTTTCTTGTTGGATTCTCATAATCGTTGATACTAGAACATTCTTTTTTTTTTTTTTTTTCAAAATTTGGAAATTTTTAGTATTTTGAGACTTTAAACGGTTTTGAATTATATTTTTGTTAGGACGTTAAGATAAATTTGAGTTTCTAGTGATTCGAATTTGAATTTGGTTTTGAATACTAAATGAAAAATTTAGCTACGTACAAAAATAAAACTTTTAGTAACATTTTTTCGAACTCCTACACCAAAATTTATAATAAAAACTCAATATCAAAATCTTCTGTATTAATGGTTTTCACAATTAAAAATCCAAATATTGGAAAAACTACATCAGTAAAAATTTCAAGAATTCGAAACCGTTCGAACTATGAAAATACCAAAAACGTCCAAATTTGGAACAAAACAAAATAAAAAATTTCCTGGGATCATCGATTATGAGAAACTAACAAAAAAAAGGAAAGAAAAAAAGGCAACCTTCCAAAACCCCTTCCTTCTTTTACTTTCATTCATTTTTGAAGGTTTCTTTCTTTTATCTTTCTTTTTTGTTGATGGTTTCTCATAATCGTTGATTCTAGGGAATTCTTTTTTACATTCTCATCATGGATGAGAAGGTATTGGTTTTATGTGAAAAATGACTTTCGAAATTTTCATCAAATCTTTACGTTTTGAGACCCCCTGAGTCAGAAAAAATGGTTTTTACGAAAGTGTCTGTCTGTAGGTCGTGTGCGGCATAACTCTCGATAGAATTATCAGATTGAATTGAGCTTTGGTACACTTTATCGGAGCCGAAAAAGTAAGGACAAGTTCGTTAACCAGCCACATCCAATCAAAATTGAGGGATTGAGCACTACTTTTGTGTTTTTGAAAATAATTATTTGAAAAAATCAAAAATTTCAATACTGGTTTTAGATAGTGCTCATAAATGTCTAAAAATTATCCTGATAACATTTTTTGATTAAATCAAAATTAGAAATGTTACAGCATATTCAAATTCGAAAAAAGTCAATATCAAAATTCCATTTTCCAGTTAAATTATACGAGATACGAAAAAACGTTATGATACAATATTATTGAATAAATAAAGACCTACAAATTTGAATTGTAACATTTTTTCATAAGATGCATATTTTTCTTTTTAATTAAAAAAAAAACTATTGAAAATCCAAAATTCAATTTTTTAACAATAATATGTAAAATAAGAAAAAAACGTAAGAATACAATGTTGTTAGTTTCAAAAAGATCTACAAGTTTTGTCTCACACAGTTTCTGATAAAAGATATATTTTTCGTTTCAATTCCAAAAAATACGATTAAAATTCAAAAATTCCATTTTTTAGACAAAATATGTGAGATACAAAAAAAACTTTGAGATGAAAAATTGTTTGGCTAAATAAGGTCTACACATTCTTATCGAGAAATTTCTCGACAGGGTGTATTTTTTAATTTTTTGATTTTTAATATTGAAAAAATTCGATTTGTTTCACCAAAATATGTGAGATACGAAATAAACGTTGTTCTGCAAAATCGTTTCCTTAAATAAAGTCTACGATTGTTTTTCCTTTTTGAGATATTTGGAAGAAAATAAATTTATCAATAATCATGTAATTTATTAAAAAGTTACAAAAATGCATACAGAAAATCGAGCGCGAAGCGCGAGTGTCATGATGAGAATGTGTTCCTTAAGGCCGATAGAGCCTTAAGTAAATTGAATCTCCTGTTTCACTTAAATTCAAAAAGAAATAGAGTGACTTTGAGAAAATGACTAATTTACATCATCTTTAATAACATTAAATTGGTTTGAGCTTCAGTATTAAATTATAAGAAATAAACTTAAACGTATGCGAAGAGCACAAGACCGAGCGCAAAGCGCGAGGTCCAGAAAGAACGGAGCGCGAAGCGCGACGATCGAATCGCGCGCCCTAGGCGCGCTCAAACTTGCGAGCAAAGCGAGCTGCGCGCGAAGCGCGTAATGAGAATGTGCCCGCGAAGCGGGCAGATTTTTTTTTTTTGTTTGTTCCAAATTTAGACCTTTTTTGTATTTTGAGAGTTTGAACGGTTTTGAATTATATTTTTGTTTGGACGTTAAGATGAATTTGATTTTCTAGTTATACGAATTTGAATTTAGTTTTGAATACTACATGCAAAATTCAAATACATACTGAAATAAAATTTTTAGTAACATTTTTTCGAACTCCTACTCCAAAATTTATAATAAAAACTCAATATTTAAGTAATATTATACTTTAATATCATACACAATAATATTATATGTGTATATGCACTGTTTTCTAGTGACTTTTATTGATTCCGATTTTAGAAGTAGTAATCTTATAATATATAATATCCTTTTAAGAACGTATGCGAACTTTTACTTTGAAAATAAGACCTAACACTTTATTATTTTTTATTTTATTGAATTATAAAACGAAAATTAAATGAAAAATAAATACAAGATTTATCCATGAAATAGTTCTATATGAAAATATATTTATTTTTGTGACGACGATTCATTTTGGCGAAGGGCTCTGAAGGAGATAAAGCGAATTAATGCGACCAGTCACTAAGAGATGGCGGGAGTGGAAACTTTGCAAAGGAGAATACGATCAAGAGATTCTTTGATCTTAACCAAAATCCTCTCGATGAAAGGCAGACGCGGTCCAAGCAATTCCTGCAGGTGAAGGATCCTTACACGCGGATGGATACGCTTCATTTAATTGTGGGAATTCGAATGTATCGGAAAAGTAGATGCTCCATAAACAATTTCGTGGACCTAAGTAGAGAGATGAATCTTTTATTTTAAGGAATTCCCATTAATTGTTGATTCGTGGAAAAAAGGAAAAAAGTCTTTAGTGGCCCTAGTATCTTCTATAAGTATAACATTTTTAGTCTAATCCTCATTCCAAATTTTTTGTCCCTGAACATAATTGCCTTTACAAAACAATTTGATTGTTGTGCAGATAACAAAAAGTTTTGTCGGGCCAACCAAGTTTTTTTGTTTAACCAGTTGGTTCGTCCAACCAAACATTTTCATAAAGGTAACAAATTTGTTTTGTTTCAGAAGAGCTCTCCTGAACAATCTTTTTTGGCACTTTTACAATTTTGTCGTCACATTCTTCAAACCATCTGGATTTTATAAAAGAAGAGGGTCCTTGAAAGTCCTTAACTGATTTTAGAGAGCAGGAACTCTGGAAAGAATCTGATAGGCCCCTTGTTAGCTTTTTTTAAAGACTATAAACTAGTCAGTATTTAATAAAAATCCGACCTCAACAAAGGACAGATAGAAAAATGTCTACACGTTACTTAAAGAAAATACAGCCATTATTTTTATAATTACAACTCAATCTAAGCAATGCCAACAAAATATGGTTGACAAAACCATTTTGTTGTGACTTTTTTTCAGTCTGCAATATTCGTTTCCACTTTTGTGAAAAATTTTAATTTTCTCCCAAAGGCCTTATCACTAAGACTTGATTAATTTGTGTTTTCAGACCATTTCTCTTCGGCGAGTTAGAAAACTCAAATGTAGAAAAAGCAGATAAATTCTTGCTTTTGTGCCTCATAGAAGAATTCGCGGATGATGACACCTTATTAAAATTCCTCTGGCGTAATGCCGTTAACCTAATGTAAGTCTCGTTGGATGAAAACTTACGTGCATTTGACGCGTTTGGAGTCGACGCTTGTGAAGGAAGATAACATTTCTCTGTTGTGAAGCTCTGTTGTAAAGCTCTGAGAGTCCGGCAACGCGGTGTGGGTCGTATAGTTGGGTAGGGGCCGGGGGGAGTGAGTTGTAAGGGTGAGTGAGGAGGTTGAGAAGAGGTTAGAGAAGTAGGAGGATGAGGAGGATGAGATCGCACGAACGCGCGCACAGAGGAATTCATCCCTGAGTTCGGCCCGTGTCCACTAGTATGGCGGCCGGGCGCTCAATGCCCCCTCATATTCCTCTCCATCCCCCTTGGTCCCTCATGTCCATTCCTCGCGCCCCACCTCACCATCTCCACCACGGCTCCGTGCTGCTGACCGACGCCGGGCGTCGCGGCGGCGGCCAGCCCCTACACGCCCGTTTCCATAGAAACGCGCTGTCATTAAAGCATCGCCTTATCATAACCGACGCGGCCTCTCGCCGCCGCCATCTTTACACCCCCGACGTCGAGCGTCCACCTAACATCCCCTGCTAGGGGACGTGTGTGCGCCTCAACCGATTTCGAATAGCGGTCACGTGCACGCGATGACGAAGGTGGCGCGAGTTGAAAACGACACGAGTCTTTTCGTCCTTTGCCAGGATGTCCAGATCGCTGTTGTGTGCGACAAACGCTGGAGGGATGATTTCCTTTTTCTTTCTCTTTCCTTTCTTTTATGGCGCTGGATTCTAGAGATACGGATGTTACGGGTCTGATGACCCTGAACGTTCGAGGATTGAAGTCTAGAGATCATTTTCAGTCTTAAGGTCATTTACCAAATCGGTCTACTATAAGTAGAAATCAACCGAATTTAAGTTTTCGTAACTTCTTTTTGTAGAATGGACATCGTTTCTTGGTGGAAGTTTAAGGTATGATGAAGAGCATGCGAACACAGGTCTTGTGATTTTTCTCTAAGTTGTCCAATCCAAAAAACACTATTCGCTGATAATGTCGACCGATTGATGAATTAGTATATTGTGGAACAAGAGAAAAAAAAATTTATTTTGCGGGTTTGAAGTTTGATGCCCATGCAAAGCGAGGGTAACAGCCACACGAGTAAAATAAACGTTTTTCCCGCGTTGCACACGATTTTTTTAATACTATAGGGTCGGAAATAGTACATTGTGCAATTAGGGAAAAAAAATTTATTTTGCGAGTCTGAAGTTTGATGCCCGAGCAAAGCGAGGGTAACAACCACACGAGTAAAATAAATGTTTTTCCCGTGTTGCACACGATTTTTTTTCTACTAGCGGGCCAGAAAGTGGATTTGTTTGCCCCGCACGGGGCAATAAAGTCCACTTTATGGCCCGCTAGTAGAAAAATGGATTTGTTTGCCCAACACGGGGCAATAAAATCCACTTTAGACCCGCTAGTAGAAAAATTAATTTTTCCTACTAGCGGGTCATAAAGTGAATTTTATTGACCCGTGCAGGGCAATCAAATGCATTTTTCGACCCCTCAGTAGGAAAAAAATCGTGTTTAACACGAGAGAAACATTTATTTTATTCTTGTGATTGTTGCCCTCGCTTTGCTAAGACATCAAACTTCATTAAAGTATGCATTAAGGGGTGCGTCATTTGGGCAAAAATCAATATATCAAAAAAATCTTACGTACTTCTCTAGCTATTCTTATGTGTAATCGAAAAAACTTCAGTGACTCATCATAACTAAAATTACTGGAGCTGTTTGTACGGTCGTAGACCTTCCAGAAATAAAGGCGTCATCGGAAAAATGCTGCAAAATCCACATTTTGACATCTATCGCTTTAAAAAAATTATTTTGTACAGTCAATTACATGTATAATAGAAACCCTATTTTGTAATCTCGATTTATTTCATGGTTTCACTGAAAAAAAATCACAAAATATGCCTTTTCTTTGTCTGCCTCTACACCCAGAAAACAGTTTCTTTGACATACGGTTAAAGAAAAAATTTCTTTGAATTGAAGAAAGTTTTGTTGATTCAAAAAAATGTTCATTAATGTAAACAAATCTACTTCTTTGGATCAATAGAAATTTTTTTTGAGTTAACAAAACTTTTTTCAATTCAAAGAAATTTTTCCTTTGACCGTATATCAAAGAAATGTTTCTTTGATTCAAAGAAACTGTTTTCTCAGTGTAGAGTGTCCTAATCCCTTAGAGTTTAGTTCTTATAATGCGATACTAAAACTCAAGTCAATTTTATAATATTGTAAATGTGAATTAAATTTTCTCAAAATTACTAAATTTGCTCATGATTTCAAAATAAAAAGGAAATTCAATTTATTCAAGGTTTTATCAGCCTTAAGGAATAAATTCTTATGATACTCGCGCTTTGCACTTGGTTTTTTCACTCTGTATTCATTAAAGTCACATTGCATTTAAAAAAAGATTGAAAAATATACATTTCATCAGAAACTGTGTTTGACAAAATTTCTAGATATTATTGAAGTGAACAGTTTTGCATTCTTGCGTTTTTTTCGTATTTCACATATTCTGGTTAAAAAGTTGAATTTTATATTTTCAATTGTAATTTTTAGAATCGAAAAAAAATGTTGTGATTTAAATTTTTAGGTCTCTTTAGAGTAAACAATTTTTTATGATAACCTTTTTATCGTATCTCCTGTAGTTTAACTGGAAAATGGAATTTTGATACTGACTTTTTTCAAGTTTTAACTTACTGTAACTTTTCTAATTTTGGTTTAATCGAAAAATATTATAAGAAATAGGATGCTGAAGTTCTCTTCGAATCACGGACATTTTTTTTAAACCGAATATATTAATATAAATTCTTGTTACTTCAATATCTTTAATAATCATAATGAATACAGACTTTGAATAATAATTTTTCACTCTATAACTTATGATAAATGCAGTTATGGCGTTTCTTGAATCCTTTTCGAAATCACGAAGGCCGCATTCAAAAAATAAGGATTCGATTGAATGAAAGAAAACAATTTGTTCGAAAGCCTTTTGTGATTCAGACAAAAGATTTATTAGAATTAAATAAAATTTGTTTAATTCAAACAAAATATCTTTGGTCCAAATAAATATTTGTTTAAACCAAATACATTTTTTTATAAAACAAACAAATTATTGCATTAGTATATGACTCCAAAATTATGCAATAATTATTTTCAAATTTATTAACAATTATAAAAATTATATTATCTGATGTATTATTAATATAATTATATGATTATTATAATTAATTAATATAATTATCTAATTAATAATTATCAGATGTATCTTTTTTTCACGTTTCCAACGATACAAAAAACTCATTTTTCGATTTTTTCAGTTAACGGTGTTCTTCCAAATCACGGCAGCATTACAGTATTGTGAAATTGCCACATCGGTGAATTATTTTTTGCTATACAATTAGTTGTTTTGATTGATTAATAATCGAAAATAAATAATAACTGCTTACTAAAAATTAAATTACTGAATTTGAAATTTATTAAATTTAAGTGATTCAGTTTGAGAGAATAGTGTTCATAATAATTATATTCCTAGATAAAACATAGTATGAAAAAATAACAAATATAATCCTCCTTTAATGTTTGAGTGTTGAAAATTTTGTTATAAAGTTTTCTTTTTATTGGAAACTTCTGAACATTCGTTATTCATTTTATAATTTACCATTTAAATTATAAAACTTTCGATGAATTTCAAAATAAAAAATTTTAACTAATTAAAGTATCTTCTAATTCGTGCAAAATTGAAAGAAAAATTATATTCTTCTGAATTTATATTGCCATATGTTATCGCAATTTTTGCCGATTTTGATAAAATAATTCAATCCTTAAAAAGTTTACTAACGTTTATATAATTGCACTCTGAGTGTATTTCATCGTAATAACTTATTACTTATGTAGCGCTAGGAACTGAAATTAATGTTACGTATCAAAGAAAAGATAGAAGAGTAATAGATTTTAAGGACTCGTATTTTAACTTTACGTTTCGGATTAATCTTGTACAACTTGAAGAGGATTGCCACTAATTCACGCCACTTTTACGATCCAGGTCCATTAACTGCAAAAAAGCTTTTCTTTTATTAAGATTAAAAGTGCCTAGAAAAGCTGTATGGCTGTGACAATTATTTATATTAGTTGCCTCAATCATATAATAAGTTGTAATAAAAGTAGTTTGTTACTTCAACAAACTGATTAGTTATTACAAATGATTATATGGTTAAAGCAACTATAACATAAGTGATTGGCCCTAATCCAATTATTTTCACGATTATCACAACCATAAGAGTTTATAACGTATATTATATATATAAGTGAATTCAATGGATACAAATGAATGGACAGTCCAGTCCGAAGATTTATGATTGAATCATAACACAAGAGGTTCAGAACTCATAGTTCAGAAGAAACGCAGTAAGCTTACTTACGATAAATATGATGAGAAGTACTTCTCTAAGAGAAGATTGTTGTAATACAGTATGTTCTTGGAATAATGTAACAGATTTGTTCGTTGCTATCCATATTTGTCTTAAAAACTGGGTTCTGTGGCTCTAAACCCATAAAAATACAATGCTGTCATACAAGTTGCTGCCGAAAGAAATTTTTTTGAGGTTATGTCATAGAATTGTCAGTTATATAAATAATTTGGCTCTATTTTTGGAATCAGCAGCTTGAATCCCGTAAAAAAAAGATGTTTTTCCATCACATACTCGAAAGTGCGGTTTTTTAAAGGTTATGTCAAAAAGCAATCGTGAAAGGTGCTATTTTGACCCCAGATTCGGATTCAGCGACTCAAAATACATAGGAATGCATGTATCTCGTCAAAAGTACCAGACATTTTTTTTGTGTGACTGTTATCATCCAAAATGTTTAAAGTTCTTCTGGAATTTCCAATGATATTAATTTTTTCGTGAAATCATTTGCACACTGTCAGAAATATTATTAAATTTCATACACATTTGTATATGAAATTTAATACAGTGATATATTAAATTTGATTATACGCATTTATAAACTCATCTTGGCAGTGAATTTAGGTTATAAATAATAAAGCAGATTATTTTCATTCATATAGATACACATTCAATTTTCAATTATTTATATCTAAGTATTTCAAAAATTAGTCAGCTTAATCTATAAGCCCTTATACACACAATAAATTTTATTTGACTTTTTCTTAAGCTTAAAAAAAATATTAATTGAAGCATATTAAAATTAATAAAAAATTTTCTATCAGTTTTTATGATTTTCGAGTCCAATGTATATTAAATTTTATAATTGCATATATTAAATTTCATATATTGTTTATTTATTAGAAAAATTGTCTAACAGTGCATTCCTCGATATTGATTAAGACTAATGTGAGAATCGACACGTGTGTGTCAACATATACGTTTATATAAATGTAATATACGCATGAGACACTTTGCGCATAATGGAAGGTATTCAAAGTCTAAAGTGTGAGCGATATTTGTACGCGATCGAAAGGCTGGAGGGGGATTCGCTCTGCCGGAACTGCAAGCAACCGGGCGCCGGAAATCGAGTGTATTTCTGTGTATCTCATTAATTTCGTTCGATATAATAATGGGGAAACCTTCCTTCGCCCTCCTTCACCCTCCTTGTCGTGCCGTGCTGATTAATGGAGGCGCGTTTTGACTTCCAAAAGTCCCCGTTAAGGGTTTGATATACAGCTTCAGTTTGGAACGGTTGCTGCTCTTCTAACCGCGTCGCGAGAATCTGATTTATTACTTGAATAATGCAGGCCACTTGAATAATTGAATCGAAATAATGCTCCTCTTACTTCGGGGGTTTGATGTAATTAATTATTACTAGATGAAGGAACGCGACTTTCAGTATCAACGAAGAAGGGCTTCGATAATACGTGTTTAAACATTTATAACGAAAAAGCCCCCAAGAAAAACTGCTTCTCACATTTACATCGAGCCTTAGATAATTGATCTCAATACTGGTTTTCATTAAAACAAATACATGGTGCAGGTGCCATACCCTCTTATGGGTATTTAATATCTTTGTATATTATTTGTGAAACAATAGACGAGTGTATGAGATTTAATATACTAAGGTATTTTATTCAATATACCAAAATTAACTAGTCATATAATTTGATTGAACGCAATTATAAAGTTATTATTTTTAATTATTATTATTTTATTATTATTATTATTATTTTTCTAAATTATTAATTGCCAATCTACATGAAACAAATCAAGTGTGTGAAACTTATGACGTAGATTTCCGAGAAAGTAGAAAAGTCATAACTTTTCCATATATTCAAAATTTCCAAGAACAATTATGCAGAATCTTCAAAAAATCTACATTTCAGATAATTTTCACCATCGAAACTACTTTCCAAAAAAAATTTTTCCTACACTTAAAGATAGACCCAAAAAAAATGTAAATATAATGTTATTTACGAAATTAATTGCATCCAATGTGATAAAAAATATATTGGACAAACTTGCCGATTCTTACACAACAGATTGCTTAAACATGCTAGATCTGTTAAAAATAAAGAAAATAAAACCGCACTTGCAGAACACGCTACTTCCTATAAGCATTCTTTTGATTTTAAAAATACAAAAATATTAGATATTGAGAATAATTTGAAAAAACGATTATTTCTGGAAATGATTTATATTCAAAAAGAAAATTCCTCAATTAATTATAAAACAGACATTGGAAATCTCAGTGCTATTTACAATAGCGTAATAAAATCCATAAAATGACTTCTCTGCTTTCTTATTAATTTCATATTTTCATAAGTTTCATAAAATATCTTTCAATTTTTACAACTGTTTCACAAATTTCACATCAGAAGTGCTATGAACGCACCTTTACAGTAACAACGCTACCATAGCCAAAAACATCATGGAATAAATTTATTTCCAATTTTTAAATATAAATCAACAGAGGAACATGTAAATACTTTTTTAAAAAAGGAATTGCTTGTGAGTAATCGATATTTTTAAATAATTCTTTATAAAGTTTTTTATACATTCCTTTTTATGTGCATTTATATTATAGGTGTCTTTATTTCATTTTAACCTAAAAATGAACATAAAAGTATTCCGAATTTTTAAATTTTTAACGAATTCTCACAATGATTAAATTTTATCTTATAAAGCATTTCAAAGATTTTTACATAATAACATTATATTATAACATGGATTTAAATAAAAAAACAATTTCAATACAACAAAATTGTTACTGTATCTACTTGTCAAATTCGTCTGATGCAAGAAAGTTAATTTGGAAATTTATCTACGGTATGTTTTTCTCTCTTTTCTTAGTATTTTCTTAAACTTATTGTTAAATATCTACATTATAAACATTTATAACTGATATCTGTAATTTCATTTTTGTATATTACAAATACTCATATTGTATATTTCCTTTATAGTCTTGATAAGGACCAAAAATTTGTTCGAAACGTTGACGTTTTAAGAAATAAACAACTGTACAAGACCAGAAAGGCCATCTATTTTCTTCTCTAAATTATAATACCGGTAACACCAAATTTACAAATAATAAAGTAGATTATTTTCTTTGATGTACTCTCTAAATTTGAATCAGTCAAAATCTACTGATTATCAGTGAAATTTGACTGATTCAAATAGCTAAGAAGAGGTTACTGTAAATCAGTCAATTTTTACTGATTATTTCAGTAAAAATTGACTTATTTGACAGTGAAAAATATTTTGTTCACTGATGAATCAGCGAAAATTAACTGATTTAAGAGTGAAAAATATTTTTTCACTGATGAATCAGTGAAAATGCAAATCACTGAATCAATCAGTGAAAATTTTACTGATTTAGATTTAGAGAGTAGATGTGAATTCATTTTTAAATTATTTAAGCGGGATCATACGGTCCTTAGAATGCCTTTAGAAAACTTGATTAATTAACATTTGAAAAAATGTTAATGATACTACTAATTAAATATTCTAAGAGAAAAATGTTCGCTTCACTGAGAAAAAATTTAAAAATATTAAAAATGTCATTTTTTAGTAACAATTACTGTAGTTCAAAGGTCAATCCAGTTTTTCTCCACGCATGGAATCTTATAAACTACTTTTGAAATTTTAAATTTTTCCAGTGGGTCTTTTCCTAATTTTATGTATTTATTTAATTTGGACGTATTCCTGAAAACTGTAGTTATATTATATTCTTTTAAGGGGCCATTCTACTTTGAACGTTAAAAAAAGGCTATTTCGGGAATTTTTTCTGAGCATCCTATGAAAGATATTGATATACAATTTATTGGGTGTGATAAATAAAGTATTAAAATATATGAAAATTCTTTTATTCATTCATTTTATTCAATTATGAAGTGTAAAAAACCGTAACTGAATGTAACTCCTGGAAAAGTAGGTAGATCAATGGTGTAGGTAACATCTTTTTTTATTTTTTTATTTAGCATTTGAAACTTCATAGAGGTTTATGATAACGGCTCATCTAATATAAAAAAATCAAATAACTTTAGTTTCAGTATGACAGTGGCTATCATACTTTCTATGATTTTAAATATTTATCAATAAAAAACTAAATGGCGGACATTGAAAAAAAAACAGAGGTTTTTTTTCACTTTTTATAGCCAAAAAAAGTGGTAAAAATTAAAATTTCAACACGACTATAGAATGTACGGAAGCTATTTATCTGTTGAATATGTGGTTAAAATTTCATAAGGATCGGTTTAGTGGTTTCAGAGAAATCACCTACACCATATGAGAAAACTTTCTTTCGAGAAAAATATATAAAAATATTCTGCTTCATCGATACTTTGATGCATATTAAAATTCATAATTGCGTTTACTAAATTTTATATCCTCTACATGCAAATTAATGACTTAATATACTTTTGTGTTAAATTAAATACAAAAATGTTTAGCAGTGCATTTAAAAAAGAAGTTGATTCTGGAAGGCAATGGCAAGATCAAGTTGATGGATCCTTGCCAGTTTCAAGTGAACTAAAGCTAAGCGATCGCTGAACTGTTTGATTATGAAGAGAACGGAGAGGGGGAGGCGGCGGAGACCACTGGTTGCTAGCAAGAATGGTCAAGGAGATGGTACGGCCCTATAAGACGTCCAGTCGGACATGGACATGCATAAAAGCTGATACAAATAGATATGGAAGGTAGTTCTACCCAGGCACGAGCCTTAATCCATGTATCTGCACCTGGTCTCACCTGGCTGTATGACTCGCTTCCCCGAACTCTACGTGCCGTCGTCATAACACGTTCTGCTTCGGTAGAAATCATTTTCTATAGGGTAACTTGCGTGCCAATGACCATTTCAGTCGATAAAACCAGATTAATCCATTCTTTGTTGAATATCGATCGTTTTCTGCTTCAGAGACTCAAGTTTTTTTTTTTTATTCATATGACTTAGTGTAAAACATTAAGTTTATGGAACAACGAAAGATTCCTACCTTGCCGGAATTTCATTTCCCACTTCTAACTGTTAATAATTATAAAAAAAACTTTTCTTCGTGAGAGTTGATTAAACTGTGTAACACATCGAAGGTTGGGCTTTCGTAAGTGACACATAGAGTCCAGCAACCCTGTAAAAGGGAAAAAATTATAATTGACTGATTCCAATTAATAAATCAACATTCTGTATCGGACTTTTTGGGTTTAATGAAATGGCTGATATTTTCTATTCGTGAAATCTGTTTCGGAACTATTGAAAACCAATCTAAATATTGTTTTGAATCTCCGTTAGGTGCAAAGTGGTTAGTAATCAATTCGAATGAACATTGTTAAAAATCTTATAAATTTTAATAGACTTTAATATACAAGTGGTAAATTAAAATTATTAGATTTGTATATTATGAAAAATTGATATACATTCATATTAAATTTAATAACTTTTCAATCAAAATATATTAAAATTAACAAAAATTATTAAAATGTATACACATGTGTATTAAAATTTTCGTTTTTATAGCTCCTCAAACAAATAAAATTATATTTGTGTTTTTTGTTTCAGACTACCAGGACAGATTCAATCGTCGGCACAGGGTTTTTTCAAGGTTCCGGTCAAGGTCATCCTGACGTCACAGATAACAAGGCATTAAGCTCAAAATAATATATGACGAAGACATTTAAATGCTTTATTCAATAAAAAAAAAATTCGTGTCATTATCTTTTGTCGTTTGCTTGCAATAAATTCTTGAAAATGCATGTGAAAATCAGACAGCGAATCAGAAGTCCTCCTTAAATCCCGAACGGACGTTTTTTCATAACTTCGTAGAAGAAAATAGTTTAGTAAAGTTTATAGAACTGTTTATGACTTGGAGATACAGGCATTTACGGAACAGAGTTCTAGAAAATTTATAGAACTTTTCAGAATAAAATGCGTTACATTCAGGAAAAATCGAGGAAAGTAATGCATTTTATTCTGAAAGGTCTTTAAATTTTCTAGATCTTGGTTCCGTAAATTCCAAATTGAAAACATGATTTTGAAAAAAAACGCGTTTAAAGTTTCAAAATGTGTTTTCTATATGAAATCTGTAAGATATATGCATGTGAATTTTTTACTTACTTGTAATGAAAAAAATATACCAACTGGACTACGACACTCCAAAAATGCTGCACGCAGCGAAGCGATCTTTCGGAACGCTCGGAGGCGTTTCAGAAATTGAGCTCGATAAAATAGGAAAAGTATTTTCCCCTTATATTTTCTTTTCTATATCACTCTTGAGGTGTTTGTACGTAATTTAAGCCAATAAAAGAAAAATGGTAAAAAATTTACTTTCAAGGCAGTATGACCCCTTAATCTGAAAATATTTAAGTCAAATAATTTTTTGTATGTTCTTGGGGTGTATTGGATTATTTTGAGAGAAAATAGTAGTTGATTTTGATAGTGATTGGCATATTCCTAGAGAATGTCTACAGAGGAAGTTTGAACGTATTTGTCCACACGATGGTCTTACCACCCTCTTTTCTCTACGACACCGACCTTACCCCCAGGTTTCCTCACAACTCACACCCACCCTCTTCACCCTCCTTTAGTTTAGTTCGGAGTGGGTCGCGACTCACGGCCCTCTCGGAATAACGAGTCTCATTAATCCAATTAACCAGTAAATAATGGGATAGCATTTTCGTATTTACGAGAGAATACTGCCGGCCCTAATGGAGTTTTGAGCTGACTATCAATATATTCTTGCCTGCCGGGCGAACAAAGTACGGGTCACTCTCTCACTTAGTTACCAAGCACTGTTTGGGGGATGGCTCTCTGGTTAAAGACATAAATTCAACCTTCTTTCCCGTCGAGACAATCAAATTTCCCAAATTTCATGGAAAAGTCTACCATTCATCAAGGTGAATTTAACATCTCAAAATTACTTTTATCAAATTCATCAAGTTTAATACATTATAATGATTTTCCTGGAGAAATCGAGATTTAAAAATTAAAATGTTTTAAATTTGTTCGACTTAGCTCGGATATTAATCGTCATCACCAACTCTACAGTATGTTCCACAAGAAAAGGTACGCGTTCACTAGTAAAGTTTTGAAGAAAACCTCATTTTTCTTTTTTGTCACAACAGTGCGCATAAAGTACTAGGGCGCACTCACCTAATAAACCGTCCAATTACCGTTGTTCTGGATGATGGCCTGGCACTTTCTGGGCATGTTCTCGACTAGTCTTTCGACATATTCCGTAGGTAGAGAGCACCATACCTCCTTAATTCGTCGAGAGAGCTCCTTCAGGGCGAATGCACGCCTTCCTGCAAGTTTCCTCTTCACGACATTCCACACATTTTCTATTGGATTCGCATCAGGAGATTATGAAGGCCAGTCCAAGGTCGGGATGCCATTTTTCGCTTTCCAGGACGTGCAGAGGTGACTGCGATGTTTGAGGTCGTTGTCCTCTTGAAGGACCCAATCATTATTATTGGCTCCAAACATCTTCTCTGCAGATCTCAGAAGGCCATGTTCGTAGATTTGAAGCATTTTTTGAGCGTTGAGGTTCTCAGTAAAAAGCTCTAAACAGCCAAAACCGCGCTGTGAGAAGCATCTCCAAGCATGGATCTTTATGGGGTCTTTAACAGTTCACTGGAGGAAACGCTCACCAGCGGCTGACCAGGCACGTTTTATGGGAACCCATGCTCAAAAGGACGCTTCGTTCGAAAAAAGTACATTGGACCAATCGCGATCAACATTTTCCGTAGCCCACCAAGCCTTTTTTCATGTGAATTTCGGAGAGCAGGGGTTTCTGCCTCGTGGGACGGTATTGTACTTTCGCCTCAGTTAATCTGCGTCTTATGGTGTTTATACTAACGTGTAGTCCCTTCTCCGCTAGCTTAGCTTTCGCTTCACGCATCCGGAGAGTTGGGTTGCGCTTGAACAGTGCAACGATCATCTTATCCTCCTTACTGGACGTTGCTCACGTTTCTCCTTTCCCTGGCAGGTCATCGACGGTTTTTGTGTCCCTATACCGCTCTACCCGCATTTGCACGAAGTGCTTAGACTTTTTAAGCACTTTGACAGCAGCTGAGTATGAAAGATGTGGTCCGCGTGCATGAGTGCACAAAAAAACCGCTTCGTAACGTTTAGCTTAGATAGCACTCATAGCTTAATGTTGTGTAATATCTGACACTTTGAACAAGACTGAAACGAATCGGTGGTTGCGCCGTAGCTTTTGAATGTACAGTCAAGACATAAAAGAAGGGAATAAAGATCTTTGAAATTTTCTGAGAAAACGCGTACCTTTTCTTGTGGAACAGACTGTACATGGTTGGTGGTGTAATTCGTAACGCACGTTTTATTTAGTGATGGTAATCCTAGTTCAAATCCGGGTGAGGCAGATTTTTTACTTTTTTTATTTTAATTTATTAATATTAAGAATATTAAAAAGAATATAATAACATCTTTCATTACTTACACAACCCCCAACAAAAAAGTGTCTTAAGCTAGATACGAGACCCATCATTTTCTATGGATTTTGACCCGCTGATCACAAATGTGAAGGCCGTTTTATCGCGTTGTCCCTATTTTTCACATAACCTTAAAATTTACTGAAAATTCCGGTATTAGGGATCATAGCCACTCCTATATTTCCTCTATTTTTAAAATGGTCTTCTATTTCCTTTATTTAGTAAAATTTTCCTCTATTATCTCTATTTTTAGTTGAAAACGTAAATTTCAAAAATTGGTTTTTTATTTACATGCCAAAGCCAAAAATTGAACATCAGAATCGTATCAGGATAAAGAAAATTCATAATGACTTGATCAATTTTCCGTATTTAAATATTTATGCGCAATATCCATATTACGCATCAGTGGGGGGTATTTTTATCGTATCTTGGTTGCTCGTTTGATTGACACTGAAAAAATTTCGGTACACTGGTTGCACCATCTACAATACGCCGGCTGCACTGCAGATTCGGAGCAACCGCGGCACAGATTTCGGGTGTACAGATGCGCGAAAGTAAGGGTCAAATGTTGTTTCTTATGTATGGTACAGCTCGCGCGCCGAAATTGAGTCTGTAATCATACCATGTAAAGGTGGAATTTACTATACATTCAAAAAATTTACAGTTTTTAATTATTAAAAAATTTGAACTTTTTTTACAATTATAATTTATTAAACTGTGAAAAAACTTACTAAGTGTTATTTTTATTTTCTAAAATTTAATTTTAATCTTAGAAAATACTGTTTTTTCTATGCTCCCGACATTTAGATGTACTTTGAATCAATTTTATTTGCATGTCGAGTAAATACAAGATATATAACTAGTTTTTTATAAGCTTCAATATATGCACAAGGCATTGAATCATATAATGAATCTAATAATGTGCGATTTATTTCTTAAACCTCTTCACATGCAATGAAGAGGTTAAGTCACTATTGAATTTATAGGTTACATATAATAAACATATTTACAAAGCTTGCAATGAAGTTAAAATTGTACACTTGAGTTCAAATACTCCTTTTAACTCCTCAAAATGTTTTTTTAAATAAAAATATTTATCACTATAAGAACAGCGCGTTTCCTCATCACTGGTGTACCATGGGTTCCGAAAGCAAAGACAACGTTTATACCATGCAGTTCGGAAAGCGCTTGTGCCGATCTTCTTCTCCTTCTTCAATTTATGGCTTCTTGTTCAATGAACAGAGGGCCAGAACATCCACGCGGGGCTAGAAGCAGCTCAATATAACAAATCCGAGTTTAGAACGGTCCGAGTTAGAGCAGCGCAGGGATAATGTGGCTAAGTTCCAATTGTAGTCCAATAGCAGCGAGTGAACGGAATGCTGATAGAGCGACCTCTGGAGAGACGCGCATGATTCAAAAAACCGCGGGCTTCCCGACTTTGAAGATCACGACAGAGTCAAGCAGGAGCGAGAACTAAAACAACAAACAGCAAGCGATCATCATCACCGATAAGCACAAAGGCAGCAAGACCAAAGTCAGAGAAAAACTTGACAAGTCCAGCAAAAAACCACACCGGCACTACGGAAGACAACCACGGGGCTCGAACACAGAACCACTCGCGAAAGCATCAGAAAACCCGAAGACGCGGAAAAACAGCACGCCACGAATATAACCAGCAAGAACATACACCAAAAGAACCACAAGCCACGACCGGAATCCCTTGTGCCGATCGAGTACATCTGCTGTGCGGAAACGTATATGGTCAGACATTCATTCAAAGATGTCTCATTTTCTACAGACTTCACACATATAGCTTTATTAGTTTGTAATGTGAATGTTTATGTGAATACAACCATTTGAAAATATCTTGTTTTGCACCGACTTTGTTCTAGATTCTTCGAAAATATATATAATTGTTCATCTAAAAATTGGTAAATTTTTTATTAATCTTGATTTATATAGTATCCTTCATTAAAAAAAAAAATATCCTCCAAAAGTCCTCTACTGTTGTCAAAAAAGGTTGCTATGATGCTTTCTACTTTTGACTGCAGTTCCATGATTGAGCAAGACTGCAAATATCAATATGATGGACGATTATTGTTAGACAATCAAAAGAGAGTTTTGAAAGTAAAAAAGCTCGCTATTCCAAATAGCTTTTTATGCTAATGAAATACACTTCCATTCGAAGTTTTTTTTGTAATTATGACACACTGTTTATTCCAACAGTACCTACGATGTAAAAAGATGTTCCGGAGTTGCTGCTGAATATAACTTGTTTAGTGATACAGTAAGGTTCGACAAAACATGAACATCAATATTTTCAGTAATTTTCCTAAAGGTATTGAACTTAATGATTGTTGTTCTAAAAAACTCAATAAAAAACACGTCGAACTATACTTCTTGCCTACTTTTAATTCAAAAAAATCATGTCATTAAAAAAAAATTTTTTTTCTCAAAATTCGAAAATTTTGAGGTTGTGTAAAAACTAGGGAGAACACGATAAAACGACCTTCAGATTTATGATTATTGGGTCAAAGTCCATAGAAAATGATGGGTTTCGTTTCTAGCTCAAGACTCTTTTTTTGTGGGTCTGTGTTATGATTAAGGATTCAAGTAATTATAATACTACAATTTATTTTAATTTTATTTATCACATGCATACAGAGTGACCACACATGGGTTGTGGAATAGGAATTCTATAACACAAAAGTGTTAAGCATACCTTGCAATTTTCTTAGTCGATAAAATAGTTTACATACGCTATACTAAAGTCTTAAGACTGTACTCTTATTTTGCAACCCACTCGTGACCACTTTGCATGAGTTGAAAACATAAGAAAGTATGTCTAAAATTACAAACTATAGAAACATAATACAAGATAGCATTTAGAACTAAATTATGTACTCCATATTTTGATGCTTTACTTCTTGCTGACCGTGCAACAAATGTGTTTTTCTCTTCATCAAAATACGCCCCTTGTGGCTCTACCTCTATAATCAACATCTGATTTTCCATTGGATCGGGGTTGAAATAACACCCAGGTAGATACAGTTCCTTCTGAGGACCAACTGACCAATATTTCCCCATGCTTCGGTCGTTCAAAAAAACTTGGCCTTTCGTAGATTTTGTGTTTAGATAAGCATCCACAGCATGGTTTATATCCTTCGGTGTTTTGAACCTTGCTAAGAGGATAGAGTTACCATAGATCTTCAATTTCCTAGGTTTCATAGATTTGACCTTTCTTTGTAAATTGTTCACATTGTCTAATGGTAAGGCATACATCGTCCAGTTAGTCAAAGTTGTATCATCCAATGTAACATTGGACAGTATTCCTTTCGGTTCGCCAATTACACTTTGGGACATGTATCCTTGGTTCTCCACTAAGATTTGGATAGATTGGCCCGGAATAGGTAGAATTTTCAAACTAAAATGTCTTGCCTTGTCTAACAATCCAGTCAAACTGTCGTATACGTAGACGTATCCCCTATCGTGGACATTTTTGCATTCTAAATAGACTTCTTCCATATCCTTAAATTTTTCTGGGATGATAGTTTTGTACACAACCAATGCATTAGAAACTCCAATTTGGTTGAAGGGTAAAGGGTATTTGGATCTAATACCCGAAATCCCAAACTCGCGTCGCACTTCTTGGTCCAAAAGTGATCCAAAGTAAGAGAAAGTCAACTTGCCATGCAGATCATAAAGTACATGAGCACTTTCGAATTCTTCAGACATGTCTTCGTAGTTGCCCACCAAATTTTTATTGGGTATTATCGATTTCAACTCGTCATACTTTTCAGTTAGATCTCCAGATTCACTGATGATGGCATCAAAGTCATATGATGTCGTCATCCCCATAGAATCATAGTTTCCTTGTCCAGCTCTTTCAAAGTTGGTACCACCAGCGAACATGTAGATAATAATTGAACTGTCATAGTCGATTAAATCTTTCAAAGCTACAATAAAATTCTCAGTTTCAAATGAAAATCTTTGGCTCTGCCAGTGCCAAGGCATACCTGTCCGTAGTTCTACAAGTTTTGGGGAATCTGGGGATATTCTTTTTACTTTTGAGAACAGTTTATTCATAGATTGGTTGAAATTTTTGATGTATTCCCACGGATTGGTTCGAAAGGCTGAGATAGTTCCTTGTATCTTGCCACATTTGAAGTTATTGTCGTTGTTGTTGTCCATTGTGAAAAGAACAGCATTGTCTCCAAGGTATGTTTTGTAGATTTCATGTAACCATTCGGTTGTTGCACATGGTGTGCTTTCTCCTAAATCGCTATCTATCTGAACCATGATGACTGGACCTCCGTTTGTGATCATCATTTTCGAGAGTTTTGGAAGAAAATGGGATAGCCAGGTTTCTGCGTAGTTGCGATATTCTATACCAGATCTGTGAATCGACTGATGATCTTTCAGATCGTTTCTCGTTAAAAGCCATTCTGGAAGTCCTCCAAGATTTCGATCAACTCCTAGGAATAATTATATAGTTATTGAAATAGTGTTGGTGTTTGTTGATATCACAACCAGAAAAACTAATTTTATACTGTTTTACACTGAGAAAATAGTTTCTTTGAATGAAAGAAACATTTTTTTGATATACGGTCAAAGAAAAAATTTATTTGAATTGAAGAAAGTTTTGTTAATTCAAAAAAACTTTCTTCGATCCAAAGAAATAGATTTGTTTACATTAAAGAACATTTGTTTGAATCAACAAAGCTTTCTTCAATTCCAAGAAAAATTTTTTTTGACCGTATATCAAAGAAATGTTTCTTTGATTTAAAGAAACTATTTTCTGGCTTTAAGATATTTTCCTTGCGGAAATGTATGATAATATTGCAACATCATGCAGATCATGACTGCAGTTCAAATTTTTGGAAAAATTAACCTTGTATGTGAAAATATAAGTTAACCATTTTCTAAAAAGTGCAGCAGTAAGAGAAATATATCATTTGAGCTATTCATTACATATTATGGTTACTTTTAAAAATAAGGTAATTTTTCAGATTTAAAAACTATTGTAAGAAATATAATTATTCCTGGGAAAAGTTGATCCATTTATGGTCTATAAGGATTAGTACTTTGTGACTCACCGATGTAAGGCCCAGCTCTAATTATAACAAAGAGATTCAGATTCTGAGCTAATTCCACAAATCGGGTAAAGTTTGCACTACCACGCCAGTTATAGACATCGGGCTCTGGCTCGTGCATTGCCCATTCAACGGCAGTTGACACGGTGTTTAGACCTGTTTTCTGCAACTTCTTTAATCGATCTTCCCATCCACATTCTGCGATTCTGAAATAGTGAATCTCACCGGCGTAAACGCGAAACTTTTGTCCATTTAACAGAAAACCTTTTTCTATTGCAGAGAAAATGTCCTTTTTTGTGACGATTTCATTTTCTTCATTGGTCGTGGCTGATCCTAATAAAAGTGTAAATAAATAGAGAACTGGAAGAATGGACATTGACAAAGATTTTCATGATACTCCAGGTTAAAACGCCGTAAAATACAAATTGTCACGTGTATCGATTAATGTTTGTCTCTTAAAAAACAATTGCCCCCTTTATATTCTGAACTTATTTTACAAACACTTAATTTTTAAAATGATTTCAAGTTAGTTAATTAAAATGGAAATTCTAGATTAGTACATAAAGGACCGGCATGTGCAATTAAGAAAAATAATTTTTTATTCGTTTCTAAGTACGTGCATTATATATATCAGAATGGCATGAAATTACCTACACTTCGATGTTATGTAATTAATTCTAGTCGCGCGCAAAAGGTAATTAATATTTACGCGCTACTCGTGACAAACGAACCCTTATATTACTCCAACTTCTCTTGTTCTACCCTCTTATACCTTTAATTAATTCAATTTCTTTGACAGAAACTTATTATATGGAGATTTTCAGCTTAGTAGAGTTAGCACTTTATTCCACTCTGAAGGCCAATATATTCTGCTTTGAACTGCGAAAAATTGTCCTCTTTTATTTTGCAATAAAAAATCTTCAATGTATTTTTAACTTTAAGGGCAAATCTCTAGATCCTTTAACCTTAAGGTCAATCGAACCACGTGAATAAATTATACAATTATTCGTTCATGTAAGATAACTTGTTCAATTTGCAAAATATCTTTTTGAAAATTTGTGAAACGTAACAAAAGACAATAAAGCACGTCTGTTAACTTCTTTTTCGTAAAATTTTTAAATAGAATTGTAAGATTTATCGATAATTACGATAAATTTTTGCAAAACATTCACTTGAATGAAGTTCATAAATTTTCTTTATCGTCTTTTGGTGTATATTCCAAATTTCCCGAAAGATATTTTGTGAAATAAAAACGTTATCTTATATAAACTTTTACAAGAATTTGGTCACGTGATCGAGTTGATCCATGGCCTTAATGTTACCCACTTCAATAGGGAAATATTTCAGTTATTTGCAAGTAACCAGAGTAAAAAATGGGCATTTTTTGTTTCATGTATTTTAAACTAATTATATTTGATAATTAATAGAGTATTCATTTAATATCTTCGACGTATATCTCTTTAAAAAATGTAATTTTGACAAAAACAACCCATTACAACGTTTCCCTAAATCAAGATTAATATTGCTGATAGGCACTACAAAATAAAAATATGGTAAAATTATCACAGTAAAATTGATATTTAAAGATCATTCCTAACCATAATGGCCAATAGTACTTTTCTACAAAAAGAAATATTATTTTGAAAAGGTTCCCTAAAATATTTGTCTAGACCGAAATTTGAAGATTGTATTCATCTCTAAAGTTAGCTTATTTTAATCAAATCGCTATTTTATTACCGATCTTTGCCATGAAGTTTTAAAAATGTTTGCAACGTACTTTTCATATTCTTTTACCTATTGCTTTATGATTTATATGTACCATTACTTGAATTCCAATTGCAGTATATAAGGTTATTCAAAAGTGAATAACTATTGGGTCATAAAGTATGAAGTAGGAAGTTCGGATTTAAGTTTGCTTTATTTTTCTTTAAATAAAATTCAAGATTTCAAGAATTCGAAACCGGTCGACTCTCAAAATACAAAAACGACCAAATTTGGACCAAAAAAATTTGTTAAGTTCAACGATTATGAGAAACCAAAAAAAAAGGAGGAAAGAAAAAAGAATGCAACCTTTCGAAACCCCTTCTTTCTCTTTCTTTCTTTCGTCCTTTTTTTCTTTATCACCAAAAAAATCTCTTACGCATATCGTATAAGGTGCCGTTACAATTTTCGAAAACGACTTTTTATGTGATATTGGTATAAAAGAATACGAAGAAAGTTTGACAATGTATTGCAATAGATTAGATTTGGCAACTTCAGTGTATTGCAATACGTTGTCAAACCAATTTAGCCATACCGAGAAAGTACGGGTGCCGTCCGTTTCTCGCAAGCAGAGTGGTGGGCTTTTTTCGTATATCGGCTTTGCTATTTGGGCATACTGATGTCCATACGAAATTTGCTTAAATTTGTGCAATAAAAGTAAAACGAATGTAGAGAAGAAAATAGGTGGCCTTTCCGGTGTTGTACAGTTGTTTATTCATAAAGCGTCAACGTTTCAACCAAAGTTTTGGTCCTTATCAAGATTATGAAGGAAATATTCAACATGAGTATTTGTAATATAAAATTGAAATTACAGATATCAGTATAAATAATATGTTAATATTGGATCTATAACTTAATTCGTGCGGTTTGCTAAGAGATGGCGTAACTTGATTATTATTCCATCGTTTCAATATTCCGAACATGCGTTGGAAAGCTACTGTCATCGTGCGTCTTTTTCAGTATATGTCATTCATTTGAAGCGTAAACAACAATAATTCTTTTTCACTCAAATATGTCGAACTTTGTGCCTGAAAAAGTGTTTTTGCGGGGAGTTCTTCTTCATTACTTTCTTCATTTTGGCTTGGAAGACGAAGAACGTTCTGGGCAGCCAAAAAAGTTTGAAGATGAAGAACTGGAAGCATTACTCGATGAGGATTGTTGCCAAACACAAGAAGAGATCGCAGAATATTTGGGAGTCACTCAAGCAGCCATTTCAAAACGTTTAAAAGCAGCCGGATACATTCAAAAGCAAAGAAATTGGGTTCCACATGAACTCAAGCCGAGAGACGTTGAAAGGCGGTTTTGCATTTCCGAATTGCTACTGGAACGCCACAAAAAGAAGTCATTTTTGCATCGGATTGTTACTGGTGATGAAAAATGGATCCATTACGACAACCCCAAGCGCAAAAAATTATATGTGAAACCCGGTCAACCAGCCAAATTAACGGCAAAGCCGAATATCCATGACGCGAAGGTAATGCTCATTTTTGATGTTTCAGAGGTAAAAATAAATTAAATTTTCGTTTTAAAAAGAAATCGTTTTTTCTCTTTATTCCGACAACCATAAAAGCTTTAACTTTTTTTAATGAGAAAGAAGATCTACAATGAAATTCTCTACTTGAATCTATAATTTAAAAATTGAAATTGGAAATATTTTTGTAAGCAGTCAGAAGACAACAAAACGGAGCGGAAAAATCCTGTAATCGATTATTCAATGTAGCCCCTCAATTGCAATTACCGACATCACGTGGTCCAGTTTATCCATGGCCTTTAAAAATTCAGAACAGTAAAGTGCCTTCGAATATACATAAACTGTACTACCATAAAAACTAATTATTAATGGCTCCGCCAACTTGAGGAAAAATCCCGATTGGTGTCAACCAAATAATTATTTCTTCATAGTACGAGTATATGTAAAGTACGTCTTTACGCATCATGTTTGCTGTGTAAAGTTTATTTTTACGCATAGTGTATTATAAATATTATAAAGCTATGTTGATGAAAATGTGATAAAACACGTAAATTCTTATCAGTAAAATATTGTAATTTTTGTTCTATCGTTTAGCAGGCGTTAGATATATTTATATACGTTTATTTTTGTAATTTTATATTGTATTTATACTCAGAAAAGTCAATTTATTTTTCAATCATGTTTTAATGTTTTTTATTCTGATTTTATTGCGCAGGAGGCTACGTCGGCCCTCGTGCGCGTTAATTACAATGCGGTGTGTAAAATTTAACGGTATGCTGTAGTTAAGAATTACTATATTGTGTAATTAGGGAAAATAAATGTTTTTTCCGTGTTCCACACGATTTTTTTTCTACCGGGGGGGTCGAAAAATGGATTTTCTTGCCCCGCAGGGGGCAATTAAATGCATTTTATGACCAGCTAGTACTATTTTAAATTCTTAGAATTAAAAGTTGATGGTTGCAGAGATTCGTCTATAAATAAGAAATCAATAGAATTTAGAATGTTTTTTAATCAAAACAAAAGTAAGAGAGCGTGGATCGATTATTTATCGTTGATTCGGAATGAAAAGTTAGATCGTGAACATAAAATTCGAGGCACGTTTTTCCTCAAGAGCCGGGTGGCAAGAGCGATACGAATATCTAATTGTGTCGCGAACCAATAGAAATTACTGCTGCCGCGTTCGGAAGCCCTCCGCTCATGATTTGCATATTCGTTTGAAACAATATCCTCGAGCCAGCGAGCTGGTAGGTCGTTTTAACAGAGCAGGGGTGGCAAGCAAGGGACTATCGAGGTGGCAGGATTGGCACGGGGGATGGAAAACTGTGAAAGAAGGGCGTTCGACTGTTTCAATTAAAATAAGCATACGCTACCGGTTCGCCACTCACTACCACCTTTTAACATTTTCCACTCTTACAGAACTCAGAAAAAAACTCTCACCCTCAGGATATTACCTAACGCCGGCACGACTTGAATGCAAAAACGGCCATAAAAAACTTCGTGATCTCTGTTTTTCGCTTGTATTTATTGATCTTTCGCAATACCTATACTGCTACTCAAATTACGAGATCGCACTTGTGTCATAAACTCCGCATTTTATTCAGGTATAAGTTCAAAAAGGGTGCTAGGAATTCCGTACCCCTTCTTCTCTTTAAATCCATACTCGAATTCTTCGAATGAGATATAATCCTATATTTATTTATCAAATTATGCTGGAATAAGTTATAAATAGTGTATTTATGTAATTTATAATATGAATCAAAAACTCATGAATAACTACATGTTTATGGGAAATGTATCAATTACAGATTCCTACATTACCGGAATTTTATACCTACGATTTTTAAAATTGGCTTACAATTCTATATTTGTTCAACAAATTAATAATACTCAGCCGCCAATTTGTATTTCATAACAAAGAAATTTTCTTTATAAAGTTAATATATTAGTTAATAAACTCTATACATTTCAATTGCTTTACGTTTTGTTATCTACCTTAAAATAAATCATAAAAATGACACTCTTTTTGACGAATTTTGACCCGATACCTCTTTTTGCTTTGTCATCAGTTCTCTGCTGGAGATAGAATGATTTTATTTTTTCCAATCCGCTATCTATTTATGGATATCGGTGTTGATACATTTCTGATACTACCCTATCTGACTGTATAAGTAGGACATCCGTATATCCTCGTGAATTATATTATCCGACATATCCATCTGTTTAAATCATTTCGTATCTTTATATGAACGCACCCTGAAACTTTTTTAATGAACTGTCAATGTCAAAACGTTAGTTGAAGTCAACATTTTCATCATGGTAAAGTTCACGAACCAGCAACGTCTGGAAATTATTAAAAATTACTACCGAAATTCTGAGTCGGTGGTCGCAACTTTAAGAGCGCTTACTCCAATTTTCGGCAGTAATAATTGTCCCACCCGACAGGCTGTGCGTGCTATAGTGGATAAATTCGAGACCAAATTTACACTATTGGACGTTCCGGTGCCAAAAAACGTCGTATTGCTCGAAGCGAAGAAATAATCGCAGCCGTAAGTGCATCGATTAAAAATGAGCCAAATCAGTCGATTCCACGTCGTTCTCAAGAATTGGGCATCGCTCAAACGACACTGTGGCGTATTATGCGAAAAGATCTTGGCCTACATGCTTTCAAGATTAAATTGACTCAAGAACTAAAGCCTGTTCATTTGAAACGCCGAAACTTCTTTAATTGGGCTCTGGGAAAGCTTGAAGAAAATGAAGAATTTCATCAAAAAATCATCTTCAGCGATGAAGCTCATTTCTGGCTCATTGGCTTTGTTGATAAGCAAAATATGCGCTATTGGACAGCAAGAAACCCAAATGTTCTTCTTGAGACACCGTTGCATCCGCAAAAAGTGACTGTTTGGTGCGGTTTTCATGCCTGAGGTGTGATTGGGCCGTATTTTTTCGTGGATGAAAACGACCGTCATGTTACCGTCAATGGAGAGCGCTATCGTGCTATGTTGGAAGATTATTTGTGACCAGAATTGGATGAGCTTGACATCAACGATATGTGGTTTCAACAAGACGGTGCCACTAGCCACACAGCACGCGTCACAATCGATTTATTGAAAGGCAAATTCGGTGAATGTGTTATCTCGAGAAATGGTCCGGTCGAATGGCCGCCTCGTTCATGCGATCTAATGCCATTGGATTTCTTTTTATGGGGCCATATCAAGTCACTGGTCTATGCCAACAAGCCAGCAACTTTAGACGACCTCAAAGACACCATCCAACGCGAAATTGCCAACGTTCCGGTCGAAATGCGTGCCAAAGTGGTGGAAAATTGGGTCCAAAGAATCGACCGCTGCAAACGGGCTCGTGGTGGTCATATGACCGATATCGAATTTCATTCATAAAATGTAATGTTTGCACTACACCCACAATAAATTTGAACTCAATATCTTAAATATTTCTGTGTTTTATTCATAGATAAAATTGTTATGTCCCTATTAGAAAACCCTTTACCATCTTTTTTTGAATGGCTTCTTATAATGTCATGATTTTCTCCTTTTGGCATTTGTTAGCTGACACTCTTAGCTTGATTTACAAACAAATTGCACTTGATTTCGTTTACAGTTGTTAGTTTGGCATCAACTTTAAGATGGAGCGTAAAAACGAGCATTTTTGTCATATTTTGCTTTTTTATTTCCGTAAAGGAAAGAACGCAGCAATTTGTTTCTCTTGCTATTTTCATGTTTAAAAAAAATCCTAAAAAACCACCTTTTTTATGAGCCACTGATGAGGAGACCCCCTTAAGGAACACATTCTCATAATGACACTCGCGCTTCGTGTCAATTTTCTGTATACATTTCTGTAACTTTTCAATAATTTACATAATTAAAAAAAAACCTATTTATTTTCAAGTATCTGATGAAGGAAAAAAATTCGTAGACTGTTTTTAAGCAAACGATTTTTTATTTTAACGCTTATTTTATATGAAATTTTTTATTTTTTCAAAAACAAAAAAAATGCTCTCATTTCTACAATTTCAGTCTCGGAACTGGCTGGTTAACGAACTCATGTTCACTTTTTCGGCTCCGATAAAGTATACCAAAGCTCAATTCAATCCGATATGTCTATCGAGAGTTCTCGAGTATACGACCTACTACAGACAGACAGACGGGCAGACTTACAGACAGACACTTTTCGTAAAAACCGGCTTTTCTGACTCAGGGGTTCTCAAAACGTAAAGATATGATGAAAATTTCGAGAGTGGTTTTTCACATAAAACCAATACCTTCTCATACGATGAGAATGTAAAAATAAGTATCTCTTAATTAGGCTTGATGTGTTGTATACATATGTATTTTATCTTCAGATATGAGTAACTGGAATTTCACTTTCATATTTGTTCAACAGTGTATATATATTTAGTTCGTTAGTGAGTTACTCTGTTACTGTCTATAGACATTCACAATCAGAATACATCACAGTATGTTTCTTCTGGAAGTTAAAAAAATGAAGTTTGTGCGTCTTATAGTTTTTTGTGCGGTTTTACATTCTGCTTATTCCCAAGGTAATTTTCACTAGAAATTACAATTGTACTATCTTTGATTTAAATAGTTTGCGAATACTGAGATCTTTTTCATTGATAAAATACATTTGAATAATTATATTTGATGAATATACTAGCACGAAATTCAGCTCCGTGATTTCTATGGATGAAAAAGAGTTTATTGCTTTATTAATTGATTCATTTATTGATTCTGTAAAATGTTTTTAGAGTAAAATACATAATGTAATAAAACTATTCTTCTATTTCCTGGTGTTTTTTAGATTTTCTATCAGAATTACTATAATCTCATACCATTATTCTCTATTACTCTTGATTCATTGTTAGTAACTCCGAATAGTGGAATCATTCGACACACTTTTTACGTGATTTTCATGCATTTTCTGGTCCGTAAGTGAATACTTTTCAAAATTGCCATTGTTACAATGTTAAATAATCTTCTGGAAATTTCAGTGAAAAAGTCAGTGGGCTGAAATCCCAAATTTCTGGCCAAAACTCAAAAAGTTAAAAATTTTTTTCTGAAATGTAGAGTCTTTGAGGTTTCCTGGGTTATTTCAAAAATAACTTGGAAAATTAAAAGTTAAAAATGCCGAATGGTTCTCAAGAAAGAGTAATATTTTAAGCTAAAACTTACACTGAAAGACTTTTCGTTAGAGTAAATGATAAAAATGAATGGAAATTTAGTATAATATTGTTTTAAAATTGCGAAAGCCAAGGTTCTATTACACTAATTTATATTACGGCATCGAAACTTAATATAGTCATAACAGTCTTTTAAATATGTAGAAGGTAAATTAGTATTTTAAATGCCAAATATTATGAAACACCATTTAAAAAATTAAGAGTACAAAAATATGATATTTGTTTAGAACTTCGATCAAAGAAATCTATAAAAAAATATAAATTAAGATTTTTTGGTATGAGTCATAAGCTAGTTTGTGAAGGCCTGAATCCTTATGTGTCTACGTTGGCCTGGTCATTTTTGCCAATATGTACCTTTCTCAAAGCTTCGTATTGACAACGTGGGAAAGTTTCCATAGTCCTAAGTTTAGAGTTTCTACGGTATAAAATTCTACGTTACATCGAAAATGACTCTAAACTTGGAAGATCCTTTATAGCGTTTTTCTAGTAATCCTCTGTACTATGGGCAAGGGCACGTTCCTACCTCCAAGAGGCTCACCCTCATAAAACCCTTCGAGGCAATTATCTTGAAGATGCTGTCCAAATGTGGTTGCCAGTTGTCTTACGGTATATGTTTTTGATCATTTTGTGCGATGTTGCCAGCACTTGTAATCTTGTCAATGACACCACTACTCTACGAATTTTCATAGCAACATAGGAAAGGATGAACGCTACCCTTGCCTAACCTCTTAGGAAGTTTTTCCTGAGGAAGGGAGATGGCTGCCCTTTTTTCACCCTTCACGTGGCTTTTTGGGGTTTCTCTCAGAGACGCCGAATGTGGTCTCCAGAAGATCCCCATTTTCCTATTAACGGGGTGGGATTTTAACCTCTTTTGAATTTCCACCCCGCTTTCCAAAAAGCACCTATGGGTGTTGAGCATGCCACCCAACACCTCGGCGGCCTCATTGACACTTAGCCGGTCCCGGAAAACACGGCCAGACCAGTCCCGCTTTGGAGAACACAGAATCCGACGTCTGTGTTCAATACGCACAACCTGATCAAGGTCCTGAAGGGGATGGCTCCTTATCCAACATGGCACACCACCTCGGCAGAGCGAGGCTCACAGCAGCCCCGCCTTCTCATGGCTCGGGAGAGACACCACCAGGTGGCGGGGCAGTTCCCGCGGGATGCCATACGGGAACGATCAGTTGGGCTCTTCTTAGTCGCAGGCTGAAGAGGAATGCAGTATCCTCTCACGAGGTTACATGCACCAGTTCACTCACAGCGTGTACCCCTCTCTCAACTTGGGATAAACCCGTTTATATTTATGGGGCAAAATTCGTCAAGTGTACCCGCCTAAAAACTTTTTGTCTCCGATTTCCTTGAAAGTCCGCGAAATTATTGTCCTAGTGAACCTCTTTTAATTCCCCTAAGAGATCGTCTCTAGTACGACGGGTTGTCAGTAAACAGGGGCTTGAATTTTCAACCTTTTACCGCGCACGATGATACTCAATTAACCATAGCTTCTACAAAAGTTATCTGAATTAATTTTTTTATGGAGGTCCTAGAAACATTTTTTCATCAGCTTTACGCTAAAGGCAATGGTTTTAGATAAAAAAATATATTTGAGCTTCGTTTCTTAATTTTAAACATATTTTTGAGCTTTTCTCCAAGTGCGGCCGTTCCAAAATTATGTTTTAAAAAAAGCTTGATTTTTTCCCTTTAAAATGAGCCATGGTTGAAAGTCGGGCGAGAGAAATTGGTGGAGATATATAACACTTCTTGCGCGCGGTTTCTGCGTCGTAGTGCAGCTAGGCGCCACGATCACGACGTACCGTCCATTGGGAACTTATTTAATTGTACTTTGTATAATTTGTTCGTAAAAATGTTATTTTTGTCTGGTACGAAATTAAAAATAAAAATTAATTTGTAATTCGGGGTGATTTTTTAGTGTGAGTCCCCTCGCCTCTCACATCGAAAATTAGTCAAATAATTTGCTTATTACAGTGTATGTTTAATATGTTTAAAATTAAAAAATGAAGTTCAAATAATTTTTTTTATCTAAAGTCATTGCTTTCAGAGTAAAGCTGATGAAAAAATGTTTCTAAGACCTCTATAAAAAAATTAATTTGGATAACTTTTGTAGAAGTTATAGTTAATTGAGTATCAGCGTGCGCGGTAAAAGGTTGAAAATTCAAACCCCTGTATACTGACAACCCGTCGTACTAGAGACGTTCTGTTAGGGGAATTAAAAGAGGTTCACTAGGATAATAATTTCGCGGACATTCAAGGGAATCGGAGACAAAAAGTTTTTAGGCGCGTACACTTGACGAATTTTGCACCTTACCTAGAATGAGACGAAATCCGAAATTCTTTAATCGTTGGAAGACCACGCGAAGATGTTTCTTGCGTTCCTCCAGATTAGATGAAGACACGACAATGTCATCGATATAGCAGAAAACAAAGTCTAAGTCACCGTGGGCCTGGAAAATGTACTGTTGAAAGGTCTGATCGGCGTTGCGTAATCCAAAAGCCATCATATGGTACTCAAAAAGACCGAAGGGGGTGATGACCGCGGTCTTAGGAATATCTTGTTCTGCGACAGATGACGATAATCACTGCAAATAGGCCAGGAGCCATCCTCTTGCGAGCCATGTGGATTGGAGAAGGCCAAGGGCTGCTTGAAAGCCCAGAGATTCCGAGATTTAAAATATTCTGAAACTCGTTTTTAGCGATAGCCAATTTCTCTGGCTTTAAGCGTCTAGCACGCTCTGAGATGGGTGGCACTTTTAACAAAACCAACCGAACTCAGACTTGTCGTGGTGTCTATCAAACCAGAATCGTGCAAAACGAGTACGAGGTGGTAGTGCGCAAGAAAGACGTCACCCAAATAGGGTTGGGAACTGCGACCACACAAAAATTCCAAAAAAATTTTCAACCAAGTTTTAGATCAAGAGAAATCCGTTTCTCTCCGAAAGTTGAGACCAGTGAATTATCAGCCGTAAAATGGACTGTATCGGATGGTTGAGGCTTTGCACTCGGGTCTACAGGCAGAATCGAAATATCAGAACCTGTCCACTAAAAATACCAAATTGGACTCGGAATCTCGAATGCGGAGGCGTTTGGAAGTGTCATTTCCTGTGTCTGTTGCCTTCGTGCGTAAAGGCTCACTTAGTTTCCCTTCTGTAAAGGGGAAGGTTCCCAGGCACAGGGTTGAATGCAATTCTGTGCCTTCTTACCATACTTCGAGTGATAATAGCACAATTTTCTAGACTTGCTACTTTTAGAACGCGAGTGCTTTCTGATAGTGCATAATCTGAAAGAGTATAGGCTCAAGAGAATCCGCCATAGGGGCAGCTAGAGCAACTGTCACAGATGGCAGAAAATCGGGTGGCTTAATGCAAGCTTCGGAAATGTAAAAAGCGTTAGGTTGATATGTTTCAACTATTTTATCGGCCATTTGAGCCAGAACCTGTAAATCATCTGCGTTACCGACCGCTAAAATAGCTCTGACGTGAGCAGGTAATTGTTCGAGAAAAATGGATTTTATAATATCGTTGCTGCAATCGAATTCATTTAAGTTCTTCAACTGAGTCAGAAGGAACGATGGTTTTCCGGAAGTCAAAGATTCTTCTTTGAGAAGTTGGCGAAGGTGCGTTTCCCCAGAAATCGAAAAGGATGATATAATTCTCTCTTTAATTAGAGTGAAAAGATTACGAGGTCAAGGACGGATAGATATATCTTTAATGCAAGCCAAAACGTCAGGCTTGAGACATTCGATCACGGTATCAGCTTTGGTTAGTTCAACCGTTCTTTGGGCAACGTCGAACGAAGATTCCACTTGAAGAAACCAAAGATTCGGATAATTTGGTAAAAATTGTGGGATACGCGGTACCCGGTAAGCTTCAATACGGTTAACCTAATCTCCGGCAAGATCATCTCCCTGGTTATTTTTGTCCCCGTCAGACATAATGGTGAATTTTGTAATAACCAGTAGATACGGTAAAAAGATAATAAGCTGTTTAATATAAGCTCTAAACTCCTTAATTGTTATGTCAAAACTGCCTGTAAAATTCTTTTTTACATGATATTGTTATTAATTAGCTTTCAGATATACCTTATCCCAAAGAACTGCCGAGTACGGCAAAGCTCAGCTCATCGTTACATAATGTACTATTAAAAAAATTTTGAAAAGTTGAAATGGCAAAGGTAATATACTTTCTAAATCAATCAGGATCTGACAGGTTTGCAATCCGTAGTCCATCACTTCTTGTTTTGCAATCAGTTGTTTTTTCTGATTTGGCAGAAAATTAATAAAAAAAACTTATTTCAAATTAAGTTGCACTTTTAACCCTAGATATCGTGTGGGGGCCTAGAAGAAGTAAGAATTATTCGTCATTTATTTTTTTACGCGGTGAAAAATAGTTGAAGTAATTTTACTCAACTCTGTCGATTAAACTTGGGACATTTGAATATCTATTCAATCCTAGTCGAGTAAAATGAATTTAGTAAATACCTAATCCACCCAAAGAGAATAACAATAGGCGTTACATGAGAAAAGTAAGCAGTTGAGTAAAACGTTATCGACGACAGGGCATCAACATGCGTCAGTGGGTTAACATGAAATGTATAAGTATATCACCGACGCTTGACGAGCTTCAAACCGTAGTTCGGTAAAATGAGCATCGGGCGTATTATTTGAACTGGCAATGGTATGGTTCTCTCAAATAAAAAAAAATTCTTACCTTGAGCCTGCCATTAGTCGTCCGATGCATACATATATACATAAACAGCATACAAATAAATTCACACCATTCAGTCGTGGCCAATCATATTTATAATCACTAGTACACTTAAACATATAACCCTACATAAATAAACCTAATAAACTAAAACTTATAAGTAGGACGATACGCTTTCGTCGAATCACGCACACGTTAGCTTATAGTGCTGGGACATAAAACTTGGTACTTTGTTATATAGTGACTGCAAGAGTTATTCAGAGCTTGTGAGAGTAAGTGTCGTGACTAGTGTAATTTTGCTTCTTAATGTGACGGGTTTAGGCAGCAAATGGTTTCAATCTTCTCCGTAAGATATATATTTTAAACACAACACACTAAGTATGTTACATGTAAAGTTGAGTTACAGTGGATCAACAATAATGATAATTTCGATGTTGAAATAATGTTTGTGAGAAAGGCATAAGACCGACTCAGACAACGAGTTCCGAGAACGGTGGTGTTGAAAAATATACTAAACTAGGAGAAAAATAACATAGAATTACATGTGTAAAATGGACATAATATGCTCTAAAACAATTGATGTGATTGATAGTTAAATATGAATAACATACATACAAAAAATAGAATTGTCAACAAAAGATATATATGTATGTACAAGTTGACAATAATCTAGACATCGTTGTTGAAATAGGCAGATGACATAATCGTGTCAGGCTGCGTTTGTAGGTTCCCGTACTCGTGCGTACTGATACCACACGAACTAAATATTTTATCTTCTCCCGGATACAAGTCGACAATGCGACCGAGTTTCCAACTCATAGGTGGAAGATTGTCTTCTTTTAGGATCACCAATATTCCAATCTTAATAGCATCCTGTGAAGTAGCTGACTGCCACTTGCTGCGATTGATCATTTGATTCAGATACTTCTTGTGCCACCTTGACTAAAAATGTTCCCTTAAAACCAGTACTTGTTGCCAGGCTGATAATCGACCCTCTGGAATGCTGCGTAGATCTTCCTGTGGGAAGCTGGTTAACAAACTACCAATCAGGAAGTGGCCAGGAGCCAGTGGAAGGAAGTCATTTGGGTCTGTGGAAAAGGGTGAAAGGGGGCGAGAATCGTGAATTGCCTCGATTTCAACAAGGTATGTCTCAAATTGTTCCTGAGTCAGTAAGATGTTACCTACAATGCGTAATAAATGGTGTTTGAACAACTTTACTGCCACTTCCCAGAGTCCATCAAAGTGTGGAACTCGAGGAGGAATAAAATGCCATGTGATTTTTTGTTCTGTTAAAAATTTCTGAACCGAGAGCTCCTGTTCTGCTGATTGAATGACGCTATATAATTCTTTTAAGGGGGTCCACCTATGTAAAATTTTCGAAAAATCGATTTTTTTTTTGGCCATTTTTTGTATCTTTAAGATATGACTAATGATGTCCTTAAGCAATTTTCATGAATTCAACATAATTGCAGATTAAATGTGAGTCTACAATACAAAGTTCTGTTGTGATCTGCAGGGTTGAACTGTGTGGGAACGTGTCTCCAACTTTTTTGTTCTGTTAATGTTTGGATTTCTGCAACGCGATTGGCTTCAAAGATCTTTAAAGTATGGGATGGATTGTTTATCCATTGAAGTGCAAGCGTGGAATCTGACCAAAGGTGGGTTTTATTCACTTGAATCTTGAGCGAATACAGTAGTGGTATAAAATTTCGCTAACAAAATAGCGTAATTCAGTGCGTAAAAGTGCATAATTCAAGTTATGGAATTGTAGTGCTTTTGAGTGGCGCAATTCGCGATTTAGAGCATACGAGAGATGTGTGATGCTTTCCCTGCGTGTCAGTAGAACGGAGACATATACACGCACCGTATGCCTTTTCACTGGCATCACAAAATCCGTGTGATTGAAATTTGATCTCATTTGAAACTGTAATGCGCCTCGGAAATTGAATATTATTTAAAAGAGGTAATTGATCGTGATAATTCACCCAAGATCTTTGTAGACTCAGAGGAACTGTCTCGTCCCACGGAAGTTTTGCTTTCCAAAGATATTGAACAATGATCTTTGCTGATACGACTACTGGACCCAGTAGACCCAGTGGATCGAACAATTTCACGATTTGTGAAAAGATCGTTCTTTTTGTCAACTTGTTGTTTGATTCCGCGAGATTAACTGTATATATGATTGAATCCTTGCTTGGATTCCAGAAGAGTCCAAGGAGTTTAATTGTTCCAGTGAAGTCTAAAGACATGTTTGAGTCACGCGAATTGCTTTGGAAGTCGCTAGTGAGTCTGGGATCATTTGAGCCCCACTTGCGAAGATTAAAACCTCCTCTGCGCAGAAGTTCAATCAAATTGTTTCGGAGAGAAAGAGCTTTATCATATGTGTTTGCTTCCGTCAAAAGGTCATCCGCATAGAAGTCTCGTTTTAGTATCGCTGCTGCGACTGGAAAATCCTTGCATTCATCTCTGCCAACTGATGAAGTGTACGTATGGCACTAAAGGATGTGGATGCGGTACCAAAGGTTACCGTGTTTAAAGTGTAAACCGTGATTGGATCGCCAGGAGTTTCGCGCCACAGAATTTTGTGAAATAATCTATGCTCGTCGCATAATTGAATTTGCCGATACATCTGCTCTATATCAGCTGTAATTGCAAAAAGAACCGTTCTGAAACGAGTAAAGGTCGAAAAGAGGTCGTCTTGAATTGTTGGACCGACCAACAGAGAACATTTAACGATACACCTGACGAAGATTTGCAAGAACCATAAAAAACAACCCGTGTTTTTGTGGTTAAGCTGTTGGCCTTTAGAACTGCACGATGTGGCAGAAAAAATCCACGATTGGATAATTCTTCATTATTTACAGGTGTCATGTGACCTTCCCTTGAATAACTCTGAATGCTCTCAAAATACTGAGTTTTGAGTATTGAATTTTTATCAAATTTGTGCTTGAGAACGAAAACGATTAAATGCGGTTTGTCGCGATTCACCGATTTTTTTTTATTCCCGTTAAAGGTCAAATGGACCGTGTATCGACCTGACTCATCTCTCTTGGTCGTATTCTTGTAATATGCCTCACAAGCTTCTTCTTCTACTGAGCGCATAGAAACCTGTGTACTTGACTCTAACTCCAATAAAAGAAATGTCTGCAAATTTGATAAAATTATAATAAACCTTCGCATGTTCTGCAAGTGTTTGATGGAAAGATCCTGCCACCTCCCAACCTAGTTCTGTTTCTTGGAAAACAGCAGGATGACTGGTGATTAGAATTTGCCCGGAACGCAAGAAATGATAAAAATATTGTGCGCCGAGAATCATGTCGACTTCGGCAGGATTGTGAAATCCTGGGTCAGCGAGAAATAGACCTTGTTGTATCATAAATGAGCTACGGTCGATAGGCATTGTTTGCATAATACTGCCTATGTCTGTAACTACAAACAAAGAAAGATGATGTTCTTGATTATTATATCACGACCTAATAGTAGCTGTTGCCGTATATTTTATGCTTGCGGCAAGATTGTCTACTGCCTGAAGTGGAATGTCAATAGCTACCTTTTCAATACTGATTTTATTTGCAAATTTGTTTGTGACGACATGAGGTTGAGAACCTGAGTCTAGCATTATACGACATGCATGTGATTTGCCTTGCCCATCGATAACATCAACAATGGCAGTTGCTAAAAGTACCTCCGACGGTATCACAAGTTGATAGTTGCTGACGGGAGTGGAAGCTTCCTGAATGGATTGACTCGATTGAACTTGCTTCTGTGATACATTTGTCGTATCCGC
Source organism: Diplolepis rosae (assembly GCA_030998225.1). NCBI lineage: Eukaryota > Metazoa > Arthropoda > Insecta > Hymenoptera > Diplolepididae > Diplolepis > Diplolepis rosae. The sequence continues at coordinate 488,414 of JAPYXD010000275.1, forward strand.
GTTAATTGAAGTTTGTCGATTGAAATGTAAAAGGGAATTGTGTCTTTGTCCACATTTACGACACCCGCCTGAAAAGCAATTTTTTGGATGAAGACTGCCTCTTTAGCAATTAGTACATACAGAGGCCTTCTGAGCAGCAACGTACCTTTCTTTAGGAGATAAGCTTAGAAATTTACTACATGAATAAACGCCATGTTCTCCTTTGCAAATGTAGCATGCAAATTTTTAATTTATTTTTGATTAAGAATCATTTGACTTTGACGTCGTTGATGTAGCTACACCTGTGAAAGGATGACGCCAATGTAGACGTGGTTGAGGATTGCATTTTGAGTGTGAAGGTTTCGGAAAATTTGCTTGATTTGCCGCTGCTTTTGTCTCCTCAATCTGAGAGCGGCGAGTTAAAAAATCTAGTATATATTTAAGAGTAGGAAGATCTATGTCGCAAACGAATTCTTCCCATTTCTCAATTGTGTAATTATTTAATTTGCTTGTAACATCCCTACTTTCCCCCTGGTTGCCAGACGCTTCAGTCAGCCAGGGTTCGGTAGGAGTGACGGAGTAGGGAATGGAATTGAACTAAAACGGACTTTTAATATTAAAATATATAAAATTTATTAAAAAAAACTTAAATCTATTACAAAAGAGAATAAATAATTTGAATGGTGTGTAGGTGTGAGAGTTAATATAAAATAACAAATGGTGTGCGGGTGTAAGTGTGCGAGTTTACTGCGTACGTGTGTGTGTGTGTATTTGTCGTGGTTAAGAGGGTGCGCGAGCACAGGCCTAATCAGTTCGCTGTTTGTGGACCGGTTTGTCGTAAAACAATTATACTTTCTATTACTTTTACTAATTACTTTCTCTCGGGGGGCGCGTTCACCCAAATCCTTCATCCGGTCGCTCTTTTAGTCGGTCATGTCAAGTCTCGGTCGTTTAGGGAGAGGCGCCCTCAGCGGTATCTGAGCGTTGGCACCCCACCCTCGGTGCCTCGGCCATGGCGGTATCCAGAGGGCCGAGGGTACTGGTGGGTCGGTCGGTCGGTAATTCCCCAGGTCGGGCCCGGTCACCGGTAATTCGACGGGATCCGGTCCTGGGCGGGGTTTCGGCCATGGCAGGATCCAGAAGGCCGAGGGTACTGGTGTGTCGGTCGGTATGTTCGTTCGGTGAGAAGGTTAGGTTTACGTTGCCCCGGTGAGAACCGGGTGAGGCGTGAAACAGGCGTGCATGATGTCACGCACCGCCCCCGCATCCCATGGCCAGTGGCTTCAGCCATTGGTCAGAGGACGAGCTGGTTCGCCGGTTTGGTGTATGCGGTTCAGTTGGGTACGGATGGGTACGGAGGGAAACGGTTAGGTTCGGTTTGGTACGGTTGGGTACGGTTAGGTACGGTTAGGTACGTTAGAAAAATCGTCTGTGTTGTCCTGATGCAGCCTGAGCAGCACCCAGTCAGGGGAACCTGACGCTGGGTGCCAGCTCTCACCAAAAGCCAACCATGGGGGAACCCATCGATTGACGCTCGGTCTGGTTTCACCAGGTGTGTCGCGGTCGGGGTTGGAGATACCCTCCTATGGGGGAACCAATCAGGAGAGGCATCTCCATGCCGTCCGTCTATAGCGCCGTTCCGGTGTGACCCGGATCGTCGCTCCAGGCGAACTGCCCTGTCTCGGTGTGTTCCGTCCTTCCTTATATACTGTTCGCGAAGGGTGGGGGTAGCTGCGCGCGCGGCTCGGCGGTCAGTGTACGTACTCACGTGAGTAGCGGCGGTGGGAGTACCCCTCCGAACGCCGCGGTAGGGGCGCGGTGGCGTAGCGCGTACATACGGTTCGTTACATGCTTTTTATTAAATGAATGAGTACGAAATTCCATTGATCGACAACGATTGAGAGAGCTTGAAGTGCCTTAGATCCTTTTGTATTATGTCATATAGTCGACGAATTAAAAATTCTTTTGAAAAAGGTTCTGAATCAAAAAGAGCTTCAACATGGTTATCTATAATGATCTTTTTGTTACGATAACGACCTTTAAGCAGTTCCCAGGCTACTGTGTAATTTTCACTAGTGGTTTCTAAAGACGGGATTATATTCGCGGCATCACCAGTTACTGAATCTTTAAAATAGTGGAATTTTTAAATTGTAGGGAGATCGTTCTCATTGTGAATCATGGAGTTGAACGAATCGTAAAAGCTAAGCCAGGTTTCTATGCTATCCGAAAAAACTGGAATTTTAACATCAGGAAGATGTCAATGTGCAGTGGGACGCGCTAAATTTGTGTTTTCAGCTTTTTTTAAACTTCGCGGGCAGTTGGTTCTAGCTTAAAGTCGCGTACGACTCTTCCGTCGTCCGTTCGCCCGGGACTCCCATCCGCGGAAACACGTTCGTTAGGCAGGCCGGCTGGCCGCGCTAGCCAGGAAAGGAATAGGAAGATTCCTCCCCCAGTCGACGCGAACAGACAAGGCCGCCCAAGACGCAGGACCGCGGGTGTAAGCCCCGATGCGATTTCTACTGGCCCCCATTGTTGCCGCGCTCTGCACGCCCATCGAGCTCCCTCGTCTTTATCACCAGGGTGACGAATGACTCGATAAGCATCCATATCTGTTCAGACTGGAGCATGAGAGAGACCATCGTGTCAGGAGTGAGTTGTGCGCCCACTGCCCGACCGACAGCCTCCCTTTCCGCGCCCCACCTGGCACAGACAAAGAGTGTGTGCTCTGCATTTTCCACAAGGGAACCGCAGTAGCGGCACGACTCATCGTCTCTTTTCTTGAAGCGCTTCAGGTACGCATTAAAGCAACCATGGCCCGAAAGCGCTTGCGCCAGGTAAAAGCCGACTTGACCGTGCTTTCTATCCAGTCAGGTGCCGAGAACAGCTTCTTCAGGATAGTATGGTTGTTAAGGGCACTTGTCCAGATCGGAGCTGCATAAAGCAGCTTCGAATTTACCACGCTCGCCACCAGCCTTCTCTTAGCTTCCCTAGGACCACCAATGTTGGGCATGAGCCGAGTCAGGGCGGCCCCACATTGGATGGCTTTGGCAGTCGCGATCTGCAGGTGTTCGCCGAAGCTAAGCCTTCGATCCAACTGCACACCCAGGTACTTAATGCTCTTTTTCCACTTGATTTCATGTTCCCCAGAGAACGATCCTCGGGTATTTAAAGGATCTGCTGTCTGTGACCAGCAAAGCCTCGGTCTTTTCAGGGGCCATTTTCAGGCATCTGCTATCTAACCAACGCTTTGCCCGCCACAGACTATCATTGATCCTCAGCTCCAGGAATTTGACATCGTCAGCGGCGCACACGACAAGTGCGTCATCCGCGAAGCCGATGATGCTCGTTCCAGCAGGCAGGTCCATGCGCAGGAAATCGTCGTACATGACGTTCCAAACGAGTGGACCTACCCGCGACCCTTGAGGGGCGCCACATGTCATCTCTTCCTTGAGAGACCATTTGTCGCCCTCGTATATCACCCACCTGTCGCTCAGATAGTCATCTATCATTCGCAACAGGTAGTTTGGAACCTTTTTCGGCACCATCACCTCGATGCAGATGTTCCATCTCGCGGTATTGAACGCATTGCGTATGTCAATGCTGATCAACGCGCAGAATCCCTTATGCTTACCAGTTCCTTTTCTTGCTTTAGTGGCGATGTCCACCACTGCCTGGATGGCGTCAACTGTGGACCTGTCTTTCCGAAAGCCGAACTGGTTTTCCGAGAGACCGTTCTCGCCGACCATGTGACCCTGTAGTCTTTGTAGGATCATTTCCTCCAGAAATTTCCCCATCGTATCCAATAAACATATTGGTCTATACGATGAGGCATCCCCTAGATGTTTGTTGCCCTTCCTCAGCAGGACCAACCTCTGCTTCTTCCAGTCTGCGAAGAACCTCCCCTCCCGAAGACAGGAGTTAAAGACTTCTAGGAGGATTTCCGGGCATACCCCGATCACCTCTTTAAGGATCTCGTTCGGCAACCCGTCGATCCCCGGCGCTATGTTTGCCTTGAGCCTTCCACCCGCTCTCTTTAGTTCTTCGATAGTGAAGAGTTCTTCGCTCCGGACCACGCAGGAACTTCGGTCCTGTCTTTGGAACGGCTCAACATGCGGGAACAAGCTTCGCACGATGTACTTGACTCGATCGGCATTATCCAGGCCCGGGGTCTTTCTTCTAGTCACCAATCTCTTAGTGACTGTTTTGAAGGCGAGACCCCATGGATCCTTCTCGACTTCTCCGATCAAGTCTTTCCAACACTGAAGTCGGCTTTTCTTTATGCCTTGCCTCAGAGCTGATTTTGCTTTTTTCCATGCCTCGCGCAGCAGAGGATCACCCTTTGAGCGGGAAAAACTCCGCCGCGCTGTAAGGCACTTTCGACGCAGGACGGACAACTGGTCGTTCCACCAGTACATCGAGTCCCCGGTACGCCTGTGCCCGCGGCGAGGCATGGAGTGGTCACATGATGCGACCACTTTCCGCCTCGCCGCCCGCACAGCGTCCTCCAACGACTCAGCAGACCTTGCCCAATCAAGCTCATCTATGAGCCTGGTTTCTTCGAGATGTTCGTGAAGCCTGTCTTTGCTGAGTCGTTTTGTGTTCCAGGAGGGGCTCCTTACCTTGCCGCCCCTTCCCGTATTCACTGGGTGACTCCGTTCCTGGATGCTAAACTCAATGCACTGATGGTCACTCAATGTTATTACATCGAGGACGCACCAGTCGTCTATCCTTGAGGCAAGACGGGGCGCGGAAATCGTGAGGTCGATAATCGACCCCCCCGCTCCTCGTCTGAACGTAAGATCCTTGCCCCGATTCAATACAATCAGGTCATTCCTGGCGACCATCTCACCGACCAAGATTCCCCTCCTGTCCAGACGGGCTTCTCCCCACTCGGGCGACTTACTATTGAAGTCGCCCGCAATAAGGGACCGCCCACTAGCCTCTTTGAGGCTTTCCTCAAGGAGGAGGATCTGGGTCTCAAAGATCTCGAAGGGATCGCTGGGGGAGAAGTAGCAGCTGTACACACGTACCCCCGCCAACTATACCCAAACGAACCCCGCGTCGGTCTCCAGGAAATCCCCGATGGTCAAATCAGGGCTACAAACAAGGATCCCAGCCCTCCGTGATGCATCCTGGTACCAAGCAGAGTTTTCAGACCATTTGTGTTGCTCACTAATGAGCAACACATCGGCCCCCCTCTCCTTGGCAGTCTGCATCAGAAGGTTCTGGGCTTCCTTTCCTCTCCCGAGGTTGAGCTGTAGAAACTTCACTTTCCACCCCTCAACCTCTGGAGCTCCGCCCTGAATATTGGGCAGGAACCGCTCCCCGAAGCATGGGCGACAACTTTTTCGCCCCTATCCGTACAAGTCAGGCACTGAGGGTGAGCCTTGCACTCCTTGGCCACGTGTGACGCGCCCCCACACCTCCAGCAGGCATCCTTCCTGCCTGGAAGCGTGCAACCACGCGACACATGGCCGTATATCCCTGGCACCTGAAGCACCGGGCAACTTCGACATGCTCGCGGATGCAGCAGTTTACCCACCCCACCCTTAGCTTACCGAGCCCGAGCAAGCTCCGAGCTTCCGCCTCGGTTAAACGGACCACCGCAGTCTGCACATCGCCGAAGCGTTTGTACAGCCTGCACTGGTCCCCGAGGTCTGGCTTGCCCAGCGCGATGCACAGCGCGGCAACAACCTCTTCCCTTGTGACGGTCTCGTCGAGGTCCCTAACTTCGAGGGTCCTCTTCGAGACCAAAGACTTAACGTTGGCCTTCTCTCCGACCGCCTGATCGAGCGCCTTCTCGAAGGCTGAGACATCGCCACCCTTCTTCAGGACCAGAAGGATCACCTCCCTCCTGGTTCTTCGGATGGAGAAAACCTCCGCTCCCGAATTTCGGGGGTTAACCTTCGCCTTCATGGCTTTCAGGATCTCGGCGTAGCACTCGCCGTCCTTCGCCGACACCCTGATAGCATCACCCGACCTGGCAGTCGGAGAGCGCCTCAGCATCTTCTCCTTTGCTTTAGGTTCCTGCGCAGAAGGCACAGGAACCTCTTTCTTCTTTTTCTCTTTTTTTTCTTTTTTTTCTTTTGCAACGGGAGATTCAATGTTAATTTTTTTTATGTGCCTCCGTCGCGTAAACTCGTTTTTTGCTACAATTGAGAATAGCGTAATGGTGTGTATTACGATACAGAGGAATCTAATATAAGAATTGAATTGCGCATGCGCCTATTACGATACAGCGGAGCGATATCTTCTTCTTATTCTTCTTATTCTACGTACAGCGTTGGCACCGTACCGACAAAGCCTTGTACATTTGAACTGTGCATGCGTCTATTACAATACGCTACGACTACACAAGATGGATAAAATCAAAATCGCCGGAAGTACTCGCGAAATGTCAAGTGAGATGAGCGATAATCACGTCAATTTCGACCTTTTCAGATTGGATTCGAGTGTACGCATAAAAACTCGTGTATGCGCCGAAGTCACATAAAATAGAATATGTGCCAATGCACACAATTCAGGTAATTACGAGACTCGCTTAAAATGCTCGCAGGACTGATCGCGCCTCGACTTCGTCTCAGCTTTGCCTCAGCTACGCCTCGAATACGCCTTGGCTTCGATTTCCTGCGAGCATTGTCGCTCGTCGCGTAATAACCCTCATTATGCGCCTAGACACATAATATACTATAATTAGAGATTTGAATTTACCGCAAATAGAGTAATATCTTTCGTCAAAATTTGCACGTTCGTTCCTATTTGCCGTCTCATCTTCCAATCCGTCCTCGATTAATGCTCCAATTGCATCTTGGATACTCTCCAATTTTTCGGAAAGAGACAACACCTTTTGCTCTAAATGCGATTCTGAATCAAGAGTCTCTATATCTGTTTCATGTGTAATTGACTTCAAACATTTTTCTAGACTGGTTAACTGACTCTTTACTCCGCTGAGTTTTCTTTTTAATTTTTTGATTTCTTCTTATGATATTTTTAATGATTTAAAATTTCATACGCAATTGAAATTGAAACGATTCAAAAATACGACAAGGAAAAAACAATGGACATAAAATGGAATTGGTAGCTCAAATAACCAACTTACTCGGAATTTCTTGGCGAACGATGTGATGACAACTTAATTTGCTGCAACTCAGCTCACGATGATAAATCTTGAAATGTTTAATCCGTATTATGATGACTTGGACGTTAATGACGTATTTATGCTTGAAGTATCCGAATCCTCCCGGATCTCGGATAAAGATGCGAATGCTCTCTAGTCCTCGCTACACGCCGCTGGACCACAAATTAGAGGTGAAATCTCAGATGATTCTGGATTTCTGAACTGTGATGTTTGATGGGCTCCGATGTTTTCGTTAGACCACAAATGTCAAAATGTAAATTGAAACTTCAGATGATTCTGGATTTCTGAACCTGGTCCAAGATTCAACTCTTAACTGCATTTTAATGATCACTTTTGTGATTTGAAAGTAATTTCTCACTCGCTGAAATTGTATGTTCACTCACTGAACTGCTGATTTAATGTCTTAACCGACACGACACGATTGATTTTATCGACCGGTGTGAGACATCCGGCTCGAAGGACCAAATGTAATTTTGCTTCTTAAAGTGACGGGTTTAGGCAGCAAATGGTTTCAATTTTTCTGTAAGATATATATTTTAAACACAACACACTAAGTATATGTAAAGTTGAGTTACAATGAATTAACAATAATGATAATTTCGATGTTGAAATAATGTTTGTGAGAAAGGCGTAAGACCGACTCAGATGACGAGTTCCGAGATCGGTGGTGTTGAAAAATGTACTAAACTAGCAGAAAAATAACAAATTCTCATCGGAGGTGCAAAGGCACTTACAAGTAGCATTTTGTAGGCATAGTGATTTTTGCCGATTGGTTCATGAAAAGCAAGGTAGGAGTCTCAGGTGACACCCGCAATTTCCCCAAATTGGTGGGCAGAGAATACAACCATACTTTTGAAAAAATATCCATAATTTTTCGAGCACGTCATGGTTCAGCTCTACAATTTTTCAAAAATGTCTGAAAACGCCGTTTTTAGGGGTTGCAACCCCTATTTTCTTGAGAATGTGACGTGATGGGAATCCATTCGGAAACACTAGATGCAATCTTGTTCGCATCAAAAAAATTGAAATTTGCAGGGCAGTGATTATTTATGGAGCTTGTAATCTATTTTGTCAAGTAAAAGTTGCATGAGATCATAGACCCTTTCATATTAGTGGCATGACCTACACGTATATATGGATATTCGTTTTCGTTATGCAAGACTACAGCTTTCAAAGTAAGTTTATTCGAATCAATGAGTAAACGCCAATTCTCTGGCTGGTGTTGATGACCAATGGCCTTCATAAGCCCATCTACATCGTTACAATAAATGAGGGTATCTTGGCTAGAAAAATATGTGGTTAAATTTTTCTCTCGATTCCGACAAAGAGAGATTTTTACATCTTTTTCAAGCAAATTTCTTTCCTTGAGGCTAGAGCCCAAGATTTCAGCTTGATTTTTAGATAAATTTTGATCCCTTGTACAATCATTCAATCCGTTTTGATCGAATAATTGTGGCAAGTTTCTGGTCGGCTCATGTTCCATGGTTTGATTTTCATCAGAATAATTGGTTTTTTCTGCATTGCGCTTTGTGAAATTTCCCGAGACATGTTCTTTAAGGTTGTGCGCAGCTTTCGTCACGGATGAAACATCAGGGTAAATTATGGAGTCCTCCCATTTAAATGAGTGACCTTTAACACCTGATAAACAGAAATAACAATCACCGATATAGTTCTGAGGTTCTCTCCAAGAAGTAGGGGAAGTAAATCTGAAGAGATGACCGAAATCTCCTCGATATACTGACCTCAATGAAATGGCACTAGTCTAGCAGCAACTGTTGGGTATTCAATATTTTTCTCAATGTTCAATCTTCAATGTTTTCCAGAAACCACAAACATCTAATCGACAAAATGTTGCAAAACTTGCAAGAAATGAAAGTGAACATGTCACTGAAAATTCACATGATGCATACTCACTTGGACTTCTTCCCAGAAAATATGGAAGCAGTTAGTAATGAACATGTGAAAGATTCCATCAAGACGTCACTACAATCGAGAAGAGGTGCGAAGGTACGTGGAGTGAAAACGCTTTAGGGGACTACTGCTGGAATCTAATGACTCATGAAGCAAATGCTTATCATCGTTGAGCATGCAAGAGGAAAAGTTTCTGATTACAAGCAGCAATTTGACTTCATTTTCCAACAAAAGCTTGAAAATGTTGTTTACATTTCTTTAGCATCAAAAAACGAAGAGAATGACCGTTGAATTCTGCATTGAAAACTGCATCGAAATCATATATTGCTTTTAATAAGAAAAAAATTTTGCAACATTTTATCTCTTGATTAGTGATTTTTCAAAAAAAAATTTTGATTAGAAAAATCTCATAAACCTAATGTTCTGGGAAAAAATGAAGGCCAGATTCGGATTCAGCACAAAAAACTACTCTGAAAATGACACATCTTATCCCATGAGCAAATAGGTCACTTTTGTTGACCAATGTTATCATTTTACTTACGATAATTTTTTCTAAAATTGATAAATTGTATGCATAGAACAGATAAAAATGTATTTTTTGAGTATATAGTATTATTTATTTATTTATTTATGGAGTACAGAGAAAATTGAATCTATCAATATTTTAAATCTTGGAAAATCTTTTCTCAAAGTTATTACGTGGGGAGCCGGAAATGATCACTTTGTTTGGGAACAACCGATGAAAAGATTTTTTAAACTTGGTAAAATCTATAATAATATTCCATTTACTAGTTAAGTTATATGCAACATTAAGGGGGAAGCCTCATGTAAACGACATTTTCGGAGAATCTTTTCCAGAAAAATAAGAACATTTCTCAAATCGGAATAAAATGCATGATAATATTGACTATACAAAGTATTTAAAATGTTTTTTTCATAATTGAAAAAATCCAAAATGTCGGCACAACAGCTGCTCGAAGTCGGTTCCTTTAATTTGCGCCGGGGAACGCCCGGGTCCTTCCAATTGACTAAAATCAATAACTCAAATTTTTTTGATTAAAGTTTGTCCTGCCTTTTCGAAAAAACCTAACTATAGCAACAACTACAAATAATTCGAAATTTAGGGACAGTAAAAAAAAATTACCTATTTTTATTATGAATAAATCGGTAAAAACAATATTTATTATAACAATTTATATATATATTGTTTCATTCAATGACTAGTAAGTTATAGAAAATCTGTGAAAAATTTAAAGTCGGTCGGTTCATTAGTTTTTGAGCTACATTCCCCGGCGCGAAAAAATTAACGTTTTGAGAAAAACGCGTTTAAGGTTTTCGGTCTTGCTCTCGGTAGTTTTGGAGCGCATCACTTTGGTGTCTTCTTAGGGGTATTTAGAACTTTCTCTAGGGTTTAAAACTTCGGGGATACATTCTTAAGATAGTAAGTGAATTTTTGAAGCAATAACAAAAAAATTCAAAAAAAAATTAATTAATTTAAATTAAATAACATGACTGAAAAAAAAGTTACAAATGAAATAAAAATACCCCAAAACATAAAAAAATGATGTAGTAATTTTTTTAGGTAGAGTACTTTCCATACTCAAAAATATTGATAATATAACAAAGAATAAGTGGTAAAAATTTTGAAGGCCTGTGTCCTATACTTATGATTTTATTCAAACATACAATATGTTCTAATATATACGGAAAATCACAACTTGCAGAAAAAGGGCTTTAAAGTAAAGTTATATAAAATTTTCCATATAATTCAGAAATATTCGTAAATAAATAAACAAACTATTTTTTGTGAATAGCTACATGGAGACAAATAGTTGATGTAATTTTACTCGAATGTCGGTTAAACTTGAGACATAAGGACATTTGAACATCTATTAAATCCTAGTCCAGTAAAATGAATTTGATAAATACCTAATTCACCGAAAATGAATAAAATAAGCGTCGCATAAGGAATAGTTTTTTTTTTTTTTTTGGTGAGGAGGAAAAATGGCGAAATGTTTTATAAATTTTGTACAGGACAGGAATTAATTTTTTTTCGGAGAACGGGTCAAACTTTATTTTTCAGATATCTTTTTTTTTACGGAGATATCATTCAATGAAGCTTACTACCTTAGAGCGCTGATTACAGCATGACCAAAATAAAAAATTTGAGGGTTAAAGGAGAAGTTCCATCCTGGTTCTAGCGTTAGCCGATTAGAGCGTAGATAGGTTAATAGAGAAACGTTTCTGAAAGGAAAGACTGGTACTTTCAAAAAGTTTGACCCGTTTTCCGAAAAAAAGTGATTCGCGATGTTATATAATCTCAAATATAGCAAAAAACACTGTTTTTCGCACTTTTAGATTAGAATATCTCAGTAACCTGACGTATAGGGTAAATTCCGAGCCCGGATTCGGATTCAGCGCATCAAAATTCTTCGGCAAGTTAAGGTCTCGTTTCTGGTTCAGAAATTTGTCGGCCTGTGTTATTGTAAGTTCCTCATGTTATTCTGAAAAGTTCTGTAAATTTTTCAGATCTCTGTTTCGTAAATGCCTGTATCCACAACTCTTGAATAGTTCTATAAATTTTATTGAACTATTTTTTTCTGTGTTAAGATAAAAACATGCGCGCGTTGCAAGTATACCTGCAACAGCGCACTGCGATGAATTTATGTATGTGTTGTATACATATGTATGTTATCTTAAGATATAAGTAAGTGGAATTTCAATCATATTTTTTCAACAGTGTGTATAGACATTTACAATCAGAATACATCACAGTATGGTTCTTCTGCAAGTTGAAAAAATGAAGTTTGTGCGTCTTATAGTTTTTTGTGCGGTTTTACATTCTGCTTATTCCCAAGGTAATTTGCACTAAAAATTTCAATTGCATTGCTCAAAGAGAGAGGTTTTTGATTTAGTTGCGAATACTGGCATTTTTTCATCAATCAAATAAATTCGAATAATTATATTTGATGACTATAGTAGCACGAAATTCTATTGATATAAAAGAGTTTATTGCTTTATTGATTGATTCATTTATTGATTCTGTAAAATGTTTTCAGAGTAAAATAAATAATGTAATAAAACTATCCTTCTATTTCCTGGCGTTTTGAGACTTTTTATCAAAATTACTATAACCTCATAACTCAATTCACTATTACTTTCCCATCATTGTCAGTAACTCAGAACAGAGCAATCATTCGACACAATTTTTACGTGATTTTTGTGCATTTTCTGGCCTGTAAGTGAATACTTTTCAAAATTGTCATTGTTATAATGCTAAATAATCTTCTGGGAAACATTTAAAATGCTAGTTTCACTTTTTATAAAGGATTCTCGAGGGCATATTTACTCAGGGATCGCTTTGTAGAATTTCAAGCGACAGTCGCCTGAAATCCCAAATTTCTTGCGAAAACTCAAAAGTTGAAATTTTTTCCCTGAAATGTAAAGCTTTTGAGGTTTTCTGGGTCACTGATTTAAAAAATAACTTGGAAAATTAAAAGTTGAAAATGCCGAATGGTTTTCAAGAAAGAGTAATATTTTAAGCTAAAACTTACACCGAGAGACTTTTCGTTAGAGTAAATGATAAAAGTGAATGACAATTTAGTATAATATTGTTTTAAAATTTGAGAAATTCATATTATGAATATGAAGCTGCAAGAAACCTAGTGGCGTGCAGCAAAAATCGAAACATTCATTCTGGGTTTTTCATATAATTCGTGTCAGAATATCGTTCGAGTGCTTCCGTCGTTTTCCGATTGGCTTCGTAGACTCGATCCAAGTCTGCCCAACTCAGTAGTAGCTTGTAAGCGAGATTTATTCCAGATCCAAATACTTTTACAAATATTTTCTTGACCTTCTAAAAATAATACAGCACGTGAGGAGTTAAAAAAAAAATTCAAGATTATCTCAAATTATCTACTTCAACTTCAACTTTTAGCCTGACCTAGCGACAATTTTTTCAAAATCTGAAAATTATACGACATAGAGTCTAAAATCTTATTTTTAATTTAAGCCAAAAACACTTAAAAAATATTCATGGGTACCCGAGATACGATTAAAAATGTTCAACCGTATCTGAGTTGAATTTTAATCAACGATTACGGTTCTCGGCCGGTCTGTTGCTCACCTCTTTCGTTGAGGCAGGACCGAATAGGCCACGCACAAAGGTGGCGCTCAAGTGGAGCCCTCATATGTTCTTTGATCCAAGAACGTGTTTCCTTTATTTCCTTTCCTTTCATTCTTACGATTAGTTTATATTTACAATGACTATTAAAATTTTTATTAATGTTCTAGTTTATGAGAATTTTAAGAAATAAGAAATGTTTACATATCATTGTTCTATTCGTTAATCTGGGGATAATATTGAATTTAAATAACTGTTAATAATCACAAATAACAATAAATATTTTTTTAAATTAAGAATAATTAGTAATAAAAATTACTAATGAACAGAATCAAAAATACATATAAGAGGGCTGCACTTAAGCGCCACCTTTGTGCGTGGCCATTTCGGTCCTGCTTCAACGAAGGAGGCGAGCAACAAACCGTCCGAGAATCGTGATCGTCGATTAAAATTCAACTCAGATACGATTGAACATTTTTAATCGTATCTTGGGCACCCATGAATATTTTTTAAGTTTTCTTGGCTTCAATTAAAGATGAGGTTTTAGACTTTATGTCGTATAAATTTCAGATTTTGGAAAAATTTTCCCTAGGTCATGCTAAAAGTTGAAGTTGAGGTAGAGAATTTGAGAAAATTTTGAATTTTTTTTTTTAACTCCTCACGTGCTGTATTATTTTCAGAAGGTCAAAGAAATATTTGTTGAGCATTACTAGACGTGAAATTTTATAAGCTTTCCAACTGCATTCTTAAAAACGCCCTATCACTTTTTTTCACCGAGATATCGTGGTTCAAAGTCAGCAGTGATTTTTAATAGCGCTCACAAGCACCGTGTGCACAATTTCCGACGGTAGTGTATTCCTAAGTTGTTTTTGATATAGAGAACAATTTTATTTCACGACAACTAAATTTGTGTGCGCTTAATCAAAATTTCACCTTGTGGTATAGTTTATCAAATTTGACGTAAAGCGATTTACGAATAATCAAACAGAGGCCAGAACCGAGGGGTAAATTACTTCAAAATCAGCGAGACAACGTTCATCGTTATATGGGCGTTGTACCCTGATTTTTCAATATCGGTGATCCTGAACTAATTAAAACAAGGAATCTGTCTTATGAGCCTGTTAGAGTAGCACCAACGCAATAGGTCATCGTTATTCGTAACGTCGGAGTTACTCTCTCTTTCTTATAGGCTAGCGATGAGTTCGTTGTCATTAGCGGCGCTAGAAGCGCCTAGTTCGGTAGCTTCTCGGATGATTTTTTCCTTACCAGCTAAGAGCCGTTCCTTACAGTTTCGTTGATACCTCGATATTGACGCTAATCGAATCGTTTTTTTGGATCGGTAAAACAAGAATGATCTCGTTTCTAATCATGAATATACTGGCCCGACGTGTTCCGAGTTTAGCCGGCTCGTCACGAAAAGTAAGACTCGGAGATATACACACGCTGTAGTAAGCGATCGAATGCTATTGTTTCTTATTCGACGCTTATCTCATCGTTATTTCTCTTCGCGGCGCGTTGTGTATAGCTACACTTGTGATTTCTTTCTTTAGCCCTTGATTTAAACGATTTTATTCCTATGCGATTGATTTCATTTCATGGAAGACTTTAATGTAGTGAATTTCAAGTTCTCCTAAATTTTTAAACTGTTAGTAGAACATATTTTTTTTTTTTAACGAAAATATCAACTTTGCCGCTTGAATACCATCATATCAATTTCTAATACACAGGAGAAAACTTGTGTCAGAACGGCAATCCTTTCTAATTAAAAAAAGTAAGATTTTTGTTTCAATTGGCTTTAAGTACCACAGTTTTGAACATCTGCGAATGAATTACATTCTGATTTTCATTATATGAAGTTTAAATCATAGCTTGATTAATAATTAAATTTACTTGAATATGTTTTAAGGTCACAAAGCTTCGACTTCAAGAAGCCAAGAAACGTAAGAAACTCAAAAATCTCCTTTAATTGGATGTACTGATGATGTAAACGACGCTATAGTTTATATTTTCAAGGATTTCGACACTCTATGGTATAGAAGCACCATTGGGATCTCTTTACATCCAAACAACATCCGCTTATCTGTACATCGGTCATTCGCTTCCGAAAATCCCAAAGTTGTGTTCCGAGGATCTGGTGAAATAACAATAGGGGTGAATTTAACAACTTACGAAAACGGTTGTGAATTGACTGTAAGTATTTTTGAAGAAATTATTTTTATTGGCTTGCATTATACAATCTTTCGACCAATCCTTGCCATTTCTGGACCTGATTTGGGCCACAACGAAATTTCTGTGTTCGTAACTGACAATTGCATACTTTCAATGGTTATCCCAGTATTGGATTGATGAACATTAGCTAATCCACTTTCCATGACACAAAATATTTTGAGCATTATTGTTAATTCTATAATGAAAAGTTTAATTTTTTTCCAGTACTCTACGGATATACCTCATTTTGAACTTGGCCGTGTAAGATATGCAGATATATACGAGGGTGATCTAACGCCTGGAAAGAAAGGCTTAATAGTGGGCTGGGATTGGGTAAAAATACACGCAATCTACACAGGACTTATATATTGTGACTTTATGCAATGGAAGTACGATTTTCGCGTTATTCCGGGATTGCTTAGTGACATTAGCAAATCGGTGAATATTTGGGTTGGGGATTTTTACCGTACTTGGGCGGTAAAACTTATCTGGGGACTTTATGTATATTGGATACAAGGGAACTGGTGAGGTTAGAATGATTCTTATACACTTCACGTAACAAGAGTCTTGATTTATTAAAATGTGAAAAGATGTACAAGCGTCAGTTCGGAGGCGAGCACGCTCGGCGATGTCAAGTAAACAACTAACTAAAAACTAACTGTTTGTCTAGTTAACACCAGGGTCGGTCACTGGTCCTTTTTCATGACTCGGTATTGCCTGGTAGTTTCTTCCCTAAACCATGGGATAAAATTATGCTGTAGTACAATATAAAGTGGTCTGCCGGCCGGGCGGCTTAATCCCCTAAATAAGTTTATTGTATTGTTCGTACTTTCGCTTCCGCCGTTTCCGTTCAGGTTTCTATAATTTTAAAAGAAAATATGATTTAGTTTTAGCTACGCTACACTTACCTTACCAGCGCTTGTGCATGCGCAGTTCATGAGTTTTATACTCTAAGCATGGTAAAAATCCCTACCCCAAATATTCCCCGATTAGCTAATGTTATACCAAACACTCCCGGAATGACGGAAAAAAGTCTTTCCCTTGCATAATCTATCATACGAAACTTAGAGCCAAGCATGTATTCGGCAGAGGGCGATGTTTTTCGTACGATGTAGGTTATTTAGACTCGATTTAGATTAGTGGCCTACAAATCCGCTATACGTATTTAGGGGAAATTAATTAACTCCAAGTCAGTTTGTGGTAAATAACGGTAGTTTAATTTGGAATATATAAAAAAATTTACTAAGCTGAAGGAACTTGACGTGTTCCAATGTGTTCCAACTCTCATAAGACTCCGTGTAACATGAAATTTTAGTGGCGCCCTCCCGATGAACTAGCTACTCCGCCTTACTCCACCGCCCCACCACCGTACTGCACCCGTACTACACCGGCCCACCACCGCACTGCACCTTATTCCACTCAATTCCACTCTCGCGTTTATCTGCGTACATCCGAGTGGTGGGAGCAAAATACCGAAAGGAATACGTTGAAAAGAGAGCGCGTACACGCCGAGCTTGGATATGTACATAAAGCAAGATAGAGTATATTGGAGCAAGCGAGTGTCGTACACTCAGCGAAAACATCGGAGCCGGCACCCGAAAATTAATGATTTCGATGCATTTTAAATTTTAATGTTACTTTTTGTATTAGCATTTAAGGTAGAGTGCGAAAGTAGATGTTTCTTTTCTCAAGACTGTTGAAGACTTTAAAATATAATCTTGCATGTACATTCTCTCAAGTAAAATCATCGGACGATTTTTTCTCGCGCCGGAGAGGAGAAACTTGGAGCAATATTGGCTCGCTGTGAGAGACGTGCGGGAGAGGTGGAGAGAAGCGAGGAGAAGAAACTCTAGCATGATTTCGCCGGAGTTGGAACCCCCTGACGTGTTCCCCGTTCATTGGTTACAGAAAGAATGCCCATCCAGACAGGCAACTCTTGAACGTATATCCAAACATGAACTATACATCATAGATGGTAACTAGCGTCTTTCAACTTACCCTGCCCTACTCTGCTGAGTGACAAGGTTGGGTAAGCTATCCCTACAACGAAAAACATCGCCCTCTGCCGAGTACGGCAAAGCTTGACTCCACGTTACATAATGTACTATTAACAAAATTTTTAAAATTTGAAATTTCTAAATCAATCAGGATCTGACAGGTTTGAAATCCGTAGTCCATCACTTCTTGTTTTGCAATCAGTTTTTTCATTACTGATTTGACAGACAGTTAATAAAAAAAACTGATTTCAAAATGAGTTGCACTTTTAACTCTAGAGATCATGTGGGGTTCTAAGAGAAGTAAGAATTGTTCTTCATTTATGTTTTTAAATGAATATACCGTTTCAAAAGAACACGAGGGTAATATTTTTTTTTATATTGTATTGTGTCTACTTTGAAACCCAGCTTTAATTGTGTTGGTCGGTTGATTAGAAAGGAGATAAACTTTTTTGTTCAAGATGAGTCAATTTAGCAATTTTTTTCTATTTAATACTAAACGGACCCCACATTTCCCGCAAATATCGAAAAAAGTCATGCCCTGACTAGGGCTTAAAGAATAGGATTAAGATCTCAGTTACGTATTTGGAAAAACCTTCCATCACATGTAACTTAAAACTAAGATGAATTGTATCTCAGATTTAAGATATTTTTTCGCGTGCAATAACTGTAAATAACACAAAATAAAATATACTTCATAATATTCTTATAAAAACATTATTAACACAGGTTTTATTCATATATTAATATATATATATATATATATATATGATATTTGTTTTTTCTTGTAGTATATGCATGAATGGAATATTGATTTATCAAAATTTAAACAC
This sequence comes from Diplolepis rosae, assembly GCA_030998225.1. Taxonomy (NCBI): domain Eukaryota; kingdom Metazoa; phylum Arthropoda; class Insecta; order Hymenoptera; family Diplolepididae; genus Diplolepis; species Diplolepis rosae. The sequence goes on from JAPYXD010000275.1 coordinate 506,600, forward strand.
ATGACACCTATAACAGGTTCTGAGGAATATAATTTCATGGTAAGTATATAGAGTTAAACTAATTTGCAATGCCTCAAACGTTGTGCAGTACCAAACACATTGTGTAGTTCGTATTTTCAAGTGTGCATTGGAAAATTTAATTATTTTCGAATCTAAATATGGAAGGCAGAGTGTGTGTATGTGTGTGTGTAATTTACTTGTACTGAGGTAGGTCTTTCTCATTATAAATGCTTATGATTATAATAAAAAATTTGTTTGAAAGAAATTATTGTCATTATTATAAACATGTTATATGACCAGAAATACCTATCTTGGTACATTTTATTTAAATTTACAAATTATTAATTAATTATTGCACTTTGCATGGAAATAGGGTAAAATAAACTGAAATTCCGGGAAGGTAGGAATTTAGTAAAGTGGTCCGGTTGGCCTATGGCCCAAACAAATATGTATGTGTGTTTGGACCATGGACCAACCGGACCACGTGATTATATTGATATATTATATTCTATATCTTGCAGGACAAAGGAATAGTAAACTTCAATGTAGAAATTGTGAATGCATCAGAAGGAGAAGTATGTTTGAAATTATTAATTGGGCCTACTATAACGGATGGATTCGACTTATTAGAATGGTCAATGTGCTTATTGGACCGTGTTATTGGGGTACGTTAATAATGACAATCATATTCATTCTAATTTCTAATCGAACATTATAATGAAGGATTCTTACCTATTTTTGCTGCTCAATATTTAAAAATTAAAACCATGTCAATTTTTAGGAAGGACAAAAGAGCTTTTTATTCTTCGAGAACAAGTTTTTTGGCATATTTTCTCGTAAAGATGGAGAACACTATTATTATACGCAATCGGTCAATTTATTTCATCTTTGAAATTTTTTATTTAAAAAATAAAAAGGTTTAAAAACACTAAAAATGCTTTTATTTTCACAATTTTGGTCGAATGTGGCTGCTTAACGAACTCGTAGTTTCTTTTTCGGCCCTCAAGAGCTGTGTGAAATTACAATCCAATCCGCTAATTCTATTGAGAGTTATCGGACCCATAGACACAGGATAGACAGACAACAGACAATAGACAGACAGATAGACACATTCGTAAAAACCTTTCTTTCTGACTCAGGGGGTCTCAAGACGTAAAGATCTGATGAAAATTTCGAAAGTCATTTTTCACATAAAACCAATACTTTCTCCTGTAAGGAGAATATAAAAACTGGTTAACTTACCCATATTGTTTGGAGTACAGATAAAGATTAATTGATTTACCTTACAATAATTAATAGTTTAATATATTTGACTAATTAATTATAGGGATATTATTTATACTAATTTTTCTGTAACGTTTTCTACTAACAATTATTTTAATTTAAATAAAAATTAGTCAGCTTTGACTAATTTGGATTTGAAGAGTGTAATTCAAGAATTAAATTTATTTATTATCAAAATATTGGAATTATACAAAGTTCATTTTGAGCTGTTTGTGCATTTGAAAAGCAACGTCTTTAAGACGTTCTTTAGTGCCTGCTATTTAACCGCTGAAAATTTCAACTTGTTATCATTATTTCCTGTGGACATAAGCATGGCGATAAATGCCCAAAATTATTATAAAATTTATATTGTAAAATTATTTTTTATAGACAAATTTTTCGACACATAATTTCACAAGTATCTTAATTTGGTTGCAAAATAAATTTTCCACCTTTAACCTAAAATCGGTTTCTTACACGGAGAAAAATAGTTGAAGTAATTTTACTCAACTTCCGATCAAATTGGAGTGATGCAAATGGAGTTCAAGTGCTGCCTAAAATCGACTTATGGATTTATGCCGAGCTTTGGCGTGGTACTGGTTTAGTACTGCTTCAATATGGAGTCCAAGTACTGGCTAGAAGCCGACTTAGGGATTAATGCCGAGCGTTGGTTTAGTTTAGTTGGCTGATTCGGAGACATTCTTTCATCCACTCGTTCGTTAGCAGCTAAACGTTTAACTGTCACAAAGATTAAATTTGCTGTCGCAACTACACTTTTTTTCCGTGTAGCATTGAAAAAGGAAAATTCAATTTTTTAACCATTATCTGTGAAATACAAAAAAAATGTAAGAATACAAAATCGTTTGTTTTAATGAGGCCTATAATTTTTGTCTGATACACTTTCTGATAAAATGTATGTTTTTCGTTTCAATTTAAAAAAATCGATTAAACTTAAAAAATTCCATTAATTAAACAAAATATGTGACATACGAAAAAAACTTTAAGGTGGAAAATTATGTCTCTAAATGAGGTCTACAAATTCTCTTTACAACATTTTTTGACAAAATGCATATCTTATTTATTGATTTAAAAAAAAACATTGAAAATAAAAAATTCCATTTTTTGAACCAAGATATATGAGATACGAAATAGGCGTTGGAATGCAAAATAGTTTGCTCAAATCAAGTCTACGATCATGTTTACTTCTTGAGCTGTGTGAAAGAAAATAAATCATCTTTGATATCTTCAATCATGAATCATCATTTTTGATAAAAAAAAAATTTAGTAACTTTGAGAAAATGTAATTCACATTCACAATATTATAAAATTGATTTGAGCTTCAGTATGAAATGTCAAGAAGTAAACTTGAATAAATGCAAAGAATATATGATCGAGCGCGAAGCGCGAGGGCCAAGCAGAATGGAGCGCGATGATCGAATCCCCACCCCCGCGCTTAAACTTGTGGGCATTACACACTATTAATTATTCAAGTGAATAACAATTAAAAATACACCCAGGAAAAATATTTGATTGAATCAAAGAAAATTATTTGTTTAAAAATCTTTCTTTGATTTAAAGAAATGAATTATTTAAATAAAATCAAATTTGTTTCATTCCAAGAAAATATCTTTTAATTAAATAAAAAATTTGTTCAAAACAAATGAATTTTCACCTCAAATCAAACAAATTATATCTGACCATATATCAATGCATTAAGGGGCTAAACTAGTTTCTTACTTTCAAAAATCGATTTTTTTTCTTTTTTACATTAATCAGTACTTCTTGATTAACTATTTATAACTATATGGGCCTGAAATAGCATAAAAGCTGTAAGTGTGATAAATTAAATTTTATAACATAAAAATCAGTAGTTGAAACTGTAAACGCGTTTTTCTCGAAACTGCATTTTTCAAAATGGCTGCAGCTCTAACTCGCGAACAAATCGATAAATCGATTCGGAATTTTCACGGTATACTCAGCAAATGTTTTTACATACCGTGAACTAGGATCTTTCTAATCCGTTAAAAATTGCATATTTGCAATGCAGAAAACTGACGTTTTTTTGTGCAAAATTCGAAACTTTTTTCAAAACTCCGCCATTTTGTCAATTTTCGATATTTTACAAATATCCTAGTTCATTATATGCCGAATGTTATCTAGTTTAACGCCTTTTTTATTTTTTCTTTACTTCAGGCACTCTGACATCACTTTCAACTGCACCCGTTTTTATACTTTTTTTTAAGGACCACCAAGAAATGGCTTATATCTCGGCTATAACTCCATATTTCAATGTCAAAAAATTTGTGGAACTGCATTGAATAATACTAAATCAGGCCTAAAAATCTCATAACATTTTGTTGTATAGTTTTTTTCTCTTTAATCCCATAAAATCGACTCCACACGGAGAAAAATGGAGGGTCAGCCTGAATATCTAGAGGGTCGGGTCGACCAAATATGATGATCGACTATTGGACAGCCTTCTAGATAATCAAACCGGTCATCCGTAGAGGGTCAGAAGAAAGTAATCGATTTGATCATTGTAAAAGGTCGATGTGACCACCTCAGAGGGTCGATCTGATCATTCTAGAGGGTCGATTTGATAATCCTAGAGAGTCAATTGAATGATTCAAGATGGTGAACTCGACCATCACAGAGAATTGACCTGATTTGAAAAAATTAATTAAAAATAAATATGACGTACACTCATTAAGTCTGAAGGGCATCTTCCCATTGCGTGAAGGGTGCCCAATAAACGGGTCTATCCCAAGTTGAAAGCGGGGGACGCTATAAACGCGTCTATCCCCATGCATGGAGAAGGATCTATGCCCCAGGTAGCGGGGCTGAGAATGAGTCTCCGAGTGCCTGTGAGAAATGAGTGAACTGAACGAATGTCAGCGCCGCATGACTGTGATATGTGTCCTTCGAATGTGAGAGGAGAACCTATAGACGGTCTCTCTCTTGAATGAGGCAAAGAGCGAATTGGTGTATGGAATCTCCTCGGGGAAACTGCAAGGCCTCCGCAGTCTGTGACCAAAAACAGCCGACAGGGGTGAAAAAGATGTTGCCCATGCTTCGGTGAGCGGTTCTTGCCCAATATTTAGGGCGGAGCTCCGGAGGTTGAGGGGTGGAAAGTGAAGTTTCTACAGCTCAACCTCGGGAGAGGAAAGTAAGCCCAGAACCTTCTGATGCACACTGCCAAGGAGAGGGGGGCCGATGTGTTGCTCATTAGTGAGCAACAAAAATGGTCCGAAAACTCTGCTTGGTACCAGGATGCATCACGGAGGGCTGGGATCCTTGTTTGTAGCCCTGATTTGAACATTGGGGATTTCCTGGAGACCGATGCGGGGTTCATTTGGGTGGAGGTGGCGGGGGTACGTGTGTACAGCTGCTACTTCTCTCCCAACGATCCTTTCGAGATCTTTGAGACCCAGATCCTCCTCCTTGAGGAAAGCCTCAGAGAGGCTAGTGGGCGGTCCCTTATCGCCGGCGACTTTAATAGTAAGTCGCCCGTGTGGGGCGAAGCCCTTCTGGACAGGAGGGGGATCTTGGTCGGTGAGATGGCCGCTAGGAATGATCTGATTGCATTAAATCAGGGCAGGGATTTTACGTTCAGACGAGGAGCGGGGGGGGGGGGGGTCGATTATCGACCTCACGTTTGCCGTGCCCCGTCGTGCCTCAAGGATAGTCGACTGGTGCGTCCTCCAGGTAATTACCTTGACTACCAGTGCATTGAGTTTAGCATCCGGGAACGGAGTCACCCAGTGAATACGGGAAGGGGGGGCAAAGGAAGGAGCCCATCCTGGAATACAAGACGACTTAGCAAAGACAAGCTACAAAAACATCTTGACGAAACTAGGCTCATAGATGAGCTTGGTTGGGCTAAGTCTGCTGGGTCGTTGGAGGACACCGTGCGGGCGGCGAGGCGGAAAGTGGTCGCAGCATGTAACCACTCGATGCCTCGACGAGGGCACGGGCGTACCGGGGATTCGGTGTAATGGTGGAACGACCAGTTGTCTGTCCTGCGTCGGAAATGCCTCGCAGCGCGGCGGAGTTTTACCCGCTCAAAGGGTGATCCTCTGCTGCGCGAGGCATGAAAAAGAGCAAAATGAGCTCTGAGACAAGGCATATAGAAAAGCCGATTTCAGTACTGGAAAGACTTGATCGGTGAGGTCGAGAAGGACCCATGGGGTCTCGCCTTCAAAATAGTTACCAAGATATTGGTGTCTAGAAGAAAGACCCCGGGCCTGGATAATCCCGATCGAGTCAAGTACATCGTACGAAGCTTGTTTCCGCATGTAGAGCCGTTCCAAAGACAGGACCGAAGCTCCTGCGTGGTCCGGGGCGAAGAATTCTTCACTCTCGAAGAACAAAAGAGAGCGGGTGGAAGACTCAAGGCAAACACAGCGCCGGGGATCGACGGGTTGCCGAACGAGATCCTCAAAGACGTGATCGGGGTATAACCGGAAATCCTCCTAGAAGTCTTTAACTCTTGTCTTCGGGAGGGGAGATTCTTCGCAGACTGGAAGAAGCAGAGGTTGGTCCTGCTGAGGAAGGGCAATAAACCACATTGAATACGATGGGAAAACTTCTGCAGGAAATGATCCTACAAAGACTACAGGGTCACATGGTCCGCGAGAATGGTCTCTCGGCAAACCAGTTCGGCTCTCGAAAAGGCAGGTCCACAGTGGACGTCATCCAGGCAGTGGTGGACATCGCCACTAAAGCAAGAAGAGGAACTGGTATGCGTAAGGGATTATGCGCGTTGATCAGCATTTATATACGCAATGCGTTCAATACCGCGAGATGGGACATCTGCATCGAGGCGATGTTGCGGAAAAAGGTTCCAGACTACCTGTTGCGAATGATAGATGACTATCTGAGCGACAGGTGGGTGATATACGAGGGCGACAAATGGTCTCTCAAGGAAGAGATGACATGTGGCGCCCCCCAAGGGTCGCGGGTGGGTCTACTCGTTTGGAACGTCATGTACGACGATTTTCTGCGCATGGACCTGCTTGCTGGAACGAGCATCATCGGCTTCGCGGATGACACACTTGTCGTGTGCGCCGCTGACGACGTCAAAATCCTGGAGCTGAGGATCAATGATAGTCTGTGGCGGGCAAAGCGTTGGTTGGATAGCAGATGCCTGCAAATGGCCCCTGAAAAGACCGAGGCTTTGCTGGTCACAGACAGGAGATCCTTCAAAAAGTAAGGAGCTCACCTGCTTAACCAACCTGCAGGAAATCGCTCGCGCGAAGCAGGCCATCCGCAAGGATGGAAGGCGCAGACTCGTCTGATCCCGGAGCTCGCCACCTGGCTGGATAGAAAGCACGGTCAAGTCGGCTTTTACCTGGCGCAAGCGCTTTCGGGCCATGGTTGCTTTAATGCGTACCTGAAGCGCTTCAAGAAAAGAGACGATGAGTCGTATCGCTACTGTGGATCCCTTGTGGACAATGCATGGCACACACTCTTTGTTTGTGCCAGGTGGGGCGCGGAAAAAGAGGCTGTCGGTCGGGCAGTGGGCGCACAACTCACTCCTGACACGATGGTCACTCTCATGCTCCAGTCTGAACAGATATGAATGCTTGTCGAGTCATTCGTCATCCTGGCGATGAAGACGAAGGAGCTCGATGGGCGTGCAGAGGGCGGCAACAACGGGGGCCAGTAGAAATATTAGAAGAAATGTTCACTAAATCAGTTGATAAACGACTTCACAATATTTACATAGTAACATTTCTAACTTCTTACTAATTCAGATTTAAAGAATGCTCGTCATATATTTTTTTTACTACTTGACTATTATTAAAATTTAAAGAGCACCTTTTATACATGTATAATAAAAAATTTAATGGATGTAAAAAACGACACCTAGACGTAAAGGAATACAGTATGTTCAACAAGAGCGAGTCCTCGATTTTTTTAAAACTATTAGAGATTTTAAAACGTTTTTTTTTAAAATAAAAGTACTCTCGAAGGACTACGGCGCTACTACCTAATAGATATTACAGTCCCCATCGTTGTCCAGAATGGCCTGGGACCTTTTCGGCATGCTTTCCACTAATTTTTTAGCGTAGTCCGTTGGTAATTCTTGCCATATCTTCCTCATTTTTTGCGAGAGCTGTTTCAGGGTGAACACACGTTATCCCGCAAGCTTCCTCTTTAAAACACTCTAGACATTTTCGATTGGATTTGCATCGGGGGACTGTGATGGCCAGTCCAAAGTTGTGATGCCATTTTCTGTTTTCCAGACGGTGCAGAGACGGCTTCGATGTTTCGGATCGTTATCTTCTTGTAAGATCCAATCGGCCGTATCGGCTCCAAATATCTTTGTAGCAGACCTTAGAAGACCACGTTCATATATTTGGAACATTTTCTGAGCATTCAAGTTCTCGGTGAAAAGCTCTAAACACCCAAAAACGCGCTGTGAGAAGCATCACCAAACATGGACCATCACGGGGTGTTTAACGGTTCGCGAAGTAATCGACTGTTAACGGTAGGCCAGGCATACTTTATGGGAACCCATGCCCAGAACGACGCTTCATCAGAAAAAATGACATTCGACCAGTCGCGGTCGAGATTTTCAGCAGCCCATGCCTTTCGTTTTTCCATATGGGCTTCTGAAAGCAGGGGTTTTTGCCTTGTGCTACAGTATTTTATATTCGATTCAGCTAGACGCTGTCGCATGATGTTTTTACTTATGTTGACTCTCTTTTCGGCTAGAATAGCCTCGGCCTCTCGTAACCGTAGAGTGGGGAGACGCCCGAACAGCTTTATGATCGCTTTATCCTGCTTGCTCGTTTTTGCTCGCGATTTGCCTCTTTCAGGCAGATCTTCGACTGTTTTATTGACTTTATAACGCTCAACCCACTTCTTCACGAACGATTTCGACTTTTTGATGTATTTAGCAGCGGCTGTATAGGACATAAGTGGTCCCTTTGGATGGGTACACAAGAAGACCGCTTCAAAACGTTTCGCGTACACAGAACTCATTATGACTCACGTCTGCTCTCTCGGACGATTCGAGCGCCACTGAATCGCCTTGGTAATTGCGCCGTAGACCTTTGAATGTACTTATATCGAGAACTCGCTCTTGTTGAACAGACTGTATACAACTTAATTATTGATTGAAAATGCGATGAAAAGTTCTAATTATTGATCAGTTTTATTAAAATAGGCAAACATATAAATATATATAATATACATTTTTCCTGAGTAATCGTGTATCACTTGTATTTTCCTAGCCTAAAGACTATCAATTCTGAATGACACACACACACACACAAATATTACTTGAGAAAAATAAGTCCTTACCAATGATCTTTCAAATCCTCACAAATATTCCAGAAACACTCTTTCACGTAATACAATAGTTCATAGAATAATTAATAAATTATTCGCCGTTTTAAGCGGATAAAATTTGCGAGATTAGCCGGTAGACGCGTCCTTTGATTTGATTATTTTGGATAGTGTGACTGTTTATCTGTGGTAATCAAGCTGATCATAAATAGAGACTCCCTGATTATGTCCATAAAATTATGGAGGGACTATTTGATAATCTAGAGGGTCGGTCTGACTGTCTAAGTTTTGAACCTCTAACTTCGACCCTCCGTTTTTCTCCGTGCATTTTTAGTAGTAGAAACTAGTCTAGCCCCTTAATTCCTATGTTTTTAAGAAAGATTTATTTGATCTAAACAAATATTTATTTGGCCCATAGATATTTTTTTAAAATAAATTAAATATTTTTTAATCAAAATAAATCTCTTGTTTAAATAAAAAAAGCCTCCCGAACAAATTATTTTCTTTCATCAATCAAATCTTTTTCTCAGTGTGTAATAACAGGTACCCAATGGTTGAAAATAACGCAAAGTGTGCATTAAAAAGGATAAACAATATTTTTATTTTTTATCCGTTTGAATTCTTTTAAGTCTTAACTGCTTTATTACGTGTAGAAAATGTTATAATCTTCAGCCCCCAAATCCCTTTCTGGATCCGCCTCTGATTTTATAAAGTTTTTAAATCATAAAAGGATAATACTTTGCTATTCTGCAGTTTCAGTTGTTACTTTCAAGATGGTAATGACGAAGATAAAACGAATCGTAGAAAGCAAATATTTTGTACAAAGCCATAATCCTCAGTAAAGACCTTCAAGTTTAAAATGAAGCTAATATTTTCCAACACCCGAGCTCACCTCGAATTCGCCCTCACCTCTCTGAATATACATATATATGTGTACGATCCTTTAAATGGGAAATCGAAACGTTTCGGAGATAACTCTGCTTTAGGTGAGAATGTATTCAAAATGGCGTCTTGAAGAAGCGGCGTATTATGGGTGGAAGAAGAGATGGCGGTAACCCCTACGATGATACGAAACATATTCCACCCTTAAGGACTCGAAGAGTGGGCGCAACCCTCCGCGACCATAAAATAAAATTCATCGTCTGCTGGTACGGTCTTATGCCTCCAATATCTCCGAAAAGGAGGCTTATTCCAGGGAAGAATTTTTCTAATCTAACCCAAACAGGCGAAACCTTACTTTCAATACATATATTGAAGCTAGAAGAAGGGCCCTTTTGTTTCAGATAACAAGGATGGATTCTGATGTTCTTATTGATTTCTCTTCGTGATCGACACAGGTCTGTTTTTATCGACTAGATTCTGAAAGACATTCAAAGAAATGCTTCAGGAAAAGGAGAAGGTGGAGGTAAGGGGGGGGGGGGGTAGTATTGGGATAGTCGTTTGCGAATGTCTGAGCCTCCCCTCATACATCACGCTGACACTCGTCTAACGGTGTCTCACCAGATTTATCGCATTTATCAAGCCAGCGCGATATTGCCCTGAATTTCCTACGCCTTCTTAGTCCTTGACAGTTTTTACATGCCCTCGGTGAAAAATTTACAGATGTAGTATTGTCCGGAAGTCATCTGCAATTCAGACTCCTTGGGGTGACAGAAGGACAAGGATGCTCGGAAATAAGTTTGTGCGATCTGGTAATGAAGTTTCTTCTTGTCTCTTGCTACGTGTCTTCGATGTATTTATTTCTTCACTTTTCACAATTTCAATTATTACCTTTTCACTCAAAAATTGTTCAATTTATCTAAAAGTTAGTTTTTGGTAAAAATTGAATGATTTATTAGTCAATATTGATCGTCTACAGAAAAATGTTACTTAAGGGGGTTTTTTACAGGGTTTTCCAATTAGAGGTTTCATTTTGAATAGAACGCTATTTTGGCAGCTTCCATAATAAAAGGTGTCATTTTTTGACAGATGAGAACTAAAAACTATGCCATTAAATAATTATTTATCGACATTTATAGTACCTTAATAATTAAATAAGAGGCACTCCCTTATATAAATATATTTATGAATAAAGAAGAACATAAAAATAGTTTTATTGGTTACATATTAAGATTCTATACTCTTGAAATTTGAGGTTAGGTTAATTTTGAATTTCATGCATTGAATACTAAAAATATTAAATTAATATTATACACAAATTTATATTATCTCTATAATTATAGACTATCTATAAAATCCTTTATTATAAAATATAATCTATATAATATACATATAATAATTATATTAAATTATGTATTAATTTATCAAAATTTAAATTTTTAAGGCACGGAACAGTTTTTATTTTTTCTTGCAGTTTACGAGGTCGCTGTAGGTCACGGAATTTCTACATCGGCAGGGAAAGTCAAATAAAACATAAAAAAGTTTCGAAAAATCGATTCTTGTTCGTTTGCACTTTTCAAAAGTATATGGGTCATTCCATATTAGATTGACAGTCAATGTCGCAGATTTGAACGAGATAATTTTTTTTCATAGCGCCTCTTTTGAGAATCTGATTGGCTGTAACTGTGAAGCGGGTTGAAACAGCGACTTTCAACCCTAGGCTTGAAAATCGTAGTTTCGACCCGCTCTACAGGTACCGCAAATCGGATTTTCAAAGGAGGCGCTATGAAAAAAAATTATCTCGTTCAAATCTGCGACATTGACTGTCAATCTAATATGGAATGACCCATATACTTTTGAAAAGTGCAAACGAACAAGAATCGATTTTTCGAAAGTGGCAAAGTAGAATAGCTCCTTAAGGCCATGGAACAATCGGCCCACGTGACTAAATTATGCATTAATTCGTTTATGTAAGATAACTTTTTCGATTTACAAAACATCTTTTTTTGAAAATTTGGGAAACCTAACAAAAGACATTAAAGCGCATCTGTTAACTTCTTTATAGTAAAGTTAACTGCAAAAATTTTTGCTAACACAAACGAAGTTAACAGACGTTCTTTAAAGTCTTCTGTTGTATTTTCCAAATATTCAGGAAGATATTTAAAACAAAAAAAGTTTCCTCACATGAACTTTTACCGTAATTCAGTCATGTGATCTGGTTGATCCATGGCCTTGAATTCATATATTTCAAAATTTTTATGGCCGGAATGATGGAAATCATGAAATAAAAGTTTCTGAAATGCTAAGACAGATAATGTTATCTAGACTGTTAAAACAATTATTAAATTTAACATACAAAGGCAAATTGATTTTAATACAGATGTATTTTAATGTTAGTAAAGCTTTATATCACCTAAAATCATAAAATTGTAGTGAAAGGTGATGGTATGTCTGAAAAAGTTATAATTATCATGTGAAGTAAGTTTTCGTAATTTGACAAAAACATGAGACAATATGGTTGTTAAAAACATATTCAGTACCTTAAATACAATAAACAAAAGACATCATTTGGAGATCAAAAAGATACCCTTTTTAGGTCAAAATTTAAAAATATAAATATACTTCTTTACATGGTTTGAGTAGATGTTGAAACCCTCTGCACGGAGAAAAATATTCGTCTAAAATTACCAAACAATTTGGAAACACATGATAAATTCTAAAGCGACGTACGTTTTTCTAACAATCCAATATTTATTAGGATTTCTATTATAGAATACAATACATTGCCGGTTAAAATTCCCATCTAGGTAGAAAAATAAAATGAATTGAATTGAAAATTTCAATAGTTTTCGTGTTTGCGATTTATACGTTTTTAACAAAAGGAATGGAAGAAGTGTTGATCAAAGTTGTAGGCAGCATAACAGGCAATAATTTTTTTTAAACAATTTTTTGTTATGATTTGTAGTCCTCGCACCAAAACTCGCCTGTCTAATTTCGATAATTTCACTATATATTTTTGATTATGTAATTTGGAACATATTTCACTATGGTTTGGTGAATGGATCTTGAAAAAAAGAATCGAAAGTGGCTATAGAACATCTTGGAATTATAAAAACAGACCTGAACAACTGCGAAATTTTCAAAAATTGTCATAGTAAAAAATTGATTCAACAAAAATTATTGCCCTTAATACCTTCTACAAATTTTACCAACGCTTTTTTCATTCCTTTTGCTGTAAACAAAATTATGTGGCCAGCCAAACTTTGGTTCATATAACTGAATTTTTGGTTGGCCATATATGGATCCAATTGTTTGTTAGTTCTAACAAATTTTTAGTTAAATCGTCCAAATTGTTTTCTAAATACAGTGAAGTTCTACCAGATTAGTCCTTTTTTGGGTGTGTTCCTGAGGGGTCAATAAATTGGCTCACTTTAGGACCAAAGCGTGTCTCTTTAAGTTTTCGTTTCCCTTCTTTAAAAGCGTCCCTTAGAAATCTCCTCTTAAGGAATTCAGCGACGCTTGTTAATCAGCTTTGGGATTGAGGAAAGACTGGATCACAACAGGATAGAAAAATGTCGATAATCCTCGATTACGAGGTTGCTAAAACGTATAAGCGTTTTCAAAGAGGGTCTCGATGTCGTGATTCGTTTCATATTTGCTATTGTTCGCGCGCGTCTGTTTACTCAGCAACGAATATTACGTGTGAATTCACTGCGTGCTAAGCCGTATTAGATACTTCGTTTTTAGGGCATACAAACTCTACCGAACTGGAGATGTATCCATTTATCTAGAAAATAATCCAGAGATAACATCAGGCTATCGCCATCTATAACTGAGCGAAACAGGCATTGTTGCCCTTGTATCTGCAGGGGTCGAAGGTGGGTGGGATTAAAGATTATTTACGCGATGAAGATAACGTTTTTATCTCCCAGCAGTAATCAATCTTTGAAAAAGGGGTTGCTTACCAAACGTTTTCACGGTAGGGCAAGCGAAAAATTCTACGCGTCACGATGTGTTCATTTGTTTGAACACAACACCCCTACTAAGATGACTGCAGATGTTTATGAATTTGCAAGCTTTCAACCTTTTTCCTCAATTTCAACCCTCAAATTTCAGCTGTGTGTGAGTTAGTATACTATTTATATAATTTGACATCTAAGATTCTATAGTATCATATTGAATGTTTTATGGGTACACAAAGAGGAAAATCTGTTAACAATTTACTATTAAGATGTTTGTCCATATTTGTAAAATAAAGTATCGCATGGGTCAATATACCATCTGTATTGTACTTATTTTAATACAAATAGTAATGGGAAAGCACATGTAGCATGAAAATTCAAAACATGGCAGGGTTGTGCAGTGACGCGACGCTCGAGGTTTTTTACGTAAATTACCTAAGTGAGTTATTTTACTTAGAAAACCGGTAAAATTCATAATAAATTACGTACCAAGATGGCGGGCTTATAGAACTGTATATAATCTCACTTTTTCAAAGTTTCGTTCCCGAAAAGTTTGTTTTAAACGTGAACATTGTTAATTAAACAATATCATCAATGTCAACTAAAAATATAAATGGGGGAAAATAAAATCCCACTTCGGGCTTCCATATATTCCATGGAATAAATTGAACTTTCTGCGCCTGCAAGAGAAAAATAAAAATGTTTATTTTGTAGTGAAGTGTTAAAAAATGTTGGATATAATCGCCTTTTGGGACACAGGTATGTAGTTGTACAGGTAAGCAATTGTAGAATATTGTTATTTATGTTCATTCAAATATTTGTGCGATTGTGTATTAATACAATTTTCTTGAGTATACCGGTTAATATTCTAACCTCAAATTCGTAAATTTGTATAGATTTGCGAGATTTTCTTTGTATTTAGTGTATCTCCGTTTTATCTGTGGTTAAAAAATATTTTTCACGATCATACTTTATTATTATTATAAAATTTTGTTTAATATATGAAACTGAAAGCTGTTCATATGTTTTTTTATTCATATTTTGGAGAAGTTTTGTGCTTAATGATGTATACCCTATTGAAAAAATCCTCGAGGAAATCCTCGTGCTATTTTCGGACGAGGAAAACATGAGGAAATCCGCAAGGATTTTCAAATTCCTCGAGGAATTCCGCGAGGATTAATTCTCTAACTCACGGATTTCCTCGTGTTTTCCTCGTCCGAAAATAACACGAGGATTTCCTCGAGGATTTTTTCAATAGGGATATTGATAAATAAAATTTATTTTTTTATTTTTTATTTTCAAATAAATAAACATAAATTTCACATTAAAAAAAATTGATTACACATGAATAAATTTAATTGAATTATTTTAAACATTTTATTTGAGGAATGTTTGCAGCCGACTAAGCGGCATTGATGCTAGTGAAGAAAATAATACTCCAATTAGTGAGGACATCATAATTGCGGATAATGATGTTTCTACATCTGAACTAAAAAATGGAAATTCTCAAGTAAGTCCTTCACATTATTTAAGAATATTTGGTATCTATTTGTGGTTTATTATTCTTTTCTTTTTTAAAAAATATTCTTTATTGATATAAGTTTAAACCTATTTTTAAAAAACTGAACAAAAACAATGATTTTATTATTTTTGTTTTAAATTTATATTTCTTAATTTTGATAATATTTATTGAAAATATAGATTATTTAAAGAGGCAATACTATTCGCAGGTAAAATTTGATTAGTAGGTATAATTTATCGAAACTTTTTAAAAAAATGTTTTTAAAATTCCTTATTTTATTATTTTGTGCTAAAAAATGTTTCTGCATTATATTTTTTTAAATTATCTATTTGTGGTCTCGTAAATATGCTGAGAATTTCAAGAAAGTAAACCATACTTGCTGTATTCGCATCTTACACTGTTCTTAACATCGAAAATTATCTAATTTTTTAGGAAAATGCAGGATCATCCGCCATTTTAGAACCACGTAATTTACATCATGTAGAGAACTAGTGGGGTAAAATACCTAGTAATTTACGGTAAAAAACTACGTAAATTACCCAGAGTAGTTTACTTACCCAACTCTGAAACATGGCAAGCGCCATTTTAAACATTTTACAGGAGGGCAGAAAAACGTTTGTATTTCAGAGGAAAAAAATACTTAAATGAAAGTCCAAAAATGGACTTCTTTTTAGGTGTGATATAAAGTAGATCAGTCCCGCTAAAAACTAGTCTTGAATAGAAGTCTTCAAACTAACCGGATATACAACTAGAAGATAGTCCTACTATGGGCTAAAAATTAGTCACAAGCCATTAGTCATCCAATACATACATAAATAAATAAACAGCATACAAATTATATTCACACCATTCAGTCACAGCCGATCATATTTTCTATCACAAATACACTTAAATATACAACTTCACCGGTCGAGTGATTACAATTGGCCGCCAAGATCTTGCGATTTAACATCTCTAGACTTTTATCTTTGGAGTTACGTGAAAGATAAAGTTTATGCTGATGCTCCTCAATCAATTCAACAACTCAATGAGAATATTCGTGCCGTTATCGACGAAACAGAGCCACGAATATGCGAAAATGTAATGGAAAATTTCATGAAAATAACATGGTCCTGCAAACGTAGCCGTGGAGGCCACATGAATGATATTGTTTTTCATTATTAATGGCAAACCTTCCGCTTTTGAATGAAATAAAAATCAAATTAGTTTTCACAAACAACACGTGTTTTTCTTACAAATCAAAATGAAACCTCCAATTAGAAAACCCTACATTTTCCACAAAATGCTATTCAAAAGATAATTGTAAATTTTAAAGCGTAGTCAAAAGTATAAGTGTAGCTTCACAATGTCAACATTCATACACAAGAAACTTCCAACTTCATACTTAATGGACCAATAGATAGTAGTTCTTTATTGTACCTGGTAAATACTTGTACTAGAATACTGCAAGAATTACCATATGGTATACCTAAATATTGTAAAGAAAATGATCTATATTATGCTTTAAATAGAAATAAACATTTTTATAGTACTCGGTAGAAAATTTTCTTTTCTTATAAATGTATTAATTCAGCTTCTCGAACTTGATTAGCATTTAAAACAATAACCCTACGATCTTAATCTCTAGACATTAAAGATACAGAAAATCCGGACATAGTAATAATCGTTGCTGTGGGAAAATGGTATTTAGAAGTATCAATGTGGGATCAAGAAAGCTATGGGGTTGAAGCATATCGTAGAGCTAAAGGGTAGACAAGGGGGCCGCTGGTATGGTTCCGAGAGCATGTTGTTATTTACGGTATTTAGATAACCGGCTTACGTTGGTCTCTCACACCCCCATTGGCCATGATCCTGTACTCGAGATAGTGGCGGGAACGTTGCTACCACCGTAGGCAACCAACCTGCCAACGCGATTGTAAGTGTACGTACGACCGTGCATTCGGTTTGCAGATTATTATAACGAGCATCATGCTGCATTAGCATACGTATCTGTTCTCCCTGGAAACCGTGCAGCGTCGGAGTTCCATACATATTTCGAGAGAACACTCATCCGAATGCGCTAACTACCAGCCATAGTATAATATTTACTTTTCCTCTTGACTAAATGTCAATCTGATTATAGACTTTTGGTATCATGTTTTCTTTTTACATGCACATAAGTTTCAGTCTCATCTCATGGAATAAGAATGGGTTCAGTTTTTATTATACCTTTCTATCGGTGTTTTTACGTCATTCTAAGCACTTCTATAACTCCTGGCTTTTGTAATATTATATGTATTTGTATATATATATATATATATATATATATATATATATATATATATATATGTAATATTCATTTTTCCACTAATTAGAAATATTTTTAGACAACTTAGTAATCATTGTATCATTTTTTTGTACTCTTAATTTTTCGAATGGAGATTTATAATATTTGGTATTAAAAATACTAATTTGACTTCTATATCCCCATTCAAAATTCCGACGTCGTAAATTACGTAATAAACCACGTCTTAAACTACGTTTTAAACTATGTCGTAAACTGCGTCGTAAACTACGTCATAAACTACTAAGTAAACTACGTCAGAAATTGGGATAGTAAACTGCGTAGTATGCGACGTGGTTTACGACGTAGTTTACGATGTAGCTTACGATGTGGTTTACTACGCAGCACAATTTTCTATTTAAATTTGTTTTCCTTAATTAGTACAATCTATGCATGGTGATTGAATAAACTAAATTTAAAAAGATTAACGATTTATAGTTGAAGAACTTAATTTTGGGATACTGGGATTCGCTTACAATTAAACAGGATAATATTTTTTGAATAGTTATGTACTTTTCAATAACCTAAAATTGAGAACAATGTTTTTGAATATCGGAACAAATAATTCGTCGTAAACTACGTCTTAAACTACGTATTAAACTACGTAGTAAACCACGTCGTATACTGCGCACTTTACTATCTCTATTTTCGACGTAGTTTATGACGTAGCTTACGAAGTGGTTTACTGCGTAGCCTACGACGTGGTTTACTACGTAGCGAACGATGAATTTTACAATGTAGTTTATCACGTAGCTTACGACTTAGTTTACGACGTAGCTTTCGACGGGGTTTACGACGTAGTTTGCAACGTCGGAATTTTCAATAGGGCATGTTTTAAAGACTGTTATGACTATATTGAATTTCGATGCCATAATATAAATAAGTTTAAAAGTATAAAACCTCAGCTTTCCCTATTTAAAAAAAATATTATTCTAAATGTTTATTCAATTTCATAATTTACTCTAATGAAAAGTCTCTCAGTGTAGGTGAAAAATGAATGGAAAAAGGTATCGAGTATTGTGTGAATGGCCCTTACAGGCTTGTGCTACCTGAGCCTTGTTACGACTAAAGCTCTTAATTTCCAACTAATTGTGGTTCCGTGACATCGAGTAAGCTCGTTTACATGCGTGTTTTACAAATTGAGAGAAAAAGAGTTAGACTGATCGGACGGAAGTCAGTGCGAAAATAAAATTTCGAGAAACGGCAAATTTGATGCGATATTATCTAATTGAGGTAGCGTGGGACGGAAACGTAATCTTGCTAGGTATTCACGCTTGGTCACACGCATCTCCCGGGAAAGGTAAAGTTAGACCTCAATGTTTTCACCATTTCTTCCACCAGCAATTAAAACGAATCCTAATACTTCATTAAATTTTATCATTTTTGAGATACTGTGAAATTTCAGTTATCATTTACAAAAAAACAGTTTGTAAGAGCAGCAATATCGAGATAAATACATTTAAAATTATATAAAGTTATTGTAAGAACTACTTTTCTCTCGTAATTTCAATCAGTAGTCTTTTTTACTAATTTTATTTAGTAATTGGTTTCTGAGTATACAATTAGTTGTTTTGAGTCACATTCACTAAGTAATCCATCAGAATCCACTGATCCAGCTAAAACTCAGCCAATAACTTAAATAGGTGGAAAAACTAGTTTTTTAAACCTAAAAAAGTTTAAATAAAAAATTAAATATTATACACGCACGCAGAAAAAAGATTCGTTAAATTTACAGAAAATTCGGTACTTAATTTTAAAACTTTAGTTTCACTTGTAGCAACCAGTAAAATCTTCACAAAATATGAAAAAATTCGAGTTTAGTAGATATCACTGGATGATAGGTGAAACATGCAGAAAATCTATAGATTCAACTGAACTTTTTGTTAAATCTATTAAAAATTCAAGTTGTAAAAATAAGTACCGAATTTTCTGTAAATTTAACAAATCTTTCGTCTGTGTGTAAAACGTATAAAAGTGATTTATCATTTTTTTCAATAAAAGTCGATATAGATTCATGATTCCGAAAGAACTACTTTTCTTAATTTTAATCAGTAGTATTTTCACAAGTTTCAATTAGTAACTTGACTATATTCACGTGAAAAATTTATTATTACGGAGTTATCATAGAAATGACTCAAAAAATCATTTACCGAAAAAAATTAATAGTTCCAAACTAGTGAAAAAAATGTATTTAAATAGAGATAGTAATTATCGAATTTCAACACCAAACTATACTTTCATTTATAAAGTAGAAAATTCTTTCTAATTAATTATTCCATTACTGAAATAAAATGAAAAAATGAACGCAAGGGCAGTCTGGGTCGAACGTAGGTTTTCAAGAGAAACTCTTTGTATTGAAAAAACTCTATCGTAGGACACTTTCATTAATGCAAATTCCCTTTTTGACATTCTGTTCTTTCTTATTTTATAATTAAAAATAGATTATTCAAACAATTCCTATAGAACAATGGAATTGCAGATTTTTCTAAATGAATATGTAATTTTAGAAATAACTTTAAATACTTATGGATACTTATAGAGTTGTAAAATTATAGCTAGTTAAGCATTGATTAATTTAATTAATTTAAATGCGAGTGTTTAATATCTTTGAATAATTTATCATTTGGGTGGTTAGGCGACATTTTCAAACTAAATTATCATTGTTGAAGATTTTATTAATCGCCTTTTAGAGTGTTGGATTTCTAATAAAGTCAGTTAAGAGATTAACGCTTCTTTTAGAAAAATAATCATAAAATCGAGAAAAACGCCTCAGTGGCGTAATCGGTTAGCGTGGGTAAGACTCATGTAAAGGTGGAACTTCGGTTCGAATCCGGGCGGAGGCAGATTTTTTCTTCTTCTTCGAATATTTGCCTGAGAGAACAGTTAATTTCTCAACTAAGTTTTTAAACTGATTTCAAAAGATCCACATTGCTATCGATTTTGGGTAACATATTTTGTATATTTATTTCACTGGACATTTTCGTTCGACTCAAAAGTTTGATTTTCGCGAATTTTTGCACGTGAAATTCGCAAAGAAAAAAATTGCAAACATTTTTGCATGCAATTTTTTCGTTGAAAAAATTCGAGAACAAAGTTGAGTTTTTCGTCAATAATATGTCTACTAAAGACACATATGTCATAATTTTTTCAGATTTAAAAAAAATGTGCACAACACTTAAAAAATCGATAATGCCCAAAATCGGCGATTTCAATGGTACTCGTCGTTAGAAATGTAATATTGCCGGTTTTTGTTGCAGACGTTATTCGTTTAATCAGTGATATACTTGCATTCATAACAATTTTCTTGAAAATTGTTTAAATTCTATTATCGCTTTATTGAGTTAGTATTCGCTGATTATGCAAATTCTGTTTTTCGCATTTTTTAGTAGAACTGGTAATTGGAAAAATGTGGAAGATTGAATTCCGATTCATTTAGAGATATCTACGTTCATTTTTTCTCGAACCTTTCTACCCGCAATTCGTTTTGAATAAGATAGCAAAAACTTCTGATTGCAATTTCTTAATTCATAAATGAAAATCAGTGACCGAAGCCGATTTTGCCAGTAAATTCAATTTGATACCTTAAAATGGAAAAATAAAACGGGAAATTGAGACGAACTGATGTTTTTAATGAATATTATGATTCATTTATAAAAATACAATAAAATATATCTTTTTAAGCTAAATCATAGTCCTCCAATTTTGTGACTAGTTTATAAACACAACTTAGTTTCATGTAGGTGTTTTACATAAGGGTAAGGCTTTCCCAAGTGGGCCCCGATTTTGTGAAGGTTCGTATTTTTCGTTAATATTTAGCTTAAACCGAGTTTCAAGCGTACAAAGTACATACTCTTAATTTTTTTGTAAAATTTCCGATTGTTTATTTTCTTAAACAATCAATATTTTTTGTAGTGTTTTGGGAATTAATTTTTTTCTCACCAAGCAAGTACTCGAATTGAATAATTTTTAAATTGCAGGCCAATAAGACATGACACTACAAAATAGTATTTTTTCCATTACTGAAATCTCAATTTCAATGTTTATTGAAACAATTGTTTATAAACAAATAAAAATAAAATCTCTTTCTGCGCCTCTAGGATCTACATTAACGACAACAACTTATGTAATAAACATTTATGCATTTATTCCTGAAAAAAAAACGTGTAGATCAAAGTGGTTTAGTCACAACAATAACATTTTTGTGTGCGCGCGTCAACGTATACCGCCTAAGTTCCGCACTTTAACGCGCTTTTTATTCTAAGGCCGTCCATATTGTTCTTTGAATGAAAGAATAATGCTACATGGGCGAGTGACTTTATTTTATTCCTTGATAAATATATAGTTACTTGGTTATATTACATTATAATATTAGCATCATACAGATCTTCAGTTAATAAATATTTTTAATTGCTTTCGCAAAGAGTAACAACCACAACTTTTGTTGTGCGAAAAGAATATGAAGTGATATACCTCTATATATTAATATATGTTTGGATAAATAATTTATCTCATAAGAAGCATTTATACAACGTTATACATAATTTTAAAGTGACATGTTTGATAACATGTCTGCTATTATATTGACGCAAAATTCATAGAATTTTTGTTCATTTCTCGTTATTTTGGTATAGGGTCAGATTTTTTTTATTTTCTTCGATTAAAATTATCACTATTAGATATAAAAATACGCAAAAAAAGAAAGAAAGGCAAACGTTTCGGTGACATATGGGATCCCCCTCCAGTGCCATAAATTCAAAGATTAATTCAAAATTTCTGTAAAAGATTAGAATATAGGAGATAATTAATATAAGGATTATCATAGAAAACAAAAACTTATCTCATAGCTTGCAATTCAAAATGAAGTAGTCCAGTATGCAGCATCACGAATTGAAAAAATATTTAGAGTTCACTGTGAATGAAAAACAGGATAAAATGAAAAAACATCAAAATTGTTGCATACGAACCGACCGGAAATTTTTAAAAATTTTATAATTAAAGAAGGATGCCGAATTGGTTATTAATGACAAAACGTGGACAAGGTTTACATTTTTTGAAAACATGCAAAAATTTTTTAAACAATTAAATTACTTATATCTGTAGTTAATTAACAAAATAAAAATTATAAAAATATTTATCTGAAAATCTAACGTAATAAGCTAAAAAATGAAACAAACCCGAAATCGATTTGATTATTTCAACCGGATATAATAAATTTTAAGTACAAGAGAATTTGGCATTTTATCCAATTTTATCAAAAGTTTAAATTAATATATCTCTCAAAAAAAATTCTAAATTCTGAACTCAAAGTGGGTGTACGATTTGCAAAAGAATGTCCCATAAATATACAATACAGTCGCATTTGGGCCTCGTGAGAAACCCAACTGAATTACGCACCCCAAGTGCGAATTGCCGAAGGTGATAATACGGCACAATATTGGCCCAATCTCGGCAGCCAAGAGTCGGCCATCGTTATTGGGCCAGTGTCACTGTTTGCATCGGTCAAGTGCTGGGCCGACGACGGCGGCCTTTTTCGACTGCTTAAATTTACCGACCTTCAGCCAAAACTTGGCCCAGTATCGGCCCTATACCAAGCCGATTGTCATTTTTACTATGGCATCTAATTCTGAAAGTAGAAGAGCCAGAGTCGGGCTCATGGACGGAACATTACTGGGCCATGTGTCACTTTTACCACGGCAAACCATCCTGGAAGTGAGAAAACCAGAGTTCGGCACAGCATTGGCCCGTTGCTGTGCCGAAAACAAGTGCTGGCGGCCAGAGTTTGGGCCAGCATTGGCCGCCAAGTGCATACCGGAGTTATCATTCCAGCAATGGCACGATATTGGCAGCCGATCTTCGGCAAATTTTTGGCGATGCTGGGCCAGTGTTGGGCCGTATCTAATTTCGCACTTGGGACGTAGCCTTTTTTTAAGCATTTTTTGGCAACGAGAAAAAAATTTCTGGATTGAACATACGTTTTTTGGACAGAAATTCCATGTAATGATTGTTTATAATTATTGAACAAAACAAGATATTTGCAAAATCCTACGTGACGCCAGAGGCACTCATCCATAGAGTGTGTCAAATTTCAAGTCGATTCGTTAATTAGATCTTGAGATATCATGTACACCGTATTGAAAAACATCATTTAGAGAAAAACGCGTTTAATCATCGCAAGAGCACATTTCAGAGCATTTCGAGGCGCTCGAGTGATAACTCGAAATTTCAAAGAAAACGACTTCCGGTGGGTATAGGATCTTTTGTCCCTTATTCTAGAAGGTCAAAAGGATTTTTTAAGCCAATAAAAAAAATGACTTTTTTGAAAAATTTACTGTGATCTACCCCCTTAAGGGAGTCGTCTACTTTTTAGACCTCATTTTTACCCTTACTTTACCAATGGATTAAAAGAAAACTACTCAAGATTTTTCAATGCGGTTTTTTTCCAGTGGTAAGTTTATTCTTCAAAATTTTACATTGTTTTTCATAATTCATTATGTCCATCCCCGTAGCTAAAACACGCGGTTGCCTGGGCTTCCATCGAAAGTGTATAGAAAGATGGGGTTACCAACTTTCCGAGTTGAGAGTGTCTGAAAAGTGAGCAACCAAACAAATTTTTATTTGTTATTACTTCTATCAAAAGTTGCCACGAGCTTTTTGAATTATTTTGTTTTTTTTTTCAAAATGGCGCACCTACAAAGTAAAGACGACGTTTTTTTCATGGATTTAGATCCACAATTATTAATTTAAATACTTAACTGAATAAAATTTTGCAAAAAGCTCGTGTCAACTATTGGCGACATGTTAGCTGAAAAGAACAAAAAAAGTTTAACTGGATATGTACAGTCCTTCTTGGTGAAACTGGTTACCCCATCTTGAAAAACACAAGTTTTGGGAAATCGACTTTAAAGATTTACGATGTCACACAAATTGACCGCGCGCGGGTGTATTTCACGACCTTTAGCACTCAAACTATGACGAATTTGACTAAATCCATTTAACAGCGTATTTCTCATATCTTTCAGATAAGAAATATGTGAAAAAAAAAATCGATTATTTGAAAGGAAAAAAGTAGACGACCCCCTTAAGATTTGCATTGAAAATTTAAGGTCCTAACATTTAGTTTCTGTTGAAAATGAATTTTGTTAGAAAGAACGAATAGGGGTTTGAGATATTTTATATTGCTATGCTTTCTGAACGCTGATCAGTCTTTGTTTTTCGTTGGAACGTCCCTGTTGCCAAACAGAGAGTTTAATATTGACAAAGGGTTAACGAGACTCGTGTGGTAACGCATCTAACCGAACGAGAGCATCGTATGTGGTATGCGCTTCGGTATGCATGCGTGCGTGCACCAGTGCATGTGTTGGGTGGGATTCGCCTCTTTGTTCGATCAGTTTCGTTCCTTTTGTTGAGTCAATGTATCTGGCTGGTGCTAGTCTCCATAGTACACAACTGATTTTAACCGTCGAGTCTACCATGGCTGGGCGATGCTGATCCGATAAACGGATAGATATCCGTCCGTCCACCTCCTCCACTATAATTAACGCTGACCTCCTCCCGACCTACGGGTAATTTTAGTGACGAACGAACCAACGAACGAACGAACGGACGAACGAATGGACGATCATAATAATCGCGGCTAAATCTTTCTGCTTGTCAATCAGCCGACTGACACCGATGGTGGGCTGCCTGCTGGCCTGGTGCTTTGCGTGCCGCGAACACCGAGCACGCCAACTATACCAATGCTCACCCATTAGCCAGATACGCTCTTTTACTTCCTTCTCTTTTCATCCTTCCATATACCACACTTACTTGGTACTTGGTACTTACGACACGAGAGACGAACAAACAAGACTTTACTAAACATTCTGCTCTCGAGATATTATGGATTGTTTAGCGAGGATGCGCTATTAATTATCTAACACATTTTTTGCCAATTTTTCACCACCTCTGGCCTCTTTAAATATGACAGACAGTGTCAAATTAGTTTAAGCCCTTACCTTACATGACCCCATGTTACATAATTTCTGAAAATATTTTTTTCTACTATCGGGTTGTAAAGTGCTTTTTATTGTCTGCAGCGGGGAAAACAAATCTGGTTTTTTGACTACTCAGTGAAAAAAAATTGAATATAAGACGGGAGAAACATTTATTTTACACGTGTGTATAATATACTATTTTCTACTAGCGGGCCATAAAGTGGACTTTATTGCCCCGTGCGGGGCATCAAACTTCACACTCGCAAAATAAATTTTTTTTTCCCTAGTTGCACAATGTTTATAAGACGGGAGAAACATTAGTTTTAGTCCTGTGTATAATATACTGTTTACTACTAGCGGGTCAAAAAGTGCACTTTTATGCCCCCTGCGGGAAAAACAAATTTACTTTTTGACGCCTAGTGGAAAAAAACCATATATAACACCAGAGAAACATTTATTTTACACGTGTGTATAATATACTATTTCCTACTAGCGGGTTATAAAGTGCTTTTTATTGCTTACTGCGGGAAAAACAAATTTACTTTTTGTCGCCTAGTGGAAAAAACCGTATATAACACGGGAGAAACATTTATTTTACTCGTGTGTATAATATACTATTTCCTACTAAGGGGTTTTAAAGTGCTTTTTATTGCTTACTGCGGGAAAAACAAATTTACTTTTTGTCGCCTAGTGGAAAAAACCGTATATAACACGGGAGAAACATTTATTTTACTCGTGTGTATAATATACTATTTCCTACTAGGGGGTTATAAAGTGCTTTTTATTGCTTACTGCGGGAAAAACAAATTTACTTTTTGTCGCCTCAGTGAAAAAAATCGTATATAAGACGGGACAAACATTAGTTTTATCCCTGTGTATAATATACTATTTCCTACTAGCGGGTCAAAAATTGCACTTTTTTCCCACCTGCGGGGCAAATAATCTATTTTCTGACCCCTCAGTAAAAAAGATCGTATATAGCACGGGAAAAACATTTATTTTACTCGCGTGTATAATATACTATTTCCTACTAGGGGGTTATAAAGTGCTTTTTATTGATTACTGCGGGAAAAACAAATTTACTTTTTGTTGCCTCAGTGAAAAAAATCGTATATAAGACGGGAGAAACATTAGTTTTATCCCTGTGTATAATATACTATTTCCTACTAGCGGGTCAAAAAGTGCACTTTTTGCCCCCCCCCCCGCCAGAAAAAAATCTATTTTATGACCCCTCAGTGAAAAAGATCGTATATAACATGGGAGAAACATTAGCTTTATTCGTGTGTATAATATACTATTTCCTACTAGCAGGTTATAAAGTGCTTTTTATAGCCTGCACCAGGGAAAACAAATCTATTTTTTGACCCACTAGTAGAAAAAATTTTTTTGCAGCACGTGAAAATAATATAATCTGCAACTAGGGGAAATAAGTGTTTTTCTCATGTTGCATACGGTTTTTTTTCCTACTGGAATGTCGAAAAATGGATTTGTTTACCGGCAGGGGGTAATAAATTGCACTTTATGACCCGCGGATCAGATGATTTTCATGATTGACTCTTTTGTGCATGACTTTTTTCTACGATAATCAGAAACTAGGCCATCATGTCAAACATTATTGGACATTAATGGCAATCCGAGTTTATAGTTTCATAGATTTAAATTCTTTTTAATTATACTATAAAATATAAAAAATTTTAAAAAGGAGCTTCAACGTTTTTTTACAATCGATTTCAATTTTGTAACATTTACAGTAGCACGAACGCAAATAATTAGAATTCTTCCTG
The DNA here is from genome assembly GCA_030998225.1 of Diplolepis rosae. Classification (NCBI taxonomy): domain Eukaryota; kingdom Metazoa; phylum Arthropoda; class Insecta; order Hymenoptera; family Diplolepididae; genus Diplolepis; species Diplolepis rosae. The sequence goes on from JAPYXD010000275.1 coordinate 533,602, forward strand.
ATTTTTATGGCAGTTTTGTATGTGGTGATTAAAAAAATAAGTGAGCTGAATTCCCGACATTTTTATTACCTTCTGCGTAACTGCTTTGAAAATAATTATATCAATTTATAAATAATGATTTGATAAAAAATCTGCTGAACATTACCAGTATCTCAATAATCTTTTTAATAAATGTATTATGTTATAATCACATATAATGTGTCATTCTTTGTAGTGCACTACAAATTAAAAGTTGTTACATCCATTCATTCCAAAATAAAAATTTATTTATTCGGTCGGTGTAAAATTTATTGCACAAAATCCTTGAGCGTTTCGTTTATCAAGGGGAGTTGAAGTGAACAAGAAATTAAAGGGAAGAATTTGCTCAAAAAACTACAAAGAAGTTTTTAGTTCTTAGTTTTTCACCTGATTATTTTTGAGACGAAATGCTTCACAGAAAACTATTTTGTATTTCTCTGATTAACTTTGTCGCTTCAAATTCTCCTTTATTTAAGGTAGTACGATCACGAAAATTAGACCTCAGGCTAAAATAGATAATTTTGCTTTCAAGAATAGGAATATTATTATTGAAGGGCTATGTACGAAGAGAAAAGATTAATTTGCATGAAAAAAATTTGAAATACAGAAAAATAATTTTATTAATAAATTTGTTTTCTGCCCCAAGTTTTTTTCTTATCGCTTCTTACCAAATTTTAAAAAATTATGCGATTTTAATAAATTACAAATCACTTTTTCAAGAAAAAGATTCCATACAACTTAACCATTTCCAATTTTCGAAAATGAATGAATTATCAAATTTAGCAAATTGTTTATGAAAATTTCGTTTTGGAAAATGTTTTTTTAATGGTTCCAGCCATTAAAGAATTTATTTTTAAAAATCAGAAACGGTGAAGTTGTGGGAAATCTTTTCTCTGAAAAAATGATTCATGATTTATTAGAATCGCATAATTTTTTAAAATTTTGGTAAGAAGCGATAAGAAAAAAAGTTGGGTCAAAAATAAAATTTATTAATAAAATTATTTTTCTGTGTTTCAAATTTTTTTGTGTATAATAATCTTTTCCCTTCCAAAATGGCCCTTCAATAATAATATTGCTATTCTTGAAAGCAAAATTATCTATTTTTTCCTGAGGTCTAATTTTTGTGGATGAAAACTACCTTAAACTTCCATCGATAAAAGAAGAACTTAAAAATCTTGTGAAATAAATTTTACATCGATCGAATAAATAATCCTTCGTTTTGTAACAAATTGAGGCAGCAACTTTCAATTTATAGTGCCATAACAGGGATACCATAGAGATTAGTTCCTCAAAATTGCAATAAAAAATTCCAAAAACTGTGAATTTGAGCAGAAAACATAACGAGCCAAGCGTTTTAAAATATGATATGAAAAGTTTAGCTATACATCGAAATAAAAAGAAACATGATATTGCATTACATTTTATAGAATTCTCTTGCTTTTCTCTTGTATTGTAATGCTGTAAATTAAATTACATATTTAGATTAAATTGTATTTTTCGATACAAGTGGCAAAGGTGTTATTGGTAACTTTGTGCACACGTGCCGAACTCTATTTATTGCAACACGTGCATGGAAAGTCTTCGTTTGAGCACTGAGGCGTACAAAGTTTTTCTCACTCAGTGTAAAAAAATTTTTTTGCACAAATGTGCAACAGTCTTCTTTTGCTGACGGTAAATGAGGTGCAGAAGAATATTTCTCATTCAGGTGTTACAACAACAAAAATGTACGTAACAGTGTCGTTTTACCCTTTTCGTCACGTAACAAATCGTAATATTTTCCTGAACTCTCTCCTCCCTTAAAAGCTGTCACGTAATTTATGAATGTCTCATTAGCTATTCCCCTAAATTTTGTAGCTGCTTGTTTAGTGAAGGCATCATTTTTTTTTAATGACCTGCTTTTTGTTTACATAAAATGTGTCTTTGATACTCTCAAATAATTCTGATTAATTATGATATTTGTAAGAGAATCTTCTTCTATAAAACGTCCATTTACTAAAATCCCATGATTTATGAAAAATTGCTGTTTAGCAATATCAAAAAACGTTAAATCAAGAAATAAAATTGCAATTTAAATAATTTCTGTATATTCAAAAATTTGTATTGAAAAACAATCTTTTCAATTTTTAACAAAACCATTAATAATCCAATTTCAATTTCTAAAAGTAGAATTAAATATTTTTTCCCTCGATATGTTGTAGAAAAATAATATGTATAAAATTTGAAGATGCTTTTTGGGTAAATAATTTAACACCTTATTTTTCTATTTTTATCTCCTATAGTGTGTCTGGAAAATGTATAATTAGTTATAAAAATTTTCGAATGTTATAACTTTGCTAATTAAAATCGGATCTCAAAATACCATCAAGATAATTTGTAGAGTTCTTTGAGTACTACAAAAAGTTATAAAAACATTTTTTCCTACTAGCGGGTCATAAAGTACATTTTATTGATCCCTGTAGGGTGAAAAAAATACATTTTATGACTTCCTGGTAGAAAAAGAATTACACAATAAATTTTTTTTTCCCTAGTTTCACAATATATTATTTCGGCTTTAGAGAATCACAAACCGTAGAGATTTGATATAAAATGGAGTGTTAAATTATACGCAGGAGTAATACCTCCTCATTTGATAAGAACGTAAAAATGCAAGGCTTTGTAAAACTGTAACCATTGATTGAATTAAGTCCGCAGCCCAACTAGTTCATGTGATTATATCAGATTAGTTTATATTAATTCAGGATAACTTTTTTCATGCAAAAAGTATCTTTTTGGAAACTTTGAAGTTAAAAAATAGGATAGAATAAGAAATCTATGTCGGATTAATTTCAACATAGGGTAAATGTCCCAATAACGGAACCTATTAGACAACTCAGTTATATGTATTTTAATTCATAAATATCATATGATTCGAAAAAATAATTTCTGACCATAATCATTTCCAAGTGCAAACAAAATGAAATTCGAATTTTATAAAACTTTAAAATATTTATAAAGTTATTCATATATTTAAAAAAGTTGCATTTGTCATGATAAAGGAACACGAAAAATCTCTGTTTCCAATAAAGGATCTCCGATGTACCAATAAGCAAACATTATTTTTAATTGTTTATTTAACAGGCAAAATAATATCACAGAGTGTGTATATATATGGGTCATTCCATATTAGATTGACAGTCGATGTCACAGATTTGAACAAGATAATTTTTTTCGGTTCTTTATCAACAATAAATAGATAGGTATTTTTTTCTCTGGGCTAAAAAAATTTTTTTACAAGTATACGATTTTTCGAATTTTCTAAGAAATGATATTTTCGACATAGCAAGCGCACATTCAAGCCTGTTTATCTTGAAAACAATTGTTCGCACGAAAAATTTTCCAAATTACGAAAATTAGGGTTTTGACTCTTCTTTACAAAGATTGTTGTGAAAAAAATTGTTATAAATATTTTTTAACATGCAAAAGTAAAGAAATAAACGCAAAATCGTTTTTTTCACAATTTGGCCCCTTTTGAAATTTTTTTTTTTTTCGTGAATTTAGATTCATTGAAGTTCGTTATAAAATATGACAATCGAATCAAAATGGCTGGATCATTGATTCGGAAGTCATGGAATTTTGAAGAGGCTCGCGTGGCCTCGCGCGCAATCCGGGCGCAACCAAACGCGGCGAGCGTTTTACCGGACGTAAGTTATTAGCGTTAAAAGTAAAGGTAAACGCTCGCCGAAGCGCCCGGATTGCGCGCGAGGCTCTTCAAAATTCCATAACTTCCGAATCAATGATCCAGCCATTTTGATTCAATCGTCATATTTTATAACAGACTTCAAAGAATCTAAATCCACGAAAAAAAAAAATTTCTAAAGGGGCTAAATTGTGAAAAAAACAATTTTGCGTTAATTTCTTAACTTTTGTATGTTAAAAAATATTTAAACAATTTTTTCACGACAATTTTTGTAAAGAAGAGTCAAAACCCTAATTTTCGTAATTCGGGAAATTTTTTGTGCGAACAGTTGTTTTCAAGATAAAAAGACTTAAAAGTGCGCTTGCTATATCAAAAATATCATTTCTTAGAAAATTCGAAAAATCGTATACTTGTAAAAAAATTTTTTTAGCCCAAACAAAAAAATACCTGTCTATTTATTGTTGATAAAGAACCGAAAAAAAATTCTCTTGTTCAAATCTGTGACATCGACTGTCAATCTAATATGAAATGACCCATATGTTTTCTTCAGTTTTTTTCGTGATCTTTCAACTGGTTGCAACCATTTTCGAAAAAGATAAAAATTTGACCTCCATTTTCGAAAATCAAAAATAAATTGGACTTTTTCTCAAATTTGGACCCATTTTTTTTCTTTAAATCATCTAGTTATAAAGCTGAGATTTTTTCCCATAAAATAGCTAAATTTCAGAATGGCGCTTTTTTGTTTTCGAGCAATTGTGCCCGTAGAAAAAAAACATGTGAAGTAAAATTTTGCATTATGCAAAAAGAAATAAGTTATATTCGTTTGAAGAAGACGCTTCCCATCAAAAGTCTGCAAATTGCACTCCTCCTATTTCAGCAAATATTTGTCAAAACGAAAATTTTTTTTTTGTAGGTAGTACCATCAAATAGGACTCCAATCAGCCAAACTTTAAGCCCGATCGGACGACTTCGTTTTTTGAGGTGGTATCACTTGAGTAATTATGCCCTGTATTAAGAACACACGTGTTCTTGTACTCGGCATTGAACTTTTATTCAGTATTAATGCTTAATATGAATTCGCTATCAAATTTTCAAAACTCAGCGTGATAAATAGGGATTTAAAATGATTCAATTGTTCTCTAAATCAGTATCCGGGTTAATTTCAGGGTCGCTGATTACGATTAATGTGTCAGAAATTTGAAATTTTGTTATTTACTTAATTTTATACTATGTTGTAGTTAACAATTGGCTTTAGCGTTCAGAAATAATGATTCGAAAAATTACATACTTTCAAACGTTCCCCCATAGTACAATACCTTCCTTGAACGTTCCCATGGAACGTTCAGAAGGTTCCATTGGAACGTTCCTAGAGCTAAGTAAATGTCCGGGTTTTTTGAACGCTCCAAAGCAATGTTCGCTGCATATACCTGTGGAACGTTTCAGGAACGTTCAAAAGGAATATTAAGAGAACCTTCCACAGGAACATTCAGAGATAATTCGCAGAGAACGTTCCTGGAACATTTTTTTAGAATGTTCCTGGAATTTCTTTCTACTGCATTCAGGGAACTTTCCTTATAGATAATACTGAAGCTTCAAACATAATAATGTAGGGAATGTTTTTTATAAATAATTTTGGACATTAATTTATAGGTAAAATAAATAGAATTAATTACAAATATTAGTCTTTGAATTATATATTTTAATATGATTTAAATATAAAGAATAATCTACAATTATACAGATGTAAAAAGAAAAACTAATAAGGTCTATCTGGTGCCAGAAATCCATTTTAGTTGTTAATTTCATAAGTCTTACATAATATAATTGCATTTATCGACGACACGCGCACCAGTTAATCCATGAGATTAATGGTAAAAAAAGTGTAATGCGCAGAAACGATATTTTGAAAAAGAAAGACATAACTTAAAATTACACAGGCCGACAAATTTCTGAACCAGAAACAAGACCTTACCTTGCCGAAGGATTTTGATGCACTGAATCCGAATCCGGGCTCGGAATTTACCCTATACGTCAGGTTACTGAGATATTCTAACCTAAAAGTGTGAAAAACAGTGTTTTTGCCATATTTGAGATTATACAGAGTGGGCACGAGTGGGTTGCAGAATAGGGAATATAATTGGGAGTAGTTTACAATACGAAATACTGCCCAACATGCACTTTTGCTATTCGAGAAGATCTTTTTCAGGCGTTTTTTTTAAATTCGCGCCAGATCGAAAGAGGTCGTGCATGTCTTGCGCATGTCTGTTCGCTTTTTTCTAGGTCGGTAATAGTGAAACCTGTCCATATTTAATTTTAAATATGGTACAGGTTAGGTTTCCAAATGTAATTTTTGATAAAATATTAAAATTAAAAGTGTCATGTTATAAAAATATTGTCGAAAGTGCGGCAGAATTTTAAACAACAATGAGTGAATTTTTATGAATAAATAAAAATAATAATAAAGAGCTTTGTTGCTCTAAAAGATTGATAAATGAACAGGAATAATTTATGGCATGGAGAATGGTAAGATTTTAAATCTCTATGATGAAAAATATTGAATATTTTTTTAATGTAAAATTTCAATTACAATAATACGTTTTAAATTTTCAGAAAAATATCTACCCACATCAAATGAAGTTAAAACAAAAAATAAAAAATTTTTAATTTAATGAAAAATTCAGATAAGTATTTTTTATTTCACTTTCAATGATATTCTTGAAAAGAGGCGTTTACTTTGTGAAATGTTTTTTTTCTTTTTCAGAAAGAGTAAAAAATGAAGCAGGAGGAGAAAATAAAGGATTTAAGAACTAAAATTGTGTAGGTATTTATGTTTCTTATAAGTTTCAGTAGCAAAAGTACATACATAATAATGTAACAATATTTTGAAATATCTTAAAGCTAAACTTTATAATTTATCATTCTGAAAAAAATATCAAAAGACTAACTGATGTTTATGGAGTCAAATCCTCGATAGCCATTGATTATTGTAAAACTTGTTCCCGGGACTAGAATAAAGGTTTAAAAATTCTGCAAACTGTATCAGGAGTTTACGTCCATGTATTCTGTTAGTTCTTATACTAAAAAGTTGTAAAAAATTATTTTTACAAATCTTCAATACTCATAGCGTCCGGTCTATAGTGGCCAAGTTCCAAATAAACACAAAATATCACATAAATCCTTGACTGTAACTAAAATAATTGTTCTAAATTCTTCTAATTTGATTCTAAAGTAGCTATTCCTGTCTTTCATCAGTTCCTAATGCCAAACTTTGTCGAATTTTGTCATCATGTGTTATTAAACGATGTTCGACTCTAAAGGAACTGTGCAATAACCATTCGAGAACTAGAAAAAAACCAGTCCTTAAGACATATCTTACTTATCTGATCTCTACCTTAAGGTTAATGTTCCTGCGAAAAGTTCTACGAACGTTCGCTAGAAATTCTCTCTCTTAATATTTCTTTTGAACGTTCCTGGAACGTTCAGAGAACATTGCTTTGGAACGTTCCAAAAACCCGGACATTTTCTTAGCTCTAGGAACGTTTCAATGGAACCTTTCGAACGTTTCAATGGAACCTTCCAACCGTTCCATGGGAACTTTCAGGGAAAGTATTGTGCTATGGGCGTTTCGACTTTGATCGGAGTCCACATCAGTGATCTTTATTTCTAAGATATCAAAAAACAATAGCTAAAATATTCCACATATGAGCCTTATTTTGGAGTAAACTTTGGTAATGTGAAAAAATTTAAACAGCCGTGAGAAAATTCACATAAAATTATACAGAAAGACATTGTTAGAATACCTCAAACTTCATTAGGAATAACAATAAAATTGTAATACATAAATTTGAGATACCTAAACTAAAAAACTGGTATATATTTGTGTCTAAATATTACTGAATTAATTAATGCGAGTACATATAAATAGTATAAAACCTAAAAGGATTATTTATGAAAAAATCGTTAAGAATTGCTAATACGAATTCTGATGTTAAAATATTTTTCAATAATGAAAAACTTCTGATAAAAAACATAAAAAATTATTCAGAGTAAGATATTGAATTGTAACGCATAAACTTGAAATTAAAACGTAAAATATAAATGAATTGCTCATAGAATACCAGTGTTTAAATATTAATTGTATTCGAAAGTCTGGATCTCAACGCACATGAAAAATTGTAAAGTTTCTACAATCAATGAAACTAATAGTTTAGTGTTTCTTTCCCTGAACTCACAATTTGAAGAAGAGATTTGCATTTAAGATGAGATAGTTTCCGTATTATTGGATTAGTTTGGAATTCGTTTTATGTTCCTGGATGCTGAATTTGATGTTGACGTAGTTGATGACTGCGGTTGTGGAGCAACTGTTGTTGCTGCTAGATCAGCAGATGGACAGGACTGACCAATGCTTTCAAAGGGACAATAAAGCTCATACATTGTACCTACTCGAGGCTATTGTTATCGTTATATGACTCGCATCGAATCCCGATCCAATTGAGATTCGAAGTGGTCAATCGCTCCAGCAGATTGTCCAGTTAAGAAACACGTGCAACCTTGGTGCGCATTTCAAAGCAAATATTTACTGTTTTCTCTTCCTCCCTCCTGTTTTGCTTTGTTTCTTAACGCATTTACAACATTTTTTTAATTGTGTCAAAAGATTAAAATTCAACACGGAGAAAAGTAGTTTGAGAAACTTTACTTAACTTTTGGGGAACGATGGGAAAGATAGATAAGTTAGCGATTATTAAATATCACTGTAAACATTTGTAAAGTACATTTTAAAACTTTACTTAACATTTATCAAGTTTACCGAACTGTGATGCATTCTTTAAGAAGATCTGCCACATTTAATTGGTATATTTGTGATTTTTGTGACATTTTCCAGAAATTTTGTTTTTAATTCCTCATACTTTTCTGAGTATGTGTGTAAATTTCCAGGGCAATCTGATTTTCTATTTTTGGAAAGATAAATAGAATTAAAAGTTGCTGCGATTTACGAATAATACGTTTTTAGCGAAAATTAGCTTCTTACAGAAAATAATTAGTTTATTTATTTACTAATATTTCTGAATTATATGGAGAATAGTATGTAACGGGTATCCCCATAAAAGCACAATATATTTATTGCCTTTATATGTATACATATATGATTTAGTAACACAATGTTGGCTGCCTGCCTCCTAAGACTTTACTTTAAACTTTGTTTTCCGTAAGTTGTGATTTTCCGTGTTTGTTGCAACATATGATTTTATTTATTTTTTTCTTTTATTTGTAACTTTTTTTCAGTCATGTCACCTTATTTTCCATACTAAAGGAAAAAAATAAAAGAAGAAGGCAAAAAATACCCAAAAAACTCTAAATTTTTAGTTTAAAAATACATAAGGGTGCTGAAATTTTTAAAGACATCGAAATGTTTTTAAGTAAAGGTACTAAACATAAAAAAAATTATATGGAAGGTCTAAACTCAAAAAATAAAAATATTAAAGGTGGCGGATCCCCTTAATATGTGCTACGTTACGAAGAAGGCGGAGTAATTTCATTAGGGATGTTTGTGGGTATTTGAGACAAAAGAGTACGAAAGAAAGAAAAAGAAGGAAGGAATCTTGGAATTTCACCCTCTTCTTTCTGTACTTTTTTTTTATTAGATTCCCATAATTGTTTATTTCAAAGACTTGTTTTGGCCAAAATTTGGCTCTTTTGGTATTTTGAGGGTTCGAATTGTTTCGGATATCTGAAAATTTGAATTATAATTTTGTTTAAACATTGAGATGATTTGGATTCAGTTTTAAGGGAGTCTTATCGTGTAGCGGTTTCAAAAAATCGTTTTAAGCTAAAAAAAGGTTTTAACTAAATACTTTTTTTGGAGATCCTGGATCCAATAAATTTTTAGTCATTATTAGCACAAAAAAAGGAAAAAAAATTATTTTCTTTCAAAATCTGCAATTTTGAGAAATTTTTGAATTTCTAAAAAAGTGTGTGTCTGGCAATAGCCAAGGGGATAAAAAATAATAGTTTTGTGATTTTTTTTGTTTCAGATTATCTGAAAGGTCAAAATTGTTTACCCCATGTGCCCTTGACTTTCTTGATAAGGGCGTCGTCAAGGACATATGAAATTTACGTGGGCGATTTTTATAAACAACAACAAAAAAGTGTCAAAAGTTCAAGAATAAATAAAAACATCCCCGTGCAGAAATTTTGGTGGGGCGCCAATGGGGCCCCGATCAGGTAAAATATGGCCCCGATAGGGTAATCTGTCTATCGCCAGACCAGTAATGAAACTCCTCACATGATTGGGCCAGATCTGGGCCTGTAAAATGGGGGCCCGATCTTGCCCAGATATGGCCCCTTCTAATTTTGTATTTCCACAAATAGTAAAATTTAAAAGGTTTTCGTTTAATAACAACAAATAGTTGGTTCAAAAAAATTTATTTCATAAATTCAGTTTAATGATGCAACATTATAATCAAGAGTATACAAACAATATAATCTTCAAACCCATTTTCATAGTCTGTAGAACTATTCGATTCTTCTGAACCTAAGAATAAATTACATTATTAATAATTTTTTGTCTAAAGAATTCACATTGCAAAATTGAATATACGATATAAAAAATAATGAAACACAATAACGTTCTAGACTTAAAATTATAATTTTTTTTTCTTTTCAAATTACCGTTAATAGAAAAATATTTCAAGTAATAATCTAGTTCATAACTTGAATCTGCGTTGCTGGGAGTTTCGTCAAACGCAATAGGATTTTCATTTCCCTCTCAAACTGTTTGAAAATCCTCTGGTTCCATTTCTACTGGAATTTCCTCTTCATTAGCGGCTTGCAAGATAGAAATTTCTCTTCCTTCATCTTCGTCTTCAGCATCTACAACTATTTGTGCTATTATTATCACTACAATTATTATCTATTCATGCTACTTCATGTTTATTGTAATGCAATGCTTCTCATTATTTACCATATTTACCTCTTAGAACAAAATGGAAATATTTTTGATAAATTACGTACATTATAAATAAAATAAACCATCTAGAAAAGATAACCTATAATGTTAGGGTTTATATAATGAATCTAGTGAATTAACTTACCTTGATCTATAATGTGGATATAAAAAATCTCACCAAAGATTCTGTGCTTCCGAATTCGCCATGTACTTTTTGCTTTTGGCATTTTAATTTCAATATAGTCACTACATTATCACGATCACAACACAAAATTTGAAAATAATCTTGTCTATCATAATCCGATGTGGTTCTGACTCGAGCCACACCATGTGCCCCCCTGCGGCCACATGTGGAAAATCCGATCAGGCCCGAATCGGAACTTGGAAACAAGTTGGGCTATTTTTGCACGGGTTCATGAGAACTGCGTCCAAAAATCATTTGTAGTTTTCTTATAATCAATTTTTAAAAATAGGGCTCGAAAATAAGGTGTCTCTTGATAAGATTCCCTTAAATATTCAATAATCTCCAATTTGTCCTAAAATTGAATAAATTTCCTCAAACTATTTTTCTTTATAAATTAAATAATTAGGAAACTTCTAAAAAAATCCCAATCGTTAATTCCTTTTTGTAATAAAACTCAAATTATACATATTTCCTAGTCAGATCTTTCATCATAATTAGAATCGATATAATTATTTTTCCACAGAAGGTAAAAACAGTTAAAATTAATGTAACACTTATTGCATGCATAAAATCTATAATTGGTTAACATTGTTTGCGAATGCTTTTGTTATGTCCTGAAATAGTAGCAGAATGATGAATTAGAATACAATTAAGTCAGTTTTAATTAATGAATGATTTTTTTCCTGAAAGAAGAACTTATGCTAAACGTTGACAATTTAATTTAAATTTTAAAACGATCCATTCAATGTTGATAATCATCGTTCATTTGTATGCCTTGATCTTTTCTTTCGCTAATAAATCATTCTTCTAGAGTTCAATTTTTTGCTTTACTAATGTAGAGTATAAAGCATTCGCAAGACAATTAATAAAGTGCACCGAAGTATGAAATATAAAAAGAAACTTAATTTACCGGGTAATAAACTCAGTCTTATTTGGACAAACTTTTAATTAGTAATTTGTACCCATTACGCTTTTTTTCTCATCAAGCGTCGCCGGTGGCAGGAATATACTGGAATGTATAAAAGACATATAGATGGTATCCGTTGTTCGAATAAGGAGTAGAATAACAGGGTAACCGCGGAAAAAGGAGGCTTGACATTTCAAGAAGGGAGAACCACTGGCCAGAACACATGTATGTTTCCATATATGGGAATACATTGTGAGCTCGCCACGTGAGTACAATATATCGCCGTCACGAGCCGGCATGGCCCATGTGGGGATGAAACTTGGAATCTACTTGTGTGTTGGTATCAAGTAAGTACCAGACACAAGTAAGCTTGCTCTCGTTATTATATAGGTACGTTAACGTTATACATTATACGTTATTCGTTATACATAGAAGGGTGATGGATCCGAAGAAAAGGCTCGGACGAGGGGTTGCACTGATCCCTGTTCGCTCGTTGTTAATATTTAGGGTAACCCCGCGCCCCGGAACAATGCCGACTCCCCCGAACGAGCAGCGGGAGTGTTGAACGCTAACCTGTTTTAGTTTTGGCTGTAGATAGGCGCCGCCGACCCCGAAGAATCTCTCCACCCCCATTCTGCGTGGAATTCTCTCTCGCTGGGATTATGATTAATGGAACGAGCGCGTATTAGCACCCACTTACTGCACCCTCCCTGCGCGATTTACATTCTGAATTTAATAATCCTCTCCGGGCTCCGATTGACTCGTGGCCTGCTCTCACTTTGGGGGAGATTTGTAAATCCTTAGGTGTGACTTTCTTTCATTTAATCCCATATGGCCAAAATTATTGTCTTTAACGTTACAGCCGCTCGCATATTGTGGTTCATATGTCCTATACATTACAAAAAAAATTAATAGTTCGAATTGTACATGAAAGTAGGCAACAAGAACTTCATTTTATGTATGGGCCATTCCATATTAGATTGACAGTCGATGTCACAGATTTGAACGAGATAATTTTTTTCGGTTCTTTATCAACAATAAATAGACACGTATTTTTTTGTTTGGCCAAGAAAATTTTTTTTACAAGTATACGATTTTTTGAATTTTCTAAGAAATGATATTTTCGACATAGCAAGCGCACTTTCAAGCCTGTTTATCTTGAAAACAATTGTTCGCACGAAAAATTTTCCAAATTACAAAAATTAGGGTTTTGACTCTTCTTTACAAAGATTGTTGTGAAAAAATTGTTTAAATATTTTTTAACATGCAAAAGTAAAGAAATAAACGCAAAATCGTTTTTTTCACAATTTAGCCCCTTTAGAAATTTTTTTTTTTTCGTGGATTTAGATTCTTTCAAGTCTGTTATAAAATATGACGATTGAATCAAAATGGCTGGATCATTGATTCGGAAGTTATGGAATTTTAAAGAGCCTCGTGCGCAATCCGGGCGCTTCCACACCCGGCGAGCGTTTACCTTTACTTTTAGGGCTAATAACTTACGCCCGGTAAAACGCTCGCCGCGTGTGGAGGCGCCCGGATTGCGCGCGAGGCAGCGTGAGGCTCTACAAAATTCCATAACTTCCGAATCAATGATCCAGTCATTTTGATTCAATCGTCATATTTTATAACAGACTTGAAAGAATCTAAATCCACGAGAAAAAAAATTTCTAAAGGGGCTAAATTGTGAAAAAAAAAAGATTTTGCGTTTATTTCTTTACTTTTGTATGTTAAAAAATATTTAAACAATTTTTTCGCAACAATCTCTGTAAGGAAGAGTCAAAGCCCTAATTTTCGTAATTTGGAAAATTTTTCGTGCGAACAATTGTTTTCAAGATAAACAGGCTTGAAAGTGCGCTTGCTATGTCGAAAATATAATTTCTTAGAAAATTCGAAAAATCGTATACTTGTAAAAAAAATTTTTTTGGCCAAACAAAAAAATACACTTTTTTCTATCATCAGCTGTTTTGAAGATACATCAAGTTTTCAGTGGTCTTTAACGTTACATTTTTTGGAAGTGACTTTGGAGGTAGTGCAACTTTCGGTCAAGAATCAGCGATTCTTTCAATACGAAAAGTCTTTAACGTTACATTCCTATTTGATTCCCACCAATTTGTAAATATCGGGTAGAAAAATCAATGTGGATAATAAAAAACGTTCAAAATCAAATATTTATTATTTATTTACAGCATTAAACGAATTTTCTGATATAAATATAAATGATTATGAACGAAATTTTGATATAAAATTTTTTTTGAGCGTTCCTCGTTCCCGAAATGTTGACCATATGTAGAGTCACGATTTTTACATTCTCATCATCTGAGAAGGTATTGGTTTTATGTGAAAAATCACTTTCAGAGTTTTCATCAAATCTTTGCGTTCATAGATCACCTGAGTCAGACAAAACGTATTTTACGCAAGTGTCTGTCTGCCCGGTGTCTGTGGACACGATAATTCTCGGTAGAATTATCGGAACGGAATGAAATTTGGCACACTTCTGAAGGGCCGAAAAAGAAAGGACGAGTTCGTGAACTAGACACGTCGAACTAAAATTGTGGAAATAAGAGTATTTTTTGTGTCCTTAAAAAATCAATAATTGCAATTTTGGTTTCTGAAAGTACTCACAGATTTGTACTATTTATCCTAAAAACATTTTGATATTAAACTACACCCAGAAAACATTTTGATATTAAACTACGCCCAGAAAACAGTTTTTATTGAATCAAAGAAACATTTCTTTAATATACGGTTAAAGAAAACATTTCTTTGAATTGAAGAAAGTTTTGTTGATTGAAAGACATTTTCTTCAATGTAAACAAATCTATTTTATTGAATTAACAAAACTTTCTTTAATTCAAAGAAATTTTTTCTTTGCCGTATATCAAAGAAACTCTTTCCTTAGTGTGCAATATTAGGAAAGTTACAGTGTGTTAAAACTTGAAAAAAGTCAATATCAAAATTACATTTCTAAACCAGATTATCAGAGATACGAAAAAAACGTTGAAATAAAATAGTTATTTGTTTTACTAGTGTACCTAGAAAACAGTTTCTTTGAATCAAAGAGACAAAACACCGTCTTCCTCTTCAAGGCCTTAGTAAGTAGATTAGAAACACATTAAGTAAAGTCAAAGCCAATATAGTACAACACCAAGTCAAAATAATAAGGCTAGTCAATGCTGATAAAAACTTAAACGATCACAATTTATAAATCGTTGTTTAAATACGTAAAATATGTATGACAATATCAAAAATTACGTATTTAAACAACGATTTATAAATTGTGATCGTTTAACTTTTTATCAGCATTGACAAGCCTTATTATTTTGACTTGGTGTTGTACTATATTGGCTTTGACTTTACTTAATGTGTTTCTAATCTACTTACTAAGGCCCTGAAGAGGAAGACGGTGTTTTGTCTTCGAAACGTTGGCCATCCAATAATAAACTTTGACTTTTACTTGTCCAGCTCGGTCATTTTCCTTATATATTTTTAAACATTTCTTTGATATACGGTGAAAGAAATAATTTCGTTGAATTGAAGAAAGTTTTGTTGATTCAAACAAATTTTCTTTAATGTAAACAAATCTATTTCCCATCAGATCTAGTGACAATTGTACTTTTACCACCTATTTTGAAATGGAAAATAGCAACAGTTGCGAAATCAGCCATTTCCCGTCTTAAAACAGACGGTGAAAGTACAATTTTCACTAGACGAGTTGGGAAAAATCATTTGCCCAAATGAGGTCTAAAAATTCTTATCAGAACATTCATCGACAAGATGTATATCTCATGTTCTGATTAAAAAAACACTATAGAAAATCGAAAATTCAATTTTTCAACCAAAATATGTGAGATACGAAAAAAGCGTCATAATGCAAAATTGTTTGCGTAGATAAAGTCTACGAATTTTTTGACTTCTTTAGATATTTGGACGAAAATAAATCATTTTAATCACATAATTTATAAGAAAGCTACAGATGAGTATACAGAAAATCGCGCGCCAAGCGCGAGTATTATAAGAATGTGTTCAGTTTCGAGCCAGTCCGAAAGCTTTAAACACCTCTTGAGATTCTTTGTCACAACCCCAAAAAAACTAAAAAATACCAGTGTTTTTGCACTTCTGAGAAAATCCATGGACCTCTATCCTGTTTGAATAATTAGAAGTTTCATGATAATAATTTTCGAAAAAATGGTCTGAAACCAAAAGACCAAACATATTTTTAAAGATTATAGTAGTAGTTATTAGGTGAACCACCGAAAAGTGGAAAAAATTCACATTTTTAAAAATCATAGACAAAAAGCGGAGAAAGTCATTTTCAACCCTAAAATTCGCTCATTTTTGTTTAAACAAAATAGTAAAAAATATTTGTTTTTTAGTTTGAAGTGGTTCACCGAGTAATGACACATATTGACTGTTTGATCACGCAAGAAAAAGTTAAAAAGTTGAATAGTTTATAAGATATCATATCCGCCAATTTGAAAAATGAGGTTTTGATAAAAACGCGTTAGGAAGTTGAAGTACGCATAACACGAAGAGGTTTACTTGCATTTTTCTACGTCTGTATTTTTTTGATTACTGCACAGAGAGAAATTTTAGGTTTCACTGACCAAACTTTTTTTGTTAAAATCGTCTTTACAAAAATGTTAAAGTTCTCATGACAATCATGGTAGTGGCTGTCATACATTGGTAAAGTGTTTACTCCAACTGCAAGGAACGTTACTGAGACCACGATTCTGGTACTTGAAATACCATAGCGCTGCGGTTATAGGAACCAAAGTCCATCGTAAAGCCGCGCATAGAGTTTAGTTAAAATTACTAAGTCTACGGACAGTAAATACCCAGCCAAAATTATTTTTGAGGTTATAGGTATGGTTCTCTTAGTTATCAAAATACAAATTCAATTTGATTAGAAAAAATAAAGTTTCACCGAAAAGATCTAAGAAAAATAATCCGGTATAATGATATTTATGATAACTTTCGTCGATTAAGTTAAAAAATTGTCACTTTTTTCATCACCATAAACTTTTTTTGACTGACTATAGTTTTGACAAAATACGACGAGACAGCAAAATTGGAACGCATTGCATTGTCCCCGAACAAAATCGTTTATCATTTAGAAAGAATTGTCAAACTATATTTATAATAGAATTATTTACCTGATAATGCTTGGCACGGTGAAATACACTGACAAAAAAATTTATCCAACAAAACTTTTTTTGTTATCCTGACAAAATATTTTGTTGGGCCAACAAAACATTTTGTTTAACCAACAAAATTTGTTTGATATAGCAAAATGTTTTGTTGGCACAACAAAAGAATTTTGTTAGCTAAATACTAACCAAATATTTTTGTTGATTTGACAAAACTGTTTTCTCAGTGTATAGTCCAGGAATCGAGAACGAGAATTGGCAGGATTCAACTTAGGCTGCATATCTTTTTGGAAGTAACTACTCATCTCCAGTGCAGTGCAAGTTAAATTGTGTGACTATTACAAGATTTAATAGTTGTCACGACAGGCTTACCTCGTTGTAACAAATGAAAGTTATACTTGATTTGTTTAGCGCAACAGCGAACGCTGCGGTTGTAGTAACCAAAGGAGCTTGGCAGTACACATAAAGAAAATGTACGTGTACTAACCGTTGGGGTACGTATAAAGCTGATTCTAATCATCAACTTTGGTTACAACAACCGAATACCCAAAAAAGTCCAAATTACTGTCATGATAACTATAAAAGTAGTAGCTTCTCTCAACTTTTTTGGTCAAGGCAACTACTGTACAAAAAATTTATGTGCTATGTGCACAGGAACCAAAGCCGATTTCTCTCAGTGTGTGAATATCAAAAAATCTTTTCAAGGACATATTCTAGAGATGTTTTAGAAGCAATTTATGTAAAAAATATATTTTTCGGTTTTTTTTACTTATCACACCAGATGACCCCCTTAATGGGGGAAGTCCATGTAAACGCCTCAAAATCAGTCATATTTTGAAAATGTTTTTGAAGGTGATAAAATAATTTTATTGTTTTAAATTTTTAACATAACTTTATTTAACCTTTCTAAAGTATAAATTTTTATTTTTGGTTCCCTTCTAAAATAGCGACTCAGGATAATTTTTCGTCTGTCGTTTTCAACGCGAGCTCCAAAACTGCTCTATTTATCACACATTAGTCATTGACCTGAAACAAAAAAATTAAATTTCTTTCTTCTTATAACATATTAACGTAAAGGATAAACCTATAACACTAAAAGAAAACATAAAATTCATTATAAAATAAGCTTTTGAAAAATAAGTTAGGATTTTGGGCTACTTTTTCGACATTTTTGACCCCCAAAAAGTATTTTATTAACGCGAAATATCTACAATTTTAGGTTTATCCTTCCGATAATAATGTGGAGAAAAGCCGCTCAAAATTTCAGACAAATCGGTCAATAACTTTTTGAGCTACAATTCGAGCAGTTTTTAAGAATACAGTTTCGAGATAATTGCGTTTAAAGTTTTAGTACAGTATAACGACCAGTTTTAGTTACTTAACAATTAATCTGCAATCCCAGGTCCATACAATAGTCTTTCTGAGTCTTCAAAGAACTGAGCAGCTTTTCAGATTATAAAAAAAAAATCAATTTTTTGAAATTTTTACATGGATTTCCCCCTTTAAGACTCAATCTTGTCCACAAGTTTGGTCAAATTTCGCCCTTTAAGCTCACACTGAGAAAACACTTTCTTTGAATCAAAGAAACATTTCTTTGATATACGGCCAAAGAAAAAATTTCTCTGAATTAAAGAAAGTTTTGTTAAGTCAAAAAAATTTTCTTTGATCCAGAGAAAAAGAATTGTTTACACATTTTTTTGAACCAACAAAACTTTCTTGAATTCAAAGAAATTATTTCTTTGACCGTATATCGAAGAAATGTTTCTTTCATTTAAAGAAACTGTTTCCTAGGTGCCATTTAACCCGCAAGTTTTTAGGGAACCTTGTGGTCTTTCTAATTTGTAAGGAGTCTCATTCTTGAACATTATTTTTATGTGATTAAATCCATGAATTGTGTAACATTATCATGTGTAATATGGAAAGGATAAAGTTCCGAATAGCTGAATTTTCCGATTTTCTTCAAACTTCGTGTACTTATGTATTTTGACGCGCTGATTAGGAATATGATAATCAAAATCAGCGACAAGACAATTTTTATGGTAAAACCATGAAAAAACCATAAAAATTATGGTTTTTTTCGTTTATCTAAGCCAATACGCAAAATTTTACAAAATCATTCAAAGAAAAGTTATAAATCTCATCGAGATACACACTTTTTGTTTGAAACATTTTTTTCTACGAGTGATACTTTTCGAGAAAATTAGTGATACATCTGATGAAATCTAACAGATTTCAGTGCAATAAGCGACAAGTTTTCAAAATCGTGCGCGCCAGCTGCAAAAAGGCAACTTTTGGGAAAACGCATTCAAAGATTCAAAGGTGTGTTTACGGATCGCAAGAAAGTTATGTTCGTGGGGCAATAATTCTTGAACCATGAACACCTGCAGATCGCGACTGCCAAAGCCATCCAATGTGGGGCCGCCCTGACTCGGCTCATGCCCAACATTGGTGGTCCTAGGGAAGCTAAGAGAAGGCTAGTGGCGAGCGTGGTAAATTCGAAGCTGCTCTATGCAGCTCCGATCTGGACAAGTGCCCTTAACAACCATGCTATCCTGAAGAAGCTGTTCTCGGCACAGAGAGGTGTGGTGATGAGAATTGTCTCAGCATACCGAACTGTGTCGACGAGCGCTGTGCTGGTCCTGGCGAGCGTCCCGCCAATAGATTTATTGGCGGAGGAAAGGCAGGAGACCTTTCAGCTTCGCAAAGAGCTTACCTGCGCCGACCTGCAGGAAATCGCTCGCGCGAAGGAGGCCATCCGCAAGGATAGACGGCGCAGACTCGTCGAGAAATGGCAGACGAGATGGCATGGTGACCAAACCGGGAGATGGACACACCGTCTGATCCCGGAGCTAGCCACCTGGCTGGATAGAAAGCACGGTCAAGTCGGCTTTTACCTGGCGCAAGCGCTTTCGGGCCATGGTTGCTTTAATGCGTACCTGAAGCGCTTCAAGAAAAGAGACGATGAGTCGTGCCGCTACTGCGGTTCCCTTGTGGAAAATGCAGAGCACACACTCTTTGTCTGCGCCAGGTGGGGCGCGGAAAGGGAGGCTGTCGGTCGGGCAGTGGGCGCACAACTCACTCCTGACACGATGGTCTCTCTCATGCTCCAGTCTGAACAGATATGGATGCTTATCGAGTCATTCGTCACCCTGGTGATAAAGACGAGGGAGCTCGATGGGCGTGCAGAGCGCGGCAACAATGAGGGCCAGTAGAAATCGCATCAGGGCTTACACCCGCGGTCCTGCGTCTTGGGCGGACTTGGCTGTTCGCGTCGACTGGGGGAGGAATCTTCCTATTCCTTTCCTGGCTGGCGCGGCCAGCCGGCCTGCCTAACGGACGTGTTTCCGCGGATGGGAGTGCCGGGCGAACGGACGAAGGAAGAGTCGTACGCGACTTTAAGCTGGAACCAACTGCCCGCGAAGTTTAAAGCCGAAAGGCGGTTCCGCGGGCGGTGTATTGGTTCGTGAGAGGGGGTTTTTTGGTTTTAACAGGTATGTCTAGACCCGTCCTAGGAGAGTCCTGTACAACGTCTATAAAAGATTTCGCCATTTTTCCTCCTCACCAAAAGAAAAAAAAAAAAAAAAAACGAAAGTAGTTGGGTCAACCAAAAATTTTTCAATTCATTCTTTGATAATTCTTAATTCCAGGACGGTCTTTTTTGCAAGTAGGAATTTGACAAAAAATATATTGCAACTTCTCCTGGCATTAATATCTATGAGTTTGAAATTGTGTGTATCATGTATAATTTAAAAGTTATTAATTTTTTTTATCATTCGACTATAGAATCTTCTACATATGTAATTCAGAGTAAAATACTTGGAGGACAATATGTCGATGATTCTATGCAAGAAAAGTATTCATACGTTGTTTTCATTAATATCAAATTTGAAGAAGAAGGGAGATTGGCCCATCGTATCTGTACAGGTTCTTTCATTAGTGCACTGCACATTTTAAGTGCAGCTCATTGTACATTATCTGGAGTAAAAGAAAAATACGTCAACGTAGATGGAATAAGGATTACAGTTGGCAGTAATTACAGAACAAAAGGCTTAGAATATGACCTTACAGCTTTATATTTGCCTAGGGGTTATATACTCGGTAGAAAGTTTGACCCTAATGATATAGCAGTTATGCTAGTGAGTAAATAAATATAACTTTGAAATATCTGATCTTTCTAAACTACCTTCCCACTTGACTTAAAAACTTTTATGATTCGTTCTAGCTTAGGAAGCCCGTTAGTTTCACAAATAAAGTGTCTAAAATTGACATACTGGAGACGGAACCTGAGTTTAACGCAGAAGCAGATGCGTTAGGATGGGGCAAAGAGAATGAGGTCGTAGCCGAGTATTTAGTCAACTCAAAGAAGCCCTTGAAAATCGTGACAATTAAGACTATTAACGGAACTGAATGCAAAAATGTATTGAAAAGTCGTAAAGATGATATAACGATAAAGCATATTTGTGCAATGGGAATCAAAGAAGATGAAAACATCTATGAAGTGAGTAAAAGAAGCTTGTTCAGATTAGATGAATTTTGGACCTTGAAAGCGTAGATTAAAAATACATTTATTTCAGGGAGACAGTGGTGGGCCTCTAGTTCAAGGAGGTAAACTTATAGGTGTGGCTTCGTGTGGTTTCTTTCTGAATTGTGAGAATACTAGCCTATT
Source organism: Diplolepis rosae (assembly GCA_030998225.1). NCBI lineage: Eukaryota > Metazoa > Arthropoda > Insecta > Hymenoptera > Diplolepididae > Diplolepis > Diplolepis rosae. The sequence continues at coordinate 555,146 of JAPYXD010000275.1, forward strand.
TGTAAGTGTATTCTACTACTTGCAATTTATTAAGGATGCTATGAATTATAAAACTACACACGGGAGTTCAAGTTCATCCAGTTATAAGGAGAAAAAACATGTTGGTTTGGAAAAATTAAAAAAATAATGTGTGTAAATACTCACAAAGAGAACGAAGCGGTTCAATATATTTCAGAATGTAGTTTTGGTTTGTCCAAATCGCATGGAAAGTAGCACCAATACAATACATAATTTCTGTTACAAATATGTTCTAGACCCAGCTTTGCCATTTAGAGTACAATTTTATCTGAAATGTACAATCCTTCCGCAATTCAAATATAATAATAAATAACGAATTAGCGACAGTACCGATGTTTTTAAGTTATTCACTGCACACTGAAAAAACAGTGAAGTGAGTGACAGTGAATCTCCGGAGGCGCCTCGAAAAAAAGTTGTTTTGCGGTGTACATCATAAATCGTAACAGAATCATATGAAACAAGAAAATCAAAATGCATTTTGATAAAGGAGATGTTTCTTTTTTTGGATTTTTTAAATTTTCGTAGCACTTAGAAGCCAAAAAACCGATTTTTGCAAAAAAATCGGCTAATTTGTTATTGTAAAATTAACAATTATAAAAGAAACAAAAAAGTTGCAAGGGATAGCTGCTGAGTTATGTGAAAAAGTACTGTGCAAAATTTCAAAACGATTGGTCCAGTAGATTTTGAGTTATAGCGTACACTCTTCCTTCTTTACAATAGCGCGCCGCACAGCTGTCGAGCAGATATAGAAACCCAGCCTGGAGCAATAAACGCTCAAATACTATTAACTTCGTCAATTTTGCTCCGATCGACTTGAAATTTTGACACAATATTATTCAGGTATCATGCATTCATTTAAAAACTTTCAAAAAGTTTAAATCCCCCCCCCCCTAATTGTTTGGTTCCTTGTAAGCAGCTCAAAACATACCACACCTTTCCAATCCAACCAAACAGATCTCCTAATCTTTTTTTATTGGCAATAATTACTTCTGGGACAATTCAATTCAAAAACGGTACGTCTAGTTTTAAGTAACTTTTTATCGTATCTGAAAGTTGAGTACTCTGTCATGTAAATTTCTCAGTACTTATTTTTTCCGTGTAGCAAGTTTATATTCATAATATGAATTTCTCCAATATGCTTTCCAGGTTATAATATTTATTGTTTGCCTTATCAGAATTATTTTTAGACAACTTAGTGATCATAATATTATTTTTTCGTACACTGAAAAAACAGTATGGCTGAGAGAACTATATTTTGGTCCTTAGAACCAAAAAATATTGCTATCAGATTAATGGTACGGTATGGTCCTCAGAACCATACGAGTATAGGTGAGACAGCTATACTGGTATTCCTAAACGTCATATTGTTCCGCGAAGGATACAAGTTCGTTGATATGACAATACAATGTAACATAGGAAATGAAAAAATGATGGTAAAAATTATTGTAACTATGTTAGTATTTACCTTCGAAAGCTTCGATATATTTTCTTGATCCCTAATCAGTCAATTTTTTTTTCATCCACTCGCCCATCGCTTTTGTGGATTTTCGCATGTGATAAAACAATACGTGATACGCAAAAATGATTTTTTAAACAAAGAAAAAATGCCCCAAAAAATCGCCAAACTCTTCGAAAAAAACGCCTCGAACAAATGACACTTCTTTCTCATTTCGAGGTTAGATTCGCGTGCATGCGAAGCATCGTATAGGTCCCGCAGCAAACCAGTATAGTTGTCTCACCTATACCGCAAGGGTCGAGACACTATATACCGGTATAGGTCGAACAGCTATACTTCTATCGCTGCACGAATGCAGTTATAATGGTACGATAGTAAAATACGCATTTCGGTGCGTCACGCATTCAGTTTAGTACAATATATCGTATAGTCATGACAGGTATTTTGCTGAACTAAAATTCTGTACAGTTTTCTCAGCTATACTGTTTTTTCCGTGCAACTTGAATCTCGTAAGTTTTGAAACCTGATCCTTTCCCTGCTCGTTTCGTTGTTAGGTCATGAATACTTTTCCCAAAACTAACCATAATTTCGTTTCAGCAAAAAAATATATTTTATGTGCCTCAGCCGCGGAAACTCGTTTTTCCGTTACAGCTGAGAGTAAAGCAATGTTGTATATTCCGTTACAGAGGAATACAATGTAGAAATTGAACTGCGCATGCGCATTATAGTCTTACAGCGGAACGCAATCTATTTCTTATTCTTCTTCTTCTCACTTCTTCTTCGTACAGCGCTAGCACTGACTACTACACAAGACCGATAAAATCAAAATGGCCGGGACTAGTCGTCAATTATCAAGTGTAACTGCGTTCGCTTCGTACAACTAGCGCCGCAAACAACTACAATACTAGATTAGATTCCAGTGTACGCATAAAAACTCGTATCCGCACCAAAGTCACATAAAATAGAATACGTGCCAATGCACACAATTCGGGAAATTGCGAGACTCGCGACAATGCTCGCAGGACTGATCGCGCCTCGGCTTCGTCTCGGCTTTGCCTCAGCTATGCCTGAACTACGCCGTGGCTTCGATCTCCTGCGAGCATTGTCGCTCGTCACGCAATAACCCTCATTGTGCGCCTATGCACGTAATATACTATTATGATATTATTTTGTGTTAAGTAAATATATCATTCTTTCAAAAATGCATGCTGAAAACAAAAAACAGTATTTGGTGATGATTTTGCTAGTTAAATGAATTACTCCGATTGTCCAGACGTTATAGTATAACCACGAAACTTACTGCACTTTAGTCTCCAGTGTTAATGCCAGTCAGTATTGCATTGTGTATTTTCCAAAATTGTATATTCATGTTTATTTGAATTTGATCGAGAATGAAAAGATTTGATAAAACAAATCTATCTCAAGTGAATTGAGAACGGTGGGAAAAGTTTAGATAAAAGCCAGAACCTTTGCAAAAGAGGCAAGAAAAACTTTATTTGAAATAATATAGATGAAAATACATTCAGGTATTCTTGTTCTTTGATTTGAGTTACAAAAACTTCTTAATTAAACACGGAATTGCCTTTAAAATAAAATGTGTTTCAAAAAGTCTATTCATTTCGTGATTCGTACAAAACCGCAGTAATCCCTAGAATCTAAATTTTTTTAGATTCTTATATTCTAATTGTATTTGTTTTTTGAGTCATATATCCACAATTGAATGATTAAACTGCGCAACTTCATTTTTGGACTCATAAGGTTGAATTATGTCAAAATATACAAAAGAAATGAAAGATAAAAAAATAAACACGCAAAAAATGGCCAGTTGACCGAACTACTTTGGTTTGAAAGCAACGTAAAATTAAGTTAGCGGACAGCCTCTCAACAAATTGCAAAGACTTTAAGCACGCATCTCATTTTGAAAAAAAATAACGAAATTGAATGAATAAGCTTGTCCTAGTATTTCACGAAATAGGCCATACTGTAGATAATTTGTGAGATAAGGCAATGATGATTAATATTGACATACATCGATTCAATCTAGTCGTTTTGTGAATTTTAAGGTTACAGCACGTATTAAAAAAAAACCTCTCTTCATAAAAGACATTTTTCTTGAATAAAAAAACCTTTGGAAGTGAAAAATGTTTTCGCATCTTGCTCTAAAGCAACATAATAACAAGAAAAAATTAAGAATGTAGTAGGGAAAATTATTAAAAATATCAATTTTTGTTTAAGTGTTTAAAACCATTTAAAATTTTGAAATTTCGTTACACAAAATCTTATTTGAAGAGTTTTATAGTATGAGTACACTAAAAAAACACAAATAAAAATGATCTGTTGTTCCAACTAAAGGGTTTCCCAATAGGGGTGATATGATTTTGAATGTCCCTATCGGGCTGATTTGAACTGAAATTTTTGACGTCTGCTGTCAGTTGTCATCAGTAAGGTTTGCCATTTAATCATGAGTAGTTTCACGCTTCCACAACGTTTGGAAATTGTCCAATTATTTTATCAAAATTCGAGAAGTTTTGTCGGTGTTCAAAGAGCATATCGTGCAAAATATGGTCGTCATTCTGCTCCAACCGCGCTCTCTATTCGTCGAATAATCGATAAGTTGGAGAGTGAATTTACTCTATTGGATACTAAGCCTAAAAATCGTATGCGTACCGCACGTTCTACACAGAATATAGCCGCCGTACAGGCCAGTATCGAGGAAAACCGTGAATTGTCCGTGCCACGCCGATCTCAGGAATTGGGCCTGTCCAGGATGACTACCTGGCGTATTTTGCGATTGGATCTTGGCCTGCATCCCTATAAGATGATTCTGACCCAAGAACTGAAGCCTAATGACCATCGTTTGCGTCGGGAGTTCGCGGATTGGGCTCTGGAATCAATTGAAAATGATCCCAATTTTCATCAAAAAATCATCTTTTCTGATGAGGCGCATTTTTGGCTCAAGTCTCGGGGGACATTTGGCCGATATATTGTTTAAATCATAAATGGCATAGAATATTCAATATAATAAAAAAGATTTCGATCAATTCCGAATGAATATTCAGTGTTTTTTTTCAATTTCAAAACATATCACCCTTATTGGGAAACCCTTTACATTGCAAAATATGTCAGTGCTAACTTATTGGATGCCACAACTACTTCTTTTGTCGATAAAACAATACACGAGAAAACCAAAATTAAAATTTTTGTTAAAACTATAATTCATTACAATTCAGGAAAAAGCATGTGATAGTGTGAATTTTTCGCAGTGAAATATTGACATACGCAATGCGTTCAATACCGCGAGATGGAACATCTGCATCGAGGCGATGGTGCGGAAAAAGGTTCCAGACTACCTGTTGCGAATGATAGATGACTATCTCAGCGACAGGTGGGTGATATATGAGGGCGAAAAGTGGTCTCTCAAGGAGGAGATGACATGTGGCGCCCCTCAAGGGTCGCGGGTGGGTCCACTCGTTTGGAACGTCATGTACGACGATTTCCTGCGCATGGACCTGCCTGCTGGAACGAGCATCATCGGCTTCGCGGATGACGCACTTGTCGTGTGCGCTGCTGACGACGTCGGAATTCTGGAGCTGAGGATCAATGATACTCTGTGGCGGGCAAAGCGTTGGTTAGATAGCAGAGGCCTGAAAATGGCCCCTGAGAAGACCGAGGCTTTGCTGGTCACAGACAGGAGATCCTTCCAATATCCGAAGATCGCTATCGGGGAACATGAAATAGAGTGGAAAAAGAGCATTAAGTACCTGGGAGTGCAGTTGGATCGAAGGCTTAGCTTCGGCGAACACCTGCAGATCGCGACTGCCAAAGCCATTCAATGTGGGGCTGCCCTGACTCGGCTCATGCCCAACATTGGTGGACCCAGGGAAGCTAAGAGAAGGCTGGTGGCGAGCGTGGTAAATTCGAAGCTGCTTTATGCAGCTCCGATCTGGACAAGTGCCCTTAACAACCATGCTATCCTGAAGAAGCTGTTCTCGGCACAGAGAGGTGTGGTGATGAGAATTGTCTCAGCATACCGAACTGTGTCGACGAGTGCTGTGCTGGTCCTGGCGAGCGTCCCGCCAATTGACTTATTGGCGTAGGAAAGGAAAGAGACCTTTTAGCTCCGTAAGGAGCTAACCTGCTTAACAAACCCGCAGGTAATCGCTCGCGCAAAGGAGGCCATCCGCAAGGATTCGTCGAGAAATGGCAGACGAGATGGCATGGTGACCAATCCGGGAGATGGACACACCGTCTAATCCCGGAGCTCACCACCTGGCTGGATAGAAAGCACGGTCAAGTCGGCTTTTACCTGGCGCAAGCGCTTTCAGGCCATGGCTGCTTCAATGCGTACCTGAAGCGCTTTAAGAAAAGAGACGACGAGTCGTGTTGCTACTGCGGATCCCTTGTGGACAATGCAGAGCACACACTCTTCTTCTGTGCCAGGTGGGGCGTGGCAAGAGAGGCTGTCGGTCGGGAAGTGGGCGCCCAACTCACACCTGACACGATGGTCTCTCTCATGCTCCAGTCTGAACAAAAATGGACACTTATCGAGTCATTCGTCACCGTGGTGATGAAGACGAGGGAGCTCGATGGGCGTGTAGAGCGCGGCAGCAACGGGGGCCAGTAGAAATCGCATCGGGGCCTGCACCCGCGGTCCTGCGTCTTGGACGGACTTGGCCGTCCGCGTCGTCCGGGGGAGGAATTGCTTTATTCCTCCCCTGACCGGCGCGGCTAGTCAGTCTGCCTAACGGGCGTGCGACCGCGGATGGGAGTCCCGGGCGAATGGATGACGGAAGAGTCGTACGCGACTTTAAGCTGGAACCAACCGCCCGTCAAGTTTAAAGCCGAAAGGCGGCTCCGCGGGCGGTGTATTGGTTCGAGAGAGGGGGTTTTCTGGTTTTAACAGATATGCCTAGCCCCGTCCTAGGAGAGTCCTGTACAACGTCTATAAAAGATTTCGCCATTTTTCCTCCTCACCAAAAAAAAAAAAAAAAAAAGCATATTGATTTGAATCCGTTATATACATGCTTTTGGAAAGAAATGCTATTGATTCAATAGCATTTTTTCTCAGTGTAAAATAATTCATTATAGGTTGTGCTGAACTCTACTAAAACCTATACTAAAATTTCGTATAATTTTTCGAATTTTTACGCTTGGATTGCAAAAAATCAACCAGAAAAGTAGTTGTGGCAGCCAATAAAGTAAGAAAGCCATATTTTACTATCCAAAGTATTTTGGTCAACTAAAAGTTTCTTCAGTAATTCTTTAATGTTTCTTCATCCCAGGAAGATCTTTTCTACAGGTGGAAATTTGTTAAGTAAAACATTGCAATTCTTTGTAGCATCAATATTCATTTAAAATATAGTGTAACTTTATAAATAAAAATAAGAAGTATAACTATAAATGCAAGAATTAGTCTTTTGATTAATATAAATTGAAAATTAGTTCAGAGAAATTACCATTATCAATATGATATACCCTGTATGAAAATTCACCGTAAAAAATGGTCGGCTTGCCAGTTTCTGGCGAGTTTTGCACACCATAATCTGGCCAGAAATGACGAATATTTACGTACGATAGATGAAGGCAAATATGGTGAAAAATGGTCAACAGAATTTAAATAGCGCGGTCAAACATAACCTTACAATTGAACACCTATAGTAGTGTACTAGTGGTAGTGAGATAGTCTACTGCTTTTGCCATGCTTGATTTGTTCTTATTATGAATGTTTTAATAATAATTTTTGCTCATTCATTGTCATACTTTAAAAGTAATTTTTAAAACTAAAACTTAAACGAATTTGTAAATTTTATGAATATGTTTAAAAAAATTATCCCATCATATTTAGCATTTTTGTTGGTGTTTTCAAACGTAATTAATTGACAGTGTATAAAATTTCATAGTATGTCAAGGGTATAAGAAGTAAAAATAAGCTAAGTTTTCCAGGGCAAAGTCTGGAAAATCATAAAGACAGAAAAAGCATTATCATACTAAAAAGCAAATTGATTCAGGCAATTTAGAATGCGACAATAACTGTTGTTCTCAAGATGATTCATCAAAAGAAATAGAAGACGAATCTGATGATAGTGCTAGTGATATAGTTAAATCATCATGTAGTAATAAAAATAAAGACAGTATATAATATACCTGTTACTGTGAAATAAGCGCATGTCATCAAAACTAAAGTAAGATTATGTTCCCGTACTAATTTATACAAATAAAATCCATATTTGATTGTGAAAAAAATTATGGTTTACATTGTAAAATTAAAATATCATCAAATTTTATTGATTCTAAATTTATTGAATACTCATAAAACTCTTGACTAATATATTTTTTTATTTTATTTATATCACCAGTTTTTGGTCATAAATTGGCGAGTTAACGTCAGAAAATTGAGGAGGTTTATGGGCATCTTTTTCACCATAAACTGGCCAGTTCGGTAAAAATCTGGTCAACTTATGGCCAGAAACTGGTGAACTTTTCTCACAGGGTAGTAATATATTTTTTTACATTTGAATGTGGCGGCTTTCTAACTTACGATTTTTTCAATTATAATAATTATTTCACCATTTTCTCAAATTTTTAAATTCGCTCCGATCTGTTTAAGCGTCACGCTCGGTCTTGTGTTTTTCGCAAACATTCAAGTTTATTTTTTGTGATTTTATACTGAAACTCAAGTCAACTCTATAATTTTGAGAATGTGAATTACATTTTCTCAAAGTTACTAATTTTGTTTCTTATTTCAAATGAAAAAGGAAATCCAATTTACTTTATTAAGTCTTTATTCAAGCAAACGCTTTTGCATCCTGACGTTTTTTTCGAATCTCACATATTTTGGTTATAAAATCGAATTTTTGATTTTTAAAAGTGTTTTTTTTTTCAAATCAAAACAAAAAATGTGCGAATACAAATTTGCAGAACTTTTCTATTAACCAGTTTTGTAAAGTAACGTTTTTTCATATCTTGTATAGTTTTAACTGAAAAATGTTGTTAGGATAATTAGTAGATATTTATGAGCACAATCAGAAATCAATTTTGCAATTTTTTATTATGTCATAAACATTTGTTCCAAAACAGAAAAAACGTTCTACCTTTCACAATTTTGGTCAAATGTGGCTGGTTAACGAACTCGTCGTTTCTTTTTGGGCCCTCAAGAGGTGTACCAAATTTCAATTCAATCCGATAATCCAATCGAGAGTTATCGTGTCCACAGACGCTGTTCAGGCAGACACTTTCGTAAAAATCTTTCTTTCTGACTCAGGGGGTCTCATAACGTGAAGATTTGATCAAAATCCCGAAAGTGATTTTCCACATAAAAACTATACCTTCTCATATGACGAGAATGTGAAAATAGGCTACACTGTATAATTTGTAAGATAAGGCAATAGCGACTAATATTGATGTTCACATATCTAATCAAGCAGGTTTATAATCATTTCTGTTACAGCACGTATTTAAGAAGTACCCCGCTTCAAGACACGCAGCTTTCTGATAAAAACCTTAAAAAATGAAGATTGTTATTGTGATCCTATTCTACACCAATTTCATTGCTGTACATGCCGAAGGTAAATATTTTTATTGCTTTTGTTGTTGTTATAGTCAGGAGTCCTGTGATTAAAATAAATTTTTTCTTCCATTTATCTTAACATGGAAAAAAAATCGTAAACTTCATTTGAGAAGAGGATTTTGCATATCAACACTTACTTCGTGTCTCACATACTTTGGTTAAAAAATCGAATTTTTGATTTTTAAAAGTATTTTTTTTCAAATCAAAACAAAAAATGTGCGAATACAAATTTGCAGAACTTTTCTATTAACAAGTTTTGTAAAGTAACGTTTTTTCATATCTTGTATAGTTTTAATTGAAAAATGTTAGGATAATTAGTAGATATTTATGAGCACTATCAGAAATCAATTTTGCAATTTTTTATTTTGTCATAAACATTTGTTACAAAACAGAAAAAACGGTCTTCCTTTCACAATTTTAATCAAATGTGACTGGTTAACGAACTCGTCGTTTCTTTTTGGGCCCTCAAGAAGTGTACCAGATTTCATTCCAATCCGATAATCCTATGGAGAGTTGTCGTGTCCACAGACGCTGTCCAGACAGACACTTTCTTAAGAATCTTTCTTTCTGACTCAGGGGGTCTCATAACGTGAAGATTTGATCAAAATGCCGAAAGTGATTTTACACATAAAAACTATACCTTCTCATATGACGAGAATTTTGGATGTTGGAGAGTTGGATGTTACGGAAGAGCCTGAGGTTCAGAAATCTGAGGCTAAAATATATGAGGAAAGCCTAGGGGAAATGGCTGTGAAGGAAGGAAAAATGATCCAGAGGATCACACAGATCCTCGAGGTTGCAATGCCAGTCATGAAAGGTTCATTTCTGGAGTACTTCTTTGGCGTGCAGTTCGCCAGGGACAAGGGGAAGGAAGAGGAGTCAAGGGGGGTAAAGCGGCAGGCAAACCTCGTGAGCAAGAAATTCCAGACCACCCCGGAACTTGGTGGGAAATGTACTTCGGACTTGCGGAAGCGGCAGAAGAAGCCGAACTTGATTTTGCAAGAGGCTGTGACTCAAAAGCCGGAGGAGACCTCTAGGGAAGAAGAGGAGTGGTTCAAGGCCCCAGCCAGGAAGGACCTTCGAAAGAAGAAGCCCAAGCTGAAGAATGAAAAACCGGAGTGGCCAAAACGGGCCCGTTCAGAGTCCGTGATAATAAAGCTCTCGGAGGGGTTTAACTAGGCGATTATCTTGAAGAACCTCAAGAGCTGCGATAACCCTGACGAAGTGGATGTTATTATGGGGGAATTAGGGAGATCCGATCTGCGGACCTCTGGGTTGAGGTGAAGTGCGCTTCAAAGGACAGAAGGACGTTAGAGTCTGCCTTTCGTGATCTCGTTGCTGAGAGCGAATCCGTTCACCACCTTGTCCCTATGGTCGAGGTGGAGATCCTGGACATTGATCCCACCATGAAAGTTCCGGAAGTCGAAGAGGAGCTTAGGAGCTGCCTTCAAGCGGAGACAACATCAAATTAGAGAAATCGCGTGCTCTGAAGCTTTTCAAAGCGACCCACATCAGGACCGGGTGGGCCTCTTGCAGGGTACAGATGTGGACGGCAGGCATCAAATGCTACCGGTGTTTAGGTTTTGGACATCTGGCTGCCCAATGCGGCGGCAGCAATAGGAGTAAGAGCAGTTGGAAGTGCGGCGCAGAGGGAAATACTGTGGCTGCCTGCACGCGCAAAACGCATTGCTACCTCTGCCCTGAGAGAAAATGAAACGCCCGGATCGAAAATCTCCCCGGGACCACGAGGTGTGCGGTTTTTGAAGAGGCAGCCCCCAAGAGGAAGCCGTGAGAAGCCGCAAAAAAAGCCAAACAGGCTAATTTAGAGGGGTGCCGAGGTCCGGTAAATTGCGTCCATAGGCAAAGACCTTCGCCTCGATTCCGCTGAACGGGTAGGTGGGCGCTGGACAGGGTCTCGAGCGAAGGGATGACGAAAGAGTCGTTTACGACTTAAAATCGGAACCAGCTGCTCGTGAAGTTTAAAGTCGAAAGGCGGTCCCGTGAGCAACAATATGATATAAGAGAGGGGTTTTTTTAGAATTTAACAGGTATGTCTAGAATCATTCTAGGAGAGTCCTGTACTACGTCTAAAAAAATTTCACCCTTTCTCTTCCTCACAAAGAAAAAATATTTCGCCATTGAAGCTCCAGTCAGCCCGCAAGGTTTCAGAGTACTTTGTGGACTTTCTAATTGTGAGCAGTCTCTTCTTGAACTTTTGTGTCTTTCGTGGCTGCCCATTCATTCTGTAGAATTTATTCAAGCGAGCAACTTTGCATACGAACGTGTTTTTCAATGTCTCGCCTATTTTGGTTAAAAATCGAATTTTTTATTATAAAAAAACTTATTTTGAATTATTATTTCATTAATTATTGTAATATTATTCTTATTTTTTATTTGCGAAGATTTTTAAATTACACGTATGACTGGAATAAGTTTAAATAATTCAGATTTAATTTCAATGCTGCAAAATGCTGAATTTTCTTAATTTCATAATCATTGGAAAGTAAAAGGGTTACAGAAATGTATTGCGCTTTAACAAAAATAATGTCGCTTGTTTATACTGACTTGATACCCGCATAGAGGTTATATGCATAAGCAGTAATGTCGAAAGATTGGAATTTGAATTTTCGTTTTAAAAATTGAAGATTTGTCAGAAAAAAAGCATTTGCAAGAAATAAAGCAGCATTGACAGCGATGCCAGAAGGTAATAGTATATTATGTGCCTGGGCGCATAATATGGGTTATTGCGCGACGAGCGACAATGCTCCCAGGAGATCTAAGCCGAGGTGCGATCAGCCCTGCGAGCATTTTAAGCGAGTCTCATAATTACCCGAATTGTGTGCATTGGCACATATTCTATTTTATGTGACTTCGGCGCATATACGAGTTTTTATGCGTACACTCGAATGCAATCTAAAAAGGTCGAAATTGCCGTGATTATCGCCCATCTTACTTGACATTTCGCGAAAACTACCGGCCATTTTGATTCTATCGATCTTGTGTAGTAGTAATGGATTTTAATATACGCATGCGCAGTTCAAATGTACAAGGCTTTGTCAGTACGGTGTCAACGCTGTACGAAGAAGAAGAAGAATAAGAAGATTATGCTTCGCTGTATCGTAATAGGCGTATGGGCAGTTCAATTTTTACATTACATTCCTCTGCATCGTAATACACAACATTACGCTACTCCCAACTGTTGCGTAAAAACGAGATAACGCGCCGGAGGCACATAAAAAGTATATGCAAGAGGAGTTGAGCAAGAATCACGAGAAAGATGGTAAATAAAAGCATATAGTCGAAAATCAATAAAAGTATTATTTTTATGATATTATCTCAATGAATTCACGCGCATATATTCTTCCTTTACCAGTATTGTTACATATACGTACGCTTAACCTTAACCTTAGCTTTTAAAGCTTAATCGCTCAACTTATTTCCTATGAGTAAAATAGTTCTCACGGCCCTTATTGTTTTGGTCTGAGGAGTACTTGGGTTTAAGCAGGCAATACCCGAAAATGCCCCTATTATGAGTTTTGCAGTGTACATTGATTTCTGATAAAGAAACCCTGTTTGCCTTGTTTTGAAACTATATCACACTAAAATATAATTTATTTCAATGATTTACTCTAACGAAAAGTCTCTCAGTGTACACTGAAAAAGCAAAGTGTAGACCCGAGAAATTAATTATTGAAAATAACATGTGATCTCATGGGAAAATGCAGTTTTTGTAGATTATAAAGATATTTGAAAGTGAACGAAGTGGTTCAATATGTTTCAGAACGTAGTTTCGGTTTCTCCAAATCGCATGGAAAGCAGCACCAATACGATATATAATTTCTTTTACAAATGTATTCTATATTATTCTATAATATATTCTATATATTCTAGACCCAGTTTTGCCATTTAGAGTACAATTTTATTTGAAATGTACAATTCTTCCGCAATTCAATCATAATAATAAATAACGAACTAGGGACAGTACCGATGTTTTTAAGTTATTCATTGCAACTTGAATCTCGCAAGTTTTGAAACCTGATCCTTGCCCTGCTCGTTTCGTTGTTAGGTCATGAATACTTTTCTCAAAACTAATCATAATTTTGTTGCAGCAAAAATAGTACATTGTACAACAAGGAGGTAAAGTTGTCATTTAAGACGAGTGCGATTTTAAATGACCTTACCCCCGTGTTGTACACGATACTTTATACAACAAAAGCATGTTTTTTTTGCTTTTTGACGTGTGTTTTACGGGCGTAAAGTTTGTTATTTAAGTCCTGCGGGCGTAAATAGGGAGTGGCGGATGCTTAAATGACTACTTTTAAGTCCTGCATCCCTATTTACGCCCGCAGGGCTTAAATGACAAACTTTACGTCCGCAAAACACGCGTCAAGAAGCGCAAAAAACATGCTTGTGTTGTTTGAAATATATTTTATGATATTATATTGTGTTAAGCAAATATATTATTTTTTCAAAAATGCATGCCGAAAACAAAAGATGTATATTTCCAAGCATTTTTTTACCGAAACAGTATTTGGTGATGATTTTGCTAGTCAAATGAATTACTCCGATTGTCCAGACGTTATAGTATAGCTACGAAACTTACTGCACTTTAGTCTCCAGTGTTAATGCCAGTCAGTATCGCAGTGTGTATTTTCCAAATTTTTATATTCAAGTTTATGTGAATTTGATCGAGAATGAAAAGAGTTAATAAAACAAATCTATCTCAAGTGAGTTGAGAACGATGGGAAAAGTTCTGATAAAAGCCAGAACCTTTGCAAAAGAGGCAAGAAAAACTTCATTTAAAATAATATAGATGAAAATACATTTAGTTATTCTTGTTCTTTGATATGAGTTACAAAAACTTCTTAATTAAACACGGAATTGCCTTTAAAATAAAATGTGCTTCAAAAAGTCTATTCATTTCGTGATTCGTACAAAACCGCAGTAATCCCTAGAATCTAAATTTTTTTAGATTCTTATATTCTAATTGTATTTGTTTTTTGAGTCATATATCCACAATTGAATGATTAAACTGCGCAACTTCATTTTTGGACTCATAAGGTTGAATTATGTCAGAATAAACACAAAAAATGGCCAGCAAACCCAACTACTTTGGTTTGAAAGCAACGTAAAATTAAGTTAGCAGACAGTCTCTCAACAAATTGCAGAGACTTTAAGCACGCATCTCATATTAAAAAAAAATAGAACGAAATTGAACACTGAGAAAAAAGAATATTTATATCAAAGAATATTTCTTTGATTCAAATAAATGGTTGAGCTGGATGGTGACGAATAAATATTTTTTTAGATCAAAGAAATATTTTTATTGTCTTTAAAAACTGAATAATTGAAGCAAAAAAATGTTTCTCTAGTACTATTAAATATTTATTAGATTGTATAAATATGTTATCAACGTTGTGTAGCAATTACATGATAGGAGAAGTAAATTCTTTGATGTAAAATGATGTGATGCATGTTCAAAGAAACAATACATTAATTCAAAAAAATTTGCATTGCTTCAAGTAAATTTGTTTTCCATTTCAATATATGATTCCTTGTTTGTATTGAGCGTATTGTAAATTGAGAGAAATATTTCTTTGAAATGAGAAGATAATTTTTGGTAGAATTAAATAATTATTCCCTCCGAAGATGTGATTTACTGTTTAAAATGGTCAAGTAGTAAAGTGTATTGAATAATAATGGATGCCAAGAACGATAATATTGCCTATGGTAAGTTAGAGATTTGTGTCAACAAGATGTTACTGATATGAATAAACGTGTTTTGAAATTTAAGAAATATTTCTTAAATTTAAAGTAATATAAACTTCATGAATTGTAAGGAGTTAAGTAAAACATTGTCATGGTTCTCTTAAATAACAAAAAAATTCTTACCTCGGACATGCCATTAGTCATCCGATACATACATATATAAACATCATACAATTACATTCACACCATTCAGTCGCAGCCAATCATATTTTCTATCGCAAATACACTTAAATATACAACTTCGCATATATAAACCTAATAAACAAAACTTATATATAAGACGATACGCTTTCGTCGAATAACGCACACGCTCGCTTAAAATCCTGAGACATAAAACTTGAAACTTTCTTATATAGTGACTGCAAGAATTATTCAGAGCTTGTGAGAGAAATGTGTCGTGACTAGAGCTTTTGAGCCTCACTCAAGTAAAAATAAATCAACTCTTTCTATAAATTATCCATAAAATATTTTTTTAAATTATTATAATTATGATTATTGATAAATATATAATATAATTATTAATTAATATTTAGTATACATTTTAATTATAACTGTACTTATGAAGTTTAATGAAACTAAATTTTAAAATATATATTCAAAAATTTCATTAATATAAAAAAGAATCTTGTCTAAAAACATTTAAAAGGAAATTCTTTTATTTTCTGTGTTGTATATTTTCAAAATATATTCCACATTTGAAAGTATACATATCTATGTTTATATCAACTATGGCAAACAGTTGAATAGAAAAAAAATGTATACTACGGTGGGACGAATATTTGTTTGGAATGATACATTTCAAGTTGATAATGAGAGCGAATGTTTCTTAGAACGGGAATGATAAATTTTCAATTCTATAGAAAATATGTTTCAAGTTTAAAAAATATGTAATCATAAGAACTATGCCGAACGTTTAAATGGAATAAACAAATTTTTTAAATGAAAAATACCACAGTTTTTTCAAAAAAATACTTTTTTCTTTTAAAAAAATGGTTTGATTGGTCTAAATTATTCCATATTTATAATGCAGGCGAATATTTCCTAGGAGGAATTCAATAAACATTTAATTATATGAAATATGTTTCAAGTTTAAAAAATATGTTATCATAACACTGTATAATTTGTAAGATGAGGCAATAGCGACTAATATTCATGATCACATATCTAATCAAGTAGGTTTATGATTATTTCTGTTTCAGCACGTATTCAAGAAGTACCTCGCTTCGTGACAGGCACCTTACTGCTAAAAACCTCAAAAAATGAAGCTTGTTATTGTGATCTTATTCTACACCAGTTTCATTGCTGTACATGCCAAAGGTAAATATTTTTATTGCTTTCCTTGTTGTTATAGTCAGGAGTCCTGTGATTAAAATAATTTTTTTCTTTCATTCATCTTGATATGAGAAAAAATCGTAAACTTTATTTGAGAAAAGGATTTTGCATATCAACACCTAATTCGTGTCTTACATATTTTTGTTAAATAATCGAATTTTTGATTTTCAATACACGGAGAAAAATAGTTGAAGTAATTTTACTCAACTTCCGATGAAATTTGGGACATAGGGACAAGTTAGAAGTTATTTAGTATCACTGTATTTATTTGTGATATATTAAATGTTCGAAAATGAATCAAAGTTGAGTAAAATTCAGAAATATAGGGTGAAGTATGAAAGCGTGCATTAAAAATTTTTAAATATACATATTATTACTCGTAGTATAACTATAAAAAACCAATCTTTTATTTAATCACAAAAATAGTAGAGCTTTCCGTTCATTCTACTCTACGCTTCAATCGAGAGTTGAGTAAACCGTGAATCGCAAGATTTATTCCAACATAGCTAAATCTTTTCACGCAGGAACGAATGAAAGTAATCTGCGCCATGGGCACCCATAAAAAATTTTTAATCTCAAAAACTTTAATTCTTAAAATTAAATTGATATTATGAAAATTTAAACAAAAAAAAGTCGATAACTGTATTACATAAAATATGAAATATCACATAAATTACTCAGGCAGAATAATAATTTGAAATTCGCAAATGTAAAACCCATATTTTGAAAATATAAAACACAGAAAATAAAAGAACCTTCTTTTAAATGTTTTTATACAAGATACTTCTTAATAATAATGCAATTTTTTAATGTACATTTGAAAATTTAGTTTCACTAAACTTCATACGTCGTTATAATAAAAATCTATACTAAATGTAATTTAATAATTATATTATATATATCAATAATCATAGTTATAATAATTGATTAATTATATTAATTTTTAAAAATATTTTATTAATCATTTATGAAAAAAGTTGATTTATTTTTACTTGAGTAAGGCTCAAAAATTTTATTGACGGCACTTACTCTCACAAGCTCTGAATAACTCAGGCAGTCACTATATAAGAAAGTTCCAAGTTTTATATCTGAGGATTGTAAGCGAGTGTGTGCGTGATTCGACGAAAGCGTATCGTACTATATATAAGTGTGTAGTTATTAGGTTTATATATTTAAGGTTATATGTTTAAGTGTATTTGTGATTTGGAATGTGATTGGCTACGTCTGGATGGTGTGAATGAATTTGAATGTTGTTTATGTATGTACCGGATCACTATTGGCAGGCTCGAGGTAAGAATTTTTTTTTATTTGAGAGAACCATACCATTGCCAGTTCAAATAATATGCCCGATGCTCGTTTTACCCAACTACGGTTTGAAGCACCTCAAGCGTCGGTGATATACTTATACATTTCATGTTAACCCACTGACGCATGTTGGTGCTGGTACTATTCCCTATATAACGCTTATTGTTATTCTCGTTGGGTGAATTAGGTATATATCAAATTGATTTTACCCGACTAGGATTTAATAGATGTTCAAATGTCCTTATGTCCCAAGTTTAATCGACAGAGTTGTGTAAAATTACTTCAACTATTTTTCTCCGTGTAGTGTTTTTTAAAATTAAAACATAAAATATACATCTTGAAAAATAATGTACGGAACGGTGACGCGCTCGTATAAGGGGACGCTCGTTGGAGGGACTCTCGAGTGTATTTTGTTTATGAAATGGGATTTCTGAATCTGAATTGTATTTTTTGAAATTGAAACGAAAAATATACGTTTCATGTAAAACTGTGTAAGACAAAATTTGTAGACTTTTTTGTAGCAAACAATTTTGCATTCTAATGTTTTTTACGTATTGCGAATATTACGGTTAAAAAATGGATGTTTATGTTTTCAATAATAAAATTTAATTAAAAAGAAAAATATACATCTCATAAAAAAATGTTGCAATTCAAATTTGTAGAACATTATGTAGTTAATAATTTTGCATTATAACCTTTTTTCATATCTCGTATAATTTAACTGGAAAATGGAATTTATATATGGGGCGTTCCATGCCAAATCGGACGGGTTTAGGAATTCATTTTTCCGATTTACTAGACATTATAATGGTTGAAATTCTATTTTATGTGACTTCGGTGCGTATACGAGTTTTTATGCGTACACTCGAATCTAATCTAGTATTGTAGTTGCTTGCGGCGCTAGTCATTACACTTGATATGTCACGACTAGTCCCGGCCACTTTGATTTTATCGATCTTGTGTAGTAGTAATGGATTTTGATAGACGCATGCGCAGTTCAAATGTACAAGACTTTGCCAGTAAGGTGCTAACGCTGTACGAAGAAAAATAAGAAGAAGATTGTGCCCCGTTGCATGGCTATAGGCGCATGCGCAGTTCAATTTTCACATTTCATTCCTCTGTAGCGCAATATACTACATTGCGCTACTGTTAACTGTAGCGAAAAGACGAGTTTGCGTGCCAGTGGCACATAAAAAAGTGTATGTGCCTCAGCCACGGAAACTTGTTTTTCCGTTACAGCTGAGAGTAAAGCAATGTTGTATATTCCGTTACAGAGAAATACAATGTAGATATTGAACTGCGCATGCGCATTATAGTCTTACAGCGGAACGCAATCTATTTCTTATTCTTCTTCTTCTCACTTCTTCTTCGTACAGCGCTAGCACTGACTACTACACAAGACCGATAAAATCAAAATGGCCGGGACTAGTCGTCAATTTGCGGCCGCTTCGTACAACTAGCGCAGCAAACAACTACAATAAGTACTATATTAGGTTCCAATGTACGCATAAAAACTCTTATCCGCACCACAGTCACATAAAATAGAATATGTGCCAATGCACACAATTCGGGATATTGCAAGACTCGCGACAATGCTCGCAGGACTGATCGCGCCTCGGATTCGTCTCGGCTTGTCTCGGCTTTGTCTCGACTTCGTCTCGGCTACGCCTCGACTACGCCTTGGCTTCGATCTCCTGCGAACATTGTCGCTCGTCACGCAATCACCCTCATTGTGTGCCTAGGCACATAATATACTATTTCGAGTAGGGAAAACTTTTATTCTCGCCGCAATTGGCAAGTGATCTGTGGTGGGGGCTGACAGCTCTCACCTTCTAGGATCATAGGAATAGGCGCCGCACCGGCGGCAATCTTAATCATCGATTCAATCACAGATGGCGCTGCCGGGGACCAACCCCAATTCACCAACACAATTCACGAAATCAAATATCGAAATTATATATATAAACTCAATTATCGAAACGAAAAGTAGTCTATCTTCGTCTGTTTTCATCTTCTTTACCATTTCCCAAATTCTGAAAACAAAATTCAATGTACAATATTTTGTACGTAAACATTTGGAAACTAAACCATGTTGTTCACATGAATTTACTACTTTTATTAAGCATATCAAGTATGCAATTGAAAAATTGAGAATACTTTGTATGTAGCAGCTGCCTTATTAAAATGTACCTTTCAAAATATAAGTCCTAGTTCTCACCATGTCATTTACCTCGAGTTATTTATTTTGCAAATCTTCCTGGTAAGAAGGTCTTTACGTTTTGAGACCCCCTGAATCAGAAAAAACAAATTTCATGAAAGTCTCTATCTGTCTGTCTGCCCGGGATCTACGGACACAATTACCCCCGAAAGGATTATCGGATTGGATTTAAATTCTCGGATTCGTCAAATTTTGTTCTTAAAATTTGGAAAATTGTAGAGGAGATAAAAGCGGTCGTAAATAGACTACTTTTGGTTTCACAAATAAAAGAAGGTCAATTTTACGAAATCTATCGAAATGTTTATTTTTTATTATCATACCAAAAGTAGTCTATTTACGTCCGATTTTATCTTCTCTATAATTTCCTAAATTATGGAAACGAAATCTTATGTATTTTGGGCATACACATGTAGAAACTGAACCATGTTGTTCACATAAACTTTCTTTTTTTCTCAAGTATATGCCCTCAAATAACCAAATCCGGCCAAAATTGTGAAAATAAGAGCATTTTTTGTGTTTTCGAAATTATTTTTCGATAAAATAAAAAATCGCAATATTGGCTTCTATTAGTGCTCACAAATCTCTACTAATTATCTGCATAACATTTTGCGATTAAAATAAAATTAGAAAAGTCAGAGTATGTTAAAACTTGTAAAAGTCAATATGTACATTCCATTTCCCAGTTAAATGAAACAAAATACGAAAAAACGCTATCATATGAAATTTTATAAACAAAATATGTGAGATACGAAAAAAACGTTGAGGTGTAAATTATTCGTTTGAATGAGGTCTACAAATTCTCATCAGGACATTTTTTGACAAGATGTATATTCGTGTTTTAATTTTAAAAAAACTATTGAGAATCAAAAATTCAATTTTTTAACCAAAATATTATGGGTTCGATAAAAACCCCTTCCTGAGCCCTTTTTTGACATGAGGACGACAAAGTTGTCGTCAACAAGACTTCAGTTTCGAATTGGTTCGAAAGCTTAACACACCACTTGAGATTCTGAGTTTATTTACTGCCGGCGGAAAATAAACAATTAGGAATTTTCTAGAGTTTACAACCAATCTGAGTGATTATCTAGCAGTTCCCTGACGAGATAAGACCCAATCTTGTCCACAAGTTTTGGTCAAATTTCGCCCTTGAACCTGGTCCTGCTTGGCTTCTTTATAAACTCAACAGAGGATCCTAGAACAGGCCACCGGGCGCATCCTCAGGTTGTGGATAGAGGGTCCCTGTACCGAGGGTTATTGCTGAATACGGATACAAAACTAAATATGCTGTCACGGACAGGAGACTGTGAGTCAAAAGCCGGAGGAGACGAAGAGACCTCCAGGAAAGAAAAGGAGTGGTTCAAGGTTCCAGCCTGGAAAGACCTTTGGAAGAAGAAGCTCAAGCTGCAGAATAAAAAACTGAAGTGGCCAAAACGGGCCCGTTCCGTGGCGGTGATAATAAAGCCCTCGGAGGGGATTTTAATCAGGCGATTGTCATGAAGAAGCTCAAGAGCCGCGATAACCCTGAGGAACTGGATGTTATTATGTGGGAATCAGGGAGATCAGATCTACGGACCTCTTGGTTGAGGTGAAGTGCGCTTCAAAGGACAGAAGGACGTTAGAGTCTGCCTTTCGTAATTTCGTTGGTGAGAGTAGTTCCGTTCAACACCTTGTCCCTATGGTCGAGGCGGAGATCCTGGACATTGATCCCACCATGAAAGTTCCGGAAGTCGAAGAGGAGTTTAGGAGCTGCCTTCATGAGGAGACAACATGAAATTGGAGGAATTGCGTGCTGTGAAGCTGTTCAAAGCGACCCACATCAAGACCGGGTGGGACTCTTGCAGGGTACAGAGGTGGACTGCAGGCATCAAATGTTGCCGGTGTTTAGGTTTTGGACATCTGGCTGCCCAATGCGGTGGCACCAATAGGAGTATGAGCTATTGGAACCTGCACGCGCAAAACGCATTGCTAGCTCTGCGCTGAGAGGAACTGAAACACCAGGATCGAGAATTTCCCCGGGACCATGAAGTGTGCGGTTTTTCGAGAGGCAGCCCCTAAGAGGAAGCAGTGAGAAGCCACAAGAAGAGCCGAACAGGCTTATTTAGAGGAGCGCCGAGGTCCGGTGAATTGCGCCCATAGGCAAAGACCTTCGCCTCGATTCCGCTGAACAAGCACGTGGGCACGGGGCCGGGTCTCGGGCGAAGGGATGACGGAAGAGTCGTTTACGACTTAAAATCGGAACCAGATGCTCGTAAAGTTTAAAGTCGAAAGGCGGTCCCGTGAGCATCAACATGTTTCGAGAGACGGGTTTTTTTTAATTTAACAGGTATTCCTAGAATTATTCTAGGAGAGTCCTGCACTACGTCTAAAAAAAATTTCACTATTTTTCTTCATTACAAAAAAAATAATATTTCGCCATTGAAGCTCAAGTCAACCCGCAAGGTTTCAGAGTACTTTGTGGACGTTCTAATTAGTAAGGATTCTCTTCTTGAATTTTTATGTGTTTCGCGGCTGCCCATTCATTCTGTAGAATTTATTCAAGCAAGCAACTTTGCATACGAACGTGTTTTTCCACGTCTTACCTATTTTGGTTGAAAAATCGAATTTTTTATTTCTAAAAGTGTTTTTATTAATAAGAATAAAAAATATACATCCCATCAAAGAATGTGCAAATCGAATTTTTAGATCTTTTTATTAAACGATTTTGTAAAGTAACGTTTTTTCGTATTCTGTATAGTTTCAATTGAAAAATGTCGTCAGTATAATTAGTAGATATTTATGAGCACTATCAGAAACAAGTATTGCAATTTACTATTTTTCATAAAAATTTGTTCCAAAACACAATTTCGGTCAGATGTGGCTGGTTAATGAACTCGTCTTTTTTTTCGATAATTTCATCGAAAGTTATCGTGTCCACAGACGCCGGACAGACCGACAAACACTTTCGTAAAAACCGTTTTTGCTGTCTCAGGGGGTTTGAAAACGTAAAGATTTGATAAAAATTCCGAAATTGATTTTTCACATAATACCTATACATTCTCATATGGTGAGAATGTAAAAATAGGCAACACTTTACATAACTATAAACGAAACTAAATGCAAAGGCGTTTTGGATAATTTTAAAGATTATACAATGAAAAAGAATATTTGTGTAAAGGGTATGGAAAAAGGTGTAAATATTTATGATGTTAGTAAAAGAAGTTTGCTTGAACATTTTTAGTGCGTATCGATATTGGTAAAAATATTTCAAATTATAAAAGAACTTATTTTAAATTGATAATTTATCAATTATTGTAATTTTATTATTGATTTTTATTTTCGAAGATTTTTAAACGTCACGTATGACTGGAATAAGCTTAAATAATTTAGATTCAATTTCAATGTTGTAAAATGCTGAATTTTTTTAATTTTATGAACATTGGAAAGTAAAAAGTTTACAGAAATGTATTGCGCTCTAACAAAAATAATGTCTTTTGTTTATATTGATTTGATACCCGCATAGAGGTTATATGCATAAACAGTAATGTCGACAGATGCGAATTTAAATTTTCGTTTTAAAAATTGAAGATTTGTCACAAATACATACGCTTAACCTTAACCTCAGCTTTTAAAGCTTAATCGCTCAACTTTTTCCCTATGAATAAAATAGTTCTCACGGTCCTTATTTTTTTGATCTGAGGATTACCTGGGTTTAAGCAGGCAACACCCGAAAATGCTCCTATTATGAGTTTTCAGTGTACATTGATTTCTGATAAACAAACCTTGTTTGCCTTGACTTGAAACTATATCACACTAAAATATAATTTATTTTAATGATTTACTCTAACAAAAAGTCTCTCAGTGTACACTGAGAAAGCAAAGTGTAGAGTGTTCGCTGAACTACTCATGAATTGAGGTTAAAGCATCTCATAGTTAAAACTGTCTGTATGATTATTTACCATAGGTTGTATCGAACATTAGTATAATTTAGACTACAGTTTCGTATCATTTTTTTAATTTTCAGTATTTGGTTTGTGAAAAATTCCTAATCCGCTAAAAATAAAGCAGCCACAGCATATTTTATAAACGAAAGTAGTTGAGTCAACTAACAATTTCTTGCGTAATTCTTCGCTAATTCTTGATTCCAGGACAAAATTTTTTGCAAGTGGAAATTTTCCAAAAACTACGTTGCAATTTCTAATGGAATTAATATTTATGAGGTTGAAATTGTGTGTATCATGTATAATTTAAAAGTTATTAATTTTTTTTTGTTGTTGACTCTATAGAATCTTCTACATCTCTAATTGAGAGTAAAATACTTGGAGGACAATATGTCGATAATTCTATGCAAGAAAAGTATTCATATGTTGTTTTCATTAAAACCGAATTTGAAGAAGAAGGGAAATTGGGCCATTGTATCTGTTCAGGTTCTATAATTAGCGCACTGCACATTTTAAGTGCAGCTCATTGTACATTATCTGGAGTAAAAGAAAAATACGTCAACGTAGATGGAATAAGGATTAGAGTTGGCAGTAATTACAGAACAAAAGGCTTAGAATATGACCTTACAGCTTTATATTTACCTAGGGGTTATATATTCGGTAGAAAGTTTGACCCTAATGATATAGCAGTTATGCTAGTTAGTCATTAAATATAACTTTAAAATATCTGATCTTTCTTAACTACCTTCCCACTTGACTTAAAAACTTTTATGATTCGTTCTAGCTTAGGAAGCCCGTTAGTTTCTCAAAGAAAGTATCTAAAATTGATATACTGGAGACGGAATCTGAGTTTAACGCAGAAGCAGATGCGTTAGGATGGGGCAAAGAGGACGTGGTCGTAGTCGAGTATTTAGTCAATTCAAAGAAGCCTTTGAAAATCGTGACACTTAAGACTATTACCGAAACTGAATGCAAAAGTGTATTGAAAAATCGTAAAGATCTTATAACGAAAAAGCATATTTGTGCAATGGGAATCAAAGAAGATGAAAACGTCTATGATGTGAGTAAAAGAAGCTTGTTCAGATTAGATGAATTTTTAATCTTTAAAGCGTAGATTAAAAATACATTTATTTCAGGGAGACAGTGGTGCGCCTCTGGTTCAAGGAGGTAAAATTATAGGTGTGTGTTCGTCTAGTTTCTATCTGAATTTGGAGAATACTAGCGTATTTGTAAGTGTATTCTACCACTTGCAATTTATTGAGGATGCTATGAATTATAAAAATACACACGAGAGTTCAAGTTCATCCAGTTATAAGGAGAAAAAACATGGTTTGGCAAAATTAAAAAAAGTAATGTGTGGAAATAGTCACAAAGAAAACGAAGCGGTTCAATATATTTCAGAAAGCAGTTTCAATTCGTTCAAATCGCGTGAAAAGTAGCACCATTTTAATAAATTATTTCTTTTCCAGATAAATTTTACACCCAGTGTTGTTATTTAGAGTACAATTTTATGTGAAATGTACAATTCTTCCGCAATTCAATCATAATAATAAATAACGAATTAGGGACAGTACCGATGTTTTTAAGTTATTCATTGCCCCGGTCCTGCATTGGTTTCCTCGGAAATCGATTAGGGGGCCCTAGAACAGGCCACCGGGCGCGTCCACAGGTTGCGGATAGAGGGGCCCTGTACCGAGGGTTACTGCTGAATACAGATACAAAACTAAATAAGCAGTCGCGAACAATGTTCCAGGGATGGTCCCGAAGGAATCACCCCCAAGCCAAGTTGTTAACTACCGTGCCGAGGGCTGCATGGCACCAGGGAGTGGTGTCTCACACGGTGTCTCTAGGAAACCAGGCCACCTCCTAGAGTATTGAGGCCTTACCCCTGCATGCGGGGCTCTGCAGGGGCGGACCGAATACTTCCCTAGCTACTCGTGGGATTAAATATGGAGCTGTCAAATATAAATAAAACAATGAGTGAGGAGATTTTCGGAGGGGAGTTGGATGTAACGGAGGAGACGCCAGATCCGTTCGAGACGAATAAGTCCCAGGTACGGCAGTACCGGGACTGGCTTCACGAGCGGAATGAGAAGCAATTGGAGATCCTCAAAAAGGTGGAATCGGCGCTGGAGAAGATGGAGAACTTCTCCAGAATAAAGAAGAATATGCACCTACCTATCAGGGACGGCATACAGGAGGTGGAGAAGGAGCTCGGGGCGCTGCGGTATGATATAGAGGATACCGTTTGCTACCTCGACTCCTTCGAATACCTGATGAGAGGCCTCATGGTACGAAAGATGAAGGAGGTAAGACCATCAAAACAGAAGGAAGCTGCAGACGAGGGTAGCCAAACCCTCCCTCAGCCGGCTGCGAGGTCCACACCGGACACCCGCAAACGGCCGAGAGAGTCGACAGCTAGCCTGGAGGTGTCTGCGGTGAAGAAGCCGGCAGAGAAGAGGCCTTAAGCCTCCAATAAAGAAGAAGAGTGGGTCAAGATCGCCAAGAAGAAGGACATCCGGAAAAGGAAAGAAGCCTTCCAAATCGCCGGAGAAACCTCGCCGTGCGCGCCTAGAAGCGGTGCTCATCAAACCGGCAGAGGGAATGAGCTACGCCTCAATTCTGCGCGAGCTCAAAAAGCGCGTCAACCCTGACGAACTGGGCGCAACAGTCCAAGGAATCAGAGAGACACGCTCCAAGGACTTGCTGGTGGAACTGAAATGTTCCACAAAAAGGAGAGGGAGGCTGGACACTGCCTTCAAAGAGGCAGTTGGAGCCAGGGGACGGTCCGCCATCTCATTCCCAGGATCGAAGTCGAGATCGCCGACCTGGAACCAACCATTGGAGCCGAAGATGTCGAGGATGCCGTCAGGAGGTACTTTGACCAAGGACCGGAGCTGGAGTTAAGGGTGTCTTTAAGTAAGACACCCTAGAGAGGAAACCGGAAGGCGTATGTGCTTCTGGAGGAGGCAAGGGCGTTGAAGCTGCTCAAGGGGGGGGGGGGGGGGCACATCAAGATCGGGTGGGTCTCCTGCAGAGTTCGCAGGAAAAAGGAGGTGAACCGGTGCTTCCGCTGCCTGGGCTTTGGCCACATAGCGGAGGACTGCCGAGTGCCAGACCGCAACAAGTGCTGCTGGAGATGCGGCGAGAAGGGGCATCTTGTGGGTTCCTGCACCGGGAAGCCGAGGTGCTTCCTCTGTGCCGCAAGGAAGGAAAAGCCCCGGAATGACCACATACCGGAGACTATGCGTTGCGCGGCCTTTCGGGAGGCAGCCCCGAATAGGAAGCCTTAGGAAGGCCGCCATGGAGAGAAGAACTGGAGGAGTAATTCCAGCAACATAGATGAAGAAGCAAGGAGGAGAGGCTAACATCGCCTGAAGATGGCCCCCACCCTGAAGTAATGCCTAACGGCGGTTCCGGGGTGGGATTCCACGGCCTAGAGACAGGGAGGGAGTTTTAGTGGGTAGGGCTGCGTGAGCAGCAGAGTCCCACACACCAGGGGGGCACGCAGTCCCCTTAACGGTGCATAAAGCATTTCTACCTTCCTAAAAAAAAAAAATAAAAAGTTATTCATTGCAACTTGAATCTCGCAAGTTTTGAAACCTGATCCTTTCCCTGCTCGTTTCGTTGTTAGGTCATGAATACTTTTCTCAAAACTAATCATAATTTTGTTGCAGCAAAAATAGTACATTGTACAACAAGGAGGTAAAGTTGTCATTTAAGACGAGTGCTATTTTAAATGACCTTACCCCCGTGTTGTACACGATACTTTATACAACAAAAGCATGTTTTTCTCGCTTTTTGACGTGTGTTTTACGGGCGTAAAGTTTGTTATTTTAGTCCTGCGGGCGTAAAAAGGGAGTGGCGGATGCTTAAATGACTACTTTTAAGTCCTGCATCCCTATTTACGCCCGCAGGGCTTAAAGGACAAACTTTACGTCCGCAAAACACGCGTCAAGAAGCGCTAAAAACATGCTTGTGTTGTTTGAAATATATTTTATGATATTATATTGTGTTAAGCAAATATATTATTTTTTCAAAAATGCATGCCGAAAACAAAAGATGTATATTTTCAAGCATTTTTTTTACCGAAACAGTATTTGGTGATGATTTTGCTAGTCAAATGAATTACTGCGATTGTCCAGATGTTATAGTATAACCACAAAACTTACTGCACTTTAGTCTCCAGTGTTAATGCCAGTCAGTATAGCAGTGTGTATTTTCCAAAATTTTATATTCATGTTTATTTGAATTTGATCGAGAATGAAAAAATTTTATAAAACAAATCTATCTCAAGTGAGTTGAGAACGATGGGAAAAGTTTAGGTAAAAGCCAGAACCTTTGCAAAAGAGGCAAGAAAAACTCCATTTGAAATAATATAGATGAAAATACATTTAGGTATTCTTGTTTTTTGATTTCAGTTACAAAAACTTCCGAATTAAACGCGGAATTCCCTTTAAGGTAGTACTGTCGTAAATGGAAATACCGTCTAGATATTGATAAAATTGAAATGACTGGTGAACATTAAGCCAGAAATGACTCAATTAAATTTTTGAGGACCGCGGGTACACTAGAGGGAAGTAATTAGTAATTGCATTTCAAGACGATTAACGCCTAACTTTATGGGAAACCGAGTTAATTAACAAATCCTGCCATAACTACCGTTCAGATTCCAGTAAAAATGACATCTCAATTGATTACGTGTAAGCGTAGCAAAATCCAATTAAGTAAGCAAAAATGTAATTTTTCTCCAGTAACCGACGTCGATTAAATAGATGTGGCAACGTCGCAGAATAAGTGAAAGCGCGCGCCATTCACGTATCTTAAGGAGTCATCTGCTATACACACATGTATAGTCGCTTTCTTATGCGACGTTGACAAATTTAGATACTACGTGAAGCAAATGAGAAGAAGTACTCATTTGATTAGCTACGTACCGACAGTACTACTTCAAAATAAAATGTGCTTCAAAAGGTCTATTCATTTCGTGATTCGTACAAAACCGCAGTAATACCTACAATGTAAATTTTTTTAGTTTCGCATATTCTAACTGTATCTGTTTTTTCAAGTCATATATCCACAATTGAATGATTAAACAGCGCAATTTCATTTTTGGACTCATAAGGTTGAATTATTTCACAATATACAAAAGAAATAAAATATAGAAAGACAAAAAAATAAACACGCAAAAAATGGCCGGCTGAACCAACTACTTTGGTTTCAAAGCGTGAAATTAAGTTAGCGGACAGCCTCTCAACAAATTGCAGAGACTTTAAGCACGCTTCTCATATTAAAAAAAAAAAAACGAAATTAATGAATAAGCTTGTCCTAGTATTTCAAAAAATAGGCCACACTGTAGATAATTTGTGAGATAAGGCAACGATTATCAATATTGACATACATCTATTTAATCTAGTCGTTTTGTGAATCTTCAGGTTACAGCACGTATTAAAAAAAATCCTCGCTTCATAAAAGACATTTTTCTTCAGAAAAAAACACCTTTGGAAGTGAAGAATGCTTTTGCATTTTGCTCAATAGCAACATAATAACAAGAAAAACTTAAGAATGTATTAAGGAAAATTATTAAAAATATCAATTTTTGTTTTACTGCCTAAAACCATTCTAAATTTTGAAATTTTGTCACACAAAATCTTATTTGAAATGTTTTATAATTTGAGTACACTAAAAGAACACAAATAAAAATGATCTGTTGTTCCATCTACATTGCAAAATATGTCAATGCTAATTTATTGGCTGCCACAACTACTTCTATTGTTGATGAAATAACCCAAGTGCGAATTGCCAAAGGTGATAATACGGCACAATATTGGCCCAATCTCGACAGCCAAGAGTCGGCTATTGTTATTGGGCCAGTGTCACTGTTTGCACCGGTCAAGTGCTGGGCTGACGACGGCGATCTTTTTCGACTGTTTAAATTTACCGACCTACAGCAGAAACTTGGCCCAGTATCGGCCCTATACCAAGCCGATTGTCATTTTTACTATGGCATCCAGTTCTGAAAGTAGAAGAGCCAGAGTCGGGCCCATGGACGGTACATTACTGGGCCATGTGTCATTTTTACCACGACAAACCTTTCTGGAAGTGAGAAAACCAGAGTTCGGCACAGCATTGGCCCGTTGCTGTGCCGAAAATAAGTGCTGGTGGTCAGAGTTTGGGCAAGAATTGGCCGCCAAGTGCATACCGGAGTTATCATTCCAGCAACGACACGATATTGGCAGCCGATCTTCGGCAAATTTTTGGCGATGCTGGGCCAGTGTTGGGCCGTATCTTACTTCGCACTTGGGAATACACGAGGAAACCGAAATTAAAAATTTTTTCTAAACTATAATACATTACAATTCAGGAAAAAGCGTGTAATAGTGAGAATTTTTCGCAGTGAAATATTGATCTTTTGAAGAACTGTAAAATAATTCATTATAGTTTGTGCTAAACTCTACTAAAACCTATACTAAAATTTCGTGTGATTCTTCGAATTTTCACGCTTGGATTGCAAAAAATCAATCAGAAAAGTAGTTGTGGCAGCCAATAAAGTAACAGAGCCATATTTTATGATCTAAAGTATTTTGGTCAACTAAAAGTTTCTTCAGTAATTCTTTAATGTTTCTTCATCCCAGGAAGATCTTTTTTTCCGGTGGAAATTTGCTAAGAAAAAGATTGCAATTCTTTGTAGCATCAATATTCATGAGGCTGAAATTGTATGCATCACCTATAATTTAAAAGTGATTAATTGTTTATTTGTTTGACTCTATAGATTCTTCTCCATCTCTTATTTGGAGTAAGCAGAATATGTCTATGATTTCATGCAAAAAACGTAATTGATGGAAGTAACTTTTCAATATAAAATGAAAAGTTCCCAGAAATGTGAAAAGTTTCACTAAAAATTTCATTTTATTCAAAGGTTTCATTAAAGTGTTTCAGCCTTCACATCTCTTGTTACCAGTGTATGGAGAAAATTTTATACCAAATACTACAATGCTCGCACCATAACAGTGGACCACACTGAAATTATAAGAAAAATTGGACATGTGTAAAATCAACATGTACGATGTCCGCTTTTGCAACATTCCATTGTAATTTTTCCTTTCTTGTCACTCAATTTTATTATTTACAACTTTTGCTACCTAATATGCTGTAGAACACAGTGAAGTGACAAGTTTTCTGGAAGAAAAAATTTTTTTTTTTTGATTTTCGAAAGTGTTGTTTGCACGGAGAAACTCTTTATTGTAAAATCTAGTATTATTATATTTATTTCTACTAATAGTCAAAGGAAAGCGAGGATATAGTTTTATTTACCGTAGCGATAGGAAGAAATTCTTTTTCTAAGCCAATTTTAAATGTAGTGTAACTTTATAAATAAAAATAAGAAGTAAAACTATAAATGTAAGAATTAGTCTTTTGAATAATATAAATTGCAAAAAAATTACCATTATCAATATGATATAGTAATATATTTTTTTACATTTGAATGTGGTCGCTTTCTAACTTACGATTTTTTCTAGCATAGGGACTACCGAGCTTATTCTCACAAATCGTAAAAGTTTTCACAGTTCAGTATATAATAAAGTTGCTACATTGTAATTGTCATATCACAGCGATGCGTATATTGGTATGTTTACTATGTAGACTGAAACCTTTATACGTGTATGTGTATGTAAGTATGTAACTATGTTTATAAATACTCTATGTAGCTCACAAAATCTAATAAGAACTATGGTAAAATTTACGAATGACTGAATTATTTTTATTATGGAGGTGCAATTATTCCCTACTTTCGATAGCAAAAGTTATAAATATGGTTCCACTATCTCCAAAAGACTATGGTAATTCGGTTAGACTGAAGATGTGACTTTACTATTGTCTTTTGTAAACTTAACATTCTTTTTTAGGAATTAATAGAACATTTATTGGGTTTACTTCAATATAATTCGTAAGATGTGTCAATCGCGATTTCACTATTTCACTATTTAATATTCTAAATAGTAATTTCTAAACAACTGACGTTATATCCTTGATTCCTATTGACTTATGGTGAAAATATACATAATAATACTAAATTTTACAATGAAGAGTTTTTCCGTGTGAAAATCAAAACAAAAAAAATATTTATCTTTTCAAAAATATGTGAATTAAAATCTGTAGAATTTATTCAAGCAAGCAACTTCGCATTATAACTTTTTTTCTATATCACATATATTTTGGTTGAAAATTCGATTTTTTTTTTCTAAAAGTGTTTTTCTATGAAACAATTTTGTAAAGTAACGTTTATTCGTATCCATAGTTTGACTGGAAAATGGATTTTTATTACCAATTTCTTTTAAGTTTTAAAATATTGTAAGTTTCATAATTGTTTTTCATCAGAAATTTTATAAAGAACATTAGTGAAGCTTTCTAAAAACTATCAGGAACTATTATTAGAATATTGGATTTTTTCAAAAAGTAGATTAAAATAACACGAAAAATGCTCTAATTTTTTAAGTTCGCTCCGATCTGTTTAAGCGTCGCGCTCGGTCTTATGTTTTTCGCAAACATTAAAGTTTATTTTTTGTAATTTTATACTGAAACTCAAGTAAACTCTATAATTTTGTGAATGTGAATTACATTTTTACAAAGTTACAAAATTTGTTACTTATTTCAAATGAAAAAGGAATTCCAATTTACTTTATTAAGTCTTTATTCAAGCAAACGCTTTTGCATTTTGACATGTTTTTCATATCTCACATATTTTGGTTATAAAATCGAATTTTTGATTTTTAAGTGTTTTTTTTTAAATCAAAACAAAAAATGTGCGAATACAAATTTGCAGAACTTTTCTATTCACCAATTATTTAAAGTAACGTTTTCTCATATCTTGTGTTACGTCAGAAACGTAACATTTCTCTTCTTAAAAGATTCCTCGTTTTATGTTAGGATCGAAAAGGATCCTCTCTAAGGGATGAGGAGAAGTCAGTGATTGAGAATGGTTATTGATATAAAGTATGTTTATTGACAATCAAATTGAGAAACGAATAAGCATCATGGAATTGGAAAACGAATTGAAATTCAGATGTACCTTTCTAATTACCCCGAGTGAAATTTGACTGGTGATTTATTGAGTCCAGTGGAGCGAAGGTGGTCAGATGAGTTTTCGTTGATATCCTTGAGATAGTACTTGTTTGATGGGAAATTCGTTGTTGAGACGGTTGGTCTAGTCGATTCTTGATCCAAGTTTAGAGAGAAATTTGGAAGGTGATTCCCCTTCACTTTCTAATGTCGTTGAACTCAGCGTCGAGTAAGAATTCGTCTGAGTAGCGGTAAAATCTGATGAGGCTGGACTGAACTCGTAGCGTAGAGATAACGAAACTGGACTTGACAGAGCTGAACTCGCCGTGTAGAGATGATGGTACTGGACTCGCGTTGGTTACATTGTGAAAATCGGATGTCGACTGACTGACTGAACTGACTGAACTCGCGTTGGTCACATTGTAGAAATCTGATGTTGACTGAACTGATCTCTATTAGAACTTTCGCTTTTTATAGAACTTTTGCAAGGTTGCTCATGGTGGGAGCAAAACAAGGTGTACCACCTTTTCCATATTTGGTATTAAGATCGGATGAGTTGCCCTCTCTGATGACTCGTGCTCCAATGAAATTCATTACCTGGCACTAATGTCGCAATCTATTTTATCTGTTATTAGATTCTAACGAAAAGGTCAACTACTGTGGAACTAAAAACAAGGTGTATCATCTTTTCCATATTTTGGTGTTTAAAGTCGAATGAGTTGCCTTTACCGATGAGTCACGTTCCGATGAAATTTATTACTTGGCGTTAATGTCACAGCCAAATATATCTATTTAGATTTGCCTTTCGATTTTAACGATCTTCCTATTTCTTGTTAGATCTTGCTGCTGAGTCAATATAATCAAGGACGTGGTAATGTTGCCTTGATCTCTTCATTGGTTCCTTAATTTGTTTATTGCTCTAGGTGGTGGAGTCGCGGGACGTGACAAGATGTTAAAATATTTGAAAAATAATGCAATTGTAAAATTGCAATTTATATCAATATTTGACAAATTTTTAGCTTTCTCAATCAAAGCATTATCCGGAAATTTTTAGTTCCTATAAAAAGATGGAATATTTATCAATTTCTTGAATGTTCATACATTAAAAAAATATCGAATTAGAGAATTATATGCAAAGTATTTTCCATTAAGAAGACATAAACATGACATAATTAGTTTTATATCTACATTTTCAGCTTACTTTTTTGTGGCTTAAGCACACATTTTGAATTCGAAATACAAAAATGCTCTACAGAGTTGAAGTATTTCCTGAATCAATTATTATTGATCCTGAATTCTATTGGAAAATTTGTTGTTTACTGTTCAAATCTTACTACGATTTCAGACGGACAGACAAATTAAGAACTACAAAATATTTCATCCAAAAGATTGCACTCCTCCATAAAATCTTGTCAAATTGTAACAAGATTTGAACACTTCGAACGAACATTTTTATGTAAAATTTAAAGTTGATTGATATTTATATGTTAATATGGAAATACCAATAAACACATATTTGAGCTTTTTAATTTATCTACTGCTATTAGACAATTTTCCATTTCCATAGAGATTTTAAGTTTTGGAATGAAAAGTTTGTGCTTAGGCTACAAAAATGTGAGATGAAAATATTTCTAACATATAACTGAAAATATAAATTATGAACTTGAATTTTATGTTCATTTTATCTTGATAGAAAATATTGTTCTAATTGAAAAATTGTTAAATGTACAAAATTAGTAAGAAGTATATAAATTTGAATGGAAAATTATATATTGATTCAAATTTTATACATTTATTGTCACTAAATTTCACTGAAAGTTTATTTTTGAAGTGTTGAAATCCTCATGAAATTTTCCAAGATCATACTGATCTTTATTTCATGCAGACTTTCTTCAAGGAATTGAAGAAAAGTGTTATTTCTTGAACTATATACTTCGTAAATTCAAATTCGTCGTCTGCTTCGCGCCTCTTTTGCACGTACTCGAGAAAAATACAATTCTTAATTTCGATTCGATAAACGAAAGCGTGAAATCTAAAAATAACTTGAAAACTCAAGCATTGTAACGAAGTCCGTCTTCGTGCACCTTCGGTTTTACACGAAGCTGGTGACCGCAGCGTGTAGCAGAGCCGACACACTGACACGCCACGTTTTCATGTGTTTCTCCCAGATGGGAACGTGGTGGGGGCCAAAAAATCCCACGTTCTGGAGACACTGCAAGAAGTACCTCGCTCCATGACAGCTACCTTACTGATAAAAACCTCAGAAAATGAAGATTGTTATTGTGATCTTATTCTACACCAGTTTCATTGCTGTACATGCCAAAGATAAATATTTTTATTGCTTTTGTTGTTGTTATGGTCAGGAGTCCTGTGATTAAAATAATTTTTTTCTTTCATTTATCTTAATATGGAAAAACAATCATAAACTTTATTTGAGAAGAGGATTTTGCATATCAACACTTACTTCGTGTTTCACATACTTTGGTTAAAAAATCGAAATTTTGATTTCCAATAGTGTTTTTTGAAATTAAAACATAAAATATACGTTGCAGGGAATCTCGAGTGTATTTTATTTATGAAATGGAATTTCTGGATTTGAATCGTATTTTTTGAAATTGAAACGAAAAATATACGTTTCATCAGAAACTGTGTCAGACAAAATCTGTAGACTTTATTGAAGCAAATAATTTTGCATTCTTATGTATTTTACGTATTTCGAATATTATGGTTGAAAAATGGGCGTTTATGCTTTCAATGATAACATTTAATGAAAGAGAAAAATATATATCTCATGAAAGAATGTTGGGATTCAAGTTTGTAGATCTTTATGTAGTATTTTGCATCATAACCTTTTTTCATATCTCGTATAATTTAACTGGAAAATTGAATTTATATATGGGACATTCCATGCCAAATCGGACAGCTAATATACAGTTTATATCGAAGAATTATCTAAACTATAGAGAACGGTTCTGTAAAATGCTGGCCGATTTTTCCACAAAAAAAAAATACCTTTTATGTTATTATTATTATAATACTCTATGTTTTTACGTATTCAAGTATACACAATACTACACTATTACACGAACAATCACTTACACTAATTACACTCGCAAGCTATTAAAATTTCTATTCGCCGCGGGATCGAACCCTCATTTGCATTGCTAATTCCTAATTCCTAACGCCTAAACCCTCGCGACTAATCTAACTTGACATACATAAAAAAAATCTGACATATAAGCTACAGCTACAGGACTGTCTGAAAAATGTTTGTGACATATTTCATCGAAAATTTTCGGAATTAAAGATTTAAATGATTTATGGTTTCAAAATGTTTTCTTTCCTAATGAATAAATGCTTTTTCTCTCAGTAAAATCATTAAATCTTTATTTAATTATAAATTTAATTAAAAATCAAAAAAATTCAATATTCTAAAATTATAAGACAAGCAAGTGTTAAATTTACAAATTTAAAAAATTTAAAATTTCCTAGATCATTCCGGAATTTCGAATCGATAAACGACAGCCTGAAATCTAAAACTTGGAACAGTTGAAAACGCATGCATTGTAACGAAGAAGCGAGAAGAATAAGGGGAAATGAGTCGTTCTCGCATGCAAGAGTGACGAGGAAGGAAAAATGGCAACGCAGCTACATTTTACAGAACTGTGGTCTATAGATCTTATAAAGGAATGGTTCACAAACATTCAATACCTTAAATCTGATTTCTATGGTATTTTTCAACATTTTTTCAAGAATTTTTCTTTATATTTAATTGAACTGGGGTATTTAGATCTTACAATGGTGTGATAATAAACTCTCAATACCTCAAATCTGATTTCTACGAAAAATTCCAACATGTTTTTATGAATTTCTCTATATATTTTATAGAACTTCTTTAATTCGGGATTCAATATAAAATTTATAGTACTCGTTAGAGTTACTCCAGATTTTTGCTGCATTAAATCTTGACAGTTATACAAAACATAGAAAATTTGTTCACGGTTCGCTCGTATCCCCAACTCTTGAAATAATTCAAGAAAATTTAATGAACATTTTTTTCCGTGTATCATGTATAATTTGAGAGTTATTAAATATTATTTTTTATTTTTTACTATAGATTCTTCTACATCTCTAATTGAGTGTAAAATACTTGGAGGAAAATATGTCGATGATTCCATGCTCGAAACGTATTCATACGTTGTTTTCATTACTATCGAATTCACAGAGGGGAGATACTTGTCCTGTCTTGTCTGTACAGGTTCTTTAGTTAGTGCACTGCACATTTTAAGTGCAGCTCATTATGCATTATCTGGGATAGATGAAAAATACGTCAACGTAAATGGAATAAGGATTAGAGTTGGCAGTAATTACAGAACAAAAGGCTTAGAATATGACCTTACAGCTTTATATTTACCTAGGGGTTATATATTCGGTAGAAAGTTTGACCCTAATGATATAGCAGTTATGCTAGTTAGTCAATAAATATAACTTTAAAATATCTAATCTTTCAAAACTACCCACCCACTTTAATCAAAAACTTTTATGATTCTTTCTAGCTTATAAAGCCGATTCGTTTCTCATATAGACTGTTTAAAATTGATATACGGGAGACGGAACTTGAGTTCAACGCAGAAGCAGATGCGTTCGGATGGGGCAAAGAGAAGGTGGTCATAGTTGAAGATTTAGTTAAATCAAAAAACCGCTTAAAAATAGTGAAACATAAGACTACAGTATAACCCCGTTTATCGCAACACCTTCCAATCGCTGTTTATGACAAATTTAAAAGTGATGGGTATTTCCACCTATCCTTAAGAATCACGTGACCTCTGCTTCTACTAATAGGAGGGGAAAAGAAATGGTAGAGCTTATTGCGATAAACGGGAGAGACAAGTTGCAATAGACGGGTGTTGCGATAAACGGACTTTTACTGTATAACCGAAACTAATTGCAAAAGTGCATTGGACAATTTCAAAAATGATATAACGAAAAAGCATATTTGTGAGCAGGGAATGAAAGAAGGTGAAAACGTCTATGATGTGAGTGAAAGAAGTTTGTTCGGCTTAGGAGAATTGTTGACCTTGAAGGCGTAGATTAAAAATAAATTTATTTCAGGGAGACAGCGGTGCTCCTCTGGTTCAAGGAGGTAAACTTATAGGTGTAGCTTCTTGTACTGTTTTCCTGAATTTGAACAATATCAGGTGTACAAGTATGAAACCGGTAACGACATCTATGTGTCGCTAGGTAAAACTATACGCTCTGTAAAACCAAATCATTGACGCCATTTCTTCGCATTGAGTTCTGTCAACAATATTCAGTTCATAAACAATCAAGTTTCATACAACAACTAATTTTTTTTCGCTAGTAAAAATGTCGATTTTTGTGCCTTCAAACTACGATTTTCGGACGTCATTGATTTTCTGTTACCAATTGAAGAAATCTGCTTTGGAAGCCCATCGAATGCTTGCGGAAGCTTACGGCCAGCATGCTCTAGGCAAAACACAGTGTTTCGAGTGGTTTAAAAAATTTAAAAGTGGTAATTTTGATGTGAGAAACGAAGATCGTGGAAAACCACCAAAAAAGTTCGAAGATTGGGATCAGAAGGTTGTTATCTGGTTTGACCTTCTGAAACCAGGTGAAACAGTTACTGGTCAACGCTACCAACAACAATTGGCCGATTTGAATCGTGCTTTGCGCCAAAAACGTCCAGAATATCAAACTAGGCAACACAAAGTGATTTTTCTTGATGACAATGCATCAGCACATCGAACAAAAAAGAGTCGGGAATTGGTAAATTCGTACAGCTGGGAAGCCCTCCCCCATGCGGCTTATTCACCAGACTTGGCTTCATCTGACTACCACTTATTTTCATCAATGGGGCACGCACTTGCTGAACAGCGCTTCGATTCGTACGAAAATGTGAAAAAATGGCTCGATGACTAGTTTGACTAAAAAAACGAACAATTTTTTTGGCGAGGCATACACGAATTGCCAGAGAGATGGGAAAAATGTGTGGCTAGCGATGGCCATTACTTTGAAGATTGAATGTATAACCAGTTTTATTAAATAAACGTGTATTTTCTCAAAAAAAATACCGGTTTCATACTTGTACACCTGGTACTAGCCTATTTTTAGGTGTATTCTACCACTTACAATTTATCAACGATGCTATGAATTATAAAACTACACACGGGAATTCATGTTCATCTAGCTGTACAGAAGTTTATGAAAATACCGAGAGAGACGATGAAGTGGTTGAATATTGTGAAAGTTAGTTTTAGTAC
This sequence comes from Diplolepis rosae, assembly GCA_030998225.1. Classification (NCBI taxonomy): domain Eukaryota; kingdom Metazoa; phylum Arthropoda; class Insecta; order Hymenoptera; family Diplolepididae; genus Diplolepis; species Diplolepis rosae. The sequence goes on from JAPYXD010000275.1 coordinate 594,069, forward strand.
ATCCAAATCGCATCAGAAGTAGCACCATTGCATTGAATACAGTCACCGTTCTATTGAGTGCCGTTCCGTCGAGTGCCACCACCCCTCATTCTTCTTAGAGTGCTCCCCCACTCTCGCGCTGTTTTCGATGCTCGCGGGATTTCGTTTCACGCCTTCTCAATAATGCCAAGCAATATATAACCGTCATTCGTCACTAACATATCTATATAGATAAATCAGTTCTTTCTATAAATAATTTTCCCATCATGGGTGCAATTATATGAGGTAAAAAATAATCTGTATATTTTTAATAATATGTAGTGGAAATTTTAAGTATGAAATTAGCAAAAGTTCGTACTTTCATGACTACTTCTGTAAGTTTTGTATGTAATTACACAATGTTTATGAAATTTCGAAAAATAAAACACAATCGTACGCACATGTAGAGAAATGCGCATGCGCGTGAATACGCGTATTTTAACCGTAAAAATACAGTTCAGCGCGGCTGGCACTATTTGGAACGGACGAGAGAAATTTCTTCTCGGCGAGTCACGTTCGATGGAGGGGGAAACGCACTCGGGGAGATTATCGTCCCCTACGGCCCCGAGCGTGGCACTCAATGGAACGGTGACTGTAATTTCTGATCCAAAAAAAATTCCACAACCAGTGTTGCAATTTAGAGTAAATTATTATTCGAAATGTATAATTTTTTAAGGGGTTAGGGTATTGAGTACCATACAGTAGAGAAGGTCTTAAATTTTTTACGTCTTAGAGATAATTTTGACTTGAATTTAACCCCCTTATATATTAGCCCTTGAGTCTATCCTTTTCTAATATTCTAGTTTCGGTTACTTCTCAAAATTAGTCGATTCTTGGGCTTGAATTGAAACTTTTTTTTTTTAATACACAATTACAATTCTTGTATAATGGACATTGTACTTTTTCAACCGAAATCTTATAAAATCAATCCCATTCGTCGTAATAGCTGAGAAATTAAATTGTTAGAATTGCGTTACTGTTGAGTATGTTAAGTAGTTGCAGAGTTAAATTTGAACCTCGGTGTTTAAAAATTTGTATAGCATTCAGCGTCAAATTATATGTGTAGTAATTGAGTTTGCAAAATTAGATATTAATAAAGGCAAATGAATTTAGAGGATTCCAGAAGTACCTAAATTTTATACTTCCAGCAACTGTCGAGTAAATTTTATATCACTCTTTTCTGAAATTTAGAATTAGTAGTCAACTAAGCAACTACTTAGTATAACACGTTTCGGTTTTAGTTGATTTCGTTTTTAGTATTATAACATTATTAAAACAATGAGAACTATCCTAACCAAAAAGGAGACATTTTTGTCTTTTTTTGCTTGTGTCATCACAAATTTGTGCTTGTGTATGTGATAGTTATATGGTCGTGTGTATAGTTTATGGTGCAAAAGTATGAGAGTTTATTTCTGCAATTAAAAAATTAAGAACACCTTGTACGTAGCAGTCGCCTTATTAAAATGAACCTTTCAAAATATACTACTGTGGGCAAAAACTAAGGTGAATTTTTTTATAAAATGAAAAATCTTTATTTATTCATCCAAATCAATTTTATCCCCTTCAAAGTGATCCCCTTTCGATATAACGCACTTATGCCAACGTTTTATCCAATCGTAGAAACACTTGTTAAATTCGATTTCCGGAATTGCCTTCAAAGCCTTCTTCGATTCGGCTTGTATCTCTTCAATCGTGTCAAAACGGTGTCCTCGGAGTGGTCTTTTGAGTTTGGGGAATAGCCAGAAGTCACAAGGAGCCAAATCAGGCGAATATGGTGGCGTTGAGTTTTTGGCGAAATGGTCACGAAGAACGAATGCAGTGTGAGACGGCGCATTATCGTGATACATAAACCACGAGTTGTCTGCCTAAAATATCTTTTGAAACGGTGTTAAGTGATCCTCTTGAAATGCCAATAGTGTCAGCAAGGTCTCTAATTGTCAATCGACGATTTTTGTGTACTGATTCTTTGATTTGATTGACGTGCTGCTCGTCAGTTGATGTTGATGGTCGTCCGGGGCGTTCCAAGTCATCAACACGTTTTCTGCCTTCTTTGAAGTCTTTGTACCACTTATAAACATTTTTCTGCGACAAGGTCAAATCACCGAAGGCCTTCTGCAACATTCTGAACGTTTCCGCAACTGAAATTTCATTCCGCAAACAAAATTCAATGGCACTCCTTTGCTCAACAAATTCAGACATTGTAAAACTCGAAAAAATCAGTTTTCGTCGTTTAAAAAACACAAGCGCAACTATATAACAAATGATGACATCGACATGAAATTTGGCACATATGTCAGTGACAGTACGACCTGCATAAAAATAAAAGAGTTTGCCCGAATCCCTTAGCCCGCGAAGTTTAAATTAAAAATTCACCTTAGTTTTTACCCACAGTAGTAAAGCCTAGTCCTCACCATATCAATTACCTCAAGTTATAAACATGTTGGAACTGAACCAAGTTATTCACATGAACTTTCTTCTTTTTTCAAGTATATGCCTTCAACTAGCCACATCTGACCAAAATTGTAAAAATAAGAGCATTTTTTGTGATTTGACATTTTTTTTCGATAAAATGAAATATTTCAATATTGTCTTCTGATAGTGCTCATAAATCTCTACAAATTATCTACATAACGTTTTGCGATAAAATCAAAATTAGAAAAGTTAGAGTATGTTAAAACTTAAAAAAGTCAATATGTAAATTGCATTTCCCAGTTAAATTATACAAGATACGAAAAAACGTTATCAAACAAAATTATTTACTACCAAAAAATAAAAAAATTTGAAACTCAACATTTTTTATAAGATGTATATTTTTCTTTTTAACTATAAAAAATTTGAGTGAAAATCTAAAGTTTAATTTTTCAACCATAATATGTGAAAGACGAAAAAAAACGTACGAATGCAAAATTGTTCGCTTCAATAAGGTCTGAAAATTTTATCTGAAAAAGATTCTGATAATAGGATTGAAATTCAGAAATTCCATTTTGTAAACAACATATGTAAGATACGAAAAAAACGTTAAGGCGTGAAATCATTCGTTTGAATGAGGTCTAAAAATTCTTATCGGGACAGTTTTTTACAAGATGTATATTTTTTGTTCTAATTTCTTCTAATATACTATTCTTTTACTATAGATTCTGCTACATCTCCAATTGAGAGTAAAATACTTGGAGGACAATATGTGAATGATTCCATGCAAGAAACGTATTCATACGTTGTTTTCGTTATTACCAGATTTCAAGAAGGAGGGGAATCATTCTATAATGCGTGTACAGGTTCTTTAATTAGTGCACTGCATATTTTAGCTGCAGCTCATTGTGCATTATCTGGCAACGAAGAAAAGTACATTAACATAGATAGAATAAGGATTAGAGTTGGCAGTAATTACAGAAAAAAAGGCTTAGAATATGACCTTACAGCTTTATATTTACATAGGGGTTATGAATTTGGTAGAAAGTTAGACCCTAATGATATAATGGTTATGCTAGTGAGTAAATAAATAAAACTTTGAAATATTTAATCTTTCGAAGATACCTACCCAGTCAATTCAAAAACTTTTATGATTCTTTATAGCTTAGAAAGCCCGTTCGCTTCACAAAGAAAGTGTCTAAAATTGATATACTGGAGACGGAACCTGTGTTCGGCGCAGAAGCAGATGCGTTAGGATAAAGAAAATTGGGTCATAGTCGATGATTTGCTCAATTCGGAAAAGCCTTTAAAAATCGTGAGATTCATGACTATTGCCGAATCTGAATGCAAAAATATATCGACAATTTTAAAAAATGATATAACGAAAAAGCATATTTGTGTACAGGGAATGATAAAAGGTGACAACGCCCATGAAGTAAGTAAAAGAAGCTTGTTCAGATCAGAAGAATTTTGGGCCTTGCAATCGTGAATTAAAAATACATTTATTTCAGGGAGACAGTGGTGCGCCTCTAGTTCAAGGAGGTAAACTTATAGGTGTAGCTTCTAGTGCTTCTTTTATGAATATGATAAATTCCAGCGTATTTGTAGGTGTATTCTACCACTTACAATTTATCAAGGATGCTATGAATTATAAAACTGCACATTGGAGTTCAAGTTCATCCAGTTATGGGGAGAGAAAAAATGTTGGTTTGGCAAAATTAAGAAAAGTGATGTGTGGAAATACTCACAGAGAGAACGAAGTGGTTCAATATATATCGAAACGTACTTTCGGTTTGTCCGAGGGGTAAACCACACTAAAATCATAATTTTTAGAAATTAAAAATCAACCGCTAAGGAAAGAAATCACAAGTGTAGCTATACACAACGCCTCGCGAAGAGAAATAACGATGAAATAAGTGTCGAGTAAGAAACAATAGAATTCGATAGCTTAATACAGGGTTCATATAACGATGAATGTTGTTTTGCTGATCTTGGAGTGCTTTACCCCTCGAGTTTGTCCTAATCGTATAGTAAGTAGAACCATTACAATAGATAATTTCTGTTTCAAATAAATTTTACACCTGGTTCTCCATTTAGAGTAGAATTTTATTTGAAAAGTATAATTCTTCCGCATTTCAATTATTATTATAAATAACGAATTAGCGACAGCACCGATATTTTTAAATTATTCATTACAATTTGAATCTCGTCAGTTTTAAAACCTGATCCTTCCCCTGCACGTTTCGTTGTGTTCGACGCAGAAGCAGATGCGCGAGGATGGGGCAAAGAGAACATAATCATAGTCGAAAATTTGATTGAATCAGAAAAGTACTCAAAAATCGTGATACAAGACTATAACCGAAACTAAATGCAAAAGTGTATTGGGAAATTGTGAGAATGATATATCGAAAAAACAAATTTGCGTAAAGGGAATGAGAGAAAGTAAAAACGTCTACGACTGGAGTAAAAGAAGCTTGTTCAGATTAGAGGAATTTTGGACTTCGAAAGCGTGGATTAAAAATACATTTATTTCAGGGAGACAGTGGTGGGCCTCTGGTTCAAGGAGGTAAACTTATAGGTGTAGTTTCTGGTGATGTCTTTTTGAATTTGATGAATACTAGCGTATTTGTAGGTGTATTCCAATTCAAAAAAATTATTTATGAAAATACTAAAAGAGAGGATGAAGTGGTTAAATATTGTGAAAGATATGTTTTGTATGTCCAAATCGCATTGGTAGTAGCACCACTGCATGAAATAATTTCTGTTCCAAAAAGATTTCGCACCCAGTGTTGTCATTTGGAGTACATTTTTATTCGATATGTATAATTTTTTAAGGAGTTAGGGCAAATTAGAAGTTGCAAAAAATCGATTTAAAGAAAATTGCTTCTGCAGAGGCTGCACTGAGAGACTTTCCGTTAGAGCAAATTATAAAAATGAATTAAATTTTAGTATGATATCCTTTCAGAATGAGGTTTACGTTTTAGATATTAATATGATGGCTTTCAAGCGTCACAGTTAATATTTTCGTTTAATAAATGGAATATATGTTCTACTAACTGTTATAAAACCTACGAGAATTTAATATTCACTATAACAAATTTACGAAGCAAAACAAAGAATATGTGAATCTGAAAATCACTATATGAAAAATCACTCACTCCACCAAAAGGTTTGAACTTCAGAAGTTACGGCTCCGGATTATGATACACTATTTATAATCACACAACGCTCGAATTATATTTCAGAATCACTTTTGGATTCGAACCCTCAAACTTTACCAATGTCTACATAATTAAACGCATTGCTAACGCATAAAGCCTCTCGGCTATTCTCGCTTGACATATTTTGAAAGACATGTCATAAAGTTCGATCTGGATTATTTAAGTCCTCTCGTCTGAATAAATCATAATGTAGATGTTTAAAGACCATTACGATTTGATAAAGAAAATTTTATTAACTCAAAGAACACAATATGAATAATCGGACACAAAGGATTTAGTGTGACTGAATAACATGTTCCAACTCAAAACTAAATATAAAATCTCACAGGGCTATGACTGATTTAGCAAACTCATCTTTATTATCTAAGGACCTATTGTAAAATTGTGCAAAAACACATGATCGTTGAGCCCAACCAGCTGTTTGGCGAATAACGTCAATTTTAAGGCCAGCTCGACTCGCAGCAAACGTCTAGACATGTTTAGTACTTTGAGCGGTGAATATTGATGTATCCACTTAAGATTGAATGTAAGTCCCATTCCCGTACAAATAGTAGAGTCCCGTGGGGCGCCGTCAAGCTATGCTGTTTTGAAAAAATGTTAAGGGCTCGCATGGTGAAAATTTTAGTGCGCTACTGGCCTTGAGTACGCTTGTCGCATTATTTTTAACCGTCGTTTTGTCATCGAATCGCTGTCCTTTGAGTGGTTTTTTGAGTTTTGGAAACAGCCAAAAGTCACAGGGGTCTATGTCAGAACTGTACGGAGGTTGTCGAAGCAATGCGATACTGTGTTTACTCAGAAACTGGTGCACAAGATTCGATGAATGCGCTGACGCGTTATCGTGGTGAAGAAGCCAGTCACCGCCCACACGCGAGTCATTACTAAAATCATGTTTAAAATTTCCCAAACAGTAGTTTTCGGTATTCCGAGATCATTTTCTAGTTCACGAACAGTTAATCGACGATCACCTTCAATCGCAAGTCGCACCCGCTCAATATCGTCCAATGTTTTTGTCGTCGAAGTTAGATTATCTATAAATCTGCACGGTGGAGAGATTTGATGTTTTTTTTTAAATTTATATTCTCAAGGAGTACAAATACCGACATTTTTTAAATTTCCCTACCAGAGCGTTTAATTACTACAAATTAAAATGTGAAGAGTGCCTATGCATTGCCCATGAATTACGTGTTAAAATAGTCAACTTTGACATTAATTATCTCTGCGTCGCACAGTGGTCCCAAATCCCAAAAAGCTGGTCAAAAGTCGAAATGTCATTATTTTGAAAAAATGTTCCTTACTTGGGGGTTTTCGGGGTCGCTGATTTCAAATATGATATCGGTTTTGATATAATCAAAATGGCGGATACAAAATGGCGGAAAAATTGCATTAATTTCAAATTTTTTCAAACGAAATCAAGAACTCAGGGGTTTTCGAGGTCACTGATGATGAATTTGATATTCTTTTATGGGAAAACAAAATGGATGATACAAAATCTAGAAAAAATTTCAAAAATTTTGATATTATTTTAAAAAAATCGATTATTCAGGGATTTGTAGGGTCATTAATTACGAATCCAATATTAGTTTTTCGGAACATTAAATTGCAGATTCGAAATGGCTTACTGTATTCGAAAAAATTCAAAAACGTGGATGATTCACTACATTTATTTATTTTTTTGCACGCTTACTTTTAATTTGTCGCTAAAAATGAAACTGATTCATCAATTTAGAAATCAATCAATCGGCTTTTTGAATATAGTATTTTTGAGTGTGCATGCAATATTTTGTGTCTCTTTCATACATGGAAAAATTAAAATCGAAGAATTTGTTAAATAAACACGGCACGTCGCGGTTAGGCCCCAATTAAAGAGCTCCGGCCACGCCGGCCGTGGCGACACGCATTGCGCCACTGCAGTTCGGAGATATTTCTACATAAACTGCGATAAAATCTTTATCCGCAGTGTTCCGCAGCTACTTTTTCTTAATATTTATTCGAGAGCGTATGCACTACAACCTTGATAAAGATTTTTAACGGAACACTGTAGAACAATAAAGTTTTGATCAACATAAAAGTTATCGTACGATTACAACTTTTCTGCAATTTCACGTAAAGAAGAGTATTTTGTACATAGCTGCAATGTACATTTTGTGCAGTGGATAAGTACGCCGCGTACATTCTTAAATTTACTATGGAGTCTTTCAATATATAATATTATTTACTATCAAATATTTCTTTTTGAATGTGACGTATAAATTTTACCATGGTTTCTATCAAAAAACTTGACACTTTACTGTGTTCTACAGCATGCTCTGTAACAAAAATTGTAAATAATAAAATATGAGTGACAAGAAAGGAAAAATTACAATGGAACGTTACAAAAGCCGACATCCTGCATGGTGATTTTACACATGTCCAATTCAATTTTTCTGATAATTTCTGTGTGGTCTACTGTTATGGTGCGAACATTGTAATATTCAGTATAAAATTTTCTCCGTGTATTGACCAATTTTGTAAAGTAACATTTTTTCGTATTCTGTATAATTTTAATTGAAAAATATCGTCAGGATATTTAGTAGATATTTATGAAGACTATCGGAAATCAGTATTGCAATTTTTTATTTTTTATTAAAAACTTGTTCCAAAATGCAAACATGCTCCTATTTTCACAATTTTGGTTGGATTTGACTACACCGAAAGAAATCTCTTACGTATTTCGTATGAGGTGCCGTTACAATTTTCGTAAACGACTTTTTCTATGATATAAGTATAAAAGCCTACGAAGAAAGCACACCACTTTGCTTGCGAAAAACGCACGGCACCCGTACTCTCTCGGTGTGGCCAAGTTGGTTTGACAATGTATTGCAATACATTAGATTCGGCAACTTCAGTCTATTACAATACGTTGTCAAACCAACTTAGCCATACCGAGAGAGTACGGGTGCCGTGCCTTTTTCGCAAGCAGAGTGGTGGACTTTCTTCGTATATCGGCTTTGCTATTTTAGCATACTGATGTCCATACGAAATTCGCTGAAAGTTGTGCAATAAAAGTAAAGCAAATGTCTTGCGATTTTAGTAAATTCAGATTTGTGCGAAATTCAAAAGAGATTTCTTTCGGTGTAGTTAACAAAATCGTCCTTTCTTCTTCGACCCTCAAGAGGTGTGCCTAATTTCAATCCAATCCGATAATTCTGTCGAGAGTTTTCGTATCGACACACGCTGGATAGAAAGATAGACACTTTCGTGAAAGCCGTTTTTTCTAACTCAGGGGTTCTCAACACGGAAGCATTTCATGAAAATTCCGACAGTAATTTTTTACATAACACCTATACCTTCTAATATGATGAAAATGTAAAAATAGGCAACACTGTATAGTTTATAAGATGATGCAACAGACTAATATTGACGTACTTGTATCTTATCAAGTGGGTTTATGAATATTTCTGTCACAGCACGTATTTAAGAAGTACCGCGCTTCATGAAAGGTATCTTCATCAAAAAAACCTTAAAAAATGAAAATTGTTGTTGCGATCCTATTCTACACCAATATCATTGCTGTACATGCCATAGGTAAATATTTGTATTGCTTTTGTTGTTGTTATAGTCAAGAGTCCTATGACCCGTTTGATGCAGTTGTCCATTCGTTCGCATCCTGAGCAGGTCTTTCCATATCCTGTAAATGATATATACATTATAAATGATCTGTCACTCAAGATACAATCTTAACATTCACAATTTTGATTGATATTGATGATATTACATTTCTGTAACTTTTTAATAATTTACATGATTAAAAAAAAATCTATTTTCTTCGAAATATCTCTAAACGGAACAAAATTAGTAGACCGTTTTTAACATTTATTTTGTCTCATATATTTTGATTAAAAATTGTATTTTTGATTCTCAGTATTGTTTTTTTTTAAAACCAAAACATTTTGTTATAAAATGGTATTATCAAATTTTAATCGTATTTTTTAAAATTAGAGCGAAAAATATACATGTTATCAGAAACTGTGTCAGACAATATTTGCTGACCTCATTAAAGTGAAGAATTTTGCATACTTACGTTTTTTTTTTTGTAATATCATGGTTAAAAACTCAAATTTTCAATTATCAATAGTATTTTTTTTTAAATAAAAATGAAAAATATTCATCTTATTAAAAAATGTGGTGGTTTAAATTTTAGATCATTTTGTAGTAAACAATTTTGTGTCCCTCGAAATTTGGGTCCCTCGAAATTAGGGACCTCGACGAGACCGTTGAAAAAGAGGAGGTTGTGTCTGCCCTGTGCTTGGCATTGGGCAGACCAGCTTTTGAGGGGTCCTGCAGGCTCTTCACCCGCTTTGGTGGGGTGAAGACTGCAGTCATCCGGTTGGCTGAGGCAGACGCCGCGCGTCTGCTTCAGCTAGGCAAGTTGAGGATCGGGTGGGTAGAGTGCCGCATTCGCGAACACCTGGAAGTCGCCCGCTGCTTCAGGTGCCTTGGGTAAGGTCACGGGTCCCGGGGCTGCAGCAACCCCGACAGGAAAAACGCCTGTTGGAGATGCGGCGCCACGGGACACTTGGCCAGGACCTGTAAGGCGCCACCAAGGTGCCTGTCATGCACAGACAGGGGCGACAAAGATGTCGCCCATGTGTCGGGGAGCGGCTCCTGCCCGGTCTTCCGGGAAGAGCTTCGGAGGTTGAGAGGCAGGAATTGAAGTTCCTGCAGCTCAACCTCGGAAGGGGGAGGGATGCCCAGGACCTCCTGATGCAGACTGCCAGGGAGAGGGGGGCTGATGTGCTACTCATTAGTGAGCAGTACAAGTGGTCCGATAACTCTGCTTGGTATCAGGATGCATCAAGGAGGGCCGGCATCCTTGTTTGTAACCCTGATTTGGGCGTCGGGGACTTCCTGGTGACCGACGCAGGGTTCGTCTGGGTGGAGGTGGCGGATGTGCGTGTATACAGCTACTACTTTTCCCCCGGCGATCCCTTCGATGTCTTTGAGACCCAGATCCTCCTCCTTGAGGAAAGCCTCCGTGAGGCCATCGGGCGATCCCTCATAGGGGGTGACTTCAACAGTAAGTCGCCCGAGTGGGGTGAAGCCCGCCTAGATAGGAGGGGAATCTTGGTTGGCGAGATGGTCGCTAGGAACGAACTGATCGTCTTGAATCAGGGCGGGGAATTTACGTTCAGACGAGGAGCGGGGGGGTCAATAATTGATCTCACAATTGCCGCACCTCGCCTCGCTTCAAGGATAAGCGACTGGTCGGACCTCGATTTAATAACCTTGAGTGACCACCAGTGCATCGAATTCACACTAGAACAACGGTGTCAGACGGTAGATAAGGGTAGGGGCGGCGAAGGAAGGAGCCCCTCCTGGAACACGAGATGACTCAGCAGGGAAAGACTTCGCGAACACCTCGAAAAAACCAGGCTCATCGATGAGCTTGGTTGGGTCTGCCCTGCTGGGTCGTTTGAAGCTGCTGTGCGCTCGGTGAGGCAGAAGGTGGTCGCGGCTTGCGACTACTCGATGCCTCGCCGTGAGCGCAGGCAAGCCAAGGGTTCGATGTACTGGTGGAACGACCAGTTGGCAGCCCTACGTCGAGAATGCCTCGCAGCGCGGCGAAAATTCACCCGTTCAAAGGGGGATGCTATGCTGCACGAGGCATGGAAAGGGGCAAAAACAGCTTTGAGGCGAGGCATAAAGAAAAGCCGACTTCAATGCTGGAAAGACTTGATCGGTGAGGTCGAGAAGAACCCATGGGGTCTCGCCTTCAAAATAGTCACCAAGAGATTGGTGGCTAGAAGAAAGACCCCGGGCCTGGATAATCCCGATCGAGTCCAGTACATTGTGCGTAGCTTGTTTCCACATGTGGAGCCGTTCCAAAGACAGGACCGAAGTTCCTGCGTGGTCCGGCGCGAAGAACTCTTCACTCTCGAAGAACTAAAGAGAGCGGGTGGAAGGCTTAAGGCAAATACAGCGCCGGGTATCGACGGGGTGCCGAACGAGATCCTCAAAGAGGTGATCGGGGCGTACCCAGAGATCCTCCTAGAAGCCTTTAACTCCTGTCTTCGGGAGGGGAGGTTCTTCGCAGATTGGAAGAAGCAGAGGTTGGTCCTGCTGAGGAAGAGCAACAAACCTCTAGGGGTTGCCTCGTCGTATAGACCAATATGCTTATTGGATACGATGGGGAAGCTTCTGGAGGAGTTGATTCTACAACGGCTTCAGGCTCTCTTGGTCGGGGAGAACGGGCTCTCGGAAAACCAGTTCGGATTCAGGAAAGGCAGGTCCACTGTGGACGCCATCCAAGCTGTGGTTAACATCGCCACAAATGCAAGAAAAGGAACTGGTAAGCGTAAGGGATTCTGTGCGTTGATTAGCATTGACATACGCAATGCGTTCAATACCGCGAGATGGAACATCTGCATCGAGGCGATGGTGTGGGAAAAGGTTCCAGATTACCTGTTGCGAATGATAGATGACTATCTGAGCGACAGGTGGGTGATATACGAGGACGAAAACTGGTCTCTCAAGGAAGAGATGACATGTGGCGCCCCCCAGGGTCGCGGGTGGGTCCACTCGTTTGGAACGTCATGTACGACGATTTCCTGCGCATGGACCTGCCTGCTGGAACGAGCAACGTCGGCTTCGCGGATGACGCACTAGTCGTGTGCGCCGCAGACGACGTCGGAATCCTAGAGCTGAGGATCAATGAAAGTCTGTGGCGAGCGAAGCGCTGGTTGGATGGCAGAGGTCTTAAAATGGCCCCTGAGAAAACCGAGGCTTTGCTGGTCACGGACAGGAGATCCTTCCAACACCCGAGGATCGTTCTCGGAGAGCATGAAGTCGAGTGGAAAACAAGCATTAAGTACCTGGGGGTGCAGCTGGATCGTAGGCTTAGCTTTGGCGAACACCTAAGGATCGCAGCCGCCAAAGCTATCCAATGTGGAGCAAACTTGGCCCGGCTTATGCCAAACATTGGTGGACCCAGGGAAGCGAAAAGAAGATTGGTGGCGAGCGTGGTCCATTCGAAGCTGCTTTATGCAGCTCCGGTCTGGGCCAATGCCTTGCAAAACCATGCTATCCAGAAGAAGCTGTTCTCGGCGCAGAGACTTGTCGCGCTGAGAATAGTTTCGGCATATAGAACTATCTCGACGAGCGCTGTGCTGGTCCTGGCGAGCGTCCCGCCAATAGATTTATTGGCGGAGGAAAGGCAGGAAACCTTTCAGCTTCGCAAGGAGCTTACCTGCGCTGACCTGCAGGAAATCGCTCGCGCGAAGGAGGCCATCCGCAAGGATGGAAGGCGCAGACTCATCGAGAAATGGCAGATGAGATGGCATGGTGAGCAGACAGGGAGATGGACCTACCGCCTGATCCCGGAGCTCGCCACCTGGCTGAACAGAAAGCACGGGGAAGTCGGCTTTTACTTGGCACAAGCGCTCTCGGGCCATGGCTGTTTTAACGCGTACCTGAGGCGCTTTAAGAAGAGAGACGAGGAGACGTGTTGCTACTGCGATTCCCCGGTGGATAACGCAGAGCACGCACTCTTCGTCTGCGCAAAATGGGGTGTGGCTAGGGGGGTCCTTGGTCAGGCGGTGGGTTCCGAACTTACTCCTGACACGATGGTCCCCCTCATGCTCCAGTCTGAACGGTTCTGGACGCTCATCGAGTCATTCGTCACACTTGTGATGAAGACGAGAGAGCTTGATGGGCGTCGAGAGCGAAACAACGGGGAGGGCCAGTAGAAATCGCATCGGGGCCGGCACCCGCGGTCCTGCGTCTCGGGTAGACTTGGCTGTCCGCGTCGTTCGGGGAGGGAATCTGTTTGTTTCTCCCCTGGGTGGCGCGGCTAGTCGGTTATCCTAGTGGGCGTGTGGCCGCGGGTGGAAGTTCCGAGCGAACGGATGACGGAAGAGTCGTACGCGACTTTAATGGAACCAACCACCCGTGAAGTTTAAAGCCGAAAGGCGGTTCCGCGGGTGGTGTATTGGTTCGAGAGAGGGGGTCTTTTGGTTTTAACAGGTATGCCTAGACCCGTTCTAGGAGAGTCCTGTACAACGTCTATAAAAGATTTTGCCATTTTTCCTCCTCACCAAAAAAAAAAAAAAAAAAAAAAAAAAAAAAGTAAACAATTTTGTATAATAATGTTTTGTCGTATCGTATAATTCAACTGGAAAATGGTATTTAGATATCAACCTTTTTCAAGTTATAAAATACCGTAATTTCCATAATTTTGACTTAATCGAAAAATGTTATGAGGATAATTAGCAGAGATTTATGGGCACTATCAGAAACCAGTATTGGAATTTCGGATTTTTTCAAAAAGTTTTTACGAAAACACAAATAATGCTCTTATTTCTACAATTTTGGTCGGATGTAACTGGTTAACGAACTCGTCCTTACTTTTTCGGCTCCGATGAAGTATGCCCAAGCTCAATCCCATCAGATGAATCTATTAAAAGTCATCGAGTATACGACCTACTACTACAGACAGAGATACTTTTGTAAAAACCATTTTTTATGACTCAGGAGGTCTCAAAACGTAAAGATATGATGAAAATTCCGAAATTGATTTTTCACATAAAACCAATACCTTCTCATATGAAGAGAATGTAAAATCGGAGAATGTTTTATAGCAGATTATTAAAAGTATAATATTTTTTGTTCAAAACTGTTTCCAAAAAGTAAGTACACTATAAAACAAATTTTATATAATTTTTATGAATTAGAATTTTCAGTGAATATAACTCGTAACGATTGATTGCCAAATCTGGCAGTCAGTCTTTGATTGAAAAAACTATAAATGTTTTTGTGAAATCGAATTTTGTGAAATATTTAGAAAATTATACAAGACAGAGTGACAATTTACATTATGACAACGAAAAATTTCTCTGCATATTTTACTACAACTTATTAGAGATGTATACCACTATAAATTTTGGAATTTTTTTGCACAAAATCTTTCTTGGAAGAGATTTCTAATCTAAATAAATTAAACTAACACTACAAAGAATGATTATTTGATCCAACTATATCAGTTTGCAGAATATGTTACTGCTAATTTTTTGGCTGCCACAAGTACTTTTTTTGTTAATACGTTGAGAGCCTTTCGTTAGAGCAAATAAGAATAATGAATGAAAATTTGATATAATGTTTTAAAAAGGGGGAAGCTGAGGTTTTATTACACCTATTTATAGTATAACATTGAAATTTAGTATAGTCATGACAGTCATTAACTGTTTATCTTTCTTGTCTTTTTATAGATTCCGCTACATCTCTAATTGAGAGTAAAGTAATTGGAGGACAATATGTCGATGATTCCATGCAAGAAACGTATTCATACGTTGTTTTCATTATTACCAGATTTCAAGAAGGAGGAAAATCATACTATGATACGTGTACAGGTTCTGTAATTAGTGCACTGCACATTTTAGGTGCAGCTCATTGTACATTATCGGGCAACGAAGAAAAATACGTTAACGTTAATGGAATGACGATTAGTGTTGGCAGTAGTTACAGAAAAAAAGGGTTAGAATATTCCCTTGAAGCTTTATATTTACCTAGGGGTTATATACTCGGTAGAAAGTTTGACCCTAATGATATAGCAGTTATGCTAGTGAGTAAATAAATAAAACTTTGAAATATTTAATCTTTCGAAGATACCTACCCACTCGAATCAAAAACTTTTATGATTCTTTCTAGCTTAGACAGCCCGTTCGTTTCACAAAGAAAGTGTCCAAAATTGATATACTGGAGACAGAACCTGTGTTCGACGCAGAAGCATATGCGTTAGGATGGGGCAAAGAAAGCTGGCTCATAGTCGAAGATTTGCTCAATTCGGAAAAGCCTTTAAAAATCGTGAAATTTATGACTATTACCGAATCTGAATGCAAAAATATATCTAAAAGTTTAAAAGATGATATAACGATAAAGCATATTTGCGTAAAGGCAGTGACAGAAGGTGACAACCTCTATTATGTGAGTAGAAGAAGCTTGTTCAGGTCAGAGGAATTTTTGGCCTTGCAATCGTGGATTAAAAATACATTTATTTCAGGGAGACAGTGGTGCGCCTCTGGTTCAAGGAGGAAAACTTATAGCTGTAGCTTCTAGAGGTTGTTTTATGAATATGATAAATACTAGCATATTTGTAGGTGTATTCCACCACTTACAATTTATTACCGATGCTATGAATTATGAAACTACAGACGAGAGTTCAAGTTCATCTAGCTATAAGGAGAGAAAACCCGTTGGTTTGTCAAAATTGAAAAAACTAATTTGTGGAAATACTTACAAAGAGAACGAAGTGGTTCAATATATTGCTAAAGGTGTAAAAAGTGAAAGTGCATGAAATGTACACTGAGAGACTTTTCGTTAGAGTAAATGATAAAGATGAATCAAAATTTAGTATAAAATCCTTTCAAAATGGGGAAAGCCGAGGCTTTATTATACTTATTCATATTATGACATCGAAGTTTGATATAGTCATAACGGTCTTTAATATATGAAGAAGATAAAGTAGTATTTTAAATATTAAATATTATGAATCTCTATTCGAGAAATTGAAAGTACGAAAAAATGATATTATGATTACTAAGTTGTCTAAAAAAAATTTGAATAAGATAAATAATGAATATCACATTTTGGAAAGCATGTTTGAGAAATTCATATTATGAATATGAACTTGCCAGAAACCTCACGACGCGCAGCAAAAATCAAAACATTCATTTTCGGCTTTTCATATAATTTGTTTCAGAATGTCGTCCGAGTACTTCCGACGTTATCCGAATAGCTTCGTAGACTCGAATCCAAGTCTGCCCAACCCCCAACTCAGTAGTGGCTTATAAGTGACATTTATTTCGGAATATGGCAAGCGAGAATAGCCGAGTGGCTTTAGGCGTTAGGAATGCGTTTAGTTAATGTAGATATAGGTAGAGTTAGGAGGTTCGAACCCAAAGGCGATTCTGAAATTAAATTTCAAGCGTATGCGAATACAAATAGTGTAGCATTGTGTACTTAAATATATGAACATAACTAAGGTATGATAATAATATTTGTGTATGTGTTTCCACTGAAACGTCCCCTCTTTTGCCTCACTTTGAAACGATATTATACTAAAATATGATCCACTTTTACGATTTATTCTAACGAAAAGTCTCTCAGTGATAGTACCTTTACAATAAACAATTTCCGTTTCAAATAAATTCTACACCAAGTGTTGCCATTTAGAGTACAATTTAATTTGAAATGTACAATTCTTCCTCATTTTAATTATAATAATAAATAACGAATAGCGACAGTACCGATATCTTTAAGTTACTCATTGCAATTTTAATCTTGTTAGTTTTAAAACTTGATAATTTACCTGTTGGTTTCGTTGCGTGTGACGCAGAAACAGAGGCATTAGGGTGAAGCAAAGAGAACGAGACCGAAAACGAAGATTTATTCAACTCAAAAACGCCCTTGAAAATCGTGAAACTTAAGGTTATAACTGAAACTGAATGCAAAAGTATATCGGAAAATTGTAAAAATGATATAACAAAAATGCATATTAGTGCAAAGAGAATTACAGAAAGTGAAACCATCTATGTTGTTAGTAACAGAAGCTTTTTCAGATTAAAAGAATTTTTGACCTTGAAAGCGTAGATTAAAAATAAGGGAGATGTACCAGGTACGGGACAGGTTTCGTTTTTCGGCTATGTCTTTTGACCGAGTAAACATTTTGAGTTCATATAAGGATCGAATTAACCCATTAACGCCCAAAATCACAGACTTTTTAACTCATAATTGTTTCTTGTTGCCAAAGCGAAAACGGGAATATATCATGACCAAACCTTGTATACATAATGTTTTTGGGTCTCCTGTTTCGATTTATGAAGTCAAAATTACATTATCGTGCACTGCAAAACCAATATGGTGGATTTTATTTAAAAAAGTACCAAAAATTTGAAATGTTTTTTTTATTCTTTCTTTTTTCAAATGGATAAAGCATATTGATCTATTTCAAACTATGGACAAAGGTGGACAAAATAGTTGTAGTTTATGAAAAATATTTTTTGGTCCAGCTCCTTCAATCCTTCAATCTTGCATAACAGAATTCTCAAATCTGATTTCAGATTCGTAATCTTCGAGTCATTCCAGCACCCAAAAACCGTACACAGGCGCGAATTGGAATTTCACGATTTCAGTAATTAAAACTTTCAGAACATAATTTTGTTGGTGGGAATTTTACTCCAGTAGAGTGATATTCCTTATTAGAGTTGAAATTCAACTCCAAAAAGCTTTAGAGGAAACTAAGGTAGAACGAATTTGAATAAATAAGACTTTTCTTGCGATATGTTTTATAATAAGTTAAAAATTTAAGGTATATAGAATAATTCTCATATGACATTTAAAAATGCATGGGAAATTATAGAAAATTGCAATAAAAATTTGGTAAAATGTTATTAAATTGATTTATTTTTGTCATTTCATAAACTATAAGTAACTCTCTTATTAAAGGAAAATAAAACACTTGAAAAGGTGCAATAATGATGTCAATATAAATATAATAAAATAATCTGGACTGAGAAAATTTTTCAAAGATTCAAACGTTATTGTTTTTAAAAGTGCAAAACGACAATGAAAAGAAATGTTATTTTTTGTATAATTTACTCAATTATTAATTATAATTATTATAAATAAAATCAATTATTAATTATATTATTATGTATTTTATATTTCTACTTTCAGTAAATTTTATTAAATAAGTATATTATTATTAAATATTTTTTTTGTTTTAAATATTTTCAAAAGAATATCAAGGTGGCTAGAATGAAAATAATTTTACATTTCAAATTCAAATTTTATGAATCGGTCTAAATTTTTGTAAATTTGACCTGTAACTAAATTAATCAGTTTTTAGAATGATTCACAGCTTCAACATCCAAACACAGGGCTTTTAAATTTTTTGAAATTAATATAAGCCTCTTTCACGAGGTTCTCCAAACGAAGCGACGTTTTATATAATTTATAATGTATATGTGGTAGTCGCGATATGTATAATATTCTTGTCATAAAGAATTGAATTTTTAAATATATTTCATGAAAATTACAAATAATGAAAATTAAGAATTTAGTTGTAATTGCAACTCTCAATTACATTCGAGTACATTTAAAATGTCAAATCATTTTTATTCGAGCCCCCTTGATATTCCTTTAAAAATATTTAAAACAAAAAAACTATTCGAGAAAAATATACATATTTAACAAAATTCACTGAAAGTAGAAATATTCATATTCTATTTCAAAAGATTTTCGAAGCTAATGTTATTGCTGCCTCTATTTTCTGCCAGGCCATGATTATGTTCTAAAAAATAATCGTCCCTACTTAAAAAACCCGTTACAACCTGATAGAACCCTGTTAGAACATAGGTTTCTACCTGGGTGTAAACTGAGTTGCACACGGTTTTTACAAATGGGTCCTGCCCTAGGTTTTATCCGGTCCTAAGAAGGGTTCTAAATGGATACAAAAATTGTGCGACTATCGGGTTCTACACGGATTGGAACCAGGTTGTACTGAACTCTAATAAGGGTTCTAAATGGTACAAAAAACTGTGCGCCAATCAGGTTCTATATGGGTCTCAAGCAGGTTCTAAGAAGGACTTTAAAGGGTTTTATCTGGGTTTTATGCGGGATCTAAAATTGTTCCGCGTATATGGTCTTAGATAGGTGTTAAGCAGGTTCTATCCGGCCCTAAGAAAGGTTCTGTATGTGCACAACAGGGTTCTATAAAGAACCAAACATTGTTATGCTAGGCCCTTTCAGACACGAAGAGCGCACTTGACCAGATTTGTCAATCTATGTCCCCGCTATAACCCGTTTAGATCCTGTTAGACGCCCATACCTTCGATTCAAGAGATCCCTGATACAACCACGCTAGACCCGTTTAAACACACAAAGTGCACTTTGGAAGAATAATTTTCATATACGAAACATGGAGGGTAACTAGGTGTACTCTGTTAAGTGCCGTTTTCCAATTGAAATAATATAATTTAAGTAACAATTATCCATGTAGAAGTCGCTTACACCCGGATAGCATTCCACAATTATGTTATAATTTCCCGGTAGAACGTTCTAACGTTTTTTTAAGCAGGGTTATTTCCGTTGCTGTTAATAAAACGTGTTTTGAAACATCAATTTGTATTAAGGAAATATACCATATTTTTGAAAATGAAACATGGTTAAAGTAGGAAATATATATTTCCTAGTATTTTTTATCAAACAATACTTAGTATATTTTACTAGTTAAAGTGCGGTTCTCCAGTCCTTACAGTATACGAGGAGCACTATTTATATTTTGAGCTTTGGCAACAGTAAGTATTCTCAGGTGCCATCTGACATTTGTACTAGAAAGTTAGACACTTTTGATCATAACCACCTTGAGAACAATCTGTCATTTGAGTGTTATTTGTGTTGAAAATTGTGTCGTTATTTGTGTTGTTTACAGTTACTTGAAAATTGGGTCTCAGAAAAAAATGGAATTGACTCGTGAACATTTTTGTGCGATAATTTATTACTACTTTCGAAGTGGATTATCAAGACAATAATGCATCGATCAACTTATTTCCACTTTTGGCTATCAAGCCCCATCCTATGTCACTGTGAAACGGTGGTATATTTTGTAAAGGTCTTCCAAAAAAAAACTGATAATGCAAGATCGTCATGTGCCATATTGTGAGATGGAGGCAATCTTAGGCATTAGTTCCGATAGCATATATAAAATATTGCATGAACATTTAGCCGTAAAAAAGATTTTTTCTCGTTGGATCCCACAGAATTTGAATGACAAATTTTTAGTGACAAATCACTGTTTTTCATTATTAGGCTCAAAATGCAAATAGCGCCCCTGGTAACGCGAAACTAAACTAATTAAGCTGACAGTGGTAATGCCATTTGATGTCTTTTCGATATCTCGCATATCTTGTTTGAAAAATTGAATTTTTGATTTTTTAAAAATGTTTCCTAGAAATCAAGACAAAAAATATCGATCTTTTCAAAACGTGTGTGTATTCAAATGTGTAGAATTTATTTAAGCAAGCAACTTCGCATAGGAACGTTTTTTGCATATATTGCATATTTTGGTTAAAAAATCGAATTTATAAAACTTGGTACGTTTGCATTGGCTTTAGGGTCCATAAATGAAGAAGTCTATTTAATCAGACGTTTCGGCTCTGATCGGAGCCCTCATCAGTAATATTTTTTAAAATCTTCTATGTAGGAAGGGAGGAATCCTTTTTTTTTAATACAAAACCTTGGTTGAATGTAGAATTTTTAATCCTCGTTTTCTGTTTTCTATGAAATATTTTTTGAAGACACATAATTTTTCACCAACTCATTGTAAGAAGTTATGTTTGTTACTGATTCTTGAATTGACGGAGAGGACAGTTAGGAGAAGAAACAAGTAGGCGAAGGTGGACGAAAAAAAAAAAGAATTGTTCTTTTTTTTAAAGGAAGATTGTAAATTGTAATCGGAGTCCGAAGGGTTCAGAACATTTGCGGCAGATATGGAGGCAATCTATGCATTTTCCAAGTTGGGGAGCGAGTTGAGAAATGAGAGTAATACCGTAAAAAGGAAAGAACATTCCCAGGAGCCAATTGCCCCAGAGAAATGTTTCTTCCTTTTTTTAATTTTTGTTATTCAATAATCACATATAAAAAGCGGATAGGTTATCCGTGTCAGTTCTTTGGTTAATTGAATTTGCATTGCTGGCTATATGTGTCATCTCTAAAATCATCCGTTTTTTGTAATTGTCGGCTCTGTCTACGATTTGAATATTGTCAAAATTGTGGTCTTGTTCCCATGCATGTTTTGTCAAAGCAGTCCATTTGTCTGGAGGGTTGCAAACATCCCTTTTATGTTTGTGGATTCTAGTTTTAAGTGGTCGTTTTGTAGTACATATATAAGTAGCTGTGCAATCTGTGCAGGGAATGTTGTAAACGACGTCAGCGGTGTCAATTTCTGAAAGTCTGTCTTTTATTGGCTTAAAAAAACGGGATAGATTATTGACATCGCGTGATGCAATTTTTATGCTGAAGGATTTAAGGATGCCTGATAATTTTTCTGAAAGGCCCTGTACGTAAGGTAGTGACACGTATTTTGGAGGAGGTTATGTGTATTGGTATCTAAAGTTTTCAGGAGGGGGTTGGTTCATCCTTTTTCTAATACATGAATTAATCATACCGGATGGGTAATCATTTTTATGTGCCTCCGGCGCTGAAACTCGTTTTTCCGTTACAGCTGAGAGTAACGGAATGTTGCGTATTCCGTTACAGAGGAATACAATGTAAAAATTGAACTGCGTATGCGCATATAGTCTTACAGCGGAGCAGAATCTTCTTTTTCTTCGTACAGCGTTAGCACCCTACTGACAAAGCCTTGTATATTTGAACTGCGCATGCTCTATTACAACAAGCTACTACTACACAAGATTCAACATCGATAAAATCAAAATGGCCGGGACTAGTCGTGACATATCAAGTGTAATGACTAGCGCCGCAAACAACTACAATACTAGATTAGATTCGAGTGTGTCAATTTTATTGTGTGGTCCTGCTGTTATGATGTCGTCTACATATCAGAAGTAAAACGGAAGTTTAAAGGGTCGGGAGGCGATGCAATTGGATTCAAGATCATCCATGACGATGTCAGCAGCGATGGGGGAGAGTTGCGAGCCCATAGGGAACCCAGATCTCTGTTTATACGAAATACCTTGAAAATTGAAGGTAGAGTTGGTTGAACAGGTTCGGAGGCCTCTTTCAAATTGATACCAAGGCAATTTTGTATGTGGTTGGATTTGGTATCATCTGTTTTTAATACCTGTCACGGCAAGGCCAATTTGGACATCTGTAAACAGTGAGACTGCATCAAGTGAAATAATTTTGTGATCGGGGGGAATTGTGGTGTTTTTTATCTCGTGGATAAAATCCAAAATGTTTTTTATACGCGAAGAAGGGGGGGTTATATTGTTCGACAGGATTTTGCTATAAAAAGATGCCAGATTGTACGTTGGACTGACACAGATAGAAACAATGAGTCTTAGAGGATTGTTGGGTTTGTGTATTTTTGGCATGCCGTAAAATCTAGCTGGAAGAGTATTATCTGATTTGAGTGATTTTGCCATACTGTCCTTGATTTAGTTTTTCTTTTCCCAATTTTTTATAAGATCATTGACTTTTTTTGTGTGGTATTTGTGGGATATTTTTAAAGAGGTATGTACGGCCTGGTGTCTGAAAGCATGCTTTTTATTTCATTGACATATTTGGTCTTATCCAAAGCTACAGGTGTGTTGCCTTTGTCAACTTTCGTAATTAGAATGTTGGGATTATACAATTTACCATTTTAATTATTAAAAAATCGAATTTTTTATTCTCTCATTAATCAAATCATAAAAAATGTGCGAATCGAATATGTAGAACTTTCTCTGTGAAACAATTTTGTAATTTTGTATAGTTTGATTGGAAAATGCATTTTTATTATTAATTTCATTTAAGTTTAAAAATACTCTAACATTCATAATTTGGTTCTCTTGAAAAATTGTATAAGGACAATTTGTGGAGCTTTCTAAAAACTATCAGAAACTATTATTGAAATATTGGATTTTTCCAAAAAGTAGATTCAAAAAATTCACTCCGACCAGTTTGAACGTCGCTCTTCGTGCTCGGTCTTATGTTCTTCGCATATGTTCAAGTACATTTTTTGTGATTTTATACTGAAACTTAAGTCAATTTTATAATATTGTAAATGTGAATTACATTTTCATAAAGTTACTAAATTTGTTTCTTGTTTAAATGGAAAAGGAAATCTAATATACGTTTTATCAAAAATGTGCGAAAACAAATTTGCAGAGCTTTTGAATCAAACAACTTTGTAAAGTAACGTTTTTTCGTATCCTGCACAGTTTTAATCTGAGTGTCGTTGAGATAATTGGTAGATATTTATCAGCGCTATCGAGAAACAATATTGCTCGCATTTTCACAATTTTGGTCACATGTGGCTGGTTAACTAACTCGTCCTTTCTTTTTAGGCCCTCAAAAAATTTTCCAAATTCCAATTCAATCCAATAATTCTATTAAGGGGGTCTTCTACCTTGTTGGTTCAACAAAACCGATTTTTTTGTGCATTTTTGTGGCCTAGAAGGTGCTAGAAATATAATCTTAAGGGGGTTGTCTAGTGTGACGGGTCAAAAAAATCGGTTATTTTTTTTTTCATAAATCACGTCTAAAACATATTTAGAAGACGTGGATAAATGGATTTTTTAAAATTCGAAGCCGTTGTAAAGTTGCAAGATTGATGGTGAGACAATTTTTCTATTATGAATAATGTACACCAACTTTAAAACGCGTTTTTCTCAAAACACGTTTTTTCAAAACTGCTGCCACGATTACTCAAAAACTATTTCACTGTTAATGCTCAACTTTTTACAGCATCTTTAGTACATGTCCAACTACAAATTAAGCCAAAAGAATTAAGATTGCTTCGTTAGTTTTTTTTTTCAATTATATAGACGCGAAAAATAGTCGAAAAACTAAGATTTTTTTTGGTGAAGCAAAAAAATACTTTTTTTTTGGAATTCGAACTTTCTTTTAGTTCATTTTGCAGTTTTAAGTCTCAGGAATAAAATGGCGTTCGGTTTTTTGATTTCAGATAATTAGAACGCCCGGAATCATGGCAGTAGTGAAGCAACTTTTTTTTTACGTCTTCCTGTTGAGTGGTGCATCTCCTATATTATTCAATATATTGGCTTCAAAAAATTTTAAAAGTTTGTCCAAATGTATACGGAAAAAAAAGTATAGTTGTGACAGCAAAGTTATTCTTTGCGACAGTTAAACGTTTAGCTGGTAACGAACGAGCGAATGAAGGCATATCTTGGATTCAGCCAAAGTGAATATCCGTAACCACTTTAGCTATTCCAGCGATTTTCTATAGTCGAGAAAGGCACTGTTTATAGCTAGAATTGAGATTTTACAATTATAAAAGAAGGCTAATTGAAAAGTATAGCTACCACAGTTATAACCTTAAGAACATGAAAATAACAAAATAATTTTGAGTCATTTGTAGGTTATGTGACACGATATATATTTATGGAGTATAAGCAAATAAAAATATGACATAATTTTTCCGTGCTTGAAATCTTTATAATCAGTATTAAGGATTTTCATTTTCTCAAAACGAAAAAACCTTTTTTTTTTATTCGCAAATAGTAGAAAAATTTAGAAGAACTTTTTGTGTTCGTTACAATAAGAAATTGCAAGCAGTTTGTAAACATACATATTTTGATTGCAGTAAGTAAAAAGACATGAAAATGGAAAAATATGCAAAACTAACCTTCAAATACGGGAATGTACTTATCCAACTTCCACTGTTGGAGAATGTTACGTACATAAAAATCAGCCATCGTTTAACAGTTTGCTTACCTTTAATACTTTAAAATTACAGTAATTTAAACTTTAAACATTGCACTTAAGCTTTAGTTGTCATTTTAAATACATCACCACATAAACTTGCAGGGATTTACAATATAGCTAGCATAGAGATATTGAAATTGACAATAGCTGATAAACAAGTTGCTGCTATGGGAATATATATTTCTATTTCATTTATACTTTTTACTTAATTCTACCATATTGGAAACATATGCAATTTGTAGAAAATAATAATTTCTGTTATTCAGCAACTGTGTGAAATGTGCTTCTTCACCTAAACAGTTTATACAATTTGACTAAAGTTTTATATGATTTGAACACATTAATTCTTTGAAATTGGGATCATTCTTCATTCGCTCGGTCGCCTAGTTAAATTTTTTTCCGTGTACTCAAAGAAGAAATAAAATTCAAAAATTATTTTACTTGAACGGTCTTTTAAATAATGACTGTCAAAAAAAGCATAAAAATACGGCCTTCACACTAGACGACCCCCTTAAAAGGGTATAACCGAAATCTTATTATTTCGGGGTTTCCAGAGCCGTCAAATATAGCTCCGCTTCGCGATTCATGCCTGAATATCTTTAAATGCGATTTCCCAAAAGTTGCGTTTTTGCAACTGGTTGACATGATATCTCGAAAAGTAATTGATCAATTAACTAAAGTCATATATCAAAATTTGTGAAAAACATGTCGCTATCGTTTGACACGAGCTTTTTGGATCTTTTCCATTTCAAGAATTTTTACAGCTGTTCTTGACCTTGAAAACATAGACATTTTTTTTTTTCTTGTTTGATCACTATTTCCTGAAATTTGCAAATTTTGCGAATTCCTTGTGTCAAACGATAGCCAGAGGCATAAAAAAACTGAATCAGTTTGGTTCTTTTTTTCAGACGACTTTCATGAGCTAAATCGTATCAACCGTTTCGGTATACATTTTCCCTAAGGTATATTTTAAGGTCAAATCACGGTCAAATTGGAGGCAGTAAAATTTCAGTAAAATTTTTGTTGAAAGTATATAAATAAATAAGTTAAATGCAAAAAACAGCACCTCGATTGCATTATTGGTTTCCCTACAATTCATTCTCAAAAAATAGTATCAAAATCGAGGCCACAAGGTAGAAGACCCCCTTAAGAGTTACCGGGTTCATGGACGCCGGACAGGCAGAGAGACACTTCCCTAAAAACCGTTTTTGCTGACTTAGCAGGTCTCGAAACGTAAAGATTTGTTAAAAATCCCGAAAGTGATTTTATACATAAAACCTATACCTTCTCATATGGTGAGAATCTTAAACTGGGCAACACTGTGTAATTTGTCAGATGATGCAACAGACTAATATTGACGTACTCGTATCTTATCAAGTGGGTTTATGAATATTTCTGTCACAGCACGTATTTAAGAAGTACCGCGCTTCATGAAAGGTATCTTCATAAAAAAAACCTTAAAAAATGAAAATTGTTGTTGCGATCTTATTCTACACCAATATCATTGCTGTACATTTCATAGATAAATATTTTCATTACTTTTGTTGTTGTTATAGTTAGGAGTCCTATGACTTGTTTGATGCAGTTGTCCATCCGTTCGTATCCTGAGCAGGTCTTTCCATATCCTGTAAATGATGTATACATTATAAATGACCTATCACTCAAGATACAATCTTAACGTTCACAATTTTGATATTTTACAATTTCATAATAATAATTCAATAAAAAATGTGTCCGCGTTGTGGGAATATTTCCATCGCGCGCTTGGACCACAAATTTTAGCGCGCCCAGGGCGCAGGATTCGATTATCGCGCTCGGTCATATATTCTTTGCATACATTCAAAGTATATTTCTTGTCATTTTAGACTAAAGCTCAAGCATATTTTATAATATTGTGAATGTCAATCACATTTTCTCAAAATTATTAATTTTTTTTTTTTTTGGGTTTCAGAACAAAAAGGAAATTCAATTTACTGAAGGTTCAAATTTTAGATCTTCTTGTAGTAAACAATTTTGTAAAATAATGTTTTGTCGTATCGTATAATTCAATTGGAAAATGATATTTAGATATCGACCTTTTTCAAGTTTTAAAATACCGTAATGTTTGTAATTTTGGCTCAATCGAAAAATATTATGAGGATAATTAGTAGAGATTTATGAGCACTATCAGAAACCAGTATTGTAATTTCGGATTTTTTCAGAAAGTTTTTACGAAAATACAAATAATGCTCTTATTTCTACAATTTTGGTCGGATGTAACTGGTTAACGAACTCGTCCTTACTTTTTCGGCTCCGATAAAGTATGCCCAAGCTCAATCCCATCAGATGAATCTATCAAAAATCATCGAGTATACGACCTACTACTACAGACAGACACTTTTGTAAAAACCATTTTTTATGACTCAGGAGGTCTCAAAACGTAAAGATATGATGAAAATTCCGAAATTGATTTTTCACATAAAACCAATACCTTCTCATATGAAGAGAATGTAAAAACAGAGAATGTTTTATAGCAGATTATCAAAAGTATAACATTTTTTGTTCAAAACTGTTTCCAAAAAGTAAGTACACTATAAAACGAATTTTATATAATTTTTATGAATTAGAATTTTCAGTGAATATAACTCGTAACGATTGATTGCCAAATCTGGCAGTCAGTCTTTGATTGAAAAAAGTATAAATGTTTTTGTGAAATCGAATTTTGTGAAATATTTAGAAAATTATACAAGATAGAGTAACAATTTACATTATGACAACGAAACATTTCTGTGCATATTTTACTATAACTTATTAAAGATGTATACCACTATAAATTGGAATATTTTTTCTCAAAATCTTTTTTGAAAGAGATTTTAAATCTAAATAAATTAAACGAACACTAGAAAGAATGATTAGTTGATCCAACTACATCGGTTCACAGAATATGTGGCGTGGAACGAAGAAACCCGGCTAACAGCACTTTTTAACTTTTCGAGAAAGTCGCGTTTCTCCGAGACGGGTCCGTTCGAAATAAAAATAAACGCGAGATAAAATGCGTTAGATTTCGGTCACTTTTGATCGCAGAGCTTTGTGCATAGGCCCATTTGATAAAGCATGCTTCTGTCTCTCAAAATCATCGAAAAAGTCAAATTTCGTCTTTGGTGCTATTAACCGGATTTCTTCGTTCCACGTCACATATGATACTGCTAATTTATTAGCTGTCACAAGTACTTTTTTTGTTAAGTGGTTATATACGTTTTGGTACAGGAAACTTAGGACACATTTGTGATTTTTTTTGGGCTATTTGAAATGATTTATTAGAAACTCGCATAACAGGTATACATAGTACATATTCTTACGAAAAAAAAGAGTGGTCGAATATGAAAAAATATTGAAAATTGTAAAAGTTGTAGCTCTTGTCCTGATGCGCGTTTTTTCTGCTGTCTGGCGGTGACCACGTTTGAATGCCAACAACTCAACTGTAATCAAAAAGACAAAAAATTTACAGTTGTTTACTACAGCGCCTAGTAATTGAAAGAAAAATTTCGAAAAAAAAACTTTTTTTTCATACGGAAACCATAATGCAAAAAAAAGGCGATTTTTTTAGTCTCGAAAATATATTTAAAAAAAATTATTAGCTAAGACAAATACTGCAAATGAAAAAATGATCGTTTAAGTACTCCGTATTGTAACTAGCAAAAGAATAAAAAAAAATTAGATGAATTGATCAAGTAGTTTTTGAGATATCGTGGTCACCGCAAAGACATTTTTCAAAAAACATCATTTGGAGAAAATCACGTTTAAAGTTTTGAGTATGCTTGATTTGTTAACAATAGCGCGCTATTAATGAGGTTGTTACTCGGGATCTACTGCTCGGATTGACTTGAAATGTTGAACATAAACTCTTGAAAGTATGTTTGTTCGAAATAAATCATAAAAATTTTTTCGATTTTTTGACTCATGAAAACGTATATAACCCCTTAATACGTTGAGAGCCTTCCGTTAGAGCAAATAAGAATAATGAATGAAAATTTGATATAATGTCTTAATGAGGGGAAAGCTGAGGTTTTATCACACTTATTCATAGTATAACATTGAAATTGAGTATAGTCACGGTCCTTATTGCTTTCATTTGAGGATTACCTGAGTTTAAGCAGGCAACACCCGAAAATGCCCCTGTTATGAGTTTTCAGTGTACACTGATTTCTGATGAACAAAGCCAGTTTGTCTCATATTACTCTAACGAAAAGTCTCTCAGTGTACTCTGAAACAGTAAAGTGTAGAGTGTTCGCTGAACTGCTTTTTAATTGAGGAAAAAGCATCTCATAGTTAAAACTTCTCGCAGTGAAATACTGAGCTTCAGATAATTCTGTATGATAATTTACTATAGGTTGTATCGAATATTACTATTTACTATTTCGTAAATGGAAATTGAACAAAAAATAAATTGCAATTTCTCATGGCATTGATATTTATGAGGTTGAAATTGTCTATATCATGTGTAATTTAAGAGTTATTAATTATTTTTTTTTTTACTATAGATTCTGCTACATCTCTAATTGAGAGTAAAATACTTGGAGGACAATATGTCGATGATTCCATGCAAGAAACGTATTCATACGTTGTTTTCGTTATAATCAAATTTGAAGAAGAAGGGGAATGGTACGTTAATACGTGTACAGGTTCTTTAATTAGTGCACTGCACGTTTTAAGTGCAGCTCATTGTGTATTATCTGGCAAGGAAAAAAAATACGTTAACGTAGATGCAATAAAGATTAGAGCTGGCAGTAATTATAGAACAGAGGGCACAGCATATTACCTTACAGCTTTATATTTACCTAGTGGTTATCAATTCGACCGATCGTTAGACCCAAATGATATAACGGTTATGCTAGTGAGTAAATAAATGAATCTTTGAAATATCTGATCTTTCAAAACTACTTACCCATTTGACGTAACAACTTTTATGATTCGTTCTAGCTTAGGAATCCCGTTTGTTTCACAAAGAAAGTATCTAAAATTAACATATTGGAGACAGAACCTGTGTTCAACGCAGAAGCAGATGCGTTAGGATGGGGTAAAGAAAGCAGGGTCATAGTCGAATATTTGCTGAAATCAAAAAAGCCCTTAAAAATCGTGAAACTTATGACTATTACCAAATCTGAATGCGAAAATGTATCGGAAAGTTTAAAAAATAATTTAACGATAAAGCATATTTGCGTAAAAGGAATAATAGAAGGTGAAAACACCTATGAAGTGAGTAAACGAAGCTTGTTCAGATTAGAGGAATTTTGGGCCTTGAAATCGTGAATTAAAAATATATTTATTTCAGGGAGACAGTGGTGGGCCTCTAGTTCAAGGAGGTAAACTTATAGGTGTGGCTTCTAGTGGTTTTTTTCTGAATTTGAAGAATACTAGTATATTTGTAGGTGTATTCTATCACTTACAATTTATTAAGGATGCTATGAATTATAAAAGTCCACACTGGAGATCAAGTTCATCCAGCTCTAGGGAGAGAAAACATGTTGGTTTAAAAAAATTAAAAAAAGTAATGTGCGGAAATACTCACAGAGAGAACGAAGTGGTTCAATATATTTCTGAATATAGTTTCAATTTGTGCGAATCGGATGAAAAGTACTACCATTGTAATAAATTATTGCTGCTCCGGATAAATTCTACACCCAGTGTTGCCATTTAGTGTACAATTTTATTTGAAATAAACAATTCTTTCGCAATTCAATTATAATCATGACTAACGAATTAGGGATAGTACCGATATTTCTAGGTAAATCATTGCAATTTTAATCTTGTTAGTTCTAAAACTAGATACTTTTCCTGCTGGTTTCGTTGCGTGCGACGCAGAAACAGAGGCAAGGCAAAGAGAACGAGGTCGAAGATGAAGGTTTAGTTAACTCAAAAGAGCCCTTAAAAATCTTGCAACTTAAGGTTATAACTGAAACTGAATGCAAAAGTATATCGGAAAATTGTAAAAATGGTATGACAAAAATGCATATTAGTGCAAAGGGAATGAAAGAAAGTGAAACCATTTATGCTGTAAGTAACAGAAGCTTTTTATAGATTTTAGAGATTATAGATGAAAAAAATTTTTCACCTTAAAAGCGTAGATTAAAAATAAGGGAGATGTACCAGGTACGGGACGGGTTTTGTTTTTCGGCCATATCGTATGACTCAGTTAACATTTTGAGTTCATATAAGGATCAAATTAAAGCTGATGTATTTGCGCAAATTTTATGTCAGAATGGTATATTGATGTCAAACACAGAAAAAAAATTATGACCATTTTCGTAAAGTGATGTTCTTCGGACCAAAAATTTTTTGGCCTCAGGTACGGAACACCTAGAAAAATCCGCTAAAAATGGGAAAATATGAAGTAAAAACACCGTAAATAAAGAAAATGTCAATTTCTATTAATTCTGAAAGATTTCAGTGGCAAAAAGGAATATAAAAAATGGTGTCTTTTCATTATTTCAATCTAATTGACAAATGGACAAAACCAAATTAAACTATCAATTTAATTGTTTAAAGACACTTTAGTTCGATAAAAATGTTGACACATGACAGTAAATATGCAAAAAATACATTTTATGTAAAAAAATCCAGGTGTCCCATATCTCGTGACACAAGCTGTCCCGCACCCGGAATATGATATGACATGATACTAATTTTATATGCAAAACACTTATCTTGTTCTGTTGAATAACTTGGAATAACAGCACTTTGAAAATAATTTGATAAAACTTTTTAAAATGATTTTCACACACGATGTCTTGAGCTATCACAAGGAATGCGACTATCTACATCGGTGTTTTACCAAAAATTAGCTACTGTCATTAGAAACATTTGACACTACTTTAATTGGCCATATTGGTATTTTAAGATTGAAAGAAACAGCTGCCCCGCAACTGGTACATCTCCCCTACATTTAATTTAGGGAGACTGTGGTGGGCCTCTGGTTCAAGAAATTAAACTTGTATGAGTAGCTTTTGGTGTCTTCTTGAATTTGATGGATACTAGCGTATTTGCAAGTGTATTCTACTACTCACAAATTATTAAGGATACTATGAATTATAAAACTACACACGAGAGTTCAAGTTCATCTAGTTGTACGGGGAGTAAACAATTTGGTTTGACAGAATTCGAAAAAATAATTTATGAAAATTGATTTGCAGAAAATTGCTTCTGCAGTGGTTGCAAATAACTCCGCCATTGCCGGTCCCAAGCCCGGATGAGAAAGGAGGAGGGGGCACACAGACAGCAACATGACACAACACATTACAGCGACACTAAACACAACACACCTAACAACCAAGAGAGCGTTCTGTGGGCGGGCAGGGTCTCGCCGAGGTGAACGCATGAGTCCAAGCACGGAGCAGACGCGTCCTGCAGCCCACCAATGGTAGTAGCCGCATGGACTCTGCCAGCAGTAGGGCTGTTGCCGTCAGGATGGCTGCCAAGGGAGCCCTATAGACGGGCTTTTCCCTAGTGATGGGCCCGCCGGGCGCACGTGCCACGACGGTTGTTCTGCGACTTTCAGGCGCGTGAGGACGCGGTGTGGAGCGAAAGCATCAGGAGACCTTGAACAGGTCTCTTGATGCCGAATGAACGTACACGGAGTGAATGCGGGGGGCCCCTTAATCGGGGTATCGCCCCAAATGCGTATGCGGCGATGACGCTGAACTTCCCGCGTGCGCTCTTGCGGTCACACTACAATCACATGCACGACACCGACACCCACACACATCAGAATGAATGGGACGCTGAGTGAATGAGGCTGCGGCCGGCGCCTGCTGGATATTCCCGATAGACTAGCCAAGGGAGGAGTAGTAGCCTCTCGACCAGGGTAGGACG
Organism: Diplolepis rosae; assembly: GCA_030998225.1. Classification (NCBI taxonomy): domain Eukaryota; kingdom Metazoa; phylum Arthropoda; class Insecta; order Hymenoptera; family Diplolepididae; genus Diplolepis; species Diplolepis rosae. The sequence continues at coordinate 626,987 of JAPYXD010000275.1, forward strand.
CGATGTCAGTACCTCACCTCTGTGGAAGTAATATGGGTAACCGTAAGTCCCTCCGGTGTTCGACCGCGAAGGGCAAAGATCCCGTGAAACCACATGTTAATCTGGGAAAACCGCTCACGATCCTACTGTCTGGAGCCAATGTCGGGGTTGAAATCATGGACGTCCGGGCGCAGGAATGAAGGATTACCTGGTCAGTATTTCCTTATATCCGACGCTGCGTAGGATAAATCGCACACTGTCTAGCCTGAAGTCCGGGTCAGGTGTCGGGGCGGACCCGGCACCGCTCGGTCGATAGGGGTGACGTTAAACCTTTAGCATCATTATGGCGCGGGCCTATCCCGTAACCTTTTTTGGTAGCTTCATTTAATGTGCCGATAGGATCGACCTCCCGATAAGCCGCTTCTCGGTTTCGGCGCATATAACTAGGGATTTATACAGGCGGGGATAGTAGCCCTACTGCGGTAGGGCTCCCATGATGGGCGAACCGTCTTAAGACACGAGGAAAACAAACATGAACTCTCAAAGAAATAAAGGACATGGAGACGTGAAGGCGCCAGATGCGCACTCACACACTTCTACAGGAGCTGAGGGATGGCAAGACGTCCTTCAGCTCCTGAAGGAGCAAAATGAAAAAATGGAAAGGTTAGCCAGGGCCCTCAGCGTTATACAACAGGGTATGCTGAGGAATAACCCTGGCTTCGTTAAAGACTCGGTGAACGAGGCAACTGAGGTGTTGAGCGGCATGCTCAACACCCACAAGTGCCTCCTGGAGAGCGGGGTGAAATTCCAGAAGAAAATGGAATCTCACTCCGCTATGAAGAAATTGGGGATCTTCCAGAGACCACGTTCGGCGTCTCTGGGAGATACCCCAAAAAATCAGGCGAAGGGCGAAAAAAGATCTGCGCCCTCTCCCCCTCTGGAAAAAACTCCCAAGAGGGGGAAGGGTGGCTCTTCGCCCTCTTATGCCGAGGTGGCCACGAGCCAGCCCCCAAATAAAGAAGGGGACTGGCATGTGGTCACAAAAAAAAAGGAAAAAAAAGAAAAAAGAAAAAAAAAGGAGAAAAGGGCGGAGGACCCTGCCCAAAAAGCGCAGGGGACCACCGCCACTCCTAAGTCGAAGCGCTCCACGCCCGCCAGGTCGGGCGACGCCATCAAGGTGTCAGCGAGGGACGGCCAGTCCTACGCCGACATCTTGAGGGAAATGAAGGCGAAGGTCGACCCCCGGAAGGCAGGACTTGAGGTCCTGTCTATCCGGAGGACCAGGAAGGAAGAAGTCCTTTTGGTCCTCAAAAAGGGGGAGACGTTTCGGCCTTCCGAAAGGAGCTCGACCTGGCGGTCGGGGAAAGGGCGCAAATTTCAGCCCTGGTCTCGACGAGGTCCCTCGAAATTAGGGACCTCGACGAGACCGTTGAAAAAGAAGAGGTTGTGTCTGCCCTGTGCTTGGCATTGGGCAGACCGGCTTTTGAGGGGTCCTGCAGGCTCTTCACCCGCTTTGGTGGGGTGAAGACTGCAGTCATCCGGCTAACTGAGGCAGACGCCGCGCGTCTGCTTCAGCTAGGCAAGTTGAGGATCGGGTGGGTAGAGTGCCGCATTCGCGAGCACCTGGAAGTCGCCCGCTGCTTCAGGTGCCTTGGATACGGCCACGGGTCCCGGGGCTGCAGCAACCCCGACAGGAAAAACGCCTGTTGGAGATGCGGCGCCACGGGACACTTGGCCAGGACCTGTAAGGCGCCACCAAGGTGCCTGTCATGCGCAGACAGGGGCGACAAATATGTTGCCCATGTGTCGGGGTGCGGCTCCTGCCCGGTCTTCCGGGAAGAGCTTCGGAGGTTGAGAGGCAGGAATTGAAGTTCCTGCAGCTCAACCTCGGAAGGGGGAAGGATGCCCAGGACCTCCTGATGCAGACTGCCAGGGAGAGGGGGGCTGATGTGCTGCTCATTAGTGAGCAGTAAAAGTGGTCCGATAACTCTGCTTGGTATCAGGATGCATCAAGGAGGGCCGGCATCCTTGTTTGTAACCCTGATTTGGGCGTCGGGGACTTCCTGGAGACCGACGCGGGGTTCGTCTGGGTGGAGGTGGCGGATGTGCGTGTGTACAGCTGCTACTTCTCCCCCGGCGATCCCTTTGATGTCTTTGAGACCCAGATCCTCCTCCTTGAGGAAAGCCTCCGTGAGGCCATCGGGCGATCCCTCATAGGGGGTGACTTCAACAGTAAGTCGCCCGAGTGGGGTGAAGCCCGCCTAGATAGGAGGGGAATCTTGGTTGGCGAGATGGTCGCTAGGAACGAACTGATCGTCTTGAATCAGGGCGGGGAATTTACGTTCAGACGAGGAGCGGGGGTCAATAATTGATCTCACAATTGCCGCACCTCGCCTCGCTTCAAGGATAAGCGACTGGTCGGTCCTCGAGTTAATAACCTTGAGTGACCACCGTTGCATCGAATTCACACTAGAACAACGGTGTCAGGCGGTAGATAAGGGTAGGGGCGGCGAAGGAAGGAGCCCCTCCTGGAACACGAAACGACTCAGCAGGGAAAGACTTCGCGAACACCTCGAAGAAACCAGGCTCATCGATGAGCTTGGTTGGGTCTGCTCTGCTGGGTCGTTTGAAGCTGCTGTGCGATCGGTGAGGCAGAAGGTGGTCGCGGCTTGCGACTACTCGATGCCTCGCCGTGTGCGCAGGCAAGCCAAGGGTTCGATGTACTGGTGGAACGACCAGTTGGCAGCCCTACGTCGAGAATGCCTCGCAGCGCGGCGAAAATTCACCCGTTCAAGGGGGATGCTACGCTACACGAGGCATGGAAAGGGGCAAAATCAGCTTTGAGGCGAGGCATAAAGAAAAGCCGACTTCAATGCTGGAAAGACTTGATCGGTGAGGTCGAGAAGAACCCATGGGGTCTCGCCTTCAAAATAGTCACCAAGAGATTGGTGGCTAGAAGAAAGACCCCGGGCCTGGATAATCCCGATCGAGTCCAGTACATTGTGCGTAGCTTGTTTCCATACGTGGAGCCGTTCCAAAGACAGGACCGAAGTTCCTGCCGGTGCGAAGAACTCTTCACTCTCGAAGAACTAAAGAGAGCGGGTGGAAGGCTTAAGGCAAATACAGCGCCGGGTATCGACGGGGTGCCGAACGAGATCCTCAAAGAGGTGATCGGGGCGTACCCAGAGATCCTCCTAGAAGCCTTTAACTCCTGTCTTCGGGAGGGCAGGTTCTTCGCAAATTGGAAGAAGCAGAGGTTGGTCCTGCTGAGGAAGGGTAACAAACCTCTAGGGGTTGCCTCGTCGTATAGACCAATATGCTTATTGGATACGATGGGGAAGCTTCTGGAGGAGTTGATTCTACAACGGCTTCAGGCTCTCTTGGTCGAGGAGAACGGGCTCTCGGAAAACCAGTTCGGATTCAGGAAAGGCAGGTCCACTGTGGACGCCATCCAAGCTGTGGTTAACATCGCCACAAATGCAAGAAAAGGAACTGGTAAGCGTAAGGGATTCTGTGCGTTGATTAGCATTGACATACGCAATGCGTTCAATACCGCGAGATGGAACATCTGCATCGAGGCGATGGTGGAGAAAAAGGTTCCAGACTACCTGTTGCGAATGATAGATGACTATCTGAGCGACAGGTGGGTGATATATGAGGGCGACAAATGGTCTCTCAAGGAGGAGATGACATGTGGCGCCCCTCAAGGGTCGCGGGTGGGTCCACTCGTTTGGAACGTCATGTACGACGATTTCCTGCGCATGGACCTGCCTGCTGGAACGAGCATCGTCGGCTTCGCGGATGACGCACTTGTCGTGTGCGCCGCTGACGACGTTGGAATCCTAGAGCTGAGGATCAATGAAAGTCTGTGGCGAGCGAAACGCTGGTTGGATGGCAGAGGTCTTAAAATGGCCCCTGAGAAAACCGAGGCTTTGCTCGTTACGGACAGGAGATCCTTCCAATACCCGAGGATCGTTCTCGGAGAGCATGAAGTCGAGTGGAAAACAAGCATTAAGTACCTGGGGGTGCAGCTGGATCGTAGGCTTAGCTTTGGCGAACACCTAAAGATCGCAGCCGCCAAAGCCATCCAATGTGGAGCGATCTTGTCCCGGCTTATGCCAAACATTGGTGGACCCAGGGAAGCGAAAAGAAGATTGGTGGCGAGCGTGGTCCATTCGAAGCTGCTTTATGCTGCTCCGGTCTGGGCCAATGCCTCGCAAAACCATGCTATCTAGGAGAAGCTGTTCTCGGCGCAGAGACTTGTCGCGCTGAGAATAGTTTCGGCATATAGAACTATCTCGACGAGCGCTGTGCTGGTCCTGGCGAGCGTCCCGCCAATAGATTTATTGGCGGAGGAAAGGCAGGAAACCTTTCAGCTTCGCAAGGAGCATACCTGCGCCGACCTGCAGGAAATCGCTCGCGCGAAGGAGGCCATCCGCAAGGATGGAAGGCGCAGACTCGTCGAGAAATGGCAGATGAGATGGCATGGTGAGCAGACAGGGAGATGGACCTACCGCCTGATCCCGGAGCTCGCCACCTGGCTGAACAGAAAGCACGGGGAAGTCGGCTTTTACTTGGCACAAGCGCTCTCGGGCCATGGCTGTTTTAACGCGTACCTGAGGCGCTTTAAGAAGAGAGACGAGGAGACGTGTTGCTACTGCGATTCCCCGGTGGATAACGCAGAGCACGCACTCTTCGTCTGCGCAAAATGGGGTGTGGCTAGGGGGGTCCTCGGTCAGGTGGTGGGTTCCGAACTTACTCCTGACACGATGGTCCCCCTCATGCTCCAGTCTGAACGGTTCTGGACGCTCATCGAGTCATTCGTCACACTTGTGATGAAGACGAGAGAACTTGATGGGCGTCGAGAGCGAAACAACGGGGAGGGCCAGTAGAAATCGCATCGGGGCCGGCACCCGCGGTCCTGCGTCTCGGGCAGACTTGACTTTCCGCGTCGTTCGGGGGAGAAATCTGTTTGTTTCTCCCCTGGGTGGCGCGGCTAGTCGGTTATCCTAATGGGCGTGTGGCCGCGGGTGGAAGTTCCGAGCGAACGGATGACGGAAGAGTCGTACGCGACTTTAATGGAACCAACCACCCGTGAAGTTTAAAGCCGAAAGGCGGTTCCGCGGGTGGTGTATTGGTATAAATTGAGAAGCAAAGTTTCCGGTAAGGCGTCAGGCGTTGCTTCCCCTTTACCCGTACCACGAACCATCAGCTACCAATGTCATCCTGTTTACATGTGCAGACATCAAAAATAGACGTTGCGGATAGAAAGGATTTTCAATAATCATTTTTGAGTTTTTTGAGCCCACAATGCGACAGTTCTTCTTATTAACGTAGCCTCCGAGGTGAACATGAGCCTCATCGCTCATAATGATTTTTCGTTGAAATTCAGGTTTCATTTTCATGATTTTTGTTAGAAGTGCAACGATTCAGGTATTGAGTATAAGGAATGAAAATAAAGATTGGATGTAGGAAACTACAAGCAAAAGGGATTTTGGAATTTTATTGTAAGGCAGGTCAAGACAGTTACTCCTGTCATGACCATCGATGCGTAAGGTCTATTCTCACTTGCAATTTCTTTGTACTTGAATACATAAAAGTTTCTTTTGTATTTCCTTTTATATAAATATATTTAGTGTTTATTAAATAGTGGTGTACTAATTATTCTACTTATTACGTTTTCCCCACTCGATTGATTAGTGTTTAAATTAAACTATAAAGTGCACTCTGCAACAATTTTTGTAGTGAATTTTAACAATTTCAATTCGTTGTTGAAGCGCGTGTCGTTCCATTTTTATTAATGACATAGGTTTTGGTTGCCATCTGTCAACAAATGACACCTTATATTATGATAGCTGCCAAAATAGCGGGCTATTCAAAATGAAACCTCTAATTGGGAATCTCTGTATAATATTATCCAGCGAAATTTTTGATATGGTCTGCAGTCTTTGACCAGTTAATAGTGCTATTAAGGCGACTAGTTTATACGTTACGTAGTTCTTTCAGAGAAATATTATCATTGCAATACATTGTTTTAAATAATCCAAATCTGAAGATGGTTCCCAGCTAGAGTCATACTTGTCTCTCTGAGGTTATAAGACAGAAATTCCTTTAAATAGCATCTTTATGTTCGCGAAATTTCCTACATCGCAAAGTAAAGCAAATTACAACGCCGATCTATATTAGTTAACTGTACCATAGGCTCCAACATTTAAACAAATTTCTGTTAAAAAGCTAATACAAGTATAATGTCTGCGACAAATATAGGAATATGTTTTTTATGCAATAGTGCCACCACAATCTTAAAGGTTTCTCATATTGTTTCGTGGTAGACTCTGCTAGTGAAGCAATCATAATTGGAATCGATTCATCTGATACACCCCGTCGTTTAAACGCTTTCCCAATGATCTGCTTACAACCAAGGAAAAACTTCTGCACAATGAATTTTCTAACGTATAGATGACGGACGTTATTTGAAAAAAATTACTACCGCCTAAAGTACCAACCTCACAAAGCCTAAGTTAGAAGCTTACTGGCGATACATTGTTGAGTATTGGTTTAAAAGCTATCAATAGTGAACGCTCTGAGTGAATATTGACTTCATTATTCCACCGTTTCAAGTGATTCATTTTTATTTAATAAGAGAGTTACTTATAGTTTATGGGATTACAAAAATAAATCAATTTAATAACATTTTTGCAAATTTTTATCGCAAATTTGTAGAATTTTCCACGCATTTGTAGCTCTCGTCGGCCCAAAGTACTGCCAACGCCGCCCTCGGCGACGTTTAACTCTCACGCCATTTTCAACTTACGAGTAGAGTGCCACCCATGTGAGCTCGAGTTAACCCGCAAACCTTTTGGGAACTTTGTGGACTTCCTAATTTATAAGTACTTTCATTCTTGAACTTCTGTGCGTTTTGTGGCTGCTAATTCATTTTCAAAATTTATTTTCATGCGATTTAATCGACGAATTGTGTAACATTATCATTTTGTGTGATACGGAATTATTGGAATCGTCAATTAATTGTTTTATAACTTCAGTTCTATCCAAAAGTCGATAAAATTCAAAGGGAATTTAGACAACTTATAAATTCCGCATATGTCGCGTTTTTAATTTTTAATTCATTTTCTATTTTAAAAGATTTTCTGAGCTAATTTTATTGCTGCCTCTATTTTCTGCCAGGCCACGATTACGTTCTTAAAACTAATTATAGTTCCGTTTCTGTTAATAAAACATATTTTGAAACATCATTTTGTATTAAGGAAATATACCATATTTTTGGAAATGAAACATGCTTAAAATAGGAAATGTATATTTCCTACTATTTTTTATCAAAGCAATATTTGGTAGATTTTGCTGGTTAAATGAACTACTGCGGTTCTCCAGTCCCTACTATATACGAGGGGAACTATTTATATTTTAAGCCTTGGCAACACTGAGTATTCTCAAGTGCCATTCGACATTTGCACTGGAAAGTTGGACACTTTTGATCATAACCACCTTGAGAACGTTCTGTCATTCGAGCGTTATTTGTGTTGTTAACAGTGACTTCAAAATTTGGTCTCAGCGAAAAAATGGAATTAACTCGTGACAAATTTCCGTGCGATGATTTATTACGACTTTCGACGTGGATTATCAAGACAAGAATGCATCGATCAACTTATTTTCACTTTTGGCTATGAAGCCGCATCCTATGTCACTGTGAAAAGCTGGTAGAACGAGTTTAATCGTTAGCGACAAATGGTCTCTTAAAGAAGATATGACATGTAGCACTCCTCAAGGGTTGCGGGTGGGTCCACTCGTTTGGAACGTCATGTACCACGATTTCCTGCGTATGGACCTACCTGCTGGAACGAGCATCATGGGCTTCGCGGATGACGCACTTGTCGTGTGCGCCGCTGATGACGTCGAAATCCTGGAGCTGAGGATCAATGAAAGTCTGTGGCGGGCAAAGCGTTGGTTAGATAGCAGATGCCTGAAAATGGCCCCTGAGAAGACCGAGGCTTTGCTGGTCACGGACAGGAGATCCTTCCAATACCCGAGGATCGTTCTCGGAGAGCATGAAGTCGAGTGGAAAACAAGCATTAAGTACCTGGGGGTGCAGCTGGATCGTAGGCTTAGCTTTGGCGAACACCTAAAGATCGCAGCCGCCAAAGCCATCGAATGAGGAGCCGCCCAAACTCGGGTCATGACCAGCATTGGTGGACCCAGGGAAGCTTAGAGAAGGCTGGTGGCGAGCGTGGTAAATTCGAAGCTGCTTTATGCAGCTCCGATCTGGACAAGTGCCCTTAACAACCATGCTACCCTGAATAAACTGTGTTCGGAACAGAGAGGTGTGGTGCTGAGAATAGTCTTAGCATACCGAACTGTGTCGACGAGTGCTGTGCTGGTCCTGGTGAGCGTCCTGCCAATTGACTTATTAGCGGAGGAAAGGAAAGAGACCTTTCAACTCCGCAAGGAGCTCGCCTGCTTAACCAGCCTGAAGGAAATCACTCGCGCGAAAGAAGCCATCCGCAAGGATGGAAGGCGCAGACTTGTCGAGAAATGGCAGACGAGATGGCATGGTGACCAATTCGGGAGATGGACATACCGTTGAATCCCAGAAAGCACGGTCAAGTCAGCTTTTATCTGACGCAAGCGCTTTCCGGCCATGGTTGCTTTAAAACGTACCTGAAGCGCTTCCAGAAAAGAGACGATGAGTCTTGTAGCTACTGCTACAATGCAGAGCACACACTCTTTGTATGCGCCAGGTGGGGCATGGCAAGAGAGGCTGTCGGCCGGGCAGTGAGCGCACAACTCACTCATGACACGATGGTCTCTCGCATGCTCCAGTCTGAACAAAAATATCCATTTTTGTTCATCATTTGTCACCATCGTGATAAAGACGAGGAAGTTCGATGGGCGTGTGGAGAGCGGCAACAAAGAGGGCCAGTAGAAATCGCATCGGGGCCTGCACCCGCGGTCCTGCGTCTCGGGGGGACTTGGCTGTCCACGTCGTTCGGGGGAGGAATCCTTTTGTACCTTCCATGGCTGGCGCAGCTAGTCGGTTTGCCTAAGGGGCGTGTGGCCGCGGATGGGAATCCCGGGCGAACGGATGACGGAAGAGTCGTACGCGACTTCAAGCTGGAACTTCGCATTGGAACGTTTTTTTCAATATCTTGCAAATTTTGGTTAAAAAATCGAATTTTTCATTTCTAAAAGTGTTTTTATTAATCAAAATCAAAAATATACATCTTATAAAAAAATGTGCGAATTGAATTTGTAGAAGTTTCTTTGTGAAACAATTTTTGAAAGTAACGTTTTTTCGTATTCTGTATAGATTGACTGGAAAATGGATTTTTACTATTAATTTCATTCAAGTTTTAAAATACTGTAACTTGCATAGTTTTGTTTTTCATGACAAATTTTAGGAAAATTTGTGGTGCTTTCTACGAACTATCAGAAACTGTTTTTGAAATATTGGATTTTTCCAAAAAGTAGATTAAAAAAATACCAAGAATGCTCGAATTTTGGAAATTCGCTCCGACCAGTTTAAACGTCGCGCTTCGCGCTCAGTCTTATATTCTTCGCATACATTCAAGTTTATTTTTTGTGATTTTATACTGAAACTTGAGTCAATTTTATAATATTGTAAATGTGAATTACATTTTCACAAAGTTACTAAATTTGTTTCTTGTTCAAATGGAAAAGGAAATTCAATATACATTTTATTAAAAAAGGTGCGAAAACAAATTTGCAGAACTTTTGTATTAAACAATTTTGTAAAGTAACGTCTTTTCGTATCCTGTACAGTTTTTATCTAAAAATGTCGTTGAGATAATTGGTACATATTTATCAGCGCTATCAAGAACCAATTTTGCAATTTATTATAAAAAATTGTTCCAAACCACACAAAAAAATTTTCACAATTTTAGTTAGTTATGAGTAGTTAACGAACTCGTCCTTTCTTCTTCGACTCTCAAGAGGTGTCCCTAATTTCAATCTAATCCGATAATTCTGTCATGAGTTTTCGTATCGACACACTCCGGAGAGACGAGGAGACACTTTCGTAAAAACCGTTTTTGCTGACTCAGGGGGTCTCAAAATGTAAAGATTTGATAAAAATCCCGAAAGTGATTTTTTACATAAAATCTATATCTTCTCATATGATAAGAATTCAAAACGAGGCGATACTGTATAATTTGTAAGATAAAGCAGCAGTGACTAATACTAACGTACACGTATCTAATCAAGTGCGATTATGAATATTCCTGTTACAGCACAAATTTAAAAAGTACCTCGCTTCATGACAGGCATATTTATCAAAAAAACCTTAAAAAATGAGAATTTTTGTTGCGATCCTATTCTACAACACTATCATTGCTGCACATGCCATAGGTAAATATTTTCATTACTTTTTTTGTTGTTATAGCCCGTGTAGAAATTTTCCTACCTTTCCTTATTTCAATTTGGGTTCTAGTGGGGTCTGGACTAGAATTTCCTAGTATAGAAAAAACTGCTAGGGGCGCTGTTAGCACCCGATTAGTATTTCTAGGTCAGAAAAAACTGATAGGGGCACTATCAGGTGCCAGGGAGGAATTCCTTGTTTGGCTTCAGTATGGAAAATCTATTTGTATATGGCGGGGCCCAGACTAGAGAATCCCTACTTGAAATTTGTGGCTAAGGTTAGGTCCATTAGATACAACATAACCTTTATTCTTTATTCCCATTAAAATTTGATCTTATCTGAGGACAATTGAGATTTTCTGAACACCGTCTTGGATAAGATCAATACTCGAGAGGAATTAAGAACTTTTAAGAAAACTTATTTATAATTTTGACTCGAATCGTCCCGTATGCGTCCCCATTCATTTACAATTTATTAAGGGCATATATCAACTGGGTCATGTGACCATTTTTTCTCAGGCATCTTACTTAAAAAATAATAATTAGAATGGTTTTTCCATGGCAGATAAACGTAAAGGAAAGAACAAGGAACGTTTATCTGCTATACACTGAGAGAAAATGATCACGTAATTTTACTGTTTCCGGAGGTAGCGCAAGGATATTCATTAAAACCGAAAACTTTTACTGTCCTGTGATTTTCTTTACTGTCATTATCCTTAAAACTTACTTGTTTGCTTCGGAATATGTTTATCAGTAATTTTCACAGTACGCTATTTTAAAAGTTTCTCTTGATGTCAGTAAGAAAATACAAAACTAGCAGAAAAATATGCCGTTAGTGTGCTTAATGAAATACAATTCCTATACGAGCGACTTTTTCTGTGAGTTGGTTGAAAAAACTGGGGAGTCAGTAAGCAATTTTTATGGTTTTTAACTGGAAAATTCGGCGGGACGGTGTGAATTCGCATGTAATCATAATAATCATATGCGAGCACGTGTGTGTATCTGATTGTGTCGAGGTAGTAACAATAACTAAACATGTAGTTCAATTAACAGGGGATGAATAGTAAAATCAATTGAAGCTTTCATAGTAAACATAAGCAGTAGAAGTTACTACATAAGAGTAGCTAGAAAAACGAACTGATGATAAGTAAATAAGTGTACTATTTTTTTAATAGTACTTCATTAGTTGGAATAATTTTCTTGATTTAAAAGTTTCATCATATTTTTGGAATTTAAGAAACTCATATTTTTTAGATTCTGAACATATGTTGATTTTACTCTTGAATTCAAAAATTAAAGGAATCATAACCTGTACAAAGTATCACTAATATCCAATAATAAAAAGTAATACTTCTAAAATGTATTGTGTATAAATCTTTTTATTATGTACTGTTCTTTAATTAAAAAATTTGATCTGTTTCTTTCAAAAACATTTTATTTTATAGGAAATAAATTTAATGATTAAAAATCTTAAAAATTTTAATCAGAATCATAAATTGGCATAAAATTTAAAAATTCCCGATTACACGGGGCCCATACACTTCTTACACGGTCGTTAGGTTAGTAATGCGTTAATTATAAGTAGAGAGAGAGGGTTCGAACCCGCAGCGTTAAGAATAATTTTTTACTGTGAAAACAGTGAACTTAACCTTCAGAGCGAATATAAAGTTTCGCGCTTGTCGTGCGGGCAAACCCTAGTACTGTTGCGATATCACCAGTGTAATAATTTTGGCTGAAGCTGTACACACGGATGAGCGCGCATACTTAGCGAAATCAGCTGCTCGAAAGCTGGCAACGTCGCGCGATAAATCAAAAGTTTAAAGTTAAAAGCTCGGTAAGCCTTTCTCAGTTGCACACATTTTGCTATTTCGTACTTTCTCTCTCGCTCAGTCGCGACGTTGCCGCTCACTCGGCTCATTTATTTAGTGCTCTTTATTGAACTCGATTTCAACAACTTTAAAGCGTTGTTACTCGAAATACAATAAGAAAAGGTTATCCAAATTAAGCAGGAGTGAGTCTAAGAAAGTGTTTATTCTACTCGCGGAATTTGATCATGCTCTTAATTTTTTTTTATTCTTTTTTCTGGAATTCCTTATTGAATTTCAACTATAACCTATACCTACCATGTAAAAGTGGGTGACTTTAGAAATTCATATCTTTTAAACTAATAAGTCAAACGCCTTCAAACTTTACTATCTTGTGTATTTTAACCTTCATTTATGATGCCCTGAAATTTCAACGCTTTCTTAATTCATCGCCGTAAGGGTAGTACTACTTTAAAAACGGCAAATATTATTATTAACTCGAATTTTCCCTGTACTTTTTCTCTCAGTGTGGAAAATCCTTTTTATTTATTATTTTTTAACAAAAGCGTTACGTTACCGACGGGGCTATGGCTATTTTTCCACGGTAGATTCCGACTACAAATAAGGCAAACTTGTCAGGGCCACACTAGGCCCCCATCGAAATTTCTACATAGGAGTCAGGAGTCCTGTGACACATTTCGTGCAGTTATCCATCCGTTCGTAACATGAGCAGGTCTTTCCATATGCTCTAAATGATATATACATTAGAGACGATCTGTCGTTCAAGATACAATTTTAACATTGAAAATTTTGATATTTTACAATTTTAAAACAATAATTCAATAAAAAAACTGCCTGCGTTGCGGGCACATTCTCATCGCGCGCTTGGTTCGCAAATTTGAGCGCGCCTAGGCCGCGCGGTTCGATTATCGCTCTCAGTGCTATATTCTTCGCATATATTCAAGTTTATTTCTTGTCATTTGATGCTGAAGCTCAAGCCAAGTTTATAATATTGTGAACGTAAATTCGTTTCCGTGTGCACATTTTCTTAACTTTCTAATAAAATGCTCTTGTTTTAATAATTTTGGTCGCATGTCGCTAGTTAACGAACTCGTCCCTAATTTTTCGGCTCCGATAAATTCTGTTGAGATTTATTGAGTATAGGACCAACTACTATTACAGACAGACACTAATACATTCTCATTCATGATAAGAGTGTAAAAATCTGGAATTGGAGTCAACAAGAAATCACACAGGAAACTACATTAATATTGTATGATCTATATACTTTCAAAGTGACACAAGAAAAAATAAAGAATTTTTCATGGCAAATTATTAAATGTGTAAAATTTGAATAAATTAAATGAACAATAAAAAATGATTAGTTGATTCAACTTCATCGGTTTATAAAATATACTACTGCTAATTTTTTGGCGGCCATCCATGTGAAGGAATTTCATGGCGCTGGCCAACGCCAGACCAGACAGTCTGATTTCCACTTTTGGCGTTGACTACAAGGCCTCTTCTGGGGCTGACCAGAACTGTAACGTTTTTGTACGATCAGCCGCTAGTTTCGTATCATTTATTGAATTTCTAGTATTTGGACTGCGTGAAATTTTTGAACTACTAAAAATAGAGTAGCAAAGGTATAATTTATAAACAAAAGTAGTTGGGTCAACCAACAGTTTCTTAAGTACGAGTAACTCTTTGATAATTCTTATTTCCAAGCAGACCTGTTTTGTGAGTGGAAATTTGGCACAAAATACATTGCAATTTCTCATGGCATTAATATATATGAGGCTGAAATTGTATGTATCACCTATAATTTAAGAGTGATAAATTTTTTTTTTTTTTTGACTTTATAGATTCTGCTACATCTCTAATTGAGAGTAAAATACTTGGAGGACAATATGTCAATGATTCCATGCAAGAAACGTACTCATACGCTGTTTTCGTTACTGTCAAATTTGAAGAGGGAGGGAAAATGTACGCCCATTCGTGTACAGGTTCTTTAATTAGTGTGCTGCACATTTTAGGTACAGCTCATTGTATACACTCTGGCATAGAAGAAAAATACATCAACGTAGATGGAATAAGTATTAGTGTTGGCAGTAATTACAGAACAGAAGGATTAAAATATTACCTTACAGCTTTATATTTACCTAGAGGTTATAAATACAGTAAAAAGTTTGACCCTAATGATATAGCAGTTATGCTAGTAAGTACACTCTTGAAGAAAAATCTTTACACACCCAGAGCCAAGTTTACCCACACAGTAAATTTCCACTTATCTAGACCTTATCTTATCTAGACTTTCACTTATCTAGAATGTATTCTTCCAGTTATCTAGAGTGAAGGGGTCCGCTACACCACCCGCCATCCACCATTAATACATTTGCGCGAATTCATGCGTATTGAATAGGGTTTAGAAATGTGAACGCTTCAGACGGTAAAACTTATTGGTAGGGAGCCCTTCCCGACTTTAGATAACTGAATAGTTACGTTTTTAGCGAGTCTAGATAAGTGTAAGTCCAGGCAGAGTCCAGTCTCCCCCTATCTTCCGCAGCACATTTAACCTCGACCAGGAGGTCTTTCGTCATGGTCTCTCGAATTCCTCCGATTTTAACCCCTAGCTCCTCGGGGTTTACGCGGCTCTTCAGATTCTTCAGAATTGCCGAGTAGCTAACCCCCTCCAAGGGTTTAATAATAACCGCTTCAGAGCGGACCCTTTTTGGTCGTTCTTATTTCTTCAGTGTCGGCTTCAGTTTCTTCTTGCGAAGGTCCTTCCTAAGAGGGACCTCCAACCATTCCTCTGGATGCTTTGAGGTTTTTGGCCTTTTTTCCAACGGTTTCTCGGGAGCCATAACCTCCGGAATGACCGTCGGCTCCCTCAGCCGCTCAAGAGGTTCCGAAGTGGACCTCGGCGCCGGATCGGGGGAGTTTGGGTGCTCTCATCAAGGACGGAGGTGATCTCACCTCCTTCATTTTTTGTACTATCTTGTCCCTCAGATGGTACTCGAAGTGCTCGATGTAGCAGTCGTTTCTCTTCATTCTCTCTTTTAAGAGCTGCATCTCCCGTAGTGCCTCTGTGATGCCATCCCTTATGGGTAGGAACATATTTTTCTTCGTCCTATAAAAATTCTCCATCATATTTAAGGAGTCCACCACCTTTTGCAGACTGCACCAGTCTCTTTCATTAAGTTGGTGCAACCAATCCCGATGTTGCCTAGCCTGAGACCTCTCGCTCTCAAACGGTTCAGGCGTCTTCTCCGTCACGTCCAGCTCTCCTCCGAACATCTCTTCGCACATACTTTTATTAAAATTTAAATTCTTTATTTTATTCCAACGATTAGCTAGGGGAAATATTCGGTCTGTCCTTGCAGAGCCCCGCATGCAGGGGTAAGGCCCCATTACTCTAGGAGGTGGCCCGGTTTCCTAGAGACACCGCGAAAGACACCACTCCCAGGTGCCATGCAGCCCTCGGCACGGTAGTTAACACCTTGGCTTGGGGGTTATTCCTTCGGGACCATCTCTAGAACATTGTCTGCGACCGCTTATTTAATTTTGTATCTATATTCAGCAGCAACCCTCGGTCAGGGCTCCTCTATCCGCAACTTAAGGACGCACCCGGTGGCCTGTTCTAGGGCCCCCTGATCGGTTTCAGAGGAAACCAATTCAGGACGAGAGTATAATTATTAATTAATATTAACTATACAGTTTTATCATAACTACGTATAAAGTTTAATGAAACTGAAGTTTGAAATGTACATTAAAAAATTGCATGATTTATTACCAAAAAGTATCTTGTGTAAAAACATTTAAAAGAAAGTTCTTTTACTTTCTGTCTTGTATATTTTTCAAATATGTATTTTATTTAAATTTTATGTAATGCACTTATCAAGACTTTTGTTGTTTAAATTTTCATATAATCAATTTAATTTTAAAAACTTCAGTGAAAAATAAAGAAGTAAATATAAAAGGCATCGCGTTGATCTCGCAAAAGACATGCTTTCCCAGATCGACTCCGACCCATCATTCATCAAACGGATAATTACTGTTGACGAGACGTGGATTTATGAGTATGACACGCACTCCAGACATCAAGCAAGTGAATGGCGTTCACCCAATGAGTCACGACCGAAAAAACCACATCGTTCTCAGTCGAAAAAGAAGGTGATGCTTACGGTTTTCATGGATTACATAGGTATTGTGCATCATAAATTCCTTCCAGAAGGCCAGACCGTCAACAAGGAGTATTATTTGGGCGTTATGAGACGTTTGCGTGAAGCAATTCGCCAAAAAAGACCGGATTTCTGGGCAAACAACTCGTGGATTTAGCACCACGATAACGCACCGTCGCACAGTGCCATTGTTATCCGTGAGCATTTGGCTAAAAACGAAACGAATACCATCCAACAATCACTGAATTCACCTGATTTGGCTCCCTGCGACTCTTTCCTATTCGCTCGACTCAAGAAACCTCCCCGTGGAACGCGTTACAGCACCCGAGATGAGGTCATTGAAAAATCGAAGATAGCTCCGATGGCTATACCGCAAACCGATTATAAAAAATGTTTCGAGGATTGGATCCAGCGCTGGCATAAGTGCGTTGCAGTCGATGGGGAGTACTTTGAAGGGGACAATATCGATTATGATGAATAAATTTGTATTTTTAATTTTAAAAATAATTTCCTAAAACTTTCTAATCAAGGTGGTATGTTATAAATATAATTTGAAAGCTCTTGGAAAGAGCTTTCAAGCGCGCCAAAGCTGGTCTACGTAGGTCAATTTTTTAGTTAAATAAGAAACTTTTAAGTATGGGTAAATTTGGCGTTGAGTGGGTAAAGATTTTTGTCCAGGAGTGTAAAAAAATAAAACTTAAATATCTGATCTTTCAGAACTACCCGCCCGCTTGAATTAAAAACCTTTATTATTCTTTCTAGCTTAGGAGACCCGTTCGTTTCACAAACAAAGTATCTAAAATTGATATATTGGATACAGAACCTGTGTTTGACGCAGATGCAGATGCGTTAGGATGGGGCAAAGAGAACATGGTTCAATTCGAAAATTTGATCAAATCAGAAAAGCCCTTAAAAATCGTGAGACTTAAGATTATTACCGTAACTGAATGCAAACGTGTATTGAAACGTTTGAAAAAGGAAATAACGATAAAGCATATTTGTGTAAAGGAAATGAAAAAAGGTGAAAACATCTATGATGTGAGTAAAAGAAGCTTATCCAGATTAGAAGAATTTTGGACCTTGAAAGCGTGGATTAAAAATACATTTATTTTAGGGAGACAGTGGTGGGCCTCTGGTTCAAGGAGGTAAACTTATAGGTGTGGCTTCTAGTGGTTTTATTATGAATTTGCAGAATACTAGCATATTTGTAGGTGTATTCCACCACTTACAATTTATTAACGATGCTATGAATTATAAAACTACAGACGGGAGTTCAAGTTCATCCAGTTATAGAGAGAGAAAACATGTTGGTTTGACAAAATTAAAAGAAGTAATGTGTGGAAATATTCACAGTGAGAACGAAGTGATTCAATATATTGCTAAAGGTAGTTTGAGTTTGTCAAAAATGCATGAAAAGTAGCACCTTTACAATAAATAATTTCTGTTTTAAATAAATTCTACATCAAGCATTGCCATTCAGAGTACAATTTTTAAGTTACTTATTGAAATTTTAATCTTATTAGTTTTAAAACTTGATACTTTTCCTGCTGGTTTCGTTGCGTGCGACGCAGAAACAGAGGCATTAGGGTGAAGCAAAGGGAACGAGATCGAAGACAAAGATTTATTCAAGTCAAAATTGCCCTTGAAAATCGTGAAACTTAAGACTATAAATCAAACTAATTCCAAAAGTGTATTGGAAAATTGTAAAAATGATATAACGAAAATTTATTAAGGATGCTATGAATTATAAAACATCACAGAGAAAAATAGCACCTGGCCATAGTGACTAGGAAAATTGTAGTTGGAAAAAAGAAGTGACTGGAACGAGGGAGACTTGTTATTGGTACTTGTCCCATGGCTATAGCAACATGATTTGTAGCCATGGTATCCATATTCTGAATACCTGGTCATGGCGACTAGTTAACGTCATTGAAATTGTCCTCAATCTTAAATCCCGCTAGGAGAACTTGAAACGCTGAGTTCTCATGGCTAGAATAACGTAGTCGCTATAAGCAGCAAACTGCACACTCGTTGAATCCGTTGTGTTTTGTTTCCAACTACAACTACAACTACATTTTGTTTCGCTTTACTGATGAAATAAGAAAAGCAACGAATGCCGCAAATGCGATTTACTTGGAACGAAATTCGACATATTCACTGATGTAAACAACTATGATGCTATTATTTTGGCAGAATGTAATTGTGTATTTTTGAAGGTTATTGTCCATAGAAAAATATGACATAGATGCCAAATCATAGAAATGTATACATATCTCTAGCGACATCTATGAGTAAGACCGGCAAACTTCAACTAACACCCCTCGTAGATTGACTGGAAACTGCACGGAAAAAATTTGTCGCTTAAAAAGTCATCGACTTTGAATAATACTCGTGAATAGGTTAGAAAGTCGACTAGATACAGTAAAACCTCATTTATCGGAATACATACATATTTTACATATAATAATATTTTACATATAAAATTCAAATTAGGATAATTTAAGCAATTATCGAAAAACAGGTGGCCGGACAATTCTGACCGGTACAGTAATTATTTTCTGTATATGTATTTACATTCAGTAGGTAAGATTTTTTTCAGTAAATCAAAAATATGATAAGATTTAAACAATTTAATTATGGATTTTAGGATTAGAATTCTTTCGACTAAATTTACAGTTATCTGATGGTACGAGTGTTCTTTCTAGCAAAAAAACAAAAGTGCCATAACTAACTCCAGCCAAGTCCAAAAGTTGTTCCTCTTTTTACAGTTACTCGTAGCCTTGAAAATAACGTCTTCCTGTTCCCAACTCTTGGGGTTCTCCACTCAATGATTTATCTCAGCATACTCCTTGGTTACCGTACTGCAACATTTATTCTTTATCTTCTTCTGACTGGGTATCGTTAAAGTTTTTGCTTTAACAATATGAGTCTTATTGCAGAAATCCATTGAACTCTTTGCTGTATTTTGTGTGCGGCAGTTGGGAATCAAAAAAATTTATAATTGCTATTCGAAGCTGTATTTTTACAGTTAACTATACAACATGAAAAACCCATTGTTATTGAATTTTGCTATAACAACACGTACATATATTTACTCCATAAGTTTCACTTTTCGCCACTGCGAGCGTGGCGACCGATTCTTCTATCCCCTCCCGCCGAACGCTCGATCCCTATAGCACGCTAAAAAAGGACTGCAGGGGGGGGGGGGCGAAACTGAGGTTTGATCGGCGCGCTCTCAGTTTGCACACTGGCTGCGCTTTTTTCGCGCGTTGGCGCCTGATGTGTGCACACGAATCAGACGCTTGGCAGTAAACGACCATTAGACACTACGAGAGGGCGCTGCTATTACGCTACGGTGCTCGTCCACCGCGAAAAGTTGCGCATCTACTGCTACAAAACGAGCGCACTGGCCTTGCCAAGTCCCTCTCAGTGTAGATATTTATCAGTACTATCAAGAACCAATATTGCGATTTTTTATTTTTCATAAAAATTTGTTCAAAAACACAAGAAACGCTCGCATTTTCACAATTTTGGTCAGATGTGGCTGGTTAACGAACTCGTCCTTTATTTTTGAGCCCTCAAGAGGTGTGCCAAATTCCAATCCCATCCGATAACTCTATCGAGAGTTACCGTGTCCACAGACGCCGGACAGGCAGAGAGACACTTTCGTAAAAACCGTTTTTGCTGACTCAGGAGAAAAAAAAAACTCAAATCCCGAAAGTGATTTTTCACATAAACCCTATACCTTCTCATATGATGAGAATGTAAAACTAGGCAACACTGTATAATTTGTAAGATGATGCAACAGAGACTAATATTGACGTACTCTTATTTAATCAAGTGGCTTTATGAATATTTCTGTTACAGAACGTATTTAAAAGATACCTTTCTTCATGACAGTCATCTTTATCAAAAAAATCTTAAAAAATGAAAATTGTTGTTGCGATCCTATTCTTCACCATTATCATTGCTGTACATGCCATAGGTAAATATTTTATTGCTTTTGTTGTGGTTATAGTCAGGAGTTCTGTGACTGATTTGATGCAGTTCTCCATTTGTTTTCTCCTGAGTAGGTCTTTCCATATGCTGTAAATGACGTATACATTAGAGATGATCTATCATTCAAGATACAATTTATTTTAACGTTCAAAATTTTGATATTTTACAATTTCTAAACAATAATTCAATAAAAAATCTACCCTGTTTATCTTATTTTGAAACCATTTAACATTAAAATATAATTTATTTTTATGATTCACTCTAACGAAAAGTCTCTTAGTGTACACTGTAAAAGCAAAGTGTAGAGTGTTCGCTGAACTACTTTTTAATTAAGGAAAAAGCATGTCATAGTTAAAATTTCTCGCAGTGAAATACTGAACTTTTGAATTTTTAGTATTTGGACTGGGAAAAATTTCTAATCCGCTCAAAACAGAGTAGCAGAAGTATATTTTAAATATAAACGAAAGTAGTTGGGTCAACCATCAGTTTCTTAAGGTGGTTTTATCACAAATAAATATCCACGCTACAGAGCTAGTCTTTTTAGTAAAACTTTGCTAAGTATCTCTGAATGCACCTGTAAAATTTGGAAGTGGATGACCATTTGGTGCTTGAGATATCTTTAATCAAAGTATCGTGTTTGCGTCCCGATTTAGTACAGCGTTAATGGCGACACCGTATAAACGAAAACTTCAACTTACCACTGCGTTCGCTAAACCCATGCTACATATTCAGAAAACTAATAGAAACAACTTCGAGTTCTACAGAATATCTCTGGTTTTTTTGGAAATTTTTTGCCTCACGATAACTCACTAATATCCCTAGCGGACCCAGTTGAGAGAACGGTCATAGAATACTCTGACCGTTCTCTGACCTCGCATTATTATGGCTAAGAACGGTAAAAAAACATTTAAAACATTGCAATTATGATTCCGTGGCAAAATTTGGAATAGAAGGCGTAGGAATAAATACATTAATTTTATTATTCAGCGATAAAAACTAGGAAAACATCATGTACCTGTCATTGAAGGCAGTGCAGTGGTTCACCATTTGCGGAACGTCTCCACCAATAGTAAACCTTCACGGTGGAGACTTTACACCACTTGTGAACCACTGCACTGCCTCCAATGACAGGTATACGATGTTTTTCTAGTTTTTATCTCTGAATAATAAAATTATTGTATTTATTTCTACGCCTTCCATTCCAAATTTTGCCACGGAATCATAATTGCAATGTTTGAATGTTTTTTTTACCGTTCTTAGCCATAATAATGCGAGGTCAGAGAACGGTCAGAGTATTCTATGACCGTTCTCTCAACCGGGTCCGCTAGGGATTCTATGGAAAATTTACGACTCTATTGATTTCTATGATCAGCCATGATCGATTGAGGAAGCAGCGTGGATGTATATCCTATATACCTATATCCATAGGTTATATTTACGTCATATTTTTTAAATGATTAGTAATTCTTTTCAAAATTTCTAGATCTTTAGTTATTCTAGGCTTTTCATTTATAATTTCGGAAAGAAATCGTATAAAATCTTGTTCTCCTATTTTGGTATACATATCTTTCATCTCACCATAATTCAAATTTAAAGCTATTTTTTTCAACATGCAATTGGATATTATATTTTTCAAGGGTATGAAACTTTTTATTGTAGAACTAATATTTATTGTATTCGTAACTTTTTCTACTAATTTAGATAAATCAATTTTTTTTGCAACCAGCGATGAAAAAGAAATCAAATTGTTATTAAGATATTTTTGTAAAATATCGACATTACATGCAACTTCTTACATATTTATCTTAGAACAATTAATTTCTGCTGTATTCAATGAACTTACTGTTATTAGTAATACTATTCAACTTCGAACACTAGATTCTTTTCATGCGTCAAACTTTCTGATTTTTCCATTGTATTTTTTAATTTTTCCCTTTCATGTTTCAATTCTAGCCTACGTCTCTTGTATTCAAAAGTGTTAGCTTTGACTGTTTTTTTAAAACGAATTTCATCTTGCTTCTTACAAGATTGCTTCAAAGTATCTGTAATTGGAAGACATATTCTTTCTTTAACTTTTAGTAGATAACTTGTACCTTCATTCTTATTTAAAACAGCACTGGCCACACGAATATCGCCAGATATTGATGTGCTGTAGTTTTTATTCTTTGAAAATATAATTGTTATTATCTGATTTAGCGACTCATTAGCTTGACTTGACGCTGGAACACTGAACTTATGAGAATTGGTAGCAAAGTTTTCAAACAATTGACGTAATTCGTCATATATGATCTGTGATTTTATCTTGAACTTCGGTTGATACATTGCACTACCTATTCCGGATACTTTTTGCACCAGTTGCCACAGTTTTCATGCATATCATACAAGTGGCCGGGTATTGCTTTCAAGGTTCTTGCTAAATCTTGACTATGCACTGAAAAAACAGTATAGCTAAGAGAACTATATTTTGGTCTTCAGAACCAGAAAATATTGCTATCAGACCAATGCTACGCCATGGTCCTCAGAACTATACGAGTATAGGTGAGACAGCTATACAAGTTCGATGATATGACAATACCATGTATAGCGATCGTAAACAAAATATTATGCCATCTTTATCGCTCTTGTGAATTTTCGCGTGTGATAATACAATACGCGATACGCAAAAATGATCTTTCAAAGAAAGAAAAAATGCTCCAAACAAATCGACAAACGCTTCGAAAAAACGCCTCAAAAAAATGACACTTCTTTCTCATTTCGAGGTTAGAGTCGCGTGCATGCGAAGCAATGTATAGGTCGCGTGGCAAACCAGTATAGTTGTCTCACCTATACCGCATGGGTCGAGACACTATATACCGGTATAGGTCGAACAGCTATACTGTTTTTTCCGTGTGTCCTTTTTTTGTGAGACAGCATAGCTAAAGCAGAGTTTTATATGACTGATAAATCCTTTTTTTTCTAATTCAGAATATTTTGTTTGAAGTTGATACAACTTCTTTCCAAAATTTACTTTGAGATGTTTTGGCAGGTAGATTATAAACTTTGTTTTTAGGTTCCTTCTTTTTTACAGCAGCCATTAATGAACTATCTTCGTCTCCTATTATTACCATAGCATTCAAATTAGCTTCTTTCAAAATTGAACTATCTACAATCATATCTGATCCGGCATCAGCTTCCATACTCTTGGCGCTACCTTGAACATTTTTACGACAATCATGTTTCTTCAAAGGTATACCTAGTAAGCAAAAATAACATTTGCAGTTCCTAGTTCTGTAATCCAATACTTTTTTACTGAAGAAACCTATGATAGCACCGTATCCATTAAGGCTATCATAACTTCTGCCGTTGCCTCGCTTTGACCATTCCATTTCATAAGATATTAGAATGTTAACAATATTTCCTATACTTTTATCAAATTAACTAGTGTTATTTTCACGAGCTGCTTAAGCATTTGTAATTTCTAATTCCATCGTTCCAATATTCCGAACATGCGTTGGAAAGTTACTGTCATTGTGCGTCCTTTTAAGTATATGTCCTTCATTTGAAGCGTAAACAACAATAATTTTTTTTCACTCAAATATGTCGAACTTTGTGCCTGAAAAAGTGTTTTTGTGGGGAGCTCTTCTTCATTACTTTAATATGAAAAAAACTGCTGCCGAAAGTCATCGTATGTTGGTGGAAGTTTATGGTGAACATGCTTTAGCTGAGCGAACGTACCAAAAGTGGTTTGCACGATTTAAAAGTGGTGATTTTGGCTTGGACGACGAAGAACGTCCTGGGCAGCCAGAAAACTTTCAAGATGAAGAACTGGAAGCATTACTCGATGGAAATTGTTGCCAAACACAAGAAGAGCTCGCAGAATCTTTGGGAGTCACTCAAGCAGCCATTTCAAAACGTTTAAAAGCAGCCGGATACATTCAAAAGCAAGGAAATTGGGTTCCACATGAACTCAAGCCGAGAGACGTTGAAAGGCGGTTTTGCATGCCCGAAATGCTGCTGGAACGCCACACAAAGAAGTCATTTGTGCATCGGATTGTTACTGATAATGAAAAATGGATCCATTAGTACAACTCCAAGTGCAAAAAATCATATGTGAAACGCGCCCAACCAGCCAAATCAATGACAAAGCCGAATATCCATGGCGCGAAGGTAATGCTCTGTATTTGGTGGGATAAGAAGGGTATGCTGTATTATGAGCTGCTAAAACCGGGTGAAACCGTCAATGGAGAACGCTACAGGACACAATTAATCCGTTTGAAGAGAGCAATAGCCGAAAAACGCCCGGAATAAGTGACCAGACACGAGGCAATAATTCTCCATCATGATAACGCTCGGCCCCATGTTGCTATTCCGGTTAAGAACTATTTGGAAAACAGTGGATGGGAAGTTTTACCCCACCTGCCTTATAGCCCAGATCTTGCCTCTTCTGACTACCATTTGTTCCGGTCGATGCAGAACGCTCTTACTGGAATACGGTTCACATCAGAACAGGGTATCAAAAATTGGCTTGATTCATTCTTGGCCGCCAAGCCAGCGCAGTTATTTTAGGATGGAATCCACAAATTGCCAGAAACATGGGAAAAAGTCATAGCTTCAGATGGGCAATACTTTGATTAATACTATTGTACATGTTTTTCTTAAAGAAACGTTCAAATTTTGAAAAAAACCACACGAATTAAGTTATACCAGGGGTGTTAGTTGAAGTTTGCCGGTTTTTTCAATGAAAAAAACACTTAATTCTCAAGGGAATCTCAAAAATTTTGTATTCAAAGTATTGACCATTGGATTCTACACATTTTGCCCATCTTTCAGGCAAATCATGGATATCATTTCAAAAAAACTTTTTCTCTTTCAAGGCAAACCATTCGACGAGCCATTATTCGACTTCTATAAAATTGGCGAAGCGCTGCTCTGCGAGTGAGTCTCCCATCGATGCGAAAAGGTGATAGCCGGACGGGGCGAGAACTGGAGAGTACAGCGGGTGCGATAATATTTCCTAATTCAATGCTTTTAATGTGTTCTTCACCACTTTAGCGGTATGAGACGGTGCGTTGTCATGTTGTAGGATAACTTTGCCATGTCTTCGGGCCCATTCCGGCCGTTTTTCGATTAACACATGATTCAAATTGATAATTTGTTGTCGGTAGCGATCCGTATTCACCGTCTCATCAGGTTTTAATAACTCGAAGTACACCACACCACACTGGTCCCACCTAACACAGAGCATTGTCTTACGGCCAAAGCGATTTGGCCTTGGATTCGATGGGCCGACCTCACCAGGTGAAAGCCATGATTTTTCCGCTTCGGGTTCTTGAAATAAATCCATTTTTCATCCCCCGTGACAATTCGATGCAGAAAAGATTTCCTTTCGAACCGTTGAAGCAGCATTTCACAAATGGTTTCTCGATTTTCCATTTGTCTATCGTTCAGTTGGTGTGGCACCCATTTTCCATACTTTTGGATTTTTCCCATGGCTTTTAAACGTTGGCAAATTGCTCCTCGGGTCACATTTAGTGTTTGTGCCAATTTTTGTTGCGATTGGGTTGGGTCTTCATCCAATAACGCCTGTAATTCCTCGTCTTCGAACTTTTCCGCTGCACCAGGATGTTCATTGTCTGTTAAGTCGAAATCTCCACTTTTAAATTGATGAATCCATGTCTCACATGTTCTAATCACTGGAGCCTGTTCACCATAAGTTTCTACCAGCAATCGATGAGCTTCAACTGCTGTTTCCTTTGATGAAATAAGAAAAGCAACGAATGCCGCAAATGTGATTTACTTGGAACGAAACTCGACATATTCACTGAGGTAAACAACTATGATGCTATTATTTTGGCAGAATGTAATGGTGTATTTTTGAAGGTTATTGTCCATAGAAAAATATGACATAGATGCCAAATCATAGAAATGTATACATATCTCTAGCGACATCTATGACTAAAACCGGCAAATTTCAACTAACACCCCTGGTAAATCCAATATATATTTGGGGAAAGGGGATCTATATCAAAGCAGGCTAATATTTTATTCAAGTCTGTTAGACCACAACCAGACTCGACTGTACCTACAAAAATATACTCTATTACATTCAGTTCGGGTAAGTTACAGTTTTATTTTTTGTAAATATTAAAAGTCAAGGTTAATAAAAAGCTTACCTAATACACCACAAGAAGTCATGTTATTGTATTTTATGTGTCTCGGGCGCGTAAACTGGGTTTTACGCTACAGTTGAGAGTAGCGTAATTTTGTGTATTACGATACAGAGGAATGTAATGTAACAATTCAACTGCGCATGCGCCTATAACCATACAGTGTTGGCACTGTACTGACAAAGCCTTGTACATTTGAAATGCGTCTATTACAATACGCTGCTACTACACAAGATCGAGAAAATCAAAATGGCCGAAAGTATTCGCGAAATGTCAAGTGAGATGGGCCATAATCAAGGCAATTTCGACCTTTTCAGATTGGATTCGAGTGTACACATAAAAACTCGTATATGCGCCGAAGTCACATTTTTATGTGCCAATGCACATAATTCGGGTAATTACGAGACTCACTTAAAATGCTCGCAGGACTGATTGCGCCTCGACTACGCCACACCTAAGCCTCGACTATGCCTTGGCTTCGATCTCCTGCGAGCATTGTCGCTCGTTTCGTAATAACCCTCATTATGCGCCTAGGCACATAATATACTATTATATGACTTCGGCGCATATACGAGTTTTTATGCGTACACTCGAATTCAATCTGAAAAAGTCGAAATTGACGTGATTATCGCCCATCTCACTTGACATTTCGCGAATATTTCCGGCCATTTTGATTTTCTCGATCTTGTGTAGTGGCAGTGTATTGCAATAGACGCATTACATTACACTACTCTCAACTGTAGCGTAAAAACGAGTTTACGCGCCAGAGGCACATAAAATTACATTATTCAACGTGTGATATTCTTATGTGTCAACACGAATAACCTGCTTACAGACATCACATTCTATCATAAATACTGAATCAAGACCTTTACGAGTTTTTTTGTATATTTTATCCAAACCCAGTCGCTGATTGCAGTGTGTGTATATTAAATTTTTTGCCAGCGTTTGAATATTCACAATACAATCTCCAGTAGACACAGACGCTTCATCACGATTTTCTTGTAAAGTTTTAGTACGATTTGTTCTACATTTCAGCTTATATTTTTGCAAACAATGTAACAAACTACTAAAAATTTAGGTTAAGGTATACTTCAGACAACAGTCGTACAGTCGCGTAAAGCAAGTAGCAACAGATGAGAAAAAGCGGTGTTGCCACGTCCCGTTTTATGGAAACACATGGCTGAGAATACGGAAGTCGTTTACGGATAATTTTTCACTAAATTATTTATTCTCTTTTTTTGCGAAACAAAATTGTTATAAAAATGATTTTGAAATAATTCTGGGATTTTACAATGTGAAAGGGCTGGATTTAAGTCGAATTTTTGCACCCTCTCGTTCGACTTATGTAGTGGTGATAAAACCACCTTAAGTAACTCTTTGATAATTCTTATTTCCAAGCAGACCTGTTTTGTGAGTGGAAATTTGGCACAAAATACATTGCAATTTCTCATGGCATTAATATATATGAGGCTGAAATTGTATGTATCACCTATAATTTAAGAGTGATAAATTTTTTTTTTTTTTACTTTATAGATTCTGCTACATCTCTAATTGAGAGTAAAATACTTGGAGGACAATATGTCAGTGATTCCATGCAAGAAACGTATTCATACGTTGTTTTCGTTACTGTCAAATATGAAGAGGGAGGGCAAATGTACGCCCATCCGTGCACAGGTTCTTTAATTAGTACACTGCACATTTTAGGTACAGCTCGTTGTACACACTCTGGCATAGAAAAAAAATACATCAACGTAGATGGAATAAGTATTAATGTTGGCAGTAATTACAGAAAAAAAGGCTTAAAATATTACCTTACAGCTTTATATTTACATAAATATTATAAATACAGTGGAAAGTTTGACCCTAATGATATAGCAGTTATGGAAGTAAGTACACTCCTGAAGAAAAATCTTTGCCTACATAGAGCCAAATTTACCCACACAGTAAACTTCCACTTATCTAGACCTTCACTTATCTAGACTTTCACTTATCTAGACCAAATTCTTCTAGTTATCTAGAGTGAAGGGGTCCGCTACACCTGCGGCGACCCACCATTAATACATTTGCGCGAATCCATACGTGTTGAATATTGTTTAAAAAGGTGAATAATTCAGACGGTGAATCTTATTGGTGGGAGCCCTTCCCGACTCTAGATAACTGAATGGTTACGTTTTTAGCGGTTCTAGATAAGTGAAAGTTTACTGTGTTTCAAAGTTTCATATTATAGCAAAAAATTGACTTGCAGATACCAGCTTCGGCGTGCTTGAAAGCTCTTTTCAAGTGATTTCAAATTATATTCATAACATAAGCATTCGGATGTCTGTTTGTATTTGTCGGTCAAAAATGAAAAATAAAAATCATCAAAATGTTTGCCCGTTGATGATCTGGCGTATCACCATTGGAAAAGAATCACACAAAAATTCTGGAGAAATTTCTGAGTATTCTACTGAAAATAGCAAAGGTTTTTTTCCTTATAAGTTTTTCTGTATCTTTCGTATTTCCAGAAATAATAGATCGTCAAAATAAAGGCCATTTTTAAACATGTTCATAATTGCAATAAATTTGAATCACATCATTTTTTATATGAGTGGTTTCGAAAGAGCTTAAAACTACAAAATGCGTTTTTTGACATTTTTGTGCGATATTTTTCCACGGTGATGCACCATGTCATAAATGGGCCAAAATTTTGATAATTTGTATTATTCATTTTTGACCGACAAGAAGAAACAGACATCCGAATGCATATGTTATAACCATCATTTGAAAGCCCTTGAAAAGAGTTTTCAAACGTGCCTAAGCGGGTCTCCGTAGGTCAATTTTTTGCTGAAAAAAGAAACTATTAATTATTGGTAAATTTGGCTCTGGGTGGGCAAAGATTTTTGTCCGGGAGTGTAAAAAAATAATACTGGAATATCCGATCTTTCAGAACTACCTACCCATTTGAATTAAAAACCTTCATTATTCTTTCTAGCTTAGGAGACCCGTTAGTTTCACAAACAAAGTGTCTAAAATTGATATATTGGAGACGGAACCTGTGTTCGACGCAGAAGCAGATGCGTTGGGATGGGGCGGAGAGAGCATAGTCATATACGAAGATTTGGTCGAATCAGAAAAGCCCTTAAAAATCGTGAAACTTAAGACTATTACCGTAACTGAATGCAAACGTGTATTGAGACGTTTTAAAAATGAGATATCGACAAAGCATATTTGTGTAAAGGAAATAAAAAAAGGTGAAAACATCTATCAAGTGAGTAAAAAAAGCTTGTTCAGATTAGAGGAATTTTGGGACTTGAAATCGTTGATTAAAAATACATTTATTTCAGGGTGACATTGGTGGGCCTCTGATTCAAGGAGGTAAACTTATAGGTGTGGCTGCCAGTGGTTTTTTTCTGAATTCGCTGAATACTAGCGTATTTGTAGGTGTATTCCACCACTTACAATTTATTAACGATGCTATGAATTATGAAACTACAGACGAGAGTTCAAGTTCATCTAGCTATAAGGAGAGAAAACCCGTTGGTTTGACAAAATTGAAAAACCTAATGTGTGGAAATAGTCACAAAGAGAACGAAGTGGTTCAATATATTGCTAAAGGTGTAAAAAGTAAAAATGCATGAAAAGTAGCACCTTTACAATAAACAATTTCTGTTTCAAGTAAATTCTACACCAAGTGTTGCCATTTAGAGTACAATTTAATTTGAAACGTAAAATTCTTCCGCAATTCAATTATAATAATAAATAACGAATAGCGACAGTACCGATATCTTTAAGTTACTCATTGCAATTTTAATTTTGTTAGTTTTAAAACTTGACACTTTTCCTGCTGGTTTCGTTGCGTGCGACGCAGAAACAGAGGCATTAGGGTGAAGCAAAGGGAACGAGATCGAAGACAAAGATTTATTCAAGTCAAAATTGCCCTTGAAAATCGTGAAACTTAAGACTATAAATCAAACTAATTCCAAAAGTGTATTGGAAAATTGTAAAAATGATATAACGAAAATTTATTAAGGGTGGTATGAATTATAAAACTACACAGAGAAAAATAGCACCTGGCCATAGTGACTAGGAAAATTGTAGTTGGAAAAAGGAAGTAACTGGAACGAGGGAGACATGTTGTTGCCATGGTATCCATATTCTGAATACCTGGTCGTGGCGACTAGTTAACGTCGTTGAAATTGTCCTTAATCTTAAGCCTCGCTATGAGAACTTGAAACGTTGGGTTCTCATAGCTAGAATAACGTAGTCGCTATAAGCAGTAAACTCCACACTCGTTGAATCCGTTGTGTTTTGTTTCGAGTAATGCATATTAGTTTTCATAGTAACTCTTTTGAGAATTTGATTTGATGTATTTGTGTAGAGTGTCGAAATTGGTTTGATAAATTCCGATCTGGGAATTTTTCACTCAAAGATTAGCAACAGGTCTGCCAGATAAAGTTGATGATGACCAAGTCAAAACCATAATCGAATCGAATCGTCATGTAACTGTGCGAGAGATTGAAAAAATCTTAAAAATACTAAAATCGACAATCGACCGTCTTATAGGTATAACGTCTTGGACTCGTTAAAAAACTTATATTTGTCTTCAACATGAATTGAAAGAATTCTATTTAACAAAACACATCAACGCTTGCGATTTGCATCTTAAACGCAATGAATTCGATCCTTTTTTCAAATGAATGATCACTGGTGATGAAAAATGGATTGTTTACAATAACGTCGTTCGAAAATGATCATGGTCCAAGCGTGATGAACCACCACAAACAACATCGAAAGCTGAATTGCATCAACAAAAGATTATGCTGTCTGTTTGGTGCGATTGGAAAGGTGATGATATTTTTTGAGCTGCTTCCAAGGAATCAAACGATTAATTCGGATGTCTACTGTCATCAGCTGAACAGATTGAACGCAGCGGTCAAAGAAAAATGGCCAGAATTGGTCAATCGTAAAGGTGTAATTTTTCACCATGAGTGATATAGACCTGAACTTGCACTATCAGATAACTATTAATTTCTATCTTAGCAGAACTGCTTGAATGGTAAAACTTTCAATGATGATGAAGCTGTGAAATCGCACATGGTTTAGTTTTTTGCCGATAAAGACCAGAAGTTCTATAAGCGTGGAATCATGAAGTTACCATAAAGATGGCAAGAGGTCATTCAATAAAGTGGAAAATATATCATTGATCAAAGTTCATTCCTTGTATTTAAAAAAATGTGTTTAATATGTATGAAAAAATCGGCAATTATTTCTGGAACAACCCAATACATATATTACGTCACTATGCCCAGGATTTATCCTCTGTGTACAGACGGGAGTTCAAGTTCATCTAGCTGTACAGGCAGAAAACAAGTCGGTTTGACAGAATTCGAAAAACTAATTTATGAAAATACCGAGAGAGATGATGGAGTGGTTGAATATTGTAAAAGTTGGTTTTAGTTTTTCAAAACCGCATGGAAAGTAGTACCATTGCATTGAATAATATCTGTTTCAAAAAAAAATTTCACACCCAGTGTTGCCATTTAGAGTACGTTTTAATTCGAAATGTTTAATTTTTTAAAGGATTAGGTTGAATTAAAATTTATAAAAAATCGATTTGCAGAAAATAACTTTTGAAGAGGCTGCAATACCGCAGAAGGTTCATTATATGGTCTTCAAATCTATGACTTTACGTAAGTTACAAAAAACATCTTTTGTTTACATGCAAACAATACTTTAAACTTTATACACGTTTCCACATACTAAAGTTTCCAAAGTCGATTCCCACGATATCTCTGGAAAGAGTCAATCGCTTTAAAATTTCGATCATTTATTTAAAATTTTAATGATTACTGCGTGAACGAAAGAATTTTTATTCCAATGAATATTTTTTTTCATAGTCGAATAAAGAGCGTTTTTTTCAAATAAACAATACATTTTTACTTAAAACATTCGCCATTTTATGAAAAATAAAAAAATTTCAAAACCGTTTGTCCAAACAGTACCTAGTAAAATTTACTAAATAAACCCGTTGGAATTCTTGATTGGAGATGACCCAGTCTTGAACAGCGGTGAGAACCGCACGACCCTTTTTTTGGCCCTTGACAAAATTGCGTATAACTTAGATGTATATTAATATTTTGCGATAAAAAAGTTATTGTAACTTCTTGAAACATATATTATTTGATCAAGCAAACATTGGTCTCCTAATAATAAACCGGTCTCCAAAAAAATTAGTTAAAATAGACTATTTTTTTGGCCTTTCAATCAGCCCTAACCCTTTAAATCTGAGTATTAAGTACCATACAGTAGTTTAGGTCTTAAGTTTGTTACGTCTAAAAGATAACTTTGGCATGAACTTAGCCGTCTTATGTATATTGGCTTGAGTCTATCCTTTTCTAATATTGTAGTTCCTGCTATGCCTCAGGTAAGCGTTAGAACAGCCATGGCCTGAGAGCGCTTGCGCCAAATAAAAGCCGACTTCTCCGTGTCTGTGTCTTCCATCCTTGCGGATGACCTCCTTCGCGCGAGCGATTTCCTCCTGATCGGTACAGGTAATCTCCTTGCGGAGTTGACAGATCTCCTGCCTTTCCTGCTTTTCTTTATGCCTCGCCTCAAAGCTACTTTTGCCCGTTTCCATGTCTCGTGCAGCAGGGCTCCCCTTTGAGTAGGTGAATTTCCGCCGCGCTGCGAGGCATACACGACGTAGGGCAGCCAACTGTTCGTTCTACCAGTACATCGAACCCCTAGCTTGCCTGCGCTTACGGCGAGGCATTGAGCAGTCGCAAGCTACGACTACCTCCTGCCTCGCGGAGTGCATAGTGGCTTCTAACTACCCAGCAGCGCAGACCCAACAAGCTTATCAATGAGCCTGGCTTCTTCGAGGTGTTCTCGAAGTTTTTCCCTGCTAAGTCGCCTTATGTTTCAGGAAAGGCTTCTTCCTTTGCCGTCCCTAACCTTATCTGTTGCTTGACGCCGTTGTTTCAGGCTAAATTCGATGCACCGGTGGTCACTCAAGGTTGTCTCGTCGAGAACCGACCAGTCGCCTGTCCTTGAGGCGAGGTGTGACGCGGCAATCGTGACGTCAATTAATGACCCCCCCCCCACCCCGCTGCTCGTTTGAACATGAAGTCCTTTCTCTGCTTTAAGACGATCAAGTTATTCCTAGTGACTATCTCACCAACCAAAATTGGTTGGCGGAAGTAGCAGCTGTACACACGCACACCCGCCACCTCTACCCAAACGACCTCCGCGTCGGACTCCAGAAAATCCCTGACGCTCAAATCAGGGCTACAAGCAAGGATGCTGGCCCTCCTTGATGCATCCTGATACTAAGCAGAATTTTGAGACCATTTGTACTGCTCACTGATGAGCGGAAAGTCGCCGCCCCCCTCTCCCTGACAGTTTGTATCAGAAGGCGAAAGGATACCCACATCCTTTCCTCTACCGAGGTTGAGTTGCAGAAAATTCAATTCTTGCCTCTCAACCTCTGAAGCTCTTCCCTTAAGACCGGGGCAGGAACCGCCACCAGAGACATAAGCGATTTCTTTGTCGCTCCTATCTAAGCACGTCAGGCACCTTGGCGGCGCCTTGCAGCTCCTGGCCAAAAGTCCCGTGGTGCCGCATCCCTAACAGGCGTTCTTCCTGTCGGGGTTGCCACAGCCCTGGGACCCATGGCCATAACCAAGGCACCTGAAGCATCGGGCGACTTTCGCATGCTCGCGGATGCGGCACGCAACTCAACCGATTCTGAGCTTGCCTAGTTGTGAGCAGATGCGCGGCGTCTGCCTCAGCTAGCTGGATCATTGCGGTCTTCACCCCACCAAAGCGGCTAAAGAGCCCGCAGGACTCGTCGAGTGCCGATCTGACCCCCTTTTTGAGGACCTCCTTCCTGGTCCTCCGGATAGACAGGACCTCAAGTCCTGCCTTCCGTACATGATTAAAATAGTAATTCCAACATGGAAAAAAATGTTAAATTTATCATTCTATCTATTTTATTTTTGTTAATGTCGATGGGAACTTTCTTAGGTTAGAATTTTTTAGGAGAAAAACTTTTTAAATTATTGTTTTTCAAAATGTAACAAAGGATGATAATTGTTGAGAGGTTTTTCATCAAAAACTGCACAACAGTATGTAAACAAGTCATGTTGGAATTACTATTTTAATCATGTACGGAAGGCAGGACTTGAGGTCCTGTCTATCCGGAGGACCAGGAAGGAAGAAGTCCTTCTGGTCGTCAAAAGGGGGGGAGACGTTTCGGCCTTCCGAAAGGAGCTCGACCTGGCGGTCGGGGAAAGGGCACAAATTTCAGCCCTGGTCTCGACGAGGTCCCTCGAAATTAGGGACCTCGACGAGACCGTTGAAAAAGAAGAGGTTGTGTCTGCCTGTGCTTGGCATTGGGCAGACCGGCTTTTGAGGGGTCCTGCAGGCTCTTCACCCGCTTTGGTGGGGTGAAGACTGCAGTCATCCGGCTAGCTGAGGCAGACGCCGCGCGTCAGCTTCAGCTAGGCAAGTTGAGGATTGGGTGGGTAGAGTGCCGCATTCGCGAGCACCTGGAAGTCGCCCGCTGCTTCAGGTGCCTTGGGTACGGCCACGGGTCCCGGGGCTGCAGCAACCCCGACAGGCAAAACGCCTGTTGGAGATGCGGCGCCACGGGACGCAGCCAGGACCTGTAAGGCGCCACCAAGGTGCCTGTTATGCGTAGACAGGGGCGACAAAGATGTCGCCCATGTTTCGGGGAGCGGCTCCTGCCCGGTCTTCCGGGAAGAGCTTCGGAGGTTGAGAGGCAGGAATTGAAGTTCCTGCAGCTCCAACCTCGGAAGGGGAAGGATGCCCAGGACCTCCTGATGCAGACTGCCAGGGAGAGGGGGGCTGATGTGCTGCTCATTAGTGAGCAGTACAAGTGGTCCGATAACTCTGCTTGGTATCAGGATGCATCAAGGAGGGCCGGCATCCTTGTTTGTAACCCTGATTTGGGTGTCGGGGACTTCCTGGAGACCGACGCAGGGTTCGTCTGGGTGGAGGTGGCGGATGTGCGTGTGTACAGCTGCTACTTCTCCCCCGGCGATCCATTCGATGTCTTTGAGACCCAGATCCTCCTCCTTGAGGAAAGCCTCCGTGAGGCCATCGGGCGATCCCTCATAGGGGGTGACTTCAACAGTAAGTCGCCCGTGTGGGGTGAAGCCCGCCTGGTTGGCGAGATGGTCGCTAGGAACGAACTGATCGTCTTGAATCAGGGCGGGTAATTTCCGTTCAGACGCGGCGGGGGGGGTTCAATAATTGATCTCACAATGGCCCCACCTCGCCTCGCTTCAAGGATAAGCGACTGGTCGGTCCTCGAGTTAATAACCTTGATTGACCACCGATGCATCGAATTCACACTAGAACAACGGTGTCAGGCGGTAGATAAGGGTAGGGGCGTCGAAGGAAGGAGCCCCTCCTGGAACACGAGACGACTCAGCAGGGAAAGACTTCGCGAACACCTCGAAGAAACCAGGCTCATCGATGAGCTTGGTTGGTTCTGCCCTGCTGGGTCGTTTGAAGCTGCTGTGCGCTCGGTGAGGCAGAAGGTGGTGGCGGCTTGCGACTACTCGATGCCTCGCCGTGAGCACAGGCAAGCCAAGGGTTCGATGTACTGGTGGAACCACCAGTTGGCAGCCCTACGTCGAGAATGCCTCGCAGCGCGGCGAAAATTCACCCGTTCAAAGGGGGATGCTACGCTGTACGAGGCATGGAAAGGGGCAAAAACAGCTTTGAGGCGAGGCATAAAGAAAAGCCGACTTCAATGCTGGAAAGACTTGATCGGTGAGGTCGAGAAGAACCCATGGGGTCTCGCCTTCAAAATAGTCACCAAGAGATTGGTGGCTAGAAGAAAGACCCCGGGCCTGGATAATCCCGATCGAGTCCAGTACATTGTGCGTAGCTTGTTTCCACACGTGGAGCCGTTCCAAAGACAGGACCGAAGTTCCTGCGTGCTCCGGCGCGAAGAACTCTTCACTCTCGAAGAACTAAAGAGAGCGGGTGGAAGGCTTAAGGCAAATACAGCGCCGGGTATCGACGGGGTGCCGAACGAGATCCTCAAAGAGGTGATCGGGGCGTACCCAGAGATCCTCCTAGAAGCCTTTAACTCCTGTCTTCGGGAGGGCAGGTTCTTCGCAGATTGGAAGAAGCAGAGGTTGGACCTGCTGAGGAAGAGCAACAAACCTCTAGGGGTTGCCTCGTCGTATAGACCAATATGCTTATTGGATACGATGGGGAAGCTTCTGGAGGAGTTGATTCTACAACGGCTTCAGGCTCTCTTGGTCGGGGAGAACGGGCTCTCGGAAAACCAGTTCGGATTCAGGAAAGGCAGGTCCACTGTGGACGCCATCCAAGCTGTGGTTAACATCGCCACAAATGCAAGAAAAGGAACTGGTAAGCGTAAGGGATTCTGTGCGTTGATTAGCATTGACATACGCAATGCGTTCAATACCGCGAGATGGAACATCTGCATCGAGGCGATGGTGCGGAAAAAGGTTCCAGACTACCTGTTGCGAATGATAGATGACTATCTGAGCGACAGGTGGGTGATATATGAGGGCGACAAATGGTCTCTCAAGGAGGAGATGACATGTGGCGCCCCTCAAGGGTCGCGGGTGGGTCCACTCGTTTGGAACGTCATGTACGACGATTTCCTGCGCATAGACCTGCCTGCTGGAACGAGCATCGTCGGCTTCGCGGATGACGCACTTGTCGTGTGCGCCGCTGACGACGTCGGAATCCTAGAGCTGAGGATCAATGAAAGTCTGTGGCGAGCGAAGCGCTGGTTGGATGGCAGAGGTCTTAAAATGGCCCCTGAGAAAACCGAGGCTTTGCTCGTTACGGACAGGAGATCCTTCCAATACCCGAGGATCGTTCTCGGAGAGCATGAAGTCGAGTGGAAAACAAGCATTAAGTACCTGGGGATGCAGCTGGATCGTAGGCTTAGCTTTGGCGAACACCTAAAGATCGCAGCCGCCAAAGCCATCGAATGTGGAGCAAACTTCGTCTGCGCAAAATTGGGTGTGGCTAGGGAGGTCCTCGGTCAGGCGGTGGGTTCCGAACTTACTCCTGACACGATGGTCCCCCTCATGCTCCAGTCTGAACGGTTCTGGACGCTCTTCGTGTCATTCGTCACACTTGTGATGAAGACGAGAGAACTTGATAGGCTTCGAGAGCGAAACAACGGGGAGGGCCAGTAGAAATCGCATCGGGGCCGGCACCCGCGGTCCTGCGTCTCGGGTAGACTTGACTGTCCGCGTCGTTCGGGGGAGGAATCTGTTTGTTTCTCCCCTGGGTGGCGCGGCTAGTCGGTTATCCTAGTGGGCGTGTGGCCGCGGGTGGAAATTCCGAGCGAACGGATGACGGAAGAGTCGTACGCGACTTTAATGGAACCAACCACCCGTGAAGTTTAAAGCCGAAAGGCGGTTCCGCGGGTGGTGTATTGGTTCGAGAGAGGGGGTTTTTTGGTTTTAACAGGTATGCCTAGACCCGTCCTAGGAGAGTCCTGTACAACGTCTATAAAAGATTTTGCCATTTTTCCTCCTCACCAAAAAAAAAAAAAAAAAAAAAAAAAAAAAAATACAACTTTTCTCCGTTATGTCGAAAAAATATATATTTTTGTAATAACTAAAATGGACAAATAGTAAAAGCAATTAACGCAATTAGTAAGTTTTACAAAAACGTATTGGTAACATCTATTATAAGCTCGATACAATGTGGGAAAGCATGAAAATAGTCGCGGCTACAAAACGGACCGACTAATCGGATTTTGGAAGTTTTACTAAAAATTTTAATCATTGCTACTCAGTTAATATTGCTGTAAGAACTAAGGTGCTCAGATGATACAGAGTAAAAAACATACTTGTGACCCTTTTTTACAAAAAAAAATAGGTAACCACGACTAATACTTTCTCCAAGTGTGTGGCATCGTAAATCTTTAAAGTCGATTTCCCAAAACTTGTGTTTTTCAAGATGGGGTAACCAGTTTCAGCAAGAAGGACTGTACATATCCAGTTAAACTTTTTTTCTTCTTTTCAGCTAACATGTCGCCAAAAGTTGACACGAGCTTTTTGCAAAATTTTATTTAGTTAAGTATTTCAATAAATAATTGTGGATCTAAATCCATGAAAAAAACATCACTTTTACTTTGTAGGTCCGCCATTTAAAAAAAATAAAAAAATAATTCAAAAAGCTCGTGTCAACTTTTGATAGAAGTAATAACAAACAAAGTTTGTTTGGTTGCTCACTTTTCAGACACTCTCAACTCGCAAAGTTGGTAACCCCATCTTTCTATACACTTTCGATGAAAGCCCGGGCAACCGCGTGTTTTAGCTACGGGGATGGACATAATGAATTATGAAAAACAATGTAAAATGTTGAAGAATAAACCTACCACTGGAAAAACCCCCATTGAAAAATCTTGAGTAGTTTTCTTTTAATCCATTGGTAAAGTAAGGTTAAAAATGAGGCCTAAAAAGTAGACGACCCCCTTAAGGAAAAAAGGATTCATTTCGTTGAATCTATTTACCGACTTAAAGTGCTTGATGAAAATTTTAAACAATTGGACAAAAGAGTGGTGACGTTGACCAACATCTATAATTCGGTTTGTAAACACAAAACACGTTTGAAAGAAAAATGATGTCGTTTTTTATTTCAATAGCCAAGATCTGGAAAGAACGATAAAAGATAAGTATAAGCGAATCAGTAAAGAAGGAGGGAGGTATCGCTGAAAGTGTTTGTGACACTAGCATATTCTGGGCACTCCATTTCGCCAAACCAAACCTCTCCCTCGTCGAGCTCCAGTTCAATATAATACCCTGTAATACCCTAGGGAAACGATTCTCCATGGATCCGTTGCCTCCGTTGGTAAAGAAGGGTTTCTCTATCCCTTCTTCTTTCCAGTGCTTCTCCTAGATTCACCCTCATAAAATAACGCGCGAATACGTTTTGACAATTCTATTACGATTATTTCGTCGCACTGGCAGCTGCTACTCTCATACTGGTGATAAAGTCCTTCACTCGAGAAATGAATCCATTGGGACTGAAGGAACAATTCGCGACGCTCAATAATGTACTCAATTTTTTTCTTAACTCCTTTTTCGACACTACAATTCTCTACACAAGTAATTTTTTGGTTATTGAATTTTATTTATTCAGTAATTCAATTTCTCTTGTGCTGAAGGTAGTTTTCGTGCCAAAAATCAGGTCTAGAACAAAAAGTTTTTCTATGATTTTAAGGTAGTTGATCCACGAAAATTAGACCTTAGGCAAAAATAGATAATTTTTCTTTCAAGAATAGCAATATTATTATTGAAAAGCTATTGTGGAAGAGAAAAGATTAATTTCCATGAAAAAAATTTGAAATACAGAAAAATAATTTTATTAATAAATTTTATTTTTGCCCCAACTTTTTTTCTTATCGTTTCTTACAAAATTTTAAAAAATTATGCGATTTTAATAACTTACAAATCACTTTTTCAAGAAAAAGATTCCCTACAACTTAGCCATTTCCAATTTCGGAAACTGAATAAATTATTATCAAATTCAGCAATTTGTTTATAAAAATTTCGTTTTGAAAAATTTTTTTTCAATGGTTCTAGCCATTAAAAAATTTATTTTTGAAAATCAGAAACGGTGAAGTGGTGAGAAATCTTTTCTCTGAAAAAATGATTCATGATTTATTAGAATCGCATAATTTTTTAAAATTTGGTAAGAGGCGATAAGAAAAAAAGTTGGGTCAAAAATAAAATTTATTGATAAAATTATTTTTCTGTGTTTCAAATTTTTTTCATGTAAAATAATATTTTTCAAAATAGCCCTTCAATAATAATATTGCTATTCTTGAAAGCAAAATTATCTATTTTTGCCTGAGGTCTAATTTTCGCGGATGAAAACTACCTTAAGGCGTCATTCTACTACCTCGGCAAAAAAGCTGATTTTTAAGAATTTTTTCCTCAACAACTACTTTATATAATTAAAGCAAATTTTCAGTGTTTATTTATGCAGTCTCAAAGTTTACAAAAAATTATTTTTTACTTCAATTACGTATACAATAGTATACTTAATTGTAGTTGTTAGCAGTGTAAGATTAATAATGGCCGGAAAGGCCATTTTATCCAGCATTATGAATAAAATGATTGTTTAGTTTAGGCAATGTTTAACAATGAAGAGAGTGTTTTAAAAAGAAGGC
Organism: Diplolepis rosae; assembly: GCA_030998225.1. Lineage (NCBI taxonomy): Eukaryota > Metazoa > Arthropoda > Insecta > Hymenoptera > Diplolepididae > Diplolepis > Diplolepis rosae. Next base: position 667,674 of record JAPYXD010000275.1, read on the forward strand.
ATATCCATGTCGCGCACGATATCCCCAGCCAGCATCATTTCAAACAAATAAATCAAAAATTTCTCTGAAATGGCTCTGAAATGGCAAAGCGGATTTTTTTTATTTTGCAAAATAATAAAATGGCGGCAGTTTAAACAAAAATCGATTTTTTTTTTGTTAATTTAACTATGATAAAATTAAACATTTTCAAAACCGCTTTGTCACTCTATAGATATTTATTTTTAGGATAAACATAGAAAATTTGAATGTAATTGGTGGAAAACTTTTTGAGAAATCGTGCTCACCGAGCGCAAAATCGTTATTTCGAGAAAAACGCGTTTGAAGTTTTCGGTACATTAAAATTGAGAAAAATGTTACTTACACTTAATAAGCGATCCCTGCTCCATATAATACTCCTTCTGCTTGATCAAATGAATCTTCCTGAGCACTTCTTGCCTTTTTTCGCGTTTTTCGTTTTTCAAAAGTGAGATAGTAGAATGACCTCTTAAGACAAAACGATACTATCAGTTTTGTGAAAGGACAAACATTATTTTGAAGAAAAGAATTTAAAATTTTCGGAAAATAATCCTTTTAATAGTTTTTGTTGTAATAGAATTTTTCCTTATTATTGCTTCCTACCAATCTTTTTAAAATGATTAGAATTTCATAAATCATAGCTTTTTTCAGGGAAAATATACTCTACAACCCTACTTTTTTCATTTTTAAGTGTGAAGCTTTCCCTGGCTAGAATCGTTAAAAGAATTTAAAAAAAATAAAACATTTTCTTCATTTCAAATAACTATACTCTCTAAATTTGAATCTGTCAAAATCTACTGATTATCAGCGAAATTTGTCTGACTAAAATAGCTAAAAAGAGGTTACTGTAAATCAGTCAAATTTCACTGATTATTTCAGTGAAAATTGACTGATTTGATAGTGAAAAATATTTTTTTCACTGATGAATCAGTGAAAATAAACTGATTTAACAGTAAAAAATATTTTTTCACAGATGATGAAAAGGCAAATCACTGATTCAATCAGTGACAAATTGACTGATTCAGATGTAGAGAGTATTCGAAGAATTCTTACTTGTTTTCAAAATTTGAAATAGTAGACGTATTGAAAATATTTTCGCGGAAAAATAAGCCATCTTTTATGAAAATCCAATCGTTTTTGAAAAATTGATGAGAATCGATGGTAAAAAAAAATTCTGTTACAAAAAAACATTATTAAGGTCATGGATCAACCAGATCACGTGACAAAATTCCTGTAAAAGTTTATGTGAGATAACTTTTTCATTTCACAAAATATTTTTCTGAAAATTTGGAAAATACAAAAGAAGACGATAAGGAAGTCTGTCAACTTCGTTTAAGGCCATGGATCAATCGGACCACGTGACTAAATTATACATTTATTCTTTCATTTAAGATAACTTTTTTAATTTACAAAGTTTCTTTCTGAAAATCGGGGAAATGTGGGAAAAGTCAATAAATCACATCTGTTAACTACTTTTTAGTAAAAATTTTGAAAAAAAATTCAAAAACTTATAGGCCATTACAATTAATTGTAAGATTTTCACTCAAACGAAGTTGACAGACGTTCTTTATCGTTTTCTATTTTATTTTCCAACTTTCCAGGAAGACATTTTTGAAAATAAAAATGTTGTTTTACACGAACTTTTACAGGAATTTTGTCACGTGATCTGGTTAATCCATGGCCTCAAGTAAAAATATTGCAAAAATTTTTACAGTGAACTGTAATTATCGATAAATTTTTAAATCTTTTTCGAAATGTTTGCTAAATAGAAGTTAAAAGACGTGGTTTATTGTTTTTTGTTACGTTTCCCAAATTTTCAGAAAGATACTTCATAAATATGCTATGATTTATGAAAATCCAATCATTTTTTGTAAAATTGGGAAGAAGCGATAGTAAGGAAAAATTCTATTACGAAAAACATTATTAAAAGTATTATTTACTGTAAAGTTTAAATTTTTTTCATAAAAATAATGTTTTATTTTCCATACACATAAGATACGATTGATAATATAATCTCAAGTTTTTAAATCATAGGAAATTTATTTCCCAGAGGTCTGTTTTTTAGGACGACAATTACCTTAAAAATATTACTTTTCACCAGTATTAAATTTTTTCGATAAAGAATAATTTTTTTTGTTTCATAAGACACGACTAATAATATGATTTCAAGCCTTTAAAGTTCGGGAAGTAAGAGAGAGGAAGTCATACAGTCTTACGTGAATTTAATTATCATATAACCATATTTTAAGTTATAATTATTCTATAATTATTATTATTATTATAGAATACTTAATAAATTATACTGAAATTATGATAATTGTTATTAAAACTGATAATAGTTTCAAAAATATAAATATAAATTAATATAAATATAGTATCTGAATTTAAATTTAACAAAGTAAATTTAAATAAATTAAATTAATTTAATTTAATCAAATTATAATTATAATTATAATGATCAAACTATAATTATAGTTGTTAAAAGACAAAACCTCTATTTAACAGAATAATTATTTTTAGTAGATTCTTTTTTATACAAACTTTTATTCTCATATAGAGAAAGGAACCTCTTATAAGAGACTCAAGGTGCTGTGTAGGGTGCTAGCATTATCATGTAAATCTAAGCATATTCCCAAATGGCATCGATCGGTATAATGTATTTCCCATGACATTACAAATTGATGTTACTGTTATTCTGATTGTGTGAGTAGACTTCTACATTCTGCATGTGCATCATTCCCTATCGATAGAGTCCATATGGAGCTTTTTTCTAGTTGTTTCTCTTTCTTTATTCTTCCTTTTTCATAAAATACCCTAATAGAGTTTCGTGAAGTATTGTCACCTAAGTAAATATATATATAAACTCAGAAAACAGTCTCTTTAAATCAAAGAAACATTTCTTTGATAAACTCTCAAAGAAATATTTGACCAGGACAGTTAAAAGGGACCTATCGTTCGAAAAAATCGGTTTTCACTCTTTTTCCGATTCTGATAGAAAAAAGTACGCTTTTTTAAATTAAATAAACTGTATATATTGAACTGCATTATTTATTTTACAAATGCACGTCAAAGAAGAAGACAGTAACTTGAAAGACGTAAAACAGACATCAGTAGATACAGAGAGTTTAAAAACTTTGTTTTTTCATAATCAAGTCTACTTCTTACGTGTTTTTTAAAATAAATACCAATTTATATGAAATCTAATGATTTTTTGAAAATTCGTCGGCCATGTTACACTGAGAAAACACTGTCCTTGAATTAAAGAAAGTTTTGTAAATTCAAAAAAAATTTCTTTGATCCAAAGAAATAGAGTTGTTTACATCAAAGAAAATGTTTTTGATTCAACAAAACTTTCTTCAATTCAAGGCATTTTTTTTACCGTATATCAAATAAATGTTTCTTTGATTCAAAGAAACTATTTTCTGGGTGTAGATCCGCCATTTTGAATTTTTTTTTTAATTTTTCATCGAATTCGTAATTAGCGATCCCGAAAATACATACAAGAGTAAAAACTTTCAAGCAGATCTGATGAACTTAAAAAATAGTCTGCCATATTGGATCAGCCATTTTGAATTTTTTTAAACTGACTTCAGATTCGTGATTAGCGACCCCGAAAACCTCCGAATAACGAGTTTTAAGCCGTAGCAACTCGCAAGAGTATCAGTATCGACTGGTTAACTTTAACAGCCGTTTTCTCGAAAACTTGTTTTCGGACAATAAGTCCCTTTTAACTCTCCCGGTCACATAAGTTCTTTGAATCAAAAAATTTGATTCGATTCAAAGGAAATTTCTTTAGTTTAAAGAAAACAATTTGTTTACATTTAATTAATTCTTAGAATCAAAACAATCCTCTTCTTGAATAAAAGAGACGTTTCTTTGATCCAAAGAAATTTTTTCCTTGAATCAGAAAAACGTTTCTTTAATTCAAAGAAACTCTTTTGAGAGTGCATGTCACATGAAAAAGTAAAAATACCCAATAATAATTGCACCTAAATATTAAAATAAAAAGAGATGAATCTAGTGCATCGATCATAGTGAAAAAATGTGTAATCAGAAATAGTAGAAGTGAATTTCAACTGATATGAAGGAAGTCTGAGAGTCGATTACTCGCTCAAACTTTCAATTAATCCGGACCAGTGCGAATGTTTCGTCGTCCTTTGAATTCGATTTGGTTGGATCAGCAAACGCTCTAACGCTCGTTCTGTACGATAGTATAGTGAGAATAGTTATATAGTATAGGATCGAAGGTATACATATAACGGGGTAGGTTGAATCGTAGATTGTAGGTGGGGTTACAGGGTTGCCAGGTCGCATAATGAAATATGCGTGACGAGAGGTCCCATGAGTCCTCAACTCACACTACTATTACTCAGTTTAGTTGAGTTCAGTACTGTGCAGTAGATACGGCATGGTTTGGTTCGACGGTCGTTCTGCTCAGGAAGGGTAGCGGCACGTTATATTATTCAATTATGTCATTCCAGTTATACGCACCAGCAAAGCCCAACCCTCTCGCTTTCCCCGTTCGCGAGCGCATCCCTCGACTTCGAAACCCATTATGGAATTATAGCTACCTACTCGATTAATTTGCGCTCCACCAGCGAGAAATTATCATAAGATAATGGCTACCCTTCCTCCAATTTTACTGTTAACGAAATTAATCGTGCTTTTTTGGTAAAATTAGGATTTAAGATTTTCTGCACAAATAATATCAATCTTTAATTCTTAGATAATTAATCACTGCATTAACTTATTATTAATAAAAATATAAGTAAACGCTTAGAATTGTCAAATTTCATGAATTTTTTGAATTCTTTAGAATACTTGAAAAATTTGTACTTTTTATCCAATCTCAAGGCCATGGATCAATCAGACCACGTTACTATGTAATGCATTAAATCGTTCTTGTAAGATAACATTTGTAATTTGGAAAAAAATTTTTTGAAAATTTGAGAAATAAAAAAAGACAATAAAGCAGTCTATTGACTCCTTTTTAGTAAAAGTTTGAAAAAAAATTGGAAAAATTATCGATAATTATGTGAATTAACTGTAAACATTTTAGCAACATTTTTTCTTAAACGAAGTAAACAGATGTTATTTATCGTCTCCTGTTGTATTTCCCACATTTTCAGGAAGATATTTTGTAAAATGAAAAAGTTATTTTACACGAACTTTTACAGGAATTGTGTCACGTCGTTTTTTGGTTAATCCATGGCTTTAATTTCTGAAATTAGTGTTACCTCTGATGATTATAGGCACATGGATTCAAAGAAGAGTTTTATTGAATGGAAGAAACATTTCTTAGGTACGCAATCAAAGGAAAAAAGTTTTCTTGAATCAAATGAATTTTCTTTAATTTGAAAAATATTTTGCTTCAAATCAAAGAAGACTTATTTGAACCAATCAAGTTTTTTAATTCGATAAAGAATGGTATTCTTGATTCGAAGAAAATGATTTTAAACTGATGAAATCCTTTTCTTCAAATTGAAGAAGACTTATTTGATTCAAATAAATTTTTTGGTTAAAAAAAAATGTCTGAACCGAAAAACGTTTTCCTGATTTGAATAGATTTTATTAGTTTTTGGAAATCTTTTTCTTTGAATTTGAAAAGACGTTTTCGATTCTAACAAACGGTTCTCCAAATTGATGTGTGTCTTCTACTTATGCATTTTTTTTTTGCAAAAACTATCTGACTAATTTTGCTCAATGACATGCGGTTTTCAAGAGAAAAAATTAAGCTATCTATTTATTTAATTGAAGTTCTCAAATATAGTACGAAAATACGATTACATTGGTAGCCTGCAGAAAAAAATGTATTGAATGTTTTTTTTTATTTAACTTCATTCAAATTTTCAGAATAAATATTGAAAAGAATTTCGTCCTGCAATCAATTTTAACCCTTGCTTATCACACTTCTCTGGAGTAACACGCTTACCACACATGGGTCCAAAGGACCCAGGCGAGAAAAATTGTTATAAAAAATGAAAAATTACATATATTGACTCGAAATGTTTTTAAAACTTCTTGAATACTTACTTTAGAAGACTTCATAGGCTATATAGCCAAAAATCAAATTCAAATATTTTTAAAAAATGCTAAAGTCAAAAAAGTGGGAAAAATGACTATTGTTACTAAAGAATTCATAAATTTTTTAATTTTTCATATTAAGGGCTAAAAATTTAGGGCAGTCTTCTAATAATGTACCACTACAAGAAAAAAAATAGTAGTTTAGTGGATCTTTAAAAAAGTAAATTTATTTTGGAAAATGAATGACGAAAAAAAGTGGAAAAATGAAATAGGCGTTTTTGTCAAAGTACACTATTGTATTATCTATTACAAGATGATATTTATTGAAAATATTCTCAAATTGCTTGATCCAATATGCCACGTAAATATCTTTCTATCCATCGATTGCTTCGACCACTCACTGTGTATGATTTCCTCTTTTCTGCATACGGTAGAAATTACTTATGAAAAGCCGAATGTCATAAGACATTATAATAAAACAAATCCACTCTATAGGTACCAAAAATCGGATTTTCAAAGGAGGTGCTATGAAAACATTTTTTTGAAACGAGTAAACAGAAAAAATAGAAAATTTATTTTTTATTTCATCGTCGAAAATTTATCATCACTCCATTTAACAATTATCGTTATTGAAATGTTTTATATTGTTATAAAAAAATTATATGTTGTTAAACGTACTTTATACGCTTTATTCTTTAATGTAAAGCCAATATACACTAAAAAAAAAATTCTGTCCAAAAAATCGCTTTCGAACGTACTTACCACACATGGGTCCAAAAGACCCAGGCCTATTTTTGGACAGTTGCCAAAAGTAGACGAATGGCTCTAGCGTCATGCTAAATGACCTGAAGGGTAGTTAAACTCTTCAACTATCGACAAATGTTGCTACAGACCGGTTTCTATTTCATTTAGGTATTTAAAATTGAGGCGCAAAAAGGTCCTGAGTCCTTTGGACCCAGAGTGGTAAGCAAGGGTTAATCAAATTTTTCCAGCAGGGCACTAAAACTCAATTCTTACCCCATAAAAATAAGTTTTGTATATATTAGTGGATAAATCAAGGTCATGAGGGCATGACATAATTGGGTCACGTGATCCAAAAAAGAATTTTAGGTTTCTCTAAAATTTTTCTACAATAATGAATATTTTTGGCCAAACCTTTATAACATAACAAGATACATATTAATGGAGAGCTGCAGGCTTTTAATAGATTTTAAGGTTAAAAAAATGAATCCCTGTTTCACCGGCATTAGAATTTGTTTAATTGTTCACAACAAATTCAAGCCCGCACAGTCAGAAAAAAGATTTGATTGAATCAAAGAAAAGTATTTGTTTGAAAGACTTTCTTTGATTTAAAGGAATGAGTTATTTGGATTGAATAAAATTTATTTGATTCAATCAAAGTATCTTTGAACCAAATGAAAATTTTTTCAAATCAAATCAATTTCTGCTTTAAATTAAACCAATTATATCTTTTACCATATATCAATGCATTAATTTCTTTGTTTCAAAGAAAAATTTATTTCATTCAAACAAATATTTATTTGGCCCAAAGATATTTTGTTTGAATCAAACAAATATTTTGTTTTTATCAAAAAAAGACTTTCAAACAAATTAGTTTCTTTCATCCAGTCAAATCTTTTGTCTCATTGCAAACCTCTGTATTAGCAAAACGACCTGCGATCCTCCGATAATGTAGGCAGTGGCAAAAATTTTCAACTCAACTAAATAATTTGAAATATTAATTATTTAAAACAAATTGTGATGCAAACTAAAATGTTTAGTTTATTTTTACCATTTATTGACTAGATGCACACATTTACCTTTTTAATGATTTTAAACAAATTCTTGGGATGTTAAAATAAGTTAATGGTGTCTGCAATTTCTAACTAGTTTTCGAATCGACTTTTAAAATCTGATTTGGAAAAATGTAAAGGATTTAACGGGGGCATCGCACTAGCGCATCTCATAAATCAGAACAAATATTCCCGCGATGACAAACACAATAAGTCCCAATTTCGGTCATTTATATACGATAGACGCGGGCTAATATGACGGCAGATCCTTTGTGCACACATTAGGGAGGAAAGAACCCCGGACGTGGACGAGTGACGTCATTTATAAGGACATAAATCAAAGCGAAGGACAAGCATTGGAAAGCGTTCCGGATACGGGGCACAGCCGACTCTCCCCAGGGATGTTACGATATCTTCCTTTGACTTCGATTTACGTAAAAGTATATAACTATAATATAATGTGCTTTTGTGTTTGTCAACATACATCGCTTTTATGAGTTTACTTGAGGCGCACACAGGGGATATTTATACTGGTCCAGGAATGGTCGATTCTATGATTTGAAATCCCAATTGATATTCAGAAAGCTTACACAGAAAAAAGTTGCTTTTACTTGAGAAAAGTTTTGTTGAATCAAAGAAATTTTCTTTGATCTATAGAAATAGATTTGTTTACATTGAAGAAAATGTTTTCAAATCGACAAAATTTTTTTTTATCTAAAAATGTGTTTCTTTGATCATTTATCAGAAGAAATTTTTATTTGATTCAAAGAAACTTTTCTCTAGGTGCATTAAACTGATACTTTTCATCAATTAAAAATGCTTCCTGTTTCATTACCGTGAAATCTAATATGTTGGAAATCATGTGTTGAACTACTTTTCATTTGCTGAATCAGAAGAATATCTAGTTAATCCAAACAAAATCTAGTTGGATAAGTCAAAGAATTTGCTTATTATGCTGTTGACCGAATTCTCGGGTAAATGATTAAAACAAAGGACTTGTTTCATGCAATTAAAAATGGTGTTTTGGATACGATTTAATTGAATCAGACAAAAGTTGATTCAACAGAATTTTTATTGATTTGACTAAGTTGCATTTCACTTTCACGGAACCAAAGATGGTTTTTTTTTTAATATGATTTGTTTGAATCAAACAAATATTTCAGTTGATTCAACGAATGTTCATTTGACTCAACCAAATACATTGGTTCGCCTGACAAAATGGTTTTGTAAAAACAAGTAAAATTTTTTGGGTTAGAGGCACACGATCTGAAAGATATTTTGTTAAAAAAAATCAAAATTTAATTGAATCAACTAAAGAATTGGCTCATTATACTGGTTGACCAAATCATCGGGTAATTCAACCAGAGCATTTGTTTCACGCAACCGGTGATGGCTTTTTTGGGTACGATTTGGTTGAATGAAACAAACAATTCAGTTGATTCAACAAATGTTCATTTGACTCAACCAAAAACTTTAGTTTACCTAACAAAATGGTTTGATTAGAACAATTCAATTTTTATCTGTGTGAGGGGCACACGCTTCGAAAAAATTTTGGTCAAACCAAACAAAATTTAGTTGAATTAACCAAAGAATTCGCTTATTATATTGTTGACCGAATTTACGGTCAATTCAATCAAAGAATTTGTTTTTTACAAGCAAAAATGCTTTTCGGATTCGATTTGGTTAAATCAAACAAATATTCCACTTGATTCAACGGATGTTCATTTGACTCAACCAAATACCTTGGTATGCCTAACAAAATGGTTTTGTTAGAAGAAATCAATTTTTTCTGGATAAGAGGCATACGCTTCGAAAAAATATTTGGTTAAACCAAAAAAAATATAGTTGGATTAACCAAAAAATTGCTTATTTACTGCTTTTAAAGATGGTTTCTTTGGATACGATTTGATTGAACAAAACAAATATTTCAATTGATTTAACGAAATAGTAGTTGATTTAACCAATTTTTCTTTATTCAACCAAAGGCCTTGGTTCATCTGTTAAAATGGTATGGTCCGGCCAAGTAAATTTCTTTTCTGAATATATATATATATATATAAATCGTAAGGATGTTTAGTGTGAACTGGGGAATTTTAAATACTTTAATTCTAAATTGTGCTGAAGGGTCTTTTTGCTCAACATGGATGGTGAATAATACGAACATTGCTATAAACAGTGAAAGCGATTAGAGGGAATATAAGGTGATTTGTTCAAATCGTGCAGCATAGATTACAATAAAGGTACTTTACGTTGTCGAGAACTTGTGAACCAAGACAAGGCAATTGGTGTAGGTCTAATTTCTATACTTGTACTTGCTGTCACGCAAGATTCAACCCGCACGTGTACTACTTAAGAGACCTGTTCCGGCATACTTTAAACGTCTCTCAAATAAGAGCAAAAAGGCCATTCAACCAAGTGTAGAATCCTCGTTTACATGATTTAAATTCCCATTAAATAAAAAACATATATTATAATAAATGGTATACCAAGTATTTATTAAGTCATAATAATACTTATAGGGAGAGAATAAAATTTTATTTTCAGTTTTTACATTCTCATCATATATTATGAGAATGTATTAGATTTGTGAAAAATTTCATATTTTTATTTTTTAACAGATGTTCAGGTTTCATGAACTTTTTGAATTTAAAAATGGTTTTTTCAAACACATTACCAGGTCCTAAAGAGAAAGAAGTTCCTTTCAACAAGAATTCAAAAAATCAAAGCCCTCTTGGGAAAATAAAAAATGTTGATATTTATTTTAGATAGTGCTCAAAATGCAAAATTATTTGATGAAAAAAGTTTTAAAAATTTTCATCTACACATTTTTGGATAGCTTGCACATTTTTTGTTATAACTCAAAAAAATATCATGGAATATCAAAAATCTGCTTTTTTAGCCATTAAAATCGAGCTCGACTGCCGTAATGAAAATGTGATTTTCAAAGTCAAAGTAAATTTGGGAAAATTAAATTAAAATCTACAATTCTATGAAATTTATTTCAGATTTTAGCACACAAGCGACAAGAGACTTTTTTGAATTCCATTAGATGCAAAGCGATTGGGAATCAATAAGAGACTTCCATCCGAATGACTCCGAACTGAACTTGGTTCAAATTCATTTGGATTGATTTGCATCAAACGAGATTCAAAACGTTCTTCGTATTGATTCAAAATGTTTCGAAAACAGATTTCGAAAAGGTTCGAATTCACCTATATTGAATTCCTTCCCAAATCTTTTGCCAGGGTTTTTAAGGCATCATCACGAGACTAAAATTTGGATTTAAAACAACAAAAACTCTCAAAGCAGTAAAATCGGTGTTTAAACTGCTCCAATACATTTCATCAAGGACTTCAAATTATTTGTCGTAAGTTTCATATTCCCCAATTACTATTCAAACTAATTTTTATTTTCCAGAATCATTATTTGTTATAATTCTAATATTCCCAAATCACCATTTTACTTAATTCCCACTTTACCAAATTGTCACGTTACAGAAAATCCTCTAACATAAATTACATTGGATCGAAAAATAATTATGGTTAAAATTAATTGAGTCAATTAAAATATATTATTTGAATAATTATAGATTCTGATATTATATATTATATTAACGTGCCTCGAGAAAATTCTTCTCCAAAAATCCTACAAATTCCATTAGAAAAATTGATTGATTATAAATATTATTTTAATATTTTAATAGAAAATATAATAACCTATACGGACAATACAATACAATATTTTGCCGAAAAAATAAGCTATGGTTTATAAAAATCCAATAATTTTTGAAAAATTTGTAGGAAGCGATAGTAAAAATATTTTGTTACAAAAAACATTATTGAAAGTATTATTTTTCGTAGGTTTCAAATTTTTTTCATAAAAATAATGTATTTTCCTTTATATGACACGACTAATAATGTAATTTCAAGTCTTAAAATCATAGAAAACTCTTGTTTTCAAAGAACTGTTTTTTGGAAAGACAACTACCTTAATAATATCGTGACATGTTTCCGTACATGTTCAATGTTTTATTGACCCACAATAATAATTTTGTAATAGTTAATTTGGCATGGGGTCAGTTTTGATACGGATTTATTTTTTTAAGTGATAGAACACATAAAAAATACAAAAGGCAAACGTTTCGGCCACAAATGGGGGCCCTCTTCAGTGCCAATTAGCTTAATAGTAACCTATAAATATTTATTAACTAAGACATGCAACTTAATAATTATTGTATTTTTTGTTTTTTTCTTTTTTTCCTTTGCTTATTGATATTAGAAAAAGATAGAGTAAACATGCGGAAAGACTTATGGGTAAGCGAGTTCCTAGGTGTGAAGGAACCAGACCGTTCCAAAAACTGTTCCAACGAGTAATCCTCTCCCACAGGAACCGTGAAAAATGCGACCGCGGAACGCACTCTCTCAAGGGCACATATATAAACACAATTATTTCACCAAAGAAAGAAACAACACGATGGAGAATATAACGTGGATCCTTGGTAAAGCACGCACAGCAAACCACACACATTCACGAGCACCAGAAGTAAAGGACACTGAAGTTAAAACAATAAGAACGATGTTCTTGTGTTGATGTGGCATGTTTACTCTATCTTTTTCTAATATCAATAAGCAAAGGAAAAGAAGAAAAAAACAAAAAATACAATAATTATTAAGTTGCATGTCTTAGTTAATAAATATTTAAAGGTTACTATTAAGCTAATTGGCACTGAAGAGGGCCTCCATTTGTGGCCGAAACGTTTGCCTTTTGTATTTTTTATGTGTTCTATCACTTAAAAAAATAAATCCGTATCAAAACTGACCCCATGCCAAATTAACTATTACAAAAATACCTTAATAATGTTCCAATTTTAAACAAAAGTAAAAACTCTCCAAAAATAGTTATTCAAAAAAAAGAAAAATCTTTCTGAAAATTTTGGAAACGTAACAAAAGACAATAAATCACGTCTGTTAACTTCTTTTTAGTAAAAATTTTGAAATAAATTCGAAAACTTAACGGCAATTACAGTTAACTGTAAAATTTTTTGCAAAATTTTCACTTAAACGAAGTTAGCAGAGTTTTTTATAGTTTTCTGTTGCATTTTCCAAATATTCATGAAGACATTTTGCAAAATGAAAATGTTATCTTACACGAACTTTTACAGAAATGTTGTCACGTAATCTGATTGATCCATGGCCTTAAGGGGTTAGCCCACAAATAATGACCTTTTTTTATTAATTTTTTCCGACAGCAGATTTTGTTGGATGATTCTAGATTTCACACATATTATAAAAGACGTTCCAAAGTATACAAAAAATTTTTTTTTTTTAATAACATCCGGCGGAGATACGGCGGCTCAAAGAGGGCCATCTTTTTATTTTGGTACCCATGATTTCTTAATTTTGGCTCATCTGAAACAAAAAATCCGAAAATATTCTTAAAGAGTACATGTCTGGGTACACTCAGAAAAAATATTCGATTGAATCAAAAAAAATTATTTGTTTGAAACACTTTCTTTGAATAAAAAATGTTTTGTTTAAACGAAACAAAATTTGTTTGATTCAAACAAAATATTTTTGGACCAAATAAATATTTGTTCGAATCAAATAAATTTCTGCCTTAAACCAAACAAATTATATCTTTGACCATATATCAATGCATTAATTTATTTGTTTTGAAGAAAAATTAATTTGATTCAAACAAATATTTATTTGGTCCAAAGATATTTTGTTTGAATCAAACAAATTTCATTTCATTTAAACAAATCATTTCTTTAAATCAAAGAAAGTCGTTCAAACAAATCATTTTCTTTGATTCAATAAAATCTTTTTTCTGAGTGTATCGCGTGAACCTCAATCATCGAAAAATATTAACAAATAAACAAATGGCGAAAGTTTAAATTTGTTACTGGTTTTTTGCAACATAAATTGTTTAAAAATGTTAAATGTGAATGAAAAATTATGATCGAGCTTAATGCCATAGCTATGCATATCATGAACATCTCTACAAAATTTGAGACAAATCGCCCCAATAGATCGACCGAAAAGAAGATTTCTACCTTATTTCTGTAGGTATATAGTGAGTTAAAATGAAAAAAAAAATGTTTGAAAAATTATTTGTGGGCTAGCCCCTGAGTAAAACTTTTTACAGTGAACTGTAAATATCCATAAATTTTCATATTTTTTTCGAAATATTTGCTTAATAGAAGTTAACAGATGTGCACCCAGAAAAAATTTTTGTCGAATTAAAGAAACATTTCTTTAATATACGATCAAAGAAAAAATTTCTTTGAATTGAAGAAAGTTTTGTAGATTCAAAAAAAATTTCTTTAATGTAAATAAATTTATTTCCTTGGATCAAAGAAATTTTTTATAATTAAAAAAATTCTCTTTGATTCAAAGAAACTGTTTTCTCAGTCTGCTTTATTGTCTTTTGTTACGTTTCCTAAATTTTCAGAAAGATGTTTTGTAAATTGAGCAATTTATCTTACATGAACGAATTAATGTATAATTTAGTCATGTGATACGATTGATCCATGGCCTTAAGTGAATTGTCAGATCGAGCTCGCCGCGTCGCGTTGTCTGTAGTTGCTGGACATGTATCACATGCTGTGCAAACAGAGTCCCGCGCACGACTATTCCCTTTCCACCATAAGCCAGTATGTGGATCTCTCTCTCTCTCTATCTCTCTTTCTTTTTCCTTCCCAGGGGGTCTCTTCTATTCGGATTTGGCACCCTCATCATTTCCATGACACGGGCACGTCACTGTTTATCCAGCTGCCGTATTTAAATATCCCTCTAACGCGCCGTAAAATTATATGCAAAAATCCCCATAAAATATGTAGGCTCTGTTCTTAATGCACCGAGAAATTGTCGCGTTGCCTGCCTCTCTGCCTTCTACGCCTTATGGGGATTATATATTTTATCGGCGCCTCGCGCTCACTTTAATATGCAGTATACGCGCTAAGGGGGTGGATAATTCGAAATTTAACTTATCGACGCTCCGTCACGGGACGCACAGGGAATGAATTAGGCTCAGGCATCCTTTAAAATTGATACAAGTAATAGTGTTTTCAATTTGTTATGGAAGTTGAGAATTATGGGGAGGAAAATTGCCATCGATTAATTAACGTTAATTAGATAAAGCATTAGTTGATTTTTTGAAGGATTAAACAGAGTAATTGTCTCTTATAATTTATAGTCAATTACACATTAATCAGTAATTAATCTCAATAAAATTTTTCTTCAATCTTTATAAAGTAAGGCTTGTCCACACTTTGAGAAAAAAAGATCCCAAGTGGAATCCTCTTGGAGTTTGTTACGCTATAGACATACAACTTTTTTATCTCACCCTCAATAATCTCTTCTATCATCTCGTTGAAACACGTCACACTTGCCAAAAAAAAGTAAGATCAATAAATGTCCTTTGTGAAGAGTAATAATGAGATTGAAAAGACACACGAACCCAGGATATGATTTTTGTAGTTCTCGGAATTATTTTTGCAGACATAAACCGATACTTCGTGCGTTTAATAAACCTTTCTTGGTATTTTTAGACGGTGTAAACAGAACAGGGATTTTTTGCTGTTTTTCCGGCGAGTCGAGAATATCTTCCTTGAAATTGAAAAAAAAAACAATCCTTTTTAACTCCAGGTTCTATGATTTTTACTTTAAGATTTGATTCACTGCTGAATTGTTATGACTGAAGTTAGTGTCGAGAAATAGATTTTATTGAGTCAAGTATCATTTGTGAATCATGCAGTATTATTAAATTCTCATCATATGAGAAGGTATTGGTTTTATGTGAAAAATGACTTTCGAAATTTTCATCAAATCTTTACGTTTTGAGACCCCCTGAGTCAGAAAAAACGGTTTTTACGAAAGTGTCTGTCTGTCTGTCTGTAGGTCGTGTGCGGCATAACTCTCGATAGAATTATCAGATTGAATTGAGCTTTGGCACACTTTATCGGAGCCGAAAAAGTAAGGACAAGTTCGTTAACCAGCCACATCCAATCAAAATTGAGGGATTGAGCACTACTTTTGTGTTTTTGAAAATAACTTTTTTAAAAAATCAAAAATTTCAATACTGGTTTTTGATAGTGCTCATAAATCTCTACAAATTATCCTGATAACATTTTTTGATTAAATCAAAATTAGAAATGTTACAGCATATTCAAATTCGAAAAAAGTCAATATCAAAATTCCATTTTCCAGTTAAATTATACGAGATACCAAAAAACGTTATGATACAATATTATTCAATACATAAAGACCTACAAATTTGAATTGTAAAATTATTTCATGAAAAATGCATATTTTTCTTTTTAATTTAAAAAAAACTATTGAAAATCCAAAATTCAATTTTTTTTTAACTATAATATGTGAAATACGGAAAAACGTAAGAATGCAAAGTTGTTCGTTTTAAAAAGATCTACAATTTTTGTGCTACACAGTTTCTGATAAAACATATATTTTTCGTTTCAATTCCAGAAATACGATTAAAATTCAAAAATTCCAATTTTTAGACAAAATATATGAGATACAAAAAGATCGTTGGTTCTTGGAAATATGGATATATTATTTGCCTAAATGAGCTCTATAAATTCTCATTAAGACATTTCTCGACAGGATGTATATTTTATGTTTTGATTTAAAATATTGAAAAAATTCCATTTTTTTCACCGAAATATGTGAGATACGAAATAAGCGTTGTTCTGCAAAATCGTTCCCTTTAATAAAGTCTACGATTGTTTTTCTTTTTTGAGATATTTGGAAGAAAATAAATCAATTATTTTAATCATGTAATTTATTAAAAAGTTACTGAAATGTGTACAGAAAATCGAGCGCGAAGCATGAGTGTTATTTAGACAAATTTCCTCAGGTTGAAAAAATATTGTATTGACCGTATAGCAATGCAAAAATTTATTTGATTCAAAGAAACTTTTTTCTGGGTGTGAATGAAAAGAATTGATTTTCATGAATCAAGTACTTTTGCCTGGATTTAGAAAAATTTCCTCAGGTTGTAAAAATATTGTATTGGCCGTATTTGCGCCAATATTTTCATTGGTTAATGCTAAATTTTTTACCACGAAGAGTTTAAAATTTAAAAATTATTCTGGTCCGTATTTTAAATAATTCCGCTCTCAAAATTAACGGGTTAAAAATGACAACGAAAATTTTCACCTTCTGAATAAATGACGTAAGACACAGAAGAGGAACATCAAACTTTTCAACCCCAAAAAGTTCAACAAAATTTTTTTCCATAAGTCATTATATTTTCTATCGTACAATAAAAAAATAATGTTCATGATTAAATAATTGTTATAATCAAATTTATAGATTTTCTGTAGAGCAATTTTCTCAATGGACGTTAATACCCCTCAAATCCTATATTTTCTGAAATAATTTGATTGAAATTCGTATAAAGTCAATTCAAGTCAATCAGAATCTATTTTCGATCCAATGTAATTTATGTCAAAGGTTTTTCTGTAACGTGACAATTTTGTAAAGTGGGAATTAAGTAAAATGGTAATTTGGGAATATCAGAATTATAACAAATAATTATTCTGAAAAATAAAAATCAGTTTGAATAGTAATTTGGAAATATGAAACTTACTCTCTAAATTTGAATCAGTCAAAATCTACTAATTATCAGTGAAATTTGACTGATTCGAATAGCTAAAAAGAGGTTACTATAAATCAGTTAAATTTCACTGATTATTTCAGTGAAAATTAACTGATTTGACAGTGAAAAATATTTTTTCACTGATGAATCAGTGAAACGGCAAATAACTGATTCAATCAGTGAAAATTTTACTGATTCAGATTTAGAGAGTACGACAAATAATTTGAAGTCCTTGGTGAAATGTATTGCAGCAGTTTAAAAACCGATTTTACTGTTTTGAGAGTATTTGTTTTTTCAAATCAAATCTTTATTCTTGTGATGATGCCTTGAAAACCCTGGCAAAAGATTCGGAAAGAAATTCAATACGGGTGAATTCAAACTTTGTCGAAATCTGTTTTCGAAGCATTTTGAATCAAGACGAAGAATGTTTTGAATCTCGTCCGATACAAATCACTTGAAAATCAATCTGACTCAATTCAAATGAACCCGAACCAAGTTCAGTTCAGATTCATTTTAGATGAACCTGAACTAGGATTGATTTAGATCAACAAGTTGATTCGAATTCGTTCGGATGGAATAAGTCTCTTACTGATTCTCAATCAGTTTCCATTAAACGGGATTCAAAATATTTTTCCGATTTGTTTGAAATTATTTGCAATGGTTCGGCAACAGATTTTAGAATAGCGGATTCCTTCGAATTGAATTACATTTTAAAACTATCATTGGGGAAGAGTGCTGGGAAAACACCAAAAAGTTAGTGATAGCTTTCCAGATTTTTTAAGACTCTTTGAATTTTTAATTTTTTAAAAGTAATCAAAGTTTTTTAACAATTTTCAATTTCGAAAGATTTGAGGAATATTGAGATTTTCAAAAATGTTTCATGAATTTATAAATTTTTTCAACTTTTTTGGAAATTTGTTTAAATGATAAAAACAAAAAAGTACAAAAGAAAGAAATTGGTTTCTTCTACTTCTCACTTACGCGTCGAGTGGAAAAAGTATAATAATCAGTACTTTGACTTCTCATGTTAATCAGTTTTATTTTATGGTGCTCAGCATTTTAACTTCCGATGATCAGAAACACTTTACCTTCGCAAGATCAAATGCAGTATTCAAATTTCTGATCCAGCAGAAGTTTCAGATAGAAATTAATTCCGAAATTTAGATTAGATTAATCCGTGTTCGGATTGGTTGGATTCAGACGGATTAATTTTCCAACTGGCTTGTAACAAACGAGATTGAAAATTTTCTTCGGATTGACTAGGAATGACTCGGATACAAACTTCGGATCTCCAGTAAAAAATACTGAAAATCAGAATTTTTTCATGCCGACGGAAAAATAATCTGATAACCAGTATGGACAACTGATATTCAGTATTTTCACTTTTACGTGTGTTTTATTTCATGATGATGATTCTAAAAAATAATATGAATTTAGGGAAAATCAAGGCATAATGGTAATCATCCCTAGCAGACTGGAAATTTTTCGCAGTCCAAATACTAGAAATTCGAAACTTTAGTATAGATTATAGTAATGTTTGACACAAACTACTATTTAAATCTAAATCATTAAAAATCTAATGATCATCCGTGAAATTTGACTGATTCAAATAGCTAAAAAGAGGTTGATGTGAATAAGTCGAATACCATTGATTACTTCAGTGAATATTAACGTATTTAACAGCGAAAATTATTTGTCACTGATTCAATCAGTAGAAATTAACTGTTTTACCAGTGAAAAACATTTTCCACAGATAAATCAATAAAAAAGTCAAATCACTGATTCAATGAGTGACAATTTGACGGATTCAGATTTAGATACTATACTAAATTATCAAACAAATTTTAAATGTACAATATTTCGCTTCGAAAAATTCTCACTATGGCACGTTTTTCTCTAAATTGAAACGCAGTTTAGGAAAAATCTTAAATTTCAGTTTCCCCGTGCGGAAAGTAATATCTCTTATATTGAGAGAATGTAAAAAATTGTTCCATATTTTCGCAAACTAGGCCTTGCCAAATATGAACAGATCTTGACACAGAACTAAAGTGACAGCCGACAAGTTCCACATTAGTAGGAAGATAATGATGGAAGCAGGCCGTGCCGCTTGTCGAGTGGATCCTTCGTGGAAGCGAGTGAATGAGTTTTTTCGTGTCCATCAATTCATCATAGAATGTAGCTTCTGGAATTTAACTGTAGAAGAGATTAGTCCGTACCATGATGTGTGGTCCAGCGCTATGAGCCATTCGCATTGTTACCTTTATATATATATATATATATATGTGCATACACACACATACGCACATATATATGGGTCATTCCATATTAGATTGACAGTCGATGTTACAGATTTGAACAAGATAATTTTTTTTTCGGTTTTTTATCAACAATAAATAGACACGTATTTTTTTGTTTGGCCAAAAAAAATTTTTTTACAAGTATACGATTTTTCGAATTTTCTGAGAAATGATATTTTCGATATAGCAAGCGCACTTTCAAGCCTGTTTATCTTGAAAACAATTGTTCGCACGAAAAATTGTCCAAATTACGAAAATTAGGGTTTTGACTCGTCTTTACAGAGATTGTTGCAAAAAAATTGTTTAAACATTTTTTAACATACAAAAGTAAAGAAATAAACGCAAAATCGCTTTATTTCAAATTTGGCCCCTTTCGAAATTTTTTTTTTTCGTGAATTTAGATTCTTTGAAGTCTGTTATAAAATATGACAATTGAATCAAAATGGCTGGATCATTGATTCGGAAGTTATGGAATTTTGAAGAGCCTCGCGCGCAATCCGGGGGCTTCCACGCGCGGCGAGCGTTTACCTTTACATTTAGCGCTAATAACTTACGCCCGGTAAAACATTTGCCGCGTGTGAAGGCGCCCGGATTGCGCGCGAGGCCGCGCGAGGCTCTTCAAAATTCCATAAATTCCGAATCAATGATCCAGCCATTTTTATTCAATCGTCATATTTTATAACAGACTTCAAAGAATCTAAATCCACGAAAAAAAAAATTTCGAAAGGGGCCAAATTTGTAAAAAAAAACGATTTTGCGTTTATTTCTTTACTTTTGTATGTTAAAAAATGTTTAAACAATTTTTTCGCAACAATTTCTGTAAAGACGAGTCAAAACCCTAATTTTCGTAATTTGGACAATTTTTTGTGCGAACAATTTTTTTCAAGATAAACAGGCTTGAAAGTGCGCTTGCTATATCGAAAATATCATTTCTCAGAAAATTCGAAAAATCGTATACTTGCAAAAAAATTTTTTTTGGCCAAACAAAAAAATACGTGTCTATTTATTGTTGATAAAGAACCGAAAAAAAATTATCTTATTCAAATCTGTGACATCGACTGTCAATCTAATATGGAATGACCCATATATATAGTACATGTATATGGTTATATACATTATAGAAAGTTATTTCACCAATACCATCTTATTTATAGTCGATGGTCCACTCAGTCCGAGTAGCGAATTAAATGATGGCTAGTAGATGCCAGGAAGGAGAATCCAAGGAGTCTAAGAAACTCGGACAAAAGATTTCAGTGACAATGAACTTAGTAATGGGCTCATCGCGCTCTAAGGTTTGAGTTAGCGGTCTATTTCATCCTTTCCAGGCACTCGTAACACAAGTAGCATAGCTAAAGCGAATGAAACCTCTTATCGAATTCTTCTTTAAATATTTCTAACGATCCCCGGTAAAGAATTATGACTAGCCAGAAAAAAAAACTCAGAAAAAGAAATGAGACGTTTTCAGTAAACATGTCAATTTTAAAGACATTTGTCATTTTCTTTTATTTAGAAACGATTCCAATTCACAGTTGTCTCATATTCATTAGTGAGGGAAAAAATTAATAGGTTTGGTTTGTGAATAAGAAGGGACTACGAGATTTCGAATATGGGATCACAAGTATCAAAATGAGTAGCAGAGGCGGAAAATTAATTGAAAGATATTAGATGGTAGTGAAAAGCTTAGAGGTTGGGTCGTGAAGCAATTTGTAAGTATAGTAGCTACTAGCCTGTCAGGTGCCAATGGGGGGCCTACTCCCAGCGGGGAGCTTGTCTGACCTTAAGAATCGTTTATTCGATGCCCCCTGAATTTCCAACGACAGGGCACCCGGGTTATCTCTCAATGTTTTACTCTTTTTTTCAATCATTTCTCACAGTTTGTCAGTAATTAGATGCCTATTGCGTATTACTTTTATCCCTTTTTCAAAATTACCTCTAAACGATTTTAACCAAATATACAGGGTGTGTCATCTATTTGCGACCCATTTATTCATTGAATAAAATGCGTATATTTTTTTACTTCTTTTATCAATGTACATTTTACTCAGTTCATGGAAATTGATAGAAGTCAATTATAAAATATAAAATCCCGTAAATGTCCGTCTTTTATGTTATTTTTGAGAGTACGAAGAAAAAACCATTAAAATTATGGTTTTTTTCGTTTATCTAAGCCAATACGCAAAATTTTGCAAAATCATTCAAACAAAAATTATATATCTCATCGAGATACACATTTCTTGTTTGAAACATTTTTTTCTACGAGTGATACTTTTCATGAAAATTAGTCATACATCTGATATCTTCGACGAACTCCATCGCACTAAGAACCGTAAGGTTCTATCTCCTCAATGGAAAACAGGTTATTTGACTTCGATGAATCACCTGCAATAAAAATATGTTCTCCTAGTACGAAAAATAAATGAATCAATTCCGTCTGTCGGGGGCTAGCCCCCGAACCCCCCTATTGCCCCCCCAGACCCCCTGGTTGTTGGCTACGCCAACAATTGGGATAACCTTACAGGTTCTATATAATATAGATATCATGCAAATTTGTACGGTAATACTCTGGTGTCGGGAAAAGTACTTATTTGGAATCTCTTATTACTGGAGACTCTGGAGAAAACTTCGAAAATAATGAATGCATGCAAGAAACACACGCCTGTAAGTACTATGAGCACGGAGGGTGGAGACAGACTTGTCGCTTATTGCACTGAAATCTGTTAGATTTCATCAGATGTATCACTAATTTTCTCGAAAAGTATCACTCGTAGAAAAAAATGTTTCAAACAAAAAATGTGTATCTCAATGACATATATAACTTTTGTTTGAATGATTTTGCAAAATTTTGCGTATTGGCTTAGATAAACGAAAAAAACAATAATTTTTATGGTTTTTTGATGGTTTCACCATGAAAATCGTCTTGTCGCTCATTTTCGCTATCATATTCATAATCAGCGCGTCGAAATACATAAGTATACGAAGTTTGAAGAAAATCGGAGAATTCAGCTATTCGGAATAATGCGACGGAGAGTTTTTATCAGAGCGCTTTGGTTTTAGTTTATTTGGTTTCTTACTGTCCCCCAAATATGCCGCCCACTCTCTAAATTTGAATCAGTCAAATTTCCACTGATAGAATCAGTGATTTGCCTCTTCACTGATTCATCAGTGGAAAATATTTTTCCCTGTTAAATCAGTTAATTTTCACTGATTCATCAGTGAAAAAAATATTTCTTACTGTCAAATCAGTCAATTTTCACTCAAATAATCAGTGGAATTCGACTGATGTACAGTAACCTCTTTTTAGCTATTTGAATCAGTCAAATTTCACTGATAATCAGTAGATTTTGACTGATTCAAATTTAGAGAGCACACTGCAAAAAGAAGTGTCTTACCTGGTATCTTACTGTAAGATATAAGATTGGAATTTACCATCTTCTGTCTTGATTGAGTTAGATAATGTGTTTTAGTTTAAGATGTTTAGAGTGTCACAAGATGGTTCTAGCATGAGATGTTTCTGAATTGTAAGATATAGCAGGTCAATAAGTTAGCAAAAACTAAGACACGTAAAGTGTCAAAGAAGTAGTGGTCGAAAGAGAGAATCTCTCATGGGGTTATAGTTACAGTGCATAACCTCAGAAAATGGAGCGTTTTGAGTGTTCCATGTGTTTTTTCTGTGGTGTAACATTAACTCATTTAGAGAAACATATTGTTTTTTTTTTCATCGATACGATCATTTATTCAAAGTGAACCCCCATAGCACAATACCTTCCCTGAACGTTTCCATGGAACCTTCGGAAGGTTCCATTGGAACGTTTCTAGCGCTAAGAAAATGTCCGGGTTTTTTGAACGTTCCAAAGTAATGTTCTCTGAATGTTCCTGTGGAAAGTTCCAGAAACGTTCAAAAGGAATGTTGAGAGAACCTTTCACAGGACAATTCAGAAAACATTTGCAGAGAACTTCCTGGAACCTTACATATGAACACTCAGAAAGCATTTCTAGCGAATGTTCGCAGAACTTTTTGCAGGAACATTAAGAGAATATTCGCAGAGAACGTTCCTGAAACCTTCTATAGGAACGTTCAGAGAGCATTTCTAGCGAACGTTCGTAGAAATTTTCGCGGGAACATTCATGTGGTAATGCGAAGGACGAGAAAAAGTAGTGACCTCAAGGTAGAGATCAGATAAGTAACATATGTCTGAAGGACTGATTTTTTTCTAGTTCCTGAATGGTAATTGCACAGTTCCTTTATAATCGAACATGGTTCAATAATTATAAGTTATGACTTTTTTTTGTAAGATATCGTATCTGCGTATTATACTTTTTTTTCTATTGATCTCATGGATTATCTGGTAAGCGTGTCGTCGGTAAATGCAATTATAGTATGTAAGACTTATAAAATTAATTATAAAATTAAAATGTATAATTCAAAGACTAATATTTGTAACTATTTCTCTTTATTTTACCTATACATTAATGTCTAAAATTATTTATAAAAAACATTCCCTAAATTAGTATGTTTGAAACTGCAGGATTATCTATGAGGAAAGGTCCCTGAATGATGTAGTAAATAATTCCAGGAACATTCTCAAAAAACGTTCCCTCAATGTTCCAACGAAATGTTCCAGGAACGTTCTCTGCGAATTTTCCCTGAATGTTCCCGCGACAATTTCTACGAAAGTTCCTATGGAAGGTTCCAGAAACGCTCTCTGCGAATGTTCTCTGAATGTTCCTGCGGAAGGTTCTCTCAATATTCCTTTTGAACGTTCCTGGAACTTTCCACAGGAACATTCAGAGAACATTGCTTTTGAACGTTAAAAAAACTCGGACATTTTCT
Organism: Diplolepis rosae; assembly: GCA_030998225.1. NCBI lineage: Eukaryota > Metazoa > Arthropoda > Insecta > Hymenoptera > Diplolepididae > Diplolepis > Diplolepis rosae. The sequence continues at coordinate 692,255 of JAPYXD010000275.1, forward strand.
TAGCTCTAGGAACGTTCAGAAAAGGTAATGTGTCTACCTGTTCCTGATGAAAATTAGAATGATGATCAGGGTTGCGTTCGTAATATACCTTAGATATTTTATGTAGTTTTTTATATGTAAATTACGTACGTAATTTATGTCCCTAGTTATTTACATGTAATTTTCGTTTTCAAGATGGCGACTGCGCTTATATACAAAATAAAAATAACTCAATTCTAGAACACTGACTTGCTTGACAGCTTATCAAGTTATTAAAACATGATTAGGTATGGATTAGATTATGGCCAAGAAATTCTTTTTCGAAGGAATTAAATTTTATTTTATAAAGGGAAAATGGCAAAAATTTCGCTTTTTGTCCCGGGTGCAATCGAGTGTTGTCAAATACAGCTGAAGAGAGGTTAAAGAATCATAGGTAAGATAAGTTCATGATTCCTAAGCTTTGAATGTTTTAATGAATAGAACTATTATTTTATAAGTTATAACGGTTAAAAAAAAACCTTTTTAAAAAAGAGATGCGTTGTACAAGAATTAGGAAGATTCCCGATAGATGTTGACAAAAGCGTCAATAATTCTAAGATGAGAGGTATTAGTGACATTTCAGAAAAAATGTTGCTGAACAATAATTACTTAAGTATATTCTCCAATCAGCTGCATATAATGTTAACAACATTTAGTTTTCATTTTCAAATTTAACCGAAAATTTATTTTAAGGCTGATGTAATCATCATATTCTAACCTCAATATTTAGTCTCTTCATATTACTCAACAAATATCTGACCCCCATAGCACAATACCTTCCCTGAACGTTCTATGAACGTTCCCATGGAATGTTCGGAAGGTTCCATCGGGACGTTCAAGGAACGTTCCTAGAACTAAGAAAATGTCCGGGTTTTTTGAACGTTCCAAAGCAATGTTCTCTGAATGTTCCTGTGGAACGTTCCAGGAACGTTCAAAAGGAATATTGAGAGAACGTTCCGCAGCAATATTCAGAGAATATTCAAAGAGAACGTTCCTGGAACCTTCCATAGGAACGTTCAGAGAGCATTTGTATCGAACGTTCGTAGAACTTTTCGTGGAAACATTCAGGGAACATTCGCAGATAACGTTTTGGAACATTCCGCGGGAACATTTAGGGAACATTTTTTTAGAATGTTCATGGAATTATTTTCTACACCATTCAGAAAACTTTCTTTATAGATAATCCTGCAGCTTCAAACATACTAATGCAGGGAATGTTTTTTATAAATCATTTTGGGCATTAATTTATAGGTAAAATGAAAAGAATTAATTACAGATATTAATATTTGATTTGTATATTTTAAAATACTTTAAGTACAAAAAGGAAGATGCTATAACGTTTACTGAAACATGTTTTTAATAAAATGCCGTAGAAAATAATTCCAGGAACATTCTCAAAAAATATTCCCGCGGAATGTTCTAAAACGTTCTCTGCGAATGTTCCCTGAATGTTCCCACGAAAAGTTCTACGAACGTTCGATACAAATGCTCTTTGAACGTTCCTATGGAAGGTTCCAGAAACGTTCCACAGGAACATTCAGAGAACATTGCTTTGGAACGTTCAAAATACCCGGACATTTTCTTAATTCTTGGAACGTTCATAAAACGTTCAGGGAAGGTATTGTGCTATGGGGGGAATTAATAGTTTTTTAGGTTCTCAGCCTAACTCCTCTTTTAAATAAAAAAGTTAGAGAGCGAAAAATGACTCATTTTAATTCTTTTTACGTGAAATGCCAATTCCGAAATATAAATTGAGCATTCGATCTAATTTGGAATCGGCATTTTACCTAAAAATAATTAAAATAAGACAATTTTTCCCTCTTGCCTTGACTTGAATTTTGCACGAAATTCACGTTAAGTTTTCACAATTGAGTAATTATTTTTCATATAAAGTTTTACTATTTGATCGAGTTCTTATGGCGTGTACTAATCCATCACGCTAATTTCCATCGACTGAAGTTTCATTTGATCCATACAATAAGTCTATCCGACAGTAAATGTCAAAATGAGAGAGTAATTTAATGGGTCACAAATAGATGGCACACCCTGTATATATAATTTAGGTAAGGCATCTGGTTCGAAAAAATTTGTCATTAAATCTCAGATCCTCGGCAAAGAATGATAAAATCTCATCCGAGCGTATATCGATTCGGATGTAAATTAATGCAGCGAGCTTTTTTGTTCGTGGAGTTCCTGGATTTCCGTTTAATGACGAAACTCGACACGTGGAGGTAATAATTTCGTTTGCACACCGGATGGAAATTAATATTCATATGTTAATGAGAACGAATTTACATTAGACTCGATGACCATCGTTCCCAACACTCGTATAATACACTGCTACATCCGGTTATTTACCGGAAAGACAATCTCTCCATCGATGACTTCTAGCCTTATAATTGCTGAATTAACATTTAATTTTGTGAAATACAATGCATTGAAATAACCAGAATATTGATGTTCGGAGTAATAGAAATTTCTTTGAATATTTGACTTATTGGCCAAAATTGATTTCGGTGAACGGAAGCGTTTAGCATAATTCAAAGATACCTTGAGGAGAAAAAGGAGAAGAAGGGACTCGGAGCAGAAAACTGTTTTCGTATTCGACTCAGGTCAGAATGATTGGAGGCAACAATTTCACAGTCACTAATGGCTCGCATCGACAAGCTCCGTCAATAAGGCACAATCATTTTTCACAATTTAATAGTAATCCATACCTTGCTCTTCTTTCGTCCATCTTTCTTCCCTCATTCATCTCACTTTTTCCTTTTAGCTGGAAAGTGAGAAACGAATGTCGGTGGGGTTTAGAGTTAACGGATTTTAATTATCGACATATCACGACAGCCTTTAAATTTTCAGATGAAATGGGAAAATTGAAGAGTATAGGAACATAAGGGAGGAGATACGATAAAACGGGATTATTGATTGTTTGCTTGTTTATTGTATATTTCCGATTTAATTCGAAGGCGCGGGAGGTTTTATTGGGACGCGCAATAGCTGTCAAAGGTTTCCTCGATTTTTAAATCCCACCCCTTGTAAAATAAAATAAGACAAGGTTCGTACTCGAAGCTGGTGTAGCCAATCCGGTTCTTCAGGGTTGCGCGGGAGGACAGATTCACCCGTACAGGGGGGAACTGCTACAGGGTGACCTAACTCACCCCCATCCAACCCCCTTACAACTATACTTCTCACACAACTTGGTCTCTCTTTTTCATTCACTTTCCTGGCAGTTCTATCTCTGATAATTCACGTCAATACAGCAGTTCGAGGTCGAGACTCTTGAAGATTTAGCCTCGACACTTTTATTGGCACTATGCGATTGAATTTCCAAATCATTCTCAATTCGATGTTGTCTGTTGAATTAATAAGAAACTAGAATAATGTATAAAGTCTCTTTTTAGACTTCTATATAAGTTGTTTATTTACTTTTTGTTTGGAAATTAATACCTTATATCCTTTTTGACTGAAAACTATATTTAGAGTGTAATTAACTTTAGCCGTAACATGGCTAATAAGTGTGTAACAGTGTTGCCAGATTAGGGTTTTTTCCACTAGATTTAGGGGATTTTTGGTCCTTCAGTGAAAAATTTAGGGGGAGAAATTCTTTAATGGTAAAATTTAGTGGTTTTTTTTATTCAGGGTTTTTTTAGGGGTTTATCTCATTTTATTTTAAAATCTCTAATATCCTCCAATCACCGTAATTGTTTAATTTGAATTAAGCCAAGTGATTGGTTGTACTTCCTAACCGAATATTAACGCTCAATTTCATTAGTTTATTGTACAAGTGTGTTGTCATGACCAATCACAAGTAAATTATAACTGTTATCTTTCCTTTAAATGGTCAATAAAATTTCTTGAAAAAAGAGCCATATTTATAATATTCTTTGATTTCATCAACACTTTTAAAGGCATTAGCAGCGATTAAATATTAATCAATATAATTTCTCATTATTTACTGTTTTGAAATAAATTCCTAATTTTAAAAACATTCAAGATTTAGTGGAAATTTTTTTTTTAGTGGAAAATAGGAACTAATCTAGGGGAAAGCGACTCAGCCATCTGGCAACACTGGTCTGTAATTTAGTTCGCATTCACAAAAGATCGATTTTTGAACTTAATATTTATTATTCTTCCCTAAACCTTTGTCAACACCAATAAAATCGCTCGTAACCATTTCCGATCATTGATATGTATCACTTTGTAGCATAAACTGTTTTTGGAATTTTAGAAATAGTGTTTCGTGAAATAGCTTGCCTAACTTTTATTTGAATATAATGAATATTAACGAAACATGGACACCAATTGTTCTCAAAATCATGTTGACGTCTAAGTTGAGATTCAGAAAAGAAAAGAAAAGTTCCTTAAGATTGGATTTCTTTGGAAGCAAAAGACTTGATTTAATTCAAAGAAATTTTTTCTTTGACTATTTCAGAAGCATGTTATTATGATTCAAAGAAATTCTTCTTTGAGTACATGTGTCTATCATTTTTGCAATAGTATACATTGAGAAAAGAATAAAATAAACGAAGATATGAGCTTATTTCATAATTTATATTATGCGTGTGCACATAAATCTATGGAGTGGTAAAGAAGTCATGATATATGGACTAATTTGACGTATCGCGAGACCACCAATCGTAGTAACCATGTATGGTCGAATGACCGACTGTAAATTATTGGCACGTCGTGTAAAAACATCAGAACTGAGACCCTTGACTGCTGATTCCAACGTCCATGCTCGTTCAACTCTCATTGACACTCAAAATCTCATTAGGCTTTGGCATATGGAAAAGCTAAATCGATTATTTTAACATAAAAAACTAGTAATTTCTGAGATATATTCCCAGTCGAAATTAAATACATTTTAAGAACAGGTTTCATTGATTTACTATCAAAGAAAAAATATCTTTGAATTGAAATAAATTTCGTTGATTCAAAGAACATTTGTTTGATTTAAGAAAAAAAATTTGTTCAGGCAGAATTGGTTTTCAAAAAAATTAGAGAACAATATTTTTCTCGATTAATTGTGTTAATTTTCATAAAAGAAGATCACTTTTGCAAGTATTAACGCTTAAATGTCAATAAGATACTTTTTCAGAGATATTAACAAGATTTATATTTCATTGTATTTCACGATGTAATACGATATGGAATAAATGATAAGAATTGGTAAAAATATTTCCATTTTCATGTAATTTATGGAAATTAATAAAATTATAGATAGAAAATGAAATATTCAACAACTTTTACTCCTGTCTTTTTTTCAAATTTCTATATTTGTAGGGAAATTTCAAGTTATTAACGGTTACGGAAATGGAAACTAATAAAATTTTGGGTCAATTTTTTGATTGGATAACGAAACTAAGAGGTTTTCTCTCTAGTTCTTTTAGAGTGAGTAGTGACATATTTTCTACACATATTAGAAAAACTTGAACCCCTAAAGTGAACTGAATTCAGAGAAAAATGATCAGATTTTCATTGCCGTAATCACGAAAATTTGCAGGAAGACATTTGTTAAATTTGACAATTTTAATGTTCTTTTTTGTAAAAAATAACAGTATATTCCAGATTTATCATAAGAATATTTTCCATTTTATTCTGAAATAATGAATTACGAAAAGATTGATTGGATTGATTGGACAAAACGTCAAAGATACAAATTCTTCTTGTGACGTATTCAATTTATATTTGCAAAAACTGTTATTAATGTAGAATTTTATGTGTTTCTATTATAATCGCATCGCTTCGATGATTTGTTTATCATTTGATGTTTTACGTTATTGCGGCTTTATGGAGATTATGAGTTCCTGTTGGCATCCTTCGGGTTTCTGATTATTTACATCATGATTCAATGTTAATCGGCTTCAGCGCTAGATTGATGAATAAAAAATCAGAACATTTTATCGAATCGGACAAAGCAACATAGTGTGTGGCACAATCGGTCTCTCGAATACGTGATTTTATTTGCATTTCTTCAAAATATGTATTGACACTAGAAGTACCGGACTTCGCCGTACCCCTTGAGGTACTATGTCCCTACTGAAACTAAAGAGATAGAAATCCTGTAACTTTTAATCGCTCTCTATCTCCTGGATAGAAAGAGATAAAGAAAAATTATTTCTCGTCCATTCACGCCTATATCTTTCAATCCCGTTCTCCTTATCTCTGTCTATTCTTCGTATATCCACAAATATTTGTTTCTGTCTATTTTGTATACACTTTTATTTCTCTGTACCTCCTTGTCAATCCAGATTGATGCCTATCTCTTTCTATCTCTTTGTCAATCCATATTCATGGCTATATCGTTCAAACCCGTTTTCTTTAACTGTCTATACTTCTTATATCCACCTATATTTGTTTCTCGACTCTCTTGTCTATCCTACTGGAAGTAAAGAGATAGAAATCCTATTTCTTTTAATCGCTTTCTATCTCTTAGATAAAAAGAGATAAGGAAAATTTATCCCTCGCCTATTCACCTGTATCTTTTTTTATTCAATGTCTATTCAACTCTATCTCTTTCTATCTCTTTGTCAATCCAAATTCACGCCTGTCTCTTGCAATCCCATTTTTTTTATCTCAGTCTATCTCCATCTATCCACTTGTATCTATTTTCATCTCTTTTCTATCCATCACTATCTCTTGTTTATCCAAATTTACATATATCTCTTTCAATCCCCTTCTCCTAATCTTAGCCTATCTCTCATATATTGACCTATATCTTTTTCTATCTTTTTGCCAATCCAAATTCACGGCTATATCTTTCAATGTTCTTTTTTTTCAATAGATCCCTCATCTATTTACCCCTATCACTTTCTATCTTTTGTAAATCTCTTTGCCAATCCAGGTTCACGCTTATCTATTTCAATACCTGTCCCTCCTCGTAATTAGATTTTCTAATCTTGTACATACTATATCATTAATTACGAATAATTACTTCTATTTATCGAATAGCAAGGAGATAGAAAATGACACCCCAAATATACAAGGTATAGACCGAAATAGAGAAAAGGGTATTCGAAGATTGGATTAATTTTGGATTAACGAAGGGATAGAAAAAGTTGGATGGGGATAGTCGAGGAATAGACATGGATAGCGATAATAGTATATTACGTGCTTAGGCGCACAATGAGGGTTATTGCGCGACGAGCAACAATGCTCGCAGGAGATCAAAGCCAAGGCGTAGTCGAGGCGCAGGTGAGGCAAAGCCGAGACGAATCCTAGGCGCGATCAGTCCTGCGAGCATTGTCGCAAGTCTCGTAATTTCCCGAATTGTGTGCATTGGCACGTATTCTATCTTATGTGACTTCGGTGCGTATACGAGTTTTTATGCGTACACTCGAATCTAATCTAGTATTGCAGTTGTTTGCGTCACGACTAGTCCCGGCCATTTTGATTTTATCGATCTTGTGTAGTAGTAGCGGATTTTAATAGACGCATGCGCAGTTCAAATATACAAGGCTTCGTCAGTAGGTTGCTAACGCTGTACGAAAAAGAAGAAGAATAAAAAGAAGATTGTGCTCCGCTGTATGGCTATAGGCGCATGCGCAGTTCAATTTTTACATTTCATTCCTATGTAGCGCAATACACAAGATTGCGCTACTCTTAACTGTAGCGAAAAACCGAGTTTACTCGCCGGAGGCACATAAAATCTTTTACATACTGTATCATTAATTACAAATAATGACTTTTATTTATTGAATAGAAAGGAGATAGAAAATGACACCGAAAATATATACAGTTATCTCATGTTCTACCTTAGCTCAGTATACTAAGCGTTATATTGGTTAGGTACAGAGTAATGTAGTGAAAATTGCGGACTAGCTGATTTCCATGGTAAAAACTATGAAAACGCCATGAAAATTATGGTTTTTGGCGTTTATCTCAGCCAATATGCAAAATTTAAAAAAATGTTTTGAATATAATTCGTAAACCGCATCAAGATATATCTTTTTTGTCCTATACATTTTTTTCTATGATCGATAGTTTCTGAAAAAATTAGTGATACACTTGATGAAGTATAACACATTTTAGTGCAATAAGCGTTAGATTTCCTTGAAATATGTAAAAAGCGTGTCGAAATACATAAATATGGGGAGAATTCGAGATATTGTAACAAAGGTAGGAGTAGTAGGATTGTTAGATTTTCTCCATCGTGTTTGAAAAAACCCGTCCAATCCGCGGCAATGTTCATGTCATAAACTTTTTCATCGAATTTTTCGAAAACTATTAGTGCTATCGAAAAAATTCATGAGACATAAAATATGTATTTTGATGAAGTATATAAGTTATACTTAGAAGATTTTGCAAAATTTTCAATATTGGCTGAAACAAACGCCAAAAACCATGATTGTAATGGGGTTTTCATGGTTTTTTACCATGAAACTCGGCTAGTCAGCAATTTTCACTATTATATTCGTAATAAGTGCGCCAAAAAACATAAAAACACACAGTTCCAAAGAAATTGGAGGATTCACCTTCTCGGAACTTTATCCTACTAAGATTTTACATTAATTTATAAAAATGATATATGCTTGAGTAAATGACTCTTCTGATAAACCAATTTACTGTTTACGGTAGAAGTGAATTTTGATGAAACATCAGCAATAGGTTTTTGTCAAAGTTTTCTGAAGGCTTTCTAGAGAATCGTGCTTTTAAGAATCTCGCGTGAACGACTGACTCGAATCGGTGGGTGGTTTCTTTCTGTGGTGGCCTCGATTCCAAGCAAGGTGTGCGTGAGAATTGTGTAAAAGAGATGAAGATGCTCTAACGATGCGTCGGAAGCACATCAAGCCCAACTAGGTAAAGGAAGGAAGAGTCGGACAGCTTCATCTCGGCGGTGGTCCCTTCCTTTCTGGCGCAAAAACATCGTAACAGAATGCAACTCCGCGAACAAAAATATAATCTGTTGCAGGCACAGATATCATCAAGACTCGTCGATAGGACTCCTCTTAGAAAGAGTAATTTGATCCTTTAGATAGTGTGTATCAACACCTTTCTAACTAACGCTTTTCCTTATATCGATCATTCTTTTTGTCTAATCAAAGAAACATTTCTTTGATATACGGTCAAAGGAAGAATTTCTTTGAATTGAAGAAAGTTTTGTCAATTCAAAGAAATTTTTATTGATGTAAATTAATTTCTTCAGCTCGAAGAAAAAAAAAACAATCAAGAAATTTCTTTGAATCAGGGAAATTTTTCTTTGATCTATAGCAATGCATAAATTTGTTTGATTCAAACAAAATTTTTTTGAATCTAAGAAATATTTTCCTGCGTGCAAACTGCACTATTTTAATTACAATGCTGTAAAATTATTTACTATTTTAATAAATTCAGTCACTTTTTTTACTAACTACAATTGGCTGAATTCAAATTAATTTAGCTGATATTATAATACTAGTATTTGGAAATTCTGAAACATGCAACAAAATTTTACGTTTTGGGCAACTGAAACTTTATAAAGTAATATGTGATAGAAAATTCAGATAAGTCCCCTAATTTTAAAAATAATTTCGCCAATTTCAGTCATTTTTTCACAATTCTACAATATTTTTATTCAAAAGTATTGTGAATTTGATATAGTTTTCTATTATTTTTGTAACTTAAGAATTTGTAAATTTCAGAACATTTTTAATATTATATAAAATATTAGTTCATCTACGTTTTACGTATGAAAATGTATAAAACGTATAAAATCGTTTTGAAATTTATAAACTAACTCCTTTTTATCTGTAGGGCTGTAAATGTCATTAGAATGAAGTATCGCATCAGTCATAATAATTTGATCAACCATTGTAAATGCGGATAATGATGAATATTTGAAGGATTTAATATTTACAATTTCAAATCAAAGAAACATTTCTTTAATACATGAAAAAATTCCTTTGCATTGAAAAAAATTTCTTTGATCCTGAGAATTTTCCTTCAAAATAAAGAAATATTTTTCTTTGAATCAAGATGAGTTTTAATTTAACAAAATTTTTTTCTGTCCTAATGTATCGAAGAACTGTTTCTTTGATTTACAGAGACTGTTTCCTAGATTTAAATTGATTCCGCATTTTACTATTATTTATTAGATCGTATTTTATTAATAAGTTCAAACACTAGGAAGTATAATATATTAAACCTCTGACAAGTTGATTCAAATTATAACATTCTATCGTAATTAATAAATTCAGTCTAGTTGTTACTATAAATACTGTTTAGACTTTGCGTGCTAAAATATAAACAACTTTGTCACTCCATATTCATTCCAGTTTATTGCATTTTATGACGTGCATTGGATAATTTACAGTTATTTTTAGTCAGTGTTAATTGACTTAATAATTTATGAACGACACTTATTAAAGCATGAGACTGGAATAGACTATCAGCCAGACAAATTTTATGATATAAATTAATTAATCTCAAATTAATTTGCTCGATGACATGGCTCAGATTATGAAGCTTTGGTTTTCATAACTCATTATAATTTCCATCGCTGTATTTTCGTTCATCAAAAATAAAATATCCATTTGATTTATAAATCATGAAAGATTTTTTTATAGCGCTACTTATCTTCTGATCTTTAGTTTCTGATCAGAAAAGAACTTTAACATCTGCATAATTTAAAAATCATACTTGCTTACCGCATCATTAATTTCCGATAGAAATCAAACCTTTTCGATAGGAAATAATAAAAATATTTTTCTCCTCCTAATGGACAAAAGTCATTAAAATAATTTCTTTGATTAGTGCCATGAAATACGGACTTAAGATAAGACTCACAAAAACTCAAAATAATCTCAGCATTAAAAAGACGTGCAATTAAAATTGAATTATAAATTTAGTACCTATTAGATATGAGCAGACCATAAATCACAGTATATAAATTTTCAAATTAAATTACAATATACATATTTACATTCTCATCGTGCTTGTCTGTCTGTCTATCGTCTGTCCGGGGTCAGTGAACAAGATAACTCTCGATATAATTATCCGATTGAATTAAGGGTATGTGATACCTGAGAGATTAGCAAATTTGATTGATTTTATGTTTTTACACGTTTGTGTCTAAAATACATAAAATTTTGTTTTAAAAATTTGGGAAATGGTATAGAAGATAAAAATGGACATAGATAAACTACTTTTAGTTTCGAAATTGAAAAAAGTTCAAATTTAGTAAAATATATCGGAAATTTTTTTTTCGTTGTATGTATCACATGCCCTTAAGCTTTATCATACTTTTTAAAAGTAAAGACAAGTTCGTTAACCAGCCACATCAGAAAAAAATTGTTTGAAGTAGTTTTCATCCACAAAAATTAGACCTCAGGCAAAAATAGATAATTTTGCTTTCAAGAATAACAATATTATTATTGAAGAGCTATTTTGAAAGAGAAAAGATTATTTTACATGAAAAAAATTTGAAACACAGGAAAATAATTTTATTAATCAATTTTATTTTTGACCCAACTTTTTTTCTTATCGCTTCTTAAGAAATTTTAAAAATTTATGCGATTCTAATAAATCATGAATCATTTTTTCAGAGAAAAGATTTCCCACAACTTCACCGTTTCTGATTTTTAAAAATAAATTCTTTAATGGCTGAAACCATTAAAAAAACATTTTCGAAAACGAAATTTTTATAAAAAAGTTGCTGAATTTGATAATAATTTATTCATTTTCGAAAATTGGAAATGGGTAAGTTGTAAGGAATCTTTTTCTGGAAAAAGTGATTTGTAATTTATTAAAATTTGGTAAGAAGCGATAAGAAAACAAGTTGGGGCAAAAATAAAATTTATTAAGAAAATTATTTTTCTGTATTTCAAATTTTTTTCATGAAAATTAATCTTTTGTCTTCCAAAATAGCCCTTCAATAACAATATTGCAATTCTTGAAAGAAAAATTATCTATTTTTGCCAGAGGTCTAATTTTCGTGGATCAACTACCTTAAATAACAGGATTCTTTGTGTTTTTGAAAAAGTCCAAAATTACAATACTGGTTTCTGATAGTGCTCATAGATCTCCACTAATTACCCTAATAACATTTTTTGATTAAACTAAATTTAGGACAGTTAGAGTATGTTAAAACTTGAAAGAAGTCAATATCTATATTCCATTTTCCAATTAAATTATACGAGATAAGAAATAAAAGTCATGATACAAAATTGTTTACTATATAAAGATCTAAAAATTTGAATCGCAACATTTTTTCATACGATGTATATTTTTCTTTTTAATTAAAAATGTTTAAAATTGAAAATTCAATTTTTTAACTATAATATGTGAAATATAAAAGAAAAGTAAGAGTGCAAAATTGTTTGTATCAATAAAGTCTACAAATTTTGTTCGACGCAGTTTCTAATAACAAGTATATTTTTTCCGTTTTAATTCCAAAAAATGTGATTGAAATTAAAAAATTCTATTTCTTCTATTTCTAAATCTGAATTAGTGGGAAGTCGGTCACTAATTTGCTTTAGTGAAAATTCCTACTATTCATTAGTCATTTTTCACTACAACTTTAGTGAAAAATTAAAAATACTGAAAGAAATAGTGAAAAATGACTAATGATTAGTAGAAATTTTCACTAAAGCAAATTAGTGACCGACTTCTCACTAATTCAGATTCATTTCATTCCACAATTTCGAAATAAAGACTTTTTACAATACTTTTAAATCTATATCATTTTTTATTGTCATTTATATCTTTTAGTGTGAAAAACTGGTTTTTTATATAATACAAAATTAATCTATTTAAATCATACAGACACACACCTTCCCAAAAATCATACATCAAGTCAAGTACATTTTTTGACAAGATGTATATTTTATGTTTTAATTTTAAAAAACACTATTGAAAATAAAAATTGGATTTTTTAGCCAAAATACGTGAGACACGAAATAAAAAAATTATAGATTTATAATGACAATTTACTGCGATTTTGTAAAATCTCAGCTTTAAAATGAGGCTAAGAACATTAGAAAATGTTGATTGTTTCGAAAGTTACTTAAATTTAAGAAGATATAAAAATTTGGACTTTTTTTGCAATAACTTCTTCAAAATTTAACGAAACGACTTCATTTCAGACTAATTTTAAAGACAATTTTGATGGCTTTCACATTATTAAGAGTACAAATTTCATCACTCACAGAATTGAAATTAAGATAATTTAAGCAATCATCGAAAAACAGGTGGTCCCACAATTCTGACCAGTAGTGTACATTTTTTAATTATGAAAATTATCAGAAAGTTACAGAAATGTATGCAGAAAACAAAGCGCGAATGTCATCATGAGAATTTTTTCCTTAAGGCTAATAGAGCCTTAAGTAAATTAAATTTCCTTTTTCATTTGAAATCAAAAAATTGAGTAACTTTGTAAAAATGTAATTCACATTTATTGGGTTGTCCCAGAAGTAATTGCCGATTTCACATATAGATGTCTTTGACCATCTTTTTCAATGGCTTCTTTCAATGTCATAATTTTTCCTTCTGGCATTTGTTAGCCGTTACTCTTAGTTTGCTTTACAAACAAATTGCGCGTAATTCCGTTTACAGTTGTTAGTTTTGGTGAAGAAGCTTTAAAAGACAGTCTCGAAATTGGTTTGATAAATTCCGATCTGGGGATTTTCCACTCAAAGATTAGCAATAGGTCGGCCAAATGAAGTTGATGATGACCAAATCAAAGCCATAATATAATTGGACCGTCATTTAAGTGTGCGAGAGATTGAAGAAATGTTAAAAATATCATAATCAACAATCGACCGTCATATACAACGTCATAGACTCGTTGAAAAACTTGATATTTGGATTCCACATGAATTGAAAGAAATTCATTTAAGAAAACTCATCAACGCTTGTGATTTGCATTTTAAACCTAATGAATTCGATCCTTTATTGAAACGAATTATCACTGGTGATGGAAAATGGAATGTTTACAACAACTTTTTTGAAAGGTATAAGTGACCTTTCCGGTGCTTGTTTTTGCCAAAAAGTTTTGTAGAGTTTTCAATTTTATCACAAACCAATCTTGAGAAAAATCTGATATTAATGTGTTTGATTTAAAATATGATTAGGAAGTACTTTGCTCGATCTACATTGTAAAAGAAACTTTCTTTATATTTCTCTTTTTTTTAAGATGGTAATACATTGTTTATAAATTTTGATGTCCGTAACGAGTTGTTGGTTGTATTCCTGGCGTAGATGGTTGTAAAATCCATTTTGTATGTTCTGCATATTTTGATGTCGTAATAGGTTTTAGGCCTGATAATTGTATTACAAATTTGGTTTTACCGGTATTTCTATTTTGAAAGGTATAAGTGACCTTTCCGATGAAAGGTAACCGGTAACATCAAATTTTTAATATGTTTACAATAACGTAGTTCGAAAATGATCATGGTCCAAGCGTCATGAACCACCACAAAAAACATCGGAAGCTGAATTGCATCAAAGAAAGATTATGATGTCTGTTTGGTAGGATTGGGAAGGTGTGGTATTTTTTGAGTTGCTTCCAAGGAACCAAACGATTAATTCGGATGTCTACTGTCGTCAGCTGAACAAATTAAACGCAGTGCGCTAAGAAAAACGGCCAAAATTGGTCAATCGTAAAGGTGTAGTTTTTCACCATGACAACGCTACACCACACACATCTTTAGCCACTCGTCAAAAATTATTAAGGCTTGGTTGGAAAGTGATGTTACATCCACCATATAGCCCTGACCTTGCACCATCAGATTACTATTTATCTCGATCCTAGCAGAACCCCTTGAATGGTAAAACTTTCAATGATGATGAAACTGTGAAATTTCATTTGGTTCAGTTTTTCGCCGATGAAGACCAGAAGTTCTATGAGCGTGGAATCATAAAGTTACCAGAAAGATGGCAAAAGGCCATTAAACAAAATGGAAAATATATCATTGATTAATAGTACATTACGCGTAGAGAGGCGAAAGTGAGCGAATGCAGACGAACGTGAAGTTGGCCGCACAAGGCCTCGAGGTGCTTATATTATTTTTCTCGATGAAAACATGAAATTTGGCGGCTTGAGTGAGTTCATGGAGTAAATACGAAATTTCCCGGGGGGGGGGGGGAGCCCCCCTACTCAGAAAAACAACTCTCAAAATAGAAAACATTATTTTTCATCAATAAACAATAATAACATCAGAGCAAACATTGTTAAAAAAAATTATTTAAAAGCATAATGTAATGAAAGTTATTACGATGACCGCCTCTGCGTTTAATTTGAATATGATCGAATCGTTAATATTTTCGTCCTCCGTAACGATCGATAAATTCAACTGATTTTTAACCTGCTTTATAAGCTGTCAAAACCTTGAACGTTGTGAAGTTGTATTCTATACGCTTTTCTTTCCATTTTCTTTTTTTTTAGTTTGCGAGGTTTCTAGGTCTTCGATCTATCAACCAATCACAGGCGCGTAAGTTACTTTGCCCATGTGATTTTTTAGTTTCGCAATATTACAGCACAGTTTGCTGCATAATACCATTTTCTAAATGCCCAACAGGCCAAGAAAGCCGCCATTTTCCATGTTAGTGCCGAGAAAAGTTTATTCCTTGTATGTAAAAAAATGTGTTTAATTTGTATGAAAAAATCGGCAATTACTTCTAGGACAACCCAATACAATATCATAAAATTAACTTAAGCTTCAATATCAAATCACAAGAAATAAACTCAAATGTTCGTGAAGAATATAAGACCGAACGGAAAGCGAAGCGCGACGATCGAATCGTGCGCCCTACACAGTGTGTCCCAAAAATAACCGAACTTTATATTTAAATCATACAACATGCAGCGCCATCTATTGAAAATTTGCAATATTAAAAAGATAAATTCATCCTCTTTCAAACGCACCTAAATGCATGTAAATCAGATGACAGATGTGAAAGTTGCAGCCATTTCAATAAAAGAAAAAGTGTGCTAATGTTACAAAACAAAAATGGTACAAAGAGCAAATATAAAATTTTGTGTTAAACTTAAAAAAAAAATTCGCTGAGACATACGAATTGATAAAAAAAGTTTATGGTGATGATTGTATGAGTCGTACTCAAGTTTATACGTGGTTTACACGATTTAAAAATGGTCGTAAGGATTTAAATGACGACTTAAGGCCAGGTCGTCCAGAAGATAGTAATCGTGCTGAATTGGTGGAAAAAGTCCGCAAAATCATTAGTATCGATGCAAATTTTACTATGAGAATGTTGGCTGAGGAATTAAAGACGAGTAAAAACACTATTTGGAGAATTTTAACTGAAGATTTGGGTAAAAGAAAGGTCTGTGCACGTTTTGTTCCACATCAGTTAAATGAAGACCAAAAAAGTCAACGAATTTTTTATGAAAAAACAGATTTGTGTCATCAACCACCCTCCGTATTCGCCTGATCTATCACCATGTGACTATTTTCTATTACCAAAACTGAAAGCCAAGATGAAAGGGGCATTTTATGATGATATCCCAGCCATTCAAGCAGCCATAACCAAGGTGCTGAAGAAAATTCCCATAAATGACATAAAAAAATCTATGCATGCGCTGGTTGATCGTTCCAAACGTTGTATTGAGTCTAATGGAACCTATTTTGAATAAATAATAACTTTCAAAGATAATATAATGTGTATCTTATTCTATATCCAAAAAGTTCGGTTATTTTTGGGGCATACTGTGTAGGTGGACTCAAATTTGCGAGCGGCGCGCGTTGCGGGAATGTGCCTGCAAAGCGGGCTGACTTTTTTAAATCCAAAGGACTTAAAATTGACTATCCATAAATACAATTAATTTTATTTTCTTTCTTCTTGGGTCTCAAAAATCGTTTTATCACAACGTCTTCCATGAAGAAATACCGAATTACTCGCATCGATTGGAAATGATGATCATTCAGAACCGCGGAATGTTAACTGTCTCTTTTTCTTTGGTCGTTTGGCAGCATTGCATTAACACGCCGGGTCGAAGAAAATGAAACTCCCCAAACCAGTCTTAGGAGCGGATCAAATCATACATGCTCGGTTACTGGCATAATCGAACCCTCGGGAACTCTTATTTGGTGGGTGAAGAGGAAGGGATGGTAAAAGAATTATTGGAATTGCTTGAGGAAGAGAGGATCAAAATGGAAGGAAAGGTTTAAAGTAGTATATCGTTAAGCGCAAGGGGACCACCAAGATCGGTCGGCAAGTATCGCGGTGTCAATTAATGAACCAGAAGACTCGACGAACGCTGGCAGACAACCGACTGGGAACCGACAAGAAGGAGCTCCAGCTTATACGACTCCTACGGTTTTGCCGTCCCGTTCTTGGTAGTCCACCATAATAAATACATAATATGCACATAAAGGCGAGTCGGCGCGATCGAAATGATCAAGCGAAATCTTAACTCCTGGCCCCCCAGATCGATGCACTAGTGCATTCAAGTTCTTTTTTATTAAATGCCGTACATCAATTTTGATAAAAAAATCTGCCTGCTTCGCGGGCACATTCTCGTCACGCATTTCGCTAGTAAGTTTGAGCGCGCCTAGGGCGCGCGATTTGGTCGTTGTGCTTCGTGATCGGTATCCTATGTCCATTACATACAAATGGCTAAATTTTTTTCATTTCAAGTGAAAAATGAATTTACTTTTCAAAAATCGATTTATTTTTGTTGCACTTTTCGATGGGTTCAGGAGGATTCATTTTAACAAGTAGAAGGAGTATTATATGGAGCAAGGATCGCTAATTAAGTGTAAGTAACTTTTTTTACAACTTTTATGTCCCAAACACTTTAAACGCGTTTTTCTCAAAACAACGATTTTGCGCTCGGCGCGCACGATTTCTCAAAATTTTGTCAACCGATTACTTTCAAATTTTCCACGTTTAATCTAAATATAAATATCTACTCTCTAAATTTGAATCAGTCAAAATCTACTGATTATCAGTGAAATTTGACTGATTCAAATAGCTAAATAGAGGTTACTATAAATCAGTCAAATTTGACTGATTATTTCAGTGAAAATTGACTGATTTGACAGTAGGAAATATTTTTTCACTGATGAATCAGTGACAATTAACTGATTTAACAGTGAAAAATATTTTTTCACTGATGAATCAGTGACAATTAACTGATTTAACAGTGAAAAATATTTTTTCACTGATGAATCAGTGAAAAGGTAAATCACTGATTCAATCAGTAAAAATTTGACTGATTCAAATTTAGAGAGTATGGAGTGACGAAGCGGTTTTCAAATATTTCATTTAACCTAATGGACATGCCTTTTTTATTTTTTTTAGACACTCTGTTTATTATTCAACATTACCTAAACTGAGCAATAATTTTATGTTAAAAAAATTTGTTCGTAAACTATGAGACTGCATAAGTAAACACTAAAAATTGTATTTAATTATATTAAGTAGTCGCGCTCGAAAACAAAAGATGTAAATAATAGATAGAAAATAGATCCAGTTGGGGGTTCGAAAATAAATGAAACACTTATTTTTGATTAGTCATGAGCGACGTTTCGTTGGCTTGGTCGCGCAACCTCATCAGGCTACATTTATTGAAAAAATTATATATCAATTGAACAATAATTTTAAAATTACTCTTTCGAAGGTCCAAATCATAATTACTTAGAATTTTGAAGCTTACATTTGAAATACTTAGATAGTCGAAAATTAAAATATAAATTAGAC
This sequence comes from Diplolepis rosae, assembly GCA_030998225.1. NCBI lineage: Eukaryota > Metazoa > Arthropoda > Insecta > Hymenoptera > Diplolepididae > Diplolepis > Diplolepis rosae. The sequence goes on from JAPYXD010000275.1 coordinate 710,912, forward strand.
AATCACATCCACCTTAGGAGGCATTTTTAACTAAACGAACTAGTTTATTTATTATTTAGAACTTCATTTGCACTTAGTTTGCATGTTGCCGATACGAAAATACAACGGTTTGACGTCACACTTTCAAGGAACCAATCAGAGACGCTTGACCGCTAAAGCGGTCCGTTTCAAACGCTCATTATCTTTGAATCCATCGCAAATCAACAATTAATGAGTAAGAAAAAAACGCTATTATAAATATTTTTTATTTAATATAAACTTTAGATTGCATATATAAAATTGCATAATTTTTTGCATGCAAATTCCCAATTGTCAAGACATACTTGGAAACTCTGAAATGTGAGGTCTTACCCCACCCGCCGTACTCTCCAGACGCTGCTCCTTCCGACTAGCATTTGTTTCGATCGATGGCACACGGCCTGGCTCATCAGCATTTCCGCTCTTATGAAGAGGTCAAAAATGGATCGATTCATAGATCGCTTAAAAAAACGCATCGTTTTTTCGAGATGGTATCCGACAATTACCAGAAAGATGGAAAAAAGAAGCGGCTAGCGACGGACAGTACTTTGAATCATAAATAGGTAATCACTTTTTAAGAATAAAGGCTCAAATAGGAAAAAACAGCTTAAGCAAAGTTGCACACCTAATAAGCTTTTCGCGACGCTCAATCCGAATACGATGTCAGATTTTTGGAATTTAAAATAGAAACGTTGGTTTGACTGACTAAAAAAAAATTTGTAACAATTAATACACCAGAAATAAGAATAAGTAAAAATAATCTTCGTTTGAATACTGTTCTTATTTTCCCCGCTCACAGCTGAATATATGAAACCATTTTTATCACGTTTTGAACATTTTTAGAAATCCAGTGACCCCAAAAACATAAAACAGGAAATTATCATAATTTGACTGCGAAGGGGTTACTAGTATTTACCTTGAACATCTATTTCTGCAAGAATACTCTACTTTAAACATTATACACTAGTCCTGTTTTTTATTTCTTTGTCTTTCTATTCAAATTCTAATGTTCATATCTGGTAATTTAGTTTCACGGCACGTTGAGCGAATGACCATCAAACGCTAAATTCGGAAGGAGCATTAGTGTTCGTTTCTCAGCTTCTTGTAGGTCAAAGCATTTCGGAAGTTCGTCAGAATGTCGAAAGTCAAAGAGAAGAACGATTTATGTTTTGCATCGTACGTATCGTATAGAATTAATTCTGCCGTTTTATATAGTTTATACAAAATACAAACATTAAATTCAATGAGTTCTGTTTAGTTATGGAGCACTCTATCCACCAGTGGCACCGTAAGAACTGGGCCGGTACTTATAATGAATTTACATTCTTTTCAATGTCGTGGCTTATCCAGTAGAGGTCACGTTGGTTATTTGTATTCCTCATTCAGTTTCTGCGATTTATAGAATCTAGTAGAAGGTGTTGCTTGAGTCTTGCATTGAATAAGGAAGTAGAAGGTGTTCTTTGCAAATGGGAATTTATTTGTCTCAAGATTTGTATAATCTTCAAAATGCTAGAACTTTGCTATTATATGATATGAGAGTTATAAATATAAATATAATTTCGAGGATAAAAGAAAAAAAATTGTATGATAGAAACTAATAATAAATGTACACAATCCCAACTTTGACAAATGCCAATATTAAATCGATCATTTTCAATACTGTAATAACGACCCGTCTTAGATTTCAGCTTAAAGAAATTTTAAGATACAATTTTGATGAAAACCATAATATTCATTGACATTCAAGCACGCTTTACAAAATCATTTTTAAAAAAGATGACTGACCGCCTCTAGCCTACAAATTTAATTCTTTAATAGTTAAAGGATTTCTTTTCAGAGTAAAAGAAATCGTTTATTGGTTAAACTATTTTCGTTTTGCATTTTACAGGTGAGTTTTTTAACAGTGGAACGAATCTGTTGATAGACAAAAAAAATCTGCTTAATTTCAACGGATGCATTCTGAAAATAACGTAATTTCACTATCAATAGACTTTTCTTTAGAGTGTATGAAAGGGATCATCTAAAAGAGGAAATATTATTAAATTGGAAAAGGTCAAGTCGTAGAAAATCTTTTCTCTAATAAAATGGTCCGTGATTTATTAAAATCGCATCATTTCTTTAAATTTGTCTCGAAGCGATAAGAAAAAAAGTTCCTTTAATGATATTATTACTATTCTTGAAAGCAAAATTACCTATTTTTGCTTGAGGTCTAATTTTCACGAGTGTCATAATTTAAGTAAAACCGAGTGACGAAATTTAACGATTTTCTTTTTTCGGGAAAAGAATTGAAACAATTGAAATTCGAAGAGCGAGTTTGTATAGCAATAAATTATAATAATTTCGTGTTGAAATACAGGCAGTGGGTGCCACGCGAATTCCTAACGGGGTCGTTTCGTAAATCGCATCGAGAAAGAGTTTTAATATTTATGATTATAAAGTCCGCATAGCATTATTTCGATCTGGGAAACACAAGCATGATGGAATGTCAGTTGTGACTATCATGTCTTAGCATAACAATATATACGGATATCTCAGCAAGGGGACATTGATATTCCGATCAGATATGGATATGATTATAATGCGTGAAAAGCGACCACTGTGCGAGGTTGTGTTCACGGATCTACGACTCCATTGTATTATGATATGGTAAATCGTCGATAAAACCCTATCTTGGTTGCTACTGAAAAAATCATATACGGGATGCATACAATGTAAGGCAAATGATTTATCACCAAAAGACTTTTTAGCTTTCTGCTTACGAAACGTATGTATATTTTTCATGCGATATACATTCGTACATTGTTACACTTTTATCTTTTATCTTGAAGTGTATGTATTTTCGTTATTCGTATCAATCCTCTTAATATATGTACAACTACGAAGAAATTCATTCGTCGCTGGATTACATCATTCCTGGAGTCTGATTTGGATATGAATTCAATTCGATATATTCCGAACTAATTCGTGACATTTCGAAATCCATTCCCGAGCCAATCAGAGCTAATCTGAAGCGAATTTTCAATCATCGCTTATTAGTGCTCCAACCCAAATTCAATACGAATGAATCCGACTACAATCTAAGATATATTTCATAATCCTTCTTAATCCAAACGTCCGATCCGAATATCTCCTAACTCAATCCGAAAAAACTTTTAATCTTCCTCAATTCAAACAAATAATCCGTATAAATCCAAACCTAATCTGAAAAAAACTTTCAATCCTTTTCTAATCCGAAAATTCAATTTGATGGAATCCGAGCCCGATTTAAAGAAACTTAGAATCCTTTTTAATATGAAAATTCAAGCGGATGAATCCGAATCCAATCCGAAAGAAACGTTAAACCCGAACGTTAGATCCAAACAAGATCGAAATTGACCTAAAAAATTTTAATCCTATTTAATACTGTAGATGTGAATTACATTTTCTCAAAATTACTAAATTTTCTTTTGATTTCAGATGAAAAAGGAAATTCAAAAGGCTCTATCAGCCATAAGAAACACATTTTCATCATGACATTCGCGCTCGATTTCCTGTATACGTTTCTGTAACTTTCTATTAAATTACATGATTAAAATAATTTCTTTTTTTCTAAGTATCTTAATAAGGAAAAACAATCGTAGATTTTGAGAATATTGTAGAATTATCACCCTCCATGATGTGCATATAGTAGATGTATATATATAAGTCGATCAAGGTGTGGGTTAAAAAAATAATTGAAACACTCAACCATAATTTGTCATGAGCGACGTTTCGTTGGCTTGGTTCGCCAACCTCATCAGGCTATATTTGAATGAAAAAGTTCATATAAATTAGGAATCACAATAGTTTTTACAAAATTTTTTACAAAACAGTGAAAAAACACTTTTTAAAGAGTCAACAAAACAAATTTACCTTAAAATTGAAGTCTTTACATTTAAAACATTTAGTCAATTATTAAAATCTAATTTAATTAGTCACATTGTTTCGTCCCGAAGTGAAATATTAAACTAACTATTCGTAATTTTGTTTCCTTATTTATAAGACGGGGGACACTAATATTAATAAACTAACACTAACTTAAAACTTGTATATTATACAAATGAGTATTCAAACGTTAAATAATAATTTCAAACAAGAATCAGTATTCATAATTTCAAACTCTTCAAAAGTGGAAAGTAGTTAGAATTTAACGTATAAATATCATCTTTTTTATTTATGCTATTTTTTTTACCCTTAATATGAATCATTTCTGATATAAGTCTTTTTTTTATAAATAATTTCGGAATCCACTACAGTAGTCTTATTCCAATCAAATTCATGTTTAAAATTAGTTTGATGCTGACAAGCAACTGATTCGTCATTTTTATTATTAATGTGTTCCTTTATACGTGTCTTTAAAGTTCTTTTTGTTTCACCAATATAACACGCTTCACAATCTTTGCAACGGATTTTATAAACAACATTAGTTCTATCCATTATTTTGGTGCTGTCTTTACCTAATTTGATGACAGAGCTCAAATTTTTATTGACAATTGGGATAGTTGAAATATTGAATACTTTCAAACTTGAAGATAATTTTTAAAAAATTCTTTCAACAAAAGGCAAGCAAATAGTAGTATTGAAATTATGAGAAAAGTACTTATTTTTATTACTGATGCTTTCATTATGGGTAGAATTAAAAGAAGATCTAATTTTTTCCAGACGGATTGTAATATTCTGCTCAATAAAATTTGAAGGATAATTATTATGTTTTAAAATTTGAAAAACTTTACACAAATTCTCATGATGAAATTCATGATGAGATAATAAAATTGCTCTGTCAACAAGGTTAAAAACAATATTTTTCTTTTGTTGAGTTGGATGATTTGAAGAATAATTAATAACTCTGTCAGACGATGTTTGTTTACGAAACCAATTAGTGATAATCATATTATTATTTCTAATTAAGGTCATATCTAAAAAATTTATTCTTTCATCTTGTTCTAACTCAAAGGTAAATTGTAAATTGGAATCATAAGAATTAAAGGTATTAATCACTGAATCAATATGTTTCTTTCGGACACATAAAATAATATCGTCGACATATCTATAATAAAATACAGGAATACAATTAAAATCCTTATTTAAAACGGATAAACAATAGTTCTCCAAATCATCCATAACTATGTCATCAAAAAACGGAGAGATAGGAGATCCCATTGGTGTCCCATAAATTTGCTTGTAAAACTTATCATTAAATACGAAGAAGGTATTGTCAAACAAAAATCTAACAGAATCACGAATGTCATCAAACGGGATTTTACAATTTTCATTAATGCAAAAAAATCTTCTATCTAAACTGTCTAAAACTAAGTTGCAAGAAACATTAGTAAAAAGAGAATTCACATCGAGAGAAAAAATGACGTGGTCATCGTCTAAAATAATATTTTTCAATTTTTCTTTTAGTTCAAAACTGTTATTTATATGTGATTTCGGAAGTTTAATAATATTTTTTAATTCTTCATTAATAACTTTCGCTAAAAATTGTGTAGGGCTGTTAATTGAGGAAATGATTGGACGCATCGGAATATCTTGAAATATGTTTAAAGAATTTTTAAAAAATTATCTTCAAGTTTGAAAGTATTCAATATTTCAACTATCCCAATTGTCAATAAAAATTTGAGCTCTGTCATCAAATTAGGTAAAGACAGCACCAAAATAATGGATAGAACTAATGTTGTTTATGAAATCCGTTGCAAAGATTGTGAAGCGTGTTATATTGGTGAAACAAAAAGAACTTTAAAGACACGTATAAAGGAACACATTAATAATAAAAATGACGAATCAGTTGTTTGTCAGCATCAAACTAATTTTAAACATGAATTTGATTGGAATAAGACTACTGTAGTGGATTCCGAAATTATTTATAAAAAAAGACTTATATCAGAAATGATTCATATTAAGTGTCAAAAAAATAGCATAAATAAAAAAGATGATATTTATACGTTAAATTCTAACTACTTTCCACTTTTGAAGAGTTTGAAATTATGAATACTGATTCTTGTTTGAAATTATTATTTAACGTTTGAATACTCATTTGTATAATATACAAGTTTTAAGTTAGTGTTAGTTTATTAATATTAGTGTCCTCCGTCTTATAAATAAGGAAACAAAATTACGAATAGTTAGTTTAATATTTCACTTCGGGACGAAACAATGTGACTAATTAAATTAGATTTTAATAATTGACTAAATGTTTTAAATGTAAAGACTTCAATTTTAAGGTAAATTTGTTTTGTTGACTCTTTAGAAAGTGTTTTTTCACTGTTTTGTAAAAAATTTTGTAAAAATTATTGTGATTCCTAATTTATATGAACTTTTTCATTCAAATATAGCCTGATGAGGTTATGGCGAACCAAGCCAACGAAACGTCGCTCATGACAAATTATGGTTGAGTGTTTCAATTATTTTTTTAACCCACACCTTGATCGACTTATATATATACATCTACAATCGTAGATTTTATTTGAGCGAACGATTTTGCATTTCGAAGCTTATTTTGTATCTCGCACATATTTTGGTTAAAAAATTAAATTTTTCATTTTCAATAGCGTTTTTTAAAAACTCTTCCTTCTTTACAATAGCGCGCCGTACAGCTGTCGAGCAGATATAGAAACCCAGCCTGGAGCAATAAACGCTCAAATACTATTAACTTCGTCAATTTTGCTCCGATCGACTTGAAATTTTGACACAAGATTATTCAGGTATCATGCATTCATTTAAAAATTTTCAAAAAGTTTAAATCCCCCCCCCCCCAAATTGTTTGGTTCCTTGTAAGCAGCTCAAAACATACCACACCTTTCCAATCCCACTAAACAGATCTCATAATCTTTTTTTATCGGCAATTACTTCTGGGACAATCCAATTCAAGAACGGTACGTCTAGTTTTAAGTAACTTTTGAACGTATCTGAAAGTTGAGTACTCTGTCATGTAAATTTCTCAGTACTTATTTTTTCCGTGTAGCAAGTTTATATTCAGAATATTAATATCTCCAATATGCTTTCCAGGTTATAATATTTATTGTTTGCCTTATCAGAATTATTTTTAGACAACTTAGTGATCATAATATCATTTTTTCGTACACTGAAAAAACAGTATAGCTGAGAGAACTATATTTTGGTCCTCAGAACCAGAAAATATTGCTATTAGACCAATGCTACGGTATGGCCCTCAGAACTATACGAGTATAGGTGAGACAGCTATACTGGTATTCCTAAACGTCATATTATTCCACGAAGGATACAAGTTCGATGGTATCACATTACGATGTAAAGCGATCGTAACAAAAATATTATGCCTGTTATAACAATGCATGCGATACGCAAAAATGATCTTTCAAAACAAGAAAAAATGCTCTAAATAAATCGACAAACGCTTCGAAAAAACGCCTCGAACAAATGACACTTCTTTCTTATTTCGAGGTTAGAGTCGCGTGCATGCGAAGCAATGTATAGGTCGCGCGGCAAACCAGTATAGTTGTCTCACCTATACCGCATGGGTCGAGTCTCTATACGAGGTCTATTGAAAAAATAAGGTGAATTTTCAAATTTCGCAGGCTATGTACATTCGATTGTCCCGAATGTATGTTCCCAGTTTCAGCAATATAGCATTTTTTGTTTGTTTGTGAGAGGCATAAACGTTAGAAGTGTTTTGCGTGTATTGGAGATTTTCTGCTGTCGAAAAAATGGGTCAAAGAATATGCATCAAATTTTGTTTAAAAAATGGAATTAAGTGCTCAAAAACACACGAAATGTTGAAAGTGGCATATGGTGAGTGTACTGTAAGTCAAAAAAGTGTTTATAAGTGGTATAAGCTCTTCACAGAAGGTCGAGAAGAGGTGAATGACGACCGTCGCCCTGGACGACCCAGCACGTCAACAAGCAATAAAAACACTATTAGAGCAGTTATTGAGGATGTCGGCATATCGGTTGGCTCATGCCATGCAATTTTTTGGATATTTTGGGTCTGAAGCGTGTAGCAGCGAAGTTCGTTCCAAAATTGATGAATTTTGACTTGCTCACTCGTCATTGCTTGTTCGTAATTTTTTGGCCAAAAACAAGACCGTCATCATGCCTAAGCCATCGTATTCACCAGATTTAGCCCTTTGTGACTTTTTCCTGTTCTCAAGATTGAAGAGATCCATGAAAGAACGGCGTTTTTCCACGATTGAGGAGATAAAAACCGAATCGCTGAGAGAGCTTAAGGACATACCAAAAAGTGCATATCAGAAGTGCTTCGAGGATTGGAAAAACGCTGGCACAAGTGTATTATATTTGAGGGGGATTACTTTGGAGGAGACAACATAGAAATTCATTAATAAATTAATATTTTTCGAAAAAAATTAAAATTCACCTTATTTTTTGAACAAACCTCGTATATCGGTATACTAATGTGGACAAAAACTAAGCTGAATTTTTAATTTAATCTTCGCGGGTTAACCGATTCGGGCAAACTCTTTCATTTTTATGTTGGTCCTACTGTTACTGACATCTGTGTCAAATTTCATGTCAATGTCATCATTTGTTACATAGTTACTCTTGTGTTTTCTAAACGACTAAAAGTAATTTTTTCGATCTTTACAATGTCTGAATTTGTTGAGCAAAGATGTGCCATTAAATTTTGTTTGCGGAATGAAATTTCAGTTACGGAAACGTTCAGAATGTTGCAGAAGGCCTTCAGTGATTTGACCATGTCGCAAAAAAATGTTTATAAGTGGTACAAAGACTCAGTGAATCAGTGAAAATTAACTGATTTAACAGTGACAAATATTTTTTCACTGATGAATCAGTGAAAAGGTAAATCGCTGATTCAATCAGTAAAAATTTGACTGATTCAAATTTAGAGAGTATGGAGTGACGAAGCGGTTTTCAAATATTTCATTTTACCATAATGGACATGCCTTTTTTTTAGACACTCTGTTTATTGTTCAACATTACCTAAACTGAGCAATAATTTTATGTTAAAAAAATTTGTTCGTAAACTATGAGACTGCATAAGTAAACACTAAAAATTTTATTTAATTATATTAAGTAGTCGCGCTCGAAAACAAAAGATATAAATAATAGATAGAAAATAGATCCAGTTGGGGGTTCGAAAATAAATGAAACACTTATTTTTGATTAGTCATGAGCGACGTTTCGTTGGCTTGGTCGCGCAACCTCATCAGGCTACATTTATTGAAAAAATTATATATCAATCGAACAATAATTTTAAAATTACTCTTTCGAAGGTCCAAATCATAATTACTTAGAATTTTGAAGCTTACATTTGAAATACTTAGATAGTCGAAAATTAAAATATAAATTAGACAATCACATGGTACGTCCGAAAGTAAAATTATAACTAACATATTTCTCAATTACTCAGCAAGATAATAAAAATAAATAAAATAAATTTTGCAACTTCAGGAAAAAACTTCTGAAGTATTAAAACAATTCAATGATAATGACCACTTAAAACACCAATACCTTAATAATCAATTAACTTTAATTAGTACATTTCTTCCTAAGTGCAATGGACTCTCTAAAATTCATAAAAAAGACATTCCGATGCGTCCAATCATCTCTTTAATTAATAGCCCTACACAGTTCTTAGCGAAAGTTATTGATGAAGAATTGAAAAATTGTTCCAAACTTCCACAATCGCATGTAAAAGATAGTTTTACACCTGAAGATAAAAAAAATATTTTAGACGATAATCATGTACTTTTATCTCTTGAGGTTAGTTCTCTTTTTATTAATATTTCTTGCAGCTTAGTTTTAGACAGTTTATATAGAAGATTATTTTTTATTAATAAAAATTGTAAAACCCTTTTTGGCGAAATTCGTGATTACGTTAGATTTTTATTTAATAATACCTTTTTGCGTTTAGCAATAAGATATACCAACAAATTCATGGTACATCAATGGGTTCCCCTATCTCACCACTATTCGCTGATATAGTTATGGATTATTTAGAGAATTACTGTTCATCAGTTTTAAAAAGAGATTTTGATTGCATTCCTTTATTTTACTATAGATATGTTGATGATACAATTTTGTGTGTCCATAAGGAATATAATGATACAATCATCAATACTTTCAATTCTTATGATTTGAATTTACAATTTATTTTTGAATTAGAAAAATATAAAAGAATACACTTTATGAACATCACCTTAAATAAAAATAGTAATATGATTATTACTAATTGCTTCCGCAAACAAACATCTTTTGTTAGAATTATTAACTATTTTTCAAATCATCCAACTTAACAAAAGATAAATATCGTCTTCAACCTTGTCGATAGAGCAATTTTATTATCCTACTACTGTGGGCAAAAACTAAGGTGAATTTTAAATTTAAACTTCGCGGGCTAACTGATTCGGGTAATCTCTTTTATTTCCATTTTGGTCCTACTGTTACTGACATCTGTGCCAAATTTCTAAACGACTAAAAGTGATTTTTGCGATTTTTACAATGTCTGAATTTGTTGAGCAAAGAAGTGCCATTAAATTTTGTTTGCGGGATGAAATTTCAGTTGTGGAAACGTTTAGAATGCTGCAGAAGGCCATCAGTGATTTGACCATGTCGCAGAAAAATGTTTATAAGTGGTACAAAGACTTCATAGAAGGCAGAGAACGTGTTGATGACTTGGAACGCCCCGTACGACCATCAACATCAACTGACGAGCAACACGTCAAATCAAATCAAAGAATTAGTGCACAAAAATCGTCGCACGACAATTAGAGACCTTGCTGACACTATTGGCATTTCAAGAGGATCACTCAACAACGTTTTAAAAGATATTTTAGGCAGACAACTCGTCGTTTATGCATCACGATAATGCGCCGTTTTAAAATTCACTCGTTCTTAGTGACCATTTCGCCAAAAACTCAACGCATATCGTTCCACAACCACCATATTCGCCTGATTTGGCTCCGTGCGACTTCTGGCTATTCCCCAAACTCAAAAGACCACTCCGAGGACACCGTTCTGACACGATTGAAGAGATACAAGTCGAATCGAAGTAGGCTTTGAAGGCAATTCCGGAAATCGAATTTAACAAGTGTTTCGACGATTGGAAAAAACGTTGGCATAAGTGCATTATATCGGGAGGGGATTACTTTGAAGGGGATGAAATTGATTTGGATAAATAAATAAAGATTTTTAATTTCATAACAAAATTCACCTTAGTTTTTGCCCACAGTAGTAGGTCGAAAATCTATACTTCTATCGTAGCACGAACAAAATTATAATGGTACGATGGCAGAATACGCATTTCGGTGCGTCGCTACAATACCAATATCGTATAGTCACGACAGGTATTTTCCTAAACTAAAATTCTTTATAGTTTTCTCAGCTATACTGTTTTTTCCGTGTACTCTTAATGTTCCGAATGGAGATTCATAACATAGGTACACGCAAAAATATTTTTTTAAACTGCCTTGAATGTTTTGACGGATTTTTACGTTTTGTGGTGCGCTGAATCCAAATCTAGTAACCAATTTGCTCCATCACGTACAGATTTTTTGCTATATTGGGTTATCCTTACACAGAGAGAAATTTTAGGTTTCACTGACCAAAGTTTTTTTGTTAAAATCGTCTTTACAAAAATGTTAAAGTTCTCATGACAATCATGGTAGTGGCTGTCATACATTGGAAAAGTGTTTACTTCAACTGCAAGGAACGTTACTGAGACCACGATTCTGGTACTTGAAATACCATAGCGCTGCGGTTATAGGAACCAAAGTCCATCGTAAAGCCGCGCATAGAGTTTAGTTAAAATGACTAAGTCTACGGACAGTAAATACCCAGCCAAAATTATTTTTAAGGTTATAGGTATGGTTCTCTTAGTTATCAAAATACAAATTCAATTTGATGAGAAAAAATAAAGTTTCACCGAAAAGATCTAAGAAAAATAATCCGGTATAATGATATTTATGATAACTTTCGTCGATTAAGTTAAAAAATTGTCACTTTTTTCATCATCATAAACTTTTTTTGACTGACTATAGTTTTGACAAAATACGACGAGACAGCAAAATTGGAACGCATTGCATTGTCCCCGAACAAAATCGTTTATCATTTAGAAAGAATTGTCAAATTATATTTATAATAGAATTATTTACCTGATAATGCTTGGCACGGTGAAATATAGTCCAGGAATCGAGAACGAGAATTGGCAGGATTCAACTTAGGCTGCATATCTTTCAATGAAAGTTATACTTGATTTGTCTAGCGCAACAGCGAACGCTGCGGTTGTAGTAACCAAAGGAGCTTGGCAGTACACATAAAGAAAATGTACGTGTACTAACCGTTGGGGTACGTATAAAGCTCATTCTAATCATCAACTTTGGTCACAACAACCGAATACACAAAAAAGTCCAAATTACTGTCATGATAACTATAAAAGTAGTAGCTTCTCTCAACTTTTTTGGTCAAGGCAACTACTGTACAAAAAATTTATGTGCTATGTGCACAGGAACCAAAGCCGATTTCTCTCAGTGTAGTCACCGGGTTGAAAATAAGGTTCACTTCACTGTGGTAATAACCAGCAAATTTTTATTTCAAAATTTAGTAAATGAAAGAAAATTAAATTGGCTAACACATTTTACATGTAAAGTCACTCTTGGGTCAATAAATCTCCTGGTGGGCCCGTTTCTTCTTCCCCTGAATGCTTCTCTTGGTGCGTTGCTTGGCGTATTTTTCATCAGGGGTTTCCCGCAGCAGCAACCAGCAGAAATCGTCCTGTTATATGTATAAAATGAATACAAAGCCTCCTAAAATATCATGAGGGAGTGTTTCTAGTTAGTTAATCATTACAACCTCTATTTTGGGCCAAGAAAATAAACTGCAGTCGGCTAAAAAGAAATTATCTAAACATTCCTTATATGGGTATGAAATCAAATTTTGTAAGAAAACGTGACGTGATGGAACATTTTGGCTATTTTTCCTGGTTTTAGCGCCCCAAAATCTATAGGAATCCGTTGAAAAATTAGAGGCAGTTTTTTGGTCGTTTACCTGTGTAATATTTATAATACTAATTTGTCTTCTATATGTTTTAAAGACTGTCATGACTATAGAATTTCGATGCCATAATATGAATAAGTGTAAAAAACCTCGGCGTTCCCTATTTTAAAACAATATTATACTAAATTTCCATTAATTTTTATCATTTACTCTAACGAAAAGTCTCTCAGTGTAAAGTGGATATATAAAATTACATGTCGTAGATATAATTTTAAAACCATTGTCAGGTGTAATAAAGAGCCTTATAATCGTTCAAAGGCGGGAAGTTATCGATCTAAAGTGATCTGAGATTAGAATATGATCACGTACTTATTGTTAGTGATACGTCACAGCGATATCCAGAGTGTTCCGCATCGCGCGTGGGAACCGTCCAGGTCACGCGTCTCGATATATCGCGTGCGGAATCGTTAAGTACTTCAGGTATGTTACTTACTAGTGACTATACAAGGCTGGTATCGCTTGCTATCATGTACCCGTATTTTTTCCATCGACTATAGCAGAGAGACGCCGAGAAAGGGAGAAAATGGCGAAAGTCACGCCCGCGTCAATTGGACGACTCCACCGATGAAGAAAACCGCGTTACCACCAACGAGGAAACGTACCTGGATTCGGGCCAAGTGGATCTGCTTCGCAGTTCCGCTAAATTCGACTAACTATATCCTTCAACTTTTTAAATTCGAATTTCCTTTACTTTCTTGCTGATGTTTTTAAATTCCGGTGTGATTTTGGTTCCTTTAATTAAGATTAGAATTCATTTTTCCAAGAAGATTTACAGTATAAAGCTTCCTGTCCAGATAATGACGAGATTTGATAGAACCTGGCTTGGCATAGAACCTCGAGCCCAGTCTGGGCCCAGCCTGGCAGACGGATTATTACAAAACTACCCAATGAATTTTCAATCTGCTCTACAAGGCCAATGTACGGTAAGACGTTTCTCGCCAGCCTATCTAGCAATTTGGCAATAGTTCAAACTAGGCCCAGACCTGGCAAACCCTGACTTGGTATGGAACTCCGAGTTGAGACTGAGCACAATTTGATTGACGAATATTTACAACGTCATCTATTGTATTCTCAATCTAACAAACCTGGATCAAACCTGGTTTGGCATTTAATGCCAAATTGGCGCCAAGTCATGGATTTTTACGATAAGCAAAGGCAAGGAAAATGTTATATTTGAATGCAAAAGATAATTTTAGACAGGAGAGTGTTGTTTGGTTTAAGTATTGAGAAAAAATGGTTAAGATTGTCTGATAATGAATTCGTTTATTAGAGTCATTTTAATTCTGCTCAGTTCGGGTGTACCCAGAAGCTCATTGCTATTACTGCCTCATGCATAGGTAAGTCGTTCGTACGAGGCTACGCTCTTCTGCCTATTAAATGTATGTTCGCGACACTTACTGTCAAGTTGTTGCTTGTAAATTTCAGACCTGTGTCTCGCATAAATAGAATTAATCTCCGATTATTTTTTGTGCCTGTTAAACTGCTTATGTGGATTATGTATGTATATATACGTATATAATATATGTTATATACAAATCACATATGACATAAACTTAAATGGTTCCTGACACAGATCGCATACATTATATATGAAAGATATACGGCGCATTTTGAATTTATGTTTACAAATCTACATCTAGCTAAAAATTTAGTATTCTGAAGAATACTTACAAAATATGTTACATAAATGCATATATCCTTTGTTCAATATGTGATGAGATGAGAAAATTAAGAGAAAAATTTGTACGTTGAATTTAGAATGCGCATGTCTGAGAAGATAGAAATGGAAGAAAGAAAATCGTAACGGGTAGTTCCCATTCGACTTAAAGCATTGAATCATTTACGACTTTAAGACAAAAATCGTGTATGTGGCAAGGTTTCGTCGCTTTCGCGCTCGTACTTCAAATTATTTTCGCTTAATCTTCTCCGTATTGGTATTCGAGCTTTCAAACGTGCTTCTATAGCCCCGGGGATGCGTTTTGCAACTCTCGTGTAAAATGATCCCTGAATATTTGAAAAACGTTCCCGCAAACTCTTGCCATTATTATCTAGATGCCATTATTTTTTCAGGTACCATTGAGTACTTCACCTAACACTGGGCGGAGAGGATTTCCCTCATCCACACAATCTTGCCACTTCTGGTAAGTCATTTTATATACTCAGAATTTTTTATACATTGAAAAAATGTCTTTTGTAATTTCACAACAAATGACGTATTATAATTTCACAACTGATGGTGCTTCACAACAAATTCACAACACCTATTTTTTAATTCCGAAAAATCATTTAACATGTATTATGAATTTACTTCAGAGTACCTTTACTGCAATTTCATATTACATTTTGGTAATAAAATTACATTAAGGGATCATTCTAGTTTAGGCGCTTGAAAAAAGGGTATTTTTATCAAATTTTTTAGAGGTTGCTATTATAAGTATTGATATAAAATTTGTTGGCCTCAATGAATACACTCATAAATTACATTAAAAAAATTTATTTTATTTTATTTTATCAGGGCCCAACCAGGCCCTGATATGACCGTGTGTTTCATCATCAATCTGGGCCATGTCTGTTGATTTCTGCACTGAAGTTTAAAATTCAACTCGTGCAGAAATCTTTTTGTGGCCAAGATTAAGCCCAGACGCACAGTGGTCGGAAAACGTAAAAAGCTGGCCAAAAGTCGAAATTCAAATTTTGGCGGTATGTGTTAATTCTTTCATATGGTCAACAGAGGGAGTCGTTGCGTAATTTCTCAAAAGAACAAAAAGCTTGGCTTCGTATTTAAATGTATACTTGCTGCTCATAGTAAGCCGCTTCGCCAAGTAGCTAAAAACAATTGAGAAGGGTAGAAAAATTGATTCGTTAATGAGTGCATAGAAAATATAATTGCTGTTCCGTTCTTTGTGTACAATATGGAGGGTGTTTCTGGAGGTAAGTTAAATATATTTATGCATTGAAAACCTATTTTATAAAACCAAACATGCTTTAAAATCGGACGTCAAAACTGCTCGCAACTTAAGCCAAGTATAAAAAAATTCTGTAGAAAAGTGTCAAAATAATTGTGATCCCAAAAGATCCTGCGTTGTTTGAAGTTTTAATTAATGCAAAATAGTGTAAAGATTCAGTAACTTCAAAGTAATGTTGCGGATGTTTGCAGATGGACGTTCTGTACTCTTTTATGTCGGCTGTGTCGACGTGGGTTTTGCCACGTCAATCGACATGCGTGTTTTTTCAATACTTGAAAATTTATCCTCGCTCAAAACTACTTTACCGAAAATAAGACTCATAAGTCATTTGATATATTCTTGTTGCTAAATTTTGTATAAATAAATGTTATTTTATAGGATCAGTTACTGGAGAAGTGTCATGCACAAGAATGGAAATTTTCGAAATTTTGAAAGAAAATTTACAAGCTGATTTGGATACACAAACAAATCTCATAGAAAAAAATTTTTCTAAAAAAGCAAATGATTTCGAGTTGGATGCAGATAAAAAAACGAAATAAAAAAGTTGCTTTGCAATATGTAATGGAGATGGAAAGAAAATGATGATCACATCTGATCCATTCATTTCAAGTCTTGGAAAATGTTCGAAAGCCAAAAAAAAAGCTTCCATCCAGAAGCTGTCACCATGTTTTTGTGTACTAATGATTCCGTAGTGGATGATAACGATGATGATGAAATGGATGTTGAATCAAGCTAGTTTGAGTCAAATTTTATTATACCATACTGTTTGAAATAAATATTTTTTTACTAAGCTTATTTTTGTTGCATATTATTTAGCAACTTCAAAAACTCTACGATACTGATTTTATTGAAAATTGAGTAAGTTTTGGAAAAGTTGTCCGCCATTTTGAATCAATCATTTTGTAAAATGAAATTTTAACCTCAAATTCGTGATCAGCGGCCCAAAAAACCCTTGTATGCAGAATTTCAGGTTCGTAGAAGAACAGCTACTTTTGGCCAGCTTTTCGCGTTTTCCGACCACTGTGAGACGTGGTAAACTTTGGGTAAAAATAAAACGTCGCGCTAGTTTGGGTCAGATCTGGCAAACAGATAATTGCCAAGTCTTCTGCCGAAATTTTACCCTCTCAGACCAGGCCAACTAGAACCAGATCAGAGTATTCCTAAACAAAAACTGTATTTCATTTCTCTCTCATGAAA
Organism: Diplolepis rosae; assembly: GCA_030998225.1. NCBI lineage: Eukaryota > Metazoa > Arthropoda > Insecta > Hymenoptera > Diplolepididae > Diplolepis > Diplolepis rosae. The sequence goes on from JAPYXD010000275.1 coordinate 728,122, forward strand.
ATTTCGACCAGAATTTTCCGGGCAGCGGAATCTGGCCTCAGTCGGGTCGCATGTTTCATCCCTAATTTGGGAATTACGATCTCTGCTTCGTAATTCCAAACTGGGCCCAGCCTGGGCCACACTAAATTTTTCGTATGGGTGTGTTCGCTAAGCCAGGGTTTGCCAGGCCTGGGCCTGTCAAGGCTACAGAAGAATTTTCGAATGCATTTTTCTTAAACAAAATTCATAAATATTTGCGATCTGCAAATAGGAATGAAAAGGCAAGTCACAAAGAAAGAAATTCTAAAGAAACCCATTTAGTTTATTTTGAACTGAAGTTTTTTGTATGCATATGTAAATAAAATTCTCGGACGAATGTGAAAAGTGCTCGGGGGAAGATGAAATAAATATTTCGATCTGGAATCTCTAGTCAGAAAGGAAGGTTTTCTTCCTCAGGGAGGCATAAAAATTCCAAAGCATTGTGGGTTGGTAGTTGGTACCCTTTGATGTTGGACCGAATCTTTTTCTCGCGAATATATGTCTGCACGGCTATCCTTTCCGGAATACGTGCATGCAGATCCACCACCGATCGTTAGAGTAAGTTTATTCCAGTGTCCTGAGGGATCGTCTCCTGCATCTCCGTCAACCGAGTGAGGGGATGGAACAGGAGTTTTGCACATAAATCTGGTCTTCCTACGGGAACAGGTCCTCGTGGGAGGCGAACAGGACAGCATGGAAAGGACTTGAGACACTCTTTTCTTTATTGGTCCACCGAGGAACTCTACGTCAGCTTTCGTCCTTTCGAACGAATCAGAGATTCCGCTAAATTTTAATCTCGTATGCAAATCATCAAAAATCGACTCATTTTATCAATTTTATTTTAATTTTTTATTTTTATTTATTTCCTTTCTGCAACAATAGAAAGGTTATAAACTTGCAGTAAGAACGGCAAGAGATTCGATTTGAATGAGCGTGTTGATCTGTGGGGATATTCTTAGACGGACGTTAAACGACTAAACACGACGTGACTGCGTTAACTTCGCGTAAATGTAATTCAATCAGCCGACACGTTTCGATTTATTACCTTTTTCCTGGGAATTTTGGAAAACAGCCGCTGTCCATTAGTCAATTAAATGAAAAGCGTTTCTAAAAGGCACGATTGTCAGTAATTTCTCCATGCATTTGAAACCTTTAAATAGCAAATAATTATCTTTAATTAGAACTCTAGCCGTTGTTCGAGTATCTTTTACTATAAATAAATCTCAGAAGTGAAAAGTGAAATTGAGATGGAAAGTGAAAGTGAAAATTGAAACAGAGTTCTACTTTTTTTCCTCTGGGACGAAGGGAGAGTCTGATCGCGAGAAGGAAGGGCGCGCTCATGTGATAGTTTCAGGCGCCCGCGTTTTTTTAGGGGAATCGCGTAAAAACGTCGATGCGGTACGACGAAACACCGAGAGATGGCAGACCTGCAACCAATCGTCTAAGTTTTTCTTTGATTAGTTCGATATATTCCTCATTTCGTCTTCTTTTTCAGGAGTTATTATAAACTTCTTTCTTCTCGGTGAACTTTATTAGCAGTTAAAGAATAATTTCACATGCAGATATTCCGTTGATTAGAAAAAATTTTGATTGATTTAAACTAAAATCTTGGTTCATTTAACAAAATGGTTTTGTTAGATCAAATAGATTTTTTTTAGATATATAAACATTTTTTTAGTTATTTTTTGTTTTAGATAATTTCTTAGTTCATTTTTATTCCTGGTAAGTTTTAATGAACTTTAAATATTTTCGATTTATCTCACACACACACATGAAAATTTATTTTTTCTAATCGAACCATTCTCCTAAATGAATGAGAATTGTTGGTTAAATCGAACAGAACCTATTTTCGTCTGAAATATTTGGTTAGTCAAATCAAATTTTAGGTGAACAAACCTTCTTTAGTTTTATGAAACAAGGCCTCTGGTTGAATTAAAAAAAAATTTGCTCAACCGTAAAAGAAACAAATTTCGTTGGTTGATTCAACTAAATTTTGTTTGAATTTACCGATTATATTTTTGATTGCATTCAAAATTTATTGCATACACTGATGAAACAGTTTTGTCGAATGAATAAAAATGTTTTGTTGGTATTTATTTAACCAATTTTCTTATTCGTTCAAAACGCTTTAATAAAACTAAAAAATTGATCTGCATAATGGTTTTTTTAGTGTCTCATGATAAATATTATAATTGACAATTTTCCATAACAAAAGATAAATGATACTTTTATATGGGTCATGCTAAACTTTACTTTTAAATTTCAAAGTGACATGTTTGATAACATGTCTATTATTGTATTGACCCAAATTCATAAAAGTTTTGTTCATTTCTTTGGCATAGGGTCAGTTTCTTCTTATTTTCTTTGATTAAAATTATTATTAGATTTAAAAATGCGCAAGTAAACTTTTAGAACCTTGTTTTGGTCCAAATTCGGTCGTTTTGATATTTCAAAAGTTTGTACGGTTTCGTCTTCTTGAAATTTTTAATACAAGTTTCATATAATTTAATGTCTTTTCTTCTATAAATATCATAATTATTCTTTATACTTTTTTTGCTAATGTTTCATCATATATTACACTAGACATTTACCATTTCAAATTTGAAATGATTTCGATATTTATAGAAGTTTTAGGTCGTTTGAAAAGTCCCGGGCCTGACGAATAGATGGCGTCAATAATATAATATTGTCTACCTGGAGAAAGGAAAAACAATCACTGCTCAATATTACACAGAATTGTTGGATCTATTCGATGCTGAAATCAAGACAAAACGTCCACATTTCGCACGCAAAAAAATCCCCTTTCATTAAGACAATGCACAGGCACACAAAACTGTTAAAACGATTACCAAATTGACTGAACTGAGGTACGATTTGCGTGTTAAGTTGAAATGGAACTATCTTGAAGAATAAATGCAATTTTTCCCAAAAAAATGTTTTATTACTCAGGCTCAGGACTTTTCAAACAATCTAGTAAAAACTCTGGTCCACATTTGGAACCCCGATCCACATTTGGTTCCTTTACCTTATAACTCGATTTTCCCTGAAATCCTAATATTTTTGGAATTATCTTTACGAAATGAAACAGGTATATTCCTATAAAACGTTTCCCCGTGAAAAATAAATTTCATGAAAAATGACATCCCGGAATGGAAAAGAGGAGAATTTTAGCGGAGATCGAAAGTACTTTTCACATGATTGAAGGGATGACCCGAGGTGATTCAGAAATGGCGAAACGAGACGGGACATTCTAGTCTGTGGTTGAAGTAACCGAGGTGTGTTCCTAATAAATGAGTGCAGAAATACGAGGGGCGCGCAGACGACGCGTATTAATAATTATAGCTTTGTAAGCTCGCGCGAGCGAGTCGGCCATCCAGCAATTCAAATTAACTGCCAGACAGAAGGCAAGGATCAGCTCGTATGTAGTCACGCTTAATAAGCCGCGAATGAAAGCTGGCTTTCGAATCGACAAGTATATTCTCGCGTGTCGCGCGACCTGAAGGAAGAAGGCTTGTAAAGACGGTATTTAAGTGACTAAATAGAAATTGCTCTTCCTATGAATATGACACCATAGTCTGATCTGAACTAAACGAACCTTGGACGGTTATTAGCAGCTAATTTTCTTCTTTTCTCATGATTTATTACATCCTGTGCTTCTCATTATGAAATAAGGATCAAGGCTTTTCATTCTTGAAATTCGCAATCTAAAATTATACGTAACAGTTATGTAATTTTACACTCAGGAAAATATTTGGTTGATCTAACGAAAATTCACTTGGATTAAGCAAAAAATTTAAATTATTATGATGCTCCAAATTTTTGTTTGATACAACGAAAGAATTTGTTTTATGTAGCCAAAGATTGTTTGTTTTTGTACAATTTGGTTGAATCAAGCAAATATTCCAACTCAAGCGAATTTTTGTCGATTTAACAAAATTTTGTTTGACTTAACCAAAGGTCTTGGTTGTTTTAACAAAATAGTTTGGTTGGATCAAGTAAATTTTCATTCTAGGTGTGTGACTTATTATCGATTTTCCAGTTAAATAACTTTTTCAATTATTTTCAAAATTTTTTCTGAGAAGTTAACAGACGTGTTTTTAGAACAACTAAACCATTTTGTTATATAAACCAAGATCTTTGGTTGAATTTACTGAAAAATCTTTTAGATATTTCAAAATTTTTATATAAATTTTTTTATTTTATATTTTTATTATATTTATTTATACCCAAAAGGCTATTTTTAAGAATTGTTTAAAAGGTTGCTAATATAAATATTGATATAAAACTTGTTGGCCTGGATAAATATACTCTTAAAATACATGAAAAACATTTTTTTAAATTGATTTTACACAGTTTTTGTATACAAAAATGTCAGGCAAAATACAACAATTCGAAAAGTTCTTTGTGCAGATGATTTCTCCATGAAGGACCATCTGAAACAGATAAAGCAAGGAGTTTTAGATTAAGTACAACAGTAGCTATGTTCTAAATTTCAATCAATAAAATGCATGCAAAAATAACGAATTTTATTACGGGGACAATATTTAATTTTTTTTCTTTCTTCTTTTTACATTCTCATCGTGGATGAGAAGGTATTGGTTTTATGTGAAAAATGACTTTCGAAATTTTCATCAAATCTTTACGTTTTGAGACCCCCTGAGTCAGAAAAAATGGTTTTTACGAAAGTGTCTGTCTGTCTGTCTGTCTGTCTGTAGTAGGTCGTGTGCGGCATAACTCTCGATAGAATTATCAGATTGAATTGAGCTTTGGTATACTTTATCGGAGCCGAAAAAGTAAGGACAAGTTCGTTAACCAGCCATATCCAATCAAAATTGAGGGATGGAGCACTACTTTTGTGTTTTTGAAAATAATTTTTTGAAAAAATCAAAAATCCCAATCCTGGTTTTTGATAGTGCTCATAAATCTCTACAAATTATCCTAATAATATTTTTTGATTAAATCAAAATTAGAAATGTTACAGCATATTCAAATTCGAAAAAAGTCAATATCAAAATTCCATTTTCCAGTTAAATTATACGAGATACGAAAAAACGTTATGATACAATATTATTGAATACATAAAGACCCACAAATTTGAATCATAACATTTTTTCATAAGATGCATATTTTTCTTTTTAATTAAAAAAAAAACTATTGAAAATCCAAAATTCAATTTTTTAACAATAATATTGGAAATACCAAAAAAACGTAAGAATACAAAGTTGTTGGTTTCAAAAAGATCTACAAATTTTGTCTCACACAGTTTCTGATAAAAGATATATTTTTCGTTTCAATTCCAAAAAATACGATAAAAATTTAAAAATTCCATTTTTTAGACAAAATATGTGAGATACAAAAGAAACATTTAGATGGAAAATTGTTTGCCTAAATGAGGTCTACAAATTCTCATAAAGAAATTTCGGGACAGGATGTATTTTTTATGTTTTGATTTTTAATATTGAAAAAATTCAATTTTTTTCACCAAAATATGTGAGATACGAAATAAGCGTTGTTCTGCAAAATCGTTTCCTTAAATAAAGTCTACGATTGTTTTTCGTTTTTTTGAGATTTGTGAGAAAATAAATTATTTTAATCATGTAATGTATTAAAAAGTTATAATGAAATGTATACAGAAAATCGAGCGCGAAGCGCGAGTGTCATGATGAGAATGTGTTCCTTAATTCCGATAGAGCCTTAAGTAAATTGAATTTCCTGTTTCACTTAAATTCAAAAAGAAATTCAGTGACTTTGAGAAAATGTTGAGAAAATCATCTGTAATATTATTATAAAATTGGTTTGAGCTTCAGTATCAAAATATAAGAAATAAACTTAAATGTATGCGAAGAGCACAAGACCGAGCGCGAAGCGCGCGATGAGAATGTGCCCGCGAAGCGGGCAGATTTTTTTTTTTTTTTTAATAGAAGATACAATCGATATGTAAATAAGCTTCTGAATATTTCGCAAGGTCTGGATTTGAAGTTCACGTCAAATTTTTGTATTCAAATTGCAAATCCAATATAGCACATCATTCATTGAATTCGTGATTTTGAAAATCGAAGTTTTGACGTTAGATTCGAGTTGAGGAAATCTAGTCGGGTTTTATTATGTTTTAGATTATATTAGGAATCAGGTGAGTAACGGAAGCAGAATATCGAACTAAAGTAGCAGATGTAGAAGAAAGTGGAAACTTTCAGAGAGGCAAATGTTCTAAAAAGGGAATTGAAAATAATCATGTTCATGATTTGATTTGGAATTTAGCCAAAATTATGACACGTGTTTAAAATTTCCTAGACAGGAGATTACATTCCACTTTCAGAACAGTGTCCTCTCTTGTTCTCTACATTGTGTTTTCTTTGAGATTGATGGGACGATGAAACCGCAGATTTTCTGTGGAAGGTGGATGAGCTATTTCTAACATAAACAACGTCTTTAGAATTGTCTTCGTCTATGCGACGATTTTATAACAAACGGCTTCGGTTGGCGCCACTCACGCTCCTCACAATCTACAAACGTCTAATTTTCAAAATCCTTACTTGTAGGAATTTATTTAATTTTCCACTTTCTGAAGATGATAATTAACTTGAGATTCAAAATGTAGACTAATTCTCCTGAAAAATGTTTATTTAAGATAGTCGGGCTACAAAATTTGGCCTCAGACAAAAATACATCATTTTTTCAAGGAAAAGATTCTCTACAACTTGAACGTTTCCAATTTCCGAAAATGAATTAATTATAAAATAGAGCAATTTCTTTATAATAAGTATCTTTTGGAAAATTCTTTTTCAACAGAATTGCATCATTTTTCAAAAACTTTCTCATCGGAAAGAACCTCTTCTCTTTTAATAATAAGGTGGGAACAACGTCTTCGGACAATCAGTAAATATTGATAAAAGAAACTAATGTGTTTATAAAAAGTAATAGTGACCTATTTTTTACAAGAGCCGATAAGGATGAAAAAAGATGAGTATAAGAAACAAGTGTTTGAATTAATAGATGATAAAAAAACTTATAAAGAGATTGAAAATAACCCAGAAAAAAATTTAAAAAAAGACACATTCAAAATTTTAGACAAATGGAGAACAAAAGGTCTCTTAGAAAATGTACGTAGAAAAGATATTTTGAATGATAGTACGAACATAGCTAGATTTTATGGTCTTCCAAAAATACATAAAAATAACTATCCATTAAGACCGATGGTATCTTCAATATTATATTATATTATATTATTATTATTATTTTTATTATTTTACTTCACTATTTACTAATGTACCTACAGAGTTGCTTCTCAACGGTATAAACAGAAGATGGCCACTTATTTAAAAAGTTAAAAAATTACAAATTGATGAATTCAAAAAAGGGATTAACTTTTTAATTGATTCAACATACTTCAAATTTGATAATAAATACTATAAATAAATTTTTGGAACTCCGATGGGATCTCCAATCTCTCCCATTATTGCAGACATAGTAATGCAAGATTTAGAAGAAGAAATTATTAAAAAATTAGATTTCACTGTCCCTTTATACCAGAAGATAAAATAAACAATATAGTAGACGAATTTAATAATTATCACGAAAGATTAAAATTCACTTTTGAAATAGAAAATAACAACTCTATTTCCTTTCTTAACATACTAATTATCAGAAATAATGATAACACAACATACACTAATTGGCACCGAAAAAATACTTTTTCAGGAAGATTTCTCAACTATTTCTTAAAGCACCCGATACAACATAAAATTAAGATAATTAAAAACCTTGTAGATTCTGCTATATTACTTTCGAACAAAATTTATCATGTTGACAATTTGAATATTATTAAAGAATATTTGATTCTTAATAATTATCCGATAAAATTTATAGATAAATATATAAAGAAAAGAACTATAGAAATTTACAATAAAAATAATACTAAATTTAACAAAATGAATTCGGATTTAGAACCAAAAAAAATAATATCGATTCCTTTTTATGGAAAAATTTCAGAAAATGTAAAAAGAATAATTTCAAAACATAATATCAATGTAACATTTAGAGTAGATTCTAAACTAAACAAAATTATGAAATTAGGTAAAGATGTTTTGGAAAAGGGTGAGATGAGTAATGTTGTTTATAAATAAGAATGTATATCATGTGAAAAGACTTATGTAGAACAAACAAAAAGACTTCTTAACATCAGAAGAGAAGAACACAAGAATAACTTTAATTTAAAAAATAAGAAATATCATAATGTGATATCAAAACATAGAACTGAAAATATAGGAGAGGATGATGTACAGATACACATATACATATACAGATAATACACAAAGAAAATAACTTATATAAACGTTTATTTGCAGAAATGATTTACATAAAAAAAAAAGGAAATAGTTTAAACAAAATTACCGATACCGATTCTTATAGTAATTCATATAATGTAATTATTGATTTTCTAAAATAAAAATAAAAATAGATCAAAACATTTTACAAATAATTATTAAGATAATAAGTTTGAAATTTCATTATAAAAGTAATACACGGAGAAAAATGGATTATAAAATTTAATATCCAGGTACAGTGACTATAGGACAGCCATTTGAATTATTAAAGCTATAATCTCGATTATAAGCGGTATGATGTTAGAATATAGAAAAAATTGTAGGTTATGTCACTTATAATCTGGATTATACTTCTTATAATCTAGATTATAGTATTTATAATCTAAATAACTGTCCCATAGTCACTGGACCTGGATATTAGACTTTATAATCCATTTTTCTCAGTGTATTATTCAATATTGTTTCTAAAATCATAACAATAATACAAGTCTTCGAACTCAAATGTTACTAACAGTTTGTAAATATACATACAGGAGAACGGAGCTAGAGTGCTCTTACCATAGATTTGTAAATATTTAAAAATAATATGGACGAAACAAAATTGTTTCTATTATTATATAATTATATAATAATAGACAGTTTTTTAACAATATTATAAATTAATGACAATTTTCAACAGTCAAGTTTTAATGTTTACAAAGAAAGGATTCGATAAGAAATCAATTTAATACATTATGGTACGTAAAATATTTTTGTTATAATTATGACTGACTTTTGTTAGTTTAGTTTTATATAAGGAACATTTAAGGACTAATTATTACTATTAATTTTATTTTATTTCTTTTTATAAAAAAGCTCCTGAAGAGGAAGTCGGTTTGACTCCGAAACGTTGAGCAGTGTAACAAGATTGTTTCTTTCATTAAAATTTCATTTCGCTCACAAATATTTACTGATTCTCCGAAGACGTTGTTCCCACCTTCTTACTCTTCACATAATTCTCGGACGTAAAAAGTACCTTTGATTAAAACTCTTCTCTTTTAAATGGTCCCTTTTACATTTTTCTTGCCCAACTACCTTAAAAAATAAGCCCGACGAATTGACATAGTTAAATTTGATAAAATGAAGGAAAACGAGATGAAAGTTTCTTGGTGAATCATAAGAAGTAGAATGACAAAAAGAGGGTAGAAGTAGAATTATGAGTAGCGAGATCGTCGTATCTATGACTTTCGAATGAGTTCCACTCACTCGCACGGCTGCTGCGCATATTGTTCTATTTATGTAGCCATTGTTCATCCATCGTTCAGGATAAATTTAGACAGCAGACAGAGAGTGGTAAGCTCTCTCGCTGGCTGTCGGAATGTCGGAGCTGACTTCTTAAATGTTTCTCTCGACTTCGATTCCTCACTCTTTCTAGCTGGTACCCCCCCCCCCCCCCCACCCCCTCCACTACCCATCGTCAGCTCTCTACTTACTTCTAGAGGCTATTAATGATACCGATTAATTTAGAACTATTGGGTTTCCCAATTAGCCAATCAGATAGCACAGACCAACGCGATATGTACCCTGCCATTCCCGAGAGATCCACTCAGCACCTCGATATCTCTTATTACTACTTGGCGCCTCATCTTCTTTTCCTCACAAACTACGTGCCAAACTGATTATTCCCAGGTGTCAAGTGAATTTTAATTCATTTTTATTTGATCCATTGTATCGATTAAGGTAATAAGAGCCAAAGAAGAAAATAGCTGAAAGTGCCATTTTTAATGGTCAGTTTGCATTCTGAAAGACAAAATGGCAGTACATATTATTTTTGATAATATTACTAGACGGAGAAACTTTGTAGAGCAATATATGTTTTATTTTATGATGATAATTCTAAAAAATATTAGGAATTTAGGGAAAATCGAGGTACAATGGTAATTATTTCTAGGGGACTGGACATTTTTCGCAGTCAAAATACCAAAGATTTGAAAAATAATATGAAACTTTAGTATAGTTTATAGTAAAGTTTGATATAATCTGTAGTAAATTATAATACAATTCATCTGAAGTTTGGTATTTCGCTGCGGAGAATTCTTCCTATGACAGGTTTTTTTCCTAAATTGAAACGTAGTTCAGAAAAAATTGTAAACTTGGGTTTCTCCGTGTACCTGAATTGCATTATTTACAATTCTGTTTCATTTGTTGATAATCCAATGGTTATTAGTGCATTTAAGTGACAATATTTTCAAAAATGAAAATAAATTACTTACGATTTTGCCTTGTAGAGCGCAAGCTTGCCATTTTAAATGGCACTTTTAGTTATTTACTTGATAAATTTTTTAGATATTAAGGCCATGTACTAACTGGCAACGTGACTGGATTGTAGTTACATTCGTGTAAAATAACTTTTTCTCCATCTGTGTGTGAATTGTCATTATGGCTAAATGTTGGCTCATTCTCGACAGCCAGTATTTGGCAAATAATATTTGGTAGATAATGACAACCCTGTCTTAAAACTTTATCCCAATCCAATCTCTTAACTTTAAAAACCAAAGTTTGGCGGTAAACGAATAACTGATGCTGGTTTCGCCCGAGAACTTTTGCCGCTAAGCGCAGGCCGTAGTTATTATTCCACCATTAGTATTATCCCGTGTAGGAATTTCGGCATGGCCTAGACTGGGTCCATGCCTGGCTAGCTATGGTATGTCACGAAACGCCAAACTAAGCCTGGGCCTGATCTGGTGACTAGGTTTGTCAACCGCTCCAAGCTAGACCCAAGCCTGGTTTAGCATTTCATTGCGAGACTAGTGCGGGGCCTTGAAATTTTTATACAGAATTTTATCGGCCAAACATTGAAAATTGTTTGCCAATATTGGGCCACCCTTGCGCCTTATCTAATTTTGCACTTAGACGTCTGTCTAGTTCCTTCTATGAGAGCTCTGCAACTAATGTTAGAAGCAGCTTTCCCACCCGTGCATAAATTTCTTGACCTGGCCCTGGTTCGGCATTAATCGGCAGACCAAGATCCAGTCAGTGATAAAAAATCCGTTTCAGGGCGTTGATATAATTTTTGTACCAGGTCAAGTCCAAAATAGCTTCTGCGTTGGATGCCATCTCAGGACCTGATCTGAGCCATGACAAAATTTTTTTACAGGAAGTTTTATTTTCTGTAAAAAGTTTCTTGGAATTTGTGCACTTAAATGAACTAGAGAGATCCCAAGTGCAAATTGCTGGAGGTGAAAATACGGCAAAATATTGGCCCAATCCCGACAGCCAAGAGTCGGCTATTGTTATTGGGCCAGTGTCACTGTTTGCATCGGTCAAGTGCTGGGCCGACGATGGCGGCCTTCTTCGACTGTTTAAATTTACCGACCTTCAGCCGAAACTTGGCCCAGTATCGGCCCCAGTAAGAAGCCTAAAACAAGTGCTGGCGGCCAGAGTTTGGGCCAGAATTGGCGGCCAATTGCATACCGGAGTTATCATTCCAGCAACGGCACGATATTGGCAGCCGATCTTCAGCAAACTTTTGGCGATACTGGGCCAGTATTGGGCCGTATCTAACTTCGCACATGGGATGTTTCTTATTGTATCTCATTATATTTCTCAAACTAAAAAATTTTATTACAACAACATATTCACTTCCATTAAAAAAATATGAGATTACTAGATAAATTCTGATGAAATTGACTGAAAAATTAGTAAACTTAACCGAAAACTAGTGTGAAATAAACTACATTTTGGGTTGTTTTCAGCCTCAAAAAAGTAGAAATCCTTTTAGCCAATAAATCAATTTGTAAGTTTTACACTATAAAAAAAATGATGATCTGAAAATTATTAACGATTACTATAAGTGCAATAAGAGATCGATACGCAGTCTGGGAATGAGTCCTATACTCTTCAATACTCTCTTTTCTCGTTTAGTAATCATTCCTGTTTTTTAGTAATCGTTCATATTTTTTCAGTGTAGTTCAGTAAAGCAATGCCTTTAAGACCACGGTTCAACCAAACTACGTGACCCAATTCCTGTAAAAGTGCGTATAAGATAACTTTTTATTTTACAAAATATCTTCCTGGAAATTTAGAAAATACAACAGATGACGATAAAGAATATCTGTTAACTTCGTTCAAGAAGAGATTTAAAAATATTTATTAAAAGGAAGGTAATAGAAATGCTTCATTGCCTTTTCTTACGTTTCTCAAATTTTAAGACAAATGTTTTTTGTATTAACAAAGTTATCTTAGACACACGAATTAATTTATAATTTAGTCACGTGGTCCGATTGATCCACGGCCTTGAGGCCATGGCCCAAGCAGGTCACGTACAAAAATTATATGTTAATCCATGCATGTAAGATAACCATTTGTTAAAATAAAATATCTTGCTCAAACTTCAGTACACTGAAGAAACAGTTTCTTTGAATCAGATACATTTTTTTGATATACGGTCAAATAAATTTTTTTTTTAATTAAAGAAAGTTTTGTTAATTCAAACAAAAATGCTTTGGTCCAAAGAAATAGATTTGTTTACATTAAAGAGAATTTGTTTAAATTAACAAAGCTTTCTTCAATTCAAAGAAATTTTTTCTTTGAACGTATATCAAAGAAATGTTTCTTTGATTCAAAGGAACTGTTTTCTCAGTGTAATTGTCCATTATCATTACAACACATAATTGTAGAGTCTGGCTGTAGTAGCGCGCGTCACACAATTTTCGAAAATTAATCAACCGAAAACAAAGGTCCACTCAAGAAAAAGCTACGTCACGTATTAAATATTTTTTGCTTATTCATCTCAGGGAAATTTCTGATCTCAAAGTCGAGGTAAGACTTGCCGGGGTCCTCTTGTTTCATTGTGAACAAACCCGGCACCCATCTTACGCACAGCTTTCATATATCCAAATTTTCAATTAAAATGCGATGTACAGCACTTCTTGAAATGCCATCATGTCTGCTAGCTCGCGCACTTTTAGTCGACGGTCATCCGATACTATTTTGTGGGTTTTCTTCAATTCTGTCGCGGTCACCTCATTTGTTCGACCACCGCGATGTTTGTCTTGGCAGCTCATACGACCTCGTTTAAACTCTGCCACCCAATACTTTATTGTTGTAAACGAAGGAGCAGACCTTTCAAATGAAAGTATTGTATCACACAACAATGACTAATTTTTTCCATGTTTACAAATTCACTGAGAGCGTTTACTATTGATAGCTGTCAAACAAATACTAAACAACGTCGCATCTTCGAACTTCTAACATAAATTTTATGAGGTTGGTACTTTCGACCATAGTAATTTTTTTCAAACAACAACCGTCATCTTTTCGCTAGATCGGGTGCTTTTGAGATTAGCCTCGTATTTATAATTTCCTAAATTTTGATCGATTTATTTCGATGTAAAATTGTATATCAGGTGTACAAATAAGTTTCCGCCGTTCGATAAAAGTTGGCGTCACCAGTAAGTTTTGGTTGAAATTGACAGATACAGTAAAACCCCGTTTATCGCAACACCTTCTAATCAAATGCCTCCCGTTTATCGCAAAATCGGAGGGGTTCCCACTTCTTCGCCACCAGCTTGAACAACTGATTATCAGCACATGCGCCTAAACGAATAGTTTCACGCGCTTTCGCTGTTTATCATTGTTTACAGTCGTGTTCCAATAACCTCGAATGCGTTTTTTTATTGTCATTATATGTGCAATTATAAATGAGTGAAAACGTGGAACCGAACGATGGTACGTAAACGACTAGTACAAACAATACATTTTAATTACTTTAAAGCTTACATATTTCTCTCATAATTTTCGAATGCATGATTGAATTTTTTTCAGTAGAAATATTCCCGCATTTTGTAAAACAATTGATTCGCAATTGGTAAAGCGATTGCTGTACTAGGCACAATTCATGCTATAATTTGTCATAATAATATACATTGAAATGTGAAAAATTTATATATTTTTATGTTACATATAAAACACAAATATATAGCAATATATACATAAACGATAGTTTCATATCATATAAACGATATATTTCATATCTCCCTAATATACGAAAATTCATATAAATATATGCATCACAAATATAAAAGTGAGGGGTATTCCCGCCTATCCTTAAGAATCACGTGACCACTGTTTATTGCGATAAACGGGAGAGACAAGTTGTAATAAACGGGAGTTGCGATAAACGGGTGTTGCGATAAATGGGGTTTTACTGTATATTGAGTTGGCAACAAAGTCATTTCGGTTTTTTCTGCTAGATGACTTTAGTCGTTCGAAGTCGTTCTTCTCTGTTGCAAACTTCAGACCGTATATGGTATTTAGCAGCTGAAGTTTCATAGATTATTCAATAAAAAAAAGTTTCAAGTTTTGTTGTTTATTTATTGTTGTGTATTGATTGGAAATGGAGATTCCAGACGGTCATTTTCGTCACATTTTACTTTATTACTTGCGAAAAGGTAAAAACGCAATGCAAGCTCTGAAAAAGTTGTATGATATTTATGGTGAAAAATCATTAACAGAACGCCAGTGCCCGAATTGGTTTGCTCGTTTTTGTTCCGGAGATTTTGGCCTCAAAGATGCACCACGCTCTGGACGCCCAACTGAAGTTGACGACGATAAAATAAAAGCAATGATAGAAAATAACCGGTATAGTACGACATCATACATGCGTTTAAAGGCATTTAAAACGACTTGATTATGTTAATAAGCTTGATATTTGGTTTCCTCACAAATTGAACGAAATTCAACTCACCAAACGAATTTCCATTTGTGATTCACTGCTGAAACGTAACGGAACCGATCCATTTTTAAAGCGAATCATAACGGGCGATGAAAAATGGTTTGTTTACGATAACATCGTCGGAAAAAGATCATGGAGCAAGCGAGATGAGCCTGCACAATCGACATCAAAAGCCAATATTCATCGAAAGAAAGTTACGCTGAGTCTTTAGTGGGATTTGAAAGGTATTGTTTATTTTGAGCTGCTCCCAGGGAACCAAACTATCAATTCGAATGTCTACTGTCGCCAGCTAATGAAATTGGCCTAAGAAATCAAGGAAAAGCGGCCAGAACTGGTAAGTCGTAAAGGCGTCATCTTTCGTCAAGATAACGCGAGACCACATACGAGGTTTGTCCGGAAAGTATCGAGCCTACCTTTATATCTCCGCGCCATAGTGTTCGAGCGACCTCTGCGGGGCATGAACGTCAACAGTAAAGCCTCACGAACCTATCGGTAGGAGCGATACTTTCCGGACAGACCTCGTACATCTTTGGTCACTCGCAAAAAATTATTGGAGTTAGGCTGGGAAGTGGTTTCATCCACCGTTTAGTTCTGACCTTCCCGTGTAGAAATTTGGGTAGGGCGCCGATTGGGCCCCGATCGGGAAAAATGTGCCCCCGATAGGGTAATCTGTCTAGCGCCAGACAAGTAATGAAACGCCCTACCCTATCGGGCCCAGATCTAGGCCTGTAAAATGGGGGCCCCGATCTGGTCCAAATATGGCCCCTTCTAATTTTGTATTTCTACAAATAGTAAAATTTAAAAGCTTTTCGTTTAATAACAATAAATAGTTGGATCAAGAAAATGTATTTCATAAAATCGGATTGGTGATGCAACAGTATAATTAGAAGTATACAAACAGTATAATCTTCTAACCCGTCTTCTTAGTCTGTAGAACTATTCGATTCTTCTGAACCTAAAATAAATTACATTATTAATAATTTTCTTTCTACAAAATTCACTTTGGAAAATTGAATATACGATATAAAAAATAATGAAACACAATAACGTTCTACACTTAAAATTATAATTTTCTTTTCAAAAAACTGTTAATAAACAAATATCTCAAGTAATAATCTAGTTCACTACAATATTAGGATTTAGGTAATGAATCTAGTGAATTAACTTAGCTTGATCTATAATGCGGATATAAGAAATCTCACCAACGATTATTCTGTGCTTCCGAACTAGCCATGTACTTTTTGCTTTTGGCATTTTAATTTCAATATAGTCACTACAATATCACGACCACAATACAAAATTTAAAAATAATCTTGTCTATCATAATCCGACGTGGTTCCGACACGGACCACACGTCACATGT
This sequence comes from Diplolepis rosae, assembly GCA_030998225.1. NCBI lineage: Eukaryota > Metazoa > Arthropoda > Insecta > Hymenoptera > Diplolepididae > Diplolepis > Diplolepis rosae. The sequence goes on from JAPYXD010000275.1 coordinate 744,542, forward strand.
GGTAAATCCGATCCGGCCCGGATCGGAACTTGGGAACAAGTTGGGCAATTTCTGCACAAGTTGCACCATCACATTACCATTTATTTCGGTCACTTCAAAACCATTTGAAGGGAAAAACATTCGATTCAAATGAGGCCGTCAAAAATGAGTTGATTCAGTTTTTTGCCTCCAAGAACCAAACTTTCTACGAAAGCGGAATTATGAAGCTGACTGAAAGATGGAAAAATGTCATCGAACAAAATGGTCAATACATAATTGATTAATGTTTGTTATTTGTATTAATAAACTTGCTTTGAAAATCATTAAAAGAAACCAAATGACTTTGTTGCTAACCCAATAAAATGTCACTGTCGTAAGGTTGGACATCTGTCAACAACATAACCTTGAAATACTAGTGAATTTTTATCAGCATAATATATTCTCTTGTATGCAAAATGTCGAGTTTTGAGCCGAATAAGCGTCATTTGCAGGAACTTTTGATTTACTTCTTTAATTTTAAGAAATCTAAAGTTTAAGAACGGTGAATTTGACATCGAAGACAAAGAACCTAGCAGAAGGCCGAAAGTCTACGAAGACGCGGAATTGGAAGAATTATTGGATCAAGATTCGTGCCAAACGCAAGAAGAACAATAAGATAGAAAATACTTCGTCTAAAACATAAGGTTCCTTTCTTTCACAATAAATGCCCAATTTTTGATAAAAACGGCGGAAACTTATTTGTACACCTGATACATAGAGAAAACAATTGATAGCCATCGACTGAATTGGCCATCTGACCTGCATGATCCATGGCCTCAATCAGAGGTTTCAGTTTCCTCTCTATAATTAACATTTGAGAAGAGGTATCTTAAAATAAAGAGCGAATTTTTGCATAGTTTATCTATTTCGGTATACCGGAATCTGAATTGGACGGGCGTGGATACCAGATGGGTGGAAGTAGTCGCACTTTTCTTTAGGGGATTGAGAGTGGAATAAAAAGAGAAAGAGATGGTTTCTTTGGCAAACTCTGCGGTGTTTTGCGGAATGTCTATTCCTCTTGGCGTTTTCTTATTACCCCTTTCTTCCCTCCTGGATGGACCAGCGTATCCGTTTTAGCTGTAGGTCGTGTCACAATGGCGCTCGTGCACCGATGATCCCATAAATCCAAGGGGCGAGGATTCTTGCTTTCTTCTCTTTCCCCGACTATCCTTATCTCTCTTTCTCCTTCTCTTTCAGTGTCTTTGCCCAAAGCGTGGAGAGACGCATATACCGTACCCTGGCGTGTTGTGATATTAATACAATCACGGATCACTCCCGGGTTAGCCGGCAGCCGCGCGCAGACACTAGATTGTCTGAATCGGGGTGAACGACTTTATATAGCATAGTCGAGTCTTCGCGCTCTTTTGGTTCTTGCTTTGTGCTCGAAATTTGCTTGTTCAAGCCACTAAATAAAAAGAAGCTGTAACTACTCTGCTTATAAGTCCGAGACGAGCTCGATAACGCGAATCTACTCCCATCCTAGTGGCCAAATCCAACCCTCTGTCAAACAGATTCCTCCACGGTCGCGTGCCATCTTATCATCGGCTTCTTCTTTCTAACAAGCCTTCCAAATCCTTAATTTTATTCCACAAGATACGGCTCTCAAGAATCCAATTCTGATTAAAATTATTTACTTGACTTATTACAATTAAGGCTTATCAATTGATGATGGAGTGAAGGCACCAATTATCAAGAGGGAATAATTTTTTGAGTAGTGTTCATTTTTATCAACCTGAAACTTTAATTGTCTTTGTTTTTTAGTAAAAGTCATTAAATGAATCTGAATTAAGAACTAGTAAGTATCTTCTTGGTGATTGGTGACTTTACCTCAATTCTTGGTTTATATTATTTAATTACTCTCTGAATCTGAATAAGTCAAAATCTACTGATTACCAGTGACATTTGACCGATTTAAATAGCTAAAAAGAGGTTACTGTGAAGCAGTCAAATTTCACTGATTACTTCAGTGAAAATTAACTAATTTAACAGTGAAAAATATTTTTCCATTCATGAATCAGTCAAAATTAACTGATTTAATAGTTAAAAATATTTTGTTGACTGGTGAATCAGTGAAAAATGAAAATCACTGATTCAATCAGTGAAAATTTGACTGATTCAGATTTAGAGAGTACGGATCTTTTTTCATTTAGGATATAAAATATATTTATAAATTATTTTTCTGGATTATTGGCCTTTATTGATAGTTAAAGTAGGAAAAAATCTGATCTCAAGGTAATCTTTCTAATACAAGTAGTTGCATAAAAATGTTTAATTAGGGAGAAAAATAGTTAACGAGGCATCTTTGGAATTCAAGAAGAACTAATCTCTTGTTTTTGACCAACCTAATCTCTCGATCGTTGTCGTAGGTCAGGCCAGACCAGATCGCCTGTCTGTGCCAAAACTGTCTTATAGTCTCTCCGGCGTGTCAGCAATGCGAGTTTTAGTAACCGAATACTAAACCGTGACAAGTTGACGATATTTATTAATAACAAGTGTCATTTTCTTGACCTATTTTAATCTATAATATATTATTTTCAATCAAAAGATATATTTGTGACCTTCATTTGGAAACTTTACTCTATATTTTTAAAGTTTACCGAATTGTGATGCATTTGTTACAATTTGGTATGTAACAAATTATTACAATAATATTAAATAATCTCCAACTTGTCCATATGTCAAAAATTTGAGATTGTTCAAGTCGAAGAAAACTGCGTTTGATTAAATCATACCACTTTGTTGACTCCAGAGATGGTCAGACTATTAATTATCGAGTGCATGTGAAGTGTTCTAGTTTGCCCCACGAACCGGAAGCGATTTTGAACCGACGCCCCTTTTCCTCTCGCCACAGTCTTTTCTCCAACTCTCTTCCCACTGGTAATCGCCAATACGATCAAAAGGAATCTCTTCAATCCACCAGCCAAACCACAAGTATTTCGCTTCAGTCCACTTCTTCGACTACCAATCATGCATTTACTCAACTGGTCCTAATCCCTCGAGGACTCTTCGCGATCGTTACCTCCATTTAATTTGAAAGATTTACTTTCCCAGTGAGGAAAATACTTCTGATTCTTATCTCATTAAGATCATTCTCAAGCCATAGATTTACACACTGTGCAGCTTTATTTTCCTAAAAAAAATTTAATTTATTTAATAACATGAGCAAAAATTTTGTCGTGGCACGGATCGGGGTACGATAGGGCAAGCCCTAGTTAAAACTCGATCTAGAGAAAGGATAAACATCTTCTTTCGGATTTTGAACCTCCCGGACCGGGCCTAGATCTGGACCAGGTCAGAGAATTTCTCCACGGTTTAATTCAATTACAAAACTTGAAATATTTATATTGATCTGAGGTACTCCACATAAAGTGATTTGCACTCAATTGGCCCTAGCCTGGTATGAATCGACAAACCAGACGTGTGCCTTTTAGGTTGTTTTAAAATCCCGTCTGGGATGTTGAAAATCCGACAAAAGGGGGGTTGCGATAATTTTTTACCCAGATCTGGCCCAGATAGGGCGTAGCATTCCTTGTGAACTACACTGTAGTAGAAAATTTAATTTAAGACAAAAAGTTAGCAAATTTTAAGGTGGGATACAAACTCCCGTACCACGGTACTTTACAATGGCTCTGGTCGGGGCCAGATTAGGAATCCCAAATAAGGGATGAAAGACACGAAGTGACTGGGACCAGACCTAACTGCCTGATATCCGACCGTGTGTTTTATCACTGGCCTGCGCCATGTCTGGTAATTTTTGCACGGGCTGGACCATTAGAAAAGGACAAACTTATATGCTTATACGCATGCAGAAATTATACGGCGGCCCTGGTCGGGGCCAGATCAGAAATCCCAAATTAGGGATGAAAAACACGAAGTGACTGGGGCCAGATCTAGCTGCCTGGGATCCGGTCGCTCTGTAATCAGGCAATAGTCTGCCTCGACCGGGCCCTGAATGGACCGTGTGTTTCATCACTGGTCTGCGCAATGTCTGGTAATTTCTGCATGGGCTGAACCATTAGAATAGGATAGAATTATATGCTTATACTCATTCAAAAATTATACTGCGGCCCTGGTTGGGGCCAGATCAGAAATCCCAAATTAGGGATGAAAGACACGAATTGACTGGGACCAGATCTAGCTGCCTGGGATCCAGTCGTTCCGTATTTGGGGAATGATCTGCCTTGCCCGGGCCCTGAATGGACCGTGTGTTTCATCACTGGTCTGCGCAATGTCCGGTAATTTCTGCATGGGCTGAACCATTAGAATAGGATAGACTTATATGCTTATACTTATTTAGAAATTATACTGCGGCCCTGGTTGGGGCCAGATCAGAAATCCCAAATTAGGGATGAAAGACACGAATTGACTGGGACCAGATCTAGCTGCCTGGGATCCAGTCGTTCCGTATTTGGGGAATGATCTGCCTTGCCCGGTCACACTCCCCAACTGGGGCCAAATCTGGCTGCCAGGAATTTCTGCACGGCGTGTGGTAATTATCCATCCAACAGACAAGGCCCAGGTCTGGAAATAGGTTTCTTAAAAAACCAAGACTTGCCAGCCCCGGTCATAGTAGATTGTCGAAGTTGAAAACAATGCTCAATGTTGACCAACTCTCTCTAGGCAATATATACCAATATCAATTTGTATAATGAAGCAAGATCTTGGTCTAAGTCAAATAAGATCTGGTTGAATCCACCAATTTTCCGTTAAATCAACTAGAATATTTCTTTGCTTTTACCAAATTGTATCCAACAAACCATTTTTGGTTGCATGGAACAAATTCTTTGCTTGAACTAACCAACATTTAATCTACTGCATAATAATTAAATTTTTCGGTTGATCCGACTAATATTTGGTCAAATTGACCAAATAATTTTCTGAATGTGAACCAAAAGTCACATTTGTTGCAGGAAATATGTATACATTTATGGAAAAATCTTTGCTTACTCTAATCTAAATTTAAATGGATCATCCAATGAAGTTTACAAACAAAAGATCCTTTGCTTGGATACGAATTTGTTGAATCAATCAAATATTTGATTCAAACAAATCATTTTTTATTTGACTAAATCCTCTTTGATTTAACCATGGATCTTGGTTTTATTTAACAAAATGGTTTGCTTAAATCGAGTAAATTTTTTCCTGTGTGTGGAATATCCAACGTTCGGCCTGATAACGGCCCAATGCTGGCCCGATACTAAACTGAAATTAAATTTCACTTCAGTCATTTAATCTTTTAAGTTGTGTCCTCAAATATTATTTGCCAAGTGTAAGCCATAGTTATCAATTTTAGCAATCGCACCATATTATTGGGCATAATTTGGCAATATTTTGCCAAGATTTGGCCAATGTTGTACTGTACTTTATTATGAAGTAGGGTCGTGAAAAAAATCTGTCGATGCACTGAGAAAACATTTTTGTCAAATCAACAAAAATATTTTCTTTGATATTTATGCAACAAAATTCTTTTGTTGTGCCAACAAAATATTTTACTATATCAATCAAATTTTGGTTACTTGAATAAAATATTTTGTTAGGACAACAAAATAAGTTTTGTTGCATAAATTTTTTTCTCAGTGTGTGTATCATCAACTCAAAATCATCATAATACTCTTCTGAATGCGCGGTTTTGATTGGTTTTTTCGGTATTATGAGAATATTATGAGTTTTTGATGCATAGCGACAATAAAACACTAAAAAGCTGGAGGAAGTGACTTTACTTGTGGGTGTCATGGGGCGCGTCGACAGGCTCCGGCGCACTTGTTCAATGCTACGTGAATTCAATAACGCCCGATACATCTATGTGTGAACCCCTACATTCAAATTCGATTTCATACTATTTCACACACATCTGCTGTAGTTCAACCGATATAGATTTCTATTTCCGTTTAAAACGCCCGCCAGTTTTATATCCACCTGCGTTCGCGTAATCCTGATCGGATATGACCTGTGTGCACTTCCATTCATAGTTTTCAATTTGACTTTGTGATATTGGGACATTCATTCGATTCGAATCTCTCAAACCAGTGCCATTTTTCGATATGTCTTTTTTAAATACTTCCTTTTTTGAAATTCTTCTTTTTCCAATATTTCTCAACTTTTATCGCACATTTTATTTTTATTGATGATTGCTTTATTAATAATAATCCAAGATGTTTATTTTTTATTGACAATGTAACGCATTTTGATCCAACATTTAGGAAATAATATGTGCGACCACATTTTTTTGTCTCAATAAAACATTTTGTTGATTGGAATTTTTTGAATGATTGCGTAAATAATAAAGATTAGTTGCTCAAAAACCAGAAAAATAATTTTGTCGATTTGAGAAAACCGTTTTCTTAGTGAAATTTAGATTTTTTTTCAGGGTTTAGTTCCTTTTATTAAATTTGATGTCTGTTCAGCCACATAGAGCCAATTTTTAAAAAAATATTAAAACGGATTTAACTATTTTTGAATATCTGTTTTCTTTACATTTCGGTTTTTTCTAAAATAGTGAGAAATTAGAAATAAATTCTGTTTTATAAAAGTTTACGGTGATTTATTAATAAAGAAAAAATATTTTTATGAATTTTACGTTTTAACTAAGTAACTAAATATTGAAAACTGTCTACAAATTTTTATTCTTCAGAAATAAAATCATGAACTTTTATACAATGATAAATTTTTAAATTTCTTATTTAAAACAAATAATAAAAATTACAGATTTTTTACAAACAATAAACAAAGAAATGTAATAATTTCACTCGTTTCTAAAGCCTCGAACTTTTTCAAATTACTTAAAAATATTCTTAGATGGTTGAGTAAGTAATTATTTAATGTTTATTTAAGTTTAACTTGGAAATAATTTTGTTGTGTGAAAAGGTTCTTATAACCGTGAAATAAAGTTCGATATCAGTTGATCTTTTTGCACACTTGTGTATAGGAAAAAATTCTCAATACAACATGATGGACAATTAAGAACGTGAGTTACTGGTTGATGCGTACTCAACAGACCATTGAATAATCAATGAGATGTCTTCGCTTCACCACATGTTACACTAAAAAACTGCTGTAAAGTACTGTTTATTTATATCAGCGAATATATTATGCTATAAAGTCCATTTGGTTTCACTTTTAGTCTTCTTACAAGAGCAGTTATTGAAATTAAATGCTTTGATATAAAGAAAAAAAAGGTCGAATATGTGATTACCAGAAACATTAACGTTCAAGTGCGTAGGTTGATTCCATTTGATTCATGTCCACCTACAAACTAGACGCAATTTTATTTAGACCTGTTGAATATCACAGCGTTAAAAACTTTTACAACAATAATAACACAAAATTGAGAAATCTGCCCGCTTCGCGCGCAGCTTGCAAATTTTTCCGTATCAAGTATATTTTGGCGGGAAAATTGAATGTTTGATTTCCATAAAAACGTTTTTGATATATAAATGGAAAGATGCAATTCTCATGAAAAAATAATCAGAAGCTGATTTGTAGATCTTTTTGAAACAAAAAATTTTTTTTCACAACATTTTATCCGTATCTCGCATAGATTTGGTGCAAAATAAAATAGACTGTTAAAACATTTTGTTCAGAAAAAATTTTTCGTATCGTATAATGTTTTTGGAAACCAAAGATATTTATTTTTAATAAAATTTTTCATTAATGGAAAAAAAGATAACTCCTATGAAAAAATAGTCACTGGGAAATTCGTAAATCTCTTTGAAATAAATAATTTTTTTCCTTAACATGTTTGCCGGATCTCGTATATTTTGGCGGGAAAATGGAATTTTTTATTTTTACAGAAACGTTTTTTATTAATAAAACCAAAACCATTGGTCAAAAATGGCTCATATGATGAGAATGTAAAAATGATTGATATTTTATCTTAAAAACTTAATAGATTTTCAAAATACAATAAATTAATAAGGAAATACATCAGAAATCAAGAAAAGAAAACACGGCGCGATATTGGCTTGGTTTTCATATCCAATAGTCAGCAACGAATATGATTGAATACCTTAGTAACTTGGTCCAATATTGGCTCACTTCTGCGGCGAAGAGTTTCATTTTTTTCGGTAATGATTCAACAAATAAAAAAGCCAAAGTTTGGCTAAATGCTAAACCGAGTTCACCTTTACTCAAGCCATTTAATTTTTTAAGATAAAAAATCAAATTTCGGGTTGACAACGAACCGACATTGGGCCGAGGTTCCGTGAAAGTGGACAGTATTGTGCCAGATAATGATCGCACTAGGTAATTACATTTTTCAACAAATAATTTCTGATTGAATTCGATAAGCTGTACTATTTAATGACATCAATATGGAAAAGGCGTGACGATTGTATAACAATAGATCATGAGACCTGTGAACGATGGCAGATCGCACAGTGCTCATAATAACGTTGACATCCGGTAATTTCTTTATTGCATTCAGAAGGCGAGCCATTTGTATGTTAATTGTTTATATTAAACACTATAGATCCATTATCTTTATGTAGTATGCACGCATGCTATGTATTCATAAATACAAATGTTTCCAATGTCCAATGTTCTGCTTTTTTAAACATTGAATTTACAACTTCTGCTAATTAGATCATCTAAGTTTGTATCTACTTTTTGAGAATTCACAATCTTAATGTACATATAGAACACAAAAAATGTTTTCTCGTAAAAAATACGTTTATAATTTTTGCTTAGCTACCCTGGCGAAGGTTTTGGATTAGAATTTATTCCGGACCAATCAGAAAACTTTCCGAATGATTGTGAAATTTGTATTCGAATCAAACAGTTTCATTCCTATTTAATCTGAAAAACTTTATTAATCTTGTTCTATGCAAAGCGGTTCAGAATCAATCTGAATCCGATTTATTCCGATTCAATTCAAGATGCTAATTCGAATGAATCAGAACTAAGTTTTCAATTCGAATGAATCAGGAACAATCCGAACTCATACACTGAGAGAAATCGCTAAAAGTCCGAACAACTATACGCATAGAGTTAGATCGTTTTCAGTTGCGCAGGCTAAAATCGCAATTGGATCAACTATATTTATAGTTGGCAAAACTGCCTTTCACCCAACTCTATCTTATAGTTCGTTTCAGGCACAACTACACTTTGAGAGTTGGTTTCAAAATAAGTTATAGTTGCGAAAAAAGTACTTGAAAATTAAGGACGACTTCAATAACACAGGTCTACAAGGTTTTGTTGTTGAAAAGCTATGGGTCGTTTCCGGAGTAATTTTTCACGTAGAATCCGAATCCGGAATCAGAATCAGCCTATCACGTCAGGATTTTGAGATATTTGAGTTTATGTGCTCGAAAAATGGGTTTTCGCTACTTTTGAGGTTATGTGGAGGGCACAAGAAATTTTTTTGGTTTTTTTCTCAAATTTCAACATTTAGCACTACTCTTTCCCTTCAAAATGAGCTATTAAACAGTCACAAGCGATTTTTTAAAGATACGACCATATCAAGTTTTGACATTTATCCGGACAACCTTATGAGCATTCACAATTGACTCTTTGGTGCATACCATTTTGCATTCGAAAATTTATCTTGAAAATTTGTGTTTGCGCCTTTTGATGATCTGTGAATAAGAATTTACAGTCAGAAAATTGACATTTTCATTTCTAAGATGGCGGATTCAAAAAGGCAGATCGAAATTTACGAAATTAAACGATTTTGCTCTCTGAAAAAAATTATATTATATTATATATTATTTTTACTACGAAAAATTTATGTTCCACTACGTCACTTACAACTATGTCTATACGCCTTTTTATGTCTTAATTTTTAAACACATTCTAAGTCGATGAAACGATTTCTTAAAGGTAACAATGTTATGATATTTTTTGCTATAGGTAAGGACTTTATGTTGTTTGTTTATCTGTTTATTTAATCCATGATTGTATTACATTTTTTAGTCTTGATAAGGGCTGAGGTATCAGTCGAAACGTTGACTTTTAGAAGGAAAGAAATATATTTCAATTTGAAATGATTTTAAAATGAGGTATTAATTTCCTGCATAACATCTTTTTATAAAAAAAAATGAAAGGCCATCATCTTTAACAATTTCAACAATTTTTACCATGTACATTCGAAAAAAGAGTTGCCATAACCTTGTCAGCCGATTGTTGTATTTTCACCCGTTTCGGTGCACTCACACCAGCTTCTCCATTGTTCCGACTCTTCTTTAGTCTCTAGTCTGCAGTGATGGATCAATGTTTCATCAACGGCTTCAAAACGGCGCAAGAACTCCTTTGAATTACGCGTGAATATGTCCAAATTGTATTGTGAAACATCAGGTCTTTACAAATATTGGTGGTCAGTGAGCACGCGCAGTACCCATTGCGCACATAACACATCACTCAATAAGTTTCCGGTCTAACTAAGAAAAACACATATTTTTCGAGAAATTCGACTTTATTCATCAACATAGTTTCCTTCAAGTGCAATATATTCATTTCAACGCTTCTCTAACTTTTTGATGCCTTTTTTGTAGAATGATTCGTCTTTACTCTCAAAATAGGCCTCAGTTTCGACAATCATTTCTTCATTGGAGCCAAATCTCTTTCCCTGGAGCATTTTTTTAGATCAGCAAAGAGCCAGTAGTCGCTGGGGGCCAGATCTGGAGAATATCGTGGGTGAGGAAGCAATTCGAAGCTTAGTTCATTCAATTTGACCATCGTTTTCATGAACTTCTGGCTCGGTGCATTGTCTTGGTGGAACAGCATTTCTTTCTTTTGCATGTGAGGCCGTTTTTTTTTCATTTCTGTCCTCAATCGATCCGGTAATGCCATGTTATAGTCGCTGTTAATGGTTTTACCTTTCTCAAGATAGTCGATAAACAAAATACCATGCGTGTCCCAAAATACGGATGCCATAACCTTGCCAGCCTACTGTTGAGTTTTTGGTCACTTTGGACGGCTTTCACTAGCTGCTATCCACTCAGCTGACGATCTTTTTGTTTCAGGTGTGTAGTAATGGATCCATGTTTCATCCGTTGTCACATACCGACGCAGAAAATCCTTTTTACCCCGCTTGAACAGCTCCAAACAGCGCTATGAATCTTTGAAGCGTTATTTTTTTTGGGCCGGTGTGAGAAAACGTGGCACCCACTTCGAAAACAACTTACGCATCCCCAAAGATTCGCGCAAAATTGTAAACACACTACCTTCTGCGGAGTGCGCCAACAACGAGGGCCAGTAGAAATCGCTTCGGGGCCTGCACCCTCGGTTCTGCGTCTCGAGCGGACTTGGTTGACCGCGTCGTTCGGGGGAGGTATCCTTTTATTCCTCCCATGGCTGGCGCAGCTAGCCGGTTTGCCTAACGGGCGTGTGGCCGCGGATGGGAGTCCCGGGCGAACGGATGACGGAAGAGTCGTACGCGACTTTAAGCTGAAACCAACCGCCCGTGGAGTTTAAAGCCGAAAGGCGGTTCCGCGGGCGGTATATTGGTTCGAGAGAGGGGGTTTTTTGGTTTTAACAGGTATGCCTAGACCTGTCCTAGGAGACCACGTTTAAATACGGCATACCGGTCGATGATTGTTGATTTCCTTGATACAGCCTCTCCATAACACTTATCAAGCCACTGCTTTACTTCAAGAGTATTTTTTCCCATTAAAAAGCAATGTTTGATTAACACTCGAAACTCTTTTTAACAGGTCTAGAAGTATGAAACCGGAATTTCCCTATTGATGGTGCTTGCCATCAGTTTAGGAACCGTACGACCGCTTCTGCAGCGCCATCTTCTCCCTCTAGCAGCTTAGAAAGATTTTCAGTAGACAACAAACCAAGTTAGATATATCAGTGTATTTACTACAAGCATCAACATGTCGAGTTTTGTGCCTGCGAACTACGAATTGCGGACAGCACTGGTTTTTTGTCATCACTTGAAGAAAACTGCTGCAGAATCGCATCGAATGCTTGTCGAAGCTTACCGTGAACATGCTCTTGGCAAAACACAGTGTTTCGAGTGGTTTAAAAAATTCAAAAATGGTAATTTTGATGTGAGAAACGAAAATCGTGGAAAACCACCGAAAAAGTTCGAAGACTGGGATCAGAAGGGTGTTATCAATTATGAGCTACTAAAACCTGGTGAAACTGTCAACAGGAATCGCTACCAACAGCAAATGATCGATTTAAATCGAGCATTACAAGAAAAACGACCGGATTATCGAAGAAGGCAACACAAAGTCATTTTTCTTCACTATAAAACTCCAGTAATTTCTTAACTAAACGACGGATTGTCATGAAATTTTGACACTTAACGTTTGAAGGTTTGTACTATCCAGAAATCATATGGATTTGACAACAGTGGTGCCATTTATGTGTCAGACCGGAAACTGATTGAGTGATGTTTTAGCATTCGCACGTTTAAATGATTATGTAAAATGTTGTCTAAAGGCCTTCCTGAACGTGGTTCATCACTTGTGCTCGTACGATCAGACTTAAATACTCACATCCATCTTTTGACTATTGTATTCGATAGAGCAGATCTGCCATAATATTTATTAAGCTAATATTCTACTTTTTTAGCCGTTTTGACACTCTCAAATAATAATATTTAATGAGAACAAGTAATTCGTTTTTTTCCATTGTTTACAAAATCAAACGGAAAAAAATTTGACTAGGCGACCGAGGGAATCAAGAATTTAATGAACCTTTAAGAATATATATTACTAAATTATGTGAAACTTTTAGTTACATTGTACAAACTGTTAGACTAAAACAGGATTTGTCATAAAATTTCCAATTAAGAAAAATTACTTTTCTCGCAAAATTGAGTATAGTTTTTATACCTTAAAACTAACGAGAGATTCAGATGGAATGGGAAGAAAAATACTCAGGCCTGGGACTTCTCAGGCGATCTAGTATTGCATCCACTCAAATGATTCAACAGCTTATAAATCATTTTAACTCGTCAACAAATTTTTTCAGTTTTTAGAAGCTATGTATATTGGAATGTACATTGGGTCTGGAATGGTCAATTAAAAATTGTTCAAAGCAGTAGTAAGTAAAACCTTAATTTTCACTAAAAGACATCAATTTTCGAAAAATTCTTCAAGCCATTTCTAATAGACGCAGAATAAAAATAAACTTGATCTGAGCAAACCGTTTTGTAAAATGAACCAATATCTGTCGTTAGCAAAGGAATATTATTTTCTCTTTGTACGACTAAGAAAAGAATAGTAAATTGATTCTGATTCCAATGTCACGGCTGACTTGGATTATTTTTCTTCTCTCGCAAGTTGTGTTGTCTCGCCAAAGTCGCTTCCAATTGCGTACGGTGTGTCCAATCGGTTTCCGGGCTACCTCAAGAATTAAGAATCTAGAATGAAAAGGGAGGAAAGAAGAGATAGTGCTGATAGAGGGTGAAAGAGAAGAGAGAGAAAATAAAATAAGAGATGGATAAAGGAAAGGAGAGGGGATGCAGGATAAAAAAAGGACGTGAAACCAAGAGTGAGAATCATTTGAGGCGAGGTGAGGAATCGAAGATGACTATGCGAATATTCGGATCGTCGGCGTCCTTGAAAAGGAAGCATTCCTCCAGGTGTCGGTCACGGGTAATCCGACCCACTCGGCTCTTGTAACGAGCGGATCGAAATCGCGAAGAAACCATATTCATGTCAAAACAGCTACCAAGTGAGGACGCTTCTTCATCCCTCGTCATCTTCCTTTATCGGCTTCGCAAGAACCAAGTTAATATGCGTTCATTTCAATACCGCAACAGACCCGATCATTATGTCGTATTATCCTGCATACATGGGGGGTATCTTGTTGGCGAATTTTTTTTTCGATCCGTCTCATAGACTCGTTTGCTAATTTTACGTGCAATTCGGTTCTAATGAATGGGATCTATTACGTACTTTTTGAAAAATAGCTCCGATCGGGAACACTTTAGATCCTTCACTGAGAAAACAGTTTCTTTGAATCGAAGAAACATTTCTTTGAATTAAAGAAAGTTTTGTTAATTCAAAGCAATTTTATTTGATCCAAAGAAATAGATTTGTTTTCATTTAAGAAAATTTTTTTGATTTAACAAAACTTCAATTCAAAGAAATTTTTTCTTTGACCGTATATCAAAAAAATGTTCCTTTAATTCAAAGAAACTGTTTTTTGGGTGTTTAGTCATCTGAAAACTTTATAATTTTATACCTTTTGAAGGTTTGAATCAATAAGAATGAAATAGCAAGTAAATTTGTACTATGTGAAATATTCTGCTTCCAAGGTTGAAGTTTTGTTATACAGTTTGCTCCGCTTGGTCAAATATTAAGGAAAAATAGAGGATAGCCGAAGTCTTTGGACCGTTTAACTTTTAGCCGCCTTATGATGAATAAACCCATAGCGAATCTTCAGATTACTGGCGTGATACCTGCAAAGGAAACCAATCAAAAGGCACAACCACTTTATCTTTAACCTTATCGTTACACTGGTTTACGGAATGTTGAAGCGTCATAAGAAGTTTTTAAAGTCTTGAAAATCTTACCAAAAAGTGGAACATGGTCATTACGTTTTTATCCCTATATATCAGAGTTTCATCAGAAACGCTATTTGATGTGCAATATTCAAATCTCGTTTATTCACTTACGGAGCATCTTATCAGTAAAATTTTACCGAAATTTTATTGGACCAATTCCAATTTTGAAAAAAATTGGCCACAGCGAGAATTGTTTGCAGCAATAATAATAAACTTTAAAAAAAAAAATCTATGGTAATTTTTCATATATATAACCAAAGGAAAGTTTTTTTGATATACTGTTGAAGAAAAATTTCAGAATTGAAAAATTTTTTGTTATTTAAAAAAAATTTCCATAATTTCAACAAATAGATTTGTCTTCAAACAAATATAAAAGAATTGTTTCTTTGTTTTAACAATTCTTTTTCTTTAATTCAAAAAATTTTGTTTGACTTTCTTTGACAAAGAAACTTTCTTTAAATCAAAATTCTTTTATAATTCATATGAAAAATTGTCTTCAAACAGATATCAAAGAATTGTTCCTTTGTTTTAACAATTATTTTTCTAGAATTCAAAGAAAGCTTCTTTGACTGAAATGAATTTTGATTCAATGAAAGTTTCTTTGAATTCTTTTATGATACACATTAAAAATTGTCTTCTAACAGATATCAAAGAATTGCTTCTTTGTTTTAAAAAATTTTCTCAATTCAAAGGAATTCAATTTCCTAAGTTTCAGAGAATCCCCATCCCAATAATAAGTAACTAGACGTTTTAGGAAGAATTTTTGTAACCTTGGTAAAAATGTATCCAGAAAAAAAATTATGATTCAACAACTCCTTTTCTTTAATTCAAAAAAAGTTTCTTTGACTTAAAAGAATTTTGATTCAAAGACAGTTTCTTTGAATAAAAATTCTTTTAAGATCCATATAAAAAATTTTTTTCAAACAGATATCAAAGAATTGTTCCTTTTTTTTAACAATTATTTTTCTAGAATTCAAAAAAAGCTCCTTTGACTGAAATGAATTTTGATTCAATGAAAGTTTCTTTGGATCAAAATTCTTTTATGGTTCACATTAAAAATTGTCTTCAAACAGATATCAAAGAATTGTTTCTTTGTTAAAAAAAAAACTGCAGTTCGAGCTAAATCAGACAGTTCTCTTTCCTTAAATTACTGTCAGCAAAAAAATTGTTTGATTCAAGCAAACTTTTTTTATAGCTTTACAAAAACATTAAGTTTAAGCAGTTTCGTTGCTTAACAAAATATTGATTAATTCAAAGAATCTTTTTGGATAAACCTAACTAATTATCCAATTTGTGAAACAAATTGAAATAACCCGGGATTTAGATAAATTAAGTAAAATTTTTGTCAACTCAACTCAAATGAATTTTGTTGGTAGATTAAAACGAATTTTTATTGAATCAAGCAACCTTTTTCTGAGTATGAGTCCACCGTTGAGAAGGATAGGTATGTGCGTTTCTTCGGTCTATTTTAATGAACGATGAAGGGCGCCGGACTCATATTTTAAATGCTGCCGACCGAATGGGACGCGCGGCGTTATTGTTACATCTGCCATTTGTCACGTCAAATTACATTCGAGGAGTGAGGGATTTATGAGATGCAGCCACGGCGCTTGTTCCTTCCGAGGCGACACCGTATAAACAAATGGTCACGATTTAGTAGGACCACCGTCATTAACAAGCACCAGTACCTGGTCACTGTGGCGACACCGGATGATGGCTCGCCACGGACATGTTCTTATAATAATTCCTTTCCCCAGATTTTTGGCTTATACTAGGTGAGTGAGCTCTTTTGAGTTCCACCTTTACCTCAGATGCTTCGAAACGATAAAATCGGATGTAACCAGTGGTACTCAATTCACACAATTTCATTCGATCTCTTCACTCAGAAAAAAGATTTGATTGAATCAAAGAAAATGACTTTTTTGAACGACTTTCTTTGATTTAAAGAAATGATTTGTTTAAATGAAATAAAATTTGTTTGATTCAAACAAAATATCTTTGAACTAAATAAATATTTGTTTGAATAAAATTAATTTTTCTTCAAAACAAAGAAATTAATGCATTAATATATGGTCACAGATATAATTTGTTTGATTTAAGGCAGAAATTTATTTGATTCGAACAAATATTTGTTTGGTCCAAAGATATTTTGTTTGAAGCAAACAAATTATGTTTCATTAAAACAAAACATTTCTTTACATCAAACAAAGTGTTTCAAACAAATAATTTTTTTGATTCAATCAAATATTTTTTCTGAGTGTTACATTATTTTTTAGGTCTGAGTCAATCAAAATGTGACTGAATTGAAATCACTGACTGACTTACTATGATACAGTCAGTCTAATTGCAATTCAATCGATATTCACTGATTTTCACACATTTTCATTATATGAGAAGGTATTGGTTCTATACAAAAAATAACTTAAAATTTTCATAAACTTTCGATAATTCTCGGAAGAAATATCGGATTACATTACACTTTGGCACACGTCTTGAGGGCCCAAAAAGAAAGGACAGCCATTTTTGACCAACAGTTCTGGTTTTATCTATCACAAACTGTTTTCTAACAATCAAAAAATTAATTTTCCCGCCAAAATATGCGGGATACGGAAAAAATGTTAAGAAACAAAATTGTTTTCGAAAAGATATACAACATTCGTGTTGACCATTTTTCCATGGAAGTTATGTCTTTAGTTTTATTTATTCAAATTACAAGAAATTACATACCTTGAAATTCAGTGTGGCGGGAAATTCAAAAATATTTTTAAGTCCATTATTCTATAGGATAAAATTTTTTATTAATTGCAGAATATTTTTTAAATTAATTTGAGAATTTTTTCAGCAGTTCTTGCCTAAAAAAATCATTTTTCAAGTTTTTAGTTGCTAAAATTGTCAACTTTGTGATAGATTTAGACTTTTTAAATTAAATTTTGGTTGAGTTTAATTGATAATTATTGATGAGATTTGAGTATCACTGGATGTAGAAGTATCTTGTAGGTGTTTCTTCTAAATTAAATCCTAGTCCGGTCGGACAAACTTGCAGGCATATAATACAGGCGAGAATGAATCGAGACTGGGATCTTAAAGGATGCGAGTCGAGTCGTGGCAAAGCTAAGAAATATAAGAAATAACAGCGACGAATGCCAAATGCAGCGTGACTTATTGGGGGTGGTGTAAATGAGATTTGAAAGCCACATTGAGAGCGTGAATAATGATCTCATACTTCAGAATATAATAAGCTCGAGTCTCGTCATCGGGAAGCTAGTAAACTTATAGAGAAAATTATATATAGAATTGGTGCCAGCATCAAACAATTCAATTTATTTTTAACAAAAGAATTTTTTATTCTACAAACAAATAAAATCCTATTTCAATCAAAAATAATTTTTTGATGTAGGATTTTTTTTACATAAGGTAAAAGCACCAATAGCCGTACGTCTAAGGAAATTTCATTCAATTTTTTGTATTAATCGTTCTAAATATGATGCGGAATCAAGAATTGACACGATTATTTTGATGTATGTGTCCTCCCTACTATAACAAAAAGTCCAGAGTTGTGTTAAATCTGAATAATCCATTTTAATAATTCTTTTCATTAAATAATGCTCTGGAGCCAATTGCCGGACGGGTAAAGTGAATTGATCCAATAGCCGGACAGCGCTGCACCAATACTCGGACAAGAGAATATTATAATTTGATTGATATGGATTTGATATTTTTTAAGCATAATAAACACTGGACAATATTTACGGAAACATTTTTTAGGTCTGTGCTTATAAAAAAAAGTATTGAAAAGATTTTACAAATAGAATATATTATATTTAGAGCTTGCAGCACTAATTGTCAATCGTTTTTGCCTTATATCCTCAATCGCATTAATAATATCCGCTTTGGTATAAAGCTTTTTAATCTTTTTTTCTGATACTTTTTCCATGATCTATAATAAAGACACCAAATACATAAAAAACATAAAATACATATGTTAAAATGAAAATACTTTCTCAAAATATCAGATTTTCAGCAAATCCATAATTCAAACATTATTTCTTTAAAAAATTATTCATTATCAATCATACTTTATCATTATTATTGAAAATTATCATTCAAAAAGATCAAAAAGTGGGGAAATTTCACTCTGAAATCAATTGAGGTTGGATTTCATATTTGACTAGTTAAAATATGTTTAATGTAATTTACCTAATATTTTATCAGATAGATATCTTCTATGAATTGAAAACAATCAAATAATTACCACATTTCTCGAAAATATCAACAGCACTTTTTAAAATTCGCATTCGTTTTTGTAATAACCTTTTCGTCCGGTGACTAGAGCGAAAACAAAATAAGTGCAATGTAACTCCGGACACGCGTTCGGTTATTAGGCAAAACGAATATTCATTGACCTAATAACCAGATATAGAATATTTAATTAAAGTAAAATTTTTTTTAATTTTGAAAAATATTATGATGTAGATAAAGCATTTGACTTCAATGTAACACGTATTAAAATGAAAAATGAGGATAAATGTAAATGTTATTTGCGTAACAAAGACAACGTGTCAGTTAGTTTATAGAGCAGATTTCGCTACATTTCGACCAGCCTTGTGCTTCAGTAGAGAAATTTTTTTTTCTTAGCGAAGTTTTAATTTCTAATTCAACAAATTTTTCACTTTTTTAAAGTGTACGTTTCGAGGTTTGTATACGGTACATCAAAATAGCGATAAGTGATTCGTAAATCTCTAATTTTGAGAAAAATTCATGGCTCTGTCCGGCTATTGGGTACCGTCCGGCTATTGGTGCTTTTACCTTAATATTTCTATTGTACATTTTTTCTGTATCTATACATACTTTCTATTTGTATTCCACGTAGAGTTTTACTCAGGAAGAGATTTATTTTCATTTTTAATAACATTTTTTCAGTAATAAACAAAAAATATAACTCCTATAGAAAAATATTCATTACCAAAGCTGTAGATTTTTTGAAATAAACAATTTTTTTCCTTAACATTTTTTCCGTCTCTCGTATATTTTGGGGAAGAAAATTAAATGTTTGATTTTCATAAAAACGTTTTTGATGAATAAATGAAAAAGTATAACTCTTATGAAAAAATAGATGGGAGCTAATTTGTAGATCTTTTCGAAACGAAAAATTTCCTATCTTAACATTTTTTTTCATATAGATTTGATGCAAAATAGAATTTTTCATTTTTGATAATATTTTTTACAATTGAAACGAAAACTACCTGTTCGATCAAGATATACTCTGAGGTAAATTTGTTTATCATCTTAAGATGAAAAATTTTGTGTGAAGAAAAAAATTCTTCGGGAGGAATAACTAAATACTTTTTACAATCTACAGATTAATCCAGAAGAAAAAGAGATGTAATTTAATAAAACCATTTTGATAAATGAAGCAAACATTACGATTAATCAAAATAAAATTTGGTTGGATCAACTAAAATAATTTTTTGATCCAACCAAATGATATCCAAACAAATTATTTTTGGTCGAATGATTCAAAAATATGTTCAAACATAAAACAAGCAACTTCGTTAGTTAATCCAATCGAAATTTAGGAAACATTGATTAATAAATATTAATAAATTAATAAATTTCTGTAATAACTTCTGCAAAAATTAACAAAACGAATTCATGCTGGGCTCATTTTATGAAGAATTTTGATAGATTTTAATTTAATTAAAAGAACAAATTTTTTCACTTACATAATTCAAATTAGGATAATTTAAGGAATTATCGAAAAACAGGTGGTCCCAGAATTCTGACCGGTACTGTACAAAAAAAACGTTTCGATAGAAAATTATTTGCCTAAATGAGGTCTACAAATTCTCATTAAGACATTTCTCGACAGGATGTATATTTTATGTTTTAATCTTAAATATTAAATAAATTCGATTTTTTTCACCAAAATATGTGAGATACGAAATAAGCGTTATTCTGCAAAATCGTTTCCTTAAATAAAGTCTACGATTGCTTTCCTTCTTGAGAGATTTGGAAAAAAATAAATTATTTTAATCATGTAATTTATTAAAAAGTTACTGAAATGTATACAGAAAATCGAGCGCGAAGCGCGAGCGTCATGATGAGAATGTGTTCCTTAAGGCTGATAGAGCCTTAAGTAAATTGAATTTCCTGTTTCACTTAAATTCAAAAAGAAATTTAGTGACTTTGAGAAATTGTGTAATTCACATCATCTGTAATATTATTATAAAATTGGTTTGAGCTTCAGTATCAAATTATAAGAAATAAACTTAAATGTATGCGAAAAAGACAAGACCGAGCGCTAAGCGCGAGGTCCAAAAAGAACGGAGCGCGAAGCGCGACGACCAAACCGCGCCCTTTTTTAGTCATACGTTCCAATTTTCGTTTATTCAAATAGTCAAGATGAAATAAACTGACGTTTGGGCACCTCATTTGGGCCTTTATCAAGGCATAAAAATATTACAACTGTAAAGGTATAAAGAATGTTATGCAAACGATGAGTGCCATTTAAAAAAAAAATACAAAACCCTCAAAATATTCATATCTATTTACCTTAAACATCCTAGTTTTCAGAATCTGCATATAATGAACTAGGATTTTTGGAAAATATCCTAAATTGACAAAATGGCGACGTTTTGAAAAACAGTTTTGAATTTTGCAAAAAAAAGTCAGTTTTTTGAATTCCAAATTTGCAATTTTAAACGGATCAGAAAAATCCTAGTTCATGATATTTAAAAACATGTGCTAAGTATACCTTGAAAATTCTGAATCGATTTATCGATTTTTTCGCGAGCTAGAGCTGCAGCCACTTTGAAAAATGCACTCTCTAAACTTGAATCAGTGAAATAGTCACTGATTATACCAGTGAAAATATATCAACTGATGAATCAGTGCCCTGCTTTGATTTCACTGAGGAATCAGTGAATGCGTCACGTGAACATAACTTTTGAATTCGCGAATTCAAAACTTTCAACTACACTTTACTGATTTATCGTCCCTTAAAAATAATAATAATTACGTAATTTCGATTTAGTGTTGTTTAGCCTAAAATAAACGAATTCATCGATCGTTGAAATATATTGCTGGTTTTATTACTCCCACCTGAAGCTTTCACTGATTCAAAAAGTGAGTTCAATCTATTTCACTGATTTATCAGTCGAATTTCACTGATTCTCAGTGAAAGATTTATAGCTGCTGCCATCAGTGAATAGTCACTGCGAATCAGTGACCGTTCACTGATTCAGGTTCAGAGAGCAGTTTCGAGAAAAACGCGTTTAAAGTTTTAGCTACTGATTTTTATATACTCTAAGAGTTTCAAATATTATTCTTTAAATGTTAAACTATCAAACAATTAAAAAAAAAAATCGATTTTTGAAAGTGAGAAACTAGTCTAGCCCCATAAAAGGGTCATCCCGTGTAACTGTTTCAAAAAATCGAATTTGTTTTGTTGCATAAATTGCATAAATTTTATTGGTCGTAATTGTATTTGTACCTTTAAACGCGTTTTTCTCAAAACTGTATTTTTCAAACTAGTGTCCACGATACCTCGAAATCTATCTAACGAATTCCTTCGGAATTTTAATGGCTTATTTATAATTATTTTTAATGATCCTAGTTCAAAGACTATAGTTCTTATTTCTCAGATTAAAATGTCTTCCGATTTTTTTGTTTTAGATAAGCAGAACGATCGCGGACTGAAAAAATTTTAAAGTGTGCTCCAAATATGAATAAATATGTGCTGAAAAATTCACAGTTCTATGTTCATTTAGTTCGCCAAAAGAAATTTCCAAAGAAAGCGAAAAAAATTGCCATCACACGGAATGACCCCCTTAAATAACCTTATTATTTTTACGAACATCATCTTGACTATTTGAATAAACGAAAATTGGAACATATGACCGAAAAACCCCTTTTCTCCATTTGGAGAAATTTTCCCACTGAATAAAAAAATAAAAAAAATTTTTTTTAAAAATTATTGTTGAAAAAATTCAGGGTAAATTGAAATTCTCTTTCTAGTCACGTGACCCACTTAATCCTTAACTAATCCTACTAATTCCTCAAGGAAGTGTATTAATTTTCAACCAATCTCTGAAAAGGTATAATGTAAAATAAAATAGTATGAATTATTTTTATAAAAAGATTAGGCTTTCAGTTATTTCGTTTGATTCAACTTATCTGACGTGACTCAGTCATATCGACCCCTCAAACCATTCAATAACTATAGAATTAAGTAAAAACAATCGAGACGTATCGATTAGTTTGTCGGCTGACTTTAGGTTTTTGTAAAAAGCAGCAGAAACATTTCCGATGAGCTCCTCTCTCACCTTGGAGTCGCCTGCCTCTTTTGCTCTCCTGTATCTTCCTCAGTGGAGAAAAGGGCAAGAGAAGAGGAGACAGAAAAGTTGGAGGGTTTCCTCGTCTCACTCCTACGATTCAACGATTTTACTCATTGTACGACGCTAATGAGCAAATCGCGTCACGGCCCGCCGTCTATAACTTCTGCGGAAATGACATCAGCGAGTTTTCCTCGCTCACACTTCGATAGATCGTACGAAATTTCACTTCCTTCTCGAAATTAAAACTTATCCAAGGCTTCCATTGACTTTTCTCTATATAAAGAAATCAGTTTAAAGATTTCAAAATTATTTTTAAAATACTCAGCTCTGTATAACTGAATTATTAGAAAACTACTGATTAAAACAGTTTTATCTGACTTTTAATTAGTCAGAAACTACTATTTGAATATGAATCAGTTAAATTGACCGATTAAATCGTCAACAATTTATAGCTAATATAAATTCAATCAATTTACATAAGTAGTTTGTTTTATTAATTTTAATCAGTGATTTAATTTTAGCAATAAACCAGTTGATTATGAATACTGTTTTATAACACTCAGCTGGTTTAGTTATTTCGACTAATAATCAATGGAAAATGATTAATTGTGTAATCGAAAGTGAGTCAGTGATTTCACTTTAATTAAATTTTGACTGATTAAGAGTCAGGAAATTATCTATAAATAAGAATTGATTGAAATTTTACTAATCGAATAAGTAGATATTAACTATAAATTATTAGAATACCGATAGTTGTCAGCCGAAATGATTACTTAAGGTAGTTGATCCACGAAAATTAGACCTCAGCAAAAATAGATAATTTTCCTTTTGAGACTAGCAATATTATTATTGAAGGGCTATTTTGGAAGAGAAAAGATTAATTTCCATAAAAAAAATTTGAAATACAGAAAAATAATTTTATTAATAAATTTTAATTTTGCCCCAACTTTTTTTCTTATCGTTTTTTACCAAATTTTAAAAGATTATGCGGTTTTAATAAATTACAAATCACTTTTTGAAGAAAAAGATTCCTTACAACTTAACCATTTCTAATTTTCGAAGATGAATAAATTATTATCAAATTAACCAATTTGTTCATGAAAATTTCGTTTTGGAAAATTTTTTTTTAATGGTTTCAGCCATTAAAGAATTTATTTTTAAAAATCAGGAAGGTTGAAGTTGTGGGAAATCTTTTCTCTGAAAAAATGATTCATGATTTATTAGAATCGCATAATTTTTTAAAATTTGGTAAGAAGCGACGATAAGAAAAAAAGTTGGGTCAAAAATAAAATTCATTAATAAAATTATTTTTCTGTGTTTGAAATTTTTTTCATGTAAAATAATCTTTTCTCTTTCAAAATAGCCCTTCAATAATAATATTCCTGCTCTTGAAAGCAAAATTATCTATTTTTGCCTGAGGTCTAATTTTCGTGGATGAAAACAACCTTAAGGGGCACAACTAGTTTGAAATTTTGAAAATTTCGATTTTTTTTTGCATTTTTTAACAGTCCAGCAGGCGCTTTTTGAAGAAGAGGAAGGTGAATTGTATGGGCCTGGAAAAGCAGATTAGCTCTAGGTACATCTAAAAATTTATAACAATGAAATCAGTACTTTTATCTTTAAACGCGTTTTTCTCAAAACTACATTTTCCAAATTTGCTGCAGCTGTAACTCGATAACGAATCATCAGATCGACTTGCGTCTTCTTTTAGCTTTTTGTGTGTTCTTTTTTTTTCATACAATGATCCTCCAGTTTTAAGATTGGATGAAAAATATAATTTTGCCACGCCAAAAACCATCAGATTTTTGAGCAAAATTTTAATTTTTTCTTCCAAACTCCGCCATTTTGTTGCATTTTAATTTTTTTTTACAATCGAAGGTCATTGTATAGGAAACATATTCTAGTTCAATTAAATTTTTGGTTTTTTTATTTCAGGCACTGTGAAGGCAGTGGCGGAACTTTTTTTTTGAACACTCAGGAGATGGTGGATAACTTGCTGAAAATCGAATATTTTCATTTTAAAACATTACTGTGTATTCATTATTTATGCACAAATAAATCTGCAAAATTTCAAAACTTTCGAAACAATATTCTTGTTTTTTAATTCACAAAAATCACCTGTTTTTCAGGCGGTCAAACTAGTTGTGCCTCTAAGCAATTGGTAAAGAATTTCGCATTGTTCTGATTATAAGTTTTTTAATAGAGTCAGATTTTTAAAAATTGAAAAAAATATCCATAGGTTAATAAATTTGCTCCTATGAGAATCAGCATCATTGTTGTAACTTTGATTATCTTATTCAAACAATATTATCAATGCAAATAATTTTCATAAATTCTCACGAAATGAAGGTCAAATTTTGTAATCTATTTTGTGAGTTCAAACGTGAGTTAAAGGTAAATGTATCAATTATGGGTTGAATTTAAAGATCGTGGGGAAAATGAATCTCAAAGGGGTTGTAGAGATGCGAAAGAATATTAGAGAGAAAAAGAGACAAAAGTAAGGCACAGACGAAAGTAAAGAAAAGATGGAAAGCAAAAGCAGTTGCGGTGTTGAAGCAAAGAGCAGAATCCAGAGAAGAACCTAAACAAATACACTCGGCTTTATTGCTGCACCTCATTTGCTTTATCCCTTTCTTATACTCACCCAAACCAAAGTGGAATTTCATCCTAACGTTTGCACTATATTTTGTATCGAATTCATCTGCTATTTCCGAATCATTCAGTAAATAGAATTTTCTGTAGAAATGTTTTTAAAACGTAATACCCTTACGCACAGAAAAAAGCTTTATTTATTTTCATCAAATCGTTTATTTCGCTGTATTCACTTGAATAAAAGAAATTTTTTAGAATTTATAATTAAAATTCCACCCACCCAGTAAAAAATTTGTTTGATTTAAGGGGGGCGCCCTATCCAGCACGTCAGAAAGTGGTCATTTTTGGGATTTTTTTTCACTCGGAAAATAAAAACACACACGAATAATTTTTTGCATATATTTAAAGACATGTTTGAACTACAAAAAAAGCATTTTTTCAAGAACAAAAATAAAAAAATAGCGGACTTATTGATGATCGCGTGTGGCGTGTCGCGGCGGACGGATTTTTCGCGGTACGTCGTGGAGCCCAAAGTTTTCATCTGAAACATGCAACCCAATTTTTTTATTATTCAGCAGGCTTCCCCCGAGTGCATAAATGTCAGCAACTCCAAAAAATTTGATTTCAAAATATTGAAATCACGTCTTGAAAAAAAAGTGCTTTTTTTCGTCAGTTTTGGCTGCTAAATGTGGCTAAAAAGTGTATAAAAAAACTTTTTTTTTTATAATTTCAGACATTCATGCACTCCTTTATTCAATAATTTACAAAAAACTTTTTAGAAATCGAAAATCGGTTTAGTAGTTTTTTTACAATCGTGTACCGCAATTTGGAAAACATAGTTTTGAGAAAAATCGATTTAAAGTTTCGAGTTAGTGGTTCGCACCCACAGCGGCCACAGCGCGTCCGAATTGTGGGTGTCACAATATTCAGAGTTGAGTCATAATATTTTGAGAATATACTTTCAAGACATGACCCAATCGATTGATGAAAAAAAAAAAAATCGATTTTTTGAAAATGCTGGATGGGGCGCCCCCCTTAAGGTGGCTTGATCGTTTGGTGTCGTATGAAGTGAGGGGCACCGTGGGGGCACGTGTTACATGAATGCTCATTGCTACTTATTTTTTTAATAATCATATGTATTATACAGGGTTTCCCAATAGGGGTGATATGATTTTGAATGTCCCTATCGGGCTGATTTGAACTGAAAATTTTGACGTCTGCTGTCAGTTGTCATCAGTAAGGTTTGCCATTTAATCATGAGTAGTTTCACGCTTCCACAACGTTTGGAAATTGTCCAATTATTTTATCAAAATTCGAGAAGTTTTGTCGGTGTTCAAAGAGCATATCGTGCAAAATATGGTCGTCATTCTGCTCCATCCGCGCTCTCAATTCGTCGAATAATCGATAAGTTGGAGAGTGAATTTACTCTATTGGATACTAAGCCTAAAAATCGTATGCGTACAATTGGAGAGCTTGAAACCAATATCCGAGCCGCTATAGCAGCCATACCACCAGAAATGCTCCACAAAGTCATCGAAAATTGGCTTGAACGCATTCGGGTTTGCAAGAAGAGTCTCGGGGGACATTTGGCCGATATATTGTTTAAATCATAAATGGCATAGAATATCCAATATAATAAAAAAGATTTCGATCAATTCCGAATGAATATTCAGTGTTTTTTTTTAATTTCAAAACATATCACCCTTATTGGGAAACCCTTTAGTTACATCTGAGTAGAAGGGTAAGAAATCACGGAAATGTCCCCTGAAAAAAGCGATAATAAAAAATTATTAGTTTCACCTCGAGGCGATTTCTATATTCTGTACCTTTTTCGCAATTTTCTCTTGATTGAAGTCGTTAACCCTTCGTTTTTATAATACTAATAGATTCCTCGAAATCGAAAGTACTAGTATATATTTGATTTATGGGGACTTGTGATTTTTTCCGGAGTTTCGCCGATTTTGGCGAGGAATCCCATAAGACTACGTGTTAAACTGACATTTTTTCGGTAGCGATTTTTTCGGCAATGACATCGTCAACCACGGATTTCTTTTTTCCAAATGAATCTAGCATATTTTATTAAGATAATCTCTAAGTTTCAGAGCAGTCTATAATTTTTTTAAAAACGATCAAGCCACCTTAAGGCCATGAATCAACCGGACCACATATTCAAACTTCTGTGAAATTTCATACAAGATAACTTTTTTATTTCACGAAATATCTTCTTGAAAATTTAGAAAATACAAGAGAAGGCGACAAAGACAGTCTTTACAACCGGCGCATTATTGTGCCAGTTGTGATCAAAGAGTAATTCCAGTACTGCCTGTCAATACTGTGCCAAACATTGACATATTACTGGCTTACTACTGGCGTGGTATTCTTTGGCGGAAATGGTGAAACTCTGAAGTAGGGATATCATTGACAATTGATACTTTACTGGTTTACTACGGGCGCAGTACTCATCAATATTACTGGCAAAATACCGAAAAAGGCAGAGAACAGTACTGGCTTAGTGCTGTTTGTAAACAGAATCCAAATACTGGCTATCAACCAGCATAGGAATTTCAATGACAGTTGGCGCTCAACTGGTTTACTACTGGTGTAGTACGGATTATCATTACTGGCGAAATAACGACAAAGGAGGTATGCCAACCTTGTGTACAGTACTGGTTGAGTGCTGGCTGTAAACTGAATCCAAATACTGTCTATCAACTGACATAGGAATTTTATTAACAGTTGGGGCTCAACTGGTTTACTACGGGTGCAGTACTGATTATCATTACTCACGAAATACCGACAAAAAAGGTATGCCAACCTTGAGCCCAATATTGGTAGAGTGCTGGCTGTATATAACATCTGAATACGGGATATGAACCGACATGGAAGTCTCGTTGACAGTTGGCATTTTACATTCGTTTACTAATGCCGCAGTACTAATTAACATTACTGGCAAATTGCTGAAGTACTATTTTCACAACCTTTAACTTATCTATTTTTGACAAATCAATTCCAAATGTATTTTTATAAATAATTTAATAATTATTTTTCGTTGAGTATTCCATACATTTTTCAGTTTTTTTGCAAAAGAACTATATTTTTCAGTACAGAATATAAAATTTCAATATAATTTTTTTTATTCAATTTGTATAAATGCACTTTCAATTAGTATTGTAAAACTTAACGATCAATCTAGCTTCTAATATAGTTATACTCGAAGTTAGAATACTTTTGAAATTACAAAATTTCACCAGATAAAATCCAGTCAGTATCGGCTGCTAGTACTCGATCAGTACTACTTTTAAGTATCAGCCCAGTACTAGCTGCCAACTTCCAGTCGAGTTATCATTAGGTGTCTAGCCAGTACAATACCAGTACCGACTGATAGCACTGAACCAGTACTGGCTGGTGAATCCCAGCCGAGTTGTCATTAGGGCATGGTATTTATAAATTTTGACCTGGCTAATTTCACAGCCTCACAAAAAGTGTCTTGAGCTCGAAACAAGACCCATCAATTTTCAAATTTAAAAAAAAAAAAATTTCGAATGGCGTAATTTTATTCAAATTAAAAATAGGCAAGAAATATAGTTTGACGAGTTTTGTGCTGAATTTTTTACAACCATTTATTAAGTTCAATAACTGCACGTAAATTACTGAAAAAGAGACATGTAATGCTATCGAATAAATCAAAAAGAACAAGAGCACCAATAAAAAGAAGTTTTGAAAGTAAAGAAGGTCGCTACTTCGAGTAACTTTTTATGTTAATGAAATACACTCCCATTCGAAATTTTATTGTAATTATGACGCACAGTTCTTGCAAACAGTACCTACGATGTAAAAAGATGTTCCGAAGTTTCTGTTCTAAAAAACTCAATACAAAATACGTCGAACTATATTTCTTGCCTTTTTTTAATTCCAAAAAATCATGTGATCAAATAGAAATGGAATTTCTTCTTAAAATTCGAAAATTTTGAGATTATGTGATTCGCGATCAGCAAGTCAAAATCCACAAGAAATTATGGGTCTCGTTTCTAGCTCAAAATAGTTTTTCTTTTGGGACTTTGTTATCGATAAGTTTTCCATTTTGTTTCAAATTTTTACTAAAAAGAAGTTAACAGGCATGCTTTGTTGTCTTTTGTTACGTTTCTCACATTTTCAAAAAGATGTTTTTTAAATGAAGAAAGTTATCTTATATGAACGAATTAAGGCATAATTTAGTCACGTGGTCTGATTAGTCCATGGCCTTAAACTAATTTTTTTGTTAAATTTTTGCTAAATAGAAGAAATTTTTTATGAGCGTTGTTCAAAATGTAGAACAACAATTTCTGATGTCCAATGATCTATCTATTTTGATTTATCAAAAAGGAGAGCTTATATTTACTGCGTAACAATTTTGGAACAAAATCAGATGCTCGTTGGTACGGGTGAGTAATCTGCAGCTTGGTGGAACAGTTAAATAGTATTCTAACCGCGACCGAACTGTTAACACGTGGAACGTGTAATCGCCTATGTAACTGTGGAGTGTAGGGTGACATTTTCTGTTCCAGGCCACGAGTCTGTTCATGACATGGTCTCGTGAAAATCAATTGTAAACTTGGTTGAAAGACTATTACAAATCTGATAAAAAATCATCTTATGTCCTGTTTATTATTTTAAATAAAAAATAAAAATATACATCTTATGAAAAAATGTTGCGATTCAAATTTGTAGATCTGTATGTGGTGAACATTTTTGTGTCATAACTTTTTTTTCGTATTTCGTGTAATTCAACTGGAAAATGGAATTTAGTGATATTACATGAACATTCAACGTATAATTTAGTCACGTTTTCCGATTGATCCATGGCCTTAAGAAGAAAAACTAAACCTCCAAAAATATCACAAAATATGGTCCAATATTTCGTACGATTTGTGGTATCTTTCATAAACGTTTCCCTTGTGGATAAACGTCAATCTGAAATTCAGTCTTTCAATTCTGACCATTATCGTGAAGTGCGAGACGTCAATCAACGTATGTTAGAATCTTCTTGTGTTCCACCCAGGGGCAGCTAATAGTACTTCACTGTAGTAGCAGACCAAGATGACTGACAGGAACAGTTAGCAATCGCTTTGCTAGACTGTTAGACATTGATCTATACACAACTAAATACTTCTGACTGCAATGTTGATGAACTTGATAATCTGAATTAATTTTCTAATAAATTATTAACGTCAAATCCTTTCTCATATCTTGCAGGAATTCAAATTCGAAAATTTCATTTCTATCTTCATAAGCTATCAGTTAGATATAAAAATCAGAGAATTATTTGATTAATCCCATCAAACTTTGGTTCGATCAATAAAAAAATTGGTTTATCATAATTGTATAATCTAAATAAATTTTGAGTAATTGTTTTTATTTTTGTACCCCTCTCTTTGGCTACACGTGTTCTATATGAGCAAATATAATTCACGTATATTGTGTTATTCATTTTATCTTCATCCTTTTTCGTTCTCTTTAGAAGTGTATCAGAGATATATTTTGTTTAAATAACCCGGCTTTTGGAGCGAAGTGTGGGGCCTGATGATGTGTGTAGAATAGGACAGTTCTGTAAGAGCAATCGACAAATATACTTCGAATAAAAACAATTTTTTATAAAGTACATCCTAAATAAAATTATTCGTAATTCTTTTCACTAGAATTATTTTCTAGGGAAAGCACAACACTGAGTGTGCAATCAAAAGTCTGGAAGTGGGCAAAGTAGGAAAAGTGACACTTGGCCTATAATTCACTCCATGTCCAATGTATATCGAATATTGACATCAACGATGTTCAAAATCCTTGAAAAGACAATTTACTTTATCGTAGATATGCTTGATGAGTTCCTAAGGGCAACCCAGATAGTTCTATAGAATTCAAAAGTCTGGAAAGTGGGAAAAGTAGGAAAAGTGACACTTGGCCTATAATTCACTGCCATGTCCAATCGAGACCGAATATTAACCTCAACTCTGTTCTTAATCCTTGTCACCACAATTGTTTTTAATTGAGATATGCTCGATAAGTGCCTAAGGGCAAGCCAGGGAGTTCTATGGCTGCCGAAATTCTTGAAAGTGGGCAAAGTAGGAAAAGTGATACTTGGCCTATAATTCACTCCATGTCCAATGCATACCGAATATTGACATCAACCCTGTTCAAAATCCTTGTCACCACAATTATTAGTATTTTAGATATGCTGGATAAGTGCCTAAGGGCAACCTAGAGAGTTCTATAGCAGTCAAAAGTCTGGAAAGTGGGCAAAGTAGGAAAAGTGACACTTGGCCTATAATTCACTCCATGTCCAATGTATACCGAATATTGACCTTAACCCTGTTCCAGCTCCTTGTCAAGACAACTTTCTTTATCGTAGATATGCTTGATGAGTTCCTAAGGGCAACCCAGATAGTTCTATAGCAGTCAAAAGTCTGTAAAGTGGGCAAATTAGGAAAAGTGACAATTGGCCTATAATGCACTGCCATGTCCAATGGATACCGAATATTAACCTCAACCCTGTTCTTAATCGTTGTCACGACAATTATTTTTATTTTAGATATGCTCGATAATTGGCTGAGGGCAGCCCAGAGAGTTCTATGGCTGCCGAAATTCTTGAAAGTGGGCCAAGTATGAAAAGTGACACTTGGCCTATAATGCACTGCCATGTCCAATAGATATCGAATATTAACCTCAACCCTACTCCAGATCCTTGTTCAAAGAATTATAGTTGTCGTGAATATGCTCTATAAGTAACTAGAAGCAATCCAGAGAGTTCTATAGCAGTCAAAAGTCTGGAAAGTGGGCAAAGTAGGAAAAGTGACACTTGGTCTATAATTCACTCCATGTCCAATGTATATCGAATGTTGACATCAACCCTGTTCTAAATTCTTGACAAGACAATTATTTTGATTTTAGATATGCTCGATAATTGCCTAAGGGTAACCCAGGGAGTTCTATGGCTGCCGAAATTCTTGAAAGTGGGCAAAGTAGGAAAAGTGATACTTGGCCTATAATTCACTCCATGTCCAATGTATACCGAATATTGACCGTAACCCTGTAGATTTTGACTCTGTTTCTTACTTTTTGCGAATTGAGTAACACGTTAAATGTAACCGAAAAGTTGTTCTGAATATCTTTAAAAAAAGTCTGCTAAAAACAAAAAAAATTTTCCCTGACTCAGGATTGTAGTATTTTGAACGTGGTTTAAAACGCTGAAACGAACTGTCGTGCAGTTATATACTCACATTTTGACAGTAATTATAATCTATGCATTGCTGTTCTATAACATGATGATAAAAACGGCCAAATACAATGTTATTCCATCTATTTCTGGTAAAAACTATTCTGCAAAAATACACTATCTACATTGATATCTGTTTTGCAACATAGTATTTGTACTAAGTATATGATATTCTGATTCCATACAGCCAAATTAAAGTCACGCAGCAGTGATCTTCTGACTGTTGCCGGCTATGCAAATAATATACAAAAGTTATTTATGCTTTCTTGACTCTGTGCCTTCATTCCGGAACTTCATAATTACCTAATTACGTCTGTTCGAAATTCCAATCCCGCTGTTTTTGTGCGCCCGGCGCAAAGATAAAATAAACTACCAATGAAATAAATCACGTTTTCATATTACGATTGAGGAATGGAGATAGTTTTGTTTGTGTTTGTTACATGTTTAATGCAAACCACAAGCGATTGATTTAAGTCTGAATTACTCGAACCGTACTCTATTTTGAATTTCCCGCGTATTTCTGAGCACAGTTCCAGGAAAACTTTACAGATTCTTGAGTGTTACCAAAATAGCAGAATGTATGAGTCAATCTTTGAACAATATTATGGAGTCAATAAAATCTGGCAATGAATCGTACATAATTTTTCGAACGTAAATGACACAATGAATGATTCCTCAATTGTTGGTCAACTTTTGTACCATTATGGCTGCTTTAGATTTATCAAATATTGCACGCTTTTGTGGACGTATTTTTGGGCAATAATCTTACAATCCCAAAATTTGATAGAATTGTGCAATTATGGCCCAATCGTGGTACAAAACTATTCATCATCTAGAATGAGTCATTCATTGGTCAAATATTGCACCCTCTGATCCTGCTTTATAATTGCCCCAAAATATATAGCAATTCAATGAATTTTTGAATATTAGTATTATATTCTTTATTATAACCCAGAATGTATAAATTTTAAATATGTAGATACTTTTTATTATAACGTTAGAATTAAAAATTATTAATTTCTTTAAATGATATGATTGTTCCGAATTAGTGAGAACAATAGAAAGATGCCAAATAAATGTTAAGTATCAAAATATATTGCGTTTTATATATGTCTATTCCTGGATCTTCGTAAAATGTTATTATTTTGAATGAACTCAAAATTGCCTCAAAATTGGACCATTTAATCGCTTTGCGAAATGAATATGATTCACTAATTTTGGACTAATGATTGAGACATCTAACGTCAGCTTTCCTATACATTTGTAATGGCACAATATTCGACGGTTCAGATTGGTGTAAACTCGAATCAATACGATTGGGCAATAATGCACCAATATTCGATGTTACTACATTCTCGTTTATAAATCATGGTTAACCATAGATTCATTCGGAGGCAGCTTTGCACAATAATTTTATGATCGAGCCCAATTGGATTCATCCATGATGGTGCAATATTTGTTCCTATTCTACTATTTGGGTTGATTTTAGCTTTTTACTGGAATAACATTTTAATTATTTAATGTTTTATTCATTCTAAATAAATAGAAAACTATATATATTAAATGGTAATTTGTTTAAATCACTCTCTAAATTTGAATCAGTCAAAATCTACTGATTATCAATGACATTTGACTGATTCAAATAGCTAAAAAGAGGTTACTGTAAATCAGTCAAATTTCACTGATTATTTCAGTGAAAATTGACTGATTTGACAGTGAAAAATATTTTTTTCACTGATGAATCAGTGAAAAGGCAAATTACTGATTCAACTAGTCAAAATTTGACTGATTCAGATTTAAAGAGCACATTTTTATATAAGTAGATACATTTTGCATGTTTGAATTGGCGTCTCTTATAGAAAATTGATGTGTCAGTTTTTGCGAAATAAATGAAAGCTGCCAGATCGGTGTAACCATCTGTCATAGACGACGCCGAGCGTCGCGGTAGAGAACGTCCCGGCTCTCATTAGTGCCCACTTAAAAACGCGTCATAAATATAACCTGCTAGGGTTATACCTATGAAAAATTTGTCACAGCTTAGCCAGCAGACAGGTCGTACATTCTGTCTTGCGATGTTTACGTCGTGCGTAAATAATCGCAGAAATGACTTTTATTTCGAGACGAAAAGAGCAATGTGCAAGCTCAATTAATGCAGGAACCGAGTCTCTAAAATGAAAAGAAGAAAATTCTTGCTGTCTGAAATCTATATTTCTTCTTGCATGAGAAGAAAAAATTTTGGTTAATTTTAGACACACTGGGTGTAACGAAAGTTGCTCTTTTATCTCTATTAAAGTCAATCTTACATTTGAAAACAATTTCATAGTTTTATTCAGAACAATGAAATATCATAGAATTTATTTTTAATTTTTAAATTCTTGCGGAATATTGAAATATTGAATTAATCAAATGTTCTACTGTGTATCTATACTGCAACATTTTTTTTTCCTTTTATTAAGGAGGAAATTTTTTGTGTTTATTCAAAAACTTAAATTTATTAGAAGCTAACAAAGTTAAAGCAATGAATTACTTACAGACCAGGTGTTCAATTTGAATCGAAGATGGCTTAAGGTAGTTCGTTCACGAAAATTAGATCTCAGGCAAAAATAGATAATTTTGCTTTCAAGAATAGCTATTATTATTGAAGGACTAATTTGAAAGAGAACAGATTATTTTTCATGAAAAAAATTTGAAACACAAAAAAGTAATTTTATTAATAAAACTTATTTTTGCCCAAACTTATTTTCTTATCGCTTCGAGCCAAATTTTTAAAAATCATGCGGTGTTAATAAATCGTGGTTTATTTTGTTAGGAAAAAGATTCTCTACAACATGACTGTTTCCGATTTTTGAAAATGAGTAAATTATTATCAAATACAGCAATTTGTTTATAAAAATTTTGTTTAAAAAAAATGTTTTTTATAATTTTAGCCATTAAAGAATTCATTTTCAAAAATTGGAAACGGTCAAGTTGTAGATAATATTTTTCCTAAAAAAATGAACCGTGATTTATTAGAATCGCATCATTTTTAAACATTTGGCTCGAAGCGATAAGAAAATAAGTTTGGGCAAAAATAAATTATTTTTTTATGTTGCAAATTTTTTTCATAAAAAATAATCTTTTCTCTTCCAAATTAGCCTTTCAATAATAATATTGCTATTATTGAAAGCAAAATGATCTATTTTGGCCTGAGGTCTAATTTTCATGAACGAACTATCTTAAGGGGAAAATATCTGGAAATTTACACATAATGGTTTTTTCGTGCTTGGCTTTGTAATAAAGCCATACTTTTAACAGGTTATCTTATTATAGTCATTCATAGGGGTCAAATCGATGGCGACGAGTTCCGGTCACATCGGAGTGTGCGCTGATGTCTCGTCTCTCAATTAACAGCTTATCACTTATAGGTTTCCGATATTTTTTTTGTTGCTCTTTCTTTCGCTTCAGAACTTGAAGTATTTCTTGAATTTTATAGGAAATGTCTATTTTTTTCGGATTCTAGAAGCTTCCCTTCTCCATTGTATAATGTCGATAGAAAAGACTTAGTATTTTTAATTCATAATTTTTATTTATGCATTAATATTTAAATTTTAGCAAGTCCCGCATCAAATGTACAGCATAAATCTTCATTTCTTTGATTAAAATTGGTGGATTAATTGAATAATCAGGTAGAAAAATATTTGGTTAATCCAAACAAACTGGAGTTGCTTTGTGTGAATGTGATTTGATTGAATAATAAAAATATTTTAGTCCATTTAACCAAATTTTGTTTGACTTAATAAAAAATCTTGCTTCATGTAACAAAATGGTTCAGTTAGATCAAATCAATATTTCTCAATAGAATCCAGTGGACCACAGTGTTGCATAGCGATTCCTTTAATTTTTTTCTATAACTATACTTCTTTTG
Organism: Diplolepis rosae; assembly: GCA_030998225.1. Taxonomy (NCBI): domain Eukaryota; kingdom Metazoa; phylum Arthropoda; class Insecta; order Hymenoptera; family Diplolepididae; genus Diplolepis; species Diplolepis rosae. Next base: position 781,102 of record JAPYXD010000275.1, read on the forward strand.
AATGTTGAAATTTTCAAGTACAGAAGCTTACCATGTATAAAATTAAGATTCAAATTCTTATATTTTTCGTCACTTAAAAAATATTTGGAATAAAAATTAAGTAAAGATTCACGAGTAAAACATTGATACCAATGTATCTTCATTTATTCATACAGTTGTTATGAATGACATGTTTAAAAATATTGAATTAATGATTTTTATACGTAGAATGTATAGTATACATGTACTTATTTTAAAATTTAACAAATGGTCTAAATTTTCTACATAAAAAAATGCTCTTTGATTCAAACAAATTTGTGCATTGGTATATGCTCAAAGAAACGTTTCTTTGATTTAAAGAAATTTCTTGATTGTTTTTTTTTCTTTGAATTAAAGAAATAAATGCCTTCGTGGTCGCATAGTACGTACGTAATGTGGCTTACAGAAACATTTTTTATAAATTAAAAGAAAAATTATATTCATTTAGTGATGATAAAATGAAATAAATTATTTCTTAAGTTTTCTCCAGTACTGTATTTGAATCGAAAAAATATTTTTTTTTAATCAAATGAATAATGTTAAAAAATTAATTTCTTTCATTTAAAAAAGGCTACGATTGTGATTTCTTGAAATCAAATATATTTATATTTGTTCTAAAGGTGCTTTTACTTCGAATTGACACAGATTCTAAAATATACAACTTTTATTTCTGAAAATTATATTTTGCAATAAATATAATAAAAATTTGTGTAACTTACCACCACCACTCGAGTCAGAATGCACTCAGAAAAAAGATTTGATTGAATCAAAGAAAATGATTTGTTTAAATGAAATAAAATATGTTTGATTCAAACAAAATATTTTTCGACCAAATAAATATTTGTTCGAATCAAATAAATTTTTGCCTTAAATCAAACAAATTATATCTTTGACCATATATCAATGCATTATTTTCATTGTTTTGAAGGAAAATTAATTTGATTCAAACAAATATTTATTTGCTTCAAAGATATTTTGTTTAAATCAAACAAATTTCATTTCATTGAAACACATATCATTCCTTTAAATCAAAGAAAGTTGTTCAAACAAATAATTTTCTTTGATTCAATCAAATCTTTTTTCTGAGTGTGGTTTTGTATTGAATTCTCTTTAAACTTCGAAAGCACACGATGCTTTCGTACCCATGGACGTAATTTGTCATTTGCACAACGTTTTCTATCCATTTAAATTATTTGATAACATTTACAGTGGTAAATGATAGGATTTCAAAGATAAAGCCCATTTTACAGCGCCACTATGGGGACGTTAAGTATAAGCTCAGCTAAACGTGTTAAAATTGTGTTGCTCTTTTTCACTCAAGATTCAATGATTAAAAAGTTAGAACAGCAAGCAACATTAAAACTTTCACGTCGTACAACGTTCAACTTAATAATAATAATTATATGAATCAAAGAAAATTATTTGCTTGAAAGACTTTCTTTGATTTAAAGAAATTATTTGTTTGAATGAAATAAAATTTGTTTGATTCAAACAAAATATTTTTGAACCAAATAAATATTTGTTTGAATCAAATGAATTTTTCTTCAAAACAAAGAAATTAATGCATTAATATATGGTCAAAGATATAATTTGTTTGATTTAAAGATACTTTGTTTGAATCAAACAAATTTTATTTAATTCCAATAAATCATTTCTTTAAATCAAAGAAAGTCTTTCAAGCAAATAATTTTCTTTGATTCAATCAAATCCTTTTTCTGAGTGTCCAACGTAGCGCCCAACTAAAAATTGGGCTAAGATGGGAAGTTTATCATGCGGGATATTTTTGAGTCAATAAACCCGATTTTTGAGAAATGGCTTAATGTTCGATAACACAATATAAAATGAACCGAAAGTATTGACTTCCTGAAATTTAAATCGATCGTATAACAAAGAATTTATCATTCTAAAACGAACAAGAAACGGTAGGTGGTGTTGTTGGTGCTAATATATATCAGCAAGTAAAACAAAAGACATAGACAAACAGCGAACGGCATTGTGTTCTATCTTATGGGTGGTGGGGTGAGAGAGAGAGAAAGAGAGAGAGAGGGTTGAAAGAGTATGAGATGTATGGGGAGGCTTTTAGTTTCGTTAATGGGTATCTTCGCAGACCTACCTCTGCTTGCTTTACACCTTTCTCCCCCTGAAAACGTCACGACTCGTGTAAAACGTACTGCGATACTCTTCCAGGAAATGCTACTTGCTTCCATCTCTTCTTCAGTTTCATTTTTCTTTCTTTATTTCGAAACCCTATTTTAAAATTTAAAGTGATCAGTTTTCAAGGAACTCCAATCTTATCAGTCCAAGTTTCAATTATTTAATGACAATGCTCTTAAGCCCATTCTTACATTTATGATCTTCCATTTATAAGAGCTGAAAAATGATTATAATGACTATGGTCGTTAGTGAAAATATCGGCCTTCATCAATGATTTCTTGGTTTCTTGAGAATACAAAAAAAGGAAGAAAAATAAAATATCTTGAATTAGACACTAAGAAAACAGTTTCTTTGAATCAAAGAAACATGTATTTATTTTAATTATTTTATTTTTATTTTAATAATATCAATTTTTATCAATATTTTATTTTATTTATTTTAACGGTCAAAGAAAAAATTTCTTTGAATTAAAAAAATATTTTTAATTCAACAAAATTTTCTTTGATAAAAAGAAATAGATTTGTTTACACTAAAGAAAATTATTTTGAATGAACAAAACTTTTTTCAATTCAAAGAAATTTTTTCTTTGACTGTATATCAAAGAAATGTTTCTTTGATTCAAAGAAACTGTTTTCTGGGTATAAAAACCTAATCAACATTTCGTTCCTCATTTATGAACCATAAGGACAATATTTCCACTAACAACTGCAATTATAATTTATTGAAGGTCAGTGTAATAATTAAAAGTAGTGTAAGTTGTTTAAACCTTCAGTTTTAATAAAATGGTACGTTGTTGGAAAAAATTGGCTATAGGGTCCAAAAATGATTAAGTCGATTTAATCAAAATTTTCAGCTGGGATCAGTAATATTTATTAAAATCTAAAAAATACAAAGAGGGGGAAGCTAATTTCGCATTTTTAGGAATAACTATAGAAAGGTTTATTTTGAAGACGGTGGGAAGAAATATAGTGCAATTGATATGTATCTTTGTGCCGCAGCGGACGATATTTTTTTAATAAGATGGGAAGAAGGGGTATGATACAAATAACATGAATCTTTATCTTGCAGTGGACCATTTTTTTAAACGATGGAAAGAAAGGGTATGATACCAAAAAATGTAACCCTTTTCCCCAGCAGACGTTTTTTTTTAAACAAGATGGGGAAAAGAGGTATGGTACAATCAATATGTATCCCTGCCACGCAGTGGACGGTTCTTTTAAAAATGATGGGAAGGAGGGGTATAATAAAAATAATGTGTATCCCCGCCACGACTTGAACGGTTTTTTCGATCACGATGGGAATAAGGGGTATGTTACAAATATTACGTATCCTTGTTTCGCAGTGGACAGTTTTCTTTCAAACAGTAGGAAAAAGGGGCATTGTACATTTAATATGTAGTCCTGTTGCGCAGTGGAAGATATTTATTCAAACAAGATGGCAAGCAGGAGTTTGATACAAATAACATGTATCTTTCCCCTGCAGTGGACTACATTTTTCAAAACTTTGGGAAGAAGGGGTATGAAGAAAAAATATGTAGCCCTTTCCCCCAGAAGACGATTTTCTTTGAAACACGATGGGAAGAAATATGGTACAATTGATATGTATCCTGACGTCGCAGTGGACGTTATTTTTTCAAACACAATGGGAAAAACGGGTATGATACAAATAACGTGTATTTTTGTCCTACAGTGGACTATATGTTTTAAACGATGGGAAGAAGGGTTATGGTACAATTAATATGTATCCATGTCCTGTAGTGGACAATATTTTTTCAAACAAAATTGGAAAAAGGGGTATGGTACAATCGATGTGTATCCCTGTTCAGCAGTGGAGCTTTTTTGAATACGGTGGGCAAAAAGGGACTGATAAAAAAAATCCCATCTCTGCCACGAATAGAACTGTTTTTTCCCATCATGATAGGAACAAGAGGTATGGTACAAATAATACGTATACCTTTGACACAGTGGACGGCACTTTTACGGACAAGATAGGAAGAAGGGGTATGGTGCAATCAATGTGTATCCCTGTCCCGCAGTAGACGGTATTTTTTCATAAACGATGGGAAGAGGGGATATGGTACAATCAAAATGTATCCTTGTCCCGCAGTGAACGCTATTTTTTAAACCACGATGGGAAAAAGGGATAACGATCCAGATAACATGTTTTTTTTACTGTAGTGGGCTATTTTCTTATAACGATAGGAAGAAGGGGTATGGTACAGATAACACGTATCATTGTCCTACAGTGGACTATTTTTTCAAAACGATGGGAAAGAGGGATAAGGATCCAGATAACATGTTTTTTTTACTGTAGTGGGCTATTTTCTTATAACGATAGGAAGAAGGGGTATGGTACAGATAACACGTATCATTGTCCTGCAGTGGACTATTTTTTCAAAGCGATAGGAAGAAGGGGTATGGTGCAATCAATGTGTATCCCTGTCCCGCAGTAGACGGTATTTTTTCATAAACGATGGGAAGAGGGGATATGGTACAATCAAAATGTATCCTTGTCCCGCAGTGAACGCTATTTTTTAAACCACGATGGAAAAGAAGGGTAAGATCCAGATAACATGTATTTTTGTCCTGCAGTGAGCTATTTTATTATAACGATAGGAAGAAGGGGTAAGGTATACAGATAACACGTATCATTGTCCTGCAGTTAGCTATTTTTTTTAAACGATGGGAAAAAGGGGTATGCTACAATCAATATGTATCCCTGTCCCACAGTAGACGGTATTTTTTCATAAACGATGGGAAGAAGGGGTATGGTACAATAAAAATGTGTCCCTGTCCCGCAGAGGACGGTATTTTTACAAACACGATGGGAAGGAGGGGTATGATCCAGATAACATGTTTTTTTTTACTGTAGTGGGCTAGTTTATTAAAACGATAGGAAGAAGGGATATGGTACAATAAAAATGTATCCCTGTCCCGCAGAGGTCGGTATTTTTTCAAAGACGATGGGAAGGAGGGGTATGATACAGATAACATGTTTCTTTTACTGTAGTGGGCTATTTTATTGAAACGATAGGAAGAAGGGGTATGGTACAGATAACACGTATCATTATCCTGCAGTGGACTATTTTTTTAAACGATGGGAAAAAGGGTATGCTACAATCAATATGTATCCCTGTCCCGCAGTAGACGGTATTTTTTCATAAACGATAGGAAGAAGGGGTATGGTACAATAAAAATGTATCCTTGTCCCGCAGAGGACGGTATTTTTTCAAACACGATGGGAAGGAGGGGTATGGTACAGATAACATGTTTCTTTTACTGTAATGGGCTAATTTATTGAAACGATAGGAAGAAGGGGTATGGTACAGATAGCACGTATCATTGTCCTGCAGTGGACTATTTTTTTTAAACGATGGGAAGAAGGGGTATGATCCAAATAACATTTATTTTTGTCCTGTAGCGCACTATTTGATTAAAACGATGGGAAGAAAGGGTATGATACAAATAATACGTATTCCTCTCCCGCAATGAACTGTTATTTCTCAACCATGATTGGAAGAGAGGGTATGAAACAATGAATATGTATCAATTAACAATATTAAAAATCTTGAATCACCCCATGAAAACCTTATCCACTCCCACACTTGTTACGATTTATCAAGTACACCGACGTTTTTCTCGATAACTACGACTCTTACGAAAAAAATTAATGAAGCATAAAACATGTATTGTGATAGAACCTACAACATTTGTTTTAAAAATTTCCTGCAATTTCTAATTGTTCCCAAAATAAACTTAACAAATCATGACTTTTATGGGTTTTTCCTGAGTATACAGTTTCAAAAAAATCCGAGGTAAACCAATTTCGGAAGTTCACCTGAAAAAAGAAAGTATAATCATTGAAATTGACTCGTTGGGGAAATGCTAGCATCAAACTTTATCTTTTTTGTAAAAAAAATCTGTAACGATCTATATCACTATTTAAATTGACTTCAAAGGACAAAAACAATATAATAGCGAGAACATGGAGGTGAAATTGCAATCGAATGCATTGTGACACCCGGTAGATAAAAGGATGCAAACACACTGATGTGGCATACGTGGCGAGAGCATTTAGTCTGCCTGCCTGATAACATCTCTAATCACGCCAACGCTGGACCAATCAGCAGTAATCCTGGCTATATCCAGGAAGGCTATAGTTCGTAGTTACTGGGAAACCAAACTCTCAACCCCATGGACTCGTGAGCTGACCACACCGTGCTATACACTTGACTATACTGATTCCCTCCTGGAATTACACGTATTGATGTATATGTTAGTACGGACATAGTGCGCGATTCTGTTTGGTTTATGTCTAGGCGTGTCTGGTCAATACTGCTATCTAATCCTGAGCTACGTCCACTTATGAAATTACATTTCTGTTATTCTAGAGTCGATGCACCCCCATCGTCACGTACCCACTTCTTTTATTTTTGACTTGATCATTTATTTTATCTAAAACTTCAGAAGTGACCGACTTCCACTCGATACCTTCTTATTTTTCGAGCTGGAAAATTCTTTGTCACTCCGCATTAAAGACTAGTGATGGAGTTTTAAATATTTTAACTTTTATATTCTGTTATTGAAGTTTTCCAAATTTTGAATGTGTCAAGTGGAACACACGCATGTGATTCGTCCTTTCAAAATTATTTTTTTGAAATTTTTCAATTTTGAGATAATTAAACCTCAAAAAAGAAGGAATTATCTCTTCGAACGTTCTTCTTGTTTAGAGGAAAATTCTAATTTAATGGATTTTAGGAAAAAAAAATTGAAAATTTGGAAGATTTCGAAAATACAAAGTAATGAAGATTGAAATTTGAAGGGAATTAATTAAGATATAGGTACTTTTTTATTTTTATTTTAACATCTTATTTTTTATTCGAGGTTTCCTCAAAAAAGTGGCTGATATAAATTTGGACAATTTTACTCAAGAAAAGGACAGTCACAAAGAAAGGAGAAAAAAGAAGGCGAGCTTCTTAACTACTGCCTCAATTTTATTTTGTCTATCTTCATGCTTATAAGAAAATATTTTCAAAAAATATTAAAAACTCCAAAATTTCGGAAACAATACTTTTTCAATATTTCTTTGAATTGAAATAAACGTAAGAAGACGTAAGGAACATATGGAAAAACAAAAGAGAATGAAGAAGAAGAGGTTCTAGAGGTTGTCTTCTTCTTTCTTTACAATTGAACCGCCGCATCGAAGAAAGGGATATAAAAATTGTTTGCTGTTTTTATTTGGCCCCTGACAGATTTTTAAAAAAAAATTTTATTGTTAAAATATATATCCTTTAGGAAATTTTATTGCGCATCCTTCATCTCCCTAGTAAAAAGTTGACAATTTCGTTGTTTCCGAAATTCGGGGTGGATAATCTAAATATAAATCATAACTTTTCTTTCATTTGCTTTAAAATCATCTTTCCGATTTTTATGAATCTTTTTATACATAGATTTCTAAGGTCGCTCAATCTCTAAAACTCCCAATAGTTCAACTATATTAATATTTATTAATTCATTATTTAAACAGTTATTCATTTCATCGAAAGAATATTTTTCTTAAATAATTTTAATTTTATAAAAAATCAATCAGAGGGAAATGTTAGAATATCTTTCAAGGAATGAAATCAACTCTCTATCATTAGCATTGAGAAAAAACTGCAACTTATATTTAACATAAAACGGAATCGAAACCACATAATTCTGAAATATATTGTTAAATTAACAACATTAAATTAAATTAATTCTTTTTTTTAATTCTACTCTGTTCTCTTCCAAAATGTGTTACAATTGACGGTGAAATTGTTTTTCTCAATTTTGAAACTTCTTTCAACAAATTCTTTATTTTGAAATTACAAGATAAAACTTTGTTCACTGAATTTTTTTTTCAATATTCCCAAGCTCAAAAATAACTGAAATTGAGCAAAAAATTAATGAGTAAGAGTAAAACAATAATAAATCAACAATATTGTATAGCGTCAAAAGTTCCTTCTTTTGTGACCCTTTTTTCATCATAAATAATGTATACTGAGAAAAAAGATTTGATTGAATCAAAGAAAATAATTTGTTTGAACGACTTTCTTTGATTTAAAGAAATTATTTGTTTAAATTAAACAAAATTTGTTTGATTCAAACAAAATATCTTTGGACCAAATAAATATTTGTTCGAATCAAATAAATTTGTACCTTAAATCAAACAAATTATATCTTTGACCATATATCAATGCATTAATTTCTTTGTTTTGAAGAAAAATTAATTTGATTCAAACAAATATTTATTTGGTTCAAAGATATTTTGTTTGAATCAAACAAATTTTATTTCATTTAAACAAATCATTTCTTCAAATCAAAGAAAGTCGTTCAAACAAATTATTTTCTTTGATTCAATCAAATTTTTTTTCTCAGTGTATCGGCTTTTCTGATATTGTAAGAAACATTAGTATAGGGTTCAATATTAAATCCCTGTCTACCAAAAGAAACATATGCGCGGGTTCTGAAAGAACCTGGCATCTCTTGATGTAGTCTTATTTGCTTGCGATAAATGCGCAGATAAGAGATGCCGACGTGTCGATTAGAATCGTCACCCATCCGTCAGATTGCCTTTGGGTTATTCCATTATTTCGTTGCTCGTTGCGATTGCATTGGTACCCTTCGTCGGGTCGAGTAGCATTTCAATTACTCGCTCTTGAAACGACGCTCGAGTGGCCTCTTCGTGTTCATAGATAAAATTTTCCAAGGGTCTCATCATGCTTCACAGCTCGTGCATCATTGACGAGGACTTTTTCTGACCATGAAAGGAACAAATGAAATAAACCTACCTCTCAATCTCGCATATACCAAATTGACATTTTTTGTTACTTTACTTACATGTGTGTTTTTTTTATTTCACCATTTCTTTTGTAGTCTAACAGCGAACTCAATAGAAATTACTTGCATAAACAATTAAGAGGGCGGAAAAAAATGTTAACTTCAGAGTTCACATACAGTTAAGAGATGTTCTTTAAGGGGATCCGCCACCTTTAATATTTTAATTTTTAAGTTTAGATCTCCCATATAATTTTTTTCATATTTAGTATCTTTATTTAAAAAGGTTTTGGTTTTTTCTTAATTCCAGCACCTTTATGTGTTTTTAAACTAAAAATTTAGAGTTTTTTGGTCATTTTTTGGACAATTTTTGAATTTGAATATCTTTTTGTTTTTTAACGGATTGGCATGATTCGTTTTTTATTTTGATCCTTACTTTTCTTTACAATTTGGGATTTTTTTTATTTTTAACTTTTTCTCTGTCGTGTTACCTTATTTTCCATAGACAAAAAGTTGCTACATGTTTTGAGAAACAAAATAAAAAACGAGTCATGGCAATTGGTTAAAAAAAAAAAAAAATATTCAAAGGCAGAACATGCCCAAAAACTCAAAACTATTAGTTTAAAAATACATAAAGGTGCTAGAATTTTCGAAACCTCCAAAACCTTTGTAAATAACAAGTCTACTGTCTTTAATTTTGAAAATGAATTTATAATCTTCAAAAATAGTTATTTTTTGGAAAAAAAATGTCTCATTTTTACAAAATTGGGAGTGTTAAGCTAAATAACATTTTAAACATGTAGTCAAAATTAGATCTAAACCTAATTGCAATGCACTTCGGTAGAAGCAACAATACATACCTTAGAAAATATTATTTTGGGTCAAAATCATTTGTTTCTTAATGATTATTCGGAATTTTATATTTTTTCTTAACACCCCATAACCAATCATAGATTTTTATTCCATTCAAATAAACAAAGATCGTTTTGTCCATTGCAACATTCTTTACAATTTTACTCGTTAAACATTATTTTTCAAATAATTGTGTTATCATTTGATGTTAAATAAACAAATTTTGCATAGTGTGTAATTTCTAAAAATTATTTGAGAAAAAGTTTAGCGAGTAGAATTGTAGGAAATATTTCAATTAACAAAATGAGCTATTTATTGAAATTCAATAAAAAGTTAATTAAGGTAAGAAAAAAGTCTGAAATCTCAAATAACTAATTATTAAGAAATCATTTTGACCCAAATTAAATTTCTCCAAGTAATCTCCAAAATTCATTGAAATGAATTTTTGTTCTACATCCTCTGGTTTCTAAAAAGCCTTATTCATTTTGAAACAATGTAAATGGCTCGATCTTCATTAAATATAAGAAACTAAGCACTAAATATGTTAAAAATTTCACTTGAGTTAAGATTTTGCAGAAAAATTTCCTTATTCCGTAAATTTAATAGATATTTCTATAATATTCACTCTCAAAATATGAATCAGTTAGAATTTTCGATATTTTCAATCAGTGACCGACTTCTTGCTTTCCAATCAGTAAAAAGTATTTGATTTTCAGTGAACGATAATTGCTTAAGAAGGAAGTCAATAACTGATTGAAATTATCAAGAATTCTAACTGATTCAGATTAAGAACGTACAAAATATCGGTACATTGTACTGAAACATCTGTAAAATTAACATATCAGTTATGCTCTCACTATTTTAACACAAACTCTCAGATTTGACTATTATTTGACGTTTTTGTATTGATCTTTTAATCAATATGAATGAAAAATGCTGTTAAAAGGTGTGAGTTGATTTGACAATTAGTCGAATTGAATCAGTATTTCTATTGAAACTACACCTGTCCATAAACTATTGTGATAGAGAGTCTGTTGATGAAAGCTGAAAGCAGCACTCTCGGTGATCTTTACATCATTTTGCTATATACTAACGCCTGTCGGTTTCTATTGCCATCGGCCATCTCACTCTTGAATTATTTATTACTCTGCTTAAGCATGCTCAGATGTTATTTGAAATGGCTCACTACGTCACATATACTAACGCATAGTTTAGTTCTATAGGTAATCACTGCGTTTCTTTTGCTCTCCTATCCATCCTTCGATACGTCTTCTATAAATCCTGTTACCGGACATCGTTGTCCTGCATATTTTATAACCATTCCAACCCATGTCCCCGCTCCGTTGATACGTGTGTACTTAGCTACGCGAATTCAAAGACGAACAAATTTCCTATAGATTACTTCGCTTTCGCCCAAAGTGAGCAACTTGAAAGGTATTCCGCAATTTAGTGGTAAAAATTTCAGAAAAATGGCATCTTTCTTGAACAACTAAAAAAATATTTTATTGTCCTTCGTTTACTTAGAGGAAAAAGGTCCCTTCCCTCCAGGAACATTTTTTTGAATCAATGGAAAATATACACTGGATCTCAATCACGGTAAGGGGACATTCAACAACTATGTCCATTGAGAGAAATTTACGTCAGTGATATTGACTTCAAATTTTCGAAAAGCACTATGCATTAAAAGCAACTGCAGTTTTTGGTTAACTGAAGAATTTCACGACTATGTTATTTTTCAGTTACACTGAGAAAACAGTTTCTTTGAATCAAAGAAACATTTCTTTGATATACGGTCAAAGAAAAAATTTCTTTGAATTAAAAAAATTTTTGGTAATTCAAAAAAAATTTCTTTGATCCAAAGAAATAGATTTGTTTAGATTAAAGAACATTTTTTTGAATCAACCAAACTTTCTTCAATTCAAAGAAATTTATTCTTTGACCGTATATCAAAGAAATGTTTCTTTGACTCAATGAAACTGTTTTCTGGGTGTGAAGTAACCGAGCTCCATTGTTCAAAGTCAGAGTGATTATATTTGAATTTTTACTTCAAATGGAGAAATTATTGGTTTCATTTATAGATAGACCAATAGAGGTCACTTTAAGTCCTAATTTTCATTCAAATAAACATCTAAACTAGAAAGTGAAATATACCGAAAATGGTTTGAAATGCTGGAAGCGGTGTTGGCTTGGTGCGTTTATCACAGTAAGTCCCCGGAAAGGCAAGTATATTCGGAGGTTCGATTCCTCCTGACACATGCAAGATGCAGGTTTTCAAATTTTTTTCGGTCTTAAAATATTTTACCATCCTAAATATTATCCATTTTACATATTTCACGAACTTAAAAATAATTATACAAAACCGGAAAGGCCATCTACTTTAATTACTCAATCTACTTTAATTGACTCAAGGTATAGTAATAAAAGAATCAATTCGTTAAGAATATTATATATCAATTTAATACACTGAGAAAAAAATGCTATTGAATCAAATTATTGGTTCTTGTAGTATATTTTTATGAATTAATAGTATACATGCTTTTGGAAAGAAATGCTATTGATTTAATAGCATTTTTTCTCAGTGTATGGGATCGTTGACGCAATTTTTCGAGAAGATCAATAATAAATATTTTGTTACTTCATAAATTTTTCAAATGCGTGAAATTAATTTGTGATTCTTATTATAATATACTACTATACGAGGCATTCATGATTAATTTATCATTGATAATTGTGTATTACATTGTTTACGAAATAACTATATCATTTGATTTTTATTTCTATGGATGTGTTTTATATTTATAGCATAAAATAAATTTGTTCTCTTAATAAATTGAATGCCATCAAAATTGTCTTTAAAATAAGTCCTGAATGAAGTGGTTTCGTTAAATTTTGAATAACTCATTGCAAAAAAAGTCCAAATTTTAATTTTTTCTTAATTTTTGAATAACTTCTGAAATAACAAAGATTTTGTAATATTCTTGTGCTTATTTAAAAGCTATGATTCTACAAAATTGCAGTAAATTATTATCGTAAATGTATAATTTTTTTTGAAGAAGAAGAAGAAATTTTTGTTTAATTTTACTTAAATATTTCTTTGATTTCTACATGGAACAAATAAGACTTCAAAATGAACTGCATTAAGCTTAAAATGCCAACTTTCGTCTTTGTTGCAGTTCATTTTGAACTCTTTTTTTTATCGAAGTGAACAAACGTGTTGCAAAGAAGCAATTAAGATTGACCCTTAATTGACACCTGGGGTGGTGGACACCCCAGCCAAATAATTTTTTTTTTCAAGAATTTTTTTCGACACTTCAGAATCAAAATTTTTTGATTGGACAGTTTGCATCTAAATTTTGAAGGTACAAAGTATCTTTCGTAATTTTTTTTCAATTCAATTAGTGTAATATTTTAGTTGTAATCAACGTTCAAAGTGCCTAAGGTGGAGAACACCCCGTGTGTCTTTAATGATCGATCACAGACGTGTGACGGTTAAGGGTTAAAGAAAAAGATTCTTTTGATTGAAAAAAACGTTTTTAATTCCAAGAAATATTTTTCAATATGAAAAAATTTTTTCTTGAATTACAAAAATCTTCTTTGAATTAAAACTATTTCTATTCAAATATAAAAATTGATTTTTTTCATCGTGAGACATCGAAATATCTAGAGAATTACGCATTGTATGAAAAAATTTCCGCTATAAAATTTTTGTCATACCATGCGTATTTTTTGAGATAATTCGGTGTCTCGAGATGAAAAACTCACTCTGTATACAACTTTTCACTGTGTATCAAAATAGTGGTTTTTATGTATTAAAAAAAATGTTCTTTTAGGGGAATACTTCGCCACTTTTCGCACTGCCGTCTCCTACAGTTTCTTTAAATAAAAGTAAAACATTTTTAGAATTAAAAAAAGGTTTTACTGGTCCTCAGAAATTTTCTTTAATGTGTCCTTGTGTGAATTTGCAATAATCGATATAGTCTCTTCTATCATTATTTAAACATATCTGTGACGAGGTCTGAATATATTGCAATTTTTTATGAACTACTGACTATTGCGAGAATCCATAGACTCATTCGTATGTTGGACATAGAAACATAAAAATTGCAACATTTCTGATGGTTATCGTGCCTTGCTAACCTATTCATGAACACATGCGTGCATTATAACACTATCTTTTATGTTTCCCTGCCAAGAATTGTGACGTGTGTAAACGATAAAATCAATTTTATATCGATTTTGATGGCTCATCAAACGTTTAAAAATGTTTCTCTTGGAATCATACTCGTCCCAATATAGAAGTTTCTAGATTAGAATACACCCACAGGAAAGTTTCTTTGAATTAAAGAAACATAATTTTCATACACGTTTGATGAAAAAAATTTTTTGAATTAAAATAAATGTTGTTCATCTGAAGGAATTTTCGTTAACGTAAACAATATATTTTTTAAATGGAATAAAATATCTTTGAATCAACAAAACTTTTTTCAAGTCAAGAGAATTTTTTCTTTCACCGTTTATTGCAATGTTTCTTCGATTCAAGGAAGTTTTTTGTGGAGGTATGTTAATACACGCGGAAAAAATATATTTAATTTAAACAAACTATTTTGCTAAATGAATCAAGGTCTTCGATTGTGTCAAATAAAATTTGTTGAATCAATTAAAATCTTTGTTTGACTCAATCAAATCATTGCAAAACAATCAATATCTGATTGAATCAACTAATTTTCTTTTCTGGGTATATTTCGAAATAATTTCTTGTACAACCAGTAAAAAAATATATATTCGGTTAAACAAAATAAATTTTGGTTGAATCAACTAAAATATTTGTTTCAAGCAACAAAATCCTAGCCAAACAAACAATGTTTGGTTGAATACAATAACATTTTTTGCTTGATTCATCCAAATATCTTCTGAGTACATTTTGAAATAATTTCTTGTACATCCAGGAATAGAAATATATTCGATCTAATCAAACCATTTTTTTAAAATCAAGACCTTCGGTTCAATGAAGTGAATTTTGCTTGAATCAACTGAAATATTTGTTTGACTCAACCAAATCCTAGCCAAACAAACAACTTTTGGTTGAATATAACGAAATGTATTGCTTGATCTAACCAAATATCCTCTTAGTACATCTTTAAATAATTTCTTGCACATCCAGAACAAATATGTATTCGATCTAACAAAACCATTATTTTAAAATCAAGATCTTCGGTTAAATCAAATAAATTTTGGTTGAATCAACTGAAATATCTGTTTGACTCAATTGAATCGTAGCTAAACAAACTATCTTTGGTAGAACGAAACAAATCGAACCAAATTTTGGTTTGATTAATCAAATGTTTTTCTGGGTGTGTCAAAGGGACAAGAATCGTTACTGTCCTGCAGTCTTTGTTAGTGATGCCTGAAGTTAAGTTTCTCTTAAGAAAGACATATGTGCTGCTGTAAACTTCAGCAATAACAGTAATTGTGTTATTAAGGGTATGGAAACCGATTCAGGGGTCGAATGCCGTAGGGTCAGCGAAATGAGCGCTTGACCCCTGCAAATGTGAACAAGTATAGTTCAGTATGAACGAATGCTGCGTTATACGTTATACGTCATTAGACCTTGCCAGGGTTTCGATGAACCGTAGGACGTAGGTGGGAGTTAGGGAAACGCCAGATGCTCTTTTGCTGCGAAAGAGCATTGTCCGTGTGCTACGCTTCAAGAATAATTGCCATCCGACAGCACCAAACTCTTCCATCCTCCCCAGCATTCAACTTGGAATTCGGGTCATGATGTTTCTTCCAAAGATATCATTAGTGCCAACATAATTGCCAACAATGGACTAATTGTTCTTCTTGATGTGCAGCAAGCACCCAAATTGCAATGCATTTCCAAATTTTATAAAAGCTGCATCCAAATTCCATGATCTAGACAATTATTCACTCTACACCCAGAAAACAGTTTCTTTGAATCAAAGAAACATTTCTTTGATATAAGCTCAAAGAAAATTTATTTGCATTAGTAGAACTTTCTTTAATTCAAAGAAATTTTTTCTTTGACCGTATATCAAAGAAATGTTTCTTTGATTCAAAGAAACTGTTTTCTCAGTGAAGCTTTGCAGGTTGTACTTACATTTGCGGGTAGTAGGTCATTAATTATTCAGCCTAAGCATTTCGGCTTCAAAGTCAAGGAGTTATGGATTCCCTAATTCTGTGGGATATCCGAACATGTAATCATATCTCACAACTTTCAGAAGATTAAGAACCCTTTTCATTCTAGAGAGCGTTTTATTTTCGATTTATTAGGCGTAGACAAAAATAGAAGGAAGGCTTGTAAGCGAACTATTCAAGTGGCCGGAACTAGGAAAATCCCTTTGTGAATGGTAAACACGATTTTTCACAGAAAAACGACGGGATTAGAACTAGAACTTTAGAATATTTTGGAGCCCTCGGGACTTTTATGGAGAAGAGGGTAATAATGTAATGACGATGAGGTTGATGATGATTGGGATCCCACATGTTCGAGCACACGATCCAGGGCGCTAAATTTGGTCCCTAGGGATGATGCTAGATTTTCAAGTCCTCTCTGAGCGATGGATCATCTTGTTGCTCCTCGACCCTTGCATCAGTGGACCCCACCCTTGACAAATCAATTCGGACATAACGTTGTAAACACGATGCGAAATCGAAGAATGGCAAGTTTACACGACCTTCGATAGTGCGATGACACTTCACATACTGAAGTGAGATTTGGGTCCAAGAAGATATTATAAAAGTAAATGATGTGAGATTTACTAAAAAAATCTGAAGGGCATTCATTTCTTATTTTGAAATATTTCATTTAACTTAAATGTTTTAGATTTTCTAATGAATATTTGATTTTAATGGGTTTTTAAAAATTTTTTACATTGAGTTCTGAAATTCCGTCAAAGTGAATAAAGTGAAGCAGTCATTTTTATGAAAAGGGAGCAAAATGGCGCAAGCGATAATCTGAGATTGGATTCGTGGGAGCGAGAAAGGCGGAACGTCGCTTGAGGTTCGTGGAACGAAACGGCAAGATGAGAGGGACGTTTAGTGGGACGACCACGTGCTTTTAATAATTGATAATCTATGAAGGCGTTTGTGAGAACTCGAGTTGAATCCTGGAACCTGAGAATAATCGTGCCATTCTTCCTACATGTATGCACTCACCCGCATTGGATTCAAAAACTTGATGAAATTATACTTGAATTTCTCAATTGGTTACTACATTCGAGATAATCGATGTTAATGTCTGAGAATAAGAATATTTTAAGGGGCACAACTAGTTTGACCACCTGAAAAAAGGTGATTTTTGCAATACTTCAAAAAAAAAGGTATTGCATCGAATGTTTTAAAATTTTGCAGATATATTTGTGCATAAATAATGAATACAAAGTAATGTTTTCAAATGAAAATATTCGATTTTCAGCAAGTTATCCAGCATCTCCTGAGTCATAAAAAAAAAATTCTACCACTGCTGCAGTGATTGTAACCTTCACAGTGCCTGAAATCAAGAAAAACAAAAATTTTATTAAAGTAGAATATATTTCCTATACAATGACCCTCGATGGTAAAAAAAATTCAAATGCAACAAAATGGCAGATTTTTGAAAAAAATATTAACATTTTGCTCAAAAATCCATGTTGTTTTTGGTCGCGACAAGTTCAAAGACGTTCCAAGGTCGCGGAATTCATGTTTGAAAATTTGCAAAAATACAGATTTAAAGTGAAAGGATGTATCTTTAAATATAAAAAAATTTGTATTGATATCCTTAGTAGATCCTTTGCAATTCATTTCCGAAAAATAGGCCCGATTTTCCCGCTGAAGTGTAGAACCTCCCCTTAAATAAAATATTTCTGTAAAACCCATTATGAATGTACTATGCAACTACCAAGGCAGTCATTTCTTCAATTAAAAAAAAAGCAATAAAGAAATTCCTTTAAATCAAAAAAACTTTTCTTTGGCTTTATGAATCAAAGAAACTTTTTTCTGGGTGTGAGGTAAGATATCATGAGAATGTAATTTTACTCAAGAACCATTCATTCGGATACATTTTTTTGAGCACAACTTTTTCAAAGTTATAATTAGCAATTAAGAAATAGAATTCATTTAATTAAATTCCCCATGAGAGCAATCAGATGTACAATCTGGAAAATGTGCCTCACGCCTGGTGTTGACCACAGAAAAGAGAAACGCTATCTGGAAAATATCGAGCGAGAAATAGACGTAAAGCGGGAAAAAAAAATTAACCACGAGTCTTTGGTTTGGAAACTCGGATTTTGGAGGGTGTGCTCACAAAAGGTATCGTCCCTCTCGCAACCCTTTTTATGGCGAGCGAAGCCTTTTCGGGGATGCTTAGCCATGGATAATCGCTTTAATAGACGACTATACCTATACAAGCCAAACGGACGGTCCATCGCGAAAGTTAAAATCGGATACCGCGACTCGCCCTCCCACACAAAATGGCGGACTTTAATCCCTTTTGGGGTTCCTGGCATAAAATGAGATTTCTGTTACTCAGAAAACATATGAGTGTGACCATGAGGGTGAAGGCTTTCTACTCAAGTACAAATTCGTGTCTACTCAAATTTGATAAGTACAGTCTGTGCCTTTAATGATCAATATTTCATCTATTTTCGACAAATGAAGTAATTAATTTTGCAAAAATATGCACTGCGACAACGGTTTTGACGATCCAATAAAAATATTACATTTTTATTGTTACAAGCAAATTCTTTTGCTATTTTGAAAAAACTTTTTTTGAACTAAAATAAAATTTGGTTACTGAACTTCTTTTTCTTATTGTAGACTCAAGAAAAAGTTTGATTGATTTAACAAAAATTTAGTTGCATCAAGAGAAAAATCCATTACTATAGAGTCATTCAAAATTTTGGTGGATTTAACTGAATCTGTGGTTGTTTTAAACATATTCCTTTTGTGAATTGAAAAATTTTCTTGATTGAATCAAAACAATTGGATCAATGAACTAAAACTTGTTTGAATTGAGTCAATATTTCTGTACATCCAAGAAAAAAGTTTTCTTGAAATTAATTATTTCCTGAGCCTTTGATACAATTTTTAGTTTCATCTTGGACCTAAACGTGATACAATGTTGAATATATCCTGAATTGAAACAGAATCTTTTGTATTAACAGAAAAATCTGTTAATTGTACAAAACTTTGGCTATCACACATTCAAATTATTTTCTATTTGGAAGTGCCAATAAAAAATTACATAAAACGTTTCAGGTAGCGGAAGGGGGGGGGGGGGGGGGTAGAAATATAATAGTTTATTTATCAAGTAATTTCTGTTTGAGGTGGAAAAATGACTGATTTCACAACTGTTGCCGTTTTCCCCACTCGTGGGGAAAATAGCACTTTTTCCGTTTCAAAACAGATAATGGAAGTAGAATTGTCACTAGACGTTTGGGAAAAATAACATGTTTTGCTCGTGGGGAACAAGCGATTGTGAATTCGTGTGATTGCAGCACTCACCTTCTGCTCATGTTGCAAACTTCACATATTGGCAATTGCTCCATTTCCCTACTAGTAAAACAAATAGCTATTCATACATTTTAGTAAAAGCCCAGCAATAAAATTGTTTGCATATTGACTAATTTTCAAAATTTATGTAGAATAATTAAAATATATTTTATAGTTTATACTAAAGCGTATCGGAATTACAATTCTAGATTCTTTTGGACTTTCAAATAAAATGGGAGGTTTTTCACTGGAATTTATATGTCCGTCATTAAAGTCTCAGGCTGTACGTTTGTAACCGGATGTATACGGAGAAGTTCTTTTATACATACGTGGAAGGTCGAGTTTGCGAAGGGATAGATTTAGGGGTAGAGAGAACTCCTCCGTAGCCATTAGCCGCACACTCGCAAAGCTTCTACAACACGATTCATACATTTTCCTGGAGGATGAAAAAACAGCTTCTCTGGTCCCAGACACCACCAAAACCATCCTCGGACCGCCCTTTTCCACAGAGGTCCAGTGTTAAATCTGCGGTTATGTGTGCGTGTCTACATTTACAAAGAGTAGAGAGCCTGCCTTGAATGCACACTTTAACATGGAAAGCTTGTCTTTCCTTAAGTTTCCTTCACTACTGTTTTCACGGTCAAACCTTCCCACAATTATTCTACTGCGACGGCCCAAAATATTGCTGATTTCCATTTATTTTTTATCAGTAAATAAAATCAACACTCTCTAAATCTGAATCAGTCAAATTTTCACTGATTGAATCAGTAATTTACCTTTTCACTGATTCATCAGTGAAAAAATATTTTTCACTGTTAAATCAGTTAATTTTCACTGAAATAATCAGTGAAATTTGACTGATTTACAGTAACCACTTTTTAGCTATTTGAATCAGTTAATTTTCACTGAAATAATCAGTAGATTTTGACAGATTCAAATTTAGAGAGCACAGTCTGAATTTTTCCTTGTTTATTAAAACCACTTATGTATTAAAGACACGGAGAAACCCAAGTTTACAATTTTTCCTAAATTACCTTTCAATTTTGGGAAATAATCACCATTGCACCTCGATCTTCCCTAATAGATTCTTAAAAATTTTAATGATTATTATTATCAAATTAAACATAGTTATAAAAATCTTTTCCGTACAAAAAAAATGGTTATCTTTTTTTACAATTTAAAACAAACTGGAGCGGTATGGAGAATGTTTTTTCGATAGAAATTGAAAAGATGTCAGTAATTTCAAACTTAAAAGTCGAATTTAACCTCCTTTTCTAACAGTTCTTTGTTTAAAAAAAAATGAAATTTAAAAAATAATTAACGATATATGTTGATGTTGATAGTTGGCTTTAGGGGCCAGGGTTAATAAAAGCTCAGAGTTTTACATAATCAGACGTTTCGGCTCTGAACGGAACCCTCATCAGTGATTTATTTTGAATCTAAAAAATACAGAAAAAAGGGGATATCGTCGATGCCAAGTCGATACAATATTTCTTCGGCTTCTTTGAAATTTATGGTTGATTCAACAAAAGAGTTCGTTTCATGCAACCAAATATGACATGTTTTAATACTCTCTAAATCTGAATTAGTCAATATTAATTAATTGAAAATCAAATTTATTAATGAATTAGAGCGAATTCGTTCTCTCTTAATTAGCAAGAAATTTCTACTGCAAATCAGTCAAAATTTTGATCTGAATTAGTCAAATTTGACTAAATCAATGGATTGCGCTAATTCGAAACTTGGAGAGTACGATTAGGTTAAGGTGGTTCAACCAAATTTTAATTAATGATTAATGAAGCGAATTTTTTTTTGTACTTGAAGTATTTTGTAAGTAGATGTTTACTGTTTCCAAAAAATATGTATATTGTACAGTAGTAATTGCTGAATCCATATCTACAAAATAGTACTGTTGACCTGGGTAATAATAAAGATATTTAATTTAGAATTTGGAAATTTATGATGAATCTGTAACGGCGAGTTTTATCCGTGCGATGTGGCAACATTGTAAAGTCGGTAAAGACGTTCTCTTATTGATATTAAAATGTTTGGTGTAACCGGTATTTCTAACCGGATTATTTATTTATTTCTCATCGGAAAGGCCATTTATACTCTCCAAATGTTCTCTTAATGATATTTTTATCTCGCGATTCTCATAATGTAGATATATTAGTAACAATTAAAAGTATTATTCATAAAATATCTGCAATTGAGAATTACATAATTAATCATGAGAATTATAAACATTAAATTAGAATAATTTCTATTTTTTTTCAACGAATGAACTACTGCTTAAAAATGAAGTTTTAGGATTTCAACGATGAATTATAAATGTTTCATTATGTGTTTAATAAAAAATAATAGGTAACGAAACTGTCCGGCTTCGAGTTGGTTTTGCCGGAATGAACACATGCGAGCACAAGTCGTGTCGCGAGCCGCGCAACGTTGCCAAATCTACGTATATCAGGTCTGTGTATGTAAAAGGGGCGACTGAAAAATTAATTTTTAAATTGTTATATAAAAAATTATATCCATTTAAACTATTAGTTGATTATGACCTTATTATATACAGTTTCTTTATTGAAAAAAACATAATATTTCCCATAACCCTCAATCGAGCCCCGACTTGATACGGCCCGTCTTGGTGGAGCCACCTTAAATTAACCAAATATTTGAGCTGATTAAACCAAATTTCATTTGACTTATTCAAAGATCATACTTTATTTAACAAATTGGTTAGGTTAGATCAAGTAAATTTTTTTTCTTGGTGTAGAATATAAAATAAAATCTCAGATGCGTCTCGCCTGCGGGGTTAACGAAGAGACTATAGATTTTTCGCATCCTAGTTAAATCCTCTATGCAAACCCTGGTAGGTTTGAATCCGAGGGACGGTTTCTACATATATGTTCTTCTATTCATCGTCCGTTTGTTGGAATTTAAAGAAAAGAGCACGTTGCAGGAAAGTCTGCTTATATGATAATTTATATACATGTATATGCACGTTACATGATAATTGCAGCGTTGCCAAGTTCTTCCATAATTACAGTATCCAGTCTCTTCACTTGGACATGATAATTTTTTTCATTTGGCAACACGGAGATTTAATCTGATCTGAAAGAAGATGCCACGAACCTTTTCATTCCAAAAAGCTCGACTTTTACCGCTCTCCTTTATTCTTTCTTATTTTTTTCAACTTAATCCTCAAGATTCGCGCTTTCCTGAGAAAAGAAGCGAGAGGATGAATGCAAAGAGTGGCCGATATGAAGACCGATAGAAGAGGCAGGAGTGTGAGAAGAAGAGGGTAGTGTGAGAAATCGATGAGTGCAATCGAGGTGGCCGTGGTGCCGCAGCCACGGCTGCCACTCGGTTAAAACAAAATCGCAAACAATTCCGTGGCGTGTTCTTTCGCTGTGTACGCCTTCTTCGCCTTCGTGGGGTCCAACAGGGGTGATGAAGGTGGATAAGCCGAGTGTAAGAGTAGATGGGGTGGCGCTCGAGGTCAATTCGAGCTAGGGATGAGGCTCTCTATAATTCTATACCTGTTTTTTGTTTCGTGAAACCCTTCACCTCCTACGTACACGCTTGACCCTTCCCTCTCTCTCTCTCTCATTTTATACTGGGTGATTCTCCAACAAATTAACCCCCCCCCCCCTCCCTCTTCCATCCCCCGCCTATATACTTTTTACCCGCCTCTTATTCAAGAGAATCCAAATCTCTTCGTTATGCCCATAATACCTCTTCAGCAATCAAAGGTATACCCAGAAAAATGATTTACTTGACTAACCAAACACCATTCTGCTCAAATCAATGATATTAGTGTATCAAAAGATATTCAAGTTCAAAAATGGATCAGGATCAAGAGAAAATTCGCTATATTGTACAATACCACTTCGACAAAGGCGACAACGCGTCGCAGGCTTGTTTCGTTCTGAAAATTTTGATGTCAAAGATGATCTCCGTTCTGGTCGGCCAATTACCAAAAAAAGTGATGAAATTCTCGAAAAACTGAAGCAAGACATTAAAAAACATGTGATACTTAGGAAATTAGCAAATTTGATTGATTTTAGGTTTCAACATGTTTGTGTTCAAAGTTTATAATATTTCGTTTTCACAATTTTCGAAATGGTAGAGAAGATAGGAACGAATGTGGATAGACTATTTTTGGTTTCGAAAATAAAAAAAAGTTCAATTTTAGCAAAATACATCGGAATTTCATTTTCGAAACGAAAAGTAGTCTATCCACATCCGTTCTTATCTTCTCTAGCATTTCGAAAATTGTGAAAATGACACGATGAAACATGTTGAAACCTAAAATCTATCAAGTTTGCTAATTTCCTATGTATCACATGCCCTCAAACATCCATCATCAAACCGTTTTAAACCATTCGCAAAAGGCTCGGCTCAAAAGGAAACTCGATGTTTGAGCGCCTCATGAATTAATTAAGAAATAAGATGGACCGACTCACACATATCTTTGATGACTCGCCAAGAATTAAGTTTTGATGCATCTACCATATAACTCAGAAATAATACCCTCAGACTACCACTTGTTTCGATCTCTGCAGAATTCTCTTCACGAGACTAAGTTCGCTTCAAGAGAGGCCTTTGAAAATCACTTGATTCAGTTTTTTAACCAGAAACTACAGAAGTTCTATACTGATGGAATCATAGCTCTGCCCAAAAAATGACGAATGATTGTCGATAGTAATGGAGAATATTTGGTTTGAATAAATTGATCTTAACACTGTGATATAAGCGCCCCTATTTTACTCAAAAAACACCACGAACATTTTCGACTAACCAACAATTTGGTTAAATCAGCTGAAGCATTCGTTTGAAAAAAAAATTGGTTAGCCGTATACCAAGAAAATATTTTGGTTGGATTGAGCAAATATTTTTCTGTGTAGTAAATTGAATTATCCTGTGATTTAAGAAATAATTGAATGAATTAATATTTAGTGAATTGATGTATAAGATACACCCAGTATAAGTTGACTCCTGTCCTTTGGATTTCAGCTATCTTCCTCTGACATTCTTTCTCTTTCTTCTCCATGATACTTCGACTACTTGTGCCGCACGGCTAACGTTGCCTCCTAATTAAACATCCAGCTCGCTCGAATCCGGAGTCGAGTTGGACCGTCGATGTTCCGATATTAGCCCTTCTCCCGGTCTTGCTTCTGCTTTCGTACCTTCCCGCTTATTCGAACCTCCCCCTTGCCGCCCCATCATGTTCTCGTTCTTGTTCTCTTTCTTCGTCTGACTCTTTCTCATCTGCGCTCCCGCATCCGGATCGACTGGGAGCGCGACAACGAGGCCTTATAGCCTTATATAAATAGATCGTAAGAAAAAGAGAGACAATCGATCGCCCCTAACAGCGAGACAAGTATTATGTACTGCCTATTGGAATCTGCCGTACAACCACGTTACTTCTACTTACCTACATATATATGTATATCTATAGCGCTTCTTAGACTCCTCTGCTAACTCTATGTGTCTACTTACCCCCTCCATAGGTATCACAACACGACGGCCAATCCACACCAATCCCTCTCTTTCTTCTCTTTCGCTCGTACCCTCTATACGGGCAATCGTCCCGTGCGGGCATGTGATACAAATTACTACAAACAATGCATGCTGGTCTTTTGCTGGATGCTTCACTTGGGGGGTTCAATAGATAAATTTCATTAAAATACTAGAAAATAGTATATTGCGCAATTAGGGAATAAGAATTTATTTTGTGAAAGTGAAGTTTGATGCCAGAGCAAAGTTTTTCTAGGGTTACAGACGATTTTCTTTCTACTAGGGGGTCAGAAAAAGGATTTGTTTACCCCGCACCGGGAAATAAAATCCACTTTATGACCCGCTAGTAAAAAGAAGTATTTTTAAATTATATTAAATGGGCGCAAAAGATAGTGTACAGGAATCAATATACCCACATACTTAAGTGTTCGGGAATGTTATGATTTCCGGACACTTTTAAGGTCATGAGGAATCTGATATTTTGCGAACATTTTTCGGTGCGCAAATTGCGAACTTTCCGTACAGTATTGAAAAAAAGTTTTTATGCGGAATTAATGAATGAGAAGATTTCTAAACTGCCAAGCTAATTCTGGTTGGGGTTAATTTCGTTCGAATATGACGAGTAACCTAACGTTATTTATTATTTGATCTCATATAATTTTGTTTTTATGAAATGGGAATCTATTATTTAACTTTTTGTGAGTATCCTGATAAAGAAGCTCCTGACTTTTTCTTTTCCATTTTACGTATAGCCTGAATTCTTTTTTCATTACGGCTTACCATAGAACTTTCAAGAATTTTAATTTATCCGGATTATTATTTGATATAATTTTCATTCCTCTAAATAATCAAATTAACAATCATCCATTGTTCGAATTACTTCTCATATAATTTTCACTTCACCCAAGTGCCTTGTGAGATCAATTTCAATTTATACGTTTTATATTCAGTAAAAAACTGAAGGAGTAAAACTTTCGAAAAAATTCTGACTGACTGAATTTTGCGCTAATATTTTCACGCCAGGTAGACATTATACAATTTATACAATTTCGTGAATCATACCTATTCATGCAATTTCTATACAATTTTTTTTTCAAAGCCTAACTTCGAATTGGAAAAAAGTTTTTTATGAACGTCACTAATGTATGTAAAATAAAATTTATGACAAGTAATTTTTTATAAAAATAATAATTGCACACGGAAAAAAAGTGTAGTTGTGACAGCGATGTTAATCTTTGTGACAGTTAAACGCTTAGCTGATAACGAATGAGTAAATGAAGGAATGTCTCGAAATAAGCCAAAGTGAATATCCGTAACCACTTTAGCTATTCTAGCGATATTTCATATTCGAGAAAGGCACTGCTTATAGCTAGAACTGAGATTTTACAATTATAGGAGAAGGGTAATCCAAAAGTATAGCTACTGCAATTGTAACCTTATGAACATGAAAAAAACATAAAATAATTTTGAGTAATTTGTAGGTTATGCGACACGAGACATATATACGAAGTATAATAAAAAAAAAATATAACTTAATATTTCCGTGCTTGAAATCTTTATAACCAGTATAAAGTTGCAGTAAATAAAAAGATATGAAAAGGGAAAACTATGCAAATCTAACCTTCAAATGCTAGAATTTATTTATCTAACTTCCACTGTTGCAGAATGTTGCGTACAAACAAATCGGCAATCGTTTATCAATTTACTTAATAATTGATATGATATTATTAATTAATACAACAGAACATTAAAATAAGAGGCATTAACTTACGTGAGAGATCGCACCGGTTGACAGGAAGAGCAAAAAGGACAATATAGATAACCTTACTATAGTTCCCGCAGAATGCCGTGAAGAAACTGAGCGATCATTCTTCATTTGCTCAATCACCTTCCCAATTTTTTTTTCATGCATGAATAAAAATTATGCAAATTGCTAATTTGGACATATAGAATAAAATTCGGTACAAATAATTTGATAGTAAATGGCAATTAGTAAAAAAAGAAATTTGAAAATATCAAAATTAAGGACCATACATAAATTATGTAACAACTGCAGAGGATAAGCTATGTTTCGATCTATTTTTCTCGTTAATTGGCATTTCTAAAGTTTAATTAATGTTATAAAAAGAATTTTGAATCTCTCTGGCAGGTAAAGAAACAACAGTGACAAAAGTAATTTCTTTCCAGACAATAAATTACAAATATTTTCGTCTCAAGCATAAAATTTGTTCAATTCAAATAAAAAACTTGTGTTAATTAAACACGATTCCCTTGGACAATGTTTTTGTTTAGATAAAACAAAACATTTTCTTCAATGAATACCCCAAAATTCTCATCAACGCTCTCTAATTCTGACGAGCATCAATGTTACAAAAAATATACTTTTACATGTAGGAATTGCAACAAATAAAATTGTTTGCTTTCCCGTTCCTGCAAATTGTCAATCGTTGAACTCAAAAGCGAGCAGGTCCAAAGAGAAATTTCAATTTGCGCAGGTCTCTTTTCAACTTTGGAATCAGGATCAGGAGTAATCGAGTGCGCTTGACTTCCCCTCTCGGAAACCGATCCTTACAAATTCGTGGAGAGCGTGAGTAGAGTAGATAGTTGGCGCTCGATGAAAAAAAAAAATTAAACAGGAAAAAAAGAAAGAGCAGGAAAGTCATTTGAAAGCTGCAAAAGCGTGGCTTGTATCGGCCATAAAACGTTCGTTAGGTGATAACATCCAGCGGCAGTTCGCGAACGGGCGAGTAGTTGCTGTTGGCTTCCTGGCCTGGGTGGACGTGGTTTGTTCTGGACGGGACCAGTCGAGAGGAACGGCTGGAACGGGGGAGGGAACGCGGACGATCCCGGGATCAGGCCGCTATTTAGTTAATGACTATTCTCTCGCTAGTAGGCGCTGCCAACTGCGGCGTAGAATACAAGATCATGTTTGAGATGCTCGGCGTGCAGCTAACCCATGGATGCTGGATCCGGGTACGGACCGGACATAGTTCCGCTGGGTATTAGTACACCCCACATTGCTATTCCACCCTGAATAAGTGTATGTGTGTGTACGCAGTAATGCTACACTAACATGCTACCTCGTTCAAAATGTCCAACATGCGTTTCAGTACCCATCGAAATTCGTTATGTGCCTCGAATTTCTGCTACGACAAGCAATTTCAAGTCACTGATTTTCTTTGCTATTTTGTTGGAAAAAGGTACCCAGAATGGGATTTTAGGAGCTGAATTTTGCAAACGTAATAATATGGTTCAGGTTCTGGATGTGATTACAATCTGCGCTATTACATATTATTTTGTGCCAATTCGGTCCATTCCGAGTCAATCAGAAAAAGTTTCTAATTTTTCTCGATTCTAATCAGTTGATTCGGATGAATCCGAACCAAGTTCTTAATTCTAGTTTATTAAAGATTTGGATTCCATTAGATTGGCGCGA
Organism: Diplolepis rosae; assembly: GCA_030998225.1. Lineage (NCBI taxonomy): Eukaryota > Metazoa > Arthropoda > Insecta > Hymenoptera > Diplolepididae > Diplolepis > Diplolepis rosae. The sequence continues at coordinate 809,371 of JAPYXD010000275.1, forward strand.
AATGGAAGTCTATCTAAAACCTGCACCAGAGTAGTCACCTGGACTATGTGACTAAATAATAAGTTGGCCAATTCCTGTGAAATAACCCTGAAAAATATTTCATAAACAGGAAAAATTATCTTACAAAAATATAAAATATAATTTACGCTCGAGTAAGTTTCAGACAGGATTTCATTCCGTACTAATCCGTCCTGTTCTGAATTAATCTGAGTCATTCCGAGTCAATCTACAGAAAATCTTATAATTTTTCTCCATACAATTCGGTTTAAAATCAATCTGAATGAATGCAAACCAAGTTTGAAAAGTTCTGGGCCTAACGACCAGATGGGTCAGGAATCTTTATCATTTATGTGAAGTGCCAACCTAAAAAACACTAGATGCAAAGTTTAACTACAATCTGTCAAGTAGTTTGTGTTTGAGAGTAATTGTTGCGTCATTATCTCAGCGATTTTGTAAATACTGGAAAGAAATGAATTTCTTGTTCTCATTAAACATTATTATTTAAGAGGTAAAAAGGCTAAAGAAGCTAAAGGAAAGCTTGATAAATATTATGACACATCTGCTCCATTGAATACAACAGTCAAAAGGTGGATGCAAGAGTTTAAATTTGGTCGTACGAGTACAAATGACAAAAGACCTTCAGGGAGGCCTTCAGGCGCGACTACGCCAGAAATGATTAAAAAATGCTACGTTTGGTGACCGATAATCGTAAATTGAAGGTACATGAGATTTCTATGATGATAAACATCACAATTCACGTTCGAATTAGAAAACAATAAAAGAATTAATTTTTTAGATATGACTCTAATCAGACACCATAATTGCATTATTACTGATTGGTTTCAAAAACCATCTTCTTCTGGCAGAATGATTAATTATCTTTCAAATCATCCAATCCAACATAAAAAAATCTGCCCGCTTGGCGGGCACATTCTTATCGCGCGCTTCGCGCGCAGCTCGCGAGTTTGAGCGCGCGTAGGGCGCGCGATTCGATCGTCGCGCTTCGCGCTCCGGAATTTTTGGACCTCGCGCTTCGCGCTCGGTCTTGTGCTCTTCGCATACATTTAAGTTTATTTCTTATATTTTGATACTGAAGCTAAAACCAATTTTATAATAATATTACAGATGATGTGAATTACACATTTTCTCAAAGTCACTGAATTTCTTTTTGAATTTAAGTGAAACAGGAAATTCAATTTACTTAAGGCTCTATCGGCCTTAAGGAACACATTCTCATCATGACACTCGCGCTTCGCGCTCGATTTTCTGTATACATTTCAGTATAACTTTTTAATAAATTACATGATTAAAATAATTGATTTATTTTCTTCCAAATATCTCAAAAAGGAAAAACAATCGTAGACTTTATTTAAGGAAATGATTTTGCAGAACAACGCTTATTTCGTATCACATATTTTGGTGAAAAAAATCGAATTTTTTCAATATTAAAAATCAAAACATAAAATATACATCCTGTCCCGAAATTTCTTTATCAGAATTTGTAGACCTCATTTAGGCAAACAATTTTCCATCTAAATGTTTTTTTTGCATCTCATATTTTGTCTAAAAAATGGAATTTTTTCATTATTATCGTATTTTTTGGAATTGAAACGAAAAATATATCTTTTATCAGAAACTGTGTCAGACAACATTTGTAGATCTTTTTGAAACGAACAACTTTGTATTCTTACGTTTTTTGGTATTTCCAATATTATTGTTAAAAAATTGAATTTTGGATTTTCAATAGTTTTTTTTTAATTAAAAAGAAAAATATGCATCTTATGGAAAAATGTTATAATTTAAATTTGTAGGTCTTTATGTATTCAATAATATTGTATCATAACGTTTTTTCGTATCTCGTATAATTTAACTGGAAAATGGAATTTTGATATTGACTTTTTTCGAATTTGAATATGCTGTAGCATTTCTAATTTTGATTTAATCAAAAAATGTTATTAGGATAATTTGTAGAGATTTATGAGCACTATCAAAAACCAGGATTGGAATTTTTGATTTTTTCAAAAAATTATTTTCAAAAACACAAAAGTAGTGCTCCATCCCTCAATTTTGATTGGATGTGGCTGGTTAACGAACTTGTCCTTACTTTTTCGGCTCCGATAAAGTGTACCAAAGCTCAATTCAATCTGATAATTCTATCGAGAGTTATGCCGCACACGACCTACAGACAGACAGACAGACAGACAGACAGACAGACACTTTCGTAAAAACCATTTTTTCTGACTCAGGGGGTCTCAAAACGTAAAGATTTGATGAAAATTTCGAAAGTCATTTTTCACATAAAACCAATACCTTCTCATCCATGATGAGAATGTAAAAAACATTGTCTATAATCTTGTGGATAGAGCGTTGTTATTGTCTGAAAAAATGTTACACAATAAAAATCTAATCAAAGTAAAATCTTTATTAACTAAGAATAATTATCCTACCAACTTTATTGAAAATAATATAAAAAGACGTATGTCCAAAATAAAATATTGTTCTTTAGATAATAATAATAATAATGAAATGAAAAACAGCAAGCCAACCTATATTTACAAACAAACAACAAAAGTTCATATTCCATACATAACAGAAAATTTTTTTTTGAAACTATCGCAGATTTTACAGAAACATAATTTCAGCTCAATACCAAAAGTTTATAAAAATGTAAGTCCAATTGTAAAATTAGGCAAGGATACTTTCGACAAATGGAATCAAACAAATGTAGTCTATAAATTTATATGCAAAAACTGTCCAGCAACGTACATAGGTGAGACAAAGAGATCTTTAAAAATACGTATTAATAAGCATAAAAACAAAAAAAAGTACAGAATCTGTAATTTGTCAACATCAAATGAATTACAATCATGAATTTAATTGGGAAGAAACTACAATTATAGATCGGGAATCAAATTATAAGAAAAGATTAACGTCAGAAATGATACATATAAAATCTAATCACAATAGTATTAACAAAGAAGACAATATTTTTACTCTAAACAAAATTTATTTCCTGATCCTCAAATTAATAAATTCATGATTGACTTCTATATTTAAGCCTCTTTGATAGACATATACCAGTTTCCAATATTTGTCTATGTTTCTTACTTGCATTAGTTATTAAATAAATAAATACAACGAGTGATCATGATACACCTTCAGTAGATAGGACATATTCGGCTCAAATATGTTTTGAAAATTTTGACTGTTCACAAATTTTTAATTTTTAATTCGAACCGAACCCTCAAGGTAATTTTCAATCTATGTGGATTTTTAATCCTATATGTATTAGTGAATTTCAATAATTTATTTTTTCAATAAATTAGCCTGATGAGGTTGGTAAACCAAGCCAACGAAACGTCGCTACTTTGACCTAGGAAGATACTTGGTCTTTTTATTTTCTGTTGGCCCCTTCCTGAATCGATCGAGTTTCTTACTTATATCTCAACTGAACGTTTAGACAACATTTTGCATGATAATTTGAACATGCGATTCTTGTGTGCGCGATGGATGCTGCGCGTGCTCAATGACCAGCATAAGTTGGAAAGAGCTGAATGTTCCTCAATACAATTTGCACATGTTCAATCGTAATCTAAAGGAGTTCTTGCACCGCTGCGTAACCATTAATGAAACATGGATCCATCACTATACACCAGAGACCAAAAAACAGTTGAAACAATGGGTAGAAGCTGGTAGAAGTGCTCCCGAGCAGCCGAAAACGCAACAGTCGGCTGGCAAGGTTATGACAACTCTTCTTTGGGATGTGCATGGTATGATTCTTATTGACTACTTGGAGAAAGAAAAAACAATTACTGCTCAATATTACAGAAAATTATTGGATCGATTCGATGCTACAATCAAGGCTAAGCGACCACATTTGGCACGCAAAAAAATCCTTTTTCAACAAGACAATGCACCGGCACACAAAGCAGTTGAAACTATGACCAAGTTGCCTGCCTTGAAGTGCGAATTGCTTTCCTGCTCCCCGTATTCTCCAGATTTGGCCCCCTGCGATTATCATTTATTCCGAAACTTTAAGAGATATCTGGATGCCAAGAGATTTTACTCAAATAAAGAGGTCATTGCCGAAACAAAAGCGTATTTCGAGGAGTTGAGCGCCAACTTCTATAAAAAAGGTAACGAGCTATAGATTTTCGATTGTTTGGTCAAAAGGTCAATAAGCAAAATTGTCGCATTTGGGGCTTAGAAAATCCAAACGTCATCATTGAAAAGCCGATGCACCCACAACAAGTGACTGTTTGCTGGGGATTTTGGTACGGTTATAGTCAATGGCGAGCGTTACCATGCCATACTCAACGAATTACCGTTTCCAACAATTAAAGCGGATGACATGGACGACATTTGTTTCAACAGGACGGGGCCACACAGCCAACGTAACAATCGATCTTTTGCGCACCGTTTTTGAAAATCGAAAAATCATCCGAACTTCTGATGTCAATTGGCCGCCTCGGAGCTGTGATTTAACCCCGTTCGACTATTTTTTGTGAGGAGCCGTTAAGGATAAGTGTTACGCTAACTATCTAGAGACGATGGTGGCCTTGAAACACGAAATAAAAGTTGCCATTCATGGGATTGAAGCCCAAACAATCGAAAATGTACTGGAAAATTGGGTTGATCGAATGGGGTATTGTAAGGCCAGCCGTAGCAGTCATTTGAATGATGGTTTTCATTCTTGAATGAAAAGGTTCAATCTTTCTAATAAAACCATACTTTTGTAAAAATATCCATAAGTTCTTTTTTTATAGCCGATTCAAATTCCAAATGTTAGATGGCCCACCATGTACAACGAAGCATACCAGGCAGAAAGTACAATGCACTGCGAACTCCGTAACTTACATAATAGATTGCTCGACCGATTCCTTCAGGGTTATGTTTTCATTTTACATCACGTAGTTTGTTGTACTGAGAGACTTGCACGTATTCGCGGAGTATCTTGGTTCTCTTATGGAGAGAGGTAATAACATTTGATGGGAAAATGGTAGAGTGCATGGGTGCAGAATCACATGTCGTCGGTGGCTGAGTAGTGCTCCGCATTATTATCCTACGTGTCGCGTGACCAAGAATCTTGGAACCTGAAGTAGCGATACTTTATACATATATATACTAACCAAAGAGGAGGAGACTAAGATGAAGAAGAGAGACTAAGGTAAGAGGAAAAGGGAGGAATGGAGGACATAGAAGTATCTGGAGTAGAGAAAGCAGATGAGAAATATAGAGTGTATACTCGACAACGACTTCGAGGCAGGGCACTCGTTGACAATAAACACGAGCCAGTCATGTTTTTCTTCCATTCGTCTCTCCATAAATTTCACACAATAGTACTATATAAGCTGCACTGACAAAATTTGGCTTCATTATCTTGACTTACAACTTTTAGTGGAATCTAGGAATTTCTAAAAGGAGGCGAGAGAGTTATGGTGATATCTTTGTTTCAAAACTACTGGTGGTTTTAATATCGAAAGCATTACACTTTATTGGAATAAATCTTAATGTCATAGATCAACCTGAACACGTGTCCAAATTTATTTGTGAATTTATACCTATGAAATAACTTCTTTGTACTTAAAATATCTTTCTGAAGATTTTAGCAACACGATAAAATGCAATAAGGAACGACTGTCGGGTATGTTTTAGGAAAAATCTGCAAGAAATTATTTTACAGAATAATAAAACTACACTGAGAAAAAAATGCTATTGAATCAATAGCATTTCTTTCCAAAAACATGTATATCACGGATTCAAATCAATATGCTATAGAATTATAGTTCGGATAGGATTTCATTTCACACTAATCCGTCCTGTTCGACGTTTATTTGAGCCATTCCATGCCAACTCGAATCAAGTTTTTAATCCGCCTTAATCCAGCTTGATTCAATAGGAACGACTCGAGCTGAGTCAGATTGAAACCCTGGTTCGAAATCATTAACGGCAGTTTTATGCCTTAGATTCGCTCGATATGATTCAGACTCGTGCATGATTTCGCGAAATATAACTCTATCCAAAACTTGTACTAGAGTAGTCACCCAGACTACGTTACTAAATTATAACTTGACTCATTCCTGTAAAATAACCCTGAAAGATATTCCATAAAAAAAATTATCTTACAAGAATTTGAAATATAATTTACTACGCTTTGAGTTTCGGATAGGATTTCATTTCACACTAATCCGTCCTGTTCGACGTTTATTTGAGCCATTCCATGCCAACTCGAATCAAGTTTTTAATCCGCCTTAATCCAGCTTGATTCAATAGGAACGACTCGAGCTGATTCAGACTGAAACCCTGGTTCGAAATCATTAACGGCAGTTTTATGCCTTAGATTCGCTCGATATGATTCAGACTCGTGCATGATTTCGCGAAATATAACTCTATCCAAAACTTGTACCAGAGTAGTCATCAAGACTACCTTACGAAATTATAACTTGACACATTCCTGTGAAATAACCCTGAAAGATATTCCATAGACAAAAAAATTATCTTACAAGAATTTGAAATATAATTTACTACGCTGTGAGTTTCGGATAGGATTTCATTTCACACTAATCCGTCCTGTTCGACGTTTATTTGAGCCATTCTATGCCAACTCGAATCAAGTTTTTAATCCGACTTAATCTGACTCGATTAGAAGTCGCAATTATTCGGGTTGAGTCAGATTATAAAACCTGGTTCAAAATCATTAACGGTAGTTTTTATACTTAGATTCACTCGATATGATTCAAACTGGTGCAGAATATCGTGAAATAGAACTCTATCCGAAACTTGTACCCGAGTAGTCACCCAGACTACGTTACTAAATTATAACGTGACTCATTCCTGTAAAATAACCCTGAAAGATATTCCATAAAGAGAAAAGAAGTATGTGACATGTATGAATTAAGATGTGTAGTGACATAGTCCAGTTGCTCGATAGCCTTAATGGTTATGACTGTGCATGCTACATGTGTAGGTATCAGGAGGTACACGTTTGATTCTGGGTCTCTTCATTCCTTCTGTTTCTTGTTGGCTCTACACCTCACTTGACTATCCCTTTATGATGGTAATTGGTGTATTTATGCTTCATGGACGTGGCAGTAGCCAAGCTTTGAAGTGGTGACGACATCTGCATTAATGCAAAAGCTGCTATCTCTCTCTCTCTCTCTCTCTGTTCTTCTTCCTGCTGCCTCTGTGAACCGTAGTTTTTCGTTTCAACCCCTTTTCTGCGGCCGCTTTCGTTGCTGCAGACTATCATAGTAGTCCTGTTATGTCGACGTTGAGCCGACCTATCCTTTAACACGACCGACAATTAGTCACCTTCAACGAGGCTAGCCAGACGAAGGCTGTAGTATTTATACGGCATTGTCATATGCAGAATAGGATTCAACATACTTGAATTCGCCAAATTCTGGAAATTGTGGAACAAAATGAAAATAACTGTTGGGAAATAACAATAATGCATTGTGAGATAATTTTTGTCGATTGAGATAAGGAGCCCTTTAAAAATAAATATCATAATCTAACAAATTTTATTCATGGAGAAAAATAGTTTAAGAAACTTTACTCAACTTTTAAGCAAAGTTGAGACACATGGGCAAGTTGGAGATTATTGAATAATATTGTAATAATTTGTGATCCCAAGGATTTTCTTCAATTCAAAATAACGTCTCTAACTTTATTCAATTTTGCCGATTCCACATTCTCCACTTTATATTGATTTATCGTCAAATTTTGTTTTTCTAGTTTTGTCGTGAACATAATCAGTGAAGCCGAAAAGTTTAAATGTTTTAATTAAGCTTTAGTTGGAGTTAAATTAATTAAGTACGTAGCATTAAGGACCACTTCACCCCAGAAACATTTTTCTGAACTCGTACCGGAGATCATTGCACCAGCATTTTCTGTTATTTTGCGCACAATAATTTTTTATCGCATTTGACAAATATTTTCTTCCATTATCGCAATATAAATGAACAACATTCAAATTAAAATGTGCTTCACTCTTTGCAATAAAGTCTTGGAAAACTAAAAAAACATCTGATTCTCAACTAGATCTAATCAATACATAACACAATAATAAGTTAATTTATCAACAAATAGTATTAAATAATTTCTTCCGTTAATTGTAGGTACGCTTTGCATAAATCATCACTAGGCGCAAACTTATCAATTTGCTACGTGATTTTTTTCTATTTCTTGCAGAAATCCCCCCCGCCACCCTTCCCAACCACCTCCAAGAAAACATGTCATTTATGGAAGCCCCGTTAATAGTTACATAAATTGTGCCCTTCCACATTTTCAAAACGGAATTCGAATTCATATCATTATGACTTCAAAATCATCTTAACGTCCAAGCAAAACTATAGTTAAACATCTCAAGCAATCCAAAACAATTCGAATACTCAAAATATCAAAATGACTAAATTTGGACCAAAAAATGACCGTTGTATGGTTGCACCAATAAAAATTCTGTTGATTCTGCCAAATATTTTTATGGGATTTGTTTTTAAAATGTAAATAAACAATAAATGTGTATGCAGAAATATTGAATACGTAATAGTATATTGTTCAACTAGGGAAAAAAAATTTATTTTGCGAGTGTAAAGTTTGATGTCCGAGTAAAGCGAGAGTAATAACCACACGAGTAAACTTAATGTTTTTCTCGTCTCGCACGCGACTTTTTTTCTACTAGGGAGTCATAAAATGGATTTTTATACTGGCATGTCATAATGTGGATTTTATTGCCTCTCGCGAGGCAAACAAATCCATTTTCAGACTGATGCGGAATAAGACGGAATATTACAAAATTGAAATCTATTCGAAACATGCACTAGATTAGTTAGACAGACTACGTTACTAAATTATAACTTGACTCATTCCTGTGAAATAACCCTGAAGGATATTTCACAAATAAAAAAAACATCTTATATGAATTAAAAATATAATTTACTTTGCTGTAAGTTTCGGATAGGATTTTATTCCGCACTAATTCGACCTGTACACGAGTAAAATTAGTGTTTTGCCATTGTCGCACACGATTTTCTTTTTACTCGGTGGTCATAAAATGGATTTTTCTACTGGCAGGCCATAATGTGGATTTCATTGCCCTTCGCAGGGCATACAAATCCATTTACAAATTGGTGCTAAATAAGACGGAATATCGGGAAATAGAACTCTATTCGAAACTTGCACCAAATTAGTTACCCAGTCTACGTTACGAAATTATAATTCGACCCATTCCGGTGTAATAACCCTGAAGGATATTCCTTAAATAAAAAAAATGATCCTGCAAGAATTGAAATATAATTTACTTCGCTGTAAGTTTCGGATAGGATGTCATTGCGTACTAATTCATTCTGTAGACGAGTAACATTAATGTTTACTATACTCGTGTGGTTGTTACCCTCGCTTTGCTCGGGCATCAAACCTCACACTTCCAAAATAAATTTGTTATCCCTAGTTGCACAATAAACTATTGTTTGTCCCGCACAGGCAATAAAATCCACTTTATGACCCACTAGTAAAAAATAGATTCAAAGTCATTTTTTGCAGGGTGGGGTGAAGTCGGGAAAAATGTTGTTTTGTCTTAGATGAGAGAAGGGATGGGTTAAAAAACCTGTAAAATTCTTATTACGTTCCTATTTATTTGTTTCTGCCTATTGCTTTATTTGACTCCCTTTGCAGTCCTTGTAGGAAATCGACCAATCTTCATATTAAAGCTGTATCGAGCCAGTCATGCGTATGTACTTGACGATTCAGCCATTCGTGCTCATCTGCAACCCTTGCGAACTTGGAAGATTACTTTAATGAAAATAGGCATTGTGTAATGGGAATAGTAATTATTCGAGACATTCTCTGCATCTATGGAATTGCAACGAGGAGATAGAATCTAGCTTTGATCAATTCTTTACCAGGCAATCCCAATAGTTTAGACTTTAGATTACTAACATCTGTATATCCTGTGTATCTAAACCTCTATCTAAGAATGTTTAATTTTGGTTTTCGCATTAACGCATTCAAGGTATTATTTTAAAACAGCCTTGCTGAAGTTCTGGGACATTTTATTTAGCTTTTATTCTACTATCACTTTTTTTTCCTAATCGATTTTACTTTACTGAGGCATTTGGAGAAGTGGAAATTGCCCGTCGACAGGAGAAACGAAAATGTCGACTGGTCTATCCATCCGCGAATAAGTATGTACGTCCGATGTGACGCATACCAACGCGGTGGTGCTATCTATAGACAATGGGCCACGACGGGCCACACCGAGATTTACTCGGAGGAAACTCAAACATCTTTGCCAGTCCTTCACCAAGCCTGTCTTTTTCCTTTTAAATTTCAGCCACACTCCTTCCTTATTTTTTCTTTATCCCCCCCCCCTCCCCCCTTCATACGAAGTAAACCAAACCCAAACAAAAAATCCGAATTCAAATTGCAAAAATTTCATCGCTCGCATCTTCGAGCGCGCCTACACTGAGAAAAAAGATTTGATTGAATCAAAGAAAATAATTTGTTTGAACGACTTTCTTTGATTTAAAGAAATGATTTGTTTAAATGAAACAACATTTGTTTGATTCAAACAAAATATATTTGGACCAAATAAATATTTGTTCGAATCAAATAAATTTCTGCCTTAAATCAAACAAATTATATCATTGACCATATATCAATGCATTAATTTCTTTGATTTGAAGAAAAATTAATTTGATTCAAACAAATATTTATTTGGTTCAAAGATATTTTGTTTGAATCAAACAAATTTTATTTCATTTGAACAAATCATTTCTTTAAATCAAAGAAAGTCGTTCAAACAAATTATTTTCTTTGATTCAATCAAATCTTTTTTTTCAGTGTAGGGCGTGCAATTTGATCGTCGCGCTTCGCGCTCGGTCTTATATTCTTCGCAAACATTTAAGTTAATTTCTTGTAATTTGATACTGAAGTTCAAGTCTATATTATAATATTGTAGGTGTGAATTACATTTTTTCGAAGTTACTGACTTTGTTTTTGATTTAAAATGTAAAAGGAAATTCAATTTACTTGAAATAAAAAATGTATGAATCAATTTCTTGTTTTGCATTTTTTGAATGTTTATGCCTTCAAGAATATCGTTAAAATTTCAAGATCAAATCTCTAATATTTTTTTATGGTGAATATTATTTTATCATGAAGAAATCGATAGTTAAAACCTTAAACGCGTTTTTCTCAAAACGGTATTTTTTAAATTTTCTGCAGCTCTAACTCAAAGACTAATTATTTATCCGATCGACTTGAAATTTCAACAGAGTGTTCTAGAATTGCTTTAATGTACAATGACGTAGGATATTTTTGATTGGAAGAAAACTGTCAGTTTGGCATCGAAAAAGGGCCATTTTTTAAAGGCAATATTGAAATACTATGTAAATTGGTGCTACCGGTTTTTTTGAAAATTATAATTAATATGTGGCCTTTTCGGTACTGTCTTAATGTTTATTGCAATTTCGCCGACGTTTCGACCAATGTTTTGGTCCTTTTCAAGACGATAAAAATATTCCTACTAAAACTCATTGAAATTCATCATGACCAGCATGAGAAGTGTTATAATGACATATCCAAAGATTGTAGGTTTTAACCCATTAACGCCCAAAATCACAGACTTTTAAACTCATTTTTGGCCCTTATTGTCAAAGTGAAAAAGGGAATATATCATGACCAAACCTTGTATACGTAATATTTTTGGGTCTCTTCTTTCGATTTATGAAGTCAAAATTACATTACCGTGCACTGGAAAACCAATATGGCGGATTTTATTTTAAAAAGTACCAAAAATTCGAAATTTTTTGTTTTTACTCTTTTTTTCAAATGGGTAAAGCATATTGATCTATCTCAAACTATGGACAAAGGTGAACAAAATAGTTTTAGTTTATGAAAAAAAAATTTTGGTCCAGCTCCTTATGTTTTATCTTTTTCAAAATGGCGGAAAATTATGGAAATTTGGAAAAATACGCGGTTTTTTATGACATTTCTAAGATAATTGGATAATACACTGAATTTCATTGATCAAACTGTCAAAGATTGATTGATAAATTATGTACAGACCTCTTCTAGTATATGTAATGACCTGATTAATGGCGGATTCAATATGGCGCTTGGAGAACTTGGTAAATACCGAGTTTTTTCAAGATTATCGTTGATGAAAATTCCTAAACCTTTATTAAATTCAATTTTCCTATGTTTCTTGGCACATTATATGAAAATCCGGTGACAGTGTTAGAAAATTCAAAATGGCGGATCCAATATGGCGGTACGAATATTGAAGGTTTAATAATATGCTTATGAAAAAAATATTTTCGTGTTTTATGTAAAATTTGTGATAAAAAATGTCGCTTGCCATTTTTTGACTGCGAGCGCTGATTCAGCGGAAAAAATTTGTAAACTTCTGAATTTATATTTCACGATCTGCTGTTTGCTTTAGCTTTCTTACTATAAACGATAATTTGCTATGAAAAAATTTTGGGCGTTAGTGGGTTAGAAAAATTAGTTTTGGTTTAAAATAATAGGTTTTGAAAATCCTCAATAATCAATGTGATAAAATCTATTTTATAGTTCATTGTAAATTTTGTTTGTTTTTGTAAAATAAAAACAGAAATTACTTGTCATAGTAAAAAAATTTTTTTTGTTGAGGTTATAGATTAAAAATGAAAAAAGGAAATTCAATTTACTTAAATTCTGAAAATTGCCCAAGTAGGGTTATCCGACACTGATGGTCGGAACGACATCGTTCCAATGTCGGTTTTCCAGTACTGGATTCCGACACTGGACCGACATCGTTTATACAACCGGAACGACATCGTTCCTATGTAGGGTCCTCAGTACCGGATTGCAGACATGAAACCGGTGCCGATTCAGTAGCGGAATGATGTCGGCAACCCAGTACTGAATTGCAGACCTGAAACCGGTGTCGATTCGGTGGCGGAATGATGTCGGCAACCCAGTACTGGATTGCAGACTTAAAACCATTATTGAATCGACACTGGATTCCAATTTTTATTAAATATGTATAAATAAAGATGAGCAAAGCCCAAATTTCTTAAATATATTTTTTTATATATTTTTTATATATTTATATATTTTATTTTGTAAAATTCATCATAATTATTTTCAATCGAAAATAATTATTTTAATTATGCAATTTCATTGCATTTGGTAATTGGATAAGTTATTCATAAAAATAGTTCAATTAAAAATTTATATAATTTTTTTAGACTTTTTTGATTTGTAATAAAATTCTAGTTAATTTTAATTAATTACTATAACTAATTAATCAATTTTAATTGATTTAAAAAACTAATTATATACCCTCAATTAATTGAAATAACTAATTAATTAATTTTAATTGATTAAAATAAATTTTTAGTTAATTTCAATCGATTTTAAATTACTTAAATTTGCATTTTTATGTCAATAAATATAAATTTTAATAAATTTTTGTAATTTTTTAGAAAATAGTACATTTTTGTAATTTAAACTTGGAACCTTACAGTTCTAGAGTAAATCATATTTTATTAGTCTTTCAATATACCTGAATATCCTTTGCAAGGGATATTTAGAAACATGTGGTAGCCAGCAGCTTATGTTTCGTTGCTTGTCCAGGTATGAAATGTCTTACTCAAGTAGTGTCTTATTCTTTTTTGAACGTAGAGACTGTTTATAAATCGGTGCGGTGGAAAAATGATTGATATAAATAGTAAAATTGAACAAAATTGGAAACGATCACGTGGGTACACCAGGAAACATCGTGTCTCAAAGACATTTAGTGTGAGACAAAATAATTGAAAGTGAGTGTGCATTGAAATGACAAAAGACTCAAGAATTAAATAGTCGTTTTGAAAGTGAAATTTACAGTTCCAATAATATAAGTGAGAATGGCTCGATTTTTCATAGTGCTAATGATATTAACTAAACGCAGATGCAATATGAGTAAGGAGGGACTAAGCGAAATTGAAAATGGAAAAATTAGTTCGTTTTTATATTTATTGTGTTATATTTATTATATTGTATTTGTTGGAGTATTGCAACGACATGCACACTAATAGCCTTCGCATCTGTGCGGAAGGAAAAGTGCCAGGCCTATGGTTTTCCTGAAAAGCTCAGAGTTTTTATTGCTTTCCCCTTCCGCTCAAGGAATCTTGAAGAATGCACTTTTTCGAGTGCAGAAGTTCAGTTAGTGAGTAGTCGACATAACAGACGGTCCACATAAAGTTTAAATTCTGTTCTCATCAATTCAGTGTATTTATAACAATTAAAGACAATTCCAGTTTTTAATCTAAAGACATTTTATATTGCTTATTTACGTACTGCGTTACGTGCTAATATTTTACCCTGTATTATTTGCAGCCAGTTTTTCTGTATTATTAATAAAGTTTCAATCTAATAATACATATGAATTATTACTAAATAACAACAGGTTATGGGCCCAGTTATAATACAATAAAAGTGAACTGAATTGAAGTGATTATCAAAAGTGAGCTGAATTAAAGTGATTTGTTTTTTGCACGATGGCAGACAACGTTCGTTTTAATGTGCAAAAATTAAACAGTGACAATTTCTCAACATGGAGTTATAAGTTGAAGTTATTGTTATTGAAAGACGGATTGTGGGACGTGGTCAATACAGTGGCACCAACTCCAGTCGATGATGTATGGACAAAAAAGGATGAATCCGCTCAGGTAGTGATTGGCTTGACAGTTGAAGATAGTCAATTGCGGTTCATCAAAAATGCATCGACGGCACGTGAAGCATGGTTAGCTCTACAATCATATCACCAAAAATCGACGACTTCAAATAAAGTCCATATTTTGAAGCGTTTGTGTCGAACATTTCTTAAAGAAGGCGGTGAAGGCACATGAAGATGAACTGCGACAAGTACAAAGCTTGGAAAGCGAAGCAGGAAAAGAGTAATAAAGTTTCGGAGGAAAGCAGAAAGAAAAGTGACTATGCCTATTTAGCGCGGGCTCTACTCAACACATGTAGCGAGGAATGTCAGGACCCAAGAAAAACAGAATGCAGCTGGATAGTGGACTCAGGAGCTACGAGTCATATGGTGCAATCTCGAGATTTTTTCAACAAGATAGACCCAAGCAAGAAAGGTTTTGTTAGCCTCGCAGATGAAACGAAAGCAGCAATCGAAGGTAAAGGGTCTGGAGCCATAAAGTGTTCAATCGGTGACAAAAAATTCTCGGAGTTGGAAATAAGTGATGTGCTGCTCGTTCCCGGATTAGGGACAAATTTATTGTCGGTCAGAAAAATGACTAACGATGGGTACGAGCTTATTTTTAAAGAAGATAAGTGCAGTGTTATCAAGAATGGTGAAGTGAGAGCAATAGCGCGGGCACCTTTGCATTCAGACCTCTACGAAATAAAAACTATTGAAAAGGCCTGCGTGGCAAATCAAGGTATAAATATAAAAAACAGTGAAGGACACTCCGAAAGTTGTCAGCACGTGTGGCACAGGCGTTTTGGACATCGCCATCCAGGAGCAATAAAGGAGTTGGCGACGAAGGGTCTTGCTACGGGGATTCAGGTAAACGACTGTGGCAAGCGTGAGATCTGCGAGTGCTGCTTTAAAGGAAAGATGCCTCGCTTGCCCTTTCCAAAGCAATCGTTTAACAAGACAACTGCCCCACTCGACTTGGTTCATACAGATGTTTGCTCGATGCCAGAATTTACGGTCGGCCGCAAAAAATATGCCTTGACCATCATCGATGATTTTTCGCGATATACGCACGTGTATCTGTTGGAGTACAAGAATGAAGCCGCGAAATTCATCAAGCTGTTCGTGCAGATGGGCAAGACACAATTCGAAAAAACTATAAAGATGATTAGGTCAGATCGAGGCCGTGAATACGTGAATCAGGACCTGCGAGAATATTTGCAAAAGGAAGGGATTCGCATACAGTATACAACAGCTTATTCGCCGTCGCAAAACGGCGTAGCAGAAAGAAAAAATAGATATTTGACGGATGCAACACGATGCATGCTTTCGGACGCTCAACTAGACAAAAAGTATTGGGGTGAAGCAATTCACACTGCATGTTATTTGCAAAACAGATTACCTACACGATCGACAGGCAAGACACCATATGAATTATGGTATAACAGAAAACCAGACGTGAAGCATCTGCACATTTTCGGCTGCGCAGCATACAGGCATATTGACGATCAATTGCGCAAAAAGTTGGATGACAAAGCCGAGAAGTTAATTTTCGTCGGCTATTCAGAAGAATCAAAGGCTTATCGCCTTCTCGATAGCAGGACGAATGAAATAAAGATCAGTCGAGATGTGCACTTCAGTGATGTTTTGAAAAAGGACGATTCTTCACAGTGTGAAATTGAATTCTCGAAATGCAAAAATTGCGATCGCGACATAGAGGCTACTCAAGACAATGACAGCAGTTCAAGCGAGTCTACAGATGGCAACGAAGATGGACCAAACGCGCAGGAATTTATTTTGGCAGACGAAATAAGCAGCGACGACGAAAGTGTATACGTACCGGCCGATCGTATACCTGATACAGATCCAGCAGCGGTCAGGCGTTCCAATAGGTCAAATAAGGGCGTCCCGCCCGACAGGTATGTAGCAACAGCAAAGTTAGCTAAAGAAAAGCCCGACCCACGAACTGTGACTGAGGCCTTATCGAGGCCCGATAAAGACGATTGGAAAAAGGCCATGGATGAAGAGATCGAGTCTCTACGATCAAATGACACATGGGAAATAGTGCCGCGACCCAGCGAACAAAACATCGTGACCTGCAAGTGGGTGTTTAAAACAAAACGCAATGTCAAAGGAGAAGTGGAAAGATATAAGGCTCGCCTCGTGGCTCGAGGTTTCTCTCAAAAGTACGGCGTCGATTATGACGAGGTGTTTGCCCCCGTTGTGAAGCAAACAACCTTCCGAACTCTTCTCACCATCGCAGGTCAAAAAGGTATGGTTGTAAAACACTTCGACGCGAAGACAGCTTTTCTCAATGGAAAGTTAAAGGAACGAATCTACATGAGTCAACCCGAAGGATACATCGAGGGAAACCAAGAAGACACATGCAGATTGATTAAAGGAATTTACGGTTTGAAGCAAGCCGCTAAAGTATGGCACGATCAACTCAGTGACTATCTAAAGGAATACGGTTTTATGCAAAGCGTTGCAGACCCTTGCTTGTACATAAAAGTTGATGGTGATAACATCGTTTACTTGATAGTCTATGTAGATGATTTTTTGATCGCAGCTAAGGATATCAAATCAATTAATCAAGTAGCAGATTTCTTAAGTAAAAAATTTCAGCTAAAAGATCTCGGCATTTTAAGCTACTATTTAGGCATGGAAATACGGAGAAATGCAGACGGCATTTTTTGTATCAAGCAGTCGACATATATTCAAAGCATTTTGAATCGGTTTGGCCTTCAAGATGCAAAAATTTCACGTACTCCATTAGATCAAGGATATTTAAAAATTAGACAAGACAACGAACCAATGCCGGACAGCGAGAGATATCAGCAATTAATTGGATCATTGCTTTACCTAGCAGTGAACTCAAGGCCAGACATTGCTGCCAGTGTGACAATTTTAAGCCAGTACAACAGGTCGCCCACTAAAGCCGATTGGAATGAGGCAAAAAGGATTGCTCGGTATTTAAAGGGCACATCAGACTATGAACTACGTCTAGGAGAGAAAAACGGAGTTCCCGGATTAATTGGCTATGCAGACGCAGACTGGGCGGAAAATCGCTCTGACAGAAAATCCAACAGCGGTTACATATTTCGTTTTTATGGCTCACCAATAAGTTGGGCCTGTCGAAAACAGACTTGCGTTGCCGATTCATCAACGCATGCAGAATACATCGCTCTTGCAGAGGCAACTCGTGAAGGATTATGGATACGCTATTTACTAGAAGAATTCGAGCGAAGAGCACAGAAAACTACACTTGTTTACGAAGACAATCAGAGCTGCCTTAAGCTTGTAGAAAACGGAAAATTCAGCAGCCGAAGTAAACATATTGATATCAAGTATCATTTCATCAGAGATATCAAGAAAAAGGACATTATGGATTATAAATACTGTCCAACAAATGAAATGATTGCTGACATGCTGACGAAGCCCTTAGGAAAGGTGAAGTTAAAGGACTTGGCTGAAAAGTGCGGATTAATGTGTCAATAGGTCATCGCAGGTGTGCGTCGTTGAGGAAGGGTGTTGGAGTATTGCAACGACATGCACACTAATAGCCTTCGCATCTGTGCGGAAGGAAAAGTGCCAGGCCTATGGTTTTCCTGAAAAGCTCAGAGTTTTTATTGCTTTCCCCTTCCGCTCAAGGAATCTTGAAGAATGCACTTTTTCGAGTGCAGAAGTTCAGTTAGTGAGTAGTCGACATAACAGACGGTCCACATAAAGTTTAAATTCTGTTCTCATCAATTCAGTGTATTTATAACAATTAAAGACAATTCCAGTTTTTAATCTAAAGACATTTTATATTGCTTATTTACGTACTGCGTTACGTGCTAATATTTTACCCTGTATTATTTGCAGCCAGTTAATCTGTATTATTAATAAAGTTTCAATCTAATAATACATATTAATTATTACTAAATAACAACAGTATTATTATTATATTATTATATAATATTATTATATATTATGTTATATATTATTATATTGTATTGTATTTATTATATTTATATTTTATATCTATCTTATATTTATTTATTATTATATTTATTAATATTAGTATTGATTAAAACCTTTGAAATTCGATTTAAATAAATATTATGAAAACAAAAATATTGTTTATATTTATTGTATTTAAAATTCCGATACCAAATAAGTGTTGCCCTTTGATAATGGAACGATATTGGAATCCAGTATCGGAACGATATTGAAATCCAGTATCGGAACGATATTGAAATCCAGTATCGGAACGATGTTGGAATCCAGTATCGGAACAATGTTGGGATCCTATGTCGGAACGATGTTGGAACCCAGTACCGAATCGGTCTTACATTTCGACATTCATCCGACACCGATCCAGTGTCGGAAACCGATGTTGTTCCGACACTGGAATGTCGGCTGCCGACATCGGAACGACATTGTTCCAATACTGGAACCCCACTTGGGTGTTTGAGAAACTTTACACTACTTTTGAGTAAAGTTGGGATATATGGACAAGTTGGAGATTATTTAATATTATTGTAATAATTTATGATGTACCAAATGTAAAGTTTCAAATTTTATGTCACAAAATATTACAATAATATTAAATAATCTCTAACTTCTCCATGTGTCTAAACTTTGCTCAAAAGTTGAGTAAAGTTTCTCGAACTATTTTTCTCTGTGTATGTTTAGTAATTGACTAAACTGAATCAGTTTTTGTAATTTAAATTCTGATTAATTTTCGGGTTTGGGTTACTTTGAATTAAGAAACTTTTTGGGCGTTAAAAAAACGATTTTTTAAATTTTGGTCTCTCTTCCCAATACAAAATTTGCTTTGCCGAGTTTAGGAGTTCTAACTCATGACTCTTTTAATTACGAATTTTTGTTTTTTTAGTACAAAAATATAATAATTTGAACACTTAATGTGTTCGAAAAAGATTTTTTGACGTAAGGCTTTTGTTAATAAGTGCCGTAAAACCGAAAAAGTAAAATATCCATTAACTGCATTGTAAACTATTCGAAAATTTCATTTCTTTCTTTAAAGTTTGATACTTAAAAAAAACTAAGTTATTGCAATATTGCAAAAAAAAGTTTAAGAAAATAACTTAAGATTTTATAACTCAATGCCGATAACATAAGACAAACACATGAGAATTGTATATTTTGCAGACAAAATAGCTTTCTGAAAATACAATAAAGAAAGTCTTTCCAGTTTCTTCAAGCATAAATTTTTCAAAAAATTTTACAGTCAACTGCAATTCCCAATAACTCTAGTTATTTCACAGGAACATATTTATCTATAAATTAGGTTGCGTGGTCCATTTGGTCCATGGTCTCGTAATAATCAAAATCTTCAATAGTATATATAATCAGGAAAAACTGAGCAACCAATATCAATAATAAGGAAGTTAATGTTCCATGTGCTTGTTTCCAATAAAGTAAAAATTTGACTGAACAACTGAAACGAAAAGAAACAATAAATTTGATTTCCTCAAAGTTAGATTAAAAATCCATGTATAAAAAAGTCGCAAGGGTAGCAGGAATGATGAAAAGTTTCAAGTTTAATTTCCCGTAAAATTATTGACGAAAGTCTGAACGAGCACAAATCATAACGCTCCGTGAATCCGTCCTATCTACGGGTGATCCATTTTCCTCTACCACTTCGCCAAACTTGTAACTGGCTCTCACGAAGAGAGTTTGATCTTTTTACATCGACCAAATGACCCTGTGTATTTGAAGCTTGAAAGCTTTTAATGTGTGAGTGTTATCGATGTGTATGAGGCGAAAAGTGTGCGTGCACGACCTCACGTTTGCAGTCTGCGCTCTTTACTCGCAAATTCGTGCTGCATTATCTCCCGTGAAATTGCCTGACTAGCCTTGCATTTTATGCGTGACACTTCATTGTTGATTCGTTCTTTCGTTCCAGACAAGCTGATAAACATCACTCATGATTCTGCCATTGGACTTTCATTGATCTCTTATTCAGCAAAAAATGTCCTTTCAAGTTATCATACATTTTTGATTTTCTTTCATTATATCAAATTATAACACCTGGTCATAAAGATCCAAGAATCAAATCTAGGGAATGAGTGATTTATGCCTTCGAGCTTTTCGGGGTATGGAGAGTCGAGACTGCACTTTAACTTTACTGAATCCGGCCACGTGCATTGTTCCTGTCGCTAATTTTAGTTTTGTCTACTCTCTCTCAACAGATCTCATCTTTATCTAAATTCCAGATCATCGGTATACGATTGTATCCGACGTTTCGAGATTCTGATAGACGAGAGAGTGCCTTATTTCAAGATGAAAGAGGACTTTAAAGTTTTAAAACGATTTAAACTTGGCGAAACTAGGGCACTCTGAAATATTCAAATCTGATCAAATTTCCAAGTTTATAGAAAGAATTTTTATTGGGGAGGTTGTTAAAAGAGCTTGAGATTAGGATTTATAATTCAGAAAATTATTCTTGACAAATAATTTTCACTTTTGAAACACCAAATAATTAGAAGTATGGCGACAAAATTTGTCATACAGGGTAAAACATTGGAGAAGGCGATTGATCAAATGAAGAATGATCCCAATTTTAAATAATTAATATTTACAAATCATATAAAAACTTTAGTCAAATTGTATGAACTGTTTAGGTAAAGAAGCACATTCCACACAGTTGCTAAATAACAGAAATTATTACTTTCTACAAATTGCATATGCTTCCAATATCGTAGAATTAAGTAAAAATTGTAAAATCTGGTATTATTGTATTTATTTTTGCTAAAAGTCAATAGGAAGCAAGGATATAGTAACAAAACTAGTTTTATTTACCATAGCGATAGGAGGAAATACTTTTTCTGAACCAATTGTAAATATAGTGTAACTTTATAAATTACCATTGAGAGTTGCAAAGATTAATATCTTTGATGAAAAATTGAAACTAGAAATAAGTGATACCTATATAAATAAAAAGTAAAACTATCAATGCAAGAATTGGTCTTTTGAATAATATAAATTGCAAAATAGTTTAGAAAAATTACTATTGTCAATAGTAATGAAAAATGAAGAGAGAAAGACTTAAATATCTTACAATCGAATATTTCATATATTGGAATAGTACGTTGCCGAAATTCCCATTGGAAATAGTAAATGTACTGTCGAGTGATGTCAGATACGCCGAACGTTTCCGATATTACCCGGAAATCGCTCTATATGCTCGTTATGATTATTTGTCGGTACCCAATATAAAGGGTTTTCCGATTAGAGGTTTGATTTTGATTTATAAGAAAAACGCGTGTTTTTGTGAAAAATAATTTGATTTTTTGACACAACTTTCAACTTTACAATGCGCGTATTGTAACTCCGAATTTCACTCAGAATTACATTAAAATTATTGTAATTTCATTCTACAATATTCCGATTGTAATTTCATACGCCTCCGGCGCGTAAACTCGTTTTTTCGCTACATTTAAGTGTAGCACAATGTTGTGTATTGCGCTACAGAGGAATGTAATGTAAAAATTGAACTGCGCATGCGCCTATAGCCATACAGCGGAGCACAATCTTCTTCTTATTTTCCTTCTTCTTCTTCTTCGTACAGAGTTAGCACCCTACTGACAAAGCCTTGTATATTTGAACTGCGCATGCGTCTATTACAATCCGCTACTACTACACAAGATCGATCAAATCAAAATGGTCTGGACTAGTCGCGAAGTATCAAGTGTAATGACTAACACCGCAAACAGCTTTGAACTTTACGAACTGTAGTAAAATATTTTTACATTCTCATCATGGATGAGAAGATATTGGTTTTATGTGAAAAATGACTTTCGAAATTTTCATCAAATCTTAACGTTTTGAGACCCCCTGAGTCAGAAAAAATGGTTTTTACGAAAGAGTCTGTCTGTCCGTCTGTCTGTCTGTAGTAGGTCGTGTGCGGCATAACTCTCGATAGAATTATCAGATTGAATTGAGCTTTGGTACACTTTATCGGAGTCGAAAAAGTAAGGACAAGTTCGTTAACCAGCCACATCCAATCAAAATTGAGGGATTGAGCACTACTTTTGTGTTTTTGAAAATAATTTTTTGAAAAAATCAAAAATTTCAATACTGGATTTTGATAGTGCTCATAAACCTCTAAAAATTATCCTGATAACATTTTTTGATTAAATCAAAATTAGAAATGTTACAGCATATTCAAATTCGAAAAAAGTCAATATCAAAATTCCATTTTCCAGTTCAATTATACGAGATACGAAAAAACGTTATGATACAATATTATTGAATAAATAAAGTCCTACAAATTTGAATTGTAACATTTTTTCATATGATGCATATTTTTCTTTTTAATTAAAAAAAAAAACTATTGAAAATCCAAAATTCAATTTTTTAACAATAATATGTAAAATAGGAAAAAAACGTAAGAATACAAAGTTGTTAGTTTCAAAAAGATCTACAAGTTTTGCCTCACACAGTTCCTGATAAAACATATATTCTTCGTTTCAATTCCAAAAAATACGATTAAAATTCAAAAATTCCATTTTTTTGACAAAATATATGAGATTCAAAAAAAACTTTGAGATGAAAATTATTTGGCTAAATAAGGTCTACACATTCTTATCGATAAATTTCTCGACAGGATGTATATTTTATGTTTTGATTTTTAATATTAAATAAATTCGATTTTTTTTACAAAAATATGTGATACGAAATAAGCGTTGTTCTGCAAAATCATCTCCTTAAATAAAGTCTACGATTGTTTTTCCTTTTTAAAAGATTTGGAAGAAAATAAATTTATCAATAATCATGTAATTTATTAAAAAGTTACAAAAATGCATACAGAAAATCGAGCGCGAAGCGCGAGTGTCATGATGAGAATGTATTCCTTAAGGCCGATAGAGCCTTAAGTAAATTGAATTTCCTGTTTCACTTAATCTGAAAAAGAAACTTAGTGAATTTGAGAACATGACTAATTTACATCATCTTTAATATCATTAAGTTGGTTTGAGCTTCAGTATTAAATTATAAGAAATAAACTTAAACGTATGCGAAGAGCACAAGACTGAGCGCGAAGCGCGACGTTCAAAAATTCTGGAGCGCGAAGCGCGACGATCGAATCGCGCGCCCTAGGCGCGCTCAAACTTGCGAGCGAAGCGCGCAATGAGAATGTGCCCGCCAAGCGGGCAGATTTTTTTTATTATGGAAGTGCAATTATTCCCTATTTTTCGATAGAAAAACTTATAAATATGGTTCCCCTATCTCCAAAGGAATATGGTAATTCGGTTAGACAGAAGATGTGACTTAACTATTGTCTTTTGTTAACTTAATACAGTCGAATCTCGTTTATTGCAAGTCTTGTTTATCTCAAGTCAAGCGTCTCGTTTATTTCAACTTTCACGCTCTCCTCCACGCCCCACTATTTCACTGTCACGTGACGCTCTGAGGAGCGCTCGGAAGATGTGAAAAGAGTGGGGACGAGGTGCATCCAGTCGCTATGGCAAACGACTTGAAACAAACAAAACTCTCTCGTTTCGGGGTACTTCAAATAAACGAGACTCGACTGTACACTGTTTTAGGAATTAAGGGGGTAGACCTGTGTGTCACTTTCGAAAAATCGATTTTTTTTTATTGCTTATTTCTAATCTAAAACGTGTTAAAAGACATTTCTAATAGGGTTTGTTCGAAACCAGCTTAGTTTTTGAGCTGCAGAGCCTAATGGCTCCTACGTTTGGTTGATCAAAACAATGATTCATCCCGTTTTCAAACTTTGAGCTCGTTTTTCTCAAAACCGTCTTTCTCAAGTTGGTGTGAAGGATTGCGGAAAATCTATTCAATCGATTCGACTCAAATTTTGTGTAATTAATTTTTATGCATAATGCGAAGTGCTGACGTAGGGATTTCTAAAAAAAAAGTATTTTTCCCGTTTTTACGGCTCATTACGCTCGAAAAAAGAAGGAAAAACGAAATTTTTTTTGCAAAGTGCGAAGTTTGTCAATTTTCTAAAATTGACTAAATCCCTACGTCAGTACCTTGGCAAATTAATTACGAATAAGGAAGTATTTTCTTTTTCCGTTTCAGAAAACAAGTGCGTACTGTATCTTGCACACCGTTTGGGTCTGCCATTTTCAGACGGTCTTGTTCCCGCTTCGATCATTTATTTACTAATTTAATAACACCTTTGAAACAATTAATGTAAAATATTTAAGAATAAAGCGAGAAAATCGTGAAGGAATAATTGAAAAAGCTTAATTACTTTACCTACACGTTGATCCTAAAAAAGCGCTCGAAAATTGCCCTTGACACAGGTCTATCCCCTTAATGAAACATTTATTGGGTTCACTTCAATATAATTCGTTCGATGTGCTGATCACAATTTTACTATTTCAAGAAATAAAACTTGCTTTTGTTTTTATGCATAAGTACAATTATTTCACCATTTTCTCCAATATTATTGGTAAATCCATAGTTTAATATTCAAAATAGTAATTTCTAAAAAACTGAGGTTATATCCTCTTGTCCTATTGATTTTTACTCTCTAAACCTGAATCAGTGAAATAGTCACTGATTATATCAATGAAAATATATCAAGTGATGAATCAGTGCCCTGCTTTGATTTTACTGAGGAATCAGTGAACGCGTCACGTGAACATAACTTTAGAATTCGCGAATTCAAAGCTGTCATCTACACTTTACTGATTTATCGTCCCTCAAAAATAATAATAATTACGTAATTTCGTTTTAGTGTTGTTTAGCCTAAAATAAACGAGTTCATCGATCGTTAAAATATATTGTTGGTTTTATTATTACCACCTGAAGCTTTCACTGATTCAATAAGTGAGTTCAATCTATTTCACTGATTCATCAGTCGAATTTCACTGATTCTCAGTGAAAGGCTTACAGCTGCTGCCATCAGTGAATAGTCACTGCGAATCAGTAGTCGTTCACTGATTCAGGTTCAGAGAGTAGTAAAAATAAATATAGTAATACTAGATTTTACAATGAAGAGTTACTCCATGTTGTTTTCGATTGTGAACATCGAGCGCGAAGCGCGAGTGTCGCGATGAAAATCTATTCCTCAAAGTCGAAGTAACTTTGAGATAATTATATTGACATTTCCAATATTATAAAATTGTCTTGAGTTTCAGTATAAATTTGAATTTTTTTTTTTTTTTTTTCTTCTGTGAAAAAAGGGACGCTTCCACTCCGCTGGGTATCGAGCCCAGGACCTTTCGATTGCCGGTCGAATGCTCTATCATCTGAGCTACGGAGGTTCCACAAAACTTTTCTCACAGAATCATTTTACGCCAATTTGGCCACGGATATATCATGAACTATATACAAATATTTCCAAATAATTTCAGTCGATTATGTCGATAATTAAAAGAGTGTATCACTCATCATGATAACCGAACTCTACCATATCGACCTTATCAACCTGTGATTTAGAATTAACGTAATTCAAGACCAGATGGAATTCTCAATACATATTTGAAAAAATTTTCTGTAAAAAAAGGAACGCTTCCACTCCGCTGGGTATCGAGCCCAGGACCTTTCGATTATCGACATAATCGACTGAAATTATTTGGAAATATTTGTATGTAGTTCATGATATATCCGTGGCCAAATTGGCGCAAATAGATTCTGTGAGAAAAGTTTTGTGGAACCTCCGTAGCTCAGATGATAGAGCATTCGACCGGCAATCTAAAGGTCCTGGGCTCGATACCCAGCCGAGTAGAAACGTTCCTTTTTTCGCAGAAAATTTTTTTAAATATTTATTGAAAATTGCATCTGGTCTTAAATGACGTTAATTCTAAATCACAGGTTGATAAGGTCGATATGGTAGAGTTCGGTTATCATGGTGAGTGATAAACTCTTCTAATTATCGACATAATCGACTGAAATGATTTTGAAAAATTTGTATATTTTTCAGTATCAAATTACATGGAATAAACTTAAATGTATGGAAAGAACATAAGACCAAGCGCGAAGCGCAAGATTCAGAGAGATCGGAGTGCGCGCCTTAGGCGCGAAGAGGGCAGATTGTTTTTCGAAAGTTTTATCATAATTTTAGTGACAGAAATGTTATACCATTAACAAGAACGATATCGGTCTCTTCCAACTGAGTGCTACTTATCGCATTCAATACTCGTTAAGATAATAACGTGAGTTAACCACAAAGTAATAAGAAATTATACGTATAGTAAACGATATGATATTGCAAATCTCATCTGACGATCTGATAGTTTCTAGAATACAAGACAGAACTCGTAACTAATTTTTATCACCGAGTTGCTCAGATTCCACCTTCTTGAATTTAATGAACCTCAGGCAGGTAACATGATGAGGTAGAAATGGCGTGTTCATACCAAAAAGTAATAACCGTAGTACTGAGACGTATCATTTCGAGGGAGCTTGCCAAGCCGGTATTGAATCTATTTAACACTCAAGACGTTAAAAGTACTATCGTAAATTTATTTTAATATGCAAAATCTTTCAGCTTGGTATTAAATATAATTCGCGCAAGTGTCGAGAAACTGCTTATAATGGCTCAGTTATCAATTAAAAGTTTCTTTTACTGCTTCCATGGAATATAGACACTGAATCTTGGAATCAGATGTTTTAATTGAAATTCCTGCATGAGGATATTTGAATTTGCATATAAATTTGATTTGCAAAAATTTATAACATTTTATTGAAATATTTACATCTGTATGAGAATTTGATGCAAATTTTAACGTTTATTTTTCTAGGGACATTCTATGATATGAATCGGTTTGTCTGTGCCAATTTCAGAATCCAATCTGTTGATTACCTCTAAATACTCTCAATTATTTAAAGACACTAAAGATACTGAGCTTTCTGGCAAGAATAGGTCCATTTGCAAGACATTAATCGTGTGCATGACGGCAAGACGGGAACAGGTGTTGAGTTTAGATTGTCTCGAGACATGAAGAATCACGTATTCTTCATATATCGTTTCGTGGAGCGCGAATTATTTCAATTTTCCTTTGCCCGGAACGAAAGCGATCGTTTTATGTCTGTGGATCGTGTTCCAGAATTAGATCAAATTTTTTAAAAATATTTTCCCATGTGGGCATTATTTTCTAATATTCAGTGTAGAGTAGTAATTTTGTGGGAAAGAAGTAAGGAAAAATAAACATTTTAGAATACTTCCATTTCCCACATTATGAAAACCGATCAGATCAACAAAAATTTTGGTTGATCAAAATAATAATGTGCTTGGTATTTACATTTTTTTGGCTGAACGAAATTCCCTTCTTGGCTCAAAAAGATTGTTTTGTTATGCTAATAAAACTGTTGTTGGTGCAAAAAATAGTTTTACTTGCTTGACAAAAACATTTAGTAAATAGAGATAAATTCTGTAAGGTTCAAAAAATAATTTTTTGACATTTGCTAACTTAAATCATAATACCAAGTTAATATTATTTTATTTAATTATGGTTGGTATTAATTTTTTATTCGGATAATTCTCCTGGGTGGAATTTCATAAATCAGAATTTGACTAGTGAAATTTAATTTTTAACACTTATTCTGGGAAAAACCACAATTTTAATCATAAATAAGTTGATTAATTATTCTTCTGTCTCATAACAATTAATTTTTTCTCTAAAACGATAATATCGGGCTAACAAGCTTTACTTTTTACAAAACTACACTCAACTGTAGACCATTTGAAAACATTTCACAACTAGCAATACCGCAACATTGAATCAATGTGCATGCGTGGCCATGCATTTTGCATGACCAACCGAATTGTTTTGTTAGCTCAACAAAACAAGACCCAGTAACATATCTTTCTTAGACCAACAAAACAACTTTGTTTCAATAAAAAACAATTTTTCACGGTAACAAATACCGACCAACAGAATAATTTTGTTGCGATTACTATAGTAAATTTTTTCTCACACGGAAAAAATAAGTACTGGGAAATTTACATGACAGAGTGATCGACTTTCAGATACGTTCAAAGTTACTCAAAACTAGAAGCTGGTATAATTACACTGAGAGACTTTTCGTTAGAGTAAATGATAAAGATGAATCAAAATTTAGTATAATATCGTTTCAAAATGGGGAAAGCCGAGGCTTTATTATACTTATTCATATTATGACATCGAAGTTTGATATAGTCATAACGGTTTTTAATATATGAAGAAGATAAAGTAGTATTTTAAATACTAAATATTATGAATCTCTATTCGAGAAATTGAAAGTACGAGAAAATGATATTATGATTACTAACTTGTCTAAAAATAATTTGAATAAGACAAATAATGAATATCACATTTTGGAAAGCATGTTTGAGAAATTCGTATTATGAATATGAACTTGCCAGAAACCTCACGACGCGCAGCAAAAATCAAAACATTCATTCTCGGCTTTTCATATAATTTGTTTGAGAATGTCGTCCGAGTACTTCCGACGTTATCCGAATAGCTTCGTAGACTCGAATCCAAGTCTGCCCAACCCCCAACTCGGTAGTGGCTTATAAGCGACATTTATTTCGGAATATGGCAAGCGAGAATAGCCGAGAGGCTTTAGGCGTTAGGAATGCGTTTAGTTAATGTAGATATAGGTAGAGTTAGGGGGTTCGAACCCAAAGGCGATTCTGAAATTTATTTTCAAGCGTATGCGAATATAAATAGTGTAGCATTGTGTACTTAAATATATGAACATAACTAAGGTATGATAATAATATTTGTGTATGTGTTTTCACTGAAACCTCCCCTCTTCTGGGTGCCCAAAGCTCTCCCCTCTATCTTCCTCTTGCTTCGCACGCGTTAGAAAAAGACACCACAATCCATAACCCGGAGACGTCCCTTCTGAAGGTCAAACTTTTTGGTGGAGTGAGTGATTTTTCATATAGTGGTTTTCAGATTCACATATTCTTTGTTTCGCTTCGAAACTGTGATATAGTAAATTTCAAATTCTCGTAGGTTTTATAGCAGTTAGTAAAACATATATTCCATTTATTCAAACGAAAATATTAATTTCGCCGCTTGAAAACCACTATATTAATTTCTGATACGTAAACCCTGTTTGCCTCACTTTGAAACGATATTATACTAAAATATGATTCACTTTTGCGATTTATTCTAACGAAAAGTCTCTCAGTGTAGATCAACAATCCTGGAAAATGTATAGAACTTTCCAAATTAAAGTATTTAGTAGAAAGTCCGTGAAAATTCTGAGTGAGCAAAGTATATAATTTCTATGAATCATTTCAACAAATAAAGTTCAAAGATTGGATATTTTTAAGAGTTAATATGGAATTCTGAATATAGACAGATAGAGCTTGCACAGCATTCGTGCATGAAAACTTCAAGGCCAGTCAATGAAATTTTTGTGGACTATCAAAGGCAACAAGAACAATAAATTTTTTTTTTATTAGACGTACACCGAAATTTAGCATTGTCGGTATCGTTTTGCGTGTGGAAAGATGTATTTTCCGCATTAGTGCGGTAAAATTAAAACAAACTTGAAATTTTCCCGCACTAGTGCGGGAAAATCAACTTTCGGCACGAAAAACGACACCGACTCGTCTAACTTTCGGTAAGCAGCGAACAAAAAATATCGTTCGTATCACGTGCGGAACGTATTTAAAAGCGCGAGCGAGTCGCGACTCGCGCCGAAACGATACGAGGAACCTCGGCGCGACTCACTCTTGCGTTAAAATACGCATTTCCGCATTTGATACGAAATATAATATTTGCAAGCTGACTTTTTTTACATTCTCATCATTGATGAGAAGGTATTGGTTTTATGTGAAAAATGACTTTCGAAATTTTCATCAAATCTTTACGTTTTGAGACCCCTTAAGTCAGAAAAATGGGTTTTTACGAAAGTGTCTGTCTGTCTGTCTGTCTGTAGTAGGTCGTGTGCGGCATAACTCTCGATAGAATTATCAGATTGAATTGAGCTTTGGCACACTTTATCGGAGCCGAAAAAGTAAGGACAATTTCGTTAACCAGCCACATCCAATCAAAATTGAGGGATTGAGCACTACTTTCGTGTTTTTGAAAATCATTTTTTGAAAAAATCAAAAATTTCAATACTGGATTTTGATAGTGCTCATAAATCTCTAAAAATTATTCTCATAACATTTTTTGATTAAATCAAAATTAGAAATGCTACAGCATATTCAAATTCGAAAAAAGTCAATATCAAAATTCTATTTTCCAGTTAAATTATACGAGATATGAAAAAACGTTATGATACAATATTATTTTCTACATAAATACCTACAAATTTGAATTGTAACATTTTTTCATAAGATGCATATTTTTCTTTTTAATTAAAAAAAAACTATTGAGAATCCAACATTCAATTTTTTAACAATAATATGTGAAATACGAAAAAAACATAAGAATACAAAGTTGTTCATTTCAAAAAGATTTTTTTACCTACTTTTTTATTGATTTGTATTACAAATTATACTATTATACACTATCACTACACATCACTGAACATAATATATTAACGCTGTTGAAATTAATCTTACGCTGACAGAATTCGAACCTTAACTTTTACCTAATCTTCATGGCTAACGCATCCTAACCTAAAAAATTAACCGTATGGCTACCGAAGCACTTGCGATATTTTCTAAAAAATGTTGTGTACATTTTACCCGTAGAAAATGCAGGGCCGTGTGAAAAATGTCTGCGCCTTGTTTCACCAACAATTTTATATAATAAAGAAATTTGAAGAATTATTATATTTCTACATTTTTAAATGATGAGATTTTTAATAAATTGATTACTAAATTCCAAATTATTAAATATAAAAGTTTTATAATTTCTTAAGTTTATATCAATTTACAAAGTAATAACAATTGTGCGTGATTCAGTTCTTCAGATATTATTACAATATTTAAA
This sequence comes from Diplolepis rosae, assembly GCA_030998225.1. NCBI lineage: Eukaryota > Metazoa > Arthropoda > Insecta > Hymenoptera > Diplolepididae > Diplolepis > Diplolepis rosae. Next base: position 840,922 of record JAPYXD010000275.1, read on the forward strand.
TTAAAAACTGAAAATTTTATTCCTGAGGTCGAATTACACCGCAGTGCTTATAATGACTACTGGGCTTCTAATTGTTATCCTTGATAAAAAGTGTCTCTGTAAGTAAGCAATAATTTCAATTATCGTGTTTTTACTTTTAAATTAAGTATTTAGGTATTTTTAGTCCAATAAAAAAATGAACTTTTTTAAAAAATAAACCGATGAAAATAATATTTATTACAATAATGTTGATGTATATTTAGGTTCATTCGATGGCCAGTAAGTTAAAGAATATTTGTACAAAATTTTAAGTCTATTGATTCATTACTTTTTGAGCTACATTCTCCGGCGCGAAAAAATTAACTTGAGAAAAACGCGTTCAAAGTTTTTGGTCTTAAAAAGTAGAGTTCAAAGTAATTTATAATTACCAAAGTTTAGGGACCTTTAGAACTTTTTCTTCGGTTTAAAACTTTGGGTATACATTCTTGAGATAGTAAATAAATTTTTGAAGCAATAAAAAAAAATGCAAAAAAATTTAATTTCACATGAGGCTCCCCCCTGAATTAATCTTGGACATTTTTTTTTTTTTGATGAAGTTTTAAGCTTCTTCATACAAAATATATACGATCATCGAAAAAATTTGTCTTCACCAAAAATCGCGGACTGTCAAGTAAATTTCTTAGTACTTATTTTTTTCATGCAGTGTGTCAACCAACTAGAACTTTTTTCACCCCTGTCATCCAATATGCCCTTTGCGTAAATCCGTAAGCCTATTTTTTCCAGATTCATGGTAATCCGCGCTCGATGCATACTTGAACGAACTCGAATCTACGCATATGCGGTAATAAATATTTTACGGGCGCCAGGTCCGATTCGGTGTTAGGCGCGGTTTTTTTCCAAGGGGGGTGAGACCCCCTCTATATCTTGGGGTAATTCGAGGGGTGAGTTTTTTTCTATTAGACTGTGATTGTTTATTGACGAAGTGGACTCTCTGGGCCGGGCGTTACAGTCTCATCGGGACATCTATTACTTTGTTGTTTGCTTCTTTCCAATATGGGCTCTTTTCTTCTTTCTATATAGGAATGTAGTAGTGTTAATACACAGACGGGAAGTCCCTCTGCCGTGACCGGTTCAAGTAACCGAGGGTTGGAAAAACTTAGAAAGAGGTGGACAAAGTGAGAGATTGAAGACTGAGGAAGAAGGAGCTCGTTGGCAAGTCGTGAACAGTAAAAGAGGGGGTCAGTTTTGTCCCAAGTGTGTAATGGTCAAAGCCATAGATCACGCAATATCAGTTGTCAGGCCAGTCGAACGGATCGGCTTCGTAGGGGTGGTGCATGTGGAGAACTGGACACTGTCGATCCCCGAAGTGCGAGTGATGACCCCCCTGAGACTTGATCCCATGCAAAAACACAGCTTGCTCGCTAAAATAGACACATACACATATGCATTCATGGACACATACATAGATACAGAAACGTTGTCCCATACACCCCTAATTTCACCTTTCCTATTTATGGTGGACACATAAAAAGGAATATGTAACGAGCAGCGATAATTCAGTCCTTTTCATGGAATGGGGGAAAAGTTTCCTTTTTTATCGGTCGAGCTTCGGACATCTCGGTATATGAAGTAAAAAGAGGAAGAAATGCTAAAAAAGAGGGTTCGATATTGTTTGACGGGGTCCGGCGAAATACGCTTCTCAAGCGCGTTTTCCCTGCAGACCGTGAATGCGAAATTGCCCGTCCACTCGGCGTGATTCTCGATTCCGCTTCTGACTTATTTATGTGATTGCCTGAATTCGATGTAAAACAATGTTCCCGTCGTGTATATATAAGAGATTGAGGTGTATTTTTCGTCCTCCTTTCAGGAAGAAAATAACCGCGGAAATTGATATGAATTTAGAAGGGACTTGTCAGAAGTCACGGGACCAAGGGTTTGAGTTGGTTCAGATGCGATTATGTAACTTTTTGCAGTTCATTTTTAACATGCAATTTTTTAAGTCGCACCCAGGGGCGGAATAAGGTGAAGGCGAATCTTTGTGAAAGTTAATTAAATCAATTTAGAAATTTTAAAACGCGATTTTCAAATTTCTCATATTTCTATTCCTAATAATTACACTATTATCTCACTTGATGCTGTTTCTATGTATACTAACATTTCATGGAATCTAATTAGAAAATCAGTTAAACAAAGATGGAATCAAATTAAAATCCATACTTTTCTTAAACTTATACATTGTGATAATATTTTACAATTTTGTCTTGAATCCTCATACTGTATTTTCAACAATAAATTTTATAAAAAAATTTTTGTCTACCAATGGGCTCACCTTTATCAGCCACTGCTGCTAACGTTGTCATGGAAGAAATAGAGAAAAAAATTTTAATGAAACTACCTTATGACATTATATTTTATTACAGATATGTAGATGATACTTTAATATGTTTGCCAGAAAACAGAGTGGAAGATATATTATGTAGATTCAATTCCATAGATAAAAAACTCAAATTTACTTTAGAAATAGCTATAAACAATAATATTAATTTTCTAGATTCAAATATTCAAATTATTCACAATAAAATTCATACCAATTGGTATAGAAAATCAATTTGGTCTGGTCGTTATATTAATTTTTTCTCAAACCACAGTGTATCACACAAAATTGGTATTATCTATTCTCATACTGATAGAGCAATACTCTTATCAAATAAATGTTTTCACATAAGTAATTTAAACTGCATACGATTTACTTTGCTAAAGAATGGTTATCCTTTAGAACTTTTAAATGAAAAAATTTTTCAACGTTACAGGGAAATAATTTCCAATCAGCAAACAAATTTTTCTATAAATAAAATTTATGACATAGATAATCAAGAAAATAGAAAAATCATAACTTTTCCATATATTCAAAATTTTCAAAAACAACTATTCAGAATTTTTGAACATCCAAAATACAAATAATTTTCACTACTGAAAATACTTTACAAAAAAAAATGTTTTCCAACACTTAAAGATAAAACTCAGATAAAATTCTAATATAATATTATTTACGAAATTAACTGCATCCAATGTAATAAAAAATATATTGAACAAACATGTCGCTTTTTACACAACAGTTTGCTTGAACACGCTAGATCAGATAAAAATAAAGAAAACAAAACTGCACTTGCAGAACATGCTTTTACATATAAGCATTCTTTTGATTTTAAAAAAACTAAAATTTTGGATTTTGAAAATAACCTAAAAAAAAGATTAATTTTAGAGATGATTCATATTCAAAAAGAAAATTCCAGTATTAATTACAAAACAGATATAGAAAATCTTAGTGATATCTACTATAACATTATCAAATGTATAAAAAAATGATTTTTCTATTTTTCTTGTATTTTAATTTTTGTTAATTATAATTTTTAAAAAAAAATTTTAAAGAAAAATAATTTTCTCTATCTAACTTTCAAAAATGTTTATAAAATATTCTCATTTTAACTTTTAAAATTTACCGCGTCTCTACACTATACACATCATGATTGCTATGAATACACCTTTACAATTGCAACATTATCAAAACTAAAGATGTAACGTATTATTTAAAATGATACTGCTTTTATAAACATATTAGAAAATGTAAATTATTCATCAAAGGAATCGCTTGTGAGTAATTGTTTTCATACTTTTTTTCTTTATTCAGTTAAACATATACTTCTTATATTATTTTTATATTACAGGTCGCAATTTTATCATTTTAACCTCAATTCTTTGTAGAGGAGCAATTTGATGTTTTCTCAATTTTAATGAATTTTTAATTTAAAAAAAATCCTATGCTACAAAAATTGTATCAACAAAGCAGGATTTTCATACATATTTATATTTTAACATGGATTTTTATAAAAAACTTTTAAACACATTGATTACTATAAAATTGACATTTGTCATGTCACTGTGTTGATGAAAAAAGATGATTGGAAGTTTATCTTTCGGTATGTTTTTCTCTTTTCCTATTAATTTTAATTTATGTTTGTAATTTTTCTTCATTTTTTCTCACAAATATTAATGTAAAATATTCCTTTGTAGTCTTTATAAGGACCAAAACTTTGGTCTAAACGTCGAAGATTTTTCAATAAAATCTATACAACACCGGAAAGGCCACTTATACCTTTCAAAATAGAAATACCGGTAACACCAAATTTTTATTATAATGCACTTATGCCAACGTTTTTTCCAATCGTCGAAACACTTGTTAAATTCGATTTCCGGAATATCCTTCAAAACCTTCTTCGATTCGGCTTGTATCTCTTCAATCGTGTCAAAACGGTGTCCTCGGAGTGATATTTTGAGTTTGGGGAATAGCCAGAAGTCACACGGAACCAAATTAGGCGAATATGGTTGTTGTGGAACGATATGCGTTGAGTTTTTGGCGAAATGGTCACAAAGAACGAGTGCAGTGTGAGATGGCGCATTATCGTGATGCAAAAATCACGAGTTGTCTGCCCAAAATATCTTTTGAAACGGTTTTGAGTGCTCCTCTTGAAATGCCAATAGTGTCAGCATGGTCTCTAATTGTCAATCGACGATTTATGGCCACTACTTTTTTGATTTGATTGACGTGTTGCTCGTCAGTTGCTGTTGATGGTCATCCGGGGCGTTCCAAGTACCACTTATAAACATTTTTCTGTGACATGGTCAAATTACCAAAGGCCTTCTGCAACATTCTGAACGTTTCCGCAACTGAAATTTCATTCCGCAAACAAAATTTAATGGCACTTCTTTGCTCAACAAATTCAGACATTGTAAAAATCGAAAAAATCACTTTTAGTCGTTTAGAAAACACAAGCGCAACTATGTAACAAATGATGACATTGACATGAAATTCGGCACAGATGTCAGTAACAGTAGGACCAACATAAAAATAAAAGAGTTTGCCCGAATTGGTTAGCCCGCGAAGTTTAAATTAAAAATTCACCTTAGTTTTTTGCCCAGAGTAGTATACTACGTATATCAACAATTTCATTAGTATAGTCAAGCATACTGAAAATGCGTTTTGAAATTTAGATTACTCTGTATGAAAAGATTTAATTTTAACTGCTTGCTTCATCAAAATTGATTGAACTTATTATAGTTGAAAGTCTGTCAATGTTTTACTGACCTTGTTTTTAACAGTCAAGATGCTTTAGGGATATTGCGAGTTTTGTATGTTTTTGGTTTGATAATCAGCGATTTAAAAAACGGAATGCTTTTTAGTCGTTTTTTCCAACTGAAGGTCAAAATGGTCAAGCTTATTTACACTCTTGCATATTATCAACTTGCTTAAGTTACCTTAAACGTTTTTATTATTCTCAAGGTCACAATATTAAATTTAATAATATAATTTCTAACGTGAAATTTCCTGCTCTTTTCGAATCTGGTGTCAAAAATAGGGGTTTCCATTTTGAAAAATGGTCTTCACCTTAAAATGACCTCGAAAATTGATCTGAAGGTCAAGGTCATGAGTACAGATAAATGACCCCCACAGTCCTTGACAATTTTGGTCAAAACCATTTTTTTACAAATGGCAAAATTCTTTAGCAATGAAAGTATATTATTATAAAAAAAATATATGCTATGATAATTAAGGATGAAAAATGGATAAAATATATATTATTTGTGCTGAATATTATTTGGATGGTTTTGGAATGTTTGTCTAAAATGGTTGTTAAAGTTTACCTTCAATAGAAAAAGGAAGGGGAAGGGGCGCCAAACTCGTTCGTTGTCTGCACGAAATTTCACCCTTCGTTCGCCCCTGGCCGCACTATTTATCACTAATAGGTATTTATAGGTCGACCATTAATTTTAAAGTTTTAAGAGATAAGGTTAAGGTGGAGTAGGAAAATAAGCAGACCAACTTGAGTTTATTGAAAATTATAGTGATGCGTCTTTTTAATTGCAACTTGTAAAACAGTTTGGTCACTATTTTTTCAAATAATCAACATTTGAGTCGATTTAACAAATTTGGTTGTTTTCACAAAAATGATCGTAAACTGAATAATTTGGTATATTCAAACAAAAGTTCTCCTCGGATCAATCAAAATTTTTTTGAACGAACCAAAATATTTTTTAATGAACTTATAGTTCTTCTTATCCAAGAAAAAAGTTTGCTTGGATCAAATAAATATTTCTTCTGAATTCACAAGGAAAAATATTTGGTTCGCCTATTATGCGGTTGACCAAATTTTTGGTTGATTCAACTAAAAAATGTCTTTTTCGCGATCAAGGATGGGTCATGTTCTTTTTTACCAAAATGTTCTCATAAACATTGTAAAGTAACTTGAAAGTCGAGAACACGACCTATTGGGTTGAAGTTCGCAGCTGTAGTAATTGGTACGTGTAATCAATGATTTGTATAATACTCCCAAGGAATGAAAGAAAAAAGGATAAAAAGAAAGAACATAAGAAAGAAGGTGCGTGTTTGAGTTCCGTAACATCGCGATTGTATTGGAAGTAGAATTTATGTTGAAAAAGAACGTAAGATACCACGAATTTGTGAGCTGTCTCGAATATTCCTTGGTCCTGTCAGACACCTGCACGATAGAATCTATGTGATTGCACCATGGAACTACGCCATATTGCATTCGAGAAGATCCGTTGCTTTGGCATATGTAAATCCTAATTTACATGTCTAATTTTGCAAGTTGCACCTTCTTATGTCCTCTGCATATTCTAATTCCTTATCCAATAAATAATTAATTATTTAAGCAGAAAAAGTCAAAGGTTTCAGGAAAGGAGGAAATAATAATTCTAAAATAAAAAATCTTGGGATAAACAATTTTGTAAAGAAATTTTTTTTTCTATCTCGTATAATTTTTTTTGAAACCAAAGATATTTATCTATGATAACATTTTTCATTAACAAACAAAAAATATAACTCCTATGAAAAAATGGTCACCAGGAAATTTGTAGATCACTTTGAAATAAAAACTTTTCTTTCCCAACATGTTTGCGGTATCTCGTATATTTTGGAGAGAAAATTGAATTTTTTATTTATTCAGAAACCGTTTTTGATGGATAAAACCAGAAAAATTGGTCAAAAAAGGCTGCTTAACCAACTAATCCTTTTTTTTGAACCTTCAAAAGGTGTGCCAAATTTCAATCCAATCCGATAATTCTATCGATAGTTGTCGTGTTCACAGACGCCGGACAGACAGACACAGACAATTTGTAAAAACCGTTTTTTCTGACTCAGGAGATCTTAACACGTAAAGATTTGTTGAAAATCAACATAACACCATTACCTTCTCATATGATAACAATCTAACAATTATTTGAAAATTACTTTAGGGGGCGTTCACATAATACGTCACACAGTTTATGGGGGGGGGGTCTGCAAATTGTGACGTGGTGTGACATGTTGGGAGGGGGGTCTGCCCTTTGCGTTACGTCACACATTAAATGTGTGCCCACGAAATTTAAAAAAATCTCGGTTGGAAATATGTTTTGTGTCGCTTGTCGTCATTTGAACGCCTTAACGAAAAATATTTTATAAAATTAAGAGGTTTGCGGCCATGTGTGACATAGGGAGACGGGGGGGGGGGGGGTAAAAATAGCTAAAAATCGCGTGACGTATTATGTGAACGCCCCCTTAGGATTGGACGCACGTGTGTGATAACTTTTTTAATTTACAGAACATCTTTCTGAAAATTTGAGAAACATAAGAAATGGAAATAAAACACGTCTGTTAACTTCTTTTTAGTAAAAATTTTGAAAAAAATTGGAAGACTTGTCGACAATTACAGTTAACCCTAAAAATTGTTTGCAATATTTTCACTCAAACGAAGTTGACAGACATTCTTTATAGTCTTCTACTGTATTTTCCAAACTTTCAGGAAGATACTTAGTAAAATAAAAAAATCATCTTACATGAACTATTACAGAAATTTAGTCACGTGATCTGGTTGATCCATGGCCTTAACTAAATACTTTCTGAGAGTACAAATTAACATTTATGTGCCTCAGCCGCGGAAACTCGTTTTTCCGTTACAGCTGAGAGTAAAGCAATGTTGTATATTCCATTACAGAGAAATACAATGTAGAAATTGAACTGCGCATGCGCATTATAGTCTTACAGCGGAAGGCAATCTATTTCTTATTCTTCTTCTTCTCACTTCTTCTTCGTACAGCGGAACGCAATCTATTTCTCATTCTTCTTCTTCTCACTTCTTCTTCGTACAGCGTTAGCACTGACTACTACACAAGACCGATAAAATCAAAATGGCCGGGACTAGTCGCCAATTTGCGCCCGCTTCGTACAACTAGCGCAGCAAACAACTACAATAAGTACTAGATTAGATTCCAATGTACGCATAAAAACTCGTATCCGCACCACAGTCACATAAAATAGAATATGTGCCAATGCACACAATTCGGGACATTGCGAGACTCGCGACAATGCTCGCAGGACTGATCGCGCCTCGGATTCGTCTCGGCTTTGTCTCGACTACGCCTTGGCTTCGATCTCCTGCGAGCATTGTCGCTCGTCACGCAATCACCCTCATTGTGTGCCTAGGCAAATAATATACTGTTCTATCTGTGGCGATTGAGAGTATGTACAGTACAGTCAGAAAATATTAGAACAATATGGAAAAAGTTGTTTTTGTCGGTTTATCGTATCATTTATTAAAGAATTATTCACATATTTGGGGTAGTTTTGTACGCTCAACGTAGCTTTATGATTTAAAGATACTTTTAATGCATTTTACTGAAATTTCCATAAAAATTTATAAGAAAACAGCCTATAGCCGAAAATCGTGAAAAGTGTCATAAAAAACTGTAAGTCTGTTAATTTGAAAGTCGTTGCGTTTATGCATAATTGTGCCCGCTTTTTCGTTGAAATAGCTTCAGAATTGTATTTTTCCAGATTGAAAATGGTCAAGCGAAAGACAATATCTGTCGAGAAACGGGCCGAAATCATTATTTTGCAAAAAACAGGTAAAAACTACCCAGAAATAGCCAAAATATTGAAAATACCTTTGTGTATCAGGAAACTGGACAAAATACTAACAGAAAACGATCTGGTCGACCAAGAAAGACAAATAAAAAAATCGACAACAAAATATATGCAATAAGTAAGGGCTATCGACAGAAATCTGCATCAGAAATTCGTGCTGAAATCAATGAAGACTTGGATTCACCAATATCGCTCACGACAGTCAAAGGCCGGCTTAAAGAAAAAGGTATGATTGGACAATTGCTGTCAGAAAGCCACTTCTACAGCCAGTAAATAAATAAAAAAGTCTGAAGTTCGCTCAGGAACATGTTGACTGGACGATTGATCAGCGGGAATCAGTTTTATGGACATACGAAATAAAATTCGAACTTTTCGGTAGCCATCGGCGTCAATATGTTCGCAGAAGAGTCAATGAAAGATTTAAACCAGATTGTATTGTACCAACTATAAAACATGGCGGTGGCTCAGTAATGGTTTGAGGCTGTTTCAGCCACGCTGGCGTTGGTCAACTTAAAAAAATTGAAGAAATTATGAAAAAAGAGCACTATCACAGTATACTCCAACGCCATTGTTAATACCATCTGGCATCAATTTAATTGATCGTGGATTCATTTTCCAACAAGATAACGATCCGAAACATACATCAAAACTTTGTACTTCTTATTTGGAACGAAAAAAAGTCGCACGTGACCTTAATATAATGGAATGGACGCCTCAATCCCCCGATTTAAATCCTATCGAACTATTGTGGGGAAAATTGGACCGACGTGTGAGAGATCTAAAGCCAACAAGACTTCCTGGTCTCTGGGATTGTTTGAACGAAGCGTGGAATAATATTCCACCACAAACACTTCAAAAACTCATCTAAAGAATGCGAAAATTGTGCGCTGCAGTCATTTAAGCAAAAGGTGGCCATTTTCAAGAAAATCGCTTGAAGTAACATATTTACTATTTCCTTATAAATTTTGATGAAAATTTCAGTAAAATCCATTAAAAATGTCTTCGAATCATGAAGCTACATTGAACGTACTAAACTACCGCGAATATGTGAATAATATTTTAATACATGATACGATAAACTGCAAAAACAACTTTTTTTATCTTGTTCTAATACTTTCCGACTGTACTGTAAATTGTGTATAATTTTTTTTGGGAGGGGGGCATGGGGCTCTAGAAAAATCTTAAGGGCCCTTGCATAGGAGGGGGGATGGTTCAAGAAATCTTACAAGTATTTTTACGTATTTTTTAAACGGCCCTTGAAAAGCTTATCTGGTGAAACTGATCGGCAAAACTTGCATCCGAATTGCGTAGAATTTGGCAAAATCGCACATCTATGGGGAGCCATTGTTCGTTCGATACGCCGGTCGTTAGATTTCGAGCGTAATTGCTGGAAAACGTGAACGAGGTGAGATTCGCTTAGGGGTGGAAATGTGGCTGTGACTCCTTGCCTTGGCGTAGATTGGGGGGGGGGGGGCTGGTTACTTCAAGGAGGAAAAAGGTTGGGGTGGAGGTCCACTATTGCACTTGGACAACCTACGAGGAATGCGAGTGAACACTGTACCGTGGGGAGCCACAGACTAGGAAATATATTATATTATTTGCGACGGGCCAGCAATGAAAACTAAGTGCATATGAGAATCCATGGGTTATAAGGGTGCGTACCGAGTGGACGTATACCATGGTCAAGCGAGAAAATCGATAAAACTTTCTATACTTACCAAATTTTTTTTCATTAAAGGTAATAAGAAATATTCGAGACACGATTTTTTTTGCTGAGTGATAGAGATATAGTTTCGAAAAAATCTAGTTGATTTTCAGTACATAATACTAAAAATAATTAAATACAAATCAAAATTCAGTTATATATTTATAGGAAGTTCAATTCATAGGATCGTAATCGATGCTGACAACGATGATTATTTTTTCCTTATGGGATAAACTGGATGTCGGGTATAAATGCTAATTTGGTTAATTATACTCTAAATAAAGGTTTGTAAGAGTAAGCCTTTAATATTTGTTCACTGAAGGATGTCAATGCTTCTCTCGCGCAATATAAGCGGGTTTCGTGGAACAAGCCTAAATTTCCATAAAGGTTAAGCGCAGTTTAGTCTAGGTTAAAGCGTTTCCTGCCATTCGTAACTCTCATAACTACTACATATGTCCAGACGAATCGTAAACACAGGCAATAATGCGTCAGCGCCTTGTAAATGTGCGAAACTTGAATCTATTTCCTTTCTCGAGTTTTGCGGATATTTACGGACCCGGACCAAAGATCTTATCACACGATTACTTTAAATTCAAAGTTCCGTTTCTATTTATCTTCCACTGTTTCATATCAATACCTCAAAACAATTTTTTCTGCTAATACTGTCCAATAATAAACTATCCAATATATTTTATTATTCATATCACTTTTTTATGATAGTCAAATCATGTCTTTATATTTTTTTTATTTATTTAGTTTTTTACGGTTCTACAAGGCTCTTTAGGCAATCATTCAAATAGAATCGATTTTTATGAAGATGTTATAAAATTAAGTGGGGACATTTTTTGGATTTTTTTAATCCCTTCCCTAATTTTGTTGAATTTTTGATTGAGATTCAATCTGAGCGAATCGGGGCTACTCGAAGCCATTTCAAAAACTATTTCTAAACTAATCCGAAAAACGTTTTCAATCTTGTTTGATGGGAATCAGTTTAGGAACTTCGAAATATATTTGTGTCAAAAGTTGTAGATCTAAAAATAAACATATTATGTTTCCTCCATTTTCTTTGTGCAAATGATCATTTTTGTTCAAAATATTTTTCGAAATTTCTAATAGTTTTCAAAATAAAGGTGAGAAACCATTAATTTTTGGGTTTTTCAAAATCTTTACCATGAAAATAAAATTTGCGGATATTTTCATCATCATAATCAGTGTCTCAAAATACATGAGTGTATAAAGTTTCAAGAAAATCAGAGGTGAACTCTTTTCGAAGGTTCTTCCTTTTTTCTACATATCTTATATGTGAACTTTTTTTCTAACGTGATCGCCAAAATTTTTCATATTCCTAAATCCATATTGCATACAATACATAAAATATCATCAACTGATAACTGTACAAATTATTAAAAAAATCTGACGCAAGATCACGCTAACCTCTCGTAATTTGTAAACAACCCTTATATACAAAAATTGTGGAAAATGTAATTTTTGGTTAATAATGGGGTTTAACTTATCCAAAGTACAAAACGTTGTAAAATCAATTCAAACACTGAGAAAAAAATGTGTGCAGGCAAATTTGTATTCTCGTCCTAGGATTCTGGTTAAAAGAACCAAAATTTTGTTACTTCAACAAAACTTTTTTGCTGGTCCAACAAATAAATTTAATTGTATAAATAAAATACCAAGGAAATATTTTTGTTCTGTTGAAGAAACTGTTTCCTCAGTGTACATGATAATCAAGGTGGTTACTTATTCGAGAGAATCGGAAAATAGCTGGGATGAACATTCATCGTGGGAAATCCGGGAAAAACACGGGACTGAAATATTACTAGGTCGTTTGAAAAGTCCCAGGCCTGATGACCAGATGGCGTCACTGATATAAAATCCTTATCACTTTTGTAAAGTGTCATCTTTCAAACCCTAAATTCTAAGTTTCATTACAATCTGTCAAGTAGTTTCTGTTTGACAGTAATTTTTGCGTCATCATCTCAGTGATTTTGTAAACAATGGAAAAAAAGCGAATTTCATGTTTTCATGTTTTAAGAGGCAAAACAGCTAAAGAAGCTAAAGAAAAACGTGATAAGTATTATGGTACATTTGCTCCATTAAATACAACTATCAAAAGGTGGATGCAAAAGTTTAAGATTGGTCGTGCGAGCATAAATAACGAACTAAGTTAATGGAGGCCTTCAAAATTGACTACGCCAGAAATGATCAAAAAAATCTGCCCGCTTCGCGGGCACATTCTCATTGCGCGCTTCGCGCGCAAGTTTGAGCGCGCCTAGGGCGCGCGATTCGATCGTCGCGCTGCGCGCTCCGGAATTTTTGAACGTCGCGCTTCGCGCTCCGTTCTTTCTGGACCTCGCGCTTTGCGCTCGGTCTTGTGCTCTTCGCATACGTTTATTTCTTATAATTTGATACTGAAGCTCAAACCAATTTTATAATATTAAAGATGATGTGAATTACTCACTTTCTCAAATCCACTAAATTTCTTTTTCAGTTTAAGTGAAACAGGAAATTCAATTTACTTAAGGCTCTATCGGCCTTAAGGAACACATTCTCATCATGACACTCGCGCATCGCGCTCGATTTTCTGTATGCATTTTTGTAACTTTTTAATAAATTACATGATTATTGATAAATTTATTTTCTTCCAAATATCTCGAAAAGGAAAAACAATCGTAGACTTTATTTAAGGAAACGATTTTGCAGAACAACGCTTATTTCGTATCTCACATATTTTGGTGAAAAAAATCGAATTTTTTCAATATTAAAAATCAAAAAATTAAAATATACATCCTGTCGAGAAATTTCTCCATAAGAATGTGTAGACCTTATTTAGCCAAACAATTTTCATCTCAAAGTTTTTTTTGAATCTCATGTATTTTGTATAAAAAATGGAATTTTTGAATTGTAATCGTATTTTTTGGAATTGAAAAAAAAATATGTTTTTTTTGTTTCAATCTTTTTGAAATGAACAACTTTGTATTCTTACGTTTTTTTCGTGTTTCACATATTATTATTAAAAAATTGAATTTTGGATTTTCAATAGTTTTTTTTTAAATTAAAAAGAAAGATATGCATCTTATGAAAAAGTGTTACAATTGAAATTTGTAGGTCTTTATGTAGAAAATAATATTGTATCATAACGTTTTTTCGTATCTCGTATAATTTAACCGGAAAATGGAATTTTGATATTGACTTTTTTCGAATTTGAATATGCTGTAACATTTCTAATTTTGATTTAATCAAAAAATGTTATCAGGATAATTTGTAGAGATTTATGAGCACCATCAAAAACCAATATTGAAATTTTTGATTTTTTCAAAAAGTTATTTTCAAAAACACAAAAGTAGTGTTCAATCCCTCAATTTTGATTGGATGTGGCTGGTTTGATAAAAATTTCAAAAGTCATTTTTCACATAAAACCAATACCTTCTCATCCATGATGAGAATGTAAAAAGAAAGAAAGGCAAACGTATCAGTCACATATGGAGGCCCTCTTCAGTGCCATAAATTCAAAGATTAATTCAAAATTTTTGTAAAAGATCAGAATATAGGAGATGATTAAAATAATTCAAAATGAAGTAGTCCAGTATACAGCATCACGAATTGAAAAAATATTTAGAGTTCACTGTGAATAAAAGACCGGATAAAATGAAAAAACATAAAAATGTTTGCATTCGAACCGACGGGAAATTTTTGTAAATTTTATTATTAAAGAAGGATGCCCAATTGGTTATTAATGACAAAACGCGAACAAGGTTTACCTTTTTTGAAAACTTTTCTTGAGGAGCTTGTTACCGAAGTCTCTCACAGAATGATCTGAACTGTTTCAAAAATCGACTCGAGACATGTGGCTTTGCTGACTGACAATTTTTGTTATAACATTTCTGGACCCTAAAGCCAATTATTAACAACAACATCTAATGGAAATTTTAAATAATAGTCTCACCCTAATAATAAGTCTTAGTCATAAGCCTTACTTATCTTTCTTTTGAAGACTCAATAACCTTCTTTCTCGTCTCCTCGTCTCTCGCTATCGTTAAAGATTTATATTTCCTTAATCCCACGGCAATACCGTCTCATGTGCAGATTGCAATACCGCAGTTGAGTCAATTCTCATCGAGTAGTAGAGAAAGAAATGAAAGCAAGGATGGTTAATTGAAGTATTCCTTATCTAAAAAGTGGTGATCCCGCAGCCAGAGGCGGGAAGAGAAAAACCTTTGATCCGTTAAGGTCTGTTCGGGCGTGATTGCAGGCTCTTGTCTTCTCTTATAATTGATATTGGCTTCCGTCAGTCGAGCAATGGTCAGAATCGCTAGAAAGTCCACGAGAGAGAGAGATATTCGTGCTTTCTAAGAAGAGATAGGAATCGCAAACGCGTAAGAGAAAGATGGGGATGGAGAAAGTAAAAAGAGTGATCTAGGGGTAGAAGACTAAGGGAAGGGATGAACTAACCCGTTCTAATCCCGAATGGCGGCTCCGTCTTCGAGAATAGTTAGTAATCCTCTAGGATAGTTAGAGATCATTGAGTTACCGGACACTCGAGAGCCGGAGGAAGCTGGATGCGGGGTCCAGATCGAAGCAGGAGACTGTTGACCACCATCTATCGACAAGTGTATACTTCAGCCAAACAGCATAGGGAGTTCTAACTTTGAGAAACTCGAGCTCCACCATTCAAGAATCGAATCTAACTCGAATTTGGAAGCAGTTAAGGGACCTAGAGCTGATCACCGTTCTCGAGGACGCTCTAAATGTTGAAGTGCTTCGGAACCGACTACGGATTTATCCACATATAGTCGTATTGCTTAAGCTGGCTCTTTGAGACTAAAGCCATGACGATTCAAGGACAGTAGAGAGATGGTACTGGTGCAGATTAGACAAAAGCCATGAATCGTTCTAAGCTGCCTGCATTGCTTACGTTGTTTCCAATATAGATCATGGAAGATCTCTGGCGATACTTGTGCTAGTTGCTTTAGTTTCCTAAGTATTGATTTTAGATACAACTAAAAGCAAGCTTCTAGAAGACTTTCCATCAGATCAGATTCATATGGTTGTAAATGGAAACAATCGATTTTGCCAAATTTTCTTCTTGGGTTTCAAATTGATGGAAAGAAATTTTAGTTGGTTTAACCATATTTTGAATGATTCGATAAAAAATTTGAATCGAATTTGCCAAATTTGGTTCATTCTGAAAAAAATTTGGTTAAATTGAAAATAAATGTCTTCATTTGATTGGTCCATAGGATTATTGTTGAATTAATTGGAAAAAAATAGTAAATTGAGAGATCAAAAATCATTTTGAAATATATATCGATCCAAAATCGTTAGAACGTTCATTTCTACAAATATCCGTAAATTTTTCCTGAACACTTCTGTGGAGAATTTTTGAAAATATTTGAAAATTTCTCCTCAAAATAGTTGGGGAATTTTCATAAAATCCTTATTTTATGAAAAATATTTGTACATTTTCAGCTTAAATTCTAAAAAATTGTGAGTAACCATTCTTTAAAAATTTACAAGCATTCAATTTCTTAAATTTTCGGGAATTCACTAGGTATCAAATTCTAGACATGTTAAGATAATTTGTTTTAATTTCCGAAATTTTTTACAACGTGAGGGTGTAAATCAAGAGGGTTTTCGGGAATGATCTATATAAAGTACATCATTTCTTAAAAATGTATTTCTGTCAAGATTTAGAGGGAATTTCTTTCATCGTTCAGAAATTTGGTGGAAAATTTTTCAATAAGAAAAATAGTTTTTCACCCTAACCAAAATTAATTTAGATCTAACGAATTCGCTTATTATACAGTAAATCAATTTTCATGCTTATTGTACTAAATAGTTTGTTCCAAATAAATAAAGATGGCATTTTAGATACGATTGAGGAACTTTCTGTAAAAATATGAAGAAAATTTGAGCGCGTCTAAGTCACGCGATTTGATCGTCGCGCTTCGCGCTTTTTTCTCCTTGGACCTTGCGCTCGGTCTTATATATTCTTTGCATACATTTAAGTTTATTTTTTGTAATTTGATACTAGAGCTGAAGTAAATTTTATAATATTGTATGTGTGAATTAAATTTCCTGAGAGTTACTAAATTTGTTATTGATTTCAAATGAAAAAGGAAATTCAATTTACTTAATTATCTACAAAAAAAAAGGAAAAACAATCTTAGACTTCAATTAAGCAATCGATTTTTCATTCCAACACTCATTTCGCATTTCACATATTTTGGTTGAGAAATTGAATTTTCGATTTTCAATATTGTTTTTTTAAAATCAAAACATATAGTCAAAAAATGTCCTACTGAGAATTTGTGAATTTCATTTAGGCGAGTAATTTTCCATCTTAACGTTTTTTTTGTATGTCACATATTTTGTTTAGAAAATTGAATTTTTATATCCTAATCGAATTTTCAGTCGGAAATATTTCCGAAATAGAACTGGAAATATTTCCTACTGTTTGGTCGGAGAAATATACAGTTTATTAGGAAACATTGATATATTTCATAATTTAAGTGGAAAAAGATCCAAAAAAAGTGAAAAAATTTCCGTTTTTGTGGAATAATTTCCGCTTTTCATGGGAAAAATTTCCTACAACTTAGGAGATTTGTGAAATGTTCCCACCTTTTTGACATATTTCCTAATATTTCGGAAATAAGTCCGAAATTCGGTCAATTTTCCTCAAAAAAAAAATTTGTCTATCATAACTTTATTTTCGTATCTCGTATAATTTAACTGTAAAATGGAATTTAGATATTGCCTTTTTTCAAATTCTAATATACTGTAATTTTTCTAATTTTAGTTTAATCGAAAAATGTTATTTGGATTAATAGTAGAGATTCATGAGCACTATCAAAGAGCAGTATTGAAATTTCGGATTTTTTGAAAAACACAAAAAATGTTCTTATTTTCAAAATTTTGGTCGGATGTGGCTCAATTCAATTCGATAATTCTATCGAGAGTTTTGGTGTTTAAGACCTACTACAGACAGACACTTTCGTAACATATATTATATATTTGTGTTTAAATGGTACTAAAGGTAAAGATGCTAGTACATGTATAATATAAAATTACGAAGGATTATTTATGAAAAATAGCTAAGAATTACCAATACGAATTCTGGTGTTCAAATATTATTTTAATAATAAAAAACACATAAAAAATCATTTAGAGTAAAAAATTAAATTTCAGCACATAAACTTGAAATATAAACGTAAAATATAAATGAATTGCTCATAAGAATGGCAGTCTTAAAATATTAATTGTATGGAAAAAAAATATGCGAAAAAACACCAAAAATGTTGCTCCAATATATTTTTTTCCTATTTGAACTATAGTTTATTATTCATCAATTTCATACGCATCTTAAAATATAAAATTCTCTAAAAGCCTCAACATATTACCTTCAACGAAAATATTCCAGAAGAACATGTAAATTATCAGGAAGTTACTGTCTCTCTCAGGGCGAGTTGTAAATAACTTGCGCAATTTTCCTACTAAACTATAGGGAAAGTGGAGATAATGTTGTAGAAATTAGCATCGCAAAATTTTTGGGGGGGATTCCCCATAGATGAATAACATTGAATTAAACCAACCTTTAAAATTACTTCTGTAGATCTATCTTACACTGAGAAAAAAATGCTATTGAATCAAAAGCATTTCTTTCCAAAAGCCACGGAGAAAAATGGATATTGAAAAGTAGATATTCAAATAGGAGATATTCATCCATAATATCCAGATATTGACACGCAATATTAAAATATTTTTTTTCAATATATAAGATTTTCCAGAGAAGTAACATTTGATATTCAGATTCAATAGTTTAGATATTGAAGCATGAAGTGCGCGCGCATATATATAAAGGTCATGTGATCACTTTTTCGCTCTCATAGAAATCTAAGTGAATCTAAGATTGACATGCTTGCAGCGTTCCGGAAAGATAAATTTTGAAAGATTATTAAAGTTTGCTTAAATTCGAATAAGTGTTTTTAATGGAATAAAAGTGATCGGGACTTTAACTTGAGATGCAGTAAGTAAAACATATAAGTTATATATTTTCTCTATATGTGGTTTATAGCCGAGAATGAAATCTAACCTTAATATTAAGGTTAAGTTTCTAACAAGAACATTAAATTAATTTTAGACATGCCAAATAATGAAAATGAGAGCGATGTATAAATCTACTATATACTTATGTACATAATAAAATATAATTTGACTTTTTTCTAAAAACTGAATATGTAGTTATTTTATAACCTTTAAAATAATTTGTTGAGTATCGTAGACATTGAGCTGTAACATCTATAACTTACCTTTTCAGTATACCTGATATTCATGTTAAATATCTGAGATATTTAACTTTAGTACCTCAGACATTCAAGTTTACTAACGATGAGGATATTCAGAAGTTTAGTATCTTGAATATTCATTTTTAATATCTGAGATAATCGAGCCCAATATCTGAGATACTGGTGGTTAATATCTTTTTTTCAATATCTGCAGGCATTGAAGTAGAATATCTAAATGTTTGTCACATAGTTGAATGCTACTGACATTGTGCCTCAATATCTAGATATTATGGGTCAATATCCATTTTTCTCCGTGCATGTATACTATTAATTCATAAAAATATACTACAAGAACCAATAAATATGTTACTAATTCTATAGTATATTGATTTGAATCCGTGATACACACGCTTTTGGAAAGAAATGCTTTTGATTCAATAGCATTTTTTTCTCAGTGTATAAAAGTAGGAAAGTGATCAAAAGTTCACTCGTCATGCGGGTAAGACAGTGGACTCAAACTTACAAGACTAACCTTTTTCATTTAACGGATCTAACGACGTATCCGGTAAGAACCTTGCAAGCACCTGAACGAACGAGCATTCGAACATGTGCTGAGAAGCTTCTTCGAGCAAAGCGTACGTGTGAACCAGCATATGGGAGAGTGCAAGTCAGAGTGAGAGAACCCGTGAAAAATAGAGAGCGAGAGAGTGAAGCTAAACGCGATAAGGAAAAATAAAGAAGGAGAGACTAAAGTGAGTGACTGAGGGAGTTGACTCCCGTATTGAAGGTAGACACTTGTTTAATGCGCCATATATTACCGTAATGGTGACTCTAAGTAGGAATTACATATGCGATGCACTCGCCAGGTAACTTCACGTTAGTATAAACGACATATTTCAGCGAGGGATTCGCTAAACTTACCAGATTACGTGCCTTGCTCTCAGATATAGTATTACAAATTGACCACAACGTGACAATCATCAAATTTCGAATTCAATATCCGTCAATGAACGGTGAAATTTCATGCAACCACCTGCTATGGATTTACAATTCGCGGAGGACATTGCCGTCAATTATAAGAATCTTAACCTCATATTACTAAGAATATATAAACTTTCATGCTATTTCTAAATCTGAATCAGTGGAAACTAACACATCACTCAATAAGTATCTGGTCTGACATATAGGTGGCACCACTGTTGTCAAATCCATATGATTTCTGAATAGTACCAACCTTCACAGGTTAAGTGTCAAAATTTTATGACAATCTGACGTTAAGTTCAGAAGTTACAGAGGTTTTGGTAAAGCAACTTTTGTCAATGTCAAAACAATGAATAAAAAGAGTTTCGAGGGTTAACCCATTATTACCCAAGTGAAATCCAGACTAGATATACTAACGTGAAGTTACCTGGCGAGTGCATCGCATATGTAATTCCTACTTAGAGTCACCATTACGGTAATATATGGCGCATTAAACTGTCACTCTCCAAATGAAAAACAAATTCACCCGTGTTTTTTATTTTTGCGATTCCAATTATTTATGCGAAAATATTTAAACAAATGAATAGAAATTTTGAAATTTCAAAAAACTGATAATGCCAATCGATTCTACGGGATTTAAAATTTGAACGTTTATTTAAGAAAAACATGTACAATAGTATTGTTCAAAGTATTGCCCATCTGAGGCTATGACTTTTTCCCACCTTTCTGGCAATTTGTGGATTCCATCTCAAAAGAACTGCGCCGGCTTGGCGGCCAAGAATGAATCAAGACAATTTTTGATACTCTGATCTGATGTGAACCGTATTCCAGTGAGGGCGTTCTGCATCGATCGGAACAAATGGTAGTCAGAAGGGTCAAGGTATGGGCTATAAGGCGGGTGGGGTTAAACTTCCCATCCACTGTTTCCCAAATAGTTCTTAACCGGAATAGCAACATGGGGCCGAGCGTTGTCATGATGGAAAATTATTGCCTCGTGTCTGGTCGCATATTCCGGGCGTTTTTCGGCTATTGCTCTCTTCAAACGGGTTAATTGTGTTCGGTAGCGTTCTCCATTGATGGTTTCACTCGGTTTTAGCAGCTCATAATACAGCACACCCTTCTGATCCCCCCCAAATACAGAGCATTACCTTCGCGCCATGGATATTCGGCTTTGCCGTTGATTTGACTGGTTGGCCGGGTTTCACATATGATTTTTTGCGCTTGGGGTTGTCGTAATGGATCCATTTTTCATCACCAGTAACAATCCGATGCAAAAATGACTTCTGTTTGTGGCGTTCCAGCAGTATTTCGGACATGCAAAACCGCCTTTGAACGTCTCTCGGCTTGAGTTCATGTGGAACCCAATTTCCTTGCTTTTGAATGTATCCGGCTGCTTTTAAACGTTTTGAAATGGCTGCTTGAGTGACTCCCAAAGATTCTGCGAGCTCTTCTTGTGTTTGGCAACAATCTTCATCGAGTAATGCTTCCAGTTCTTCATCTTCAAACTTTTTTGTCTGCCTAGGACGTTCTTCGTTTTCCAAGCCAAAATCAAAACTTTTAAATCGTGCAAACCAGTTTTGGCACGTTCGCTCAGCTATAGCATGTTCACCATAAACTTCCACCAAAATACGATGACTTTCGGCAGCGATTTTCTTCATATTAAAGTAATGAAGAAGAACTCCCCGCAAAAACACTTTTTCAGGCACAAAGTTCGACATATTTGAGTGAAAAAAAATTATTGTTGTTTGCGCTTCAAATGAATGACATACACTGAAAAAGACGCACAATGGCAGTAGCTTCCCAACGCATGTTCGGAATATTGGAAGGATGGAATAATAATCAAGTTACGCCACCTCTTAGCCAACCGCGCGAATTAAGTTATAGATCCAATATTTGGTTAGTGTATTATCGTTATAAAGAATGACATCCCGCTCGTGTGGAAAAATTTCATGGCGCTGGCCAGCGCCAGACCAGGCTATCTGGTTTTCAGTTCTGGCACTGACTATAGACCTGGTCTGAATCTGGCGAGAACTATAACGTTATTGTACGATTAGCCGCTAGTCAGCGTACGGTCATACACTAGGCAGCGTCTGGTCAGACATTGTTCAACGACTAGTCTGCCACAAGTCAGCGGCTAGTCAGCCACTAATTCGCGTCTGGTTAGCCACTTATTGGTGGTCAGTTAATAAAGTTTTGACTGAAAAACCATTTACATTGAACATTTATCGATTTCGATTAAAAAGCCTAACCTCTCAAAGTTATTCAATTTTTTATTATATTCTTCTTTGTTAGAAACACGGCATTTGCATATCTTTTAATTAAGAAATAGATCACCGTTTGACAAGAAACATTCAACTTTTCATGCGTCAAAAAATGTAGTCGAGCTTTTGATCAGAAACTTCTGACAGTTTATTCGATTTGTCAACACGTTGACTGTTTGAGTTTCCGGTCGCGTAATGAATGTTTATAAAAACTTGTTACTAACCTATGCATTTTTCGAAACTTGTAAAAAAAAATTTCGTTCTCCGCATATACCAAGTTTTTTGTCATGGAATGCTGACCAATGCCAGATCTGAGCCAGACCAGAACTTCAATACTAGCCGGTCTGGACATTGCCAGACCTGAGGCAGATCAGACAATAGACTGCCCTGAAATTTTTCCACACGGGTGCGAGGGGAGATGCTGTACCCCGTTCTACCCCAAACCGAATTTACGTTAGATGGCACCAAACTATTATATCACTGTTTAAACGAAAAAAAAATTTACTCGTGTTTTTTCTTTTTGCGATTCCAATTGTTTATGCGAAATTATTTAAACAAATTAACAAAAATTTTTCAATTTCAAAAAACTAATAATAATGTAATCTGTTACCTAAAAGCAACCCTAAACCCTAATCGGTTCGAATAAAATCTTGATTTCCGGATAAACCTGAGTATTTTATTCTCTAATGATAATACACTAACAAAATAGAATCTGAAAAAAAACGGTATAGAGGTTTTCGACTTGTTTTTTCCCGCAGAATCGATTGGCATTATTAGTTTTTTGAAATTGCAAAATTTTTGTTAATTTGTTTAAATAATTTCGCATAAACAATTGGAATCTCAACAAGAAAAAATAAGGGCAAATTTGAAAAATAAATAAATAAAGTTGGAGGGGAAGAGTGAATTGGTTGTCTCGCTTTTACTTCAACATTAAAGCAGGACAACCGAGTCGCTCTTTTCCTCCAACTTCATTTTGTTTCGCTCTACTTCTAAAAAAGATTTGTCTCTCTTTTGCTCCAACTTTATTTCGTTTTGCTTTACTGCTGAAGAAGATTTGTCTTCCTTTTGCTCCAACCGTTTTTATCTTTCACTTTTCATTGACAACAATATTTACTTTCCTTTTGCTCTAAGCACCTCACATGGCATTACTGGATCGATTGAACGCAGAAATCAAGAAAAAAAGGCCTCATATGTAGAATAAAAAAGTGCTATTGCACCAAGACAATGCACTGTACCACAAGTCCATGAAAACGATGGTCAAATTGAATGAATTAAGCTTCGAATTGCTTCCTCACCGACCATATTCTTCAGATCTAGTCCCCAGCGACTACTGGCTCCTTGCTGACCTGCAAAAATGCTCCAGTGAAAGAGATTTGACTCCAATGAAGAAGTGATTGCCGAAACTGAGGCCTTTTTTGAGAGCAAAGACGAATCATTCTACAAAAAAGGCATCAAAAAGTTAGAGAAGCGTTGGAATGGACGTATTACGCTTGAAGGAAACTATGTTGATGAATGAAGTTGAATTTCTCGAAGAAACTGTGTTTTTCTTAGTTAGGCCGGAAACAGGCACAGTCAAGCTAATGTAATATTTTTGGCGAAACTTGTGCGCCACCTACCTCAGACCAGATAACTTAGATTAATGTGCATGTGTATGTGCGTGTGTATGTATATACAGGCCCTTTATATGTGTTAAGGAATTAAATAATATAGGGAAAATGCAAAAATTAAGGCAAAATGAATGAATAGAAAGATCAAAAAGTGACAAGTGAATTATAAGTAACTTTTTCTTCTTCATTTTCCGAATCTTATTCTATCAGTTTTGCATTTATTTTCAGATAATTAAATAAATGCAAAGCAACTAAAAACTATGTTTAAAATTCAGTTTATTTGCTGTACCTTTTTCTACAATTAAAAATGAAGTCTTATAAATGATTAATGGTGAAGAAATATTAAATAAATGAAAAATCGTTTTGATGTTAGCTCATCGTATGGCACATTTCGAAGTTCCTCATTTCCGCACAACTCTAACCACTCACGTCCAGTGACACTATTTCTTGGAAGTCGATGTATTGGAACAACTTTTTCATTCTTTCGTAATGAATTACAAGCTGGCACAATGCATTTATTACGATCCATTTTCCAAAAATAACTGGCAGCAACTAACCAAACTTGAGACAGTCTCGTGTTTGCATTATTCAAATCCCCTTTCCCCGCAGATACATCTAGTCATCATATCCAGAGCCACCTACCACGGACCAGATAACTACTCAACACCCCGCACCTCCCCTTCATCCCATCGTCCAAGTTCTAAAATTTGCCAATTCCTCCTATAAGACTTGGCCGTGCCTGGGCCGGAAACTTATTGAGTGGTGTATTAATCTTTTAAAGAATGGCGGTAACCTACGTTACCATCTCCATTTCATTATATTTTGGGCATTTGATAACTAGTTAACGCATTTTGCCCGTGTGGAAAAATCTCATGGCGCTGGGCAGCGCCAGACCAGACTGTCTGGTTTCCAGTTCTGGCGCTGACTATATGGCCTGGTCTGGGGCTGGCCAGAACTGTAACGCTTTTGTAAGATCAGCCGCTGGTCAGCGGCTGGCCAGCCATAAGCCAGCGGCTAGTCAGCCACTAATTCGCGGCTGGTTAGCCACTAATTGGTGGTCAGTTAATATATTTTTGGTTGAAAAACCATTTTAATTAAATACTTATCAATTTTGATTAAAAATACTAACCTCTCAACAAAATTTTTGTTCGACCTATACAAATGTTTTTGTCATGGAATGCTGACCACGCGGGTGGTCGGCCTTTTTGTATTTTTAGGTGTGTTATCAAAAAAAGAACATAAAAAGAGTTAAGTAATTATAAATTTTTGTTGTAAACGTTTTACAAGTAAAGAATCATGATTTCAGTACAATTCACCGCTTTTTTTGTAAACTCAACAGATTTGTCAATGAATATAACAAAAATGCCTTTTAAATTTACAAAATAAAGAATTTTCTTCAAAAAGTTGATTCAACGAGCTTTTCATTAATATTTATCAAAAAATTTGTTATCTTCAGAATTAAGCTCTTAATTGTACCGAAATATCTGTTAAATGTACAGAAATATTATGCTATCACTATGTTAAGGGGATCCGCCACCTTTAATATCTTTATTTTTTTAATTTAGACGTTCCATATAATTTTTTTTATCTTTATTAAAATGTGTGGCAACTGTTTGGTTATGGAAAATAAAGTAAAACGACTGAAAAAAAAGTTACAAATAAAATAAATAAATAAAAATATCCCAAAATATATAAAAAATTGTTCGTAGTTATATTTTCTTACCTCGAGCGCTTTCCACAGCCAAAAATACATATTGATAATATAACAATGAATAAGTGATAAGAATTTTAAAGGCCTGTGTCTAATACTTTAGATTTTATTCAGACGTATGTTGCAACAAACACGGAAAATCACAACTTGCGGAAAACGGAGTTTAAAGTAAAGTCTTGTATTTACTGTCAAAACTCTTCTGCTCTATACATGGTTCCTTTTCCAGCAATTTTGTTCTGTTTTTATAGGAATACCTTTTATATCCTATTTTCCATATAATTCAGAAATATTAGTAAATAAATAAACTTTTTTTTGTAAAAGCTAATTTTAGCTAAAAAGGCCCCAAGTGCGAAGTTAGATACGGCCCAACACTGGCCCAGCATCGCTAAAAATTTGCCGAAGATCGGCTGCCAATATCGTACCGTTGCTGGAATGATAACTCCGGTATGCACTTGGCGGCCAATTCTGGCCCAAGCTCTGGCCGCCAGTACTTGTCATTCACTTCCGGAATGGTTTGCCGTGGTAAAAGTGACACATGGCCCAATAATGTGCCGTCTATGAGCCCGACTCTGGCTCTTCTACTTTCAGAACTGGATGCCATAGTAAAAATAACAATCGGCTTGGTATAGGGCCAATACTGGGCCAAGTTTCGGCTGAAGGTCGGTAAATTTAAACAGTCGAAAAAGGCCGCCGTCGTCGGTCCAGCACTGGACCGATGCAAACAGTGACACAGGCCCAATAACAATAACCGACTCTTGGCTGCCGAGATTGGGCCAATATTGTGCCGTATTATCACCTTCGGCAATTCGCACTTGGGTCGTTATTTGTAAATCGTAGTAACTTTTAATTCTATTTATTC
This sequence comes from Diplolepis rosae, assembly GCA_030998225.1. Lineage (NCBI taxonomy): Eukaryota > Metazoa > Arthropoda > Insecta > Hymenoptera > Diplolepididae > Diplolepis > Diplolepis rosae. Next base: position 867,296 of record JAPYXD010000275.1, read on the forward strand.
TTCCAAGAAAACAAAATCAGATAAAGGTGGCGGATCCCCTTAACTTATAAACTCTGTAAATGTAAATGATTTTTTTTTTCTTGGTGTACTTTAACTTTCCATCACAAGTCTGAATATTTAATTGAAGAGAAAAGATTTTAATTATAATTTGACTGAAAATCAGAAAGTGACTGATTGAATTTTCAATGTATTTCTTTTGAAACTGGTGGTGTGTTGATTATCCGCTAAGCAAACGTTTCTGTAATATATGTGCGAAAAGAGGAAAAATAAACTGGAGTCTGGGGAGCGACTCTCTCAGAAAGTCTTTAATATTTCAGCTCGAAACCATCGTGTCTCTTTTTTCCCAAGCGGATATTTACGATCAAAAATTGATAATATTTTATGATTGCTTTAATAAATAATTATTCAAGTATTTTTTATTAAGTATTAATCGTGGTCCGCATTACAGTCAACATTTTCTTTTATTAATCAATACGAACATTTAAAAATTTCAGCAAGTGAAAATCATTACTGTATAAAAAAAATTACGGAACCTAAAATTGGCAGATTTTTTCTTGACAGTCACGTGATTAATGTGGTACAAGACCCTAATGGACCTTTCAATATTCGTCATTTATAAAAAGCATATTGTGATTGACTCATAAAGTTATGTTCTGTAAAAAGCTTTTCAATCGGTGGTTGCAGCGCCGATCGACATGAATTTTACAGAGTATCTGATAGAGGCACGATGCTTCTTTAATATTTGATGAAACATTCCCACCGCAATATGCGCTCCCACCTACTCCACCCTCTTCATTTCCACATCACATTGAAATATAGACTCACATCCCTGTCGATTTATTGATAGAACTTTTGCATTATTAATTCACTCGCTATATTTATAACTTTATTCTAAAATAAGCGATCATATTTTTTTCTAATACTAAAATATTAATTGCAATTTTCGTAGAATTATCACCCTCCATAATATGTAATGGTAGGTAGAAAAATTTTATCCAGTTGGGGGTTAATTAATAAAAGAAACACTCATCTTTAAGGTAGTTTTCATCTACGAAAATTAGACCTCAGGCAAAAATAGATAATTTTGCTTTCAAGAGTAGCAATATTATTATTGAAGGGCTATTTTGAAAGAGAAAAGATTATTTCAGATGAAAAAAATTTGAAACACAGAAAAATAATTTTATTAATAAATTTTATTTTTGACCCAACATTTTTTCTTATCACTTTTTACCAAATTTAAAAAAATTATGCGATTCTAATAAATCATGAATCATTTTTTCAGAAAAAAGATTTCCCACAACTTCACCGTTTCTGATTTTTAAAAAAAATTCTTTAATCGCTGAAACCATTAAAAAAACATTTTCCAAAACGAAATTTTTATAAACAAATTGCTGAATTTGATAATAATCTATTCATTTTCGAAAATTGGAAATTGTTAAGTTGTAGGGAATCTTTTTCTTGAAAAAATGATTTGTAATTTATTAAAATCGCATAATTCTTTAAAATTTGGTAAGAAGCGATAAGAAAAAAAGTTGGGGCAAAAATAAAATCTATTAATGAAATTATTTTTCTGTATTTCAAATTTTTTTCATGGAAATTAATCTTTTCTCTTCCAAAATAACCCTTCAATAATAATATTTATATTCTTGAAAGCAAAATTATCTATTTTTGCCTGAGGTCTAATTTTTGTAGATCAACTACCTTAATGCGTCATTCTACAATCTCGGCAAAAAAAAGGTGATTTTCCAGAATTTTGTTCTCAACAACTACTTTATATAATTAGATGAAATTTTCAGCGTTTATTTATGCAATCTCAAAGTTTACAAACAAATTTTGGTCCCCAGTTAGTATCATCTGAAATAAATAAATCAAAAATTTTCTTTATTGGTATGACCATAGCTCTGAAGTGATGAAGCGGATCCATTTTATTTTGCAAAATAACAAAATGGCGCAGTTTAAACAAAAATTTTCAAAAATAGACTTTTTTTGCTCTTTTTTTGTTAATAGTAGAAATAGTAGATAGTAGTTTATTGAAAAAATCTTTCTTTTATATGTCGATTATAGAAAATTTAACAAATAAATTTTCTTTTACTCTACAAAAATAATATGAATTAAAATTTTGAAGAACCAAATTATAATTACTTACAATTTTCTGAAGTTTTACATTTAGAACACTTAGAAAGTTAAAAATTAAAATATAAATGAGGCAGTCACATGGTAAGTCCAAAATTTTCATTTTTAAAATTTTGTTTAATCGACATATAAAAAAAAGATTTTTTTCAATAAATAGAGCCTGAAGAGATTTTCGAATCAAGCCAATGAAACGTCGCTCATGACTAATTAAAGATGAGTGTTTTTTTCTACTTTTTAACCCGCAACTGGATCGACTTTTTCTATTTATCATTAAAATATAAATGTTTTGAAACTGATTTTACAAAAAATTGAAATAAATTTAAAAACTACGTTTTTAATTTTAGTCCATTTGTGTTATTTGAAGCGCTATTCAATATGTTAGGAAAACGGCTTTTTTATTCATATGTGGAAAGACTTTCCTCTCTTTTCTTTTTCTGGTTTCATGTCGAAATAAAGCTGATTTTTATGTTCGAATATCGAGTCTCGGATGAAGCCTGTCACATATGCGGACGACTTTGGGGAACACATATGAAAAGGGTGCAAAATCAGGGCCGACTCTATTCGGGGTGATTGTATCAAGAGTCACAATCTAAGAAAATATTTTTAAATTTTGCGAACTGAGAATTGATTTTTCATTTAATATTCTGTTACGAAAATCTTAATTTTTCATTGAATTCTGCATTTTCATTTTAAGTTTCATTAGACCAATTTTTAGTCGATATAAACAATCATCCAATCATTTTAGTTTAATATTAAATATTGTTGATGTTCTTAATTAGATTTAGGTCCAGAAAAAATGTAACTTAAGGATTTATATTTCCAAACGTTTCAACTCTGATTAGAGTCCTCATCAGTGAGAATTTATTTCTATAAAAATATAAACGGAAGAAACTTGAAAAGTTGCATGTGTGACAAACGATATGAATGAACTGCACATGTGAAATATAAAATTGGTCTGAATAACTAAATTCACAAATAAAAACTGTACAAAATAAATATATCCACCCTAAGAAATATTTTATATATAAATAAAATAAAATAAAATAAATAAAATAAAATATTACCAAACAAAACTGACATCTTATTTTGTTAAGTAGCCGGAAAAATACATGGGTGAAAAAGTAATCTAAGTGAGAAATTTACAATTTTTTTTCTATTCTTTCACCGCAAACTAAAGGAACACATAATTTACAAATGCACTCTTGTCACTACAGATTTTCCTTTAAAACTGAATTGCATTTGGAACAGATTTGGAAAGGCTTTGTAAAAGAAAGTAGAAGGTGAGGTTTCTTCTTTGGAGAGTTTCAGTTAAAGTGAAAGGAGAAAATAATTTTAATTAAGTATTTGATTGAATTTAGTTTCAATAACTGTGACTAGATAAATAAGAATTTAAATTTTCGGAAATTTATTTTTGAAATAATCATCAGATCCAGGTCCGATGTTCCCCGTGGCCGATCCTGACGTATATCCTTGTCAGTTCTGAGAGGAAAACCATGTATTTGGTGGTTCTCCACGGGCCCAGCAGCCTTATCCATCTATACTGAATATTCTCCATAGAAAACCACATAACTATTTTGTCTGGTTTTATTTTTTTTTGGCGTATCATCCCACGAAACTTGTACGTTATAAAAAGCGTGGAAGTGGGAAGAAAAGCTTGACAAAGATCGATCAAATTTTACGCTAACAGGTGTCGCAGATCTACTTCATGACAAGTACAAGTCTTTCTACTCAGGGATTTTTCAATCCTGACAAATATCACATCGATCATACGCCTTGAAACTTATCTAACTTTGACGATGCCCTTCAATTTTTTTCGACTTATATGTCTCAATTCTTTATCCCTTTTCACTTTTTGACATCAACTCTGAAATTATGATTTTTTTATACTTCGAAAAAATCTCCTTATAACATCACTTCATCTATTGTGGAAGTAATGCAATTCTATATTGAGAGAATAAATTAATAGATAAAACTAGAAAATTTGAATAGAGGTTCTTTTGGATTGGAAAGAAATGTCTTTAATACAAATAAACCAATTTGTTTATAATGAATAAAGTTTCTTTGAATCAAACAACTTCTCTGGATTCAAAACAATTTTTATTTTATTTTATATCGAAGAAAAAAATTTCTCATTGTATAGAAAAGAAAATTTCTTTAAATCAATAACGCTTTCTTAAGTTCAAAGAAATTATTCTTCGATCCTATATGAAAGAAATGTTTCTTCAATTTAGAAAAATGCACTATGAAAATAGCCTTAATGTTGTAACCCTGAGATCCTATGACATCTTGCACTGAAAACCAATTTATTTGAATTAAAAAAAGGTTCTTCGATTCGAAAAAATTGTACTCTTTTTAATTTGGATTGTGAGAAACTTTTTCTTAAATGTATATCAGGGAGTTTTTTTTTGAGTGTGTAAAAAAAGGGAATTTCCTCAAATCAAAAAAACTTTTTCAATTCAAAGAAATTTTTCTTCACCTCTTTATTGAAGAAATGCTTCTTTGACTTAAAAAAATTTATTCTGAACATGACCTCAAGGTCTCAACCCTGAATATCTATGATATATTGCCAGAGAAACAAATTATTTGTATTAAGGAAAGGGTCTTCAATTTTAAAAAAGTGTACTCATTTTAAAGAAATCAATCTTTTTACATTAAGTAACATTTCTTTGAATCAAAAAGTTTATTTAGATCCTGATAAATTTTTCCTTAATCATACATTAAAGAAATTGTTCTCCAAGTGTATAAGATGAGAAAATTTCTTTAAATTAAAAAAATGTATTTAATTTAAAGAAATTTTTCTTTGACTCTATTTTGAAGAAATTTTTCTTTGACTTAAAAAAATTTATTCCGAATATGGCCTTAAGGTCTTAACCCTGAATATCTATGATATATTGCCAGAGAAACAACTTTTTTGAGTTAAAGAAAGGGTCTTTAATTCTAAAGAAGTGTACTCATTTTAAAGAAATCAATTCTTTTACCTTGAATAACATTTCTTTGATTTAAAAAGTCTATTTTGATCCTGAGAAATTTTTTCTTAATTGTATATCATAGAAATTGTTCTCTAAGTGCATAAAATAAAAAAATCTCTTTAGATTAAACAAATTTCTTTAATTTAAAGAAATTTTTCTTCGCCTCTATTTTTAAGAAATTTCTCTTTGAATAAAAAAAATTTATTCTGATTAATCTTAACACTGAATTTCGATGGTACATTGCCAGAGAAACAATTTATTTGAATTAAAGAAAGAGTCTTCGATTCTAAAAAATTGTACTCATTTTAAAGAAATCAATTTTTCTCCATCAAGTAACATTTCTTTGAATCAAAAAGCTTATTTTGATTCTGAGAAGTTTTTTCTCAATCATATATAGAATAAATTGTTCTCTAAGTCTATAAAATGAGAAAATTTCTTTAAATTAAAAAAACTTCTTTAATTCAAAAAGTGTTTCCTTGAACCTATATTAGAGAAATGTTTGATAAAGTTTATAGAACTGTTCAAGAGTTGGGGATACAAGAATTTACAGAACAGAATTATGGAAAATTTTCAGAATTCTTCAGAATGAAATGCGGGTCTATCAATAATTTTTCCTGAATGCTCTACATTTTTTTTTCTGAAGAGCTCTGTACATTTTTCAGAATTCTGGGATAAAGTTCCAAAAAGGTGAATCCGATTTTCTTCGAAGTCCCCATATTTACGTATTTCGACACGCTGATTACGAATATAATAGTGAAAATTTCCAACTAGCCGATTTTCATGGTAAAAACCATGAAAACCTCATGAAAATCATAGTTTTTGGCTTTTGTCCTAGAAAATGCTTTTGAAAAATATTTCAGACAAATATTGTAGCTCTTATAAAAATCCATATTTGATCTCTCATACATTTTTTCGATAGTACTAATAGTTTTCGAAAAATTCGATGAAAAAGTTTATGAGAGAGTGTCAGGAAATCTAACCCTTATTGCACTGAAATGTGTTATACGTCATCAAATGTATCACTGATTTTTTCGGAAACTATCAAACGTAGAAAAAAATGCACATGACAAAAAATATTTATTATATCTCGATGAGGTCTACATATGATATTATATTCTTTGTATGGGGAAGGTGCACCTTACCTGAAGGTGCTAAATGAGATCAAGCAAGCTTATGGACGCACCAGTGGTTAGGGTAAGGTTCAAGGTCAAAGCGAGAGTGCAGGTGGCAATGAAAAAATAGACTTCCAGTTTCAACTCGAAAATCAACATACATTCATTCTTATAGTTCAGCATATAATAATATATAGTTACACACATAGCATATATCGATTCTAATGTCACGCCATTTACGAACGACAATGGGAATAAGAATGCTTCTTAGTTCACGTTATTCATATTGTGAACAGTCATTATTATAACTATTTCGAGTCAAATCTCGGAAGCAGTAACAATGCCTTTCTTTATCTCCGTGACGTCCAGTCTCGTTTCATTGCTCGCATTCCGACCCATTTCGTCACGCTTGCCAAACGAATATTGTGATTATAGATTCCTAACTGACGTACATATACATCGAACTTTTTGATTGCTGTCTTTCTCCTTTTCACAAGAAGGGCACAAAATAATTCACCATTATAAATCCTGAAATAAAGTTTAAAACTTTTAATGAATTGAAAAATTCTTTGAGAGCGACTACCACTCTAAACAGATGTTTTCCATGTCTTCAATCCAGTAAAGCCTCGATTCATTTTCGATATCGTGATGGTGTTCAGCAACCAGGTTAAACAACATGTTCGAAGCGTATCAACGATCAGAACTGAATGTTGTGACGTCGAGTACGGAATTCGGTAATGTCGATGGCAGATACGATGAGAATTAATTAACTAAGTGTTTCTGGAGCAGAGTGACGGCTATACAGTTTATACGTAGGTAACATACCAGTAGTTGACTTTAATGGTTGTGCTTAAGGGATGAGATGGACGAACGGGTCATTTCGCGAGGACATTTATAAATGACATACCAGCGCCGCAACACTATAACTGCTTGACTACAGCCCTTCTACCTATTCTGTAGAGTGAGAGAGTAAAAGAGAAACAGACAGAACAAGAGAGAGAAAACCGCCAGGGTGGAGAGACCGAAGGGGTCGATGTGAATCAGGGGTAGGTCGGAAACTCTGAGGATAGTGGTTTCTGAAACGTATACATATATACATAGTCGTAAACACGCGTAGAGACACTACCATGCACATTCGGAGTTTGCTTGGTAATGGCTTCGGTTTATTAATGACCGGTCAGCTGGACTAGCAACCGACGTGTATTCCACACAAGAGTACTTCTATACATACATGTATAAATATATCTATATAGACTAAATATACAAGTAAATACCTATCTACAATTTGCAATCAAATCCATAAACATCTGCGACCATTTAGATCAGAATAAACTTATTTAAGGCCATGGATCAACTAGATCACGTGACCAAATTCCTGTAAAAGTTCGTGTAGAATAACTTTTTTGTTTCACAAAATTTCTTTCTGTTAATTTGGAAAATACAAGAGAAAACGATAAAGAAAGTTGTAAACTTCGTTTTTAGCGAAAACTTTGCAAACAATTTCACAGTAAACTGTAATTGTCGATAAATTTTCGAATTATTTTCAAAATTTTTATCGAAAAGAAGTTAATAGATGTGATTTACTGTCTTTTGTTACGTTTCCAAAATTTTCAGAAAGATACACTTTGTAAATTAAAACAATTATCTTACATGAACGAATGAATGTATAATTTTTTTACTTGCTTCGATTGATCCATATGGCCTTAAGGGGTAACACCACTGTAGAATTTTCAAAAAATCATGTTTTCTTTTATTGGCTTAAAAGACGCTTTGAACCTTCGGAAATATGAGGCAAAATGTCCAATCACTGAACAAAAATTTGTAAGAGTTTTCTAAGAGTAGAATTTTTTCATTTGTTCATGTCTATAACTCAACTCAAAACTTTAAACGCGTTTTTCTCGAAACACGTTTTTTCAAAACGACACGCACCACAGCTCGAACAATTATCAATATTTTCTTTTCAAATTTTAACCACATATTTCAAACAACATTTTGAAGAGAACGCGTACGTATTTTTCGATAAGTTAATTTAAACAATTTTTATAAACAAATCACTGGCCTTTTTTCGTCCAAAAATGACGTTTTTTCTTCAAACACCTGCCAATTTTACAAAAAACAATATTTTTACAATCCCGTATGTGTTTCTCTAGTTATACTTGTGCAGATTAAGGAAAAAATGTTGTCTTTGTTCCAGCTTCAAATTTGCGGTAGTTCTAGTGCGTGTCGCAAAAAAACATGCTACAGGAGAATGGCTCCAGTGCCGCCATTTTGAAATATTTTTCAATGAAAAAATTTCCCTAGAAATTTAAATACATGTCAAAATACGTCCTTAAAGCGTTTTTTGTTACTAACTTTCCTTTAACCCAAAAAAATGTCCAAAAATCTATGCTGTTACACTAGTGTTGCCCGTTGCGAGGGGAACCTGGTTTAGGACGCCGAAATTTGCATGATATTTTGCAATTTTTAAAAAATTTTAAATCAGGTGGTTCAATTTGAGAACTTTTTAGCTTTGTAATTAGAGATAAAACCTTCCAGAAAGTTTTTTTTATCAGCAATCAATCATATTATACAACACAATTTTATAATTATTTTTTTAAGCTAAAGTAGACACCTTTAAAAGGTAGTATAGGTGGGTGGCGCGGATGATTACGGCTCTTGGAGTCATCTGAAACAAAAAACTTAAATTGATTATTGTCCTGAATACTTGTGTCTTCGTCTCGTACTAGTTGTAACATTTTTATTAACAAACAAAAAAAAAAGAAATTATTATTATAATTAAATAATTTTAGTACCTGACGGAGCCTCTGTTGTGTAGAATAACATGTGCGAAAATGAAAGCAATCGATTAGATAGAATTTTTTTCTACTATGGGGTCATAAAGTGGATTTTATTGCCCCGTGTGGGGCAAACAAATCCATTTTATGTGCCACCGGCGCGCAAACTCGTTTTTTTGCTGCAGTTAACAGTAGCGCAATGTAATATATTGCGCTGCAGAGGAATGAAATGTAAAAATTGAACTGCGCATGCGCTTAAAGCCATGCAACGGAGTACAATCCTTCTTCTTCTTCTTCTTCTTCTTCGCACAGCGTTAGCACCTTACTGGCAAAGCCTTGTACATTTGAACTGCGCATGCGTTTATTAAAATCCATTACTATTACACAAGATCGATAAAATCAAAATGGCCGGGACTAGTCGTGACATTTCAAGTGTAATGAATAGCACCGCAAACAACTACAATACTAGATTAGATTCGAGTGTACGCATAAAAACTCGTATACGCACCGAAGTCACGTAAAATAGAATACGTGCCAATGCACACAATTCGGGAAATTGGGAGACTCGCGACAATGCTCGCAGGACTGATCGCGCCTCGGCTTCGATCTCCTGCGAGCATTGTCGCTCGTCACGCAATAACCCTCATTGTGCGCCTAGGCACGTAATATACTATTCTGACCCCATAGTAGAAAAAAAATCGTGTACAACACGGGAAAAACATTTATTTTACTCGTGTGGTTGTTACCCTCGCTTTGCTCGGGCATCAAGCTTCACACTCGCAAAATAAATTTTTTTTCCCTTGTTGCACAATATACTATTTTAATTACCCGCGTCGCTCACAAAAATGTTGTTTCGAGAAAAATACCTTTAAAGTTTTAATTTCAGATTTCTTATAAAATGTATACTTACACTAATCAGCTATCAGTATTGAAAAAACAAATTAATTTTTTACTAAAAGAATTCGAAGTTGATTACAATTATTTTAATCGTGCACGCAGTGTCAAAAAATACTGTTCCGAGAAAATCATAGTAAAAATAAAAACCAAACTCAAAGTTCAGTCCAAACTAGAACACAGAAATCGTTTTTCTCAGCACATATGAAGAATTGAAATAATATAACTAGAATTTGGACCGTCCATAAAATATGTTTTTTTCAAATAAAATTCTCAGTTCAGGTTATTCCATTGAAAAAATCGACTCATTGATGTGTAAATCAAAAAAAAAGTTCACCTTAGAGATAGAACACAATTGCCTGAGTTCTAGAAAAATTCTTTCGGCCTGTGTGATTAATGATTATGAGCGAGATATATTAGATCTTCGATCCGTAACTTTCGCAAAGATGAAAGCTATCCACGCTCCTTTTACCAGCGTAAATTGCCTCCGAACTCTTAATTGTATCATGAAAAATGGTATTTTTATTATCTGCGCCACTTAGTTTTGCACTTCGACTCCACTTATGCTTGATAGACTGCTATATACACATAATTAAAGAAAAAGAAAAAATGAACCTCTTTCAAAAGTTATTTTCACAAATCAAAATATAAAAACTGACAAAGAAATAGTATTTTTGAGTATAAAAAAAATACACGTACAAAATAAAAATGTATTTTCCTTTCCCGGACTATTATGGATTAATCGGCATGCCTTGAAATTCGTTTAACGAGATGGCGGCTGATCAGAGTTTCAAGATCAGAAACTCGCTCATTTAGGGAGACATCGAGGAAGGAAGCATAAGATTGCATACTAAATCAGCAAGAAATAAAAAATGGAGAAAAAGTATATATATGCGTATAGAAACTGGGAGACATACACGGGCACAACTTTTCGCATCCCCTTTTCTGACGAAGCTGAATCCAATCCCAGAGATTTCTATCTAACGATAATAATGACATCGCAACGAGAATTTAAGATGAATAACCTTGCATTGTGATGGCACGATGACACGATGGCTGTTTGCGAACGAAGCCCTACCGTTACGCCGCGCCGCGCCATCTCCCTGCGTCCCGCATATCAATCGGTTGGCTCTCGGCGTTTACGAGTCCGTTCGTTGTACGCGTCGTTAACGATTCTTCCGAAAAACTCATTGATTATTTGCATAAACTTGTACACTCGAACTTAACAAATGTACCCTCAGTATCGACCCTTTCAGGATAGAGGGCTTCCTAAAGGAGTCAATTATGAAAAACCTACACGCAAAAAAATAGAATGCCGTATAGTAATAGTAACATCTATAATTTTTCTTTATAGTCCTACAATTTTTTCTTTGTTCTAACATTATACTGCTTACAACACAGGTTTACAAATTTCGAAAAATTTTTTGATCCGAGAAGACAAACATGTTTTTTCATGTTTTTTTGCTTGCTTAATTCAAATCCATTGCCCTTTTCCCGCCATCAGGTCAGGTTTCTGAGATAGAGCTTATACTGTGTACAGCTGATCGTGACAGTGAAAGTTTGGCTAACTCCAAGGCAACAAAGTGTCTCTGCTACACCCCTAGTTGATCCAAATCGTCTTTTACTTCCGCCTTTGCACATAAAACTGGGACTTATCAAAAATTTTGCTAAGGCGCTCAAACGAGACTAGCCGGGTTTCCAATATCTGATCCAGCTGTTTTCCAAAATTTCCTATAAGAAAAATCAAAGAGGGAGTTCTTGCTGATCCAAATATTAGAAAATTGATTGACGACAACAACTTTACCAAAAGCTTATCGGCTACAGAAGCAGCAGTACGGGCAACATTCAAGGGCGTCGTTTTTAACTTCCTCGGCAAAAGAAAAAGTGACGACTAGAGGCAAATCATCGGAGACCTTTTGAGGAATTACCAAAATATGGGCGTTCGAATGTCATTAATCTCCACTTTCTTTATTCCCATCTGGATTTCTTCCTTGATAACTTGGGCGATACCAGCCATGAGCAAGGAGTGCAGCTACGCCAAGATTTACACAAAATCGAGAAAAAATATCAAGTTTTTTGGGATGATGATTACTGTTGGTCACTTATACTTGAAACAGACCGAAATAATTGCAAACGACGAAGTTCCACTGTACTTCATTTCGAATTTTAGGTATGTTTTGAAATAAAATGACGTTTCATTGTCAAAAATGGTCAAAAATAGCTGAAAACCTGATAATTTAGATGGCTGTCCTATAGTCACTGGACCTGGATATTAAATTTTCTAATCCTTTTTTCTCTGTGTAGTCTATTCAAATATCGACAGTCTCAGGTTTACACTCTAAAATAGTTAACCTATATGAAATGTACGTGCCAATTATATGACCAAGTGATCAGCGCTATTATCGTCAATCTTCAGAAAGAACGCTGCTGTTCATTGTCGGTACCGTCACGTGCAGCCAAAAAACAGTTTCTTCGAATTGAAGAAACATTTCTTAGATATACGATTAAGGAAAAACTTTCTTTGAATTAAGCTTCTACACTGAGAGAAATCGGCTTTGGTTCCTGTGCACATAGCACATAAATTTTTTGTACAGTAGTTGCCTTGACCAAAAAAGTTGAGAGAAGCTACTACTTTTATAGTTATCATGACAGTAATTTGAACTTTTTTGTGCATTCGGTTGTTGTGACCAAAGTTGATGATTAGAATGAGCTTTATACGTACCCCAACGGTTAGTACACGTACATTTTCTTTATGTGTACTGCCAAGCTCCTTTGGTTACTACAACCGCAACGTTCGCTGTTGCGCTAGACAAATCAAGTATAACTTTCATTGAAAGATATGCAGCCTAAGTTGAATCCTGCCAATTCTCGTTCTCGATTCCTGGACTATATTTCACCGTGCCAAGCATTATCAGGTAAATAATTCTATTATAAATATAGTTTGACAATTCTTTCTAAATGATAAACGATTTTGTTCGGGGACAATGCAATGCGTTCCAATTTTGCTGTCTCGTCGTATTTTGTCAAAACTATAGTCAGTCAAAAAAAGTTTATGATGATGAAAAAAGTGACAATTTTTTAACTTAATCGACGAAAGTTATCATAAATATCATTATACCGGATTATTTTTCTTAGATCTTTTCGGTGAAACTTTATTTTTTCTCATCAAATTGAATTTGTATTTTGATAACTAAGAGAACCATACCTATAACCTTAAAAATAATTTTGGCTGGGTATTTACTGTCCGTAGACTTAGTCATTTTAACTAAACTCTATGCGCGGCTTTACGATGGACTTTGGTTCCTATAACCGCAGCGCTATGGTATTTCAAGTACCAGAATCGTGGTCTCAGTAACGTTCCTTGCAGTTGAAGTAAACACTTTTCCAATGTATGACAGCCACTACCATGATTGTCATGAGAACTTTAACATTTTTGTAAAGACGATTTTAACAAAAAAACTTTGGTCAGTGAAACCTAAAATTTCTCTCTGTGTAGCCCTCAATGTTGCATACAGTACAGTCGGAAAGTATTAGAACAAGATAAAAAAATCTGCCCGCTTGGCGGGCACATTCTCATTGCGCGCAGCTCGCTTCGCTCACAAATTTGAGCGCGCCTGGAGCGCGCGATTCGATCGTCGCGCTTCTCGCTCCGTTCTTTCTGGACCTCGCGCTTCGCGCTCGGTCTTGTGCTCTTCGCACACATTTAAGTTTATTTCTTATAATTTGATATTGAAGCTCAAACCAATTTTATAATAATATTACAGATGATGTGAATTACACATTTTCTCAAAGTCACTCTATTTCTTTTTGAATTTAAGTGAAACAGGAGATTCAATTTACTTAAGGCTCTATCAGCCTTAAGGAACACATTCTCATCACGGCGCTCGCGATTCGCGCTCGATTTTCTGTATACATTTCAGTAACTTTTCAATAAATTACATGATTAAAATAATTTATTTTCTTCCAAATCTCTCAAAAAGAAAAAAAAAATCGCAGACTTTATTTAAGGAAACGATTTTGCAGAACAACGCTTATTTCGTATCTCACATATTTTGATGAAAAAATATGGAATTTTTTCAATATTTAAAATCAAAACAAAATATAAATCCTGTCCCGAAATGTCTTAATGAGAGTTTGTAGACCTCATTTAGGCAAAGCATTTTCCATCTAAACATTTTTTTTGTAACTCACATATTTTGTCTAAAAAATGGAATTTTTGAATTTTAATCGTATTTTTTGGAATTGAAACGAAAAATATATGTTTTATCAGAAACCGCGCCAGACAAAATTTGTAGATCTTTTTGAAACGAACTACTTTGTACTCTTACGTTTTTTTCGTATTTTACATATTATTGTTAAAAAATTGAATTTTGGATTTTCAATTGTTTCTTTTTAAATTAAAAAGAAAAATATGCATCTTATGAAAAAATGTTATAATTCAAATTTGTAGGTCTTTATGTATTCAATAATATTGTATCATAACGTTTTTTCGTATCTCGTATAATTTAACTGGAAAATGGGATTTTGATATTGACTTTTTTCGAATTTGAATATGCTGAAACATTTCTAATTTTGATTTATTCAAAAAATGTTATCAGGATAATTTGTAGAGATTTATGAGCACTATCAAAACCCAGTATTGAAATTTTTGATTTTTTCAAAAAGTTATTTTCAAAAACACAAAAGTAGTGCTCAATCCCTCAATTTTGATTGGATGTGGCTGGTTAACGAACTTGTCCTTACTTTTTCGGCTCCGTTAAAGTATGCCAAAGCTCAATTCAATCTGATAATTCTATCGAGAGTTATGCCGCACACGACCTATTACAGACAGACAGACAGACAGACACTTTTGTAAAAACCATTTTTTCTGACTCAGGGGGTCTCGAAACGTAAAGATTTGATGAAAATTTGTAAAGTCATTTTTCACATAAAACCAATACCTTCTCATCCATGATGAGAATGTAAAAAGTTGTTTTTGTCAGTTTATCCTATCATTTATTGGAATATTATTCACATATTTGCGGTAGTTTTGTACGTTTAATGTAGCTTCATTTGTTTTCGTTCCAAATAAGAAGTACAAAGTTTTGATGTATGTTTCGGATCGTTGTCTTGTTGGAAATTGAATCCACGACCAATTGAATTGAAGCCAGATGGTATTGCATGGCGTTGGAGTATACTGTGATACTGCTCTTTTTTCATAATTCCTTCAATTTTTTTGAGTTGACCAACGCCAGCGTGGCTGAAACAGCCCCAAGCCATTACTGAGCCACCGCCATGTTTTGCAGTTGGCACAATACAATCTGGTTTGAATCTTTCATTGACTTTTCTGCGAACATTTTGACGCCGATGGCTACCGAAAAGTTCGAATTTTGATTCGTCTGTCCATAAAACTGATTTCCACTGATCAATCGTCCAATCAACATGTTCTTGAGCGAACTTCAGTCTTTTTTTGTTTATTTACTGGCCGTAGAAGTGGCTTTATGACAGCAATGCGTCCAATCATACCTTTTTCTTCAAGCCGGCCTTTGACTGTCGTGAGCGATATTGGTGAATCCAAGTCTTCATTGATTTCAGCACGAATTTCTGATGCAGATTTCTGTCGATTGCCCTTACTTATTCCATATATTTTGTTGTCGATTCTTTGATTTGTCTTTCTTGGTCAACCAGATCGTTTTCTGTTAGTATTTTGTCCAGTTTCCCGATATCTTCTTATGGCCGTATGAACTGAACACAAAGATATTTTCAATATTTTGGCTATTTCTCGATAGGTTTTGGCTATTTTTGCAAAATAATGATTCGGGCCCGTTTCTCGGCAGATATTTCCTTTCGCTTGACCATTTTCAATCTGGAAAAATACAATTCTGAGGCTATTTCAACGAAAAAGCGGGCACAATTATGCATAAACGCAACGACTGTTGAATTAACAGGCTTGCAGTTTTTTATGACACTTCAATGCACCATACACGATAATACCATTTTTGTTTGTTTGAATGATTGACATGTAACCTTTTAAACCGCAGCCGAATCGATTTTTGTGCAAAAAATAATTTTTTAATAAATGATACGATAAACTGACAAAAACAACTTTTTTTATCTTGTTCTAATACTTTTCGACTGTACTGTAGGTGCAACGTCAACTTTGAGAATTCCTAAACCATATTGAACGTATTACATACACATATTGAACATATAACATATATTGAACACATTGAAACATATTGAAAAATGAAGTCTCAAGTTCCAGTGTTTCTAACTTGAAATCCCGATTATTTTGCAACTGAGATCAAAATGTGAGTGTGAGGGTTAAAGAAAGTTCTTTTTAAATTAAAGAATTTTTTTTTTCAATCAACACAACATATTTTTTTTACATATTTCATTAAAGTTAGTTGTTTTTAAATATACTACCTGTGGCAGTCCTTTTTTTGTTGAGTACAACGGGCTCTCATAGAAAATTGGTTTCTTTGATCAAATCGGCCAGGTTTTTTCAAACGTTTTGAGCCTTACGCTCCATTTAGCATTAATTAGAATTACTACAGCGTTCCTCTGTCGCATCGTGATTATGACACTTCTCCAGTTTTCGATTAAAAAAATCCACTTATCCACTTATGGACTTAACAGATAAAGATCTGCCATACATCCTGGAGTTAACACCCTCTACACTTTGGAAGCATATAACTTCTGCAAGTTTAAACATTTGTGGATTAAAGTTTGGAAAATGATTAATTAATACGTTAGAATATCACGTGCAAATTAAATTTCAGAAGTTTTTCTGAACAATTGTTGAAATAATAAGGGTTTTTTTAATGTGAAAATTTTTTAAAATGGCACTTAACGTCATACTGAGAAAACTGGAGCGTCAACCTGAACATCTGGAGGGTGTAGCAGACTATATTTGAGGTTAGAGTCTACTCTATCAAGAACGCAAGATTTTGAGTGGCATAAAGCATTCAGTGAGGGTCGTGAGGTCGTAGAAAACTTGCCTCATGCGAGTCATCCGTCCACCTCTGTTAAGGGGCACAACTAATTTCACCGCCTGAAAAACAGATGATTTTTGTGAATGTAAAAAAAAAGGTATTACATCGAATGTTTTGAAATTTTGCAGATATATTTTTACATATATAATGAATATACAGTAATGTTTTCAAATGAAAATATTCGATTTTCAGCAAGTTATCCACCACCTCTTGAGTCTTCAAACAAAAAAGTTCTCCCACTGCTGCAGTGATTGTAGCCTTCACAATGCCTAAAATCAAAAAAACCAAAAATTTTATTAAACTAGAATATATTTCCTATACAATGACCATTGATTGTAAAGAAAAATTAAAATGCAACAAAATGGCGGAGTTTTGAGAAAAAAATTAAAATTTTCCTCAAAAATTTGATGGTTTTTTGCGTAGCAAAATTATATTTTTTATCCGATTATAAAACTGGAGCGCCTTTGTATGGAAAAACAAATACACAATAAGCTAAAAAAGACGCAAGTCGATCGGATGATTTGTTATCGAGTTACAGCTGTAGCAAATTTGAAAAATGTAGTTTTGAGAAAAACACGTTTAAAGATAAAAGTACTGATTTCATTGTTATAAATTTTTAAGTATCATACCTAGAGCTAATTTGCTATTCCAGACCCATACAATTCACCTTCCTCTTCTTCGAAAATTGTCTGCTGGGCTGTTAAAAAATGTAAACAAAATCGAAATTTTCAAAATTTCAAACTAGTTGTGCCCCTTGACGACGATAACATCGAAAAAGTGAAGAAAATTGTATTCGAAAATTGTCGTGTTGGCATTCGAGAGGTAGCAGAGGCTCTCAACATCTCTTATGGATCGACTTAACACATTGTGGTTCATGTTTTGGTTGGTAAGCGCGTCGCCGCCAGACGACGATAATGCTCTGTCACATTCAGGCCTGATTGTGACTGAATTTTTGGCTAAACACGAAACAAAAGTCATTGCTCAGCCACCATATTCACCAGATTTGGCTCCCTGTCACTTTTTCCTGTTTCCAAAACTCAAATATCCGCTCCGGGGAACTGGAAAATTGGATCAACCATTAGCGTTCTTGTATTGGCTCAAAAGGAGCCTATTTTGAAGGCGATAATAAAGATTTGTATTAAAATACATAAAGATGTTTTTTTTTTTTAACCAGTCAACTGTAAGGAAAACGCGGATAGATTGTACTTATTAGAAATAAACTTTGAAATTATTATAGGTGATTACATTTATACTTGCTTTTACACAAAAGAAGCTCTAAGAATACATTATTATTTTTAAAAATACCTTGAAATGTGTTGATTATAGTCTCTCCACACTGCCAGATTTCCATAACCTTAAAAAAGGTATATCTTCCTGACATTTTCTTTCCTATTAAACAAATTTATATTAATTAAAACATGATTCATCAAATAATGATACAACTTAGAAATTCACAAAAATAGTAATGAAAATATAAAATATTATTTGACAAAAAATTCCAACAATTTCTACCTTCAAAACTGTTACATTCAAGCAAATATATTTTCGAACATTTACGAATGCAATAATTTGTTTGTTTTGAAGAAACATTTACTTGATTCAAACAAATATTCATTTGACCCAAAGATATTTTATTTTAATTAACTAAATGTTATTCAATTCAGTTAAATCTTTTGTTCGAATAAAAAAAAAAGCCTTTCATACAAATTATTTTCTTTCATTCAATCAAATCCTCTTTCTGAGTCTTCACTTTAGCATTCTCCAAAGTTTCAGGGTGGTATTTAAATTACAAAAAAGTTATGTGGACGAAAAAAAATGATTACTTGGCACATGACTCAAGTAAGACACGACCTTATTATAAAAAACCTCTTTAAGTCAAGTTCAATAAAAATTGGGCTAGTAATTTCTGAAATATTAGCTTTCTCCTAGGAATCACTTCATTCAAATTAAAGCTTAGAATGTAATATTCCTGACCTAAATTAATGTCAATAGTCACGATACGCATAAATGTCAGATTTTAAATGATGGAATCAACCAAACGAAATAATAACCTAACCTATTTTCAAATTAGTCCCGGTATTTCTCAATTACGTCGCTTTTTATAGTCAGCATTATAAATTTTATGGTGCAACTATATACAAAATTCACCATCAGCGAAGAAGGAAATTAGTTAAGAGAGGAGGAGGTGGCAAAGCAAGAGTAAGAATAAGAAGGAGAAAATCGAGAGGACCTTGCTGGAGAGAAGGTGGAAGGTTGGGTATAGAAGGTAAAAGCTAAGAGCAGAGCGAGAGCAGTAATTCCTATAACAGCATTAAAACAGAGCACTTTAATTTACCGCACTGTAGATTTCATTTCATTCCTTGGGTGCAGATCCTTTGTCTCGCCTCCGACCTTTATTTATATTATACTCAGCCGGTATATATTATACGGTTTCGAGCTTACGCAAATGTCTGCTAAATCCAAGTTAAGACTGTTCCGCGTTTTCCAGTATCTCTTATTTCACAAAGTAATATTTTCTATAAAAAAAAAAATTATCTTAACAAATCTGACTCAGAATGAGAAAGTTATATAGATTTGAAATCGAGTGGAAAAGTATTGTCCAACTATTTGTTCTCACCGTTAAAGGATTGGAGTGAGAAAAGAAGGAATGCTTAAGTTGGGGTATAAATAAATCGAAATTTAAGGGCAAGAAGTAGACAAGAGTGAAGAAGATACTGTTGGAGGGAATGGGACAGGATGAAGTGTATAATTATCGTTGTGCAAGTTAGTGTAGTTCTGCTCAGTTTGGTTCCAGTCTGCGGGTTTGAATTATAAGTTGCAAAGGAAGACACGAATTAGGCTCTTGTCTCGAGCCTTTTGCCTCTGGATATATCCATTCTACATATGTATATAAAAGTCCATGAGGAATAAGCGATTGTCCGCGATGCTATCATCAATTTTCTTATAACTGGACGAGTCGCACGACTCCGAATCGTTACCAGTATTTATCGACATGCGTATATAGTAAGTCGATCACGATCTATAAAGTGAAGTAGCGGTCATAGTAAACCTCCAAACGCCGATCGAATTTAAAGAGGCTTTCATCCTTCAGGTGATCGGAAGCAAAACCGGAATTCCGCTATTGTTAATAAATTTGAAAAAATAGTACAGACAATAAAATGGTACTTAGCTATTCCATAATTGAGGGACCATTCTAGTGTGAAGACCCAGAATTCTGCTGATTTTCATTTATTTCTTATCAGTAAATAAGATTAAGAGTCGGTCTGAATTTTGTTTTGAACTGCTGTATAATGTTTTTTTATCTAATATATAATACCAAGTTTTAAGATTATATTTTAAGGGGCACAACTAGTTTGAAATTTTGAAAATTTCGATTTTTTTTACATTTTTTAACAGCCCAGCAGGCGCTTTTTGAAGAAGAGGAAGATGAATTGTATGGGCCTGGAATTGCAGATTAGCTCTAGGTATGATATTCAAAAATTTAAAACAACGAAATCAGTACTTTTATCTTTAAACGAGTTTTTCTCAAAACTACATTTTTCAAATTTGCTGCAGTTGTAACTCGATAACAAATCATCCGATCGACTTGGGTCTTTTTTCAGCTTATTGTGTACTTGTTTCTCCATACAATGACCATCCAGTTTTATGATTGGATGAAAAATATAATTTTTTCACGCCAAAAACCATCAGATTTTTGAGCAGAATTTTAATTTTTTTTTAAACTCCGCCATTTTGTATCATTTGAATTTTTTTTCAATTGAGGGTCATTGTATAGGAAATATATTCTAGTTTAATTAAATTTTTTGTTTTTTTTATTTCAGGCGCTGTGAAGGCTACAATCACTCCAGCAGTGGGAGAACTTTTTTTTTGAAGACTCAGGAGATGGTGGATAACTTGCTGAAAATCAAATATTTTCATTTGAAAACATTACTTTGTATTCATTATTTATGCACAAATATATCTGCAAATTTTTAAAACATTCGATGCAATTGTATACGATGTTGATGTTAATAATTGGCTTTAGGGTCCAGAAATGATAACTCAGGAAGTTACATACTTTCAAACGTTTCGACTCTGATCGGAGTCCTCATCAGTGATCTTTATTTCTAAAATATCAAAACATTGAATCAAATATTGCACATATGAGCCCTGTTTTGGAATAGGCTTTGGTAATATGAGAAAACAATTGTAAAAAAGTAAAATTGCAAATTATCGTTA
Source organism: Diplolepis rosae (assembly GCA_030998225.1). Taxonomy (NCBI): domain Eukaryota; kingdom Metazoa; phylum Arthropoda; class Insecta; order Hymenoptera; family Diplolepididae; genus Diplolepis; species Diplolepis rosae. The sequence continues at coordinate 888,370 of JAPYXD010000275.1, forward strand.
GAAAAACTACATAAAAGTTGTACAGAGTACATCGATAAATGACCTAAAACTACTTTAGGAATAATAGCAAAATTCTGGCATATAACTACATGATACATCAGCTAAAGACTAGTATACATTTTTTTTATATAAAAAATTTAATTGAACTTTATGAAATGAAAAAATTTTTGAAAAATTCAGTACACTCTTCAAATCTAAACCAGTCGAAATCCACCGGTTATCAACGAAACTTGACCCTCTCAAATAGCTAAAAGGAGGCCACGGCAAATCAGTCAAATCTCACCCACTATTTCATTGAAAATCAACCGATTTGACAGCGAAAACCATTGATTTCACTGATTGATTAGAGAAAATGAACCGGCCAAACAGTAAAAAGCAGTAAAAAACATACCCACACTGATGAATCAGCGAAAATGCAAATCACTGATTCAACCAGTAAAAACTTGACCGACACAGATTTGGATAGCAGTACAGACAGTATCGTTAATTTTTACATAACTGATGTTAACAATATACTAATCCATACAAATACATTTTCTTAAAACGGAACAATTCTAACAGTGTAGTGTCAAAAAAAAATGTTTTCTTTTTCATTATTAAGTAAATAAAATGATAAGAGAAAACTGATAAAGCGCGTGAAAAACCTTTATAGTGGAAAAAATACAAACGTAGCGAGTGAACTTGCAATATAAACGTGAGTTATGAATAAATTGCTTATAAGAATGCTAGTATGGAATATTCGTTTTTTATAGAAAAAGATGTGTTCTGTCAAAGGGATATCTGAATTTTTCAGTCTCATCACCATTTTTAATTTTAAATAAGTTGAACTAACCTTATTAGATGTAGTGTGCTGTAATTACAACTAAGGGACTGCTATATCTTCAGACAAAATTTTTAATTTTTTCCTTTTTCGTTTTCTGGTCACATACATACTTTCAAATAACTCACTGATCACTATGACGTTATTTATGCAACTAAAGTTTGGCTATGACTTGAAACCGAAAGTGTGGGATGAAAGTGGAGGGTTTGCCTTTTGCTCTTGTGTTTAGGGTTGAGTTTTTAAAGAGGAGGAGGAAAAAAACATTAGAAGATGTGCTCAAGATGACTGGAGTACTATGACAAAGGAGGCCATAAACTGTAATAGGAGTTGAAGTGGTTTCTTTTTGACAGATTTAGGATTTTCTCAGGCAATTTTTGAATGTACAGAAATATTTTGGCGAGGTTACAATTTGTCGTTCAGAAGGGGGAGGTAAGAAACGGATAAGTTCTCAGTATCAGCTCTTTGTTTTACCGCATGTGGATTGCCAGCTATGTGGGTCATTTCAAGTATCTTACGTTTTTTATAATTATCTGATCTGTCAATTATTTTTACTTTATCAAAATTAAACTTGTGGTCTTGATGCCAAGCATGTTTCGTTAAAGCAGTCCATTTTTCCGGAGGGTTATAAACATCTTTTTTATGTTCATGTATTCTAGTCTTTAAGGGCCGTTTAGTTGTACCTATGTAAGCTGCTGTGCAGTCAGAGCAAGGGATATTGTAGACGACATTAGCGGTGTCAAGTTTTGGAATAGGGTCCTTGGTTCATTTAAAAAAGTGCGAGAGACCATTGGTATTGCGAGAAGCGATTTTTATATTGAAGGGTTTGAGGATACCTGACAGTTTTTCCGATAGCCCTTGTACGTAAGGCAATGGCACATATTTAGGGGTTTGACCTGTTAAGTTTGAGTGCGTTGTGTGTGTTTGGGACTCTTTCAGATACTTCGTTTTTCTCTAATCAATCAGTGAAATCAATGGTTTTCGCTGTCAAATCGGTTGATTTTCAATGAAATAGTGGGTGAGATTTGACTGATTTGCCGTGGCCTCCTTTTAGCTATTTGAGAGGGTCAAGTTTCGTTGATAACCGGTGGATTTCGACTGGTTCAGATTTGAAGAGTGTACTGAATTTTTCAAAATTTTTTTTCATTTCATAAAGTTCAATTAAATTTTTTATATAAAAAAATGTATACTAGTCTTTAGCTGATGTATCATATAGTTATATGCCAGAATTTTGCTGTTATTCCTAAGGTGTAAAGGTGTACTCGATGTACTCTGAACAACTTTTATGTAGTTTTTCCAACGATAATTTGCAATTTTACTTTTTTACAATTGTTTTCTCATATTACGAAAGCCTATTCCAAAACAGGGCTCATATGTGCAATGTTTGAATCAATGTTTTGATATTTTAGAAATAAAGATCATTGATGAGGACTCCGATCAGAGTCGAAACGTTTGAAAGTATGTAACTTCCTGAGTTATCATTTCTGGACCCTAAAGCCAATTATTAACATCAACATCGTATACAATTATTATTTGAGGGTCGATACAAGTCCTACTTTATGAATTCGATGCAATACTTTTTTTTGATAAATTATTGCAAAAGTCACCTTTTTTCAGGTTGTCAAACTAGTTGTGCCCCTTAAGTAATTTTCACGAAAATTTGAAATAAAAACATTAGTTTTGAACCAAATTGTCTGCTTGATTGTTGACCCCTTTCTTACAAATAGTGCCACGCACTGATAATCAGTACTTCTTTCCGGTATCTAGAATCAATAAAATAAAAATTTTAATAGTTTATCTAGTGCTTAATCGAAGTTTTTTTTTTCAAATTAAGCAAAATGGTGGCCTCTGAAAGTTTACTTATTGGGAAAAAACGCTCGTTTACTGCTTATAAAAAGAAAAGTTTTGGTAAACAAAAAATTCTTCGATTGAGTACTAATTTTTAATTCCTAGAATATGCTGTATAAATTCCATTTAAATCCGTCGAGTAGTTTTTGAAATACTTGCATAGTGGTCACTATCTTTAAGAACGTAGTTTTGAGCAAAATACATTTAAAGTTCCACATTTACACAACTATCAGTTTTACTGCCCTACAGATATTGTAGAATATCTTCAAAACTATTTATTGGATCAAGTTGAAATTTTCATAGAATATTGTCGTAATATTCTACTCTAAGAAAATGCAGATGAATGGATTTTTTGAAAATTATGACTACCTCTAATCCCTTAAGGAATTTATTTTTTTTACAAAATCTGGGGTGCGAAGCGTTAACGAAGGTTCAACGCCTTGGGTGTAACTAATTAATCGGCGATAGGCTTTCGCCGCTGAGTTATTAATGTTCATGAAAGTAATACACGCGCGTGGCATGACCACCATTAAAATGCCAAGGGAGAATTTACAAGTCTTAGCGAACGATGTTTACGACGTAGTACGAGAGCGATACGCTAGGCTGGTGGTACGAGCGTCTGGTCTGGTCTGGTTCGCACTTGTCCGCTTAGCTGGGGCGTTGGCAGCGATCCTTAGCGACTTGACACAACTTGGCATGGTGGATGCATGCGACCTGCTGTCCCCCCATTTTTATTCCCAAGTTGTATGCGATGGCGTTAAGCGACCTTTAACGACACCACGGCTCCTGAGAACCACCGAGATACGTGACTGTGAACAACTTTTTACACATACTACCTATAACTGCATATATAGCGATAAATGACATTTTTCACTCTTTTTGCATAAACTTCCTACCTGATTTCTGCAAATTACATTAATTGTTACGAAGAAGGAGTGAAAAAGTCGAGGCTTGTAATTTCAGGAAAATAGGTTTATTTAATTTAAGTTGCGTCAATGAATAAATATGAGCAAGTTACTTCATTTGGAAGTTTTCAAAGTTAGAAAAACTTATAGGTTTTTTTGTTAGAACCCTGATGAAAGTTTCGGGAAGGAATTTAGTCCGTACGAATCCGGAAAAAATTTTAGGTTCACGTTCGATGTGAATCGGAAAAAATTAATCCTATCCATTCGGAATGATTGAGATTGAACCGGAATTAATAGGATTGATTTTTAACCGATTTGCATCGAAGAAGATTTAAAAAGTTTCTCAGATTGGTTTTATTGGTTATATGTGAAAGCAAGCATGGAATAAATGAGACAAAGGGTTCTGTATTACAATATTCAATGAAATGTTCTTTTTTCAACTTGCAGTGTCGAACTAACGTTATAAGAATAAAGTCACACGGACCATGGGGTTGTGATTTCACATGATTACTCATTTTGAGCCATTTCTTATTTCGATTTTGATAATATGTGAGTACGGTGGGAGTTCATAACTCTTGAGTTTTCGATTTTGGTGCAAAGTTACAAAGTGAGTAAGAACTATGAAATGAAAATTGAATCTCTTACACTTTTACATAAAAAAAACTCTTCCCCCATAGCACAATACCTTCCATGAACGTTCAGAAGGTTCCATTGGAACTTTTAAGGAACGTTCCTAAAACGTTTAAAAGAAATATTGAGAGAACCTCCAGCAGGAACATTCAGAGAACATTCGCAGAGAACGTTCCTGGAACATTTCGCGGGAACATTTTTTGAGAGTGTTCCTGGAATTATTTTCTACAGCATTCAGGGAACTTTCCTCATAGATAATACTAAAGCTTCAAACATACTAACGTAGGGAAAATTTTTTATAAATAATGTTGGACATTAATTTATAGGTAAAATATAAAGAATTAATTACAAATATTATTCTTTGAATTATATATTTTAATATGATTTAAATATAAAGAACATTCTACAATTATACAGATGCATGGAGAAAAATGGATATTGACCCATAATATCTAGATATTGAGGCACAATGTCAGTAGCATTCAACTATGTGACAAACATTTAGATATTCTACTTCAATGCCTGCAGATATTGAAAAAAAGATATTAACCACCAGTATCTCAGATATTGAGCTTGATTATCTCAGATATTAAAAATGAATATTCAAGATACTAAACTTCTGAATATCCTCGTTAGTAAACTTGAATGTCTGAGGTACCAAAGTTGAATATCTCAGATATTTAAAATCAATATCAGGTATACTGAAAAGGTAAGTTATAGATATTACAGCTAAATGTCTAAGATACTCAAAAGATTATTTTAAAGGTTATAAAATAATATTTGTAATGTTAGATAATTGGCTTATACATATTCAGTTTTTAGAAAAAAGTCAAATTATAATTTATTATGTACATAAGTATATATAGTAGATTTATACATCGCTCTCATTTTCATTATTTCGCATGTCTAAAATTAATTTGATGTTCTTGTTAGAAACTTAACCTTAACACTATATAAGGTTAGATTTCATTCTCGGCTCTAAACCACATATAGAGAAAATATATAACTTATATGTTTTACTTATTGCATCTCAAGGTAAAGACCCGATCACTTTTATTCCATTAGAAACACTTATTAGAATTTAAGGAAACTTTAATAAACTTTCAAAATTTATCTTTTGATATCTTAGAATCTTAGATTCACTTAGATTTCGATGAGCAGGAAAAAGTGATCACGTGAGCTTTATATATATGCGCGCGCGCTTCATGCTTCAATATCTAAACTATTGAATTTGAATATCAAATGTTACTTCTCGGAAAAATCTTATACACGGAAAAAAAGTATAGTTGTGACAGCAAAGTTATTCTTTGCGACAGTTAAACGTTTAGCTGGTAACGAACGAGCGAATGAAGGCATATCTCGGATTCAGCCAAAGTGAATATCCGTAACCACTTTAGCTATTCCAGCGATTTTCTATAGTCGAGAAAGGCACTGTTTATAGCTAGAATTGAGATTTTACAATTATAAAAGAAGGCTAATTGAAAAGTATAGCTACCGCAGTTATAACCTTAAGAACATGACAATAACAAAATAATTTTGAGTCATTTGTAGGTTATGTGACACGATATATATTTATGGAGTATAAGCAAATAAAAATATGACATAATTTTTCCGTGCTTGAAATCTTTATAATCAGTATTAAGGATTTTCATTTTCTCAAAACGAAAAAACCTTTTTTTTTTATTCGCAAATAGTAGCAAAATTTAGAAGAACTTTTTGTGTTCGTTACAATAAGAAATTGCAAGCAGTTTGTAAACATACATATTTTGATTGCAGTAAGTAAAAAGACATGAAAATGGAAAAATATGCAAAACTAACCTTCAAATACGGGAATGTACTTATCCAACTTCCACTGTTGGAGAATGTTACGTACATAAAAATCAGCCATCGTTTAACAGTTTGCTTACCTTTAATACTTTAAAATTACAGTAATTTAAACTTTAAACATTGCACTTAAGCTTTAGTTGTCATTTTAAATACATCACCACATAAACTTGCAGGGATTTACAATATAGCTAGCATAGAGATATTGAAATTGACAATAGCTGATAAACAAGTTGCTGCTATGGGAATATATATTTCTATTTCATTTATACTTTTTACTTAATTCTACCATATTGGAAACATATGCAATTTGTAGAAAATAATAATTTCTGTTATTCAGCAACTGTGTGAAATGTGCTTCTTCACCTAAACAGTTTATACAATTTGACTAAAGTTTTATATGATTTGAACACATTAATTCTTTGAAATTGGGATCATTCTTCATTCGCTCGGTCGCCTAGTTAAATTTTTTTCCGTGTATATTGAAAAAAATAAATTTTAATATTGCGTATCAATATCTAGATATTATGAATGAATATCTCCTATTTGAATATCTACTTTTCAATATCCATTTTTCTCCGTGTGTGAAAAGAAAAACCAATAAGGTCTATCTGGTGCCAGAAATCCATTTTAGTTGTTAATTTTATAAGTCTTACATACTATAATTGGAATCACCGACGACACGCGTACCAATTAATTCATGAGCTTAATAGTAAAAAAAGTATAATGTGCAGATAAAGTATCTTACAAATGAAAGACATAACTTGAAATTATTAAACGATGTTCGATTATAAAGAAACTGTGCAATTACATTCACGAAATAGAAAAAAATCAGTCCTTAAGACATATCTTACTTATCTGATCTCTACCTTAAGGTTAATATTCTTGCGAAAAGTTCTACGAACGTTCACTAGAAATGCTCTCTGAATGTTCCTATGGAAGGTTCCAGGAAAGTTCTCTGAATGTTCCTGCGAAAGGTTCTCTCAATATTCCTTTTGAACGTTCTGAAACGTTCCACAGGAACATTCCAGAGAACATTGCTTTGGAACCTTTAAAAAACCCGGACATTTTCTTAACTCTAGGAACGTTCAGGGAAGGTGTTCTGCTATGGGGGTTATATCATGAAGAGTAAATAATTCTCAGAATAACTGAGTTGAATAATAGAACGATATTAATTTTTGTATGTATATATCGATAGATTTGGAACGATGCGGAAACAGACTTTGAAGGCATATAAAAAGTTCTTATTCGCTCGGATTGACATTCAATTCGGAATTTTCGCCAAATTGATTGTTTAGTTAATTTATTTTGTATAATAAAACATATCTCCACCAGTAATTTTTTTTTAAAAAGTTCTTCTTTATCGCAAAAAGTAAAAAAAAAGTCTCTTCCTATACATTTCCAATGAAAGAAATGCCCTCAGTGTTCTTCGAAATAAAGTTAGCTCTTTATAGAAGTGAAAATTCCTAATATATCAATTTTCTGTTTGAAGCTTGAAAATCTGAAGAATGTAACCAAGGTCCAAGAATTATTGATTCGTTGGAATTGAAAGGAGCGCTTAAGCCTTGATGTGTCGATTATCGTTATTCAGAAGAAGAGATATTGGTAGTTGGTAAGATTGGTGCTCGGCAAACATCGAAACTCGCGAAACATTTTCGCTTTTGCACAGGAGCTGAAGGTATGTGAGTATGCGCGGGACGTGGTTAAGAAGGCTAGCTTGGAATGCTCGCACGCTCTAAGAAAAAGGTGAAGTGGGAGAGAAGAAGAGCAACAGAAGGAAAGAAAGGTGAAAGGAAGAGTGAGAACAGGCGAGATCAAGAACGACCGGTTAAAAAGAGTGAGAAAAAGAGCGACACGACAATAACTAAAGCGAATTCGTGAGGTTACAGTAGCGTCTTTGAAAAAGTATAAGTCGAAAATAAAGTCAGAGAAAGAGGGAGAGAGAGAGGGAACATGATTAAGATTAGATTCTGTTAAGATTACACATTAAGTTTCTATTTTTCTAGCCAAATATTGAAAAAAATTTTTTGATTTAAAGAAATTATTTTTAATGCGAACAAGTTTTTTTATTGAATCAAAGAAGCTTTATTTGATTCAAAGAAATGTAAGTTTTTTATGTACTCAGACAATAGTTTCTTTGAATCAAAGGGATATTTATTTGATGTAGATTATGTGAAATAAATACCAGGAATTGTTCGTTTAAGGCCACGCATCAACCAGTACAGCTGACTTAATCAATAAAATCAGTTTCCCCCAAGATTTTTCCGCAATAATGAATTTCGTGGATTCAGTCAACTGCACTGGTTGATCCATGACCTTAAAACACTTTTTTCTTTAGAGTTTTTTTTTAATGTACATAAGTTGATACCAATCTTCTTTACTACTTTAAAATTGCAATAATTTACACTTTAAAGACTGCACTTAAATTTAGCTATTATTGTGAATACATCGCCACATAAATTTGTTGGGATTTACAATATTTACAATAAATTGGCAATAGCTGATAAACAAGTTGCTGCTATGGGAATATATATTTCTATTTCATCTACACTTTTTACTTAATTCTATGATATTGGAAGTGTGTGCTATTTATAAAAAATAATCATTTCTGTTATTCAGCACCTGTGTGAAATGTGCTTCTTTAAACTCTGTAAAAAGTCTATTAATAGTGAAATTACGTTCCTTTCAGAATGCATCCATTGAAATTAAGCAGATTTATTTTGTCTACCAACAGAATCGTTTCACTGTTGAAAACTCATCTGTAAAATGCAAAACGAAAATAGGTTTACCGATAAACGATTTCGTTTGACTCTGAAAAGAAATCCTTTAACTATTAAAGGATTGCATTTGTAGGCTATCAGGCGAAATGCGATTGCCCATCAGTGAGTGTACATCGTCTAGTGCTTAAGAGTGCAATATGCACGAGCAATTTTTGTGTTGCACGATATATTCTTTTATCATCGCGATTAATTAACGTAGATTCCGACGTAAAAATTTTGTAATGTACGTATACTAAAACAAACAATTTTTATCCGCACAACCTCATTTTTCATTGCTTCTGACAATCGAAGCATTATGAAATTATTAATTTTTAATGCTTTTAACCTTCGAAGGGTTATCAGTCATCTTTTTACATTCTCATCATGGATGAGAAGGTATTGGTTTTATGTGAAAAATGACTTTCGAAATTTTCATCAAATCTTTACGTTTTGAGACCCCCTGAGTCAGAAAAAATGGTTTTTACGAAAGTGTCTGTCTGTCTGTAGGTCGTGTGCGGCATAACTCTCGATAGAATTATCAGATTGAATTGAGCTTTGGTACACTTTATCGGAGCCGAAAAAGTAAGGACAAGTTCATTAACCAGCCACATCCACACTGAGAAAACTGGAGTGTCAACCTAAACATTTGGAGGGTGAAGCAGACTATATTTGAGGTTAAACTATAGGACAGCCTTCTAGATAGTGTAACTTATTACCTGTGAATTGTGAAAATAAGATGGTCAACTTGAATACTTTAGAGGGAAAAGTTGATCATCGCAGAAGAGAAAAATAGATTATCGAAGAGGGAAAAACAGACTATAATCTACCTCTATGGCTAACCTCAAAACTATTACATTTAAGCTTTCACAATTATTATGTTATTATAGCAAGTGAAATAGGTACTCACCAATTAGTTGGCAAAAATAACCCTCGTGACACTTTAACACGTAAAGGACGCGAAACCGGCAATGAGGTTAGAGTGTCCACGCTGGAGATATTGGAGGAAAAATAGGCGAACCCACGTGACTTTACAATTTTGGCGCGTATTTCACCAATCGACACTCTTTATAGTGATTCTGACCCTCTGGTAATAGTTAAGCTGGATATCAAATGAGTGTCTCCCTGACCAAAAAGAAAAAATTTCGGAGAAAGTGTTGTACTATCTAGAAGTTCAGACTGACTATCTACATTTTGACACTCAAAGTTTGACACTCCAGTTTTCTCAGTGCAATCAAAATTGAGGGGTTGAGCACCACTTTTGTGTTTTTGAAAATATCAAAAATTTCAATACTGGTTTTAGATAGTGCTCATAAATCTCTAAAAATTATCCTGATAACATTTTTTGATTAAATCAAAATTAGAAATATTACAGCATATTCAAATTCGAAAAAAGTCAATATCAAAATTCCATTTTCCAGTTAAATTATACGAGATACGAAAAAACGTTATGATACAATATTATTGAATAAATAAAGTCCTACAAATTTGAATTGTAACATTTTTTCATAAGATGCATATTTTTCTTTTTAATTAAAAAAAATATATTGAAAATCCAAAATTCAATTTTTTAACAATAATATGTAAAATAAGAAAAAAACGTAAGAATACAAAGTTGTTAGTTTCAAAAAGATCTACAAGTTTTGTCTCACACAGTTTCTGATAAAACATATATTTTTCGTTTCAATTCCAAAAAATACGATTAAAATTCAAAAATTCCATTTTTTAGACAAAATATGTGAGATTCAAAAAAAACTTTTAGATGAAAATTGTTTGGCTAAATAAGTTCTACACATTCTTATCGATAAATTTCTCGACAGGATGTATATTTTATGTTTTGATTTTTAATATTAAATAAATTCGATTTTTTTCACCAAAATATGTGATACGAAATAAGCGTTGTTCTGCAAAATCATTTCCTTAAATAAAGTCTACGATTGTTTTTCCTTTTTAAAAGATTTGGAAGAAAATAAATTTATCAATAATCATGTAATTTATTAAAAAGTTACAAAAATGCATACAGAAAATTGAGCGCGAAGCGCGAGTGTCATGATGAGAATGTGTTCCTTAAGGCCGATAGAGCCTTAAGTAAATTGAATTTCCTGTTTCACTTAATCTGAAAAAGAAACTTAGTGAATTTGAGAAAATGACTAATTTACATCATCTTTAATATCATTAAGTTGGTTTGAGCTTCAGTATTAAATTATAAGAAATAAACTTAAACGTATGCGAAGAGCACAAGACCGAGCGCGAAGCGCGAGGTCCAGAAAGAACGGAGCGCGAAGCGCGTCGTTCAAAAATTCCGGAGCGCGCAGCGCGACAATCGAGTATTACGGGGCGCGAAGCGCGCAATGAGAATGTGCCCGCGAAGCAGGCAGATTTTTTAAAAAATGATTTTGTAAAGCGTTCTTGTATCTCAATGAATATTATGGTTTTCATCAGAGTTGTATCTTAAAATTTCATTAAGCTGAAATCTAAGATGGGTCGTTATTATAGTATTGAAAATGATCGATTTAATATTGTCATTTGTCAAATTTGGGATTGTGTACATTTCTGATTAGGTTATATCATGCAATTTTTTTTCTTTTATTGAAATTATATTTCCTTTGGACGATGTCTATTTGTGATCACTGTAGCGGGTGAAATAATTTACTGAAGGAATTTGTTACAAAGTAACAAAAGTTGCGAAGAGTTTACATGAGATTAAGGGGCACAACTAGTTTGAAATTGTAAAAATTTCGATTTTTTTTTTTTACATTTTTTAACAGCCCAGCAGGCGCTTTTCGAAAAAGAGGAAGGTGAATTGTATGGTCCTGGAATAGCAGATTAGCTCTAGGTATGATATTCAAAAATTTATAACAATGAAATCAGTACTTTTATCTTTAAACGCGTTTTTCTCAAAACTACATTTTTCAAATTTGCTGCAGTTGTAACTCGATAACAAATTATCCGATCGACTTGCGTCTTTTTTTAGCTTATTGTGTACTTGTTTCTCCATACAATGACCATCCAGTTTTATGATTGGATGAAAAATATAATTTTTCCACGCCAAAAACCATCAGATTTTTTAGCAGAATTTTAATTTTTTTTTAAACTCCGCCATTTTGTATCATTTGAATTTTCTTTACAATTTGAGGGTCATTGTGAAGGAAATATATTCTAGTTTAATTAAATTTTTGGTTTTTTTTATTTCAGGAACTGTGAAGGCGACAATCACTGCAGCAGTGGCGGAACTTTTTTTTTTTTGAAGACTCAGGAGATGGTGGATAAGTTGCTGAAAATCGAATATTTTCATTTGAAAACATTACTGCGTATTCATTATTTATGCTCAAATATATTTGCAAAATTTTAACAGTTATTGATGGAAAGGCAGATGTCTTCGTTGGTCATATTAACCAAAAAGAAATTCTATTTATAGAAGCGTCCATACGCAGGATTAAAAAAATAGAAAATCCTTTAATAGTGAAAGTGTGAGATACAGCGTCTGGCGAAAGCGTAATAAAATAAATGTGTATGTTAGAAATTTAAAATAATATTACTTGTATTGTAGTTGTAAAATTAATGTTGGGAAAGTCCCGGACGTGGACCGCTCATAGTCCTGTGGATTATGACAATAAAGCAATTGACGAAATACGAACGTCGGAAGGAACCCTTAGGGATAGCTTTTTTCATGAAGCAATGGTCAGCAATGAGCTTTTAGGTATTAATATTGTTAAGGGGCAGTCCTTTTGGGAATACTCGACCGAGAAGGTTCACTCCTTGTACTTTTCGCGTCTTGTACATTTTTTGTATAAATAAATTAAGTTTGATTGTTCCGTACATTAAAAGCACTTTCTTTCACTTCACCGTTTCAATACCAAAATATAATTACCTCTCCTATTTTGACTAGAACATTTGGCGACCGTGACAGGACCTGGTATTTCAATTTTGGTAATTTTTTCTTGTGTACGTGAAGTTTTTATTAGTGAAAAGTGACTGAAAATGGAACAACTTAAGAAGAGAAGGACGATAGCACGCTCTGCATTCACCAGGGCACTCGTAGCATTGAATAATTTATTGAAAGAAGACACGACGACTGCTGGCGATTTAACAGTGGCATATCAACTGCTAGAAAAGAAAATGTGCGAATTAGATGTGGTGCAAGAGAAATTAAATGAACTGTTTTTTGATTCAGAAACTGTGTTAGCTTCCGATATTGAGAAAGACGCGGAAGAGTGTGACGCTTATAGTACGAGATTTTTGACAGCAAAGTTCGGTTTCAATGCGCGTATGGAGAAAAAGGTAAATGATACAGCAGCAAGCCCTGTAAACAGTACAAGGACCGCTTCGAGTGATAATATGACGCCATTAAATTTACCAAAGGTTCAATTTACAAGGTTTAGTGGCGATTTGAAAGAATGGCTCAAATTCTGGAGTCTCTTCAAGAAGGTTCACGAAGATAACAAGATTGACAAGGCAGATAAATTCCAGTATCTGATATTAGCAGTGAAACCTGAATCACGTGCAGCGAACTTAGTGTTGAGTTTCCCGCCAACAAGTGAAAATTACGACAAAGTGATCGCGAGTCTAAAAGAAAGATTTGGACGGGAAGACTTATTAGTTGAAGTTTATGTGCGCGAACTTTTACAGCTCGTCATTAAAAATGCCATGAAATCGACGAAGGATATGCCGATTTGCACATTATATGATAAAATAGAAACGCAGTTAAGGGCATTAGAATCTTTGAACGTAAAAATGGATAAATCAGCGGCAATGTTATTACCATTAGTTGAGTCGTGTTTAACCGAAGAACTTTTACGAGCGTGGCAACGTAGTAGCACAGCTCGAAACGTCGACTCCGAGAACGCGGTGTTTGAAGAACCCAAAGATCGACTAACCCGATTAATTACATTTTTAGGAAGTGAAGTTCAAAATTAATTACGGATTACTATGGCAAAGGAGGGCTTCGATTTGGAATCGCAAGATGCAGCAAGTTTCAGGAACGACCTCGACTCAAACGGTGTAAAAAGGAACAAAGAGCACGCTCACGTGAGAGAGAAAAATATATCGAGTGCGAAGAATTTACTCACCACAAAAAGAGGATTCGAGTTTTGTATATTTTGTAATAGTGAACATGAAAGTGCGAAGTGTGAAAGGGCCAGATCAATGAGTCTGTCAGATAGACAGAATGCTGCAAAAAATGGGCGTGCGTGTTTAAAATGCCTTAAAATTGGTCACATTGCAAAAAAGTGTCGAGTATATACTCGTTCGCAGTGTACGGGCCGACATACTGATTTAATGTGTTTTAATCGGGAAGACCAAGAAGCAAAAGGTGAAGATGCGAGTTCTGCGCGAAAAGAATGCAATTTGGCTAACATTTCCCGTGATCCGGAAGTTGTGTTGCAAACATTACGCGTGAAATTATACAACAAAAAGAAAGAGTTTTTTGTGCGCGTAATTATTGACAGTGGTTCGCAAAAATCATATATCACAAAGAAAGCGGCGGCTCTTATTGGCTATGATCCGGTTGGAGAACTATTAGTAGCGCATTCACTTTTCGGAGGAAAGAGTTCAGATGCAGTTAAACATAAACAATATAAGGTGCATTTAAGTAGTTTAAATGATGCGTATAGCTGCAATTTTTCCGCGCTTGATCAAGATATTATTTGTGACAGTATTCCATCGATCAAAAGTGGCGTGTGGTGTGATGAATTAAGTGAATTAAATATCAAGATTACAGACATGAACGCGAGTGACGAGACCGTTTCTATATTAATTGGAGCGGATATCGCCGGAAAATTACTTACAGGTAAACGGCATGTATTAAAATGCGGCTTAGTGGCAATAGAAACATACCTGGGGTGGACGGTTATGGGATCGGCCTTAGATATAGAAGAGCTTACAGATGCAAGAGTAGTAGCTACTACTTTATTTGTGAATACTCACAAGGTAGCCGATTTATGGTCATTAGATGTTCTAGGAATTAAAGACCCTATTGAAACAAAGACCAAGGAAGAATATGAAAAACAAATATGTGAAAATTTTTTAAAAAGTGTCACAGTAAATAAAGAAGGTCGGTACGAAGTTAAATTACCATGGCTAGAGAGTCACCCAGCAGTCGGTGATAACAAAAGTTTAGCCCTACAACAACTTCAGTCCACTGTTAAAAAGTTGAAAATCGAAGGATTTTACAAAGGATACGATGCAGTATTTGAAGAATGGTTAGCAGAAGGTGTGATAGAACGTGTTTCAGAAGAAGATGAACAAAATTGGGGACATTATTTGCCGCATCGCCATGTCATCAAGGAAGACAGCACTACGAAGATCAGACCAGTTTTCGATGCTTCAGCGAAGGAACGCGGTTCGTCATCAATAAACGAATGTCTTGAGAAAGGTCCTAACCTTATTTCGCTAATATCTTCCACTTTGTTGCGATTCAGAGAAGGTAAGTTACGTGTTGTTGCAGATGTGAAGAAGGCTTTTTTACAAATAAGTCTTAACAAAAATGATAGAGACTTTTTAAGATTTTTTTGGTACGATAAAGAAGGTAAAATTATAATTTTCAGACATTGTCGAGTAGTTTTTGGAGTTTCTTGTAGTCCATTTATATTAGGAGCCGTAATTTCGTTGCATTTGAATAAAATAATTGATTCTATAAAATCAGAGCAAAATAATACATTTTCAAAAAGTAACATTGTAAAACTTTTAGACAGTTTATATGTAGATAATTGCGTTACTAGTGTAAATACCATAGAAGAATTAAATAATTTTATTATAGATGCAAAAACAGCAATGGATTTAGCCGGCTTTGACTTAAGAGGGTGGGAGTACACGAATGACAATTCTAGTGAAAATAAAACAGCTGTGTTAGGTTTAGTTTGGGATAAACAACGCGATTGTTTATTATTTAAAGTACCGACCGTTGAAGAAATTTATAAAGAAAAAGCTCACGAAACGAAGTATTCTTGCAGTAGCCCATAAAATTTTTGATCCGCTAGGATTCGCGAGTCCGGTATTGCTATATCCACGTTTATTATTACAAGAAACTTGGGCACAAAAGTTATCGTGGGACGAGGAAGTGAGTGGCGACATAAAGAGAAGATTTTTTAATTGGTTAGACAATTTTAACGATTTAAGGAAAATTGAAATACCGCGATGCTTAATCGAAGAAACTAATATTGATAGCAATAATATAAGCATCCATACTTTCTGCGATGCGAGTAAATTAGCATATGCAGCAGTAGTGTATGTGAGAATAGAGAGAGAGTCGAATGTTCAAATTCGATTTATTCAGTCAAAATCGCGAGTAGCACCTACAAAGGAAAAGAGTTTAGACGCGCGACAGAGTATTCCGCGTTTAGAGTTGCTGGCAGCTACAATCGGAGTTAGATTAACAGCATCAGTTTTAGAAGCATTACGTTGGGAAAATGTAAAGGTTTTTTATTGGAGTGATTCTTCTACGGTATTAGCATGGATTCGAAGAGAAAATAATTGGGCGACTTTCGTATATAATAGAGTCAAAGAAATCCGCGAATATTCAAAACCCGAGCAATGGAGTCACGTACCTGGAAATCAGAACCCGGCTGATTTGCCATCGCGCGGAAGCAGTACTAAACAGCTTCTAGATTCGCGTTGGTGGGAGGGTCCGGACTGGCTACGAATGAACGCGAAAAGCTGGCCGCGTGATGAGGGCCCGTATGATGAAGACAAGATTGATAAAGAACTAAAAAAATCAGTCCTTAAAGACAGAGAAATGAAAGGTACTGTTTTAATATCTACGAGTAAGCCCGCAGAAGAAATCCTGTTTTATAATAAATTTTCCAATTTTGATACTATCAAACGCGTGATAGCATGGTTGAAACGTTTTTGTCATAACTGCAAAGTTCCTTTAATACAGCGAAAAGGTGGTTATTTATCAAGTGAAGAATTAGAAGATGCCGAAGTTTTATTAATAAAGATAGTTCAAAAAGAATGTTTTAAAGACTTTGAAAAAGATACGCGAATTAAACATTTACAGCCCCTAAAAGATAATAATAGTTTAATACGCATAAACACAAAAATTTGTTTACGAAAAGATACGTATAATTTCAGATGTCCGATTATTCTTCCAGGCGATCATTATATAAGTAAACTTATTATAAAAAATACTCATATAGGATTAAATCATGCGGGAGTTGAAATTACTTTGAGTACCATTAGAGAGAAATATTGGATTTTAGGTGGGAGAAGAGCAATTAGATCGGTCATTCATAAGTGTGTACAGTGTCGCAGACACGATGCAAAACCTTTAGAATCTGTACCTGTACCTTTACCTGTCAATCGTATTAGAGAAACAGCCGTTTTTGAAGTTGTAGGTGTCGATTTTACAGGTCCACTTTACCTGAAAGGTGGACAAAAAGCATGGGTTTGTTTGTTTACCTGTGCTGTTTTCCGAGCTGTTCATCTCGAACTAGTAACCTCTCTCTCTACCGCTGCACTCTTAATGGCATTAAGACGTCTAATTTCACGAAGAGGTAGACCTTCTTATATTTATAGCGATAATGGTACTAACTTCGTTGGTATAAATAACGCGTTTAAGGATGTAAATTTTTATAAGTTGGCTGAATTTGCAGCAACAAAGCAAATCGATTGGAAATTCAACCCTCCATCAGCCGCCTGGTGGGGAGGTTTTTGGTAACGCCTTAACGGGATTTTTGAAACAACTTTTACGCAAAACGCTAAGAAGGTCGTGTCTTGACTATGAAGAAATGCTTACTATTCTCTTAGATTGTGAAGCAATAATAAACTCGAGACCAATTACGTTTATGGCGGATAATGACAAAGATGTAATCCCTCTAACTCCATCGATGTTTTTGCACGAAATAAAAGAAGTTGGCGTATTAGATCTCGATAATATTGAGGTAAATAAATTTAAAAGACGATATGTGTATCGACAAAAGATTAAAAACGACCTACGTCACAGATTTCGCAGCGAATACTTAGGAGCGTTAGTACACAAAAGAGGCAACGTAAAAAATAACATTCAAGCTAGGGTAGGTGATGTTGTATTAGTCCAAGATGAAAATTCTAAGCGTGTAGATTGGCCTCTAGCACTTGTAACAGAGGTTATAGCTGGCAAAGATAATAATATTCGCGTAGTAAGACTAAAAACGGCCTTTGGCGAGATGGTAAGGCCTATACAGAGAATTTATCCGTTAGAAGTTAATTATGATAACGCATCACTAGACGTAGACAAAATCATTGTAGATAAGTATAAAGATCTACGTAAAATAAGTAACGAGTTTATAGATGATAATAACTTCGAGAATAATGCTAAGGAAAATGTAATTACTAAATGTGGAAGGCTTTCTAAAAGGCCGAATAGACTGACGTATTATTGAGTTTATCAGTATCCTATTTTGTGTTTAACTTCATTTTAATTTATATTAATTGCGTACCTTCATAACTATTTGTGTTCATTCGATATTTCAAAAGAGGAAGGAGAATTTTGGGTATGCGATTGAGATGTTTATTATCATCTCAATGGTGGGAGTGTGAGATACAGCGTCTGGCGAAAGCGTAATAAAATAAATGTGTACGTTAGAAATTTAAAATAATATTACTTGTATTGTAGTTGTAAAATTAATGTTGGGAAAGTCCCGGACGTGGACCGCTCATAGTCCTGTGGATTATGACAATAAAGCAATTGACGAAATACGAACGTCGGAAGGAACCCTTAGGGATAGCTTTTTTCATGAAGCAATGGTCAGCAATGAGCTTTTAGGTATTAATATTGTTAAGGGGCAGTCCTTTTGGAATACTCGACCGAGAAGGTTCACTCCTTGTACTTTTCGCGTCTTGTACATTTTTTGTATAAATAAATTAAGTTTGATTGTTCCGTACATTAAAAGCACTTTCTTTCACTTCACCGTTTCAATACCAAAATATAATTACCTCTCCTATTTTGACTAGAACAGAAAGGAACCGTTAAACAGTCAATAGTCTGCTTTTAGAGTGATATGTAAACATTTCATTCAATTTGACAAAAGTTTTTACATCTATTAAAGGTGCAACGATTTAATTATTGAATATTAAGAAATAAAGATAAAGATGAGCTGTATGAAACTACAAGCAAAAATGATCTTGAAAGTTTATTGTAAGACAGGTCTAAAAGACAGTTGGTTCTGTCATGACCATCGACGCGTAAGGTCTATTCTCACTTAAAGTTTCTTGTACTTGTATACATAAAAGTTTTTTTTTGTATTTCTTATATAAATATAATTACTATCAACCAGTGTGATATACTAATTATTTCATCTAATGTGTTTTAACAATTGATGGATTAATTGGAGGTGAATGTATTTATAACACAGGTCTACATGGTTTTGTTATGGAGTAGCTGAGGTACATATCCGAAGTAATTTTTGGCGTAAAAACCGAATCCTGGGTCAGAATTGCTTCATCACGTCAGGTTTTCGAGTAATCCTAACCTAAAAGTTAGAAAAACACGGTTTTTCGCTACATTTGAGCATCGATAACTTCGCGAATTTTTATCATTTTTTAAATATTAGAAAACCATCAAAAAGAACCACTTTTCATCTTTTCATTCCACTATTTACATGTGTTATTTTAATTTTTCTAACCAGAGATATCGCCGATTGAAAAAAAAAAATTGCAGGTTTCGCAATGACGGATATATGGCGGGAAAAAAATGATACGACGTCAAATTTGTTTTTTTATATTATGCCTCGTTCAACAGAAATAAGAATGAAAAAACAAATTTGACTTCCTATCATTTTTCCCCGCCATATACCGGTCATTGCGAAACCTGCAATTTTTTTTTTCAATCGGCGATATCTCCGATATAAACCGTGTTTTTCGCACTTTTAGGTTTGGATTACTCGAAAGCCTGACGCGAAGGAGTAATTTTGAGCCCGGAATTGGGTTTCTACGCCAAAAATTACTTCGGAAATGACTATCGGTATTTCTATAACAATCACAACCTCATATTTTGTAGACCTGTGTAATCTTGCATAAGCTAATAGTGATCTTGGTTTCACGTCAGGCACTTAGTAGAAAATCGAAAAGTATATGCATAGGTGTTGAGGAGTGCGTGCCTGCTTGGGTGTGTGGAGGTGGAGTGGGTGGCCTCTGAGGTGGGAGTGGTGATAGTACTGCGCCGACCGCAACAGGGATTACCAATGTTACAGAGGCTGTCTTGGTTCTTGGTGGGGAGCCGACACTCAACTAACAGATCGTCACACTTCACGCAGTGTGGGAAAGCGTGACGTGTGGTCCCAGCCGTTCCTTCGTTTATTCTGCGTTTCCACCACGTTCCTCCACCCAACCGCATGCATGCTGATTACCTGGCGGAACCCCGAATAGATTCGATAAGAGTGATACCTAGGCCTCTCGTCTCGACAGTTTGCTACAACTACGTGTCCTCCGTTTACATTCCTACTGCCGATCGATTAAAACACTTCTGCGAATCTCGACTCTCGAGGGGATTGCACTTTTTATAGATGAGTGGATTTGATTATGACGGGTTAGCTTTCTTGGGGGAAGGAATCTTCGTAAAGAATTGTTGTCATGATTGCTTTCATCCGTTCGAATATTCAATCACTTCCTACTAAAATTTGCCAAGCATCTTTCTATTGGAATTAGGACATGAGTGGTATCGGAACTGGAACATGACAAATTTCTAAATTCAAAGGAACTAGAATAGTAAAGTGATAGAAATATTTTTAAATTTCATACACATTTGTATATGCAATTCAATATTTGTATATATTGTTTGTGAAACCAATCATGGGGGACTGGTTCGAATCCGGACCGAGGCAATTTATTTCTCGTTCAATTATTTGTCTGGAAGAGTCGTGAATTTTTTGATTTAAAGTATAATATTATGAAATTATAAAATATCTAATTATTTGTAAAATTAGTCAGCTTAACTTATAAGCAATTATAATCCAAACGTCACATTAGAAAAGATGGGAATTTTACTGATTTTACTTCAAAGTGTAGTTTTTTCTATAAAACGCAACTTTGGAGGTTTCATATTCATACCTTAAGTTTTCTAGAACAGATAAATTGCCAAATACGTTTTTTTAAAGTGTGTAAAAAACCCAAGTTTCTCATGTTTTATGCTAAAAACCACTACTATTCGAAAATAACTTGTGACCTAGTAAAACTAGAGTAATTTCTTGTTGTTTATTCTACACACAAATTGATCCAATTCAATTGATCTCATTGAGATTTCATCGCCGGACTTATACAAACCGATTTATTTACAAAAAAACACAACTTTCAATTTTTTTTACAGAAACATGCAAAAAAGTTAGATTTTTAAGCATCACAAATCCGAAATTAGTGGGACTAGAGGATTTAATTTCTTTTAATTTACTTAGAATTGATTGATATATGATTTTTTGCACCTTTTTCGAAAAAGGCGGGTTTGGTAACTGATCTGTTCTAGAAAACTTAAAAGGACTTTGCCGGTACAAAAATAAATTTTACCGTGTTTTTGGAACATACTCAGGGTCGCCTCATCCAAATTTAGTTTCATTTGGACCATTTAAAAAAAAAATCAAAAATAATGAATTTTTTCCGTAGAATAACATGGAAGGTAACAAAATTCTGCATTTAATGACCCCAAAAGGAAATGTTTTAGTCCATTCTTAACAAAGATATTGCCAAAAAAGCTCAAATTCAAAGCTTTTTTAAATTCTGACGAACTCTTGAAATAATGAATATTTTAACTTTTCTTGATTCATTTCAAAATGAGATTTACGTAGAATGTCAGTAATGTAAGAAGTAAATTGTAATCATTTTTTCTTGAATGCAGCCAAAATCTGAGCTCAGAACCCATATATAAGTTGTAAAACTTCAAATTTATGAAATTATTCATGACAGGAATTTTGAAAATAATTTAATTGTATTTTTTTCATATTATCAATTTTTATAGATTTTAAACCCATTTTTCAAGTATGATAATTCTTTGTATTCTCACAACTTTGTTTTTCTACATTTTAACTTTAATTATATCAAGAAAAAATCTATCAAAATATTTTTGATACGTACAGGGCCGAATCTATGACGAGGCCAGTGAGGCCACTGGCTTTAAACCCCCACCACTCCCTCCCCCCCCCACCAGCCACGTAAAAATTGCAAAAAGATTGAATTACATGAGATAAAATAAATAACTTTAAATTGACGAAATAATAATTACTCCAGTTTGAATTTTGTTTATTCAAGAAAGCTTTGAAATCATGACTTTTTTCGCAATATCTTCGTTAATAATTGGCGAACACTTCGTTTTGGGGTCATTAAGGGGGTCATCTACCTACGCGCCTATTTTCAACGATGGTTTGCGAAAAAACTACACATGATATTGAGAAACGGTTTGCCGTATTTTATTAGCACACTCTTGGACTGAAAATAAATTACGTCGAAACAATTATTTTTTTAAAATCGCGACCTTGCAGCATCCTTGACTGTACCTCCGCAAAAATGTCACAGTCGACTTTGTGGCACGATTTCGCCATTCCGGTTTCTTGAAACGAAAAAACGAAAGAATTTTTTTCAATTTTTATCACATTGTCTCGATCAGGACACAAGATTTTTGAAAAATATCCAAATCTTCCAAAATGGCAGACGTTTTAACAAAAAAAAATTTTTCTGACCGTTTTTTCGAACTGAAAAGGGCTGTAAAAATTAAATAAAAACCTTTTTCAAAAAAGCTCATACCCTAACCAAGCAATATGTTTGCAAAAATATTAGAGAACAACAAATCCCCGATGTTTCAAATATTCTAAACGGGCTCTTACCAAAACTTTGGAAAAACACGTCTTTTGAGGAAACGCATTTAAACATATATAATGAAATAAAACATGATTGGAGAAACTTACGATTCAATCGGCTATGCCAGGACACATTTAGGGTAATATCTAGATTCGTAATGTGCAACAAAAATAGATTTTTTGAAACCTCGAAGGTAGACGACCCCTTAAGGAGGTTCTATCGTAAAACAAATTAACGGTCAGAAAAGGATGAAACTTGAAACATAGTTATTTAAATGCATAAGAATGAATCAGTCAAATTTTCAAGACTCCAGGGTATCTGTGAACTAAGATATTTTAATAAATATTTTCCATCATTTAACATGTGCTCTTATGGACAACTAACTTTTGATTGCTTTCAATTACGCACCACACATTTATTAACGGTTGAATATCGATGAAATCTTTTATAAAAGTGAGACAAATATCTAAAAAACATTTTTAGCTTACAATATTATTAGAAGGGTACTTATAAATCAATGAAAATGGAAATAAATGTTTCCAAAATCATGATATTGAGTGATAATGTATAGATATGGCAACACCGCAGCCGAGTGTACGTTGGTAGGTTATCACGTGCTATTCAAAAAGAAACATTGAGCCTACATACACGTTTGCCCTGTCATAGTATTCACACCTGAATGCCTCAGATTTATAATCTAGTTCAATAAAATGCCTCTTATGATGCCAAATTTAAAAGGGACACCAAAAAAGCGAGACGGTGTTGCTACATCAACTACCTCGTGAGTCAATTGCACGAAATGTTTTGTTCTGACTAGCTATGTACATAGAACCTCCTTAAGGGGGTCTTCCACCTTGTTGGTTCAAAAAAATCGATTTTTTTTTTGCATTTTTGTCGCCTAGAAGGTGCTAGAAATATAATCTTAAAAGGGTATAAGCGAAATCTTATTATTTCGGGGTTTCTAGAGCCGTCAAATATAGCTCCGCTCTGCTCCGCGATTCATGCATGAATATCTTTAAATGCGATTTCCCAAAAGTTGCGTTTTTGCAACTGGCTGACATGATATCTCGAAAAGTAATTGATCAATTAACTAAAGTCATATATCAAAATTTGTGAAAAACATGTCGCTGACATGTCTTGACCTTGAAAACATAGAAATTTTTTTTTATTTCTTGTTTGTTCACTATTTCCTGAAATTTAAAAATTTTGCAAATTCCTTGTATCAAACGATAGCCAAAGGCATAAAAAAACTGAATCATTTGGGTTTATTTGTTTCAGAAAACTTTCATGAGCTAAATCGTGACAACCGTTTTGGTATACATTTTTCGTAAGCGATATTTTAAGGTCAAATCACGATCAAATTGGAGGCAGAAAAATTTTAGTAAAATTTTTGTTGAAAGTATATAAATAAATAAGTTAAATGCAAAAAACCGCACCTTGATTGCATTATTGGTTTCCCTACAATTCGCTCGCAAGTTTGAGCGCGCCTAGGGCGCGCGATTTGATCGTCGCGCTTCGCGCTCCGTTTTTTCTGGACCTCGCGCTTCGCGCTCGGTCTTGTGCTCTTCACATACATTCAAGTTTATTTATTATAATTTGATAATGAAGCGCAAACCAATTTTATAATAATATTACAGATGATGTGAATTACACATTTCCTCAAAGTCACTCAATTTCTTTTTGAAATTAAGTGAAACAGGAAATTCAATTTACTTAAGGCTCTATCAGCCTTAAGGAACACATTCTCATCATGGCGCTCGCGCTTCGCACTCGATTTTCTGTATACATTTCAGTAACTTTTTAATAAATTACATGATTAAAATAATTTATTTTCTTCCAAATCTCTGAAAAAGGAAAAACAATCGTAGACTTTATTTAAGGAAACGATTTTGCAGAACAACGCTTATTTCGTATCTCACATATTTTGGTGAAAAAAATCGAATTTATTTAATATTAAAAATCAAAACATAAAATATACATCCTGTCCCGAAATGTATTAATGAGAATTTGTAGACCTCATTTAGGCAAACAATTTTCCATCTAAACGTTTTTTTTGTATCTCATATTTTGTCTAAAAAATGGAATTTTTGAATTTTAATCGTATTTTTTGGAATTGAAACGTTTTTTTCGTATTTCGAATATTATTGTTAAAAAATTGAATTTTGGATTTTCAATAGTATTTTTTTTTAATTAAAG
Source organism: Diplolepis rosae (assembly GCA_030998225.1). NCBI lineage: Eukaryota > Metazoa > Arthropoda > Insecta > Hymenoptera > Diplolepididae > Diplolepis > Diplolepis rosae. The sequence continues at coordinate 913,104 of JAPYXD010000275.1, forward strand.
AGAAAAATATGCATCTTACGAAAAAATATTACAATTCAAATTTGTAGGTCTTTATTTATTTAATAATATTGTATCATAACGTTTTTTCGTATCTCGTATAATTTAACCCGAACATGGAATTTTGATATTGACTTTTTTCGAATTTGAATATGCTGTAACATTTCTAATTTTGATTTAATCGAAAAATGTTATCAAGATAATTTGTAGAGATTTGTGAGCACTATCAAAAACCAGTATTGAAATTTTTGATTTTTTCAAAAAATTATTTTCAAAAACACAAAAGTAGTGCTCAATCCATCAATTTTGATTGGATGTGGCTGGTTAACGAACTTGTCCTTACTTTTTCGGCTCCGATAAAGTGTACCAAAGCTCAATTCAATCTGATAATTCTATCGAGAGTTATGCCGCACACGACCTACAGACAGACAGACACTTTCGTAAAAACCCTTTATTATGACTCAGGGGGTCTCAAAACGTAAAGATTTGATGAAAATATCGAAAGTCATTTTTCACATAAAACCAATACCTTCTCATCCATGATGAGAATGTAAAAACAGTATCAAAAACGAGGCCACAAGGTAGAAGACCCCCTTAAATGCTGAATTTGGTTACCTTCTATCTTATTCTAAGAAAAAATTCATTTTCAGGTAATTAAAACAAGTGCATAGCGACTTTTGCACAGCAGTGTACTAGATTGAATACAAAAATTTTTAACAGTCTAATCGGCAACATTTAATCATTTACCAAAAAACGAGCACTAAACGGATTCAAGAAACCATTAATGGTCTAGATTGCAATTTCAAAATAGTGATAATTTGATGGAATGTTAAAATTACACTAAGTTATAGTTAGATCCGTTGGGAGTGGATGAAGCAGGTAAAGAAGTGGTTTAAACATATGGCTACGTGCAGCACGTTTAACACGACCGGAAAATATGGAGCGAACGGAATTCCAGGAGCGTTCGACTCGGCTCGATTAGGTCAGCCCGTTTATAATGTGAATGGTCGCCTCATTCCATATTCCAGGAAGCGTGCTCTTTCGATATATTTTGGCTCTCTACGATCCTCATCTTTGAGCACCCCGAGTATGAAAGTCCATTGGGTGTCGGTTGGATGCCAACATCCTTTGCAAAAGCCTCTATCGATGCCTTTTGGGGAAAAGTTTGAAAGGTCGTTATATCCACTCGCGAGACCATAAAGTGACACTTTCCGAGCTGGGGAAATTTGACTTGTCCGCGGTTGATAAAACGTACATCAAAAGGCATAAAATAAGGGAGACGAATGCGCCGTAACGGAGCTAGGGAGTTCGGCCCATGGGAGTATTACGGATTCAAGGTGAGTGAGGTGGGGAGGCTGTAAGTGTACATATGCAAGAAACGCTCAACTCGAGAGACATCAGCTTGGTAATATTTCCATATTCCGATATCGAATAAATGGATCGTTGCCTCGCGCCCGACGAGCGCATAAATCCTCGAAGGCCTATCATGCATCACGAAGTCGAAACCACGCGGTTTTATAGGGTGTGTCAGCTGCCCTTACGTCTTTCTGTATTCGTTAGCCTTTCTTCTAGTTCGTCTTCCCACTCCTGCCCTTTTTCCCAGGTCAAAGACTTTAAGGGCATGTGGTACTTAATAAATTAGCAAATTTGATTGATTTTAGTTTTCTATATGTTTGTGTCCAATGTTACGTTGTAAAATTTAGACAATTTCATAACTCACAGAAATGTAAGTAATTTGAAATCATTTATCATCTTTTACATTCTCATCATGGATGAGAAGGTATTGGTTTTATGTGAAAAATGACTTTCGAAATTTTCATCAAATCTTTACGTTTTGAGACCCCCTGAGTCAGAAAAAAGGGTTTTTACGAAAGTGTCTGTCTGTCTGTCTGTCCGACTGTCTGTCTGTCTGTCTGTCTGTCTGTAGGTCGTGTGCGACATAACTCTCGACAGAATTATCAGATTGAATTGAGCTTTGGTACACTTTATCGGAGCCGAAAAAGTAAGGACAAGTTCGTTAACCAGCCACATCCAATCAAAATTGAGGGATTGAGCACTACTTTTGTGTTTTTGAAAATAATTTTTTAAAAAAATAAAAAATTTCAATACTGGTTTTTGATAGTGCTCATAAATCCCTACAAATTATCCTGATAACATTTTTTGATTAAATCAAAATTAGAAATGTTACAGCATATTCAAATTCGAAAAAAGTCAATATCAAAATTTCATTTTCAAGTTAAATTATACGAGATACAAAAAAACGTTATGATAAAATATTATTTTTTACATAAAGACCTACAAATTTGAGTTGTAAAATTTTTTCATAAGATGCATATTTTTCTTATTAATTTAAAAAAAAACCATTGAAAATCCAAAATTCAATTTTTTAACAATAATATGTGAAATACGAAAAAAACGCAAAAATACAAAGTTGTTCATTTTAAAAAGATCTACAAATTTTGTCTCACACAGTTTCTGATAAAACATATATTTTTCGTTTCAATTCCAAAAAATACGTTTAAAATTCAAAAATTCCATTTTTAGACAAAATATGTGAGATACGAAAAAAACGTTTGGATGGAAAATTGTTTGCCTAAATAAGGTCTACAAATTCTCATTAAGACATTTCGGGACAGGAGGTATATTTTATGTTTTGATTTTTAATATTAAAAATAATCGATTTTTTTCACCAAAAAATGTGAGATTCGAAATAAGCGTTGTTCTGCAAAATCGTTTCCTTAAATAAAGTCTACGATTGTTTTTCCTTTTTTAGATATTTGGAAGAAAGTAAATTCTTTTAATCATGTAATTTATTAAAAAATTACAAAAATGCATACAGAAAATCGAGCGCGAGGCGCGAGTGTCATGATGAGAATGTGTTCCTTGAGGCCGATAGAGCCTTAAGTAAATTGAATTTCCTGTTTCCCTTAAACTGAAAAAGAAACTTAGTGAATTTGAGAAAATGACTAATTTACATCATCTTTAATATCATTAAATTGGTTTGAGCTTCACTATTAAATTATAAGAAATAAACTTAAACGTATGCGAAGAGTACAAGACCGAGCGCGAAGCGCGAGGTCCAGGAAGAACGGAGCGCGAAGCGCGACGATCAAATCGCGCGCCTCAGGCGCGCTCAAACTTGCGAGCGAAGCGAGCTGCGCGCGATGAGAATGTGCCCGCGAAGCGGGCAGATTTTTTATCTTATGATTGCCTCGAAGGTTACAGGTATTCCGAGATTGCAAACTCATAATTTGTAACTTTAAATTAAGAACTAATGCTTTTGTATTTTTATTTATTAGGTATATTCTTGACACTTCGTTAAATGAATCATCTGGATTTGAATATTGGACCATTTTTCTAAAAACATTGGAATAAAATTTCCCACATTCTAAAAACAAGTGTGTTACTTCTACACGTGAAATAAGATAGTAACTTTTTAGGCATTTGAAGTGTGTATTTTTAATACAAATTACAAACGTAACGTTTAATTTTCAAACACTTTAACGTTTTGTACCCAAAATGTGTGTTAAAAATACACACTTCAAATGCCTAAAAAGTTACTATCGTGATTCACGTGTAAAAGTAACACACTTATTTTTAGAGTGCACTGCCTTGCTGCATACTACATGTTAAATGAAACAAATTACTTCTGATCGTACTTAAGGAATTTGGTTGAATTTTGTGATATGATTGTTATTTCTGTAATACCACACTCATAAAGCACTGAGAAAAGATTTTCTTTGAATCAAAGAAAAATTTCTTTAAATTAAAGAATGTTTTGTTAATTCAACATTTTTTTCTATGATTCAAAGAAATAGATTTTTTTACATTAATGAAAATTTTTTGAATCAACAAAACTTTCTTCAATTCAAAGAAATTTTTTCTTTGACCTATATCAAAGAAATATTTCTTTGATTCAAAGAAATATTTCTTTGATTCAAAGAAACTGTTTTCTGGGTGAGGGCTTTAATGGAAAGATGAATGTGCTATTACAGAAATAACAATCCACATCATGATTTTGCGATTCATTTCAAAGCATTGGTGTACAAAAATTTAGATTTGGATGATTTCCTTGACTTGCAGACCTCAGTTTAGTCGCACAAGTACACCCAGAGAAAAGTTTTGTTTAAATTTAAGAAATCGTTTTTTTAACTTTGATTTTTAGATCCAAAGCGAAAATACTTTTAGAATAAATATAAATTTATTTGATCTCAATGAATCACGTTTTTACCCTTCTTTGAATCAAAGAAAGTATTTTGTACACATTATTTGTTTGATTTAAAAACATGATTTTTTGATTCAAATAAGATATTGACGAAAATTTAAGAAATAATTTCTTCATTTTTATTGTTTTAAACGAAAAAAATATTTTCTTTGGATCAAAGAAAATGTTTTTGTGAATCACAATAGGTGTGTACTGCGACTGCGCGGAGAAGTTCAGTTTGAATGTTTGGTTTTTGCGTCTTCACGTGTTTCCACTCGTGTGAATGCCGGGCAACCCGGATCGACGCCAAGTGAATTAACCATTTAAAAATTTTGAGTGCAATGGGTGACAAAGAAACTTGTGATCTTCTGGCATCGTGGGGATTTGCGGACACAATCCCAGAGTTTTATCGTAAGTATTAACTTAGCAATATGTGTAAATCGAAAGAATATTGAAAAAATTAAATTGCAGACTTAACCCCACTTTCACTTTGATAGGTCTTGAAATCGATCACACTGTTTTTTTACAACTAAATCCTGAAGAGGAAATAATATCATCAATATTTCCGTCACTAGAGAGACGTGAAGAGTTTTTAAGTAAATTTTTCCTATATAAAGGGCTGTTCCTAGACAGAATTCCAGTTATTGTACAGAATTATGATTCACAGACGGTAATGGTTTTCTCATTCTCTTTTTTCTAAAAAAAAATAGATGTCTTATTAAAATTGAACTAATATTTTACCCTTTAGAAATAATTTGTAATTTAATTTTATGCCTAGAAAATTGTCTTCTTAATGTTTATTTCAAATTTAAAATAATTATATTGAAGGTGGGCAAAGAAAAAGAGGAATATGATGTGGCGGGCGTCCGGGAAGAACTGAATATAAATGCAAAAAGGCCTAGTACCTCAAAAGAGGTAACCAATAATTTTAAAAAAATGCGACTGAACAATACTGACTCTAATATAGTGCTTGCTGCTGATGAATCTGAAAGAGGAAGGGAGAGTGTTTTTTCGAACTTTCATGCATTTGTAAGATTTTGTTAAGTTTTACATCATGAGATTCCGGTTATGAATAAAAATAATTATTACTTTCTAAATTTCAAGAAATAAGTTTGAAATTCAAGTAGCAATATAAATTTTTATAGGATTTGGTTCGCCTCTTAAACCAAACATTCACTGGCCAAAAAATTATGGTCTACCATGAAAAGAATCTTCCAGGAAAAATTCGAAAAACCTTAGTTGATTTGATTATTAGATCTCTTATGGAAATTCCAGTATCCACTCAGGGTGGAATCCAGTTGTAAGTTACTATAGATTTTTGTCCCTGATTTATCCTTTTGACACGAGTTTTGATTGAATAAAATCGAGATTAAATAAATAAAAAGTATATAAACTTTAAGGTCATGTGATACTTAATTACTTACGATAGAAGCTGTATCAGTTTCTCCGAGTTTTTGTACACAATAATAAATATTTTTTGCTGAAACTTGGGAAATGGTAAAGTATAGGAAAACACACGTCTGTTGTCTCTTAAATTTTTCAAAAAAGAAGAGTGCACAGAAGTATTTTATCCTATACTTTACCATTTTCCAAAGTTCCAGCAAGAAATATTTATTATTGTCAACAAGAACCCGGAGAATCTGATATAGCTCTTATGATAAGTAATTACGTATCAGATGCCCTTAAATACACTTTAACATTTTCGTTTTATATTGTAAATATTTTTTTATGTGTTCTTATTCCACACTGGTATATTAATATTCTCAAATACATTTTTTAACTTACAATATTATATTAATACAAATATGAATATTAATTTATTCAGGCCAGAACTAAAAAATTACCATTTCGAAATTTTGACAAACAAATTTTGTGACATATTCACAAAAGAAAGTCCAGAGTCATATTTTATTCCACCAAAAACAGAAAGCAAAAATCAAACAATTGCACGTGGAAAATTTGTTGACAAGTACAGAAATTTCCGTACCGCTCTGAAGGACATAGGTTTGCTAGATTTCAAAAATTCGGATGATGCAAGTGAAATGGAACAAAATTCTGATGCATGTAAGAAAAATTGTTTGCTTATGTGTCTAAAATTAAAATTGTGTAAAAATTCAGAAAATACTTCCTGAATATTTGAAATACGTTTCTTAATTTATGTACAGTGACTGACAACGTTCCCAGTGAACACATCCTTTGGTTAATTAATAATAATGCTCCATGGAGAAGTGTTCTAATCCACTGGCAAAAGAGCGTTGAAGAGAGATTACCAGAATTCAGACGTGGTTTTGGTTCTGTTAAAGCTATATTTGATAAGTATTCAGTTCTAAAACAACCCTGCGGATATGAGTTGGTACGAATGAGTTCAATGAAAATAAAGTAATCTGCATTTAGTACTAAAAATACAATTTTGTTCTGCTTAAGTAAAAAAAGTAATGCTTTTTTGCAGATTGAAAGCGATTTCGCTTACGAAAAAGGAAGAGAAGGTGTGCTGTATACCCAGTGGCCGGAGTTATCGAACAAACTTTACGACTTAATGAAAACTGAAGTTAAAGACAATGCAGCTAAGGAGTTACTTGAAACTCTCTCTCTTCCTGACATATGTGAAGGTGAATTATTTGACTATTATTTGAATTAAGTATTTTTATCATTTATAAAGTAATAATTGCATTTTCTTCGAATACCAAATTTCTTTTACAGGGGAAAGGAACCTGAAGTTGTTGCTGCTCTTACCAGCTCTCTGCCCACCGGTGTGCAAATTCAAAAAGGGGAAGAATGTATGGAAACCAACCATTGACGAAGCACAAAGTTGTTTCATTTTGCATGTAAAGGTGCATAAATTATTTCTCAAAGTAATGTGTATTAAAGTTAGACCATTTTTAATCTTCAATTATTTATTATATTTGTATAGACTTGAATCATATGTAGGCTAGTCAACTTTATTTCCATAAAAATAACATTTTTCAATATTGTAAAATTTCAATTTCAGATCCCTGGTGATATTGATAAAAGATTGAGGGAAACTCGGGAAAAATATGCCAGGTATGGTGTTGAGCTTCAACCTCTAATCATCGTAGTAGGTCCGACACTGTCAGACATCACTGGATTTTACGTAAACATAGATGATACGAGGTATCGCTTCCAAAGTATTCTGGCTGCTCTGGACCTGTGTTTTAAGAGCTTTCAGGTGCTGCACGCTGAATACCCGAAACCAAGTGAGCACATTTGGCTCTTTCTTCAGAAGAGTATTTATTCCTTAAATACTGAATGGGATAAAAAACTGCCTTGCGTCGCGACCCTTCTCGCTAGCATAAAAAACATGTAACGTACACATAAGAACTTGAATGCACAAATTTTACCGTCAAAATGTTCACTTGTTACGTTTGTGATTTAGTATTATTAACCTCAACTCTTCTACTGCTTCATTTAAAAAGTTCACATTTTACCGTTTCTCACAATAGATATGTGTGTAAACAAAGTAATTGCATTAGTGAATTCCAAAATGCAAAGGCTTTCAAAAAACATCTTGACAGAAAACATAGTATTCCAGAGAAAAAAGATATTCGCGAGTCAAATAATGATTCCACGAGTATTCAAAATCAATCTGTTTCATTATTACTGTCAGATGAAGTTGATGTCTTACCTTCCCCACACGAAACCGAATCTTTTAAAAATGTTGAGAGTACATTTCTACATTTGCAAAATGTAATAAAAAATTCAGCAGGATATTTTGTTGCTAAATTACACAATCAAACGGCAGTCCCTCGAAATGTTGTACAAAACTGCATCAATTTTACTCAAGATTTTTTTCACTGTGGCATGTTCGAGATTTTAAAAGAAAAAGTTTCTAGCGTCTTTGAAAAAGGAAATTTCTCCGAGAAGGATAAGATTGAATTAGAAACTATGTTCAGCATTGCTAGCGACCCTCTACTAGGTTTTGAAACGGAATATAAAAGGAGAGAATATTTTAAAAAGACCGGGTTTCTCATAGAACCTAAATCATATATAATTGGTGAAGGTAAAACCTACAAATTAATTAACGGAATTAAGACAGAGGAAAATGTTAAAGTCGAAGGGCAATTTATTTCAGTGAAAGGAGTTCTCAAAATTTTTCTCGGTTTACCAGGTTTTTTAAACATTATTTTAGATTATATGGAGTATTTATACAATAAGGTTGATCCGCAGTACATGTGTAATATCGTGCATGGAAAACTATGGACCGAAATAAGAAAGAAATTTGAAGGTAAAATAGTAATTCCTTTGGTGATATATTTTGACGAATATGAAACAAATAATATCGCAGGCTCTCATACTGGGGTAGATAAGATAGGAGCAACGTATTTTATGTTACCCACTTTACCGCCACAGTTTCAATCCACATTGAAACATATTTTTTTAACTTTATTGTTCCGCGATACTGACAGAAAGACATTTGGGAATAGGGCTATTTTCAAGGATCTTTTAGAAGAATTGAAAGATTTAGAAATTAACGGACTGTTAATTAATAACGTTAGAGTATATTTTTCTTGCATTCTCATTACTGGCGACAATTTAGGAATTCACCAGATTTGTGGATTAGTTGAGAGCTTTTCAGCTAATTATATTTGCCGTGTGTGTAAAATACATAAAGAGCAACTTCGAAGTCAAACTGTGGAGGATCCGGATCTGTTGCGAAAAAGCAGTGATTATGAAAAAGATCTTAAATTAGACGACGCTTCTAAAACAGGTATAAATGAATACTGTGTTTGGAACGATTTGCCCTCTTATCACTTGATGGAAAATGGTTTTTTCGACACTATGCATGATTTCTGGGAAGGTGTTTGTGTCTACGATTTAAGCGCGTTAATATTACATTATATTCAAATAAACCTTTTTACTTTACAAGATCTTAATGATAGAATCTTGGCATTTAATTATGGCCCCGTAGATAAAGGAAATGCTGTACCATGTTTAAACCAAGAAAAATTAAAACAGAACAAGTTAGGCTTCTCAGCTTCGGAAACTTTAACTTTTGTTAAATACTTCGGAATTATAATTGGTGATTGCATTCCAGAGAATGATGAGTACTGGGATTTATATTTACATGTTAAAAGTATTGGTGAAATTATAAACTTGAGGTACTTCAATAAGGACTGTATCGGTTTTCTAAAAACTTTAATCACTGAACATCATGAACTTTATGTAGAACTCTTTGGAGAGAAATTGAAGCCGAAATTCCATTTTCTTTTGCACTATCCAAGGATAATAGAACTTATTGGTCCACTTCGAAATGTCTGGTGTATGAGAGCGGAGGCTAAACATAAACCGTCAAAAGTAACTGCACATGTATCTAATTCACGGATAAACTTGCCGTACACGCTTGCTTTGAAAAATCAACTGCAGCAGTGCTACAGTTTTATGTGCAAAGATTCTCTTATTGATAAAACAGAATATGGACGTACTGAAAAAATTGCTGATCAAACATTACGAGATATGAACAATATATTGTCCGCTGATTTCTACATAAATTTCGAGTTACATTCGGTGTCATGGATTACTATTCACAACATCAAATATCAACCATCCATGGTAATTACTATTGGATATAAAGATCATTTACCACATTTTGCTGAAATCGTTGATATTCTACTTAACACCGAAAAAAGGTGTATTTTTATAGTGAAAAACATAATTACTAACGGTTGGTCATCTCATATTTGTGCATTCAATGTTCGATTAACTAATAGATTGCTTTCAGTCAGTTACGATAAACTCTTCAACAAGTTTCCAACAAGTGTTCAAATTTCAGGAGAAGGCAAATACTTCATAGTATATAATGATTCATAGTGTAGACCAAAGTATTCATCGTACACAATAAGATTTGAGAAAAAGATTAAAAAAGTAACTGTTGTTACTAGAATGTAAAAAAAAGATTTTAAACATTGTGAATTTCAAATTTGTGGTTATAGGAAAATTTCGTTTTATTATTTTTCTACGTATTATTCGCATTGTAATTTTATTTCTGTGAAAGATTTTAGTTGTTCGACTTAATTCTCATTAATTTCATAAGTACTATCATACGAGTCTTAAGCTCGAGATGGTAACAAGTGTGAAGGCAATTGTCAAGGCTTGTGACGTTTCGTTTTTAATAAAAATTCAGAAAGAAAAAGAAAACTAATTTATTACTTATAATATTTTTAGGATAAGACGTGAGAATATTTGTACGAAATGTCGACTTATTATTATTAATGAATACTCTATATTTACCAAATGCAAACAATAATATTATTTTAATTAATGTTCAATAGTGATTTAATTCTTCAAACCAACATGTGTATTACTTTAAAGCTTATATTTATACAAATAGTTCCTTTTGAAGAAAATAAATTAGCATGTTTAGCATTATATTAACATCTTTACATGGTACTAAAATGGCTAATTTACTTCCTTAAAAAGGAAGAATTTGTAAAAACAGTTTTTAAATAATCAAGATATTTCGTTCAGGGAAATAACGAACTATTGAACATTTATTCCAATAACATTTCAAGTAAATTAAAGAAAAATATATTTATTTTTAATTAAAATTTTATTTGATTAAAATATATTTTTTGCTTGGAATAAAAACGTTTTTGTTTAATTTCAATAAATTTTTCGATTAAGACAAATAAAGATTTTGTATATTGAAGTAAATTCTTCTGTTAAGTCAAAAAATTTCTTTATTATAAACAAGCAAGCTTTTCTTTAATTATAAAAAATATTTCTTTCATTTGAAAATACAATTTTGTTGGAATAAGAAAAGATTTCTTTAATTCAAATAAAAAGAAATAACCAAGAAATTTCTTTCAATTAAAGAAACTTTTCTTTGACCCCCTGACAATGCACAAATTTCTTTGATCCAAAGAAATTTTGTTTGATTCAAAGAAACTTTTTTCTGAGTGTAGGAAAGCAATACTGAGGTTCCTATGACTGATTGACCTTTTTCAAAATTCTAGCGAAGGATAATCGATATCCTGTTTTAATCGCATCGGTAAGTGGTTGCCTTTGATTTGTTGGTATATAAAGACCACAAACGAAACAGAAAAAATCTGCTCGCTTCGCGGGCACATTCTCACCGCGCGCAGCTCGCTTCGCTCGCAAGTTTGAGCGCGCCTAGGGCGCGCGATTCGATCGTCTTCGCATACATTCAAGTTTATTTCTTATAATTTGATACTGAAGTTCAAACCAATTTTATAATAATATTACAGATGATGTGAATTACACATTTTCTCAAAGTCACTCTATTTTTTTTTGAATTTAAGTGAAACGGGAGATTCAATTTACTTAAGGCTCTATCAGCCTTAAGGAACACATTCTCATCATGACGCTCGCGCTTCGCGCTCGATTTTCTGTATACATTTCAGTAACTTTTTAATAAATTACATGATTATTGATAAATTTATTTTCTTCCAAATATCTCAAAAAGGAAAAACAATCGTAGACTTCATTTAAGGAAAAGATTTTGCAGAACAACGCTTTTTCGTATCTCACATATTTTGGTGAAAAAAATCGAATTTTTTTAATATTAAAAATCAAAACATAAAATATACATCCTGTCCCGAAATGTCTTAATGAGAATTTGTAAACTTCATTTAGGCAAACAATTTTCCATCTAAACGTTTTTTTTTGTATCTCACATATTTTGTCTAAAAAATGGAATTTTTGAATTTTAAACGTATTTTTTGGAATTGAAACGAAAAATATATGTTTTATCAGGAACTGCGTCAGACAAAATTTGTAGATCTTTTTGAAACGAACAACTTTGTATTCTTACGTTTTTTTCGTATTTTACATATTATTGTTAAAAAATTGAATTTTGGATTTTCAATAGTTTTTTTTTTAATTATAAAGAAAAATATGCATCTTATGAAAAAATGTTACAATTCAAATTTGTAGGTCTTTATGTAGAAAATAATATTGTATCATAACGTTTTTTCGTATCTCGTATAATTTAACTGGAAAATGGAATTTCGATATTGACTTTTTTCGAATTCGAATATGCACTATCTAAAACCAGTATTGAAATTTTTTATTTTTTCAAAAAATTATTTTTAAAAAGACAAAAGTAGTACTCCATCCCTCAATTTTGATTGGATGTGGCTGGTTAACGAACTTGTCCTTACTTTTTCGGCTCCGATAAAGTGTACCAAAGCTCAATTCAATCTGATAATTCTATCGAGAGTTATGCCGCACACGACCTACAGACAGACAGACAGACACTTTCGTAAAAACCATTTTTTCTGACTCAGGGGGTCTCAAAACGTAAAGATTTGATGAAAATTTCGAAAGTCATTTTTCACATAAAACCAATACCTTCTCATCCATGATGAGAATGTAAAAATTGGGATTATTCTTATTACACCTGCCCGACATTTTCTCAGCTTATTTCAACTCAAGAGAAAAAATTGAATTCCTAATATGTACCTTATATCTACTGTCTCAAAACGAAAAATTTAAATATGTTCACCTCATATTTAATTAATTAAATCTAATAACACAAATGGTAGAAACCCGACAAGGGAAAGAAAAATAAACGTATTCACTATAATTGAAGACAAGTTTCACCGAAGAGTGAACAATGCTGTTGATCGTCTTATACTTCACAAATGCATGAATTTCAGAAACGAAAGAAATGTGGTTGATCGTATTATGTTTCATAACTGCATGAAATTCAGAAACAAATGACAATGTGAGTGAGCGTCTTTTGTTACTTGATTATGAATTTCATGGAGAATATACATAAGGAAACCCAACTAATGTAACTGAAAATCAGCATCTTTTTGTCGGAAGTACATTGGTTGAGTACGGGAACGTCCCAGGAGATGGCGGTCCTGCAAGTAGCGTAAAAAAAAAGAACTCTTCGTGTACCTTTGTATGCATGAAGGTTGTCATGGTAACATATATTTATTATAAGAATGTTTACAAACATTTACAAATATTAACCTTAATTTGCGGTTAAGTTAGAATATTTTGAGCGAACAGAAGGAAGTGGCCATTTTTTTACGCCACTTGCATTCGCGCCATCAATCGAGAAGTTCTTGTACCTTTTCCATGTACTTCCGATAAAAACTTGCTCAACTTTTGTGAAGTTCATGCATAAGAGATTGGTTTCCTTATTTTTTATTCTCCATGATGAATTCCATACAGTTCTAAAATATAAGACGATCACTCACATTTTATTCACATCACACATCTCAGTCACTCGTGTGACTGCAGCCCTCGCTTCGCTCGGGCAGCAAACTTCACACTCGTTTGCAATCGCTGTGTTTCGTCCCTTGTAATGCATACTATTTTTCATTGCAACTGTTTTGAAAATTTGATTTTCGGTACCTGTGAAGCGGGACGAAAGTGCGGTTTGCAACCCTACCTTTAAAGTTTCGCCCCTAGGGTTGAAAATCGCAGTTTCGTCCCGCTTTACAGGTACCGAAAATCGGATTTTCAAAAGAGGCGCTATGAAAAAAAAAATTGTTCGCTCAAGCAAACATCGAACATTTTAATATGGATAAATGAAAATCTGGTGCCCAGTACAGCATTTAGTACAAGTTTACGAAAATTGAAAAGAAGGGTATGCATTTTTCAAGATATTTCAGAAACGGATAATCCGAATTTAAATTTTTTTCCAGATAATTATTCTTCATGGAAAAATAAACAAATTGACATATTGTTTATTGAAAAAAAAGTAGAAATGTCCTGAATTACAGAGCACTGAAATTTCAATACGTTTTTAGCACTTTTTCCAGTTTTTTAAGAATATCTCAAAAACCGTTATAGATACACTGAGAAAAAATGCTATTGAATCAAAAGCATTTCTTTCCAAAAGCATGTATATCACAGATTCAAATCAATATGCTATAGAATTAGTAACATATTTATTGGTTCTTGTAGTATATTTTTATGAATTAATAGTATACATGCTTTTGGAAAAAAATGCTTTTGATTCAATAGCATTTTTTTCTCAGTGTATCGTTAAAGTAAGACGGTATTCGCAAACTGCGTATCAGCATTGAAAAGTACTTCGGAAATGATATGTCACATTCAGCGAGGGCATAGGTCATTTTTGTTGATCAGTGTTATTTGGGGACTCAACATTTTTCCATTTCCTTGAAAGGCTTTATCGTATACTTCCAGCAACGCTATACACTGAGAAAAAAATGCTATTGAATCAAAAGCATTTCTTTCCAAAAGCATGTATATCACAGATTCAAATCAATATGCTATAGAATTAGTAACATATTTATTGGTTCTTGTAGTATATTTTTATGAATTAATAGTATACATGCTTTTGGAAAAAAATGCTTTTGATTCAATAGCATTTTTTTCTCAGTGTAGACAAGCTCTTACAGCTAAGGCCCAATAGAACATTTATACGTTCCTGCGTGTCAAGACATTTAATTTTGCTTGAGTTTTATATGTTTTGGTCTTGATAGCCAGCTTGGTATTGATCTATTTGAAGGAGAACTACGATAATCTACCATCTTTTGGATCGAGTTGGATAATTCTAAATTGCCAGCTCAGAAGTAAGTCCTTTTTTTTTTAATTATATTCGTCGCTAATAAATAATTATTAATGGTCGTCATAGAGAAATTAATAAACTCTACTTTATCCGTTTTTTGGGATTGAGTAAACCACCTATTCCGTCGTTGTATATTTGAATATTTTTTTTTGTAGTGATCAAGGTTGATCTGGCGCCTCAAAATAATTTTCTTTTTTGCGAAAGCAACGCCGAAGGTGATCGCAAATTTAATAAAAATTAAGCGATTACACCAAAGTATATGAAATTTTGATTGTAAAATTTAAGAAATGGCGAAGAGGATAAAAACAGCGCGGATAGATGACTTTTGGTTTTGAAATTGAAGAAAAGTTGATTTTCAGCAAAATATATCGGAAAATTGATTTTTATTGTCGAAACCATAAGTAGTTTATCTACGTCCGTTTTTTTTCTCTACCATTTCCCTAATTTTGAAAATAAAATTTTATATATTTTTGACACAAAAATGTAGAAACATATTGCTCGAGTATTACTCGATTTTTTTTTCTAATAACCACACTGTTGGATATTTTGTATTCAATTTAATATGGAAGTATATGAAGTCATTTGGATATACAGTATATGGAATTTAATATACGTAATTATGAAATTTAATATACATCTATGTGTCGATTAAAGGGGATATATGATAGATTCTTTGATAACTTGTAAATCAATAAAACTTGTAGATGATATTTCAAATCAAGTAAAGGTAGTTATGCCAAAAATCAGATTTATAAAACAAATAGTTTTTTATGATTTTAGACTTTAAATTATATTATCAGTCATGTTTTATGGAGGGAAAAACATTATTTTTACATTCTCATCATATGAGAAGGTATTGGTTTTAGGTGAACAATTTTTTTTTTCTTTTTAACTTAAAAAAATACTATTACAAATCGAAAATTCAAGTTTTTAACCAGAATATGTACACTGTAAAGAATATCGGTAATTGTTCCTACTATGTATTAGGAAATTTTTCCTAAATCCTTAGGAAGCATAGATTTTCCTACAGAAAGTAGAAATATTTCATAGATTTGAGGAAAATTGACCGAATTTTCGGATTCATTTCCGAACTATTAGGAAATATATCAAAAAAGTGAGAACATTTCACAAATCTCCTAAGAAATTTGTTTACTTTTTTTGGATCTTTTTTCAACTAAATTATAAAATAAATCTTGTATATTTTTCCTAATAAACTGGATATTTCTTCCACCAAATAGTCGGAAGTATTTCCAGTTCTATGTCGGAAATATTTCTGACTATATCTTTGGAAAAATTTACGACCCATTTGTATTTTAAGCCGTCCGACAATTTTCGGAAGTACTTCCGAAAAATTGTTTACAGTGTAAAATACGAAAAAAACGTAAGAATGCAAAATTGTTCACTTCAATAAGGTCTGCAAATTACGTATGACACAATTTCTGATAAATGTATATTTTTCGTTTCAATTTCAAAAAATACGAATAAAACTCATTAGGAAATTTTTCGACAAGATGTATATTTTATGTTTCGATTTTGAATATTGAAAATCAAAAATTCCATTTTTTAACCAAAATATGTGAGATACAAAATAAGCACTAAAACAAGAAATCGTTTACTTAAATAAATTCTACGATTGTTCTCCCTTATTGAGATAGTTGGAAAAAAATTAACTATTTCAATCATGTAATAATTTCTTTGAATTGAAGAAAGTTTTGTTGATTCAAAAAAATTTTCTTTGATGTAAACAAATCTATTTCTTTAGATCAAAGACAAATTATTTGAATATCAAAAAAACTGTCTTTAATTCCAAGAAATTTTTTTTTTACCGCATATCAAAGAAATGTTTCTTTGATTCAAAGAAACTGTTTTCTCAGTGTAAGTGAATTGAATTTCCTTTTTCATTTGAAATCAAAAAGAAATTTAGTAACTCTGAGAAAATGTAATTCACATCTACAATATTATAAAATTGATTTGAGTTACATTATCAAATTACAAGAAACTAGTAATAAGAAAAAGCTGATTAAAATCAATAGCATCCCTGTCACACTGCAAAAAGAAGTGTCTTAATTTAAGATACTTGTGTAGTCATATCTAAGATGTTTCGGTAGTCACTTTTAAGTTGCTTAAAACATCTTATTTGAATACACGTAAAATATCTTAAGTTGAGCCATCGGTAACACAGATTACTTAAGTTACCAACAGTTTATTGTTCCTATAACCTCTACACTGCACTACACTGTGAGAAAAAGCTTACAGCATACCGGTGTCTGCTACACATGTGGTGGCTTACATGGCTGTACGTACTTCTTAAAAAAATTAATTCAAGTAAATGCTTTATTGGAAAAGGAGACAAGCGACTGACCAAACGTATCAAATACGTTAAAACAGAAGGTATACCTGATATCGAGTCACGTGTTGCTGATACGATTTACACTTTTTACATGTAGCTCCACATCCGTCATATGTAAAGTTTGAATAAAGAATCGTGTCGATGAAAATGAACAATATATTCCTCTAAATGAGTTGATATTACACCACAGAAGAAAAACATGGAACAGTCAAAACGCTCCATTTCTTGAGGTTATGAACAGTAACTATAACCCTATGAGAGCTAGATTCTATCTTTCGACCACTACTTCTTTGACACTTTACGCGTCTTAGTTTTTGCTAACTTATTGACCTGCTATATCTTACAATTCAGAAACATCTTATGCCAGAACCATCTTATGACATTCTAAACATCTAAAACTAAAACACATTATCTAACTCAATCAAGTATCTTATTTTGTAAGACGGAAATTACATCTTTATTCGTATCAAAATACGTAAGTCGTCTTAATTTTGAATAAGATACTTCGTGAAACATCTTATTTCAAGACAGAAGATGGCAAATTCCCATCTTATATCTTACAGTAAGATACCAGGTAAGACACTTCTTTTTGCAGTGCAGTCAGTATAAAAAAAATGTGTTTTAAATTTAGAAAATAAGCAATTTTTTCCAAAGTTTAAGCAACATTTTCGTAGAATTCGCCTCTAACTGTCTCATATTTCCAAAAAATCAATCAACTGTACTAAAGTATTTATAAAATCTTTGTATACGTATGGAAAATATTAAAACCTGGTTAAATCAATGGTCGAATAAATATGTATTGAAAAAATGTGTAACCCTCTATAAACTGAAAGTCGTAAAAACCGTTTCTCCATCAGATAATAAAATGCAACACACTGAAGGTAAAAAATGTCTCACATGTTGCGCATAGTGATTGGATAGTGGTGAATTCATCACGAACTACATCAACTTGACTGTCAGTCTTAATTTATCTTCCTCTGTAGGGTTTTTTATGGGAATTTTCTGAGCATTCCATGAAAGTTCACAAAATTGGATTATTTTAAAATGTTTACTTAAGGGTATCCGCCACTTTTAATGAGTATATTTTTTATTTTTTTGACATTTTCCAAAAATGTTATATTTTATTCTCTATACTTTTCTGAGTATTGTGTAAATTTTCAGCGCAATCTGATTTTTTTCTTGGCAAATAAATAAAATTAAAACTTACTACGATTTATGAATAACGCCTTTTTAGCGAAAATGAGCTTTTTACACAAAATAGTTCGTTTATTTACTTACTAATATTTCTAAATTATATGGAAAATAGTCATCAAATCTCTACGTTTTAAGACCCCCTGAGTCAGAAAAAACGGTTTTTACAAAAGTGTCTGTGTGTCTGTCTGTAGTAGTAGTAGGTCGTATACTCGATAACTCTTGATAGAATTATCGGATTTTATTGAGCTTAGGCGTCCATTATTGTAGCCGAAAAAGTAATCTAAAATTGTTGACATAGGAACATTTTTTGTGTTTTTGAAAAATACTTTATGAAAAAATTCAAAATCCCAATACTGGTTTCTGATAGTGCTCATAAATCTCTACACTGAGAAAAAAATGCTATTGAATCAATAGCATTTCTTTCCAGAAGCATGTATACTATTAATTCATAAAAATATACTACAAGAACCAATAAATATATTACTAATTCTATAGCATATTGATTTGAAACCATGATATACATGCTTTTGGAAAGAAATGCTTTTGATTCAATAGCATTTTTTTTCTCAGTGTACTAATTATCCTAGTAAAACATTCTACGAATGTTTTTGCTTTTTGAGATATTTGGAAGAAGATGAATTTTCGTTAATCATGTAGATTATTAGAAAGTTACAGAAATGTATTGATTTGAAAAAAGAACGAATTCGTATATGATAAATTCTTTGCCGAAAAAGCTTATTTTATTTAAAAATGTATTATTTTGATTCAATTTGCAAAGGAAAATCAACTAAGAAATCAATGAAATCAAGTCAAAGAAACATTTCGTTAATATAGGGTCAAAGAAAAAATTTCTTTGAATTTAAAAAAGTTTTGTTGACTTAAAAAAATTGACTTTAATCCAAACAAATCTGTTTCGTTAGATGAAGGAAAATTTCTTTGAATCAACAAAATTTTCTTCAAGTCGAAGAAATTTTTTATCAAATAAAATTTCCTTTGTTTCAATGGAAAATTTTTTTCGACAAAAATTATAAGAATCAAAATAAACTTTTCGAGTCAAAAACATTTTTTTCAGCCGTATATTTCCCTATGATTACCAAATAAATAAGTAATAATCAATTTACTACCAACTGAATAAGTAGAATGTAACTATGATTCAGTAAATGCACTATGCAGTATCTAATTAATAGCTATTTTTACTAATCCAGATTTAGAGAGCATAACTGATAAAACTGATTTTCTAAGTAATACAGCGATTTCAATACTATTTACTAATAAAGCTGTCATACTTACAGCAAATCTGTAAATTATACTCAAATATCTATAAGATCACCGTGTATAAAATTTTAAAAATAAATAGAAATTTCCGTTTACACTGAGAAAACAGTTTCTTTGAATCAAAGAAACATTTATTTGATATACGGTCAAAGAAAAAATTTCTTTGAATCAAAGAAAATTTTGTTAATTCATAAAAATTTTCTTTGATATATATACAGAAAATGGAGCGTGAAGCGCTCATAATGAGAATGTGTTCCTTAAGGCTGATCGAGCCTTAAGTAAATTGAATTTACTTTTTCATTTTAAATAAAAAATTTTATTAACTTTGTGAAAATGTAATTCACCTCTACAGTATTATAAAATTCTGTCATGTTACCTTATTTTCAATATCCAAAAAGTTGCTACACACTGTAAGAAACAAAATAAAAAAAGAATCATGACAATTGGTTAAAAAACAAAGAAGTTATTCAAAGTAAAAAAATGTCAGAAAAATTCAAAATTTTTGATTAAAAAATACATAAAGGTGCTCGAATTAAAAAAAAACCTGAAAGCCTTTTCAAATAAAGGTATTAAATATAAAAAAAATGATATGGAAAGTATAGACTTAAAAAATAAAAATATTAAAGGAGGCGTATCCCCTTAAAATTAAACTCACAATAGAAAATGAGTATGTAGGAATTTAAAAAACTAAAAAAGGACGCAATTCTCACACTAATAATTTTATGGGAAAAAAAAAAAAAATATGAAATTGAATTAAGAGTATGATTTTGAAAATAAGATATGTTTGAGCGCCCCTGGCGGGACCTTCGGGTTTATTTACTCTCACATTCTCGATAATACAAATCTGGTGGACTGTGCGAATATAGGCGCACGTATTCACCGATGATGCCAATGTCGAGAAGCATATAGCACTATGTATGTGAAATATCGGATTCTGGGGTTATACGCGCTGGAGTACGAGGCGAGCATGGAATATCAATTTTGACGTTTCTCCTGCAATAGCAAATCGAGACTAGCAGTATCGCGTGAGCGACGTTCTGGGGTTCGCTATAAAAGCCGATATATTCCTATTTAGTCAAAACGAGGTTGAATCCGGTGAAATCTATGGAATACCGATCGATATCGGTCCGTTAAAGCGACTCACGTATGCTACTATTGGTAGGGGACTGATTTATTTTATCCCATACATACCTCTTCTTCGATATGTCTGATAAACTCGCGTTCGTCCAACTGACATCTGAATGACTCGTTCATTCAAAATACGGGCGTGTACTTCTGATTTACCTTCCCTTTATCTTAATCTATTGATCTCTTTTTTATTTACAATTGTCATCTTCAATAAAAAAATTTTACCTTTAAAATTAGTATCATACCTGAATAGGAAGCAGCACATTCAGAAAACAGTTTCATTTAATCAAAGAAACATTTCTTTGATATACGGTCAAAAAAAATTTTTCTTGGAATTGAAGAAAGCTTTGTTGATTCAAACAAATGTTCTTTAATGTAAACAAATCTATTTCTTTGGATCAAAGAAAGTTTTTTTGAATTAACAAAACTTTCTTTAATTCAAAGAAATTTTTTCATTGACCGTATTTCAAAGAAATGTTTCTTTCAATCAAAGAAACTGTTTTCTCAGTGCAGATAAATTGGCACTGCGTCTAAATTGACACTCTCGTACACGAAGAAACCTAAGTTAACAATTTTTGCAAAACTACGTTTCAATTTAGGGAATAACGTGTAATAGTAAGAATTTCTAGAAATCAAATACTGAACTTCAGATGAAATATATGTGACCGGGACACCTGAAAGGGGCCTTCGTTCGGAAAAATCGATTTTTACTTTTTTGTTGATTCTGATAGAAAAAAGTAAGCTCTGTTTAATGAAACAAACTGTATATTTTGAACTGCATTATTTACTTTACAAATGCACTTCAGAGAAGAACACAGTAACTTAAAAGACGTAAAACAAACATCAGCAGATACAAAGAGTTTAAAAACTATTGAGCTGAAGTTTGTGACGTCTCGTGTGACGAATTTTTTTTTTTTCTTTCTTGGTCGTATGACCAACAAGACAATCAAAAATTTGCAGAATAGTGATTTTTGACCAAAAAACATGTTTTAATGCGAAAAATAAATTTTTGAAGTTGGACAAAAGCAAGACATTTCTCGACAAACTCATCAAATTATCTCGAGAACTAAGAAAGTGGCAAAAAAAAGACTTTAGTTTTTGATTGCAGATACATTATGCAACATTAAAAAAAATATAAATTAAAATTTGAGTTTGCGGAGCGAAATCAAAATTAGGAAAGTTTGACCCGGGGAAGCCATTTCTCGACAAACTCGTAAATTATCTCGACAACTAAGAATGTGGCCAAAAAACAGACTTTGGTTTTTGATTGCAGATACATTATGCAACATTTAAAAAAATATAAATTAAAATTTGAGTTTGCGGAGCGAAACCAAAATTAGGAAAGTTTGACCCGGGGAAGCCATTTCTCGACAAACTCGTAAATTATCTCGAGAACTAAGAATGTGGCCAAAAACAGACTTTGGTTTTTGATTGCAGATACATTATGCAACATTAAAAAAAATATAAATTAAAATTTGAGTTTGCGGAGCGAAACCAAAATTAGGAAAGTTTGACCCGGGGAAGCCATTTCTCGACAAACTCGTAAATTATCTCGACAACTAAGAATGTGGCCAAAAAACAGACTTTGGTTTTTGATTGCAGATACATTATGCAACATTTAAAAAAATATAAATTAAAATTTGAGTTTGCGGAGCGAAACCAAAATTAGGAAAGTTTGACCCGGGGAAGCCATTTCTCGACAAACTCGTAAATTATCTCGAGAACTAAGAATGTGGCCAAAAACAGACTTTGGTTTTTGATTGCAGATACATTATGCAACATTAAAAAAAATATAAATTAAAATTTGAGTTTGCGGAGCGAAACCAAAATTAGGAAAGTTTGACCCGGGGAAGCCATTTCTCGACAAACTCGTAAATTATCTCGAGAACTAAGAACGTGGCCAAAAAACAGACTTTGGTTTTTGATTGCAGATACATTATGCAACATTAAAAAAAATATAAATTAAAATTTGATTTTGCGGAGCGAAACCAAAATTAGGAAAGTTTGACCCGGGGAAGCCATTTCTCGACAAACTCGTAAATTATCTCGAGAACTAAGAATGTGGCCAAAAAACAGACTTTGGTTTTTGATTGCAGATACATTATGCAACATTAAAAAAAATATAAATTAAAATTTGAGTTTGCGGAGCAAAACCAAAATTAGGAAAGTTTGACCCGGGGAAGCCATTTCTCGACAAACTCGTCAAATTATCTCGAGAACTAAGAACATGGCCAAAAAAAAGACTTTGGTTTTTGATTGCAGATACATTATGCAACATTAAAAAAAATATAAATTAAAATTTGAGTTTGCGGAGCGAAATCAAAATTAGGAAAGTTTGACCCGGGGAAGCCATTTCTCGACAAACTCGTAAATTATCTCGAGAACTAAGAACGTGGCCAAAAAACAGACTTTGGTTTTTGATTGCAGATACATTATGCAAAATTTAAAAAAATATAAATTAAAATTTGAGTTTGCGGAGCGAAACCAAAATTAGGAAAGTTTGACCCGGGGAAGCCATTTCTCGACAAACTCGTCAAATTATCTCGAGAACTAAGAACGTGGCCAAAAAAAAGACTTTGGTTTTTGATTGCAGATACATTATGCAACATTAAAAAAAATATAAATTAAAATTTGAGTTTGCGGAGCGAAATCAAAATTAGGAAAGTTTGACCCGGGGAAGCCATTTCTCGACAAACTCGTAAATTATCTCGAGAACTAAGAATGTGGCCAAAAAACAGACTTTGGTTTTTGATTGCAGATACATTATGCAACATTTAAAAAAATATAAATTAAAATTTGAGTTTGCGGAGCGAAACCAAAATTAGGAAAGTTTGACCCGGGGAAGCCATTTCTCGACAAACTCGTCAAATTATCTCGAGAACTAATAACGTGGCCAAAAAAAAGAGATTGGTTTTTGATTGCAGATACATTATGCAACATTTAAAAAAATATAAATTAAAATTTGAGTTTATGGAGCGAAACCAAAATTAGGAAAGTTTGACCCGGGGAAGCCATTTCCCCAGGCGGAAATTTACAACCGGCGCAGCACCGCGCCAGCACTGCCAGCGGACTTCCAGCGCTGGCATAGTGCTGGCAGTAGATCCTCATGAAGTCTGTCGCGGTGCTGGCAAAGCTTCGAAAGGTAACACCGGCGTAGTGCTGACCAGCAGTGCTGCGTTAGCGCTGACCTTCAGTGCTGGCGTGGTGCTGGCGGAACTCCGATAGTTAACAACGGCATAGTGCTGACCAGCGGTACTGCGCTAGCGCTGGCCTTCAGTGCTGGTGCGGTGCTGGCACTAGTACAAAATGTCACTCGGCTGGAAGTTGTCTTTTAGTACTGAGGCGGTACTGGAAAATGTACCGAAAATCTGTAATGTACTTAGATAAAAAGTACAGGGAAAGTTCGAGTTAAGACTCTAATATTTACCGATTTTAACGGCAACGGAGGGATATTCGCTTGGAAGGTTAAGTTTACCGTTTTCACAGTAAAAAATCTGTTTTCAAGCTAGAAAATTTTTTCTGAGTAAATTGACAATACTTTTTCGTTACACGTACACAGAAAAAAAATTTCAGTAGGTTTGACTACTTTTTAACTTATATTCCGTAGTTCGTAAAGGCCCCAGTGTCGTTTTTGAATTTAAGTGAACTGCAGGAACATAGGTAAATCAAATAAGAGCAGTAATTGAATCAATGAATATTCTTAGTACATTTTAAAACTTTATTTACTTTCAAGCAGACTCTAAGTTATTATTTTTATACACAAACTTACAGGTTATGCTTCCTTTAATTTTTGTTTTCAAGAGTAAAATCAACGTATGTTCAGAATCTGAAAATTTTGAGTTTTTTCAATTTTAAAAATATGATGAAACTTTGGAATCAAGAAAATTACTTTGGTTTACTTCAATAAAAATGTTTTTCGATCAGCGAAATTTTACTTACCATCACACCAATGCGGGCACACAAACGAATGTGTAGAATGTAATTGATTTTTTTTAGAGTACTGCTCATAGCATTACTAATATGTTTGTCGGCAATGAAAGGCGATAGAAAGGCTTGGTATTACTCAAAAGTTGGTTGTTTGCTAACACTGGACGGTGGCACTGCGCCGGTGCTGATCCAGTGCTGCGCCGATACTTGACATTACGCGATATTTGTTGATCGTCAATACTGAAAAGCGGTACCACGCCGGTGCTGCACCGACGCTTGGCATTACTTAAAAGTTGGTTGTTTGCCAACATTGAATGTTGGTACTGCGCCGGTGCTGATTCAGTGCTGCACCGATGCTTGGCAATACACAAATGTTGGTTGTTTGCCAGCACTGAAAAGCAGTACTGCGCCGGTGTTTAGCCAGTGCCGGCCCAGCGGTGTGCCAACGCTTGGCACAGTGCTGATCGGCAGCACTGGCATTATTCACGGGTTACAACAGGAACGGTACCGCGCCGGTTGTAAGGATTGGCAGTACACCGATTTTTCCGCCTGGGTCTCGACAAACTCGTCAAAGTATCTCGAGAACTAAGAACGTGGCCAAAAAAAAGCCTTTGGTTTTTGATTGCAGATAATTTATATTTTTTTAATGTTGCATAATGTATCTGCAATCAAAAACCAAAGTCTGTTTTTTGGCCACGTTCTTAGTTCTCGAGATAATTTACGAGTTTGTCGAGAAATGGCTTCCCCGGGTCAAACTTTCCTAATTTTGGTTTCGCTCCGCAAACTCAAATTTCAATTTATATTTTTTTTAATGTTGCATAATGTATCTGCAATCAAAAACCAAAGTCTGTTTTTTGGCCACGTTCTTAGTTCTCGAGATAATTTACGAGTTTGTCGAGAAATGGCTTCCCCGGGTCAAACTTTCCTAATTTTGGTTTCGCTCCGCAAACTCAAATTTTAATTTATATTTTGTTAAATGTTGCATAATGTATCTGCAATCAAAAACCAAAGTCTGTTTTTTGGCCACGTTCTTAGTTCTCGAGATAATTTACGAGTTTGTCGAGAAATGGCTTCCCCGGGTCAAACTTTCCTAATTTTGGTTTCGCTCCGCAAACTCAAATTTTAATTTATATTTTTTTAAATGTTGCATAATGTATCTGCAATCAAAAACCAAAGTCTGTTTTTTGGCCACGTTCTTAGTTCTCGAGATAATTTACGAGTTTGTCGAGAAATGGCTTCCCCGGGTCAAACTTTCCTAATTTTGGTTTCGCTCCGCAAACTCAAATTTTAATTTATATTTTTTTAATGTTGCATAATGTATCTGCAATCAAAAACCAAAGTCTGTTTTTTGGCCACATTCTTAGTTCTCGAGATAATTTACGAGTTTGTCGAGAAATGGCTTCCCCGGGTCAAACTTTCCTAATTTTGGTTTCGCTCCGCAAACTCAAATTTTAATTTATATTTTTTTAATGTTGCATAATGTATCTGCAATCCAAAAACCAAAGTCTGTTTTTTGGCCACGTTCTTAGTTCTCGAGATAATTTACGAGTTTGTCGAGAAATGGCTTCCCCGGGTCAAACTTTCCTAATTTTGGTTTCGCTCCGCAAACTCAAATTTTAATTTATATTTTGTTAAATGTTGCATAATGTATCTGCAATCAAAAACCAAAGTCTGTTTTTTGGCCACGTTCTTAGTTCTCGAGATAATTTACGAGTTTGTCGAGAAATGGCTTCCCCGGGTCAAACTTTCCTAATTTTGGTTTCGCTCCGCAAACTCAAATTTTAATTTATATTTTTTTTTAATGTTGCATAATGTATCTGTAATCAAAAACCAAAGTCTTTTTTTTGGCCACTTTCTTAGTTCTCGAGATATTTTGACGAGTTTGTCGAGAAATGTCTTGCTTTTGTCCAACTTCAAAAATTTATTTTTCGCATTAAAACATGTTTTTTGGTAAAAAATCACTATTCTGAAAATTTTTGATTGTCTTGTTGGTGATACGACTAAGAAAGAAAAAAAAAAAAAAATTCGTCACACGAGACGTCACAAACTTCAGCTCAATTTAAAAACTTTGGTTTTTATAATCAATTCTGCTTCTTACTTGTTTTCTTCAATTTCACCTCAGGATCTAATCTAATTATTTTTTCAAAATTCTTCCGCCATGTTTAAGCAGATCTGATGAACTTAAAAAAAAATCTGCCATATTGGATCAGCCATTTTGAATGTTTGAAAACTGACTTCAGATTTGTGATTAGCGATAAGTCTGTTACAAACAACATTAAATAAATTTTTCTTTTCAGAATATCCCAAAATAAAAAAAAAAATTTGTCGTTTTTTTTTAGCTAGAGTGTTTTTCATGACCAAAAACTTGCTACACACTGTAAGGAACAAAATAAAAGAATATCATGACAATTGGTTTAAGAAAAAAAAAATTATTCAAAGTAAAAAAATGTCAAAAAATGCCCATAAAACTAAAAAATTTTAGCTTAAATATACATAAAGCTGCTGGAATTTAAAAAAAAAACCAAAACCTTTCCAAAGAAAGGTACTAAATATAAAAAAAATTATATAGATGGTATAGACTTAGAAAATAAAAATATTGAAGGTGGCGGATCCATATTGAACATATCAATGATTTTCAATTTAAATATAAAAAAATCCGTGGAACGGAGGTTTTTACGTGATTCTTGGCCCCATCTGAAATATTTGACATATAAGATAAAAAAAATTGGGAAAGGAAACTTTTATGAGGTGGGATTATGTCTTTATGAGAAATAACGATATGTCATCGTTGTCGCGAAAATCCAAATCGGACAAAAGAGGTTTCTTTATCCATAAATCGAAAGTTGGTCGTAGAGATTCAATATTGGGTTGGATGAGTAAGTGTGGCTCGGACGTATCAATAACTTCTAAAATCCCCATAAAACAGCAGCCAGCTAGCCAAGAATAATAGAAGACGGGAATCGCCCTTCGACGATATGGCCATAAATGAAATAAAATGATATTTCCTCGATAAGAGGAGTTTTGCCGAGGTAAGCCGCGTTATTCAGGGGTCAGCAAACAGTGGAGGCCTGGTCAGTGGTCAGATGGTCAAGTGGGCTGTGAACGGTGGATACGAGCATGGGAAATCCTTGAGTACTCCATCAAGTCTCGTCTGTCCCGGTGATTCCGGTGCAGAGCCTTCCATACGTCACTTTGCCCCCTTCATAGCTTATATATCCCTCATACCATGCGAATAAATTCTAGATTCCACAAATCACCTCTAATAATCTGCTAATGAGCAAAAATTCAATATTCCAAAATCACAATTGAATTTTCTACAAAGAAAACAGTTTTTTTGAATCAAAGAAACATTTCTTTGATATACGGTCAAAGAAAAAATTTCTTCGAATTGAAGAAAGTTTTTTTGATTCAAAAACATTTTCTTTAATGTAAATAAATCTATTTCTTTGGATCAAAGAACATTTTTTTGAATTAACCAAATTTTCTTTAATTCAAAGAAATTTTTTCTTTGACCGTATATCAAATAAATGTTTCTTTGATTCAAAGAAACTGTTTTCTCAGTGTAAACGGAAATTGCTATTTAGTTTTTAAATTTTACACACGGTGATCTTATAGATATTTGAGTATAATTTACAGATTTGCTGTAAGTTTTTTAAATCAGTGAAATTTTTTCTTTTACTGTATATCAAAGAAATTTATCTTTGACTTGAAGAAACTGCAATCCACGGAAGAGCTTCTTTGAAACAAAGGAAAGTTTCTTTGATAAAAAATTTCTTTTGACTTGAAGAAAATTTTTTTGATTCAAAGGAATTTTCCTTGTTCTAAAGAAACAGATTTGTTTAGATTAAAGAAGATTTTTTTAAGGCAAAAAAACTTTTTTAAATTCAAAGAAATTTTTTCTTTGACCCTGTATTAACGAAATGTTTCTTTGATTTGATTTTATTGATTTCTTAGTTGATTTTCCTTTGCAAATTGAATCAAAATAATACATTTTTTAATAAAATAAACTTTTTCGACAAGGAATTTATCATATTCGAATTCGTTATTTTTTCAAATCAAACATATTTTCTGTAAAATTAACAAATTTTTCTTTTAAATCAATAAAAGTAGAGTAAACAGACGATTTTTCAAATTTAACTAAAAGTTTTTTTTCTGAGTCTACGCTCAAAGAAAAAATTTCTCTGATTTAAGAAAATTTTATTAATTCAAAGAAATTTTCTTCGATTCAAAAAATAGGTTTGTATACAGTTAAAAAAATTCTTCCAACCAAATAAACTTTTCTTAATTCAGACATTTTTTATTTGACAGAATGTTAAGGAAACTTTTTACTGGATTTAAAGAAACTTTTAAAGTCTGATAAGTGGAGAGATATAATAAAGAAGTCCTTTACTCAAATAGCAGAATTTAATATTTGTAGCATGTCCGATTGTGAGCACCGATAACAAAATAATAGGTCGATCAATTAAGCAAAGCTAGAAATTATTATCTGGTAAAGAGATAAGAAAATATTCTATGCTAATTCGATTAACTCGCACAGTTGATCCCATGGTGTTAAAAACTCGCGTGTTATTATCTATAAATGTGTATTCGCGTGTAGATAAGGTTAACTGGAAAATTATATTAATAGGGCTGTTAGTAGGGAATCCGGTTGCTATTCTAAGTCATGCAAGGCTTGTCAGGGATTCGTTATATAATATTAAACCTACACCCAACCTTACTCAACTCGCGAAATGATTTAAACCTCGGTTTCTCTCTTTACACTCTATTTCATAACGTGAGTGTGTTTTCATTTTCATAGAAGCTACTTTGTATGCAAGAAATCATTTCAGTAAAGCAAACGATGCGGGAAAAACTTCATCAAATTATTCACGCTATGATAAATGTTTTCTATTTCCCAAAATTTTCATGTTGCGAGAGCATAAGAAATTAAAAAAAAAATTTGGTCCCTTTTGTTGCATTCTCTTATATTGTTACAAATTGTTATCAGAAAATTTGACCAATACTTTTTCTGACTACAGTAGAATTTTATGGAATTTACGATAAATGGACAGAAATTTCTGCTATATTATGGAAATATTGCAATTTATTGCATCAAAATAATCCTTTAATCAGGCATATCATTATATTGAAATTAATCAATAAAATAATATTAGGTAAATTATATTTATTAAAAATATTTTTATTGTTAAATTTATTTTTAATTTAATTAATGTCTTATTGTATAAATTAATCTTAAAAAATATTATAGATAAAATTATTATTTTTATATAAAAATATATTATTTTGCATTCTAAGAGTAAATTTGTAGAAAAATATTTGTTACTTATTAAAGTGGAAATATTTATCGGAAGGTTGGGTTCTATCTGTTTTATTAAAAATTCCATAAAAAGTTTATTATCATCCCTTAGGAAAGTGGAAAACGTCATATCTTTTGGACTATACGACTGGCCACTAGCCATTATTCTTTATCTGGCTGAGATATAAAAGCAATGCGTTACTATTATCTTTAGATCGCTGAGTATTCCTCTCGGGCACTTTTTTCTGCTATTTTTTTCCATAAATGTCCATCATGTTGCGTGAAACTCCATGTCAGGCTTAATTTAACTAATTTTTTGATAACTCTTAGAATAGATTGGACTGTTTATGTCAATGATAAATAAATAAAAGATACGTTTAATTTTTTGAGTAATCGTAGATAAATCGACCAAATGCTTATTATGAGAAATAATATCTACAGTAAAGTAACATGAGGTCCCTTTTATCTTGGGTAAAATTAATGTTCTGAGTAAGTTTTATTACCTTGAAAACGGTAACGAAAATGAGAATATTACCAAGAATATAACCGGCAGATTTTGTTAGAATTTATGAGAATTTTGTTGATTTAGCTTTGTTAAACGTGTTAAACAATCGTAATGAATTAATACTGCAATATGGAATTATTTTTTGATATTTTAATCATATTCTGGTTATGTAGTAAACATCCACCCGCAGATTTCAAAAAAATTCTTGACTTAACCTCAAAATGTGCTCTCACAGCTCGAGCGTTTCAGTTGGCCGGTTGCTGCTTACAACTTTGTATGTGTATTTAATGTGTGCGAAAGAAAATGAAAAGTGAGAACTAAAAGGGTAATAATAATAAAGGCAACATTTAATTATAGGTTATGTTCCAGACATTTGGTTTCAGGTATTATTGTGGAAATTATTGTATCGAAATCTTACATTTTTGTGTTCAAATTGGAATTACTTCACATCAGTGGGAATTAACAAACGAATTAAATTGTTAAATTATAATTATAATTTATTATATAAAAAAAAAT
The DNA here is from genome assembly GCA_030998225.1 of Diplolepis rosae. Lineage (NCBI taxonomy): Eukaryota > Metazoa > Arthropoda > Insecta > Hymenoptera > Diplolepididae > Diplolepis > Diplolepis rosae. The sequence goes on from JAPYXD010000275.1 coordinate 944,024, forward strand.
TCCCTATCTTTTTGAAGTTTTACTTGACTTTTCTTGATGATTTATAAATTCCGTGACCTGCAGCGACCCGGAAAATGCAAGAAAGAATAAAAACTCTTTTGTTTTCCTCAAAAACAAAAAAAAATAATAAAAAATAATTGCTATAAATATTGATAAATAATTATTTAAACCCTAAATTTTTTTAATTCTCGTTATATTCTCTTATATTTTTTAAATTCTGTAATATTCTCGGTTATATTACATGAACTTAAATTCTCGAGAATTTAAGAACTCTATAGATAAAATGTCGTAGAATTTGAAAGATTAAAAAAGGAAGTCACATTTCCTTAAGTTTATTGTTGTTAACGATGAAACATGTCGATCTAATGTAGAAATCATGTTCCATGTTTAGAAGGAAGGTGGTTGGCTCACTTGACCCTAAGAACACTATAGGCTTCCTGTGTCGTAATTCTCGTCTAATCTATTTACGTTCATGTCTTATGTTTCAACAAATTTGTAGACATTTTATCGATTAAAATTTCGATTTTTTTGGCCCATTGAGACAAAATATTGACTGGAAAAGTCGAAAAAATTCAATTATAAGAAATAGAAAGTAAAGTATACAGTAATAAACAACTTTAATTCATTGTCTGAAAGAGTTTGAAATTTCGATTATTTTTTTGGAGAAGTCGAAAAACTTTAATTTAAATTTATGTAGAAGAAACGGAAATATTTTGAATGTTTGTCTAGTAAAGTAAAAAAGAAGTTTCAATTATTTGTCCCAAAAAGTATAAAATTTCAATCATTAATCTGGAAAAAGAAAAAATTTCAATATATTTGTCTGACATAATAAAAAAATAACTTTAATTAATTATCAAGGAGGGTCGAAAAATTTTAATTATTTTTCTGAAATATGTAAAAAAACTGTAATTTTATTTATCAAGAAAAGTCAAAATAATTACAATTGTTTGTCTGGAAGAGTGAAACAAATTCAATGAAATGCCTGAAAGAATTGAAAAATTCGAAATCTCAACTTATAGCAAAATTTTAAAGGTTGAAAATAATTGGATAACATCTTACAACATATATAAATAATGCCTCTCTCAATTTTACTTGTTGATATACGACCAAAGAAAAAATTTCTTGGAATTAAAGAAAGTTTTATTGATTCAAAAAAATTTTCATTGATCCAAAGAAATAGATTTGTTTGCATTAAAGAACATTTTTTTGAATCAACAAATCTTTCTTCAATTCAAAGAAATTTTTTCTTTGACCGTATATCAAAGAAATTTTTCTTTGATTCAAAGATATTTTTTTCTGGGTGTTATATAATATTGGGATTGAGTGAAACATAGAAATATTAACACTATGATGGTAAGACTGAACGGACACAAAAACTTTAAGGTTGTTGGAGCAAGTCAAGTTTGAGGCGCTGATCGTTGGCTTTATTTCCCATAAAAACATTTCTTGTTGAACTCTTCGGGAATCACTGGTTGAGACTATTGTCAAAGCAACCGGTGTTGATAAGTATTAGAAGGAAAGGGGGAAAGCGAGGATATGTCAAGTAAGTGAATAGTCCTGTTGCACTAGTCTTACATCACTATTTACTCGCATATTCTACCTGATTATTAATTAGCCAGGCTTTTTAAACCTATTTCGAAATGCATTACCGTGAAATACGCCGCATCCGGAAATTAGGTGACTACGCTTATGCACTTTCCTGTAATATGTACCTTCGCCTTTTTTTTCGAGCCTTGGACCGTGAAAATCCGGTACTCATTTTATAAACTTGCATTGCATACGAATTTTCGAAATCTCTTGTTTTCTCTTTACGCGCGAATTAAAACGACTCATTAACTTATACTAGACACAGAAAAAAGATTCATTGAATTTACAGGAAGTTCGGTATTTATGTTTACAACTTGAGTTTTCAATTGATTTTAGAAGAAGTTTAGTTCAATCAACAGATTTTCTCTATATTTTACTTAGCATCCTCTAAAATCTACATAATAGAAAAAAATCTGAGTTTAGTAGAAAAGAGAAAATCTGTTGATTGAACTTAACTTCTACTAAAATCAACTAAAAAGTCAAGTTGTAAAAATAAGTATCGAACTTTCTGTAAATTTCAGAAATCTTTTTTTCTACGTGTATAATTTTATCCATTTATTTGAACTTTTTAATTGCATTAATCCTCTTTCCCTGGTTTTCATTCATTTTTAGAGGTTATATTGAGGCCATTGATCAATCGGACTACGTGACTAAATTATACTTTAATTTACAAAACATCTTTTTGAACATTTGGTAGACGTAACAAAAAAAATCTGCCCGCTTTGCGGGCACATTCTCATCGCGCGCTTGGCGCGCAGCTCGCTTCGCTCGCAAGTTTGAGCGCGCCTAGGGCGCGCGATTCGATCGTCGCGCTTCGCGCTCGGTCTTGTGCTCTTCGCATACGTTTAAGTTTATTTCTTATAATTTAATACTGAAGCTCAAACCAATTTAATGATATTAAAGATGATGTAAATTAGTCTTTTTCTCAAATTCACTAAGTTTCTTTTTCAGTTTAAGTGAAACAGGAAATTCAATTTACTTAAGGCTCTATCGGCCTTAAGGAACACATTCTCATCATGACACTCGCGCTTCGCGCTCGATTTTCTGTATGCATTTTTGTAACTTTTTAATAAATTACATGATTATTGATAAATTTATTTTCTTCCAAATATCTCAAAAAGGAAAAACAATCGTAGACTTTATTTAAGGGAACGATTTTGCAGAACAACGCTTATTTCGTATCTCACATATTTTGGTGAAAAAAATTGAATTTTTTCAATATTAAAAATCAAAACATAAAATATACATCCTGTCCCGAAATGTCTTAATGAAAATTTTGTAGACCTCATTTAGCCGAACAATTTTTCATCTCAAAGTTTTTTTTGTATCTCACATATTTTGTCTAAAAAATGAAGTTTTTGAATTTTAATCGAATTTTTTGGAATTGAAACGAAAAATATATGTTTTATTAGAAACTGTGTCAGAAAAAATTTGTGGGTCTTTTTGAAACGAACAACTTTGTATTCTTACGTTTTTTTGGTATTTCCAATATTATTGTTAAAAAATTGAATTTTGGATTTTCAATAGTTTCTTTTTTAATTAAAAAGAAAAATATGCATCTTATGAAAAAATGTTATAATTCAAATTTGTGGGTCTTTATGTATTCAATAATATTATATCATAACGTTTTTTCGTATCTCGTATAATTTAACTGGAAAATGGAATTTTGATATTGACTTTTTTCGAATTTGAATATGCTGTAACATTTCTAATTTTGATTTAATCAAAAAATGTTATCAGGATAATTTTTAGAGATTTATGAGCACTATCAAAAACCAGGATTGGAATTTTTGATTTTTTCAAAAAATTATTTTCAAAAACACAAAAGTAGTGCTCCATCCCTCACTTTTGATTGGATGTGGCTGGTTAACGAACTTGTCCTTACTTTTTTCGGCTCCGATAAAGTGTACCAAAGCTCAATTCAATCTGATAATTCTATCGAGAGTTATGCCGCACACGACCTACTACAGACAGACAGACAGACAGACACTTTCGTAAAAACCATTTTTTCTGCCTCAGGGGGTCTCAAAACGTAAAGATTTGATGAAAATTTCGAAAGTCATTTTTCACATAAAACCAATACCTTCTCATCCATTATGAGAATGTAACAATAAAGCACGTCTGCAAACTACTTTTTAGTAAAAATTTTGGAAAAATATGCCCTGGGGAGGCGCGATCAGATCGTCGCGCTTTGCGCTCGGTCTTATGTTCTTCGCATACATTCAAGTTTATTTCTTGTAATTTGATACTGAAACTCAAGTCAATTTTATAATATTGGAAATGTGAATTAAATTATTTATTCATCATATTAAAAAATTTGGAATTCAAATTTGTAGAATTTATTTAAGCAAACTATTTTACATTCTGACGTTTTTTCCATATCATGCATATTTTGGTTGAAAAATATGTTTGATCTTCAAAAGTGTTTTTTTTTAAATAAACAAAAAATATACACCTTATCAAAAAAAGTGTTATTGTTGATATTTTTAAGTTTTAGGATACAATAACTTTTCTAAATTCGCTTTGATTGAAAAATTGTACACTGGGAAAACAGTTTCTTTGAATCAAAGAAACATTTTTTTGATATACGGTCAAAGAATAACTTTATTTGAATTTAAGAAAATTTTGCTGATTCAAAAAAAATTTCTTTGATCCAAAGAAATAGATTTGTTTGCATTAAGTACAATTTGTTTATCTTTCTGAAAACTATATACAAAACTATTATACAAATATAATATCTTCTTATATGTGATGAGAATGTAAAAATTAGAAGACTTATCGATAATATAATACTTAACCGTAAAAGTTTTTGCAAAATTTTCACTCAAACGAAGTTAATAGACGATCTTTACCGGCTTTTTTTGAATTTTCAGTAGAATCTTCTATGAAATAATAAAGTTATTTTACTGAACTTTTGCAGGAATGTGATCACGTGGTCTCGTTGATGCATCGGCTTAAGTCAGTGAAGGAATTTATGTGACAAATATATCATATAAATTATATTTAATTTATTTAAATGAATTTTAAAAATTTCCTTGAATTATCAGTAAAGTGGTTTCATTTAAAATTGCGGATAAAATAATATGGCTAATTTTTCCAAGAACCCTCGGTCTTTGAGATTACAATCCTGATTTCACCTGCTCATCGAACTTTTAATTTACACATTACAGCCAATGGGCTCGGCCAACGTTATTTGTCTTTGGCGACACCTGAGATATGATAGCCCAGAGCCCACCGAGAACAAACTATAGTAACCAATGCCAATGCGTTCGAACACATATGACCACACCGTTCAGTGTTGCCAATCTCTGATGAGATAAATCCTTTAATGAAAGGATGTAAATATTTTTTAATTGCCGAGCTGAACAATTAGAAACCGATTTCTTTATCATTGCATGAGTTTAACGTCACAACTGTATATTATTATTTATTATTCTTTTACAAATTGATAAAAGCTTTTAAAATTATTGGCATTTTACAAATTTATTAAAGTTATTCCAAGATTAATCTTTGTATCATTTTGCCAATCTATTGAGACGGGTTCCCAAAATTTTTCCATAGATTTTATCCTGAGGTCAAACCTGATACAAAAAAGTAGTGAATTTTCAAATTGAAGGCTTTAAACTACACAGGAATTAAAACAATTGAAATATTTCGTGAATGTTACTTAATTTTATTGAATTTATTTGATATATGGTCATGGAAAAATCTTCTTTTGATTAAAAAAAGTTTTTTGCACCCAGAAAACAGCCTGTTTGAATCAAAGAAACACTTCTTTGAATTGAAGAAAGTTTTGCTGATTGAAAAAAATTTTCTATAATGTAAACAAATCTATTTCTTTAGATCAAAGAGAATTTTTTCGAAATAATAAAACTTTCTTTGATTCAAAGAAATGTTTCTTTGATTTAAAGAAACTGTTTTCTCAGTGTGACTTAAAGAAATTCTCTTTAGATTAGAGAAATAGATTTTTTTGATTCGGAAAAAACTCCTTAGAATCAAAAGCACTTTTTGGTTTAAAGATATTTTTCTTTGATCTTTGATACTTTTTTCTGAGCGTTGAATGTTATTATCATAATATACTTTGATTTTCAAAAATTCTTGTAAGTTGCTACACATTTTTAGAAGTTCACGACTTTTTTATATCATGTTTGACCACGGGTAGAATCAAAGTAATATTTTCTAAAATAATCTTCATAAGTTAGTTGAATACTATGAAGGCTTACCTTTGAAATAAGATGGAGAACTATCAATTATTTTTAGATTTATTAATTTTTTTCTAAAATATCGAAATTTGACGTTTTCTGCTGTGTAGTTTTATAAAATTAACATTTTACTTTCAATCTGAGCTCATTAGATGCGACATTTTATTAACTCTTATGCTCTTATCTAGGAAAAGAATTTAACTTGTTATAAAAATTAAGACCCTTTAACAATAACTTAAGCATAATGCGAACGAAAAAGTTTTACCAGTAGTGTATATTTTTTCTTAAGGGGGTCCTACCATGTAAACGCCGTTTTTCCAGGCGTTTTTTGGGATCTTACAGAAGGAAAAGAATTCAATATTTTCCAATGCGGTTTTTTTTTAAAATTTTATTGGTCCTTTGAGTATAAAAAAAATCGAAGTTTAAGAATTAAGTGTTATGCTGTAGCCACAGCACCCCTGCGAAATTAGGCCTTCCAAAAATATGTCGGTTGACACGATTTTGCAAAAACTGTTCGTCTGAAACACAAAAGGAAAAGTTTTTTACAATCTACAGACTTGTCGCTATCGTTCGGTACAAGATGAGCTTCCAATTGTTATAAACAAATAATAAAAAAATTGTTTTTATCTGCTTAAAAAACCGAAAAATGAGATTTTTTTTATGATCCGCCATTTTGACAATTGTAAAGATAATTATGTGAATTATTACCGTACGATAGCGGCAAGTCTGCAGATTGTATAAAACTTTTCCTTTTGTGTTTCAGACGAACAGTTTTTGCAAAATCGTGTCAACCGACATACTTTTGGAAGGCCTAATTTCGCAGGGGTGCTGTGGCTACAGCATAACACTTATTTCTTAAACTTCGATTTTTTTTTATACTCAAAGGACCAATAAAAATTTTAAAAAAGTCCGCATTGGAAAATATTGAATTCTTTTCCTTCTGCAAGATCCCAAAAAACGCCTCGAAAAACGGCGTTTACATGGTAGGACCCCCTTAACAAAAATATTTGTTTTTATAAGTGTAATAAAATAATATTTAAGAAATTTGAAAATCTTTCTGTGGAAAAAAGACGCTTTCGAATGCACTGGGATTCGAGCCCGGGTCTTTCGTTTGCCCATCGATACTTTGATTCGTCAATTTAAAAAAACTGCTCCACTAAAGATTGTTTAAAATAAAAAACTTGTTCATATCTTAACACTGATAAGTTATTTGCCGCTGGATGTGCACAAACGCCCAGAAAAAAGTTTCTTTGATTTAAAAAAATTTCCTTTGAATCAAACAAATTTATGCATTGCTATACGGTCAAAGAAAAGTTTCTTTGGTTTAATGAAATTTCTTGAATGTTTTTTTTCTTTGAATTAAAGAAATGAATGTCTGCGCAGTCGCATAAGTACATGTGTAGTATGATTGACAGAAATATTTTCTTTAATTTAAAGAAAAAATTATCTACGTTCAAGATATTGTAATAAAATTAAATGAATTATTTCTTAATTTTTTCCCGGTATTGTATTCGAATCAAATAAATATTTTTTAAGTCCAATAAATAATGTAAAAAAATTATTTATCTCATTTAAAAAAGGCTAAAGACGTGATTTTTTTAAAATTAAAGAAATTTATATTTTTCCTAAAGGTGTTTTTACTTCCAAATGAAGTTAAAAAAACGATGTTTTGAATTAAATAAAAAAATTTTCTAGGTGTAGGTACTGCACACCCAGAAAAAAGTTTCTTTGATTTAAACAAAATTTCTTTGAATCAAACTTTGTGCATAGCTATACGGCCAAAGAAAAGTTCCTTTGATTTGAATAAATTTTTTGGTTTTTTTTTTCTTTGAATTAAAGAAATGAATGTCTGTGCAGTCGCATAGTACATACGAAATGTGACTCACAGAAATATTTTCTTTAATTAAAAGAAAAAATTGTCTTCATTCAATGATAAAAAAATTATATTAATTATTTCTTAAGTATTTGCCAGTACTGTATTTGAATCGAAAAATATTTTTATAAATCAAATAAATAATTTGAAAAAAATAATTTTTTTCATTTAAAAAATTGAAGAAATTGAGTTAAAAAAAGATTTCTTAAATTTAAATAAAACTTCTTTTTGGGTATGGATTGTGAATCTTGTCTGATTATCTCTTAAGAGAGAGAATGCACCTGTAATTCTTTTGTGTGTAGTTCTTGGTATTAATAATATTCAAGTTGAAAATTAGCAGCTCGGCCATAAAAGCAGGGAAAAGCAATGAAAAAAGCCGGAGGCAAGGTGAGAGTTAAATGCTGTGGCAAGCAGGTGAGAGAAGTCCGTAACAAAGTTCCTACGCCTTGTGTCCCTGATGTGTTATGCACGAATATCTGTCTACTGCCCGCGGGGGTGTTAAATGAGATCCTGAGAGGAATAAGAGGTCAGTCAGGTGCAAGAATATGAATTAGAGAGGTTGCTGCTCGAGCACGTGCGCCGCGAAATCGCGTTTACTTCCTCAGCTAAATTTTATCGTGGGTGGCATGGCATCACTATTCAGCCTCAGGGGCCAGCTGTAGATATGCTTTTCTTCTTTACGCTTTGCTTCTTCAAAGCACTTAATTTACAACACATTCAATTAAATTCTCACATATTTTATACAATAGTTACAGCTTTTTATTATCGAGACATTAATTTTCAATTAAATACAGTTTATAAACGTATTTAATTATACACGACAAATAGTTCCATTCAAGATAATTTATTTCGAAATGATGATTTATTAAGTCAGTATTTCGTCATACTGACGATATATTGGGCGCAGAAAATAATAATTAAGATTATCAATTTATCGGAGGGGATAATTTTTTTAGGCGGTTTCTTCAAAATTTTCTTTAATTGTCCCCAGAATTTATAACCTATATCATAAAAAATGCAGAAGCTTTACATTTTAAGCGATTGTTTTTAGATTTTTGTAAATATTCGCAGTGACACATCAGTAAATTACCGAAATGCACGTGTTCGTATTACCATTTGCCCTAATTTTTATTTTTCCGAATCATCATTTTTCACAATTTTCATATTTTTGATTTACACCCAGAAAACAGTTTCTTTGAATCTAAGAAACACTTTTGTTCAATATACGGTCAGAGAAAATTTTTTATTGAATTAACAAAACTTTCTTTAATTCAAAGAATTTTTTTCTTTGACCTTATATCAAAGAAATATTTCTTTGATTCAAAGAAACTGTTTTCTCAGTGTAGCATTTAATGCATCAAATTTACATATCACGGAAAAATTATTTAACATAGACCACATCTGGCCGAAAAATAATGTCAAAAAATTCAACATAGACAATCAAAATTTATAATTTTAATTATTACATACCTTGATTTGCTGAATTCTACTTTTGTGCAGTTATTTTTCGGCTGAATGTGCACCCAGAAAAAAGTTTTATTTAAATTTAAGAAATCGTTTTCCTAACTTCATGCATTATTTCAATTCGAAGTAAAAACACCTTTAGAACAAATATATATTTATTTAATTTCAATGAATCATCCTTTTAGCCTTTTTTAAATGGAAGAATTTTTTGTTATTAACATTATTTATTTGATTCAAATACAATACCGGCAAAAACTTAAGAAATAATTTATTTAATTTTATTATCTAGAACGTAGACAATTTTTTCTTTAAATTAAAGAAAATATTTCTGTCAATCACACTACACATGTACTTATGCGACTGCGCAGACATTCATTTCTTTGATTCAAAGAAAAAAAAAACAATCAAGAAATTTCTTTACATCAAAGAAACTTTTCTTTAAATCAAAGAAAATTTTCTTTGACCGTATAGCAATGCATAAATTTGTTTGGTTCAAAGAAATTTTGATTGAATCAAAGAAACTTTTTTCTGGGTTTGTTTTAGGTCAAATGGCTTTTCCGTAACATGACAATTCGGTGAAATGTAAAATAAGTTAAATGGTGATTCAGAATTATAAAACTTGTGACATATAATGATTTGGAAAAATAAAATCGGAAATTCAGTCACATGAATGTCGGTAGAATGAATTTGATGAAATATAGAATTTGTAGGATATTTATGAGCCTCATAACTTTTTATTACATAATGCACGTTTTGTTTGGGGAGCGAAACATTATTATCGTGGTTACGCATAACTTTTCATTGGGCCCGAGGGGCCAGCTGCAGATATCGCACTTCTCGTTTACGCTCCCTAAGTGTACTCTATTAATTATTCCCTTTCTTGGTGCCTATCTTCTAGACGTGTGTCTAACGCTATGCGATATATTAAGGATACTATTCCATATACATGTAAGGTAGCCTGGGACTGAATGCTCAGGTGTTCCTGACATTGTTCGCTGAAGGAAGTCGCAAACAATACGACTCTTACGCAAACTTTAACCCACGAGGGTTCAGTCGATAATTTCCAAAACGTATTTCTTCCACGTCTCACAAGTTATACATTTTTTTAATCTCATCTTGTGAGAAAGTATTATTTTTATGTGAAAAATCACTTTTTGAGTTTTCATAAAATTGTTACGTTTTAAGACCCCCTGAGTCCGAAAAACTTTAATATACAGGTGGTACATTAATATTAATATTTTTGTATATTATAAAAAATTAATATGCATTCATATTAAATTTAACAACTTTTCAATCAAAATATATTAAAATTAACAAACATTATTAAAATATATACGCATGTCTATTAAAATTCAAATAAAAATTTGTATTTTTTAAGATGAAAGTATTTTAAATTTAATATACGTTACTGAAAAAAACTTCCATTTTATGTAATGGAAGTTTAATGCAGACATTTCTAACAGTGTACATTATCGGAGCCGAAAAAGTAAGGACAAGTTTATTAATCATCCACATCTGAGCAAAATTGTGAGAAAAAGGGCAGTCTGTGTTCTTAAAAAAGTTGATAATTGCAATACTAGGTTAAAAGTTATGATAGGAAATTGTTTACTACGTAAAAATCTACAAGCTAGAATTGCAAAATTTTTTCATAGGATGTATACTTTTCTTTTTAATTAAAAAAAAACTATTGGAAGTAAAAAATTCAATTTTTGATGAAATGTATTTTATTCGCTTCAATTTAAAAAATTCCAATTTTTTAACAAAATATGTGAGATACGAAATAAGCATTGAAATGCAAAATCGTTTGCTTAAATGAAGTCTAAAATTGTTTTCCCCTTTTTGGGATTTCTAAAAGAATTTAGATTATTTTATTCATGTAATATATTAGAGTTACAGTAATGTATACAGAAAATCGAGCGCAAAGCGCGAGTGTCATGTTGAGAATGTGTTCCTTAAGGCCGACAGAGCCTTAAGTAAATTGAATTTTCTTTTTAATTTAAAATCAAAAACAAATTTAGTAAGTTTGAGAAAATGTAATCCAAATTTTTTTTAATGGATACTATTAAAAATGTTCAGAAATTGACCAAATTTTTATGTTACAAAGGTAACGTAAAATTTGACGATATTTATGATGTTTATGAGTAAAGGTATCTTAAAATTGCGAAAAATGTACTGAATTTTCTGAGATTTTCCTCTAAATTATGAAACTCAATTGAATTTTTATGAAATGTATTTTAAAACTATGAAACTGTAACAGAATTTTTATAAAATTTATGATAAATTTACGAAACTGAAACAAAATTTTCAGTTACATGTAACTGCATGAAACTTCAGTTTTAACTGAAAATTAAGAAATTGTTCCTTAAATTTACTAAGAAGTAACTGAATTTTCTGAAATTCTATCATAATTTTACGAAGCTGTAACTGAATAAAACTTCAGTTACGTGTTTCGGGAAAGTACGGTAGAAATTTCTAACAGTGCGAATATGGCTTCAATGGATACAAAGTAAAAAAATCGAGCGCAAAGCGCGAGTATCATGATGAGAATGTGTTCCTTGAGGTAGTTCATCTACGAAAATTTGGGAACGGTAGAGTTGTGAAAATTCTTCTTCCTAAAGAAATGATTCGTGATTTATTAGAATCACATCATTTTGTAAAATTTGGTATGAAGCGATGAGGAAAAAAGTCTGGCAAAAAAAAATTTGTTAAATACATTATTTTTCTGCATTTCAAATTTATTTCTTAGAAAATAATCATTACTCTTTCAAATTAGCCCTTCAATAATAATATTGTTATTATTGAAAGCAAAGGTATCTATTTTTGCCTGAGGTCAAATTTTCGTGAATGAACTACCTTAAGGCCCACCCAGAAAACAGTTTCTTTGAATCAAAGAAACATTTCTTTGATATTCGGTCAAAGAAAAAATTTCTTTGAACTGAACAAAGTTTTGTTGATTCAAAAAAGTTTTCTTTAATTTAAACAAATCTATTTCTTTGACTCAAAGCAAATTTTTTTGAATTAAAAAAACTTTCTTTAATTCAAAGAAATTTTTTCTTTTACCGTATATCAAAGAAACTGTTTTCTCAGTGCCCATAGAGCTTTTAAGTAAATTGAATTTTCTTTTTCATTTCAAATGAAAAGAAAAAATTAGTAGCTTCGCGAAAATGTAATTCACATTTGCAATATTATAGAATTGACTTGAGTTTCAGTATCAAATTACAAGAAAAAAAACTCGAATGTATGCAAAGAATGTAGAACTGAGCACGACGACTGAATCGCGCGCCCTAGTATAGAGCTCAAATTTGCGAGCTGCACAAGAATTCTTTTATTCTGTCTACTTTATAAACTCATGTCCACACTACTTTAATTACAATCATTCAATTATCAGCGTGAGAGGAAAGTTTTAACAATGTGCTATTGTTCCGCTACCTGAAAACTGATCACTTTTAAAAACAATTTAAATAATTTCTACACGGAGATGTTAAAGAATGCATCACGATTCGGTAAACTTTCAAAATGTACACTGAGAAAACAGTTTCTTTGAATCAGAGAAACAGTTCTTTGATATACGGTCAAAGAAAAAATTTCTTTGATTTAAAGAAAGTTTTGTTAACTTAATAAATTTTTGCGTTAAAGAATTTTTTTTTTTTAATGAAGAAAACTTTCTTCAATTCAAAGAAATTTTTTCTTTGACCGTATATATATTAAAGAAAATTTTTTCTGTGTGTAGAGTAAAGTTTCAGAATATGCGTCACAAATTATTACAATAATATTAAATAATCTCCAACTTGTCTATATGTTCCAACTTTTCTCAAAAGTTCATTAAAGTTTCTCAAACTATTTTTCTCTACGTAAAATCAAGATGAATATTTTGCCTGTCAATTGTCAATCTTGCTTCCGTTCTAAATAAAAATGATAATCTAAATATTTAGCTGTAGTATCTTAGATATTCATATAAACCCATTTCAATATTTTATGTGATAAAGCTGAATATTCAGACATTACAGCTCAATATCTAGATATTGTAACTGAAAATATATACTGCTTATCACATAGTTGAATATCCATTTTTCTCCTTGTTATAATTCAGATCCTATTTTACTTCTTGAATTTTTTTTTTTAAATTCTCTCTATAGTATTTTCAATCAAGTAAGAATTGTCAAAGAAAAATTTCTCAAATAAAACCCATCAGAGGGTTGTCAAGAATTTTTCAAGAAATGAAACAAAATTACCCGAAATATTTTTTCCAAATCAGGATATATTGTTTGCCGAACTGGGGAGGAAAATTATACTGCTCTTAAACTTGTCAACAATAAATAACAAAAGTAATAGATTTTTCCCGAATGCATAAGTTTTCGCCCAATTAAAACCAGAGAAAACACCCAGAAAAGAGTTTCTTTGAATCAAAGAAACATTTCTTTGATAAACGGTCAAAGAAAAAATTTCTTTGAATTGAAGAAAGTTTTGTTGATTCAAAAAAATTCCCTTCAATGTGTACAAATCTATTTCTTTAGATCAAAGAAATTTTTTTTTTAATATATCTGCTATTGAGGATAAGCTTTTATAATTTAGGTGCGTATATTGGCTATTGTCTGCGGCAGGGAATTAATACTAATTTGGATAGTTACACAACGTATATTAAGCGATAATGCGGGCATGTTTTTATTGGAATTGAATCTTCCCATAATTAGATTTAATACGCCAGTAAATGGTTGATGTTGATATACACAACACGTTATGAAGTCGCACGTTCGACGTCCAAACATTTTGTAAAAGAGGGCAAATCGCCTGTTTCCGCCGAGTCTTTAGACGAACGACATTAGAGCGGATAAGGTGGGGCATCCATTTATGAACCTGTTACACGCCTTGACGAATGTACCTAACTTACACCTGTAACTGCTGACCTGCTTCTCATTTTGTAATTTGCACAATTATTCTTTTACTGTTATTGATGCCATTTTTGTCAATCGAATTAGGTTCATATAGAAATTAAGAAAGATCCCTCTTACACTTCACTAAAATTGCTATATTGCATCTCTAGCGCAACATTATATGGTAAATATTTATGAAATATACAAAATTATCATTGTTATGAACAATTGAACCGCCGCATCGAAGAAGGGGATATAAAATTTATCTGCAGCTTTCATTTGGCCCCTGACCCGTTTTTTTTGAAAAATTAAAAGTTTTGAAACATATATCCTTATAGGAAATGTTATTGCGCATATTTTTTTCCCCTTGTGAAAAGTTGTCACTTTTGTTGTTTCCAAATTAAGTACAAAAAACACTTTTCTTGAAAAACGGCGATTTTCGTTGTTTTTTACTTCAACTCGACGCTCTAAATCTGAGAGTCTTCGGTATTTTTACTTCAAACCTTATAGGGGTAATTTATTGGGCTATTATTAAAGTCTTGGTAAAATCAAAATTAATATTTATTTCTATTAAAGATAGTTGATAATTTAATGAATTTGAAATCTTTCTGTGAAAAAAGACGCTTTTGAGCAAAAATTTCGAACGCAACGAAATAATTTGAAAGTTAATTATTTCTTTCTGAACAGTATTATAAATATCGTTTGAATATTTTTAATCTCAAAGTCTATCTATAACAAAAGCGACAACTTTTTACAAGAGAAAAAAGATGCGCAATAACATTTCCCATAAAGATATATGGTTCAAAAATAAAAATAATTATAATAATTAAAATAAAAATCGGTCAGGGGCCAAATGAAAGCTGCAGAAGAATTTGATATCCCCTTCGAGGTGGTGGTTCAATTATAAAAAATAATTAAGAGATAAAACATAGCAATTTTAGTCCAAAAGAATTTTTTTGGTTCATCAAACCACTCCGTTGTTTATTTGTTGACCTAATTTCTTTATAACAATTTGACTGAGTATTATGAAAATTAATTGTATTCTAGGGGTGTCCTAGCATGGATTTAAGATGTTTTGTGATATGTGACAATCCTAGAAGGGACAAGAAGCAAAAACTCGAAAATTGCTCTTTTTATCACACTTTGCGTTAATTAATCAAATATAAACAAAGTCAAATTTAAAAATCACATCACACAGATATCTCTAAAATTTATTTAACAGTGATTTTAAAAAATTGTAAATAAACACGGAGAAATTCTTTATAGAAATATATGTTTTTTTTATGTAATAATATTTTTTTTAAATATACTTGGCAGCCAATTCTGGCCCAAACTCTGACCGCCAAAACTTATTTTTGGCACAGAAACGGACCAAGGCTGTGCCGGACTCTGGTTTTCTCACTTCCAGAATGGTTTGCCGTGGTAAAAGTGACACATGGCCCAATAATTTGCCGTCCATGGGCCGGACTCTGGCTCTTCTACTTTCGGAACTGGATGCCATAGTAAAAGTGATAATCGGCCGATACTGGGCCAAGTTTCGGCTAAAGATCGGTAAATTCAAACAATCGACAAAAGCCGTCGTCGTCAGCCCAGCACTTGACCGATGCAAACGGCAATACTGGCCCAAAAACAATAGCCGAGTGTTGCCTGTCGTAATTGGGCCAATATTGTGCCGTATTATCAGCTTCGGCAATTCGCACTTGGGTGGACATACGTCGGAAAAAAGGATCGAAATTTTAGACGAATC
The DNA here is from genome assembly GCA_030998225.1 of Diplolepis rosae. Taxonomy (NCBI): domain Eukaryota; kingdom Metazoa; phylum Arthropoda; class Insecta; order Hymenoptera; family Diplolepididae; genus Diplolepis; species Diplolepis rosae. The sequence goes on from JAPYXD010000275.1 coordinate 959,768, forward strand.
TAAAACTTTTTCGTTTGATTAGAAGGTAAAAATTAAATTTGAGAAGGAAACGAGTATATTAATAGATCAATGTTAATCCCGGAATGAATGAGTCGTTAATTTATTGTGTCGGGGAGGAAGAAACGGAAATAAGAGAATCATGACACGTATAGTGAGCGTGCCTGAAAAGCATATTTTTCATTGTGTTCCAGGAAGTTATCGCTTATTAAGGACCATGTCTGCGAGACGCGATGACACCAGACACACCATCCTTTTCCGAGTATAAAGTTAAACGTGCAACGAATGGTGAGCCACGTCTAGCTTACAGGCAATAAATATTTTCTCAGATCCCCGAAGTTCTTCTGATGAAGGAAATGAGAGTGGAAGAGAGAAAAGGAAAGGATTCTTCAATTTCAATAAAGGCCATGGTTCAAATGGACCACATGACCACATGTTGGTAATGGCAATTACAGTATTTGCGCTCTGCGCTCCGAACTGCTTGGACCTCGCGCTTCGCGCTCGGTCTTATATTTTTCGCATACATTCAAGTTTATTTCATGTAATTTGATACTGAAATTCAAGTCAATTTTATAATATTGTAAATATGATTCAGATTTTCTCAAAGTTACGAATTTGTTTATAATTTCAAATGGAAAAGGAAATTCAATTTACCCACCTTTGAGGCCTCTTTTTCACCATTTTTTTTCATTCAGAAATTTTTATTTTACCATTTCAAGTTTTTTACATTATGTTATATGGTTATTGAAGTATAAGAGAAAATTTTTTTTGGAAATTTTTGTGACACCCCGCTGAGTTATGGTCGGCTGAATGGTCAATAATTTTTTCCTTGTCGGCACGATTTCTCATGTTTAGATGATCTGAAACAGTAAATCCATATTTATTCTTAAAGAGGGCATGAATGGTTTTCCTCCCTAGCAAAATTGTGAAAATTCGTTTATAAATAAACAAATAGTGAATTTTTTATGTTTTTTTCCACTTTGCACCCTGTTTTTCAACATAAATGTTGCTACAATATTGTTAATGAACAATTGGCATGCATTTCTGTGCTAGGGACGATAGCGAAGTGTTTTATAAATATTCTAAAAAAAAGTTTAAGCATATCCGTCCAGTAGTTTTGCCGGAATCATGCCGACAAGTTGAAAAAATAGTGTTTTGAGCAAAACGCGTTTAAAGTTTGAGATGCAGAAAAAACACATGAGTATCGAAATGAATGTGATACATTCGACCATCTTTTGATGGAAAAGAAGGTTTTTACATGAATTCCAAGACTCTAAACTTAGTAAAAATGAAAAAAAATAATCGAATTTTTGAAAATTGAAAGGTGGGCTGTCCCCTTAAGGTTCTATCAGCCTTGAGGGGTAACATCACTGTAAACGCCAAAAAAACGCGTTTTTTCAAGAATTTTTTTTGATGGAAAGAAAAGGAATACAATTATAATGATTTGGGAAGTTATTATTTATATATTGAAATAAAAAATTACAAATCTTCAATAAAAAATGTTACAAAATGGTAGCACTGGAGACATTTCCGTAATGTTTGTTTTCTTGGAGGAGCTCCGCAGCACACAGCACACAGGGTGCAAAATGTAATTTAGAACAAAATAATTTTTTTTCTTAATCCACACGAGAATAGCTAAAGAAACACGTAGCGGATTTTAAAAATATTGATTTTTGTGTAATTGGCAAGCATTTGAAAAAAAAACTCATTTTTCGACAAAAAAACGGCACTTAATTGATTATAACAATTGTTCAAATTAATTTATCGAAAATCCCCTACGTGTTTCTCTTTGAAATGTTATTATGAAGATGTAGGAAAAAATCCGGTTAAAAATATTGAAAATTGTTAGCGTTATGCTGCGTGCAGTTTTGGAAAATCATATTTCGAGAAAAACGCGTTTGAAGTTTTGAAATGCCGTTTCGGCTCATTCGATGCGCTAGGGGAGGAGCTCGGAATTCCATGGAACAGATTTTTTTTCAAGGATTGGACTTTTTGCCTCATATTTCAGAAGGTTCAAAGCACCTTTTAAGCCAATAAAAGAAAAAATGATTTTTTGAAAATTCTACAGCGGTGTTACCCTTTAAGAAACAGATTTCCATCTTAATACTCGCGCACGACTTTTTATTTTATGTCCATTAGAGCTACATTTGCATCAAAAATGAAAATTTGAACGAAACTTGGGCGCGCGTTTCAGTCATCGCGCTTTGCGCTCAGTGTTCTATGTCCTTTACATACAATTTACTACGTTTGTCTCCAACATTTTTATCGCATTCCGACGTAGATTTCTGCTAAGAATAAGGTTTTTCTTATTTTTTAATAATATTTTTCATTAATAAACAAAAGATATAACTCTCATGAAAAAATAGTCACAAAATAATTTGTAGATCTTTTTGAAATAAACAATCTTGATCGCTAACATTTTTCCGTATCTGGTTAATGAACTCGTTCTTCCTTTTTGGGCCTTAAAGATAAAATGAAAATAAGTGGAATTGACTGGAAAGTGAATAATTATAACGTGAGATATATGAAAGCATGTCTGCTATTATATTGGCCCAAAAATTATAGAATTTGTATTCATTTTTGGTTGATTTGGCATACACTGAGAAAACAGTTTCTTTTATATACGGTCAAAGAAAAATTTCTTTAAATTAAAGAAAGTTTTGTTAATTCAAAAAAATTTCTTTGATTCAAAGAAATACGTTAAAGAAAATGTTTTTGAATCAACAAAACTTTCTTCAATTCAAAGAAATTTCTTCTTTGACCGTATATCAAATAGGGTCGGTTTCTTCCTATTTTCTTCATTCAAGAATTATCAATGATAAATAGAGTAAAATGTAAAAAAGGTCAAAAAATGTAAAAAAAGGTCAAAAAAGATAAAAAAGTTAAATTTTTACGCTTTATTATATCTATTTTAAGAATTTGGTATCATTAATAATTCTTAAATGAATAAAATAAGAAAAAATGGATCCTATGCCAAAACAACCAAAAATGAATATAAGATGAATAATGTTGGCTTGAAAATAGAAATAGGGTTATTAGATAAAAGATGAATTCCAAGGTGTGTAGATTTTTGTTACTCAATTCGACTAAGGCTCAATTATATTTAATAACAGTTAGCGACGAGCCTTAATTGGTAGTGTAGCTCGTTATATTTTCCAGGATTTATATTTCTTATAAAATGCAGTAGAACCTTGCCGGAATGTAGTCCGGAGTCTATTTGCCAAGCGCAATAAACGCGTTTCCATTAAAGCTGACACAATCGACTCTTTTATGGTATCTCGATTCTCGAGTCGCGGTTAACTGCGACAGAATCGGTCGATGAGCGCGTTACCAAACATAAATCAATGATGGCGCACCTTACATGGATGGAATATTGCAGATCCGTGTTCCGGATATACTTCGGTGTATTATGATAGTTGCGGTGGACCTCTTTCCTGTCACGTACTGCTATATCTAACATTCCCACCAGAATGTCGGTTTTATGAGAACGGGAAGCAAAATATCGTGTGTCCATCCATCCATCCGGACCGATATGCGAGCTTTTTATTACGGTATCACTACACTTTATTGCGGCTAGCCTCTTATGTACAACACCATCTTTCAAGTCTAATATACCAGACTCATATCACTGCTTTTCTAAATTAAACAAATTTCACATTTCGACAGTTTCAATTCAATTCAGACTGTTACATTTTACAAAATATTATCAAAGATATATCATTTTCAGGAATATTGGTATTCATTTTGGCGATCAAAGAAAATTAAAATGTTATGAAACCTTAAATTTAAATATTTTGACACAAGAATTGTTTATGCCAATGGTTATTGTTAACTTTTCAAATTTTTTTGTGACTAGCAGTCATTCGTCCAATAGTTTGAGACATTTTTAGTGCAAAAAAATTTTTTTTCTACGCGAAAGGGCCAAAATTTTGAATTTGTTCATAGCAATTTTAATTGTGGTATTTTACAAAATATTATTAAAGATTTATTATTTTTAGAAATACTTGAAGTCGTCCTGGCGATTGAAGGAAACGATAATTTGAAAAAACCTCAAATTTAAATATTTTGTCATAAAATTTGTTTATAACAATTAAATGGAATAATAAACAAGTTATTTGTATTCTGCGTGTCCCCAAACATTCATTTAAGACAATATATAGTTCACCTTAGCAGTTATTAAAGCGTAAAAAATTGTTATATAAAAAATTTCAGTTTTTCCATACATTGAGTAAAAAAATTATTAATACAAAAATAGAGGAGACAAAAGTTCTGACCGCGAAACTCTTCAGTATGTAATCTACTTTAATGTTAAAAAAAATTTTTAAATCGGAACAAAATTGAAGGCTGTGGATATTTTTGAACGAAAAGTGCACAGAAATGGGAGACCAGTATGCCATGTCTCAGCCCCGGCATTATCTTTGCATGGGTATAATATACATTATATGATCTATTAATGGTGAGGATGATGGCCTTTCTGGTATACCAGTTTATGTTATTAATGGTAGATACTAGATCATACTACCATAGATTATACACCCAGAAAAAAGCTTCTTTGACTCGAACAAAATTTCTCTGAATCAAACAAATTTGTGCACACTTAGAAAAAAGATTTGATTGAATCAAATAAAGTGATTTGTTTAAAAGACGGTCTTTGCTTTAAAAAATGATTTATTTGAATTAAATAAATTTTGTTTGATTCAAGCAAAGTATCTTCGAACCAAATAAAAATTTGTTCAAATCAAATAAATTTCTGCCTTAAATCAAACAAATTATATTTTAGACCATACACGAATATGAGAATTTGTTTGTTTTCAAGAAAATTTGATTTCATTCAAACAAATATTGATTTGGCCCAAATATAATTTGTTTAAATTAAACAAGTGTTATACAAATCAAATAAATCTTTTGTTTGAATCAAGAAAAGACTTCCAAACAAATCATTTTCTTTAAGTCAATTAAGTCTTTTTTCTGAGTGCATTGCTATACGGCCAAAGAAAAGTTTCTTTAATTTCAAGAAATTTCATGATTGTTTTTTTTTCTTTGAATTATAGAAATAAATGTCTGCGCAGTCGTATAGAACGTACGTAATGTGACTCACAGAAATATTTTCTTTAATTTGAAGAAAGAATTTTCTTCATTCAAAGATCATAAAAATTAAAAAAGTTATTTCTTAAATTATTGCCAGTACTGTATTTAAATGAAAAAATATTTCTTTGAATCAAATAAATAATGTTGAAAAAAAATCTCTTTCATTTAAAAAAGGCAAAAAACGTTATTTCTTAAATTCAAATACATTTATCTTTGTTCTAAAGGTGTTTTCACTTCGAATTGAAGAAATTAAGTTGAAAAAACGATTTCTTAAATTTAAATAAAACTTTTGTAGGGGATAAACTCTAGATTAATTCTTCCATGATTACTGCATTATGATATCCTAAAATACTCGATTCAAAATTTTGAAAAAGCGTTTCATTCAAAGTTTGGGTAACTTAAACCTTTAATACCTGAATTATTTCCATCGATTAAAATTTTACCATTCGTTGTATTCAGCGGATTTTTGGCTGGCTAATATCAAATATGGAATTCAAATTTAAAAATTTTTTAAATTTTAAATGGTGGATCCAATATTGCGAACTAAAAGTGTAAGTCAGACCGATTTGAATGGAAGTTTTTGAAGTAATGGAAAGAAATTCCGTAATGTTGCAGGAATTCAACATTGGATTCAAAATTATCGACTCGAAACGAACGAGAAACTAGAACTTTTATTCAAATTAATTTCATTTATTCTACCATTTTCACCGAGCATATTGAATTGGCCATTTTGAACTTTGAATTTCAAAATTTTTACATTAAATTCGTAACTAGTAAGACGCGAAACCCCCTTGGACAAACTATCATTAAAATCGGGCTGATCCTAAATTTTCGTTCTACCATATTGAATCTGCTATTTCAAACATTGAAATTTGGTTTTCAAATTCGACATTGATAGAATTATTGTCTTGGATTTCAATTTGGCACACATTTTGAGGGCCCTATAAGAAATAACTAGTTATCGTTAATCAGACATTTTTGGCAATAGTTCTGGTTGTATCCATAAAAAAAGTTTTTTAAAAATCAACAATCCAATTTTTCCGCCAAAATATATACGAGATGCGAAATTAATGTTGAGAACCAAAATTTTTTATTTCAAAGAGCTTTACAAATTTTCTGGAGACCATTTTTTCTCAGGAGTTATATTTTATGTTTATAAATGAAAAATATTATTAAGAATAATCTGGATCTGGTGTTCTCGTTGTAATTGAAAAAAACGTTATCAGAAATGGAAAATTTTTTTTTGCACAAGATTTATGCAAAATACGGAAAAAATGTTGAGAAAGGAAATTTTTCGTTTCAAAAATATCTACAAAGTATCTTCTGACTATTTTTTCATGAGAGTTACATCTTTTTATTTATTTAACAAAAACGTCTTTATGCAAATAAAAAATTTAATTTTTCCGCCAAAATATACGTGATACGGAAAAATATTAGCAATCAAGATTGTTTATTTTAAAAAGATCTACAGCTGTGGTCTAGAACATTTTTTCATATCAGTAATATTTTTTTATCATCAATGAAAAATATTATTAAAAATAAAAAAAAACCATTCTAAGCAAAACTCTACGCAGAATACGAAAAAAATGTTGTGGTCAAATTTTTTTTGAACGCGAAGCGCGATGACCTAAATGCGCGCCTCAGATGCGTTAAAATTTTTATTTTTGATTCAAATGTGGCTCTAATGAATATAAAATAAAAAATCGAGCGCGAAGCTCAAGTCTCATGGTGAGAATGTGTTCCTTAAGGTAGTTTTCATCCACAAAAATTACACCTCAGGCAAAATTAGATAATTTTGCATTCAATAATAGCAATATCATTATTTCACTGAAAAAAGAAGTGTCTTACCTGGTATCTTACTGTAAGATATAAGATGGGAATTTGCCATCTTCTGTCTTGAAATAAGATGTTTCACGAAGTATCTTATTCAAAATTAAGACGACTTACGTATTTTGATACGAATAAAGATGTAATTTCCGTCTTACAAAATAAGATACTTGATTGAGTTAGATAATGTGTTTTAGTTTAAGATGTTTAGGATGTCATAAGATGGTTCTGGCATAAGATGTTTCTGAATTGTAAGATATAGCAGGTCAATAAGTTAGCAAAAACTAAGACGCGTAAAGTGTCAAAGAAGTAGTGGTCGAAAGATAGAATCTCTCATAGGGTTATAGTTACTGTTCATAACCTCAAGAAATGGAGCGTTTTGACTGTTCCATGTTTTTCTTCTGTGGTGTAATATCAACTCATTTAGAGGAATATATTGTTCATTTTAATCGACACGATTCTTTATTCAAACTTTACATATGACGGATGTGGAGCTACATGTAAAAAGTTTAAATCGTATTGCTAAGTCGCTTGTCACCTTTTCCAATAGAGCATTTACTTGAATTAATTTTTTTAAGAAGTACGCACAGCCATGTAAGCCACCACATGCGTAGCATACACCGGTATGCCGTAAGCTTTTTCTCACAGTGTAGAGGTTATAGGAACAATAAACTGTCGGTAACTTAAGTAATCTGTGTTACCGATGGCTCAACTTAAGATATTTTACGTGTATTCAAATAAGATGTTTTAAGCAACTTAAACGTGACTACCGAAACATCTTAGATATGACTACACAAGTATCTTAAATTAATACACTTCTTTTTGCAGTGTTAAGGGCTATTTTGAAAAAGAAAAGATTATTTTACATGAAAAAAATGTGAAGCACAGAAAAATAATTTTATTAATAAATTTTATTTTTGACCCAACTTTTTTTCTTATCGCTTCATACCAAATTTCAAAAAATTATGCGATTCTAATAAATCATGAATCATTTTTTCAGAGAAAAGATTTCCCACAACTTGACCCTTTCTGATTTTTAAAAATAATTATTTTAAAAATAATTTATTTATAAAATAATTATTTTTTTAATAAAGAAAACACTTAATTCTCAAGGGAATCTCAAAAATTTTTTATTCAAAGTATTGACCATTGGATTCTACACATTTTGCCCATCTTTCAGGCAAATCATGGATACCATTCCAAAAACACTTTTTCTCTTTCAAGGCAAACCATTCGACGAGCCATTTTTCGACTTCTTCAAAATTGGCGAAGCGCTGCTCTGCAAGTGAGTGTCCCATCGATGCGAAAAGGTGATAGTCGGACGGGGCGAGGTCTGGAGAGTACGTCGGGTGCGATAATATTTCCCAATTCAATGCTTTTAATATGTTCTTCACCACTTTAGCGGTATGAGACGGTGCATTGTCATGTTGTAGGATAACTTTGCCATGTCTTCGGACCCATTCCGGCCATTTTTCGATCAACGCATGATTCAAATTGATAATTTGTTGTCGGTAGCGATCCGTATTCACCGTCTCACCAGGTTTTAATAACTCGAAGTACACCACACCACACTGGTCCCACCAAACACAGAGCATTGTCTTACGGCCAAAGCGATTTGGCCTTGGAGTCGATGGGCCGACCTCACCAGGTGAAAGCCATGATTTTTTCCGCTTCGGGTTCTCGAAATAAATCCATTTTTCGTCCCCCGTGACAATTCGATGTAGAAAAGATTTCCTTTCGAACCGTTGAAGCAGCATTTCACAAATGGTTTTTCGATTTTCCATTTGTCTATCGTTCAGTAGGTGTGGTACCCATTTTCCGTACTTTTGGACTTTTCCCATGGCCTTTAAACGTTGGCGAATTGCTCCTCGGGTCACATTTAGTGATTGTGCCAATTGTTGTTGCGATTGGGTTGTGTCTTCATCCAATAACGCCTGCAATTCCTCGTCTTCGGACTTTTCCGCTGCACCAGAATGTTCATTGTCTGTTAAATCGAAATCTCCACTTTTAAATTGACGAAACCATGTCTCACATGTTCTAATCACTGGAGCATGTTCACCATAAGTTTCTACCAGCAATCGATGAGCTTTAACTGCTTTTTTCTTTTGATGAAATAAGAAAAGCAACGAATGCCGCAAATGCGATTTACTTGGAACGAAACTCGACATATTCACTGAGGTAAACAACTATGATGCTATTATTATGGCAGAATGTAATTGTGTATTTTTGAAGGTTATTGTCCATAGAAAAATATGACATAGATGCCAAATCATAGAAATGTATACATATCTCTAGCGACATCTATGGGTAAAACCGGCAAATTTCAACTAACACCCCTGGTAAACGATTGTCTAGTCCCCTTAATTAGAGATATAATATAATATAATATATAGATATAACAAGTGAGATGGTTGATTGTGAAAAGCATGAACGAACGGTTTTGCATCTAGGCTTTCACCTTTTGCAACGGACTATATGCACATATACCCGTGATATTCGTATTTGAGGAGGTTGCCGTAATGGCACCTGGAACGGTTTGTAGAGCCGCGGAGTGGCTTCTGCCGCAAATACGTGTATGCATTAAGTATATATGCCAGATATAGTGAGAATTAGCAAGCTCGTGGTAAATGAAAGGATCGGATCTGATGGTATCGGCCGCACCACCCGCGGCTTCTCTTCCGTTCTAACCACTAGCTTAGCGAACGTACTACCTTTTCCTTCTCCCCAAACTCATCCCCATAACCAAAGACAACATAACGCGGCATACGCCCACACACCTCCGCGGACGAAACTCTTGATGCCTTGATAAAGTACCAACTTGATTGCGCGAGTATACTAATTGTTATATGATATCATCATGTACCCTCTTTGTAGATCGGAAAAATAAGCATTGCTCCTACTTACGATTAGACTTATTATTTATGCTCTGCTGCTTCAGACCGATATATCTCTATATTCAAATTAATCACATCTATTTATAAACATAACTTGTTTGCTAATATATCCTATACACTGTTAGGGTAGAGTTCATATTCAATACATATGGATCATTCCATTTCGGATCGATCGGGCCATTCGGGTCGATGTCGAAAAATAAGTTCTAGATTAAAATGTAAGAAATACGTATTTTTTCTTTTTGCTCAAAAGTTTGATTTTTCTGAGCTATCGCGATTTTAATTTTGGCTCTCGAAATTTATGCAACCTCACACCATCGAGAATTTTTTTTCAACTCGTTATAACTTTCACGAAAATGGCGGGAATGGCCCGATCGACCCGAAATGGAATGACCCATATACATAAGTATATTAAATTCAATATTTAAAAAAATATATTGTAATAATCCAAAACCCCTATACTGTAATAGTTCTTACGGTCCTGATGGTTTTTATCTAAGGATTACCTGAGTTTAAGGAGGCAACCCCGAAATTTCCCCTATTATGCGACTTGAGTGTTATACTACCCAGGCACATTGAAAAATGAACCTTTTTTTGGAAATTTTTGTCTCCATATCTAGTCAATGGATTAGAATGAAATTTTGAGACTTTATTATACATGTATTAAGGTATACAAACAAAAATTTTATTTAAATTTACGATACAAAATGGCGTCGTGGCATTTGGGAACTTGAACATGTGTTTTTCCGAGGAGGAAATCGGCGTACAACATAGCTGTCTCCGAACACCAACCAGATAAAAAAAAAATTTAGTCGCATTGTTTATAAAAATGTAATTATTTATCAATCTTAAAAAATCGTGCGTACTTCCCTAGATAATCTATTTAAGAAGTTACAACTAAAGTTTCAAGTGAATCCTACAAAAATTGAACGAGTTACGATGTACGCCAATTTTAAAAACACTCTTTCGAGAAAAACCCGTTTAAAGTTTCAAAACGCATTTACTATATGAAATATTAAAAATGTCGACTTGTTAATTTTTTTACCTTTACTCTGCTATTCCAGCACCATATAACTGCCCTTCTAAGCATGAGTTTTGCTCTTCTGCTTCTTTTATAAACGACGTTCCAGTGAACAGTCAAAGTTGTTACGTAATTGTTACATAACAGTTCTGTAAAAATTGCGTCACATAAGTGTCGCAGTTACAGAACAAGAACAGCTACAATAGCGGTTTGCGGCTTCATAATTATATATCTGTATTAAAATTAATCTCCTTTGTACACTCGAGTCGGATAATAGGGGAACTGGGTTTAGGAGCTTCCTAGAATTATTTTGGCGATGATGCAGTGCGAGGGGTCGAAAGAGTGGCGATGTAAACAAATTAAAGTCGTTAAGTACCTTAAGAAAAATGGGGAAGTGCCACTACGTAGTGATCACTTTAACTATCAAGGCTACATGGTACGAAATGAGTGAATAAAAGAAGAAAAAGCGCTTATCATTTAGAGAAAAGTATACAATTTTCACAGAAATTAAAGAAGGTGCCTTAAAAGAATATGTTGCGCAGAAATATAATCTGAAACCTCTATACTGGAATAGTTCTTACGGTCCTGATTGTTTTGATCTGAGGATTACCTGTGTTTAAGGAAGAAACGCCCGAAATTGTCCCTATTATGCGACTTAAGTGTATATTAAATTTAATAATATTTTTAACAGTGTAGCTTATAAAGTCATCGATAAGGTTAATGCAAATAATTTAAATAGCAGGAATGGAACGGATCTAATACCAGCTTTTAATTCAATCCGAATGAACCAGAACCCAATTCGATTTATAAACTTTCATTTTAAGTTGAGCTTCCAATCCGAATGAATATGAACGTCTATTTCGGAAAAATCCGAAAATAACATTGAATCCTTCACAATTCGAGAATCGTATTCGAATTAATACGAACCCAATCCGACTCTATCCTGAAATTTTATTTCAAACGTCAATTTTAAATTAGTTCAAATTTAATAAAAAATAAACTTTCAATCTTTATCAATCCAAACATCTAATCCACCTGGAAGCGATTCTAATTCAAGACACATTTTTAATCCTATTTAATCCGAACGTCTAAACTGAATAAATCCAAGATGCACCCAAACCAAACCAAAATCAAAAATTATTGTAGTTAAAACGAAAATCAATAATTTTTGTAAATTAAAATCGAAATCAAAATATTTATAGCTGAAACCAAAATACCAAAACCAAAAATATCTTGAGTTAGAATTGAAATACAGAGACCGAAACCGATTTGTTTCGCATTCATAGTTATTAAACAATTAAAATGAATCAAAAAACATATTTACACAATGAACTGTAGGATTTTTCCAATATCTTTTTAAAATTATTATTCTTTCAGAAAGAATTGTCAGTCTTGTATTTTCATACTCACTATAATAATTAATTTATGAAATAAAACCCAAATTTCCTAACATTAGAAAAGTGAATGTTGAAATATATTTGTAATGTTAGCGAACTTTAAAACAAATAAGTCTTTCTCTGTAGCAGGATTGGAAATATTTAGCCAGAACGGATACGTGGGCGTGACACGTAGGTTTCTCGAAGTTAAAACGCAAGATGCACGGTATAATACTGACATTTGTAACGTGGACATATCTACCCCTTACCTGTGTAACCATCATGGTAGCGTAAGATCGCGCGTCACGCTTATCGTGGCGTGAATGTATAATAAGCAGTAAGGCAGCACTAACCCCCGTGAAAAGTGCGTTCACGTGTTAGATCTATGATCTTCCGCTGATCTTATCCTTCATTCGCGATGAACGCGAACCGCACCATGTCATTCAAACTCAAGTCTAAAATCAAGATTCAAAATTTTCATTAAAACCGCAGATTCAAGAGTAATTTTATATCTACTCTCTAAAAATGAATCAGTTTAATTTTCACTGATTGAATCAGTGATTTGCCTTATTACTGATCCATCAGTGAAAATAATATTTTCCACTGTTAAATCCGTTACTTTTGACTAAAGTAATCAGTGGAATTTGACTGACTAACAGTAACCTCTTTTTAGCTATTCGAATCAGTCAAATTTCACTGTGAATCAGTAGATTTTGACTGATTCAGATTCAGAGAGTATATAAGAAAAATAATCTAATTTACTTATTTCAGTTTTAATCACATAGAAAACACTCAGACCCGTGCAGAAGTTGCTAGATATGTCCCAGACGGGTGATGAAACACGCGACCAGATTAGGGCCAGGTCAAGCCTAGCCCGTCTTGATTAGAGACCGATCAGATCTCAGGTAGCCTGATCTGGTCCCAGTCGTGCCGCGTGTTTTATCCGTAAATTGGAATTCTTGATCTGGGCCCGGCTAGGGCTACAGTATAATTTTGGTATGTGTTTCATTTTCAAACTAGCGACAGTTGTATCGGCGTCACATAAAAATTTCTACATGGAGTATTTCCGTGTATTTCAGCCCTAATCTTGGATTCCCGATCTGGCCCGGGCTAGGCTCATGACGAAATTTCTTTATGGCTGAATAAACTATTCCCATGCAGAGTTTTGACCAGATCAGGAATCCCAAATCAGGAATGAAACACACGTCTCGAAAGGTTCTAGATTTGGCTGCCCGCTATCTGTTCGGGCTGTTCAGACCTGGCCCTGAAAGGGCCGTGTGTTTCATTGCTGATCTGGGCCAGACATGGTAGATAAATTATTGCAAGCCCTTTTGCCGGATTTATAACTTCCCAGATCAAGCAAGGCGTTTTATTTCAGATCAAGGCTGAATTTAAAAATTTCTGCACGGGGGATGGTCAACTCCTATGCAGAAATGTAACTGCGATACTGGCCGGGCCCAGGTCGAGAATTCCAAATCAGGAATAAAACACACGGTTTGAATGGGGTCAGAACAGGCTGTTCGGGAACTAATCGGGCTGTTCTCGGAGCTGTTCAGACCTGGCTCTGCCAGGGCTGTGTATTTCATTGCTGATCTGGGCCAGACCTGGTAGATGAATTATTGCAAGGCCCTTTGCCAGATTTGAAACCTCCCAGACCAGGTTCAGAACGGGCACGGAATTTTATTCCACACCAGGGCTAAATTAAAAAATTTCTGCAGAAGGGATGGTCAATTCGTATTTAGGAATTTAACTGTGGCACTGGCTGGGCCCTGATCAGGAATTTCAAATCAGGAATAAAACACATGACTCGAAAGGTGCCAAATTTAGCTGCCCGCCATCTAACCGGGCTGTAATCAGAACTATTCAGATCTGGCCCTGATCTCAGGCCGTGTGTTTCATTGTCAATCTGGGCAATGTCTAGCATTTCTTCTCGGGCTGTTAAGAAATATTACCAAAACAGTTCAGGAAGTTCTGACCCCAGTTGAGCAGTGCAGAGTTTTGACTTTGGCCTTGTCCGGGCCCAGATCAGAAATTCAAACCAGGAATGAAACACACGTTCCAACTATGGCCAGATCTGTCTGACCGCCATTCGTTTCGGCCTCTAATCAAGACTCTATCGACCTGGCCCTGATCGGGCCCTGTGAATCATTACCTGTCTAGGCCATGTCTCGCGATTTTTGCAAGAGTCGCTAAATTTTTCCTGAACATTTTGTTATTTTCTCTGAATAGTTGACTATTTTTAGCAAAAATTTTCTGAAAATTTGCATTTATTGAAAGCTTGTCCAAAGTGCTAAACTTTTCATGAACTTTTAATCTAATACTTTTTTCCCGAGTACTATTTAAATCTATACTCAGTTTTCAAGCATGTTATCTGTTTAATATAGTTGTTTAATTTTGTAAGCCAAGAATTTTGAGTAAGTAGCGTTCCACGTAGCTGCCTAACATCGATAGGTGTTTGTTGTTAGAAGCAAGTTTATAGAGTTAATAACGCGTGTTTATATAGCATGTGTCTCCAGGAGTAACTGGTCTTGATTCATCATGGAAAATAGGGTGTTTATGATATGTCATAACACTACATTCCCAGTAGATTAACGCTGGTAACGTTTCTCATTTTACATGTACTCAGTTAGAGGGACTAGCAGCATGCTACTGACTATAACAAATTGGCCTTCTGTTGAGCATCATCCTGCGGTGGTAGTCTTATTCATGGTTTACGTGTCACTAAAGGGAAGCTGCTTACGATCATGTGGATCGTAAGACGACCAACGGCCGAGATGGAATTTTATGAGCAACCACATTCTGCTTTTATTTGATTTCCGAGAAATTCTTACGAGAAATAGAACCTCTGTTTTTATACGTCAAGTCATCTAAATTAAATTTTTTATATTTCTACCCAAGCAGCAAATCTTTGTGGCCTAGTTCACCTGACATGGCCCAGGTCTGGTATCACGTATCATTATAGCCTTGGGCTCTAATTTTTATTGGTCCGACTAAATTATGTATTTTCCGAAAAAGTAATTTCGCCCTGACTCAAATCCGGCTAATAGTCTAAACTTATCCTAAGCACTCTCTAAATCTGAATCAGTCAAATTTTCACCGATTGAATCAGTGATTTGCCTTTTCACTGTTAAATCAGATAATTTTCACTGATTCATCAGTTAAAAAAATATTTTTCACTGTCAAATCAGTCAAAATCTACTGATTATTAGTGAAATTTGACTGATTTACAGTAACCTCTTTTTAGCTATTTGAATCAGTCGAATTACACTAATAATCAGTAGATTTTGACTGATTCAAATTTAGAGAGCATAAAACGCCTAATCAGACTTGGGTCTGGCGAGGCCTAGGTCTAGTTTGGGGTTTAATACCAGGTTGGAGCCAGGTTAGGTAATTTCTCCACAGAACTATAAATTTGAGAAATGAACTCAGTTATTAAATCCATTATCTCTAATTTTCGGTCTCCTCTGTGTTTCCTGAAACCCATAGCCTTTATTTTCACCAGTATTTAAAATTTGCAAAAAAAGTTTATACCGATTTCAGCAGCATATAATTGGGCATAACTGGTGACGATGAAACAAGAAAAAGTATGAAAATTTATTTCTTTCCCATGGATTCTTGTACGACCTGCATACACAACAGACAGGAAACTGAGTGGCAAATTGATTTAACTACGGGTTATGACTACCCGATTGCCGACTATCGGCTAAATCGAATCGGCGAGGCTAACTTATATGTATGTGCCGATTTAATATTGTAATAGCGACCTGTCTGCTGCGAGAATGTTCACGAATCGTATAATGTTCTCGTCAAACGATATCCTGCGAGCTCTAATGCTACCTTGTCAAAGTTCGAATCGAAAGACGACTGCCTCTCAATTAATCGCGCTCGCTCGTGAACTCCTCTACCATACGTGTGAGATTTTAGACTTTTAACATTTCGGCGTTTTACATGAAAAAAACTGTTTTTATAATTGGAGGTCGTTCAAATCAATCTGCATGCTCTCTAAATCTGAATCAGTCAAATTTTCACAGATTGAATCAGTAATTTGCCTTTTCACTGATTCACCAGTGAAAAAATATATTTCACTGTTAAATCAGTTGATTATCACTGATTGAATCAGTGCAAAAAATGTTTTCACTGTTAAGTCAGTTAATTTTTACTGAACCAATCAGTGGAATTTGACTGATTTACAGTAACCTCTATTTAGCTATTTGGATCAGTCAAATTTCACTGACAATCAGTAGATTTTGACTGATTCATATTTAGAGAGTGGAGTACAACGGCAAAAAAAAAATTTTTATTTCAGAGGGAAGTTCCTCTATTTAAATTTTTTGAAAGGAAGTTTGCAAGAGAGTAACTTTTGCATTTTTGATTCTGATTGATAACAATCCTCTTCTAATGAGAAGATTACTCTTGGAATGGAACTTGCACATGCGCAGTTACGCGTGTAGAAATTTCCCTATCTTTCCTTATTTCAAGTTGGGTTCTAGTGGGGCCCGAACTAGAATTTACTAATATAGAAAAACTGGTAGGGGTACTGTTAGCACCCGATTAGTATTTCTAGGCCAGAAAAAACTGATAGGGGCCCTGTCAGGTGCCAGTGAGGAATTCCTTGTTTCGCTTAAGTATGGAAAATCTATTTGTATCTGGCGGGGCCCCGACTAGAGACTCCCTATTAGTAATATTTGTGGTTAAGGTTAGGTCCATTAGATATAACATAACCTTTATTTTTTATTCCCATTAAAATTTGATCTTATCTCAGAAAAGTGGAGATATTCTGAACACGGCCTTAGATAAGATCATTACTTAAGAGGAATCAAGCACTTTTAAGAAAACTTTTTTATATAATTTTAACTCGAATTCGCATGTAATTATAATAATTATATTTCATAGTAAACATCATTACTTGGAATTTCTTATTGCAAACTTGAATGCATAATTTCGTTATAAGATAATTTTCTTGATTCAAAAGTTTCATCATATTTTTGGAATTGAAAAAACTCAAATTTTTTAGATTCTGTACTTACGTTGATTTCATTCTTGATTTTATAACCTCTTTTTATTTATGACCTTTACAAAGTATCACTAATATACAATAATAAAAATTAATACTTCTAAAATTTATATAATTCTTTTTATTATGTAATGTTCTTTAAATCAAAAATTTGATCTGTTTCTTTCCAAAATATTTTATTTTATAGAAAATCGATTTAATAATTAAAAATCTTGAAAATTTTAATCAGAATCATAAATTGGCATAAAATTTAAAAATTCGCGATTACACGGGGCCCAAACACTTTTTACGCGGCCCTGCAGTAATTGCAGGTTATAAGCGCTATTTTCTTTCTAGTATTCCAAACGTGCGTAGCCGAGAGGCTTAATTGTTAGGTTAGTAATGCGTTAATTATAAGTAGAGAGGGTTCGAATCCGCAGCGTTAAGAATAATTTTTAATACTGCCTAAACGAGCGTTTGTGTAGTGTAGAGGGGGGTGTGTGTTTGTGGGTAAGTGTGTATATAAAAATAGTAAGTTAAGTGTCTACTTAATAGTAAACACAATTTTAAAATCTACTAAGAATATTCATCGATTCAACTACGGTTCTTATTTGATCTACCTTTGTTCCTGCAGTTCACTTAACTTCAAAAATGACACTTGTGGCCTTTACAAATCACGGAAAGTAAGTTAAAAAGTAGTCAAACCTACTGAGATTTTTTTTCGGTGTACGTGTAACAAAAAAGTACTGTCAATTTACTCAGAAAAAATTTCCTAGCTTGAAAACAGATTTTTTACTGTGAAAACAATAAACTTAACCTTCCAAGCGAATATCCCTTCATTGCCATTAAAAACGGTCAATATTAGAGTCTTAACTCGAATTTTCCCTGTACTTTTTCTCTCAGTGTGGAAAATCCTTTTTATTTATTATTTTTTCAGCGAGATACCTGAACAAAATTGGTCACGTGACTGCTGATATAAGCCCTTAAATACAATGCGGAGGTCCAATAGGGCCTTAATGGTGTCCTTTTTTGTAGGTGGGGTAGTGTAAAGGCTGACCTCACTAAACCCCTACTAGAAAGTCTAGTGGGCCCACCTCAAAAAAGCGTTACGTTACCGACGGGGCTCTGGCTAGTTTTCCACGTTAGATCCCGACTAGAAATAGGGAAAACTCGTCAGGGCCCCACTAGGCCCCTATCGAAATTTCTACGCGGGTAGTTGAAGATGTCTAACAGTCTTACAGTTTAGGACCGTTTCGGAAGCTTATTTCAGGATTTTTTCTATAACAAAATAAAATAATTTCAACTTTTTACATATTTTTTATTAATATCGTAAACTATAAAAAAACATTTTTTACCCAATTTTATACAATTTTATAATAGTTCTTTTAACCTGAAGTAGACACCATTAAAAGGAGGTGGGTGGGCGGACTCTTACAAAACGGTTCTTTCGAGAAAAATGCGTTTAAAGTTTTGATTCCAGATTTCTTATAAAAAAATACTTACACTAATCAACTATGCTTGGTGCATAGATTAATTGGGCAGAAGTTCGAGACGTTACAACAGATGAAATTGAGAAATGATTAGCACATATTTGTTTATTAAATTTGAAATTTGTCTTTTAAAATGACCGTCTCGACTTTCTTTATCGAGCCGCAATTTGTTGTTAATTTTTTTTTTACAATATTAGAGAGGTATATTATTTATAATGTTTTCATAGAATTTTTAAATTTGTATATGGTTCGACATATTTTTTGTCTATTTCTATGAAATTTTGTAAGGCATTTAACGTGATAGTACTCGCATGCATTCTCTTTTATGATTGTTCTTCGTTTTCCGAAAATAATGTATCGACAAAAAAATATTGACAAAAATGCCTTTCATGCTTAATAGAAACCTTCAAAGAGACCTTTTTTTCGCAAATTTTCTCAAAAAAAAAATGTTGTTTTATTACTTAGGCCCGGGACTTTTCAAACAACAGAGTAATACTGTTTAGATGATCCTCTTTAACTTAGAGGATTTGTCTTCTTCCTTTAAGACAAGCCTCTTGATTTGAGAGTAACCTTCTCCAGGAAAACAAAATCCTTATAAATCGAGGCAAATACTTTTCATAACTTATTGTAGAGGAAAAGTTACATAAAAATAAGAGAAATCCGCTCAAACGAAGAATATTTGACTAAAAAGGTATTTCTCTAAAACTCGAAGCTACTGTTTTCGTTTAATTTACGAGCGAATGTGAAATTCGTTTCACAATCTCGATGTCGATATTTTTAAACTATTTTTCCGAGAGTCTCGCTCGCTGGATTCGCGACTTTGGAAGCTCGTTACTGCACGCGAGTACTTACTTTTATGGGTAATGGAGTTGAGATCGTAGGGATAAGGTAATGGGATCGTGATAAATGTAATTGTAGCAGATTCGAATTAACGCCCTCAGTTGTACAAAACTATATAATTACTTTTATTAAATATGGAAAAAATATGCGGTGAACGTCGCATGTAATCGGACAACTCGATCTGACTTTCAAATCGCCTCATCAGTAATAGAGCTTCTTACCCAATGAACGATGAATTATTCACTTTTTAAGTGATTCTTCAAAAATAATTTCTACACGAAATCGATAGAATTAATTTTTTATTGATGAAGGATATTCTATAATATGTGGTTCCAGATTTTTCTTTAATTCAAAAACGTCTTGTTTTTCAAGATAAGGAAAATTTCTTTGAATAAATAATTTATTTTCAACTCAAAGAAATTTCTTTCTTGACCGTAAATTAGAAAAATGATTCTTTGATTTCATCTCCTATTGTAAGATTGTACACCTCTCAGTAATTAATTACACTATAGCTTACTTGTTGTAAAGTTACCATATATTGTTGAAAATATTATTCAATTTAATGCATAAAAATACTGAAAGATCGCACACCCAGAAAAGAGTTTTTTTTAATCAAAGAGACCTTTCTTTAATATACGGTTAAAGAAAAAATTTCTTTGAATTGAAGAAAGTTTGGTTGATTAAAAAAAATGTTCTTTAATCTAAACAAATCTATTTTTTTGGATCAAAGAACATTTTTTTGAATCAACAAAACTTTCTTTAAATCAAAGAAATTTTTTCTTTGATTCGAAGAAGCTGTTTTCTCAGTGCACATTCATATTGAAATTAATACACTGATATCAAATTTAATATACTTTTTATATTATTTTGTTTGCTAGAGAGTGTATTGCATGTTGTTATGTTAATGTAATAAAAAATCACTAAAGTGTGTAATTTTTTGAAAGACATAGGTAATCTATGAGTCTTCAGAAACGTGTTGTAAAACGTATAACTGAAACTTAAATGCATCCAGAAATATCCGCCAAGTGTGGATGGCGGATTGAAGTCTAAAAAACTCAACTTCGTGTGGTATTCCCACTAATTCCGCTTTGTTGAGAATTTCTGTCAGCCCAATGTCTCGATCAGGAAAACACGTTTGAAGAGACCGACAGATTCCTTAGACCAGCTAGGAACAAAGAAGTTAAGAAAAGCTTCTGGAAGTAGCAGACCCACGGGTCTCTGTAAGCCTCTGGGAAAAAAAGAATTAACTTGCAGAATATACTAGTTCATTAGGTATAATTAAATATATACAAATAAATCGTAGAATATTTTTTAACAGACTTTTTTTAGTAAAAGTTTAGAATATTTTATCTCGAATAAAAAGAGATAAAGTGTATCAATTGGATAAAAAAATATAAATTTCTTTATTGAAGGAATGGATAGACAAATTTTAGTTATTTTTGGATGATATGATTCCAGCAATGAAAAATCTATGATTTTCATCTGATTCGAACTTCTGATGACTCATTCTATTCAAGATTAAATTTTTCACTTAAAATAGTTCGTTCACGAAAATTAGACCTCAGGCAAAAATAGATAATTTTGCTTTCAAGAATAGCACTATCATTATTGAAGGACTATTTTGGATGAGAAAAGATTAATTTCCACGAAAAAAATTTGAAATACAGAAAAATAATCAGTCAACTGGCAATCGAAAGTCCTGGGCTCGAATTCCAGCGCAGTCGAAAGCGTCTTTTTTCCACAGAAAGATTTTCAAATTCTTTAAATATTTATTAATACATTTTAGTTTTGCCCCAACTTTTTTTCTTATCGCTTCTTACCAAATTTTAAAAAATAATACGATTTTAATAAATTACAAATCACTTTTTCAAGAAAAAGATTCTCTACAACTTAACCATTTGCAATTTACGAAAATGAATAAATTATTATAAAATTCAGCAATTTGTTTATAAAAATTTCGTTTTGGAAAATGTTTTTGGAATGGTTTCAACCATTAAAGAATTTATTTTTAAAAATCAGAAATGGTGAAGTTGTGGAAAATTTTTTCTCTGAAAAAATGATTCATGATTTATGAAAATCGCATAATTTTTAAAAATTTGGTAAGAAGCGATAAGAAAAAAAGTTGGGTCAAAAATAAAATTTATTAATAAAATTATTTTTCTGTGTTTCAAATTTTTTTTATATAAAATAATCTTTTCTCTTTCAGAATAGCCATTCATTAATAATATTGCTATTCTTGAAAGCAAAATGAACTATTTTTGCATGAGGTAAAAGTGACACATGGCCCAGTAATGTGCCGTCCATGGACCGGACTCTGGCTCTTCTACTTTCGGAACTGGATGCCATAGTAAAAGTGACAATCGGCTTGGTATAGGGCCAATACTGGGCCAACTTTCGGCTGAAGGTCGGTAAATTTAAACTGTTGACAAAAGTCGCCGAAGTCGGTCCAGCACTTGACCAATGCAATTCGCACTTGGGTGGTTCAAAAACAACAAAGTTATTCAAAGTCAATAAATGTCCAAAAAATGCCCAAAAAACTCATAATTTTTAGTTTAAAAATCCATTAAAATGCTGGGATTTTCAAAAAAAACTTAAAATATTTCTAAATAAAGGTACTAAACATAAAAAAAATTATATGGAAGGTCTAAACTCAAAAAATTAAAGTAAAAATATTAAAGGTGGCCGATCCCCTTAAAGAACCTAATGAAAGAAAATTATAATTCAAAAAATGTTTCGACTGTCTGTCAAATTCTTCTTTAAACACATTTTCTGGTTAAATCTACCAAATCAAGCTAACCTTCTTCTGATTGCATAAGATAGCGCGAAGCGCGAGGTTCAATTATACCAGAGCGTGAAGCGCGACGAGCAAAGCGCACGATGAGAATCTAGCCGTACTCTCTAAATATGAATCACTAAAAATCTACTGATTATCAGGGAAATTTGACTGATTGAAATAGCTAAAAAGAGGTTACTGTAAATCAGTCAAATTTAACTGATTACTTCAGTGGAAATCAACTGATTTAACAGTGAAAAATATTGTTCTCACTAATTAAACAGTGGAAATCAACTGATTTAACAGTGAAAAATATTTTTGCACTGATGAATCAGTGAAAAGGCAAATTACTAATTTAATCAGTGAAAATTTAACTGATTCAGATTTAGAGAGTATAGAGAATTTCTTTGAAAGCCTATTCGTGATCTATGTGCTTTACTGGATAGTTAGTACCTGCCTGAAGACGTTGTTTAGACGTCCATAGATTGGTGGAATAGCAATCTATAAACTAAACGGTGCATCGAGGAAACTTGACACTCCGTAAGCAAGGGGGTGTAACGGATCAGTTCGAACTTTACGGTGCATGTTGAGTATCTTTAACAACTAGGCGTTATATACCGTTCGCAAGTATATATGTAAAGTCGCAGATACATTACAGAAGAAACCATATGAGAGTACAGGTCACATATAATGTTGATTCGTGAACAAGAGGGGGTCTAGAGAAACGAGTGGAATTGGCACCGCGATCAGCAAAAGGGAAAAGAGATGAGGGCTAGATAGTGGAGGACATCAACTAAAGGTGGTACCAAAATCCAGGGACGGCTCAATACTTCAAACCATAGAAATTTATTCACCATTGCTCTCTTTCACCTCATACATGTTTTTTTTGACACCGTAAACCATAGAAAAAAATTTTTGTTTACTCAGTTTTACACAATTTTATAATTGTTTTTTTAAACTGAAGTAGATAGTGAAAATTTTTAACAAATTCAGGCAAATTTTTGGGTAAAAATCGGATTTTTTTTCAAATTAGCGAGATTTTTTAAAATATTAAAAAGTAAAAGTAAAATCCGCCGTTATAAATCAAAATATTATTGGAGTGTCAGGCTGAAAGAATTTTGTTTTATACTTTGAGAGTATCTTAATGAATCACAAAAGTTTTGGAAAGATTCGTTATTTTTTTCATCCCGAAAAATACCCTAATTTTCGGGCTGCTATACGGGATTCCTCCCTTAAAAGGAGGTAGGTGGGTGGGGCGGATGATTGCAGCACTTGGAGTCATCTGAAACGAAAAAATCAAATTAATTATTGTTTTGAATGCTTGTGGCTCTGTCTCCTACGAGATACAAACATTTTTATTAATAAATAACAAAATGGCGGACTTATAAAAAAAAACAATTAAAAATTCGTGGTTTTTTCGATGAAAATCGGTGGAAAAAAAATTATTATTGTAATTAAGTGGTTTGATTTTAATATTTTAATTTAAGCCTCTATTAGCCTTAAGTAAGACATTCTTATCATGACAAGCGCGTTTCGCGCTCGACTTTTTACTTCATATCTATTATAGTCACATTTGAATCACTTGTTGACATTTGACATTTGTTCTATATCTTTTATATATAATTTACTAAATTTGTCTCCAAAATTTTTTCCGTATTTCGCGTAGAGTTTTGTTTATAATGAGGTTTTATTTTTATTTTTAATAATATTTTTCATAAACAAAAATATTATTTCATATGGAAAAATGTTCGATACCAAAGTTGTAGATTTTGGAAAACAGAATTTTTCAAAAAAGTAATCCATGATTTATGGAAATCCAAACATTTTTATGTTTCATTATGCAAAATAAATTAAACTAAACAATAAATTTGACTAATTTTGACAAATTTACTATTGCAATAATTTGATCATTATATTTCATTTCTTTTCCATAATAAAATATATTTTTAATGATAAAAGTATTCCGTAAAGTGCTTAAGTGAAAAGTCCTAATATGACAGAAAATAATCTACTTTATTATTTACAATAACCTAAATCCACTGCAAAAATGATTTGATAATTTTATATAAGGCATAAGTTGCCAAGTGTACCACCAAAGAAATTTCCTTGTTCTACATTTTTTGAAATTTTGAAAAAATGTTGTATTAAATACGAACTTATAATTCTGAAAATGATTTTGCATTAGGACCATACAGTTAATAAATTACAGGGGTGGTAAATTTACACTTTTAACTTAACCACTTTTTTTGGAAAAATTGTAGCTTTTTCCCATTCTTTTCAATGGTTCTAACTATTTTGAAAAAAAAAAATTTTCATATAAATTTTTCAGTTTGAATATTGTTTTTGCATTTTTTTGGAAAAAGAAGCTTCAAAATATGTGAATTACATAATGGGATGAACATTTTGTTCTGATGTTCATATGCAAATGTGTATAAAATTTAATAATATTTTTAACACTCCAATACTTCCAAAATTTACAGAACGTTCCTTCAATAAAATTACATTTTTGAAGAAAGTCATTGTCAGGATAAGCAGATGATTTTCACATTTTTGACATTTCTATTTTTGACACGCGATAAATGTCACTCGAAACCAGACTGCTCGATTTGACTTCCAAATCACCTTATCAGTAATAAGACTTTTTAGCAAATGAGCAATAAATTATGCATACTCTGAATAATTCTTTAAGAATAATTATAGTACGGAAATCAAAAAAGTTAATTATTTATTGTTAGAGGATATACTGCAATTTGAGATTTAAAAAAATAGTTTTTTTTATCGCTGATGATTGAAACTTACGTCAAAAGATTAATCATCATTTATAGGTAGTTTATAAAAAGTAATTTTCTCTATCAAAAATTTATCAAATTATTTTGAATCTATTTTAAAAAATGTTTGAACTCAATTGATTATATAAAACCCACAAGCGGTGGCAGTTTTCCTTTAGGAGAAAATCTTGTGCGAGACACTAATGTGCAAAAATTCACACGTGTCTTCCCATCGACTTCACGGTACGTAACTATGCCATCAAAGTTGCTTTCAACACGGTTTTTGTCGGAGGCGACAAAATCCTCGTCGAAGTACAGCGTGACGTAAAGCTTGTTCTGAATTCATGATTGACACAAGTAATTGGATAAACTACTTGCTCAATCATGAAAAAAGAGAACTCTTCTCGTGTATTCTTGGAGAAACAAGTTTGCAAACTTTAAAACATTTTTAACACACGTGCGAGGCTTTCGGATCAAACTGTATAGACAATCATAAAGAATATTCAAAACTAATATTGCAATTTGCAGATGGAAAGGTTTCAAGTTTGATTACAGATGAAAATAATTATACATGTTTATTAGTCGTATTTAATTCGTTTGCCCGAGTGGAAATTTGTCATGGCGCTAGCCAGGCCCCAACCAGGAAAAACCGGGCCCCAACTTGGGTATCGAGGCAGGACCAAATCGCAAATGAAACGCCTAACCCGACCAAAGCCTACCTTATGGCCCAGTTTGGTCCCAACTTGGCACCGTTCATTTTGTGAGTCTCAGCCATATTGAATCAGTGCCTCAGCCATATTAAAATTTTTATTCGATTACTTGTCTGAAAAAATGAATAGAAAAATTATGATAAGGAAGTACAAATTTATTTACAGAAAACTGTATTTATTAATGATAATATTTATACAAAGATCTACAATTTTGTTCTTATTTTTCGATGCCCATCCCTATCTTTTGAATTAGTAAAAGTTTTATAATTTTAAATAAGTAATTTTAAAAGTTTTATTATTATCTTTATTCTGCTGAAAGTTGTCAATTGAAAAATGGCAGCTAAAAAGTCAAAATAAGTTTCTTGATCTCCCGATCCCATGCAGAAGCTTTACTGTCACCCTGGCCTGGCCCAAACCGGGAATCCCAAATAAGGGATGAAACACACAACCCGACTAGGGCCAGATCTGGCTGCACAGGATCTGACGAGGCTGTAATCGGGGACTGGTTGGGCCCGAACTGGCACTGGTCAGGCCGTGTGTTTTATCACCAGTCTGGGCCATGTCTGACAATTTCTGCACTGGATATACAGATCTCCAAAGCTTAAAACACGGCCCAATGTTGGCCCAGTCTCTGCAGCTTTGCAATAATCATTATTAGGCCAATATCAGCATTTAACTTAGCCCAGTATTGCACCAGCATTGGTAACAAATCTCGAATATTCAGATTTGCCTGAATTATGCCGTATCGTGGCCCAGTAACGGCTCATTTCTAGTCCAAGACTAAAATCTTCTATGACAGAATCTAGGTAAATTGAAAAGCCATAGCTGAATCCCAATAAAGCCCCAATACTAGACCAAAGTTAACTTTGCTTCAATGAAACAATGTTAAGCCAAGATTGTGCAATGGCAGCTCAAATTGTGGCAATATCAGTTGCCAGGTGCCATTTTGTATTCTACACTATGGTTTTTATAGATTATCACTTCCTTCAAGGATTATTTCTATTCTATTGAATAAAACGTTTTCTCTACAATTTTTATGCCAATATTGAAAATTTTCTCATGGTTGATAAAAAATTTGCATAAATAGTTTCCAGTGTGTTTCTGGAGATATTGCGCGTCCCTGAAAAGGTTAGAACAGTTGGAGGAGTAGTGTAAGCGTATAAGAAGTCAGAGGTGGAGGAGGAACGAATAAAGAAAGATAGGAAAGGCATCTGCCTCACAATTAAACGAAGCCTCGGAAGCCCTCGAAGCAAGCGGCCACCGAGCAGTCAACAGCTGCGCATGTGAATACTAATTTGAAATTTTCATACAATCTCACACCCGCGCACACGTTGCACACTTTTATGAGTATGTACATCGATAGGAGTGCACGCTCCTCTTCGAGAAATCGAGTCGAATACCGTCTCCTACAGGAAGAATGAAAGAGCAAGAGCGACGAAGAGAGACACTGAACATAAACAACGTCTCCTAGGTTGTGAATGCTTTTTTAAAAAAATGAGCACCTCCTTTTCAAAAACCCGCTAATTACTAGATAACAATTTTTCAAGATCCTCTAAAATGATCACAACTTGGAAAAAATCCCAGTCCTGGCCCCAGCTCTGCGTGTAACGCAAAACCAGGTCTGCGCCTGGATAGAGGCTTGTGATTGGATATTTCAAAGATTTCTGGTGCAAAATTAGGCACGGTCTCAAATTTACCCAAAACTCCAAAAATATTAGTTAAGTTTAGCCGCCAACATTGTGCCAATGCTGGTTTCATAACCACGACCAGCACTTGGTGACTAATATCTAGCCTAATATTATTTAACAAGCATTGGCTGTGGAAAGTTGGTCAAGTTCGGCCCGTGTTTTCAAATATAACAATTCCCTTTATTTGGGCGTGATCTGGATTTAAAGACTGAACCAGACCAGGGCCCGATCAATCCAAACTAAGGATGTCATGTTTGAACCAGATATGAGCCCTTATGAAATTTCTGCACGGGTTAGCTCATGCAATTACGTTTCTTTTACTTTCTTGGCAGCCAAGCTAGGCCCAGGCCTGACCAGAGGTCATGGGACTCATTTCTGACACGGGCAAATACCCAAAAAGCAATTTTACCTACAAAATCATATTCCAGTAATTAAATTCCAGTACTTGCCATAGCCCTGCGTGTAACGCCAATCCAGGTCTGGGCCAGGACAGACGCCTGTGGTTGGATATTTCAGAGATTTCTGATGGAAAATTAGGCACGGTTTCAAATTCACCCAAAACTGCAAAAATATTAATTATGTTCAGCCGCCAACATTGCGCCAATGCTGGTTTCATAACCACGACCAGCACTTGGTGACTAATATCTAGCCTAATATTATTTAACAAGCATTGGCTGTGGAAAGTTGGTCAAGTTCGGCCCGTGTTTTCAAATATAACAATTCCCTTGATCTGAGCCTAACCTGGATTTAAACACTGAACCAGACCAGGGCCCGGTCATTTCAAACCAAGGATGTCATGTTTGAACCAGATATGAGCTCTTATGAAATTTCTGCACGGGTTAGCTCATGAAATTACGTTACTTTTCCTTTCTTGGCAGCCAAGTTAGGCCCAGGCCTGACCAGAGGTCATAGGCTTTGCTTCTGCTACGAGAAAATGCCTAAAAAATAATTTTACCCTACAGAATCATATTTTTAACTTTTTTAATAAAGAGATAAAGACATAACTGAAAATTCCATTAATTTATTATTCTTCAGTTAGGAGTTGATACTTGATTCAGAGAGGTTTTTTAATATTTTACAAATCATCCGCAAATATGTTTACATTTCATCCCGTTTATGAATCCCTCGATGCGTCTGGAAATTCATCCCCAATTTATCTAGCCCCATATTTCCATAACGATTTCACAGTCGTCTTACGCTCTCTTTTATAAAACATGCGACCAAAATATTTATGAAGTTGTATCCGTTATTTTGATAAGCGTACTCCAATTGAGGTCGGTCCGATTTTGACAAGGAAAGGGCGTTGAGAGTGCGAGTATAAACGCGTCGACGTTTCATCCCCTAGAGATCGAGCTAAAATCGTACTTCTGTACTCTAATATCAATTTTAGGGTGAGTTTATTCAGGGGATGTGCTTGCATATGTAAAGAAAGCTTTGCAAAAGTTTTTACACAGTTATTAACTTGCAAACTTACCTGGACAATTTATCCTTTCATGAAAATTGAATGCAAGGGAAAGTTAAGATAAAACACAAGAAATTGTTCTATGAAAAATATACAAAGACCATGTTCAAATTTAATGCCCAAAAGTCGTAATTACCTGTCTGACACTTAAAGCTTGGCCCCAGCCGGGCCCAGGTATGATAAAACTAGGCCGAAGACTTCAGATCTAGCTTGAGTTACACTCTGAATAAAACACTAAATCTGGCCAGAACCTGGCTAGATTGCCAAGATTGACCCTTCTTATAAATTATAAAATAAAAAGAAAATGAAAAAAAATTTTCGATTATCTAAATTTAGTTCTAAAGTCTTAAGGAGTCATACGACTCTAGCCCCCTCCCCCCCTGCCCCACAGAAAAGGCTATTTTTATACATTTTTTTTCAAAGCTGATAATATAAATATTGATATAAAACTTGTTGTGTTTAATAAATAAACTCTTAAAATACATGAAAAAAAAAAAAATTTTCTCGATTTTACACAGTTTTTGTATACAAAAATGTTAGGCAAACACAACTCTTGGAAAAGTAGGTAGGTCGCTTGCGTAAATGATTTCTCCATGAAGGACCATCTGGAACAGATAAAGCAAAGAGTTTTAGATTTAGTACGACAGTAGCTATATCTTGAACCGCAACTAATCAAATTCATGCAAAACTTTCAAAATTTTGGGAATTCTTCGAAAAAATAACGTTTTTGTTTTGCTGTTTTTTGCAAAAAAAAATAGTAAAAAATATAATTTCTACTTAGTTGAGGCCCAGGACATAGCTAAGGATGTAAGGAATATGTGGCAAAAATTTCAAGAGGATCAGCTCAGTAGTTCCAAAAAATTCATCTGCACAAGGAGGAAAAAGGTCGTTTCGAAGAAAACGCCTTTAAAGTTTTTTTTTCGAAAAAATCGTAAAAAAATCTTACCTACGCCCAATCAGCGATGCCTGCATCATACAAAATACCTTCTGAAAAATATTTTAAAATACATATACTTTCGAAAAATGCAAAAAAAAAATTGATTTTTTGAAACGGCTAGAGTGGTATGATCCCTTAAGGTGGTTTTATCATGAAACGAAATCCATGCTAAAAAGCTGAAATTTCTATTATAGCTTCTTTAATTATTTTAGAATACACTTGTAAAGTTTTAGGTTGCTTGACCGTCTAGTTATAGAGAAATAATTAATTAATCGAAGAAGACAGCAGTGAGCACGTGGCAACGTCGCAACGCATGATCGAGCGTACACGTACGTACATAACTCAATAGATGATATATCACACAAAAGTGAATGTTTCTTTCTACATTAATAATTAATCTATAAGGCGATATTTTAGTTTTTAGTTTACTATGCGGTTTCCAGTAGGATGGGTCGTGGCTCTCGCACTCGCTTCAGCGCGATTTTTGTCAACAATCTTGTCACGGTTTTGCTTACTTCGCTCAATATTTGCTTTCCGCACATTTTCTCTCCTCGTTAATTCTTTTTCTTTATGAATCTACCTTTGTGTCTCACCTCATCAGACATTTTTACAAACTAATCAAACAACAACAACAACCGTAAAGTAGGTTAGATTTTTATACATGTGCACTTGAACATGGCGGACTCTAGGAGTGAGAGAGTGCGACGTTGCCACATTGCTTCTTTCAAAAGTCATATGGCCGTGAATACGCAAACCGGTGAGAGATATCTTTTTATTAATTCATTTATTATTCTCATTTACATCGCGGAACCGTCACAAATGTCAATCTTAATTAATTTTAGGATTTTTTAGTATCATTTATTAAAAAATTATTCACATATTTGCAGTAGTTTTGTACATTCAACGTAGCTTTATTATTTGAAGACATTTTTAATGCATTTTACTGAAATTTCCAGCAAAATTTATAAGAAAACAGCCTATGGCTGAAAATTGTGAAAAGTGTCAAAAACTGCCGCATTGGGTTTTCAGTTGTTTTTCGCACAAAAATCGATTCGGCTGCGGTTTAAAAGGTTACATGTCAATCATTTAAACAAAAAAGATGATATTATCGTGTTTGGTGCATTGAAGTGTCATAAAAAACTGTAAGTCTGTTAATTTGACAGTCGTTGCGTTTATGCATAATTGTGCTCGCTTTTTCGTTGAAATAGCTTCAGAATTGTATTTTTCCAGATTGAAAATGGTCAAACGAAAGGAAATATCTGCCGAGAAACGGGCCCAAATCATTATTTTGCGAAAATAGGCAAAACCTATCGAGAAATAGCCAAAATATTGAAAATATCTTTATGTGCCTCAGCCGCGGAAACTCGTTTTTCCGTTACAGCTGAGAGTAAAGCAATGTTATATATTCCGTTACAGAGGAATACAATGTAGAAATTGAACTGCGCATGCGAATTACAGTCTTACAGCGGAACGCAATCTATTTCTTATTCTTCTTCTTCTCACTTCTTCTTCTTCTCACTTCTTCTTCGTACAGCGGAACGCAATCTATTTCTTATTCTTCTTCTTCTCACTTCTTCTTCGTACAGCGTTAGCACTGACTACTACACAACACCGATAAAATCAAAATGGCCGGGACTAGTCGACAATTTGGGCCCGCTTCGTACAACTAGCGCAGCAAACAACTACAATAAGTACTAGATTAGATTCCAATGTACGCATAAAAACTCGTATCCGCACCACAGTCACATAAAATAGAATATGTGCCAATGCACATAATTCGGGACATTACGAGACTCGCGATAATGCTCGCAGGACTGATCGCGCCTCGGATTCGTCTCGGCTTTGCCTCAGCTACGTCTCGGCTACGCCTCGACTACGCCTTGGCTTCGATCTCCTGCGAACATTGTCGCTCGTCACGCAATCACCCTCATTGTGTGCCTCGGCACATAATATACTATTGTGTTCAGTTCATACGGCCATAAGAAGATATCGGGAAACTGGACAAAATACTAACAGAAAACGATCTGGTTGACCAAGAAAGACAAATCAAAGAATCGACAACAAAATATATGTAATAAGTAAGGGGAATCGACAGAAATCTACATCAGAAATTCGTGCTGAAATCAATGAAGACTTGGATTCACAAATATCGCTCACAACAGTCAAAGGCCGGCTTAAAGAAAAAGGTATAATTTGACGCATTGCTGTCAGAAAGCCACTTCTGCGGCCAGTAAATAAACAAAAAAGACTGAAGTTCGCTCAAGAACGTGTTGACTGGACGATTGATCAGTGGAAATCATTTTTATGGACAGACGAATCAAAATTCGAACATTTCGGTAGCCATCGGCGTCAATATGTTCGCAGAAAAGTCAATGAAAGATTCAAACCAGATTGTATTGTACAAACTATAAAACATGGCGGTGGCTCAGTAATGGTTTGGGGCTGTTTCAGCCACGCTGGCGTTGGTCAACTTAAAAAAATTGAAGGAATTATGAAAAAAGAACAGTATCACAGTATACTCCAACGCCATGCAATACCATCTGGCATCAATTTAATTGGTCGTGGATTCGTTTTCCAACAAGATAACGATCCGAAACATACATCAAAACTTTGTACTTCTTATTTGGAATGAAAAAAAGTCGCAGGTGACCTTAATATAATGGAATGGCCGCCTTAATCCCCCGATTTAAATCCCATCGAGCTATTGTGGGAAGAATTGGACCGACGTGTGAGAGATCTAAAGCCAACAAGCCTTCCTGGCCTCGGGGATTGTTTGAACGAAGCGTGGAATAATATTTTACCTCACACACTTCAAAAACTCATCGAAAGAATGCCAAAATTGTGCGCTGCAGTCATTAAAGCAAAAGGTGGCCATTTTCAAGAAAATCGCTTGAAGTAACATATTCACTGTTTCCTTATAAATTTTGATGAAAATTTCAGTAAAATGCATTAAAGATGTCTTCGAATCATGAAGCTACATTGAACGTACAAAACTACTACTTTCCGACTGTACTGTATTTTTAATTTATTTAAATTAGTTAACCAACGATTTTATTTTTTTCTATTCTGCCTTACTAAGATGTTTGTGCGCATAAAAAATGTGTTTCTCATATATTGTTTATAAATTTGTATATATTAATAAAAATATGCTTAAAAATTGCGTATTTTACAGGAAAGCTACGTGTTTCAAAGGGTTAAAAGATCTGTAAAAAATAATCTGATGTAGTCAATATTGTTAGATGGGAAATGTGGGGAGGGGTTAGAAGGTGATTTAGGATTGAATCTACCATGTAGGGTACAAGTTTACACAATTTATAACTGAAACGAATCTGCCGATCACAGTTTAGTAATATTTCCACGTCAGAGGGAGGATCGAGTTGTAAAATGAAAGACATTTTAATAAATTTAAAGCAGCTTAATCGCTTATGCATGCAGGATCGCGGATTTGTCTCGCGTAAGCTGAGAATGTCCACGTGCGGAGTCTGTACCTTCGTTCGTATTTTCAGTTTGAAGCATG
This sequence comes from Diplolepis rosae, assembly GCA_030998225.1. Classification (NCBI taxonomy): domain Eukaryota; kingdom Metazoa; phylum Arthropoda; class Insecta; order Hymenoptera; family Diplolepididae; genus Diplolepis; species Diplolepis rosae. The sequence continues at coordinate 993,149 of JAPYXD010000275.1, forward strand.
TGTACTGTGCAGTAACTGTAGAACGAGCCCTTCTCTCATACCATCCTATACCCGAAATGGCACGCGTGGGGTGTCCATGCACGTGTTCAAAGGGTGTCCACCCTTGTACATTTTGCTCGAGCAAGGTGTCACCCTGCTTTGTGTATTATTCTCATTTATTATACTGAGTAGTTCTTGAGTCACTAATCAGAATGTGTGATTTTGAAACAATTAATGTGTATGGGGACATTTTTTTCAAATTTAAGTTACAGTTAGGAGGCAAACATGATTTATCAAATTACCAATTGTTCTAATTTTTATATTTCCGATTCATCACATAACCCTGGCGAAAGCGTTGGATAGGAATTCATTTAATTAAAAAATTAAAAATTAATTTTCAATTAAAATTAATCCTAATCATTCCGACCTCGGATTCATTCGGATTGAATCTGATTGAAAATTTGGTTTGGATCAATCCAAGCTCAGATTGATTCGGATTGAAAACTTGGTTTCGGATTGGTTCGGACTCATTCGAATTGTTGCCTCGGATTAAATCGGATTAGGTCGGATCGATTTTTTGCCGTTTTTCATCAAACGAGTTATAAAACGTTTCTTAGATTGGTTCGGGATGATTCGCATTGGCTCAGATACAGATATCGGAATGAATCGGAACAGTTCTGATTGCCTCGGAAATAATTTCTATCCGGTACTTTCGCCAGGGAACCTAATATTTATATTTCCAAATAACTGTGTATCCGAATATTTATTTCTCCGAATCATTATGTGACATAATTTTTATTTATCCAAATTATGATTTGACATCATTTTTATATTTTGGAATTACTATTTCTCTTAATTTCTACTTCACGGAATTGTCATGTTACGGAAAAACCATTTGACCTAAAAAACATCCGGGCGAAAAATAACGGTGCCAAATTCAAATGCAGCTAATCATAATTTATGATAATTTAGATAAAAAATTTCAATTGGCTGCTTCTGAATACGCCGTTCTTTTCAACCGGATGTGTTTTAGGTCAAATGATTTTTCCGTAACATGACAATTCCGCGAGGTAGAAATAAAGAGAAATAGTAATTCCGAAATATAAAAATTTTGATAAATGATGCTTTGGTAAGATGATATGAAAAATATGTCGAATAATAATTCGGAGAAATTAAAAATCGGGTACATAGGTATTTGGAAATATAAAATATATAAATTAAACTAATATATAATATACAAATTGGAGCAATTAGCAATTTGATTACATGAATTTCGGTAAAAGAAATTTTAGGAAATATAGACTTTGGGGAATATTGATCCCCCCCCCCCATAATCTTAGGAAACTTTTCATGCAAATGGTGAGGGAATTTTAACATTATTTTCAAGCAATTAATGGACATTTCCTGACCAAGATACATATTTTCTGAGGCAAATGAGTGTGTCTGAAAAATCAATTACGTCGTGGACAATTAGACATCGTTAATCTGGTCGAATGTTACATTCGTAATCAATTGCTGAGAGGTCAATCAATTATGGTCCTATCCGCACGCGTCATCCAGATAGTGTCTAAATGAAGGCGAATTTTCGATTCTATTAATTCCATCGTAACAAAAGTAATTTACCATCTTTGGGAAAAGGTAATATAAGTTTTTCATGCACGGAATGTTGACAGAGATAAAAAAGTCCCGGGACACTTCTCTAGGGGCCGATTCATTAATTCTGAACTTCCTGGCCAGTGACGTGCGAATAATGTCATCGTGGTTGTCCATTATGGCACTTTTTGCGACATATTAGGCATGTTCAAGATTGATGAGTCTAGGAAAAAATGCTTTTAGATAAAATCAATTCATAGGGGAATTGTGTATAAAATGGAAACTTTAGTATTAGACTTCTTAATACTTTCAGGTGTTCTATAATTTCTAAAAAATGAGTCTAATAAATGGCACTTTGACATTTATTCTACAATATCCAAGGATTAAAAGTGAAATACGGAACATTTAAATACAATAAAAATGCAAAGGTCTGCATTTTGACCATTTTATCAATGCGTTTGGATAAAATGGCCAGTTCTAATGAATTATCTTGAAAATCTCAATTTATCTGCTAATTTTATTGCAAAAGATGATAAATGGTATTTTTTAATATTTTCTTTATCAATTAAAAAGCTATATAATGCAAATAATGTCATTTTTTACTATTCGTACCATTTTTTTTTATGTCAAATATACCATAAAGTTTAATTTGTAATGCAAATTTGAAAATAATTTATGTATTAAATCAAAATAGTTACAACTTATATTTTCGGACTGTAACAAATATTTGCCATTCCCTTTTATACCAAAATGTATCAAATTGTTTTGATTAGGGAATGTGGGAATGTTGCATACCTCAAAAAATGGTCCCAACGTTTTATTCGCAAAGAAATATTTACCAATTTCTGCTCAGCAAAGATATTTAAAAGTGCCATTTTTATATATAAACTTAGGCTGAATTTCATGTATCCGTTTAAAATATTCGTAACCCTTCATACTTATATATTCGGAATGTAAAAATGTCATCTATCTAAACATTGGTCTAATTAATTTTGACCGGAATAAAAAATGGGACCATTTTACTTTACACCAAAGTATTTCAAAATGTAATTTTGCATCTAAAATTGTTAAAATTTTTTTTTATGTTTCCTAATTAGGATATCCAAACCTTCCATTCATTATCATACATCTAATTTGTTATGCAAAATATGTCCATTTAAGGTTCAAAGTCAATTTTGTCTCTGTATCTGTATCTGTGATCGACTTTGGAAAACATAACTCTACTAACATATAAAAAGCATGAAAAGACCTTCTTGGATCCTTGACCATTTTAGTATTTATTTACCAGATTGAGAAAAATGTATTGTATTATAAAATTTAATGTCGTGTTCTAGTGACAAATATAAATTTATTTGACTTCAATAAATTATGTTTTTAGCATCCATGATGAGAATGTAAAAAAAAACAATCCTCTATATTCCCATAGATATCGAGTTATAGCTTTTCAAAAAAATTACTTTTGAAATTTTGATGCTAAAAGCGTTTTTTCAAAATTCCTTGTTTTCTACATGTTCTGCGTTAATGGTGTCCGAAGGAAAGTGGTAGAGCATAAAATTCTACGTAAATCTGAAAAAAAATTGCCTATTTCCCATAGAGACCGAGTTATAGCCTTGGAACTTGACCTATTTCCATAGGGAAGGCTCTCTATATATTGAAAACTCTACATGTGACCATATTTAATTATTCTGATGGCAAATATGCATTTGTAATTAATAAAAAACGCAAAATTTACCATTTTTAATTAAAAACGCATTAAATTTTTAACAACTGTTTCAATAATATTTTGTACTTTATATATTTTTCCTCTTTAACAATAATTCTCTATTAAAACCTGACATTTATTTATTTCACCTAATTAATTATTAGTGTTTGGCTGTTTTATCTAATTCATCATTTTATAGACATAGTTCCACTATTTTACTCTGGAAAGAGATTTTTTTTTATTTTTCTATTTTAAACGAAGATATCAATATAACTGTTTTTAAAAAACACGATATTTCTTGTAAAAAAGGAGACGTTTTTAATGTAACAAGAAATACGATCTCTGGAGCGGAGGTCTTCAAAAAACACTTACGTTTCGACGGTACGAAACCATATCTATAAAGGGGTCAAGCGCCGATCGTAAAAGTTCAGTGCATTACTGGACTGGCTATATATCGTGGAAGTAAAACCATAACCACCCTTGGCTGACCGACAGGTCCGTACCATCGGCGTTCCGCTTGTTCCCCCCGTTTTATGTTATCAATATGAAGGTTTCGGAAACGCTGGTCAAGCGCGAACTTTTTATCGAGCGAAATATCGCAGATATATTTTTTTCATAGGATTTTTATCGCCGATTTGAAAAGTCTATCGACAGGGTTCTTTACTAAAGGCCCTTAAAATCAAACAGTTTCTTTTCACGCCACACCGAAAGGAATTCTTAATAAAATTTATATATATTATATGTATTATATATATATATACACTACTGGTCAGAATTGTGGGACCACCTGTTTTTCGATGATTGCTTAAATTATCTTAATTTCAATTCTGTGAGTGATGAAATTTGTACTATTAATAATGTGAAAGCCATTAAACTTATCTTTAAAATTAGTCTGGAATGAAGACGTTTCGTTAAATTTTGAAGAAGTTATTGCAAAATAAGTCCAAATTTCAATTTTTTCTTAAATTTAAAATAACTTTCGAAATAATCAACATTTTTTAATTTTCTTAGGTTCATTTCAAAGCTAAGATTCTATAGAATCGCAGTAAATTGTCTTTATAAATTTATAATTTTTTTCTTGCATAATGCAAAGAGTTGAAATTGTAACAAAAAAGTAGAAAAATTTTGAAAACATTTCATCTGTAGGTAAATCATAATAAAGATCATTTGAATATATATTTTAAGGGAATTCGACACAAAATTCATGATTATATGTTTTATATATCTTATAAAAATGTTTTTCTCGGCAAAAGCAATATTGGAATTTTTCAAACTTTTTTATTTGAAATTTAACCTTGAGCAGTATGCAAGAAAAAAATTACACATCAATTCAAAGAACTTTGTTCGATTTTGTAGAAATTTAGCTTTAAAATTAGTCCAAAAACATTCAAAAATGTTGATTGTTTCGGAAGTTATTTAAAATTTAAGAAAACATTGAAATTTTGACTTTTTCTGCAATAACTTCTTCAAAAATTAACGAAACGAATTCACGCTGGGCTCATTTTATGAAGAATTTTGATAGCTTTGAATTTAATCAAGAGAACACATTTTTTCACTCACATAATTAAAATTAGGACAATTTAAGCAATGATCGAAAAACAGGTGGCCCCACAATTCTGACCGGTACTGTATATTATATCATATTCTTATTAAAATTCTTTTTCTTTTTTCCGGAGGGATATATATTTCTCAGTTTATTCCACTTCCGTTTGTTGCACCCAGAAAAAAATTTCTTTGATTCAAAAAAATTTCTTTGGATCAAACAAATTAGTGCATTGCTATATAGTCAAAGAAAAGTTTCTTTGATTTAAAGACATTTTTCTCTTTGAATTAAATAAGTCTTTAAGTTAATGAAAAAATTCTCTACGTTCAAGGTGATACAATTAAATAAATTATTTCTTAAGTTCTTGCCGTTATTGTATTTGAATCAAAAAAATATTTTTTTAAATCAAATAAATAATGTTAATAAAATAAATTATTACATTTAAAAAAGGCTAAAAACGTAATTTATTGAAGTCAAATAAATGTACATTAGTTATAAAAGTGTTTTTACTTCTAACTGAAGGAATTAAGTTAGAAAACAATTTCCTACAATTAAATAAAACTTTTTTCTGGGTTTAGTAAATTAAATTACTCTTTCCTCATTTTTTACTGCGAAGCGTGAGAAAGAGATGCAAAAAAAGGATGAAGGAGAAAATCATATTACATGGAGGGCTAATACATAATTCTAAAAATACGTAAAATCATTAATCTTCAATTTTTATTCTCAATCTAATTTTTTTATCTTTTTTATCCAAAGAATAATGATTTTCACTTTACTAACTATTAACTTTACGTATTTATATAATTTTGAATTAGTCCCCCAAATTATATTATTTTTTCCTTGCTCCTTTTTCCATCAGTTTCTCACGCCTGCGCCGTCCAAAAATAGTTACAATAATATAGTATATATATACAATTTAGAAAATTCCTTGGTTGATCTAACTAAATTTTAGTTGGTTTCATTTATGCACAAAATTTTTTCTACATAAAGTGTCTTTTATAGAAAATACAAAGATTTTGTTTAATCGGGAAACAAAATTCGGAAGATATTTTCCGATTTTGGTTTCTAATTTAAACAGATCTTTATATGTACTGTAAAAAACACTTTCTGTAGAAAAAATTTTCTGTATAAATGAAACCAATTCCTAAAGTTTGCTTAGATTAAGGGGTTAGACCACTGTAAAATTTTAAAAAAGAATTTTTTTTTACTGGCTTAAAAAATCCGTTGAACCCTCTGGTATAAAACTTTAAGGGGCACAACTTGTTTGACCGCCTGAAAAACAGGTGATGTTTGTGAATTTAAAAAAAAAAAAATTTTCATCGAATGTTTTGAAATTTTGCAGATATATTTGTGCATAAATAATGACTACACAGTAATGTTTTCAAATGGAAATATTAGATTTTTTGCAAGTTATCCCCCATCTCCTGAGTCTTCAAAAAAAAAAGTTCCGCCACTGCTGTAGTGATTGTCGCCTTCACAGTGCCTGAAATAAAAAAAACCAAAAATTTTATTAAACTAGAATATATTTCCTTTACAATGACCCTCGATTGTAAAAAAAATTAAAATGCAATAAAATGGTGGAGTTTTGAAAAAAAAATTAAAATTTTGCTCAAAAATGTGGTGGTTTTTGGCGTGGCAAAATTATATTTTTCATCCAATCATAAAACTGGAGGGTCATTGTATGGAAAAACAAGTACACAATAAGCTAAAAAAAGACGCAAGTCGATCGGATGATTTTTTATCGAGTTACAGCTGCAGCAAATTTGAAAAATGTACTTTTGAGAAAAACGCGTTTAAAGATAAAAGTACTGATTTCATTGTTATAAATTTTTAAGTATCATACCTAGAGCTAATTTGCTATTCCAGACCCATACAATTCACCTTCCTCTTCTTCGAAAAATGCCCGCTGGGCTGTTAAAAAATGTAAAAAAAATTGAAATTTTCAAAATTACAAACTAGTTTTGACCCTTAACGTCTTTTTCTAAAAAATATATTTTTCAAAACGGTTTGCACGATATCTAGAGATATAATTAACGAATTGACTTGAAATTTGGTACACTTATTCTAAAGACTAGTGGCTTTCGGATGACGGACGATTTTGTCAATATTATGTTTTTTTCAATAATTATTAATAATAATAACATGTAATTTGGGCCCAAAAATTGCAGTGAAAAATTCAGGAATTTTTTTCTCGTCGCCAAAAATGAAAAAAAAATAAAATGCTCCGTCAACCGAAAGCCAATTCAATATAGATGATGAGCATATTTTTTAATCGAATTTTTTTATGCTTAAATTGCATCCAATCATAAATTAGAATATGTGGTAGAAAGCAGATTGACAGTGAATACAAATTTTATTGGTGCTAATCGTATTTGAGCCTTTAAACCCGTTTTTCTCAAAACTGTATTTTTCAAACTAGTGACCACGATATTGCCGAAATTTAATTTTCAACATTTTTAAATGATCCAAGTTCAAAGACTAGTTCTCATTTTACAGATTAAAATGGCGTTTGATTTTTTTGTTTTAGATAGACAGAACGCTTGCAATCTTGGTCACCGCAAAAAACTTTTTTTAGAGATGAGTAGCTAAGTTGCCGTACACGCAGAGAAAAGATCAGTAAAATTTACAGGAAGTTCGGTACTTATTTGGACAACATGACTTTTCAGTAAATTTTACCAGAAGTTGAGTTCAATTAACAGATTTTCTGTACGTTTCACTCAGCGTCCAGTAAAATCTACTGAATACGAAAAAATCCGAGTTAAATTGATTATACTGTACGCTAAGTGAATTGTACAGAAAATCTGTTGATTGAACTCAACTTCTTGTAACATTTTTGTCCAAATAAGTACCGAACTTCCTGTAAATTTTACTGATCTTTTCTCTGCGTGTATAGTTCAGCACTGAGCGACGATTTCGGAATGAAAAAATTTTAAAGTGCGCTCCAAATATGAATAAATATATGCTGAACAGTTCGTAGTTGTATGTTCATTTAATTCGCCAAAAGAAATTTCTAAAAAAAAAATTTTTTCTTGAAAGAAATAGACTTATGGCGAAAATTACCAGGAGTAAAAAGTTCTTAAAATTGGTCAAAAAATACATACAAATTTTTTCGGGGTGTTTTGAGCAATTTTTTGATTTTGCAAAAATTATGCTATTTGCAAAATTGAAAAGTTGCTCGAAACGTTTTGAAAAAATTCAGACGTATTCTTTGAGTGATTCTAAGAACTTTACATTTCAAGTAATTTCCTCGGTGTGTTTATATTTTCTGACAAAAAAAACCCTGAATGTATTCGTGAAAATTTTGTAATTCGGGCGCCATTTTGTAAAGACCAAAGTGAAAAATTAATCTCTGAACCACACCTTCTTTAAGTTCAGAAATTTATTCCACCGGTTAAAAATGTTCCAGGTCGTTGACAGACCGGGAAACCTTTCAAAACTCGCTTTCAAAAAAAAAGATCGAAAAAATAGTGCTTTTTTTAAACTGAATTTTGTTATAATTAATAATTTTTTAGATCAATTTCGTATTTATGATGGGAAAGGGCACGTCTTGGACTTCAAAAATATGTCCCTCTCAATTTTTTCAGTCGCGAACAGTATAAGTTACACGGCCTCAAAGGCCAATGTATCGTTTATGCCATTTTGGCCTTTAAAGGGTTAACTTGACGAGTTTTATATTTTTCTGAAAAGAAAAATTTTGACACGTTCTTCAATGTGTATAGAAGATAATAAAAAAAATTACTGGTGTTTTATAAATATTTAGTTAGAAATTATATCCTAAAAATGATCCTAAGAAAACGCCCGTCACTATTTACTTTCCTGTGGGGCAATATATTTCATAACTCTGTGGTATGTAATTAATATTTTGAGTCAGGTTTGGAGGTTATCGATATCGAGTTGCCCGTATTACATACGAAACCGTACAGCAAAAGCCGTATGCGGATGTGGATTACTAACATATACTGCCCCGCGGAATAATGGCACCATAGAAGTGTACTATTCGGCGTTGGCAGCAATGGCAATCGGCTGGTTCCTCCGCTCGACGCTGTTCATGTAAACAGTTAATCTAAATCCAGAGCAAGCAACGATGTAATGTTATGCGGCGCGCAAGACTCATTATACTTGTAAACCAGCTCGATACCCCAACCACAACATAAATGTCTGTGTATATACATGTATATACGTGCATGAAGTAGTCGAAAACACTCATACACCCATCAGCACTAAACACATAAATCCTGAGACATATACTAAAACGACTCACTCACACGTACTTAGATTCAAAACCAAGAGCTCAACTTTCAATACGAGTGTAACAGTGTCTGTAAATGCATTTTCTTGAATCTTATTAACGAGAGAATTACATCTATCTGTAGATGTGTGAGTGTTACAATTATGCAAAGACACATTGCATTGCTTAATACACACATTATTCATTCGCACATTACTTTATACATATACACAGTATTTCAAAGGTACATTTATTACCTCACATTATTTCATCCTCGCTTACAAAGTTCTGCAGATGCAAAGTATTTCTCACTTGCACATATTGCTTTGCAAATTCACAAGCCATTTTGTATAGAACGTTCTGCATATGCACAGATTATCTTATACATGAACACATTCTCTCTCACATGTGAAGATACACGTGTGAGGAATTGCCTAGCGAGTTGCGATTCCATTTTTTCAGCGTGGCTGGAGAACAATGCCTGGAAGATTTAACGCGGATAAATAGATTTTTACACGACTTATAACTACCATACCATCCCCCACTTTGTCTTCAGGCAGTAACGATAAGGAGGCGGCGGGTGAAATTATGTTATTTACACGGGATTAGCAAAGCTAATTGCCAGATTGAATATCATGCTCCGGGAAACGTAACGTTATGGTGATATGGTAAACGCAAAGGGGTGTTGCGTTCATGAGGGAGAGAAGGAAACCAACTGGAGTTGAAGATCCTTCGCACCTTGTGAAATTCGATGCGCTACTGTTCACTAATAAAAATCTGAACACAACTTTCTCACCTAAATTCACGGAGAAAAATGGATATTCAACTATGGGACAGTAATTTTATATATTCAGGTATGATATATTCATTTCTGCACTGAGAGATTTTTCGTTAGAGTAAATCATAAAAATGAATTATATTTTAGTATAATGTCGTTTCAACACCGAAAAAATGGCATACTTACTTTTAGTATATTATACTAATATCTAGTACATTTTATACTAAAATACGCGGCTAGTATATCTTCTATTTTGGAGAGGAAAATTCTCTTATTATAAGTATTTTTCCCTCTTTTAAAGATAGTATGTGATTCTTTCCAATTAGACGTTGAATTTGAATTGTACATGTCCTTAATACAACTTACTTAAGTTTATGAATCCCTTGACGCCCACACGAGAACAAAAATCTTGAGAAAACCCATACCTATAATTGAAGCTTCCTATTAAGTGAAAAGAAAATACTTCATAAAAGAACATTTTTTGAAATATTTATTGAGTACGTAAAATAACGTCACCCTAATTTCCGTACAAAAATCTTATTCTAATGAATACTAGCTAATTCGAAGCTAATTCGAAGCCCAACCGAGGGATATTTTTAATCGAGATAAATTCGATTCTATCTCAAACAAAGCTTTTACTCGGATTAAAAATATTTTCTGGATTTAGTCTACTTAAAAACTTACATCGGATTATCTACAAATTAGCCTTGGACTCATTCTAATCCTTATGTCACATCTATTTGCACTATAAATAAGCAAAACATTAGCAGAGAGTAAACTGTATCTAGAGAAAAGTTTTTGAATATCATTTTTACGCAAAAAAATTGAAGACTAAGTTTAAAGCTAATATTTGAAGGAAACATACAAAAGCCCATCACCAACTATGCAACATGTGATCAACATTCAGCAGTCGATTTAACTTCAAAACACTGTAAATGATCACTGAATCCTACCGTACGCAATCCAGAAAGAACAAACCATGCCTTTTCATGTTCTTGTAACGGTTTTATTGGATCTATAACTTAATTCGTGCGGTCTTTTTTTCGAAATTTGAACGTTTATTTAAGAAAAACATGTACCATAGTATTATTTAAAGTATTGCCCATCTGAAGCTATAACTTTTTCCCATCTTTCTGGCAATTTGTAGATTCCATCTCAAAAGAACTGCGCCGGCTTGGCGGCCAAGAATGAATAAAGCCAGTTTTTGATACCCTGTTCTGATGTGAACCGTATTCCAGTGAGGGTGTTCTGCATGGACCGGAACAATTGGTTAATAGTTCTTAACCGGAATAGCAACATGGGGCCGAGCGTTGTCAACTTGTCATGATGGAAAATTATTGCCTCGTGTCTGGTCGCATATTCCGGACGTTTTTGGGCTATTGCTCTCTTCAAACGGATTAATTGTGTTCGGTAGCGTTCTCCATTAATGGCTTCAAATGAATGACATATAGTGAAAAAGACGCACAATGGCAGTAGCTTTCCAACGCATGTTCAGAATATTAGAACGATGGAATAATAATCATGTTACGCCATCTCTTAGCAAACCGCACGAATTAAGTTATATATCTAATACAATGAAAGTAATTAATCCAAATAATGGCAAATCATCTTCATAAGATATAACTACAACCATATTCGGTTTGTATTTAGTATCACGTATGTGAAAACTTTGAATACAAAGCGAATCTTCATATCCATCAGGTAGAATAGTATGAAATTGGTGAAAACCTCCAACATTTCGAAGATTCTCTTTAGATAAATGAAATTGCACATTTTAACCATAATTTCACACTGTCCATTTTAGTGTCCAGCACCACGTGGCACGTGCTGGACAGATATCTGTTCACTGACCGGTCATGTTACTTACACGGAAAAAATTTGTCGCATAAAAATTAACAGACTATTCGAAGAGTCGTGGACAGAAAGTAAAATCGGAGAAAGTCTTGTAAGGTTTCAATGACTTTTAGGAAATAGTAGAAAAAAGTCGACTAACTTTTAGAAAACCAGGTCGAAGAAAAAAAGTCGCGTATTTACTATTATAAAAGTATTTTAAACACTAACTGATCTTTTCTAAGAAGTAATGAAGAGTTTCACAATCTTTGGATTCATTTGTCATAGATTTTAAAAGACTATCGAATAATTTGAAATGAAAGTAATTCAAACAAATAGTTTTGTAAATTGTTTTCTAAAGTCCATCAGATTTTATATGCCGTCTTCTAAAATTTCTTCGACAGTCGCAAAAAGCGATGCGCAGAAACGTAATTCGTAGCATCGCACAGCAGACAATGCAGCTCAGCTTTATGTTTTTGTAATAATTTTGGTTAGATTTTGAGATTACGTGTCGTTTGGTTTCGTTTGAATCTGGATTGAAGCGTACATTGAAGAATTAGTTCCGAGTAAGTATATGTTTACCTTGATAAAGTGTATTACGTCAAATTTGAAATTTATCTATTATTTTAGATTTGCCTTCAAACTCTGAATGTGATCCAAATATTTTACACAAGTCTCCATGACATGTAACGGATATGCGGGTTAAGGCGTGCGATTAGAATTAGGCTAGGATGCGTGCGTGCGTGCGAGCGTTCGATTCTCGGTGCTGCGAAGTGTTTATAAAAAATTGCGTTTCTGTAATGTGCAGTGTTAAATATAATGGTAAGTTCATATTAGGATTATATAGGTAATGTAAAAGTGAAAAATAATTAACTATATAAGTGCAGGATCATATCACAGAAAATAATATTTTCCTTTTTACACTGTTCAAAATTTTCTTCGACTGTCACTTAGACTTTCGATGCCTGGTTTAGAGACAATGGAACCCAACCCACGGTGTTTTAAATTTTCCGCGACTGTCACTTAAACTTTCGAATTTATGTTTTACATTTTCAGCGACTATCTATCATATTCTTCAATAAGGAGGCTCATAATGTTTAGTCGACTTTCTAACCTATCCACGAGTATTATACAAAGTCGATGACTTTTTAAGCGACAAATTTTTTCCGTGTATTAGTTCACGATATCTCCGATAGGCACCTTTCCACAGTATGGAGATATGTACTAAATTTAAGACGACACATACTGAATTCAAGAGGAAATTTACCCGTGTACTAAAGACTAGAATATTAGGTTAGAGGAAATTTGTAGTATGTCGACATACTACAAGTAAGTATGCTATTTTTTTAGTAAAAATGAGGTGAAGAGAGTTCAAGTATCAGAAATTATTGCCATCTAATCAAATTTGACCCGCACTGGTTTAAAAAAACCAAATTTTTTTGTATTTTAATTGAAATCTTTATTATCGCCTTTAAAATAGGCTCCTTTTGAGCCAATACAAGCATGCCAACGGTTAATCCAATATTCCATAGACTTCTTATAGGCCTCGGCCGGTATGGCCTTTAGTTCATTCAGCTAATTTCTTTTTTGGCCTCAATCGACTCATGGCGCGTTCCCCGGAACGGATATTTGAGTTTTGGAAACAGAAGAAAGTCACAAGAAGCCAAATCTGGCGAATACCATGGCTGAGCAATGACTTTTGTTTCGTGTTAAGCCAAAAATTCAGTTACAATCAGGCTGGGATGTGACGGCGCATTATCGTCGTCTAGCGTCGAAACACTTGTTAAATTCGATTTCCGGAATTGCCTTCAAAGCCTTCTTCGATTAGGCTTGTATCTCTTCAATCGTGTCAAAACGGTGTCCTCGGAGTGGTATTTTGAGTTTGGGGAATAGCCAGAAGTCACATGGAGCCAAATCAGGCGAATATGGTGGTTGCGGAACGATATGCGTTGAGTTTTTGGCGAAATGGTCACGAAGAACGAGTGCATTTTAAAACGGCGCATTATCGTGATGCATAAACGACGAGTTGTCTGCCTAAAATATCTTTTAAAACGTTGTTGAGTGATCCTCTTGAAATGCCAATAGTGTCAGCAAGGTCTCTAATTGTCAATCGACGATTTTTGTGCACTAATTCTTTGAATGGATTGGCGTGTTGCTCGTCAGTTGATGTTGATGGTCATCCGGGGCGTTCCAAGTCATCAACACGTTCTCTGCCTTCTTTGAAGTCATTGTACCACTTATAAACATTTTTATGCGACATGGTCAAATCACCGAAGGCCTTCTGCAAAATTCTGAACGTTTCCGCAACTGAAATTTTTTTTCGCAAACAAAATTTAATGGTACTTCTTTGCTCAACAAATTCAGACATTGTAAAAATCGAAAAAATCACTTTTAGTCGTTTCGAAAACACAAGCGTAACTATGTAACAAATGATGACATTGACAAAAAGTTTGGCACAGATGTCAGTAACAGTAGGACCAACATAAAAATAAGAGTTTGCCCTAGTCGGTTAGTCCACGAAGTTTAAATCAAAAATTCACCTTAGTTTTTGCCCACAGTAGTATGTTGAGAGTAACAAAGTTAATATTTCCGGTCGAATAAATGTAACATACATTCTGTCAAAAAAGTACCGGGAATCGATTTTCGACAGAATGTACATTCTACTAACTGTTATAAAACCTACGAGAATTTAAAATTCACTATATTAAAGTTTTTTGAAGACAAATCAAAGAAAGAGAGGGTTCGGTCCTGAGAAGGGGGGAGAAGGTTTTAGTAGAAACATGAACACAAATGTTATTGTAATAATACCTTATTAACGTTCAGATATTTAAGTTACACAATGATACATTATTTGTAATCGCACAGTTGAATTAAAATTTTCATAATCCCTTATGGATTCGAACCCTCTAACCATACCTAGTATCTACATAACTAAACACATTCCTAGCGCCTTAAGCTTCTTAGTTTAGTTTCAAGTGCGTTTATTAAATGCTCAGATATACAATGTTGTTGTTGGTTTCATAATTAGCAATGAATAATCTTAGCTTACTAATAAGGACTTACTGGCTACATATATTTGCTCTTGGGGTCACATACTATCTTTTATGCTTTAACAGTTGCAAATGAAAATTATTCTAATTATATTTATATAATATTGTAGACGCAAGAAAGGAATTTCTGAAAATAAGAAGATATATGATTATATTTTAGCAAGTCGCTTGCTGATTGGTGGCTTCGTGGTGGATTTGCTGAATTTCAGCATATTTACTAATGTACTAATGTAATGTAAACTGCGTTCTGAAACCCCGCAAGTTATATTTTACAAATTAGATATTTTCGTTTGCAAATTATACCTGGACTTACTGAATTATAATAAAAACTTCTCAATAAAAAAAAAAATTTTCAGGCACAATTACTCGTTTTTTTTACCTATTATACATTGTTTATAATTTTTGCCGGCAGATTATTACATAATTTTATCCTTAAAAACCTAATTGCTCCCACTGGGGTTTGAACCTCTGACGCTGAAATGACACGCTCGCATCTTAAACAATACGCTAGTCTACGCTTAGACTACCGGTTCTCATAAAAGAAAATAAATCAAGACTGAGCGTACTGAAGATATTCTAAACAGTGACTATAGGAATATAGACTATAACCATTTGAATTATAAAAGCTATAATCTCGATTATAAGCGGTATGATGTTAGAATATAGAAAAAATTGTAGGTTATGTCACTTATAATCTGGATTATACTTCTTATAATCTAGATTATAGTATTTATAATCTAAATAGCTATCCCACAGTCACTGGACCTGGATATTAAATTTTATAATCCATTTTTCTCAGTGTGTTTTTATAAAATAGAATAGAATTTGCTTGTTGACAGTGATAGCCTACTAATTTACGGGATACCATATACTTATTTTCAGCAAGTGAAATCTAGGAATGGACTTACTCGACTTTAGCAGACGATTTTCTAAAATTTAGTACTCATTCGCTGATGTGTAGTAATTTTTGTACCGTTCAGACGAATTTATAAAATCTAGTAAGCGCTTTTTGATATTCAGAAAATAATTCTAACATTCAGAAATTCCCTTTTTCCGTGTAGATATTAGTTCACAGTCTGTAAACCTATAATGTACACTTTGGGTGCTTCTTTGGTCAGAAAAGTGGCCTATAAAAACTGAGATTATCATTGAGATGGTTAAGCTTGAGATGTTCGTAAAATATTAAAAAATGAACAAAATATAAAACTACAACTTATATAAGTAAAATAAAAACAGGGAACATAGTCTCTTAAAAATAAATGGAGTTACATCGTTTTAATATAGTCTATATATTCTCACGGAATCTGGGTTTGCTTTATAAGAATTGAATATCGTTACTTACCCTATTATATTATTTTATATTTTTTACTTGCGATCTAAATATTTAAAACGTTACTCATAGGCTAAATTATTTGGCTTTTTTGTAGATAAATGGTTTAACTGATACTCCAAAAGTCTCGGCTTATAGTATTATATATATAACTTTATTTCTTCAGCTCGAAGTAAAAACACCTTTAGAACAAATAAAAATTTATTTAATGTTAAGAAATCACGTCTTTAGCCTTTTTTAAATGAAAGAAATTATTCTTTTAACTTTATTCATTTGATTTAAAAAGATATTTTTTTCTTTAAATTATACATACATTTAAGTTTATTTCATGTAATTTGATATTGATGCTCAGGTCAATTTTATATAATATTGTAGGTGTGGATTACATTTTCTCAAAGTTACTAACGTTTTTTTTATTTCTATGAAAAAGAAAATTCAATTTACTGAAGGCTCTATAAGCCTTAAGAAACATTCTCATCATGACACTTGCGCTTCGCGTTCGATTTTCTGTATACATTTCTGTAACTTTATAATAATTTACATGATTAAATAATTAATTTTATTCCAAATATCTGTGAATGGAAAAAAATCGTAAGCTTTAATTAAGCAAACGATTTTGCATTTCAACACTTTTTTCGTATCTCGCATATTTTGGTTTTACTTTAAGTAACTTTTTTCATAAAAGGTAACTCCGAAAATAATTGGATTTTTTGAGATAAAATATTTTAAGTAGATCCATATATCTTCACTTTCTCTCCTTACGCAATGTATTATTTTTAGTAGCTGCCACCCTTTATCTCAAATTCGTTACGTACTTTTTGTACGGCTTCGTAGATAATATCTTAAAATGATTTTTACAGTATATAACGTTCGAAAAAAATCAATTTGTGAGATGAATCCTTAGAAAACTGTTGAATATAGTTTACAATTTAATTTGAAATAGATTTGGCAAAGAAAAAATATGAAAATATACTTTTTTATAACAAATAAGAGGATGACAAATATTTATGCATTTTGATGATGAAATTTATATTTTTTGTTAGAATTCAAAAAATGCTATTGAAAATAAAAAATTCTGTTCTTTATCGAAATTATGCGATGCACACAATAAAAATCCAGTGAAAACAACCAGAGTTGTAGTATCAAATCATTCGAAATAAATTTAAACGTACGTAAAAAACACATGAAAAGAAGAAAATTTTTCTGATTTGTTTTGCACTCCTATAAATGTTCTAAAATTTACAAAATTATATTAAAATTTTAAAAAATATATAAATTAACGGAAAAATATATCAAAGTTACTAAAAACTAACGGAATTTCTTAGTATCTGAAAATTAATTATCTTTCAAATTTACTAATAATTGACTAACTTTTCTAATATTTATCTTAATATTGCAAAACTTACAAGTGAGCAAAACTTCTCATACAGTTTTTTCAAATGAAGTAAAAAATTTCTTACAGTGTATATTTCCTAATTATCAAAGATATTCGAAAAGATGATTAGTTCCTTCAAATCAAAGAAACAAATCTGGAATATACGTTCAAGGAAACAATTTCTTTGAAACAAAAAAAGTTTCGCTGCCTCAAAGAATTTTTTTTTCAATTTTAATAAAAAGATTCGTTCATATTAAAGAAAATACCTTCGGATCAGAAAAAATTTATTTATTGCAAAGAAATTATTTCTTTGACCACACAATAAAGAATTTTCACTATCTTCAAATTAAAAAATTTTAATTGCATCAAATAATAGAGCATGATGAGAGTAAATCATTATTTTTGGTATTTAATTTTATTAACAGTAAATTTAGAGTTATATTTTTCGATAGACTGACTGAATGATTGAAAATACTTAAAGGCTATTATAAGTTCATAAAAGACGATTGAATAGGACCAGATAGTGATTCTGAAGCGCATTTGAACGATCGTTTTTTCGGCTACCGCATAATAGGGCCCGCATTATGCCCGACATGATCATACAACTTATAGCTGTATAATACATCCGTAAAACGAGTCAACAGTCAGAGTTCTTTGGGGTCACGCACGTTCACTAATATTGTCTTTATGTTAACCCAATCTTTAATTTATGCCAACTTGAAATCCGGTGCTTATGATTCTTGCATTTATATTTATAAGATCTATATCGCACGTGGTTTCAAGGCTCTCTAAGTTAAACCACTCGATTATTGAATACATTAGGCTCTTCGAGTATGCTTCAAAAAAATTGTTTCATTTCATTTATATCAGTAGCCAAGATCTTTAGTATTTGCGAGTAAGATGCAAGAATTTATCATAGTTTTATTGACTTTGAATACAAATGACTCTTGATTGATTTCAAAGTCTTGTTGAGGTTATTATTAACTTGTTCTCTTGGACATTTTTCTTTAAAATAATGTCAATGTTCTGGTTCGAAAGAAACGTGACTGTTTTGAAAAAATAACAAAGCAGATTGGAAAGTATAAAAGGGCATTGGCATGAGACGATTTGCATTTCTCATAGGAGGTCACTACATTTTGTTAGTATATTACGATATTAGCGATTCAACGCGGCGTATATAGTGTCACTCGCCCGCATCTTCTCAAAGGGATGTATATTCTATAATACGAGTACATACGTGAATACGTACGTCAATAGGTACATTATATATGCATAAGCAAATGTGTATTCATACACACGCGCTCCCTCTACATATGGGGGTTATATAAATTTCAACAATCTCGAAAAAAGAAAAGAAATGCATCTTGTTCTCTAAGAAGAACAGAAGACAATGAAAATGAAAGGTGTTAATTTCTAATGACACTACACCCAGAAAACAGTTTCTTTGAATCAAAGAAACATTTCTTTGACATACGGTCAAAGAAAAAATTTTTTTGAATTGAAGAAAGTTTTATTGATTCAAAAAAATTTTCTTTAATGTAATAAAATCTATTTCTTTGAGTCAAAGAAATTTTTTTTTAACTAATAAAACTTTCTTCAATTCAAATGAATTATTTCTTTGACCGTATATCAAAGAAACTGTTTTCTTAGTGTATTAAAAAATTGATGCGGACTTTTTCACCCAGAAAACAGTTTTTTTGATATAAGGTCGGAGAAAAAATTTCTTTAAATTGAAAAAAGTGTTGATTGATTGATTGTTGATTCACAAAAATTTTCTTTAATGTAAAGAAATCTATTTCTTAGGATCAAAGAATTTTTTTTTGAATTAACAAAACTTTCTCTAATTTAAAGAAATTTGACTGTATATCAAAGAAACGTTTCTTTTATTCAAAGAAACTGTTTTCTTAGTGTATTGAAAAATTAATGCGGACTTTTTCACCCAGAAAACTTTTTCTTTGATATACGGTCAAAGAAAAAATTTCTTTTAATTGAAGAAGATTTTGTTGATCCAAACAATTTTCTTTAATGTAAAGAAATCTATTTCTTAGGATCAAAGACAATTTTTTTGAATTAATATAACTTTCTTTAATTCAAAGAAATTTTTTCTTTGGCCGTATATCAAAGAAATGTTTCTTTGATTCAAAGAAATTGTTTTCTCAGTGTTCCAATCATTTTTTGGAAAAAGTCTTTTCCAGTCGAAGGGCCTTTTTTTAATCAAAGAAAATGCCTGAATCAAAGAAAAATATACATTGGCTCTCAGTCAAAGAAAAGTTTTCTTGAACCCAAGAAATGCTTTAGTTGCCCTTCTTTCTTGATTCAAATAAATGTAATATTGTTTTGGAAATATGTTTGTTTCATTCTACTCAAATAGTTATGACTTAAATACATTTTTATTTTGACAGATCCTAAACGGACGATTTGAAGAGATCATTTTTTAATTAAAATAATGTTGTCAAATATATCATTTATTCAATTTCTTTCATTGATTTCTTCAAGATAAAGCAATATTTTTGTTAATAAAAAAATAGAAACTACGCGATTTCTTACGAGTAAATATTCTATCTTATTCTAAAGGTACAGGGAGTAAAATAGTTCGGGAAGTATTATTAAACTTTTAAGAAAATTTGGGACATATCGATAAGTTAAAGATTGTTTAGTATTATTGTAATAATTTTTTAATGTCTGTATCTATATTAATAACGCACCCAGAAAAAAGTTTGATTGATTCAAAAAAAATTTCTTTGAATCAAACAAATCTGTGCATTGCTACACCGTCAAAGAAAAGTTTTTTTGATTTAAAGAAATTTCTTGTTTGTTTTTTTTCTTTGAATTTAAGAAATGAATGAAGAAAAAATTGTCTTCGTTCAAGGTAATAAAATTAAATAAATTATTTCTTAAGTTTTTGCCGTTATTGTATTTAAATCAAAAAAATATTTTTTTAAATCAAATAAATAATGTTGATAAAATAAATTATTTCATTTAAAAAAGGCTAAAAACGTAATTGATTGAAGTCAAATAAATGTATATTTGTTTTAAAAGTATTTTTACTTCGAACTGAAGGAATTAAATTAAAAAATGATTTCTTAAATTTAAATAAAACTTTTTTTCTGGATGCATGTTATTTAAGTAGATGCAGTAACGAAAGATTTTATAATTGTTCATAAGTGCAGAAGAAATATAAATTGCGAGGGTGAAAAAGTAAATTTATTTTGTTAGTTAGAAAAATTTATATGTTTTTCCTGAAGTCTTAGATAAAACCGGATGTGAATTGTAAGTCAATGTTCACCCTCTACTACCAGCTGTCGTTACCATCACTTCTCGTCGTCATTCGACGTATTTCATGGGTGACACAGACTAGGAAACGGTGAACCTAGTCATCAATTACTATTAGCATTATTTCTGAGAGGTCGCATATGGTCGATAGGCGGTGACATCACCTTTTTTTTAATGCACTCTCCGCAGTTTATGGTCTCCTCTTTTATCATCAGATCCCATCAACTGGAATTCTTATAGATTACTTTTTTCTGTTGGACACTTTCACTAAGACAAGATCATCAATGTTTACCTTTTGAAACACATTATTCATTCACATTCAACGCACCCAGTTGAATAAAAAAATATTGTTTATACAATACAATTAGTTTGTTGTACATATATATATATGAGGGATTCCGTCCAACATTTACATTAAAATGTTTCTTTGTTTGGAATACTTTTTTTGCTTTTTTCTATCTGCTGCTGTCGAATGAGGTTTATTAGAATTCAAGAGCTGAGAAAAATTATTATTAAAACTATTGAGTCAAATTTTAACTGATTATTTTGGCAGTAATCGATATCTGACCGTTTTGACATGTGTTACCTAAATTATTTGGCAACTTTTACATACATTATTTTAACATTGTTTGCAGGAAGAATTTGGAAGAATCCCCGAACTGGGCTTAAGACTGACAGACAGAGCCATAACGAAGACGAGGCGACCGCCCGAGTCGAAAAATCGAAGGCCTCATTTGAGCCTCTGCGACATAATTTTGAGGCTGAAGAGGGGTAAAAGAGGTTCTTGTTCGTATTTTTGAACCTCTTTTAAGCCTCCAGACTTGACTTACGTCCGTTTTAGGCTCAAGAGGCTCAAAGGAGGTTATACATTACGACGGGAAAAGTGCCTGTGAGGCTCTTCTCGATCGAAGAGGTTCCTGAGCGTTAAAAGAGGTTGAAAAATAAAATACAGAGGCTAAAGAGGGTTAAATGATGACTTAACGATTATCAATAGGCTTTAAAGAGGTTGTGGAGGCTTAAAATGTTTCAAATGAGCTTCAACATCACCAAGAGGCTCATATGAGGCCCTCAAAATTTCGACTCGGGCGGGGCATATGCCTGGGGCGCAAGCCCTCGGAGGGGAAGGGGGGCAGTCCGTTTAGTAAAATTAAAAAAAAAAAATTACATGAAATAAAATATTTGAGCAAAATTATTACGTTTCTTATTACTTCATTCTATTTTTATATAACATATAAATATTATACTATGTTCCATGCAATAGATGCTCAGTGCTGCTAGGTCTATGGATTTTTCTTCAAATTTGAAGAAACTTTGCCAAATCTCAGATTTCTGAAGAATTTGAAAAAATTTGACCAGAATGACGATTTTTTAATGTTTCTTTTTTTTTAATTTCACCCAAATTATCCAAGGAAAAGTAATCTTCCAGATCTAAAAGTAAAAGCTTATTGGGCAGTTCGTACTAAAAGCTAATCTGATTGGATGAACTATCCGGGTTATCCTATTGTGCAGACCACAAATGGAAGAAGAAACACAAACGCAACCTGAAGCCCTATTCTCGAATAATGCGAATGTTTTTCGCATGCGAATCGATAGCTCTGTCTTTTCTGAATGCCGTAAGTAAGAAAGAGAACTATCGATTCGCATACGGAAATCGTAAATTTTTGTACTTTAAATTTTGTCTACAGATATTTGAAGTTTCTCGCTGATATTGATGTGCAGCACGTTTTTGTAAAATCTTTCAATTATTTTGTGGTTAAATTCATCTAAAATATGTGATTTTATCAACTTAAATAACCATTGCACATAACAACATTCTTAATTATTTAAAAATAAGCTTTGGAAATCTGAAGATTTTTTTCAGAATTCTGAAGAAACTTTTCGAAATTGTCTACGGATTTCTAAAGAAAAATGGGGGAAAGCTTAAGATTCATATTTTGGCTACCTGGCTGCTCTATAACCGCTGCTGAAAGTAGGTTGTTAGATCTTTACACTGAAAAAAGAGTTTCTTTGATATACGGTCAAAAAAATTTTTTTTTTGTATTAAAAAAAGTTTTGTTAATTCAAAATTTTTTTCTTTGATCCACAGAAATAGATTTTTTTAATTTAAAGAAAATTATTTGAATCAACAAAACTTTCTTCAATTCAAAGAAATTATTTTTCTGGGTAAAAGAGTTCTCATAATTTTCCAATACACTAAGAAAACAGTTTCTTTGAATCAAAGAAACACTTCTTTGATATGCGGTCAAAAAAAAATTTCTTTGAATTGAAGAAAGTTTTGTTGATGCTTCTTTTTTCCACAGAAAGATTTCAAATTCTTTGAAATAAAAAAAAATTTCTTTGATGTAAAAAATCTATTTATTTGGATAAAAAAAAACAATTTTGAATTAACAAAACTTCCTCCAATTCAGAGTAATTTTTTCTTTCATTTTGAAACGATATTATTCTTAAATATAATGTGACATGTTTGAGAACATGTCTGCTATTATAGGGACCCAAAATTCACAGAATTTTTATTCATTTTTTGTTGTTTTGGCATAGGGTCAGTTTCTTTTTATTTTATCCGATTAAAATTATGAATGTTGGATATAAAAAGCCGTAAAAAAGGGAAAGCAAACGTTTCGGTGACATATCGGGTCCCTCTTCAGTGCCATAAATTAAAAGATTAATTTTAAATTTCTGTAAAAAGATTAAAATATAGGACATAATTAAAATAATGAAAATAAAAAGAAACAGACCCTATGCCAAAACAACAAAAAATGAATAATAATTATTCTTAAACATAATTGAAAATTAATAAATATTAAGCACATAATAATGTACTTAAGTTGCGAAGTAAAATTTAATAATTAAGTAAATAAAAATTATTATCACCTTTAATTGTGTCAATTTACACATCCAATACTTTAAAAGACTTGCTATCGGTGTTAATTGGGTTAATAATTCAAATTCTTCATTTTTATAAAAAATACATTCTTCTATATGAAGTTAATTAACTTCAAATACTTATTTGATATCAATATCATCAATGTTATAAAAAATTATTAATATTGTAGAAATATCACAATATTTGATAACATTCATTATAAGAGTAATAAATATCATACAAGACTAAATGCCTTCTTGGAAAGTAATTACATCTACTCTCTAAATTTGAATCAGTCAAAATCTACTGATTATCAGTGAAATTTGACTGATTCAAATAGCTAAAAAATGTTACTGTAAATCAGTCAAATTCCACTGATTGCTTCAGTAAAAATTAACTGATTCAACAGTGAAAATATTTTTTCCACTGATTCAATTAGTGATAATTAACTGATTTAACAGTGAAAAATATTTTTTCACTGATGAATCAGTGAAAAGGTAAATCACTGATTCAATCAGTGAAAATTTGACTGATTCAGATTTAGAGAGTACTCGTATTTTATACGGGTACACTTTACCAAACTTGTAACAAAAGGCAAAGATTCTTAAAATTATATTAGCAAACTTTGCTACATCTTATGTTCTTCGCATACATTCAAGTTTATTTTTTTTAATTTGATACTAAACATAAGCCAATTTTATAATATTGTAAATGTAAATTGAATTTTTGTAATGATATTTCGACTTTGAGGAATACATTCTCATAATGACAATTGCGCTTCGCACTCGATGTTAACAATCGAAAAAAATATAAGCGCGCCTAGGGCGTGCATTTTCGTCGTCACGCTTCACACTCCAAAATATGCGAAGCTCGCGCTCGGTGTTCTATGTCCTTTACATACGAATTACTAAATTCGTACAGGGCTGGTACTTAAAAGCTGTACTGGTCCAGTACTATCAGCCGGTACTATAGTAGTACTGACTAGACCCCTATTGATAACTCGGCTGGCAGTGGGCAGCCAGTACTGGTCTGGCAATTGAAAGCAGTACTAGTCCAGTGATATCAGTCGGTACTGGAATAGTACTGGCTAGACCCCTAATTATAACTCGACTGGGAGTTTGCAGTCAGTACTAAGCTGGTACTTTAAAGTAGCATTTTTTTCTCATTTTCATCTTTTACATAGTAAAATGCAAATTAAATTAATGATTGCAAACAAAATCAAATAAAGGCAAAGCCAAATAATTTATGATATTCAGACGGAGGCTGATATCTGCATTCTTATATATATAAACATATGTTGTATTGAAAATCATTTACAAAGATTTTGATCAGTAAGTTATAAATAATGAATTGTGTAACTGCTTTGGTGCTTTTTGGAATCTCAGCTGCTGCTTACTCTGCAGGTGATTTATTATTTCATTTTGCATTTGAGAAACAATAGATATCATAGATTGATTGTGGCTAGTGAAATTAATTTAATTGGGATAATCAAATTTCTCTAGGAGCAATAAAATGAAAGTAAAATTCTTACATTTTCTATAAAGTAACTATATTTCCTTAAATATTATCTTGGTTTTACAAAATCTCAGTACATAAAACTTCAGCTGCAAGTTTCGGAAAATTGTGGAAGAAATTTCTAAAAGTGTGAGTGATATATGCACGGAGAAAAATAGTTGAAGTAATTTTACTTAACTTCCAATCAAAGTAATCTGCGCCTTGGGCACACATAAACATTTTTTAATTTCAAAAACGTGTTGAATTTTCAACATACTGATGTCCAAGGTTCTTATATTTAATAATCAAAACTAGTTATAGAAATACAAAATACAATTACAGTTTATTTTAGTAGGAATATGACTATAGTCAATGAGAATTTCGACAACTTTTTTTCTGGCCATTAATTCGTTTTACGATAGAACCTCCTTAAACTTCGCGGGCGGTTGGTTCCAGCTTGAAGTCGCGTACGACTCTTCCGTCATCCGTGCGGCCGGGACTTTCATCCGCGGCCACACGCCCGTTAGGCAAAACCGACTATCCGGGTGTACCCTAGGACCGAAGTCCTACCTCAGTTCCCTGAGGCCCAACCTCCGCTTAGCCGGTCCCGGAATACACGGACAGACTGGACTCGCTTAAAGCAACACATGCTCTGACACCTGTGTTCAATACGCACTACCTGATCAAGGTCCCGAAGATCTCCCAGGAGATTCCATAGACCAATTCGATCTTTGCCTCATTGAAGAGAGAGCCCGACTATAGGTTCTTTTCTCACATTCGAAGGACACATATCACAGTCATGCGGCGCTGACATTCATTCAGTTCACTCATTCCTCGCAGGCACTCGCACTGATACTCAGCGCCCCTGTCTGGGGCATACATCCTTCTTCATGCATGGAGATAGATGTGCTTATAGCGTCCCCCGCTTCCAACCTGGGATAGACCCGTTTATAGGGCACCCTTCACGCAATGGGAAGATGCCCGTCTACAGAGCTCCCTGCATTTGTTCACCGATTCATCGGGACACTACCTCCACGGCGCGAGGGCCGTCTGCTAAACCTCCCCACCCGTTCTTTTTTGGCAAAGCCAAAAGAAGAACTTCTTCAAGGTCCCAGTCCGAGGGGAGGTAAGTTTTAGTTATTAAGGGTGTCCCAAGACAAGTTTACGCATTAAAAATGAAAAAAATAACACATATTTCCTTCGATTTGTGCCGTATTGTTTATTTGGTATGAGAGTTTGGTCATTTACAATTATACATGAAAGATAATCTCAGGAATATGTGCACCCATACCTGCTCTAAAAACGATCAAACGATGATTGTAATTTTTTATGACATTTTGGCACATTTCTGGTGTTATTAGGTGTATATTGTCTCGAATATTTTTTTTAATGGTTCAGTAGTTTGGGGAGGTATTGCATAAGACCGGTCCTTCAAAAAACCCCCAAGAAAAAAGTCACAAGGTGTCAAATCACACGATCTTGCAGGCCAATTTATGGGTCTATTTCGCCCAATTATTGGATTTCCAAATTTTGTCTTCAATAAATTGATTGTTTGGCGTGATGTATGGCATGTAGCGCCGTCTTGTTGAAACCACATGTTTCTCAAATCCATTTCAGCCAATTCTGGCCAAAAGAAGTTTTCCATCATGCTTCGGTAGTGCTCAGAATTAACGGTGACCGCATTCCCTCATCGTTTTCAAAGAAGTATGGACCAATGACTCCTTCTCAGCAAAATCCACATCAAACAGTCACTTTTTCGGTATATTGAGTTGCTTTTTGAAGTTCTTGTGGATTTTCATCACTCCAATAACGACAGTTTTGTTTATTCACATACCCATTCATTTGAAAATGGGCCTCATTGCTGAAGATTACAAACTACGAAAATTCAGGATTTTCATCCAACTTTTGGAGTCTTCAATTAACAAAACGACGTCTCATTTCGCGGTCCACTGGCTTTAGACGTTGGGTTGATTTAATTTTATACGGATGAAGTTATAAATCAACAGTTAAAATTCGCTGCAAACTTGTTCTTGACACATTTAACTGCTGTAATCGACGACGAAGGGAAATTTTTGGATTTTACTCAACATGACGCCGTACGGCTTGGATTTCACGATAATTAAACGTTCGGCTGATGTGCATGGTGCCATGGTTAGAATTGTAAAAGACCAAACTGTCGTAGTCTGTCAAAATATGGACCTGAAGTTGGTGATAAATAAGAGTTAAGGCCCATTCACATGTGTACACCTGTCTTGGGACATCCTTTATTTGTGAAATTTTATATTTAAATGTATTTGTGATGGCAAATGTGATTGGCTGCGACTGAATGGTGTGGATTTATTTGTATGATATTTACCAGGGGTGTTAGTTGAAATTTGACGGTTTTACTCATAGATGTCGCTAGAGATATGTATACATTTCTATGATTCGGCATCCGTGTCATATTTTTCTATGGACAATAACCTTCAAAAATACACAATTACATTCTGCCAAAATAATAGCATCATAGTTGTTTACCTCAGTGAATATGTCGAGTTTCGTTCCAAGTAAATCGCATTTGCGGCATTCGTTGCTTTTCTTATTTCTTCAAAAGAAAAAAGCAGTTGAAGCTCATCGATTGCTGGTAGAAACTTATGTTGAACATGCTCCAGTGATTAGAACATGTGAGACATGGATTCATCAATTTAAAAGTGGAGATTTCGACTTAACAGACAATGAACATCCTGGTGCAGCGGAAAAGTTCGAAGACGAGGAATTGCAGGCGTTATTGGATGAAGACTCAACCCAATCGCAACAACAATTGGCACAAACACTAAATGTGACCCGAGGAGCAATTTGCCAACATTTAAAAGCCATGGGAAAAATCCAAAAGTATGGAAAATGGGTACCACACCAACTGAACGATAGACAAATGGAAAATCGAAAAACCATTTGTGAAATGCTGCTTCAACGGTTCGAAATGAAATCTTTTCTGCATCGAATTGTCACGGGGGACGAAAAATGGATTTATTTCGAGAACGCGAAGCGGAAAAAATCATGGCTTTGACCTGGTGAGGTCGGTCCATCGACTCCAAGGCCAAATCGCTTTGGCCGTAAGACAATGCTCTGTGTTTGGTGGGACCAGTGTGGTGTGGTGTACTTCGAGTTATTAAAACCTGGTGAGACGGTGAATACGGATCGCTACCAACAACAAGTTATCAATTTGAATCATGCGTTGATCGAAAAACGGCCGGAATGGGCCCGAAGACATGGCAAGGTTATCCTACAACATGACAACGCACCGTCTCATACCGCTAAAGTGGTGAAGAACACATTAAAAGCATTGAATTTGGAAATATTATCGCACCCGCCGTACTCTCCAGACCTCGTCCCGTCCGACTATCACCTTTTCGCATCGATGGGACACTCACTCACAGAGCAGCGCTTCGCCAATTTTAAAGAAGTCGAAAAATGGCTCGTCGAATGGTTTGCCTTGAAAGAGAAAACGTTTTTTTGGAATGGTATGCATGATTTGCCTGAAACATCGGCAAAATGGGACTTTGGATAAACAATTTTTGAGATTTCCTTGAGAATTAAGTGTTTTCTTTATTAAAAAAACCGGCAAACTTCAACCAACACCCCTAGTATGTATGTATGTATGTATCGGATGACTAATGGCAGACTGGAGGTAAGAATTGTTTTTTATTTAAGGGAACCATACCATTGCCGATTAAAGTAATACTCCCGATGCTCATTTTACTCAACTATCGTTTGAAGCACCTCAAGAGTCGGTGATATACTTTTACATTTCATGTTAACCCTCTGACGCATGTTGATGCCGTGTCGACGACAACGTTTTACTCAACTCCTTACTATTCCCGATGTAACGCTTATTGGTATTCACTTTGGGTGAATTAGGTATTTATCAAATTCATTTCACTCGACTAGGATTTAATAGATTTTCAAATGTTTTTATGTCCCAAGTTCAATCGACAGAGTGGAGTAAAATCATTTCAACTATTTTTCTCCGTGATAAACTAATACCTTCTTATACCTTCTTAAATGATTAGAAGGTAGAAAATTTATATTTGAAATATAATGCAATATAATCAATGTTAGTTTCGAGATTATCATTGAAGCAGGTGAACATTAATACTGACTAACTCTACTAAGCACCGGACTAGAATCATAAATCTTATCTTCAAGAATATCAAATAGTAATATTTAAGGGGGGAACCTGGTTTAGAGGGTAAAAAAAATCAATTTTTTGAAAGTCATCTCATTCGATTCGAAATATATTCAGAAACATGTCTCCAAAATTTCAGAGTCAAATTCCAAATCGTTTCGCAGATATGGCCTCTGTGAGACCGTGCGCTCAGGAGACAATAAACTTTTGGAAAAAACTTTGAACGCGATTTTCTCGAAACAGCGTTTTCCTGCACTGTTCC
This sequence comes from Diplolepis rosae, assembly GCA_030998225.1. Classification (NCBI taxonomy): domain Eukaryota; kingdom Metazoa; phylum Arthropoda; class Insecta; order Hymenoptera; family Diplolepididae; genus Diplolepis; species Diplolepis rosae. The sequence goes on from JAPYXD010000275.1 coordinate 1,022,614, forward strand.
TGCACTGCGTACACGATTAAGAATGTTGTGATTGCCGCATTTTTATAAGTGATAGCTCTTTCTAGAGCTGAAAATGTAAGCTTCTATGAGAACCTAAAAAATCACATAAACTTTTTTTTTTTAATAACTATTTTTTGTTAATTATCTCAAAATTTCGTCAGTAAAACGCGAATTTTTTTTTAAACACTCATAAAATTTGCAATTTTTATCATTTCAATCAATTTCTTAGGTTTAAATAGAAGATAAACTTCTAAAGTGCAAACAAAATTTTGGTTTTAATGTTTCGGATAAAAAGGACAATCGCTATCATGTACGCAGTGGAGAAACTTCAAGCGAGTAGTGCCCCAAACAAATACGAATTTTTATTGCTAAAAATTATCGAATAAAATCAAAATAAAATTTTTCTGCAAGATTTGTGTATCTATGACCTACTTCAACAGTACTTGAAATATTTCATAAGTTAAACAGCCTAAAAAGCTGTGCCGAATATCATGCAATGTTCGGAGTTCTAAACCAGGTTTCCCCCTTAAGAGATTGAAGAAGATAACAATTTTTATTAAATTCATTTTTTTAAAGCGATATTAACACGTGCTCCCACTCCCAAGTTCACTAAGGTTTAACATGGGGAAATCTCCAATTGTACAAAAATTTCATTCAGTAATCAGATTTTAAAGCTAGCATGGAAATATTTTGATCCCAAGGGTTAAAACTTACGCTACATCTGTCAGATGTAATAAACACATATTTCTAAAGCTAATAGAATTTTAGTAAAAAGTTAGCAACAGAAATGATGCTGTTTCAAAACTTTTTTTTTTTAAATCACTCTTGTAGAAAAATAAGTAACGAATTTATTTTCAGGTTCGACAAGACCAATATTAGAGAATTGAGTTACATCCATTACCAAGCGTAATAGTTTACAAAATTTAGAAGAAACTAGACTTTCCTAGACGTTTTTTACAAAGAATAACTAACAGTTCATAATTATTTGTTTTAAGAATTGAAAAAAAATTTTAAACAAATGGATTGTCCTTAAAAATGACTGAGAATCCTGCTAAAACAAAAAAATTATTTTATCAGATTAAAATTGTTCAAACAAACCTGAACCTACTCCCATTATCTGTTCGAAAAATATGTTTTAACTACTAATTAGATTGTTTTAAACATATTTTTAGGGGAGCTGAATTCGACCTCACAAATCCAGCTAATTGGAAAAATGCCACGAGTTGGAACTAATAATCTTTTAGAATGTGTGGCTATTATTCGCGATGAAAGCGACAACCTTGTCGGTCTTGGGGTTGTCTTGGAACGGGGGAGTTTGATATTGCATAAAAATTTTGTATCAAATGTAGAGAAATACGGTTTTAACTATGCAAAAAAAGAAGAGATAAAATTACAGGCTTATTTAAATATTACTCATAACTCTGTTGCTATAATGCAGGTAAGCTGTTTCAAACAACAATCATGTTATGCGCTCAAAACAGCAAGGCTGAACTTTTGGGAGAATTTTTGCAATTTTTGTTAAAATTTTCTACCTTGAAATAAGATTATGCTGTATATAGAATGGATATTTCCAAAATATAAAACGTGTATATTCAATTCATGCATTCAATTCAAGAATATTTTCGGTAAATAAAGTCATGTTTTTATATCAGTTTATGTAAGATATTAATCGTGAATATCCCTTTTTTTCATGCAGATTCATCCGTTAAGTTTACAGAAGTATCATTTGGATTTTCAAACCATTCCATGGACAAAAGTAATTCCAAAGAGGAGACAAAACGATTTTACTGGCAAATTAGTGTCAATAGTAGACACACAACGAAGAAGAACTTCCTCGGTAGTAACAGCACATTAGACATTTAAAAAATTTATTTTTAAATACCACTTTAATAGCACGCATTTTTTTACAAATTTTCGTTAACTGCTTCGAACATTTGATTATTTAATGCAACTTCCCTAACTGATACTTTAAGAAATTTAAATTAAAAATAATAAATGGTTGAAGGAATTAAAAACGTGTTCAGAAATCTATCAGGTTATAAATAAGTTTCCGCCGTTTGACAATTTACTTCTTCAATTTGAAGAAATCTGCAGCTGGGACGCATCGATTGCTTTTAGAAACATATGGTGAGGCTGCCTTAAGTGAGAGAAATTGTTGTGAGTGGTTTCAAAGTTTTAAGAACGGTGAATTTGACATCGATGACAAAGAATGTAGTGTAAGACTGAAAGTGTACGAAGACGAGGAATTGGAAACATTATTGGATCAAAATTTATGCCAAACGCAAGAAGAACAATACGATAGACAATACTTCGAATAAAACATAAGGTTCCTTTCTTTTACAATAAATGCCCAATTCTTGATGGAAAACGGCAGAAAGTTATTTCTACACCTGATAATTACACGCAAAAAAGGGATTTCTGAAAATCAGAAGATATATGATTGAATTTCAGCAAGTCGCTTGGCGATTGGCGGCTTCGTGTTAGATTTGCTGAATTTTAGCATATTGTATACTAATATAATGTAGAGTGCGTTCTGAATCCCCGCATGTTATATTATATTGGGTTGGCAACAAAGTCATTTCGTTTTTTTCATGATTTGTATAGTAAGTTTATTAATACAAATAACAAACATTAATCAATTATGTATTGACCATTTTGTTCGATGACCTTTTGCCATCTTTCAGTCAGCTTCATAATTCCGCTTTCATTAAAAGTTTGTTCTTAGAGGCAAAAACTGAATCAACTCATTTTTGACAGCCTCATTTGAATCGAATGTTTTACCATTCAAATGGTTTTGAAGTAAACTTCCCAGCCTAATTCCAATAATTTTTTGCGAGTGACCAAAGTTGTATGTGGTTTGGGCGAATTTCATTATCTGGCGACAGTAGACATTCGAATTGATAGTTTGGTTCCTTGGGAGCAGCTCAAAATAAACAATACCTTTGAAATCCCACCAAACACTCAGCATAACCTTCTTTTGGTGAATATCGGCCTTTGATGTCGATTGTGCAGGCTCATCTCGCTAGCTCCATGATCTTTTTCGCACGACGTTATCGTAAACAACCAATTTTTCATCGCCCATTATGATTCGCTTTAAAAATGGATCAGTTTCCTTACGTTTCAGCAGTGAATCGCAATTGGAAATTCGTTTAGTGAGTTGAATTTCGTTCAATTTGTGAGGAACCTAAATATTGAGCTTATTGAAGTAACAAAGTTGTTTTGAATGCCTTTCAATGTATGTATGTAATATGTTAAGCTTCTCTGCGATCTCTCGTGTCGTACTACACCGGTTATTTTATATCATTGCTTTTATTTTGTCGTCCTCAATTCTAGTTGGGCGTGCAGAGTGTGGTGCATCTTTGAGGTCAAAATCTCCAGAATGAAAACGAGCAAACCAATTCTGGAATTGCCGTTCTGTTAATAATTTTTCACCATAAACATCATACAACTCTTTCCATGCTTGCACTGCGTTTTTACCTTTTCGAAATTAATAAAGTAAAGTGTGACGAAAATGATCGTCTCGAATCTCCATTTCAAATCAATGCAAAACAATAAATAAACAGCAAAATCTAAAAAATTTTTTTTACTGAATAATGTATGAAACGTCAGCTGTAAAATACCACATACGGCTTGAAGTTTTCAATGGAGAAGAACGACTTCGAACGACTAAAGTCATCTTGCGGAAAAAAGCGAAATGACTTTGTTGCTAACCCAGTACAAATTAGATATTTTCATTTGAAAATTATACCTTAACTTGCTGAATTATAGTAAAAATTTCTGAATTGCAGCAGTAGACTTTCCGCACATCAGAAATTCGCGCTCTGAGATTTAGAATGTTGTTCTCAATCGTAGAAGATGGTTTACTGATGTCGAGAAAGCGCTCTACTGAATATTATCAAGTGGTCTGCTAGATTTTATAACATTTATTTCATGTCTCAATAAAAAAAATATTTTTCGGGCACGACAGCTCGTTTTTTTTTTTAGCTATTATACATTGTTTTTCATTTTTTTCGGTGGATAGTTGCGTAATTTTATCCTTGAAAACCTAATCGCCCCGCTGGAGTTTGGCGGACGCTGACATGACACGCTCGCATCTTAACCACTACGCTAGTCTACGTTTAGACTACCGTTTCTCATAAAAGAATATTAACCGGGATTGAGCGTACTCAAGATATTCTGAATTTCTGCAAGTGATATGCTAAAAATTAGAAAATTCTTGCTGTGTTTGAGCATTTTCATTTCTAAATAACAGTAAGTCTTTTGCTCTGAATTTCAGTATGCTCCACGCTGAATGTAAGTACTGATAAAGTAGTCATCGCAAGTATTTACTTTTTCCGTGTAAATTTCTGTAAGGCAAAAATACTTTTTTTTAGCTCAAAATAAGAAGTTACCTTTGCTAATAATCCACTATTTTAAAATAAGTATTTGGTAGGTGGGTACAGGGAAATAGTTGAAGACGTCTCGAAAACCTTTATGTCAGGTTTTTTGTCGTCTTCTAGACGTATTTTTTCGGAAAACTTCTTGAGAACATAAAATATCCTCAGGGCAGCAAAAAGTCTGACATTGGTTCAAGCGACGTCATTGATGTTCTTAGGATATCCCAAAGATATAACAATGTTCCTGTACCTACCAGATATATTATATCTAACATATTATGTTCAGGAACATTTATCAGTGAACGGCGTTGATATTGACCCATGGTGGTATAGCGAAGTTCTCCGTGCAAAAAGTTGTGAAGGGAATGAATTTGTAAGTATATCGAGCGACAACACTTCGTACATTAAAAAAATATGCAACTTATAGAAGTTGAAAGTTTAAACCTCACAACTCTTTAGCAAAAAGAAGGTGATCTTCTGTTCTACGGCACGGCTATCATTGGAATACTTGTTAAAAAGCCTGCTTCAGATGGCATTGCTGAATTTCAAAATGTAATAAAAATACACGAGAATCAAGTAAGTTTTTGATCGTAAGTAGTTTTGGGACAACAAAATCGTGTAGAAGGTCGTATTAAGGCCAAACGTGACTTCCATTGCAGGCAGGACCATCCAGAGGTTAGTTCCTGATTGAATGTCATAAGTTTGCTAGTCTACATGCTGACTTGAGCACACTTCACACAGTTGCTGAATAACAGAAATGATTATTTTCTACAAATTGCATATGCTTCCAATTTCGCAGAATTAAGTAAAAAGTGTAGATGGAATGGAAATATAGTATATATCCTCATAGCAGCAACTTGTTTATAAGCTATTGTCGATTTCAATATAACTATACTATAGCTAAATTGTAAATCCATAAAAAATTTATGTGGCGATGTAATCACAATGACAGCCAAAGTTAAAGTGCACTCTTTAAAATGTATATCATTGTAATTTTAAAGCAGTAACTGTAAATAAACGTATCATTTTTAGAAATGGAACTCAAATTCAAAAGCAGACCCATTTATTTGTAGCCCTGTACTTGCTCTAGCGCAGTTTCTTCACGACATTCTGCGAAAACTATAGTAAGGTTATGTATAACAGATAAGACTAATAGACGAATACAAAAAGTTCTTTTAAATGTTGCTACTATTTGCGAATAAAAACAAAAGGTTTTTTCGTATTGAGAAAATACAAATCCGTAATCAACTTAAAGCAACTTCATACTGGTTATAAAGATTTCAAGTACCGAAAAATTAAGTCACATTTTTATTCGATTAAATCAGGCCGTGTTCGCGAGCATAGGCGATAGCGGCCACTATACTTTGATCCTGTTTTGAGCTTACGCCAGATGGCGCCGAAGTATAATTTCCTAAACCTCACCCCGCTGACCGCCGCACCGTAGTTATATCGTACATCTCTAATGATCACTAAGAAACTAAGATGTGCTAAAATGCTAACGGATGGGAATAAACTTCGAGGTTTAATAAAACTATGTAAGTCATTATTATTAAGTAAGTATTCGAATCGCATTGATAAACTTGCTTTTTGTGATTGCAGTTTTCTGATAAGTGTATCGTTACATACATGGAGTATTATTATTTCAATGTATATATTTGTAATTTTGGGACGTTTGAGTGATCATCTCTATTTGTGTTTAGCCTGACAGTACTCTGCGATACACAGTTAAAACTCCATGTATGTGAGGATGCACTCATCAGGAAACTGCAATCACAAAAAGCAAGATTATCAATACGATTCGAATAATTACTTGATAATAATTACTTGCATAATTTTATTTAACCTCAAAGTTTATTCCGATTTCAGTATTTCCTGAATTATCTGAACGTGATCTGAACATGATCTGAACAGTCATCTATTATCTTCTTTTAGGGTTTTGAGCTTACGCCAGATGGCTCTGACGAAATCTATGTTGGGCCACCACTAAAGCATTACGCGGGCATGGCCTGGATTAAATTTCGTAGTTATGTATCGTGTCGGGTAACCTACAAATGACTCAAAATTATTTTACGTTTTTATTATGTTCATTAGGTAACAACTGCAGAAGCTAGAATCTCCCTAGCGAACAGGCTGAACGCTATCTTTACGCTATAGCGTAAAGCTATCGTAAAGTAGCATTATAACTCATGAATGAGGCAAAATAAATATTCAAAATGTTTTTATCCTTATTCTACGTTAAAAATAACGTTAAAAGGTAATGGACATATGCAATAATTTTATTTATTAACCCTAAAAATTAAAAAAAGATAATACCTGTCATTGAAGGCAGTGCAGTGGTTCATCTTTTGTGGAAAGTCTCCACGGTTAAAGTTGACCATTGGTTGGAGTGAGACACAACTATGATTTCATCTCACTCTAACAAATAGTCAATCCAGACGGTGAAGACATGGAAAGTGATAAACCACTGCACTGCCTTTAATAACAGTTATTATGTTTTATTTAATTCTTAGCGTTAATAAATAAAATTATTGCATATTTTAATTACTAGTTAACGTTATTTTTAGCGTAGAATAAGGATAAAAACATTTTAAATATTTATTTTGCTCCGATTGCCCTTCTCCTATAATTGCAAAATCTCACTTCTAGCTATAAACAGTGCCATTCTCGACTATGAAATATCGCTAAAATAGCTAAAGTGATTACGGATCTTCACTTCGGCTGATTCAGAGACATTCCTTAATCCACTCGTTCGTTACCAGCTAAACGTTTAACTGTAACAAAGATTAACTTTTCTGTCACAATTACACAACCGGATCCGTGACAGCAGCCGACTGTACCAGCACTATAGAGTATTTTATCTACAAGACATTTTTCGTCTTAAAAGCTTCGCAAATTTTAATTCTGATATGATATAGTACTAGGGTGTTTGATATTGACGTGATAAAATGAACAAGAATTAATTTTTTTGGCAAAAATATACGCCAGTAATGGTCCTTCCTTTCTCAAGGTAGTATATTTTATCCATCGTCACAAATAGACGCAGAAACTATTTCGGATTGCAGTTAAAATAGGCCAAATTTTTATCCGAAGTGGTCATACGAATGTGTTTTTGGTCGATTGTGAGCAACCACGGCACCCATCTTGTACAGTGCTTTCTGTTCCTCATGGTTTCTGTGCTCATACGACGAAAAGGAAATTCGGTAAACCACTTCTGAACTGAAATATGAACAGAAAAGGTTTGAAGAATGGAACTTGGCAAGAATAATAGCCGTTTGTTATTAGTGGCGACCTCTCATGGAAATATCACGTCAATATCAAACACCTTAGTAGATATTTTTGGAATTTACTTTTTGGTCATCAAAATTATAAAGCTAATATAAGACATCAATTTGTAATAATAGGTATACTGCAAACATGAATGTATAATTTTTTCTAAGACAATTTTCTTGATCCAAAAGTTTCATCAGTTTCTTTACACTTAAGAAAAAAATCAAATTTTGAGATTTGAAAAATGTTTTGATCTCACTTTTAAAAATAAAATGGAATAATAATGATATACTATATAAATTATTACTTATATACAGTAATAAAAATTAATACTTCTACAATTTATATAAATCTGTATATTATATAAAACATATAGAAGACAAGTCAGGATTTTAAATAACAAATATTATGAGTCTCCATTCGAAAAATTGAGAGTACGAAAAAAGGATATCATGATTACTAATTCGTCTAACAATAATTCTGATGAGTCGAATAATGAATATCACAACCTGAAAAGCATATTTAAGAAATACATACGAGTATTATGAATATGAACTTGCTAGAAACCTGGAAACGCGTTGCAAAAATCAAAACATTCATTGTTACAAATAATATATCATTGTGTAACTTGAATATCTGAACATAAATAAGGTATTATTGGGTTGTCCCAGAAGTAATTGCCGATTGCACATATAGATGTCTTTGAACATCTTTTTGAATGGCCTCTTTCAATGTCATGATTTTTTCCTTCTGGAATTTGTTAACTGTCACTCATAGCTTGCCTTACAAACAAAATGCGCGCAATTTCGTTCACAATTGTTAATTGGGCATCAACTTTAGGATGGAGTGTAAAAACGAGCATTTTCGTCATATTGTGTTTTTTTATTTCCGTAAAGGAAAGAACGCAGCAAAGGCTGCTGAAAGTTATGTAATGTGTATGTTGAGGAAGCCTTAGAACACAGAGAATGTCGAAATGGGTTTGATAAATTCCGTTTTGGGGATTTTCCATTCAAAGATAAGCAACGTTCAGGTCGGCCAAATGAAGTTGATGATAACTAAATCAAAGCCATAATCGAATCGGATCCTCATGCAACTGTGCAAGAGATTGAAGAAATGCTAAAAATACGAAAAACAACAATCGAGCGTCATATACAATGTCTTGGACTCTTAAAAAACTTGATATTTGGATTACACGTGATTCCACAACGCAAACGATCATGGTCCAAGCGTGATGAACCACCACAAATAACATAGAAGGCTAGATTGAATCAAAAAAAATTATGCTGTCTGTTTAGTGGGATTGGAAAGGTGTGAAATATTTTGAGCTACTTCCAAGGAACCAAGCGATTAATTCGGATGTCTACTGTCGTCAGCTGAAGAAATTGAAGTGATGTTACATGCTCCATATAGACCTGACCTGGTACCATTGAGATTACTGTTCATTTCGATCTTTGCAGAACTCCTTGAGTAGTAAAACTTTCAATGATGATAAAGCTGTGAAATCGCACTTGGTTCAGTTTTTTGCCGATAAGGACCAGAAGTTCTATTAGCATGGAATCATGAAGTTACCAGAAAGATGGGAAAAGGTCATTGAATAAAATGGAAGATATACTATTGATTTAGGTTCATTTCTTGTATTAAAAAAAATGGAAATTTCGATTTATTTTTACATATTTTAACAGCCCAGCAGGCGCTTTTCGAAGAAGAGGAAGGTGAATTGTATGGGCCCGGAATAGCAGATTAGCTCTAGGTATGATGCTTAAAAATTTACAACAATGAAATCAGTACTTTTGTTTTTAAACACGTTTTTCTCAAAACTACATTATTCAAACTTGCTGCAGCTGTAACTCGATAACCAATCATCACATCGACTTGGGTCTTTTTTAATCTTATTGTGTATTTATTTGTTCATACAATGACCCTCCAGTTTTGTGGTTGGATGAAAAATATAGTTTTGCCACGCCAAAAACCATCAGATTTTTGAGCAATTTTTTTTTTCAAATCTCCGCCATTTTGATGCATTTTAATTTTATTTTGACAATCGAGGGTTATTGTATGGAAAATATATTTCAGTTTAATTATATTCTTGGTTCTTTTTATTTCAGGCACTGTGTAGGCGACAATCACTGCAGCAGTAGCGGAATTCTTTTCTTTAAGACTCAGGAGATGGTGGATAACTTGCTGAAAATCGAATATTTCCATCTGAAAACGTTACTGTGTATTCATTATTTATACACAAATATATCTGCAAATTTTAAAACATTCGATGCAATACCTTTTTTTTTTAAATTCACAAAAATTACCTGTTTTTCAGACGGTCAAACTAGTTGTGCCCCTTAATTTGTATGAACAAATCAGCAATCACTTCTGGGGCAAACCAATATTATAACAATATTTATGTCCATAAACTACTGAAACCTTGTCCCCTTGTTACTCCGCAAGAACGTTTTCTTTATATATTAAATTGTTTCATTAATTGCCTAAAATTCTTAAGGAGTAAAAGTGTAAACTGAGGGTGTTTATTGTCAGCATAAAATCAAAATGCGTTTGTGTAGCAGCTTGTTTGTGATTTTAGTTTTTCGTATTGAGTAAATAAAGTCAAATAAGGTAGTTAATAGGCAGCAGGAAAGGTTCGGCTATTTCGGAATTTATATCATAAGCTGATTATTGTACTTCGATTCAGACTAATCCCTTTAGGATATATTATCACAGCCGTTAAACAGATTTCACTTATCCAGGTAAATTTCTCCAGACGACACCTTCGCACACCACCGTCAGGGGTTATACCCGCCCAGCTACTCCCGTTTACAAACTTTTAACCAATCAATGTATTTGATCAATTCTTCGAATTTTTGCTTAGAACCTAAAAACAAAACTGTATTCATTCTCGGTTCGGCTACTAATCCATACTTTTCAACTTAACTTATCGTCTCGATGCCAACCAAGCTAACTAATAAATCCACTATTATATTTAACTTGTAAACTTTGTGTACAAAATATATATATATATCGTGTTAACCAAATCGGCAGTCTTATTTCACATAATATTGTATTGAGATTCCTACTCACGTTAAACTCAACGTGGGTCACAACACCCCTCCTTTTAGCACCGAAACCCCTCTTTCATTCATTTATTTTGCACGCATTAGAGAACTTTAATATGGTGTATTTGAAATTCTCGTGGGTTTTATAACAGTTAGTAGAACATATATTACATTTATTCAAACGGAAATATTAACTTTGCCGCTTGAAAACCACTATATTAATTACTGATACATAAACTCCGACAAGGGGTACACAGAGAGAAATTTCGGGTTTCACGAACCAAAGTTTTTTTGTTAAAATCGTCTTTACAAAAATGTTAAAGTTATCATGAAAATCATGGTAGTGGCTGTCATACTTTGGAAAAGTGTTACTCCAACTGCAAGGAACGTTATTGAGACCACGATTCTGGTACTTGAAATACCGTTAGCGCTGCGGTTATAGGAACCAAAGTCCATCGTAAAGCCGCGCATAGAGTTTAGTTAAAATGACCAAGTAATGACCAGCCAAAATTATTTTTGAGGTTATAGGTATGGTTCTCCTAGTTATCAAAATACGAATTCAATTTGATTAGAAAAAATAAAGTTTCACCGTAAAGATCTACAAAAATAATCCGATATAATGATATTTATGGTAACTTTCGTCAATTAAGTTAAAAAATTGTCACTTTTTTCATCACCATAAACTTTTTTTGACTGATTAAAGTTTTCACAAAATACGACGAGACAGCAACATTGGAACGCATTGCATTGTCCCCGAAGAAATTCGTTTACGATTTAGAAAGAATTGTCAAACTATATTTATAATAGAATTATTTACCTGATGATGCTTGGCACGTTGAAATATGGTCCAGGAATCGAGAAAAAGAATCGGCAGGATTCAACTTAGGCTGCATATCTTTTTGGATGTAACTACTTATCTCCAGTGCAGTGCAAGTTAAATTGTGTGACTATTACAAGATTTAATAGTTGTCACGACAGGCTTACCTCGTTGTAAAAAATGAAAGTTATACTTGATTTGTCTAGCGCAACAGCGAACGCTGCGGTTACAGTAACCACAGAAGCTTGCCAGTACATATAAAGAAAATGTATGTATACTAAGCGTTGGGGTACGTATAAAGCTCATTCTAATCATCAACTTTGGTCACAACAACCGAATACACTTCTCTGAACTTTTTTGGTCAAGGCAACTACTGTACAAAAAATTTATGTGCTATGTGCACAGGAACCAAAGCCGATTTCTCTCAGTGTAAACCACTCCAAAATCAGCGAGACAGCGGTCATAGTTATATGGACGCAATAGGCGATCGTTATTCGTAACGTCAGAGTTACTTTCTATTTCTTATAAGCTAGCAATAAGTTCGTCGTCGCTACCGGCGCTAGAAGCTCCTAGTCCGATAGCTTGTCGGATAATTTTTCCCTTACCAGATAAGAGCCGTTACTTACAGTTTCGTTGATACTCCGATTTTTACGCTAATCGAATCTTTCTGTTGGATCGCTAAAACAACAATGATCTTGTTTTAAAGCATGAATACACTGGTCCAACGTGTTCTGAGTTTAGCCGACTCGTTACGAAGAGTAAGACTCGGAGAAATCCACACGCTGTAGTGAGAAATCGAATACTATTGTTTCTTATTCGACGCTTATCGAATTCAACTCGGATACGATTGAACATTTTTAATCGTATCTCGGGTACCCATTAATATTTTCTAAGATTTCTTGGCAGGCATGCAATTATGCATGAAAACTTGCACCCTCTGAAGCGGGATTCTGTGCGCTTGCGGCGTCGCGCGTTCGGTGCCGCGCAGACAAAAACGACACGGCTCTGTATTATTCTTATAACTACAAAACTATTGGACCTTCCACTCTGAAATTTTGATGAAACGTTCCTTGAGAGGTACGAATAATTCGACAGCAAAATCATAAAAGTCCATTATGTCATTTTTTATAAATGTCAATTTGTTTAAAACACTAGCCTAATTTTTACATAAATAATTTACAGTAATTTGCACAACGTGGCTTAATGCAAACCTTGAACAATTAGCAGCTTGTCATGTGAACATTATCATTCTACGTGGAATAGTTTTCTCACAGGAGATTATTGAAAAATAACTGATTTATGCAACTCCAAAAGATTGAAAATTCGTAACTCGAGAATGAAAAATATCATATTGAAAACAAAAAATACGTGTCTTTAATTTTTGTATTTAGAACAACAACAAGAATATTCTGACCGAATTTAATATGTAAGTGTAAATATTCCGTAAAATGACCCTTATATAATAAGGCAATTGTGATTTATGATAAGCATGCTTGTCTCTCGAAAATTAAACTTCATTACGAGAAAAGAAATAAATTAAGAAAATCTTAATTTTTTTTACTGACTTATATCCGATTCAACGATATATATAAATATATAATTTGCATAAAAACCCCTGAAGTAAATTTTTTTATAAGTTAACAAAAATGAAACTCGTGATTGCTGCAGTACTTTATGAAATCTTAGCTGTCGCTCATACGCTAGGTAATTTATTATCTTCATTTAAACTTCAACCATACCGACAAAACGAGAAAAATTATGGATTCGAAAAGTTCAATAAGATTTTGACTATAAGCGTAAAAGGAAATTCAATTTGTTTAAGGACATGTGATACATAAGAAAAGTAGAAAGTTCATGTGAAAAACTTGGTCCAGTTTCTACATTGTTGTGTTCAAAATACATTCAGTTTTGTTTTCAAAATTTGGGCATTGGCAGAGAAAATGAAAACGAACGTAGATAGCCTACTTTTGCTATGGTCAATAAATAAATGTTCTTTATAGATTTTGATAAAATAGAACTATTTTCTATTTTTCAAACCAAAATTCGTCTATCTACGTTTGTTTTTATCTTCTATACCATTTTTAAAATGTCGTTATCAAAATTCAATATAATTTGGATACTAACATCTAAAAATTTGAAATCAATAAAATTTGCTACTTTCCTAAGCATTACATGGCGCTAAAAGGGCACGCGATTCAATCATCGCGCTTCGCATACATTCAAATTTATTTTTTGTAATTCGATACTGAAAAGTAAGTCAATTTTTTATAATTTTAAATGTAAATTAAATTTGCTCGAAGTTATCACTTCGATTTTGAGGAATACATTCTTATTACGACATACACAGAGAGAAATTCCTGGTTACAGTAACCTGATGAATACTGTTAAATTTGTCTTTGACCACATTTTCAGGTCAGAACTGAGTTTGGAAGAGTTTTACTGGTGTCCAATTTTTCTGGTTACAGGAACCAGAATTATTAATCACAGTGACCTGTGAGTTAGTCAAAGTGTTAAATGATTATTACATTCTCATCATGGATGAGAAGGTATTGGTTTTATGTGAAAAATGACTTTCGAAATTTTCATCAAATCTTTACGTTTTGAGACCCCCTGAGTCAGAAAAAATGATTCTTACGAAAGTGTCTGTCTGTCTGTCTGTAGGTCGTGTGCGGCATAACTCTCGATAGAATTAGCAGATTGAATTGAGCTTTGGTACACTTTATCGGAGCCGAAAAAGTAAGGACAAGTTCGTTAACCAGCCACATCCAATCAAAATTGAGGGATTGAGCACTACTTTTGTGTTTTTGAAAATAATTTTTTTTCAAAATCAAAAATTTCAATACTGGTTTTTGATAGTGCTCATAAATTATCCTGATAACATTTTTTGATTAAATCAAAATTAGAAATGTAACAGCATATTCAAATTCGAAAAAAGTCAATATCAAAATTCCATTTTCCAGTTAAATTATACGAGATACGAAAAAACGTTATGATACAATATTATTGAATAAATAAAGCCCTACAAATTTGAATTGTAACATTTTTTCATAAGACCATATTTTCTATTTACGAAAACCATATTTTCTGGCTTCAATAACCTTAAATTAGCTTGATCGTGTGTGTTATAGATTATTAAATAAATAAATAATAATTAAAAATATAATTAATAAAAAATATTTCATTAAATTTTGTATAATAATTTTTAGAGAATAAATGTAGTTTAAAATGCTTTTTTTTTATTCAAGAAACTCATACTGCTTATTTCACTATATGTTTTACAACGGAAAAGAATAATTGTACACGAAAAAAATTTGCCGCTTAAAAAGTCATCGACTTTGTGTAATACTCGTGGATAGGTTAGAAAGTCGACTAAATATTATGAACCTCCTTATGAAGAATATGATAGATAATCGCTGAAAATGTAAAACGTAAATTCGAAAGTTTAAGTGACAGTCGCGGAAAATTTAAAACACCGTGAGTTGGGTTCCATTTTCTCTAAACCAGGCATCGAAAGTCTAAGTGACAGTCGAAGCAAATGTTGAACAGTGTAAAAAGGAAAATATTATTTTCTGTGATATGATCCTGCACTTATATAGTTAATTATTTTTCACACTTTTACATTACCTATATAATCGTAATATGAACTTACCATTATATTTAACACTGTACATTACAGAACGCAATTTTTTAAAAACACTTCGCAGCACCAAGAATCGAACGCTCGCACGCACGCACGCATCCTAACCCAATTCTAATCGCACGCCTTAACCCGCATATCCGTTACATGTCATGGAGACTTGTGTAAAATATTTCGATCACATTCAGAATTTGAAGGCAAAACTAAAATAATAGATCAATTTCAAATTTGACGTAATACACTTTATCAAGGTTATACTCGGAACTAATTCTTCAATGTACGCTTCAATCTAGATTCAAACGAAACCAAACGACACGTAATCTCCAAATGTAACCAAAATTATTACAAAAATATAAAGCCGAGCTGCATTGCCTGCTGTGCGATGCTACGAATTACGTTTCTGCGCATCGCTTTTTGCGACTGTCGAGAAAATTTTAGAAGACGGCATATAAAATCTGATGGGCTTTAGAATACAATTTACAAAACTATTTGTTTGAATTACTTTCATTAAAAATTATGCGATAGTCTTTTAAAATCTATGACAAATGAATCTAAAGATTATGAAACTTTTCATTACTTCTTAGACAAGATCAGTTAGTGTTTAAAATACTTTTATAATAGTAAATACGCGACTTTTTTTCTTCGATCTGGTTTTCTAAAAGTTATTCTACTTTTTTCTACTATTTCCTAAAAGTCATTGAAACCTTACAAGACTTTCACCGATTTTAATTTCTGTCCATGACTCTTCGAATAGTCTGTTAAATTTTAAGCGACAAATTTTTTCCGTGTAGTGCCAGCATAATACAACGTAGATTTAGAGATGAAGGAAGAAATTGAAAAAATTCTTGAAAAAGTGATGATACATGCTTCATAGTATTTTTTTTGTGCCAAAATTATTCTCTCCCGTTGTAGAAAATGTAGTGAAATAAGCAGTATGATTTTACATTGATACAAAACAACCATTGCCAACTGAACTTAATATGAAGTTAGCTGCAGACTAGCGCGTGATAAATCGAACCTTACTGCCTCGAAGCCACTACAATTTTCAGGTTCCTGTAGCCAGAAATCTTTAACAGATATAACTTGAAATTGTGCTTAAATACATTTTCAAGCGCGACGTGTGGTTACTGTAATCAGAAATAGGAAATCGTATTGAATCTGGTTATTGCAACCAGTTTTCAGGTTATTGTTACGGGATCGTTTGTCACCCAGACTGTGCTTTGCAGTACTGGTGACCATATTCAATTCAACCAGATTTTTCTGGTTAATGTAACCACGACTTATTTCTCTCTGTGTATGCGCTTCGCGCTCGATGTTCACAATGCACAAGAGTTGAAGCGCGCCTACGGGGCGCAATGTTATCTTTGCACTTTGCGCTCATAAATATGTGGACCTCGCGCTTCGCGCTTAATGTTCTAACTTGCGAATTCGTTTTATACTTTTTTCTTTTAGTTTCATTTTTGGTGATCCGGAACCGAAGTTTTTTCTCCGAGATATAACACATTTAGCATTTGATATTCACACTATAAAACGAGAATCTGACCGAAAAAGAGGATTAAAATATTCGGATAAAAATGTTTATTCGATTAATGAAGGGTTTGGGGTTAGAAGGCTTCTGAGTTTGCGGGAATCAAATCTGAAATCAAATCCAGATTCAGAAAACTCAAAATCCTCGAGGCCATGGATAAACTAGTACAGCTGACTAAATCAATAAAATTAGTTTCCCCCAAGATTTTTCCGCAATAATGAATTTTTTTCAGCTAAAACTTTGGGACATAATAAAGGACAGTAGCAGGCGGCTGCAGACTTTAACTGGTTCTTGACAATTACAAAATAATCCCTGTTTTACCCACAAAACACTTTTGCAATTTTTAAAAACTAATTAAAGTCTACAGTCATTCGCTAATGTGTCCTTTATTATGTTTATAAGTTTTAGGTAAAAAAACCATTTTCTTTGCAATATGTGGATATTTTTCGGTCAGCTTCTCGGTTTTCAGCGTCAAACTGAAATGGTTAAAGTGCCATATCTCGCAAAAAATAAAACCAGTACTTACTATAAAAATGTAAAGATCGGTTCGGGGTGATATGAAATAAAAATAAAACATAAAGAAAAGTATTTAAAAATGTCGAAAGTGGTTTTGAGACAAAAAAGTCGTTGCTCGCGTTTTATTAATCCCAGCATGCCTAAAAATGGCTATTTTTGCACTTTCGAGATAAGAGATGTCGAAATTCTGACGTACTGAAAAAATTTGCGTATCGAATTCGATTTGAGAACTTGAAAATCATTTGGGAAAACTTAGCCAATTTTCTGATGCTCTATGTGTACTTTTTGATGAAGAATATTTTTTCGATTAATTTTTTTCATGCAAACGTGTCAAAATCGATTTACGTATGTTTACGAATTAATCTGTACACGAATATTCACATTTTATGAAAAGGTACAATTATTTTATTATCTATTACGAAATAGGTACAGAATGAAATCTTGATAATTATAATTATCCATTATCATATGTTAACATTATGTTATCATTATCATACCTATTATCATAATTATAATTATAATTTAAATTATTATCATATTATAATTAGAATTAGAATTCTAGCGATATAGCGGTGACACATAGCCGCGAATACGCAAAATATTACAATGTTAGAAATGATCGGAAATTTACAAAATTATTATATCACAAAGATAACGTCAAATTTGACGGTATTTATAATGTTTTTGACTAAAGGTACCTATGTGTACCATGGGCCGTTAAAGGGTTAAAGTTGTAGAAAACAAGTTTTCGCTTTGACAAATATTTTCTGGAGTAGGAGGAGGGGTAGTGCAATTTTCAAACATTTGATGGGAAGTCTCTTCTTTGAACCTATATAACTTATTTCCTTCCTTATAACTAATTTGATTGTCTCAAACATATTTTTAGGGGAGCTGAATTCGACTTCACGAATGCAGCTAATTGGAAAAATGCCACGAGTTGCAACTAATAATCTTTTAGAATGTGTGGCTATTATTCGCGATGGAAGCGACAACCTTGTCGGTCTTGGGGTTGTCTTGGAACGGGGGAGTTTGATATTGCATACAAATTTTGTATCAAATGTAGAGAAATACGGTTTTAACTTTGCAAAAAAAGAAGAGATAAAATTACAGGCTTACTTAAATATTACACATAACTCTGTTGCTATAATGCAGGTAAGCTGTTTCAAACAACAATCATGTTATGCGCTCAAAACAGCAAGGCTGAACTTTTGGGAGATTTTTTGCAATTTTTTAAAAAATTTTCTACCTTGAAATAAGACTATGCTGTATATAGAATGGATATTTCCAAAATATAAAACGTGTATATTCAATTCATGTTTATTCAATTCAATATTATTTTCGGTAAATAAACTCATGTTTTTATAGCAGTTTATGTAAGATATTAATCGTGAATATCCCTTTTTTTCATGCAGATTCATCCGTTAAGTTTACAACCGTATCATTTGGATTTTCAAACCATTCCATGGACAAAAGACGCTCCACGTATGAGACACCGCGATTTTATTGGCAAATTATTGTCGATAGTAAACATAGAACGAAATGAGACTCCCTCGGTAGTAACAGTACATTAGATATTTAAAAAATTTATTTTTAAACACCACTTTATTAGCACGTATTTTTTTCACAAATTTTCGTTAGCTGCTTCAAACATTGAATTATTTAATGCAACTTCCCTGACTGATACTTCAAGAAATTTAAATTCAAAATAATAGAATGGTTGAAGTAATTAAAAAAATTATCAGAAAACTATAAGGTGTGCAAATAATTTTCCGCCGTTTGACAAAAGGTGGCGCCACCAGTAAATTCTAGTTGAAATTAACATATGTAAAATGTCACTGTCGTGAGGTTCGACATTTGTCAGCAACATAACCATGAAATACTAGTTAATTTTTCTCAGTATAATATATTCTTTTGCGTGCGAAAAAGTCGAGTTTTAAGCCAAATAAGTTTCATTTACGAGAACTTTTGATTTACTTCTTCAATTTAAAGAAATCTGCAGCTGAGGCGAATCGATTGCCTGTAGAAACATATGGTGAGGCCACCTTAAGTGATAGAAGTTGTCGTGAGTGGTTTCAAAAGTTTAAGAACGATGAATTTGACATCGAAGACAAAGAACGTAGCGGAAGGCCTAAAGTGTACGAAGACGCGGAATTCGAAACATTATTGGATCGAAATTCGCGCTAAACGCAAGAAGAACAATACGATAGACAATACTGCCAATAAAACAGAAGGTTCCGTTCTTTTAGAATAAATGCCCAATTTTTTGTGGAAAACAGCGGGAAATCATTTCTACACCTGATAATTACACGGACAAAAAGAATTTCTGAAAATCAGAAGATATATAATTGAATTTGAGCAAGTCGCTTGCTGATTGGCGGCATCGTGGTGGATTTGCTGAATTTTAGTATATTGTATACAAGTTTAATGTAGAGTGCGTTCTGAATCCCCGCAAGTTATATTATATTGGATTGGCAACAAAGTCATTTCGTGTTTTTCATGATTTTCAAAGCAAGTTTTTTAATACAAATAACAAACATAAATCAATTCTGTATTGACCACTTTGTTCGATGACCTTTTCCCATCTTTCAGTCAGCTTCATAAGTCCGCTTTCGTAGAAAGTTTCGTTCTTACGATAGAAGCAAAAAAATGAATCAACTCATTTTTGACCTTTGAAATATCAGCTGTCAAATACCATATACGGTCTGAAGCTTTCAATGAAGAAGAACGTCTTCGAAGTACTAAATTCCTCTAGCGGAAAGAAGCGAAATCACTCTGTTGCTAACCCAGTACAAATTAGATATTTTCGTTTGAAAATTATACCTTGATTTGCTGAATTATAGTAAAATTGTCTGAATTATAGCAGTAGACTTACCGGATGTCAGGATTTCGCGCTGTGAGATTTAGAATTTTCTTCTCAATTTCAGAATATGGTTTACTGATATCGAGAAATCGCTCTACTGAATGTTATTATGTGGTCTGCTAGATTTTTTAAATTTATTTCGTGTCTCGATAATTTTTTTTTTTCACGGGCACAATTACTCGTTTTTTTTACCTATTATACATTATTTTTTATTTTCGCCGGTGGAATACGTAATTTTATCCTTAAAAACCTATTCGCCCCCGCTGGAGTTTGACGGACGCTGACAGGAAACGCTCGCACCTTAACCACTACGCTAGTCTACGTTTAGACTACCGGTTCTCATAAAAGAATATTAACCGGGACTGAGCGTACTCAAGATATTCTGAATTTTAGCAAGTGATATGCTAAAAAGTGGAAAATTCTTGCTGTGTTTGAGCATTTTCATGCTTAAATAACAGTAAGTCTTTTGCACTGAATTTCAGTATGCTCCACGCTGAATGTAAGTACTGATAAAGTAGTCATCGCAAGTATTCACTTTTTCAGTGTAAATTTCTGTAAGGCAAAAATACTTTTTTTTTAGCTCAAAATAAGAAATTACCTTTGCTAATAATCCACTATTTTAAAATAAGTATTTGGAAGGTGGGTACAGGAAAATAGTGGAAGACGTCTCGAAAACCTTTATGTCAGGCTTTTTGTCGCCTTCTGGACGGATTTTTTCGGAAAACGTCTTGAGAACATAAGACATCCTCAGGGCGGCAAAAAGTCTGACATTGGTTCACGCGATTTCATTGACGTTCTTAGGATATCCAAAAGATATAACAATGTTCCTGTTCCTACCAGATATATTATATCTAACATATTATGTTTAGGAATATTTATCAGTGAGCGAAGTTCATATTGAACCATCGTGGCATAGCGAAGTTCTCCGTGCAAAAAGTTGTGAAGAAAATGAATCTGTAAGTATATCGAGGGACAACACTTCGTACATTAAGAAAATATGTAACTTATAGAAGTTGAAAGTTCAAACCTCACAACTCTTTAGCAAAAAGAAGGTGATCTTCTGTTCTATGGCACGGCTATCGTTGGAATACTTGTTAAGAAGCCTGCTTCAGATGGCATTGCTGAATTTCAAAATGTAATAAAAATACAAGAAAATGAAGTAAGTTTTTGATCGTAAGTAGTTTTGGGACAACAAAATCGTGTAGAAAGTCGTATTAAGGCAAAACGTGACATCTGTTGCAGGCAGGACCATCCAGAAGTTAGTTCCTGATTGGATGTCACAAGTATGCCAGCCTGGATGCTGACTTGAGCACACTTCACACAGTTGCTGAATAACAGGAATGATTATATGCTACAAATTGCATATGCTTCCAATATCGTAGAATTAAGTAAAAAGAGTAGATGGAATAGAAATATATATCCCCATAGCAGCAATTTGTTTATAACCTATTGTCGGTTTCAATATCACTATACTATAGCTAAATTGTAAATCCATGAAAAATTTATGTGGCGATGTAATCACAATGACAGCTAAAGTCAAAGTGCACTCTTTAAAATGTATATCATTGTAATTTTAAAGCAGTAACTGTAAATAAACAATATCATTTTTAGAAATGGAACTCAAATTCAAAAGCAGACCCATTTATTTCTAGCCCTGTACTTGCTCTAGCTCAGTTTCTTCACGACATTCTGCGAAAACTATAGTAAGGTTATGCATAACAGATAAGACGAATAGACGAATACAATAAGTTGTTTTAAATGTTGCTACTATTCGCGGATAAAAAAAAAGGTTTTTTCGTTTTGAGAAAATACAAATCCGTAATTAACTTAAAGCAACTTCATACTGGTTATAAAGATTTCAAGTACCGAAAAATTAAGTCACATTTTTATTCGATTCAATTTCGTAGTTATGTATCGTGTCGGATAGCCTAAAATGACTCAAAATTATTTTACGTTTTTATTAGGTTTAGTAGGTAACAACTGCAGTAGCTATACTCTCCAATTACCCTTCTCCTATAATTGCAAAATCTCACTTCTAGCTATAAACAGTGCCATTCTCGACTATGAAATATCGCTAAAATAGCTAAAGTGATTACGGATCTTCACTTCGGCTGATTCAGAGACATTCCTTAATCCACTCGTTCGTTACCAGCTAAACGTTTAACTGTAACAAAGATTAACTTTTCTGTCACAATTACATAACCGGATCCGTGACAGCAGCCGACTGTACCAGCACTATAGAGTATTTTATCTACAAGACATTTTCCGTCTTAAAAGCTTCGGAAATTTTAATTCTGATATGATATAGTACTAGGGTGTTTGATATTGACGTGATAAAATGAACATGAATTAATTTTTTTGGCAAGAATCGGTTTTATTATTTCTCAATGTACTCTCCTTTTAGCTCGATAGAACAAGTTCAACGATCTTTCAACTTTTCTGCGCTTTCTAAATAACACGATTTGTCAAACCCTCCAAAATACCTTTGTGTTTTTCATTCAATGTCTACTTTTGTCTCAAAACGCCTTCCACACAGCCATCTCTTGACGTTTTCTCATAATGAAAAAGGATTTTTTTCTTCCTCAAATGTGGCATTTTCTTCTTGATTTTGTCAACCAGTAAATCCAATAATGCAGGATAATATACGCCCGTAATGGTTCTTCCTTTCTCAAGGTAGTATATTTTATCCATCGTCAAGAATAGACGCAAAAACTATTTCGGATTACAGTTAAAATAGGCCAAATTTTTCTCCGAAGTGGTCATACGAATGCGTTTCTAGTCGATTGTGAGCAACCACGGCACCCATCTTGTACAGTGCTTTCTGTTCCTCATGGTTTCTGTGCTCATACAACCACAAGGAAATTCGGTAAACCACTTCTGAACTGAAATTTGAACAGAAGAGGTTTGAAGAATGGAACTTGGCAAAAATAATGGCCGTTTGTTATCAGTAGCGACCTCTTATGGAAATATCACGTCAATATCAAACACCTTAGTAGATATTTTTTGAATTTACATTTTAGTCAATAAAATTATAAAGATAATATAAAACATCAATTTCTAATAATAGGTATACTGCAAACATGAATGAATAATTTTTTCTAAGATAATTTTCTTGATCCAAAAGTTTCAACAGTTTCTTTAGACTTAAGGAAAAAATCAAATTTTGAGATTTGAAAAATGTTTTGATCTCACTTTAAAAAAAAATTGAAATGATAATATACTATATAAATTATTACTTATGTACAGTAGTAAAAATTAATACTTTTACAATTTATATAAATCTGTATATTATATAAAACATGTGGAAGACAAGTCAGTATTTTAAATAACAAATATTATGAGTCTCCATTCGAAAAATTGAGAGAACGAAAAAATGATATCATGATTACTAATTTGTCTAACAATAATTCTGATAGGTCGAATGAATTATGAATTATGAATATGAACTTGCTAGAAACCTGGAAACGTATAGAAAAAAGCAAAACATTCATTGTTACAAATTATATATCATTGTGTAACTTGAATATCTGAACATAAATAAGGTATTATTGGGTTGTCCCAGAAGTACTTGTCGATTGCACATAGAGATGTCTTTGAACATCTTTTTGAATGACCTCTTTTAATGTCATGATTTTTTCCTACTGGCATTTTTTAGCTGTCACTCATAGCTTGCTTTACAATCAAAATGCGCGCAATTTCGTTCAGAATTGTTAATTTGGCATCAACTTTAGGATGGAGTGTAAATACGAGCATTTTCGTCATATTGTGTTTTTTTATTTCCGTAAAGGAAAAAACGCAGCACAGGCTGCTGAAAAGTTATGTGACGTGTATGTTGACGAAGTCTTAAAAGACAAACAGTGTCGAAATTGGTTTAATAAATTCCGTTCTGGGGATTTTCCATTCAAAGATAAGCAACGTTCAGGTCGGCCAAATGACGTTGATGATAACTAAATCAAAGCCATAATCGAATCGGATCCTCATGTAACTGTGCGAGAGATTGAAGAAATGCCAAAAATACGAAAATCAACAATCGAGCGTCATATACAATGTCTTGGACTCGTTAAAAAACTTGATATTTCGATTCAAAATGATTCCACAACAAAAACGATCATGGTCCAAGCGTGATGAACCACCACAAATAACATCGAAGGCTGGATTGAATCAAAAAAAGATTATGCTGTCTGTCTACATCACACACATCTTTAGTCATTCGCCAAAAATTATTGAGGCTTGGTTAAGAAGTGTTGTTATATTATCCATATAGGCCCCACCTGGCACCATCAGATTACTGTTTATTTCGATCTTTGCAGAACTGCTTGAGTAGTAAAACTTTTAATGATGATAAAGCTGTGAAATCGCACTTGGTTCAGTTTTTTGCCGATAAAGTCCAGAAGTTCTATCAGCGTGGAATCATGAAGGTACCAGAAAGATGGCAATAGGTCATTGAATAAAATGGAAGATATACTATTGATTTAGGTTCATTTCTTGTATTAAAAAAAAATGGAAATTTCGATTTATTTTTACATATTTTAACAGCCCAGCAGGCGCTTTTCGAAGAAAAAGAAGGTGAATTATATGGGCCTGGAACAGTAGATTAGCTATAGTTATGATGCTTAAAAATTCACAACAATGAAATCAGTACTTTTGTTTTTAAACACGTTTTTCTCAAAACTACATTATTCAAACTTGCTGCAGCTGTAACTCGATAACCAATCATCACATCGACTTGGGTCTTTTTTAATCTTATTGTGTATTTATTTGTTCATACAATGACCCTCCAGTTTTGTGGTTGGATGAAAAATATAATTTTGCCACGCCAAAAACCATCAGATTTTTGCGCAAAATTTTATTTCATTTTTCAAAAATCCGCTATTTTGTTGCATTTTAATTTTTTTTTACAATCGAGTGTCATTCTATAGGAAATATATTTTAGTATAATAAAATTTTTAGTTTTTTGTTTTGTTTTAGGCACTGTGAAGGCGAGAATGACTGCAGCAGTAGCGGAATTTTTTTTTTTTAAGGACTCAGGAGATGGTGGATAACTTTCTGAAAATCGAATATTTCCATCTGCAACATTACTGCGTATTCATTACACAGGCACACAAAAAAAACCAAGTCTCTGATATTTGAACGCGACACATATGTTCCCATGTAATTTGATCCGCTGATCACGAATCCGCGGTCCAATTGACCCCATGACATCTGGGTCAAGGGCATTTGAAGGTCAAAATTGAACACACACATTTGAGTTGAAAAAATGACTAATCTTTATGTTTTTTGGGTCGCTGAATAATAATTCGAGGTCGGTTTGACCTCAAGTAGTAAAGGTCAAGGTCATTTTAAGGTCAAACGTGTTTATTTTGGAAATAATGCATTTTTGACTGCAGATTCTGAAAGAACGGAAAATTTTACGTCCAAAACTGTATTTTTTAATTTTTTTAATATGATCCAAAGGTCATTTCAAGGTCATTATAAGTGGTGATGTGGAGAATCAATTTAATCACTGCAAAAATACGAAAATATGATTTCCTTTACCTAAACTACTGTGGTAATATATTTTGGTGGTTGCTGGATCAGAGTACGAGGTCTTTTTGACCCCATCACACCTGGGTCAAGGGCATTTGAAGGTCGAAATTGGGAAAAATATCGTTTTAGTGGAATAAACTACTTATCATTATGTTTTTTGGTTCGCTGAATTCGAATTTGAGGTCGGTTTGATCTCAAGCTGTGAAGGTCAAGGTCATTTTAAGGTCAAACTTGTTTATTTTGAAAAGAAACTGCATTTTTGACTCCAGATTCTGAAAGAACGGAGTAGTATCTATCAGTAATACCTATCTTGTGTCAGCACCCAGGGCACCTCCACGTGGTGACGCCGGAAACGGCTTTGTTTTTCTTGTTTGTTTTCCGGCTAAGCCCTGGGGTGAAGGCATGACGCCGTCATGGCTTTCACAGGAAAGTCTACGATGCAGGGTCTTGGATGCCCAGTATCGGCGGTTGGTCAGGGTGAGCAAGCGGGCCCGCAATCATCGTCATCAAGTGACCGCAGCTCTTTACTAGTTGGTGACTTGGCTAATAAGGAGTATGATGCTACAAGAAGAATTGAAGATGCTGCAAGCCACTTTTGTGGCACTGATAAAAATATTTTTTGTTACGTTTGCGGGAAATATGAAGTAAGCAAATATCGTAGGTCAATGAATAAAAAATGTACAGATATATATGACAAATGTTATAAAAAAGAACTTTCTGTTCAAAATTCAACGTTTGCTCCAGAAACTATTTGCTGCTCTTGTTTTAATATGCTTATCCGATGGGATAAAACCAGAAATGATAAAATTTTGAAATATACTTCACCAGTAATAAAAAGCCGTTTCCGGCGTCACCACGTGGAGGTGCCCTGGGTGCTGACACAAGATAGGTATTACTGATAGATACTACTCCGTTCTTTCAGAATCTGGAGTCAAAAATGCAGTTTCTTTTCAAAATAAACAAGTTTGACCTTAAAATGACCTTGACCTTCACAGCTTGAGATCAAACCGACCTCAAATTCGAATTCAGCGAACCAAAAAACATAATGATAAGTAGTTTATTCCACTAAAACGATATTTTTCCCAATTTCGACCTTCAAATGCCCTTGACCCAGGTGTGATGGGGTCAAAAAGACCTCGTACTCTGATCCAGCAACCACCAAAATATATTACCACAGTAGTTTAGGTAAAGGAAATCATATTTTCGTATTTTTGCAGTGATTAAATTGATTCTCCACATCACCACTTATAATGACCTTGAAATGACCTTTGGATCATATTAAAAAAATTAAAAAATACAGTTTTGGACGTAAAATTTTCCGTTCTTTCAGAATCTGCAGTCAAAAATGCATTATTTCCAAAATAAACACGTTTGACCTTAAAATGACCTTGACCTTTACTACTTGAGGTCAAACCGACCTCGAATTATTATTCAGCGACCCAAAAAACATAAAGATTAGTCATTTTTTTCAACTCAAATGTGTGTGTTCAATTTTGACCTTCAAATGCCCTTGACCCAGATGTCATGGGGTCAATTGGACCGCGGATTCGTGATCAGCGGATCAAATTACATGGGAACATATGTGTCGCGTTCAAATATCAGAGACTTGGTTTTTTTTGTGTGCCTGTGACAAATATATCTGCAAATTTTAAAACATTCGATGCAATACATTTTTTTTAAAAATTCACAAAAATCACCTGTTTTTCAGGCGCTCAAACTAGTTGTGCCCCTCAATTTGTATGAAAAAGCAGCAATCACTTCTGGGGCAAACCAATATTATAACAATATTTATGTCCATGAACTACTGAAACCTTGTCCCCTCCTTTTAGCACCGAACCCCCTCTTTCTTTCATTTATTTTGCACGCATTAGAGAACTTTAATATGGTTAGTAGAACATATATTACATTTATTCAAACGAAAATATTAACTTTGCCGCTTGAAAACCACTATATTAATTATTGATACTTACATTCTGACGAGGGGTAAACTATTCAAAAATCAACGACACAGCATTGATCGTTATATGGACGCAATATGCGTTCGTTATTCGTAACGTCGGAGTTACCAGGAGTGTTAGTTGAAGTTTGCAGGTTTTTTCAATAAAGAAAACACTTAATTCTCAAGGGAATCTCAAAAATTTGTTATTCAAAGTATTGACCATTGGATTCTACACATTTTGACCATCTTTCAGGCAAATCATGGATACCATTCCAAAAAAACTTTTTCTCTTTCAAGACAAACCATTCGACGAGCCATTTTTCGACTTCTTCAAAATTGGCGAAGCGCTGATCTGCGAGTGAGTGTCCGATCTATGCGAAAAGGTGATAGTCGGACGGGGCGAGGTCTGGAGAGTACGGCGGGTGCGATAATATTTCCCAATTCAATGCTTTTAATGTGTTCTTCACCACTTTAGCGGTATGAGACGGTGCGTTGTCATGCTGTAGGATAACTTTGCGATGTCTTCGGGCCCATTCCGGCCGTTTTTCGATTAACGCATGATTCAAATTGATAATTTGTTGTCGGTAGCGATCCGTATTCACCGTCTCACCAGGTTTTAGTAACTCGAAGTACACCACACCACACTGGTCCCACTAAACACAGAGCATTGTCTTACGGCCAAAGCGATTTGGCCTTGGAGTCGATGGGCCGACCTCACCAGGTCAAAGCCATGATTTTTTCCGCCACGGGTTCTCTAAATAAATCCATTTTTCGTCCCCCGTGAAAATTCGATGCAGAAACGATTTCCTTTCGAACCGTTGAAGCAGCATTTCACAAATGGTTTTTCGATTTTCTATTTGTCTATCGTTCAGTTGGTGTGGTACCCATTTTCCATACTTTTGGATTTTTCCCATGGCTTTTAAACGTTGGCAAATTGTTCCTCGGGTCACACTTAGTGTTTGTGCCAATTGTTGTTGCGATTGGGTTGGGTCTTCATGCAATAACGCCTGGAATTACTCGTCTTCGAACTTTTTCGCTGCACCAGGATGTTCATTGTCTGTTAAATCGAAATCTCCACTTTTAAAGTGACGAAACCATGTCTCACATGTTCTAATCACTGGAGCATGTTCACCATAAGTTTCTACCAGCAATCGATGAGCTTCAACTGCTATTTTCTTTTGATGAAATAAGAAAAGCAACGAATGCCGCAAATGCGATTTACTTGGAACGAAACTCGACATATTCACTGAGGTAAACAACCATGATGCTATTATTTTGGCAGAATGTAATTGTGTATTTTTGAAGGTTATTGTCCATAGAAAAATATGACGATTGAACATTTTTAATCGTATCTCGGGTACCCATTAATATTTTCTAAGATTTCTTAGCAGGCATGCAATTATGCATGAAAACTTGCACCCTCTGAAGCAGGATTCTGTGCGTTTGCGGCGTCGCGCGCTCGGTGCCGCGCCGACAAAAACGACACGGCTCTGTATTATTCTTATAACTACAAAACTATTGGACCTTCCACTCTGAAATTTTTATGAAACGTTCTTTGAGAGGTACGAATAATTCGACAGCAAAATCATAAAAGTCCATTCTGTCACTTTTTATAAATGGCAATTTGTTAAAAACACCAGCCTCATTTTTACATAAATAATTTACAGTAATTTGCACAACGTGGCTTAATGCAAACCTTGAACAATTTGCAGCTTGTCATGTGAACATCATCATTCTACGCGGAATAGTTTTCTCACAGGAGATTATTGAAAAATATGTGATTTATGCAACTCCAAAAGATTGAAAATTCGTAACTCGAGAATGAAAAATATCATATTGAGAACAAAAAATACGTGTCTTTAATTTTTGTATTTAGAACAACAACAAGAATATTCTGACCGAATTTAATATGTAAGTGTAAATATTCCGTAAAATGACCCTTATATAATAAGGCAATTGTGATTTATGATAAGCATGCTTGTCTCTCGAAAATTAAACTTTATTACGAAAAAGAAATAAATTAAGAAAAGCTTAATTTTTTGTTACTGACTTATATCCGATTTAAGGATATATATAAATATATAATTTGAATAAGAACCCCTGAAGTAAATTTTTTTATAAGTTAACAAAAATGAAACTCGTGATTGTTGCAGTACTTTATGTAATCTTAGCTATCGCTCATACGCTAGGTAATTTATTATCTTCATTTAAATTTCAACCACACTGAAGAAACGAGAAAAATTATGGATTCGAAAAGTTCAATAAGTTTTTGACTATAATCGTAAAAGGAAATTCAATTTATTTAAGGGCATGTGATACATAAGAAAAGTAGAAAGTTCATGTGATAAACTTGGTCCAGTTTCTACATTTTTGTGTTTAAAATACATTCAGTTTTGTTTTCAAAATTTGGGCATTGGCAGAGAAAATGAAAACGAACGTAGATAGCCTACTTTTGCTATGGACAGTAAATAAATGTTCTTTATAGATTTTGATATAATAGAACTATTTTCTATTTTTCAAACTAAAATTCGTCTATCTACGTTTGTTTTTATCTTCTATACCATTTTTAAAATGTCGTTATCAAAATTCTATATAATTTTGATAGTAGCATGTAAAAACTTGAAATCAATAAAATTTTCTACTTTTCTAAGTATTACATGGCGCTAAAAGGGTGCGCGATTCAATCATCGCGCTTCGCATACATTCAAGTTCATTTTTTGTAATTTGATACTGAAACGTATGCCAATTTCTTGAAATTTTAAATGTAAATTAAATTTGCTCGAAGTTATTACTTCGATTTTGAGGTATACATTCTTATCACGACAGTTGCGCTTCGCGCTCGATGTTCACAATCGACAAGAGTTGGAGCGCGCCTAGGGGGCGCAATGCTATCTTTGCACTTTGCGCTCATAAATATGTGGACCTCGCGCTTCGCGCTCAATGTTGTAGCTTGCGAATTCGTTTCATACTTTTTCCTTTTATTTTCATTTTTGGTGATCCGGAACCGAAGTTTTTTCTCCGAGATATAACACATTTAGCATTTGATATTCACACTATAAAACGAGAATCTGACCGAAAAAGAGGATTAAAATATTCCGAAGAAAATGTTTATTTGATTGATCAAGGGTTTGGGTTTTAAAGACTTCTAAGTTCGCGGAAATCAAATCTGAAATCAAATCCGGATTCAGAAAACTCAAAATCCTCGAGGCCATGGATAAACTAGTACAGCTGACTAAATCAATAAAATTAGTTTCCCCCAAGATTTTTCCGCAATAATGAATTTTTTTCAGCTAAAACTTTGGGACATAATAAAGGACAGTAGCAGGCGGCTTCAGACTTTAACTGGTTTTTAACAATTAAAAAATAATCCCTGTTTTACCCACAAAACACTTTTTCAATTTTTAAAAACTAATTAAAATCTACAGTCATTTGCTAATGTGTCCTTTATTATGTTTATAAGTTTCAGGTAAAAAAACCATTTTCTTTGCAATGTGTGGATATTTCTCGGTCAGCTTCTCGGTTTTCAGCGTCAAACTGAAATGGTTAAAGTGCCATATCTCGCCAAAAATAAAACCAGTACTTACTGTAAAAATGTAAAGATTGGTTCGGGATGATATGAAATAAAAATAAAACATAAAGAAAAGTATTTTAAAATTGTCGAAAGTGGTTTTGAGACAAAAAAGTCGTTGCTCGCGTTTTATTAATCCAAGCATGGCTAAAAAAAGCTATTTTTGTACTTTCAAGATAAGAGATTTCGAAATTCTGACGTATTGAAAAAATTTGCGCATCGAATTCGATTTGAGAACTTGAAAATCATTTGGGAACACTTAGCCAATTTTCTGATGCTCTATGTGTACTTTTTGATGAAGAATATTTTTTCGATTAATTTTTTTCATGCAAACGTGTCAAAATCGATTTACGTATGTTTACGAATTAATCTGTACACGAACATTCACATTTTATGAAAAGGTATAATTATTTTATTATCTATTACGAAATAGGTACAGAATGAAATCTTGATAATTATAATTATAATTATCCATTATCATATGTCAACATTACGTTATCATTATAATAACTATTATCATAATTATAATTATAATTTAAATTATTATCATATTATAATTAGAATTATAATTCTAGCGATATAGCGGTGACACATTGCCGTGAATATGCAAAATATTACATTGTTAGAAATGTTTGGAAATTTACAAAATTATTATATTACAAAGGTAACGTCAAATTTGACGATATTTAT
The DNA here is from genome assembly GCA_030998225.1 of Diplolepis rosae. NCBI lineage: Eukaryota > Metazoa > Arthropoda > Insecta > Hymenoptera > Diplolepididae > Diplolepis > Diplolepis rosae. The sequence continues at coordinate 1,054,382 of JAPYXD010000275.1, forward strand.
AATGTTTTTGACTAAAGGTACTTATGTGTACCACGGGCCGTTAAAGGGTTAAAATTGAAGAAAACAAGTTTTCGCTTTGACAAATATTTGCTGGAGTGGGAGGAGGGGTGGTGCAATTTTCAAACTTTTGATGGGAACTCTCTTCTTTGAACCTATATAACTTATTTCCTTCCTTATAACTAATTTGGTTGTCTCAAACATATTTTTAGGGGAGCTGAATTCGACCTCACAAATCCAGCTAATTGGAAAAATGCCACGAGTTGGAACTAATAATCTTTTAGAATGTGTGGCTATTATTCGTGATGAAAGCGACAACCTTGTCGGTCTTGGGGTTGCCTTGGAACGGGGGAGTTTGATATTGCATACAAATTTTGTATCAAATGTAGAGAAATACGGTTTTAACTTTGCAAAAAAGAAAGAGATAAAATTACAGGCTTACTTAAATATTACTTATAACTCTGTTGCTATAATGCAGGTAAGTTGTTTTAAACAGCAATCATGTTATGCGCTCAAAACAGCAAGGCTAAACTTTTGGGAGATTTTTTGCAATTTTTGTTAAAATTTTCAGCCTTGAAATAAGATTTTTCTGTATACAGAATGGATATTTCCAAAATATAAAACGTGTATATTCAATTCATGTATATTCAATTCAATATTATTTTCGGTAAATAAAGGCATGTTTTTATAACAGTTTATGTAAGATATTAAACGTGAATATCCCTTTTTTCATGCAGATTCATCCGTTAAGTTTACAGAAGTATCATTTGGATTTTCAAACCATTCCATGGACAAAGGACGTTCCCCTTATGAAACAAGACGATTTTATTGGCAAATTATTATCGATAGTAAACATGGAACGAGATGGGACTTCCTCGGTAGTAACAGTACATTAGATATTTAAAAAATTTGTTTTTAAATACCACTTTACTAACACGTATTTTTTTCACAAATTTTCGTTATGTGCTTCAAACATTTAATTATTTAATGCAACTTCCTTGAATGATACTTCAAGAAATTTACATTCAAAATAATAGAATGGTTGAAGTAATTAGAAAAATTATCAGAAAACTATAAGGTGTACAAATAAGTTTCCGCCGTTTGACAAAAGGTTGTACCACCAGTTCATAACACAACCATGAAATACTAGTGAATTTTTCTCAGTATAATATATTCTTTTGCGTACCAAAAAGTCGAGTTTTAAGCCGAATAAGTTTCATTTTCGGGAACTTTTGATTTACTTCTTCAATTTAAAGAAATCTGCAGCTGAGGCGTATCGATTGCCTGTAGAAACATATGGTGAGGCCACCTTAAGTGAGAGAAGTTGTCGTGAGTGGTTTAAAAAGTTTAAGAACGGTGAATTTTACATCGAAGACAAAGAACGTAGCGGAAGGCCTAAAGTGTACGAAGACGCGGAATTCGAAACATTATTGGATCGAAATTCGCGCTAAACGCAAGAAGAACAATACGATAGACAATACTTCGAATAAAACATAAGGTTCCTTTCTTTTACAATAAATGCCCAATTCTTGATGGAAAACGGCAGAAAGTTATTTCTACACCCGATAATTACACGGAAAAAAAGAATTTCTGAAAATCAGAAGATATATAATTGAATTAGAGCAAGTCGCTTGCTGATTGGCGGCATCGTGGTGGATTTGCTGAATTTTAGTATATTGTATACAAGTTTAATGTAGAGTGCGTTCTGAATCCCCGCAAGTTATATTATATTGGGTTGGCAACAAAGTCATTTCGTGTTTCTCATGATTTTCAAAGCAAGTTTTTTAATACAAATAACAAACATAAATCAATTCTGTATTGACCACTTTGTTCGATGACCTTTTCCCATCTTTCAGTCAGTTTCATAAGTCCGCTTTCGTAAAAAGTTTCGTTCTTACGATAGAAGCAAAAAAATGAATCAACTCATTTTTGACCTTTGAAATATCAGCTGTCAAATACCATATACGGTTTGAAGCTTTCAATGGAGAAGAACGTCTTCGAACGACTAAATTCCTCTAGCGGAAAGAAGCGAAATCACTCTGTTGCTAACCCAGTACAAATTAGATATTTTCGTTTGAAAATTATACCTTGATTTGCTGAATTATAGTAAAATTTTCTGAATTATAGCAGTAGACTTTCCGGAGGTCAGAATTTCGCGCTCTGAGATTTAGAATTTTCTTCTCAATCTTAGAATATGGCTTACTGATGTCGAGAAAGCGCTCTACTGAATATTATCAAGTGGTCTGCTAGGTTTTATAACATTCATTTCGTGTCTCGATAACTTTTTTTTTTACGGGCACAATTACTCGTTTTTTTTCGCACGACGTTATCATAAACAACTCATTTTTCATCGCTCGTTATGATTCGCTTTAAAAATGGATCGGTTTCCGCACGTTTCAGCAGTGAATTGCAAAGGGAAATTCGTTTGATGAATTGAATTTCGTTCAATTTGTAAGGAACCTAAATATTGAGCGTATTAACGTAACGAAGTTGTTTTGAATGCCGTTCAATTATACCTTGACTTGCTGAATTATAGTAAAATTTTCTGAATTGTAGCAGTAGACTTTCCGGATGTCAGGATTTCGCGCTGTGAGATTTAGAATGTTGTTCTCATTCTTAGAAGATGGTTTACTGATGTCGAGAAAGCGCTCTACTGAATGTTATTATGTGGTCTGCTAGATTTTTTAAATTTATTTCAGGTCTCAATAAAAAAAAATTTTTTTTGAGCACAATTACTCGTTTTTTTTTAGCTATTATACATTGTTTTTCATTTTCGCCGGTGGATAGTTACGTAATTTTATCCTTGAAAACCTTATTGCCCCCGCTGGAGTTTGACGGACGCTGAGTCTACGTTTAGACTACCGGTTCTCATAAAAAAATATTAACCGGGACTGAGAGTACTCAAGATATTCTGAATTTCTGCAAGTGATATGCTAAAAATTAGAAAATTCTTGCTGTGTTTGAGCATTTTCATGCTTAAATAACAGTAAGTCTTTTGCTCTGAATTTCATTATGCTCCACGTTTAATGTAAGTACTGATAAAGTAGTCATCGCAGGTATTCACTTTTTCAGTATAAATTTCTGTAAGGCAAAAATACTTTTTTTTAGCTCAAAATAAGAAATTACCTTTGCTAATAATCCACTATTTTAAAATAAGTATTTGGAAGGTGGGTACAGGGAAATAGTGGAGGACGTCTCGACAACCGTCATGTCAGGCTTTTTGTCGCCTTCTGGAGGGAGTTTTTCGGAAAAAAGTCTGACATTGGTTCAGGCGACGTCATTGACGTTCTTAGGATATTCCAAAGATATAACAATGTTCCTGTACCTACCAGATATATTATATCTAATATGTTATGTTCAGGAATATTTATCAGTGAGCGAAGTTTATATTGAACCACGGTGGCATAGCGAAGTTCTCCGTGCAAAAAGTTGTAAAGGGAATGAATCTGTAAGTATATCGAGCGACAACACTTTGTACATTAAGAAAATATGTAACTTATAAATGTTGAAAGTCTAAACCTCACGGCTCTTTAGCAAAATGAAGGTGATCTTCTGTTCTATGGCAAGGCTATCGTTGGAATACTTGTTAAAAAGCCTGCTTCAGATGGCATTGCTGAATTTCAAAATGTAATAAAAATACAAGAAAATGAAGTAAGTTTTTGATCGTAAGTAGTTTTGGGACAACAAAATCGTGTAGAAAGTCGTATTAAGGCGAAACGTGACTTTTGATGCAGGCAGAACCATCCGGAAGTTAGTTCCTGATTGGATGTCATAAGTTTTCTAGTCTGGATGCTGAATTGAGCACACTTCACACAGTTGCTGAATAACAGAAATGATTGTTTGCTACAAATTGCATATGCTTCCAATATCGTAGAATTAAGTAAAAAGTGTAGATGGAATAGAAATATATATCCCCATAGCAGCAACTTGTTTATAAGCTATTGTCGATTTCAATATCACTATACTATAGCTGAATTGTAAATCCCTAAAAATTTATGTGGTGATGTATTCACGATGACAGCTAAAGTTAAAGTGCACTCCTTAAAGTGTATATTATTGTACATTTAAAGCAGTCAATGTAGGTAAACGTATCATTTATGGAAATAAAACTCAAATTCAAAAGCAAACCCATTTATTTCTAGCCCTGTACTTGCTCTAGCTCAGTTTCTTCACGACATTCTGCGAAAACTATAGTACGGTAATGTATAAGAAATAAGAGTAATAAGCGAACACAGAAAGTTCTTTTAAATTTTGCTACTATTTGCGAATAAACACAGAAGGTTTTTTTGTTTTGTGAAAATGAAAATCCGTAATTAACTCACAGTAACTTCATACTGGTTACAAAGATTTCAAGTACAGAAAAATCAAGTCATATTTTTATTCGATTATACTTCGTAATTATGTATCGTGTCGGATAACCTACAAATGACTCAAAATTATTTTACGTTTTTATTATGTTTATAAGGTAATAACTGCAGTAGCTATACGCTACGATTACCCTTCTCTTATAATTGTAAAATGTCACTCCTAGCTATGAACAGTGCAATTCTCGACTATGGAATATAACTAAAATAGCTAAAGTGGTTACGGATCTTAACTTCGGCTGATTCAGAGACATTGCTTCATCCACTCGTTCGTTACCAGCTAAACGTTTAACTGTAACAAAGATTAACTTGGCTGTCACAAATACATTTTTTTCCATCTACCTGTACCCAGCCGGGGCCATGACAGCAGCCGACTGTACCAGCACTATAGAGTATTTTATCTACAAGACTTTTTCTGTCTTAAAAGCTTTGAAAATTTTAATTTTGAAATAGTACCAGGGTGTTTGATATTGACGTGATAAAATGAACAAGAATTTATTTTTTTGGCAAACATCGGTTTTATTATTTTTCAATGTTCTCTCCTTTTAGCTCCATAGAACAAGTTCAACGATCTTTCAACGTTTCAGTTTTTTCTTCCTCAAATGTGTCAGTTTCTTCCTGATTTCGTCAACCAGTCAATCCAATAATGCAGCATAATATCTGCCAGTAATGGTAATGTTCCCAAAGAACACTAGCCATAACTTTCCCAGCGGATTGTTGCGTTTTCGGACGCCTTTGTGCACTTTCACCAGGTTTAACCCACTGTTTTGACCCTTCAAGTGATTTCTGAGTTTCCTGGGGGATCCATATTTTATCCATCGTCACAAATAGACGCAAAAACTCTTTCGGATTGCGGTTAAAATAGGCCAAATTTTTCTCTGAAATGGTCACACAAATGCGTTTCTGGTCGATTGTGAGCAATCACGGCAACCATCTTGTACAGTGCTTTCTGTTCCTCATGGTTTCTGTGCTCATACAACCACAAGGAAATTCGGTAAACCACTTCTGAACTATTCAATACGATGGAGCAGAGTCCGAATAATATTTCAGATACTGTAACTTGTGAACTAGTAAATGAATTTGGCTGAAATTGCGACAGAAGAGGTTTGAAGAATGAAACTTGGCAAAAATAATGGCCGTTTGTTATCAGTAGCGACCTCTTATGGAAATATCACGTCAATATCAAACACCTTAGTAGATATTTATCGAATTTACTTTTTAGTCAATAAAATTATAAAGATAATATAAAACATCAATTTCTAATAATAGGTATACTGCAAACATGAATGAATCATTTTTTCTAAGATAATTTTCTCGATCCAAAAGTTTCATCAGTTTCTTTACACTTAAGAAAAAAATCAAATTTTGAGATTTGAAAAATGTTTTGATCTCACTTTAAAAAAAAATTGAAATGATAATATACTATATAAATTATTACAAATGTACAGTAATAAAAATTAATAGTTTGACAATTTATATAAATCTGTATATTATATAAAACATATAGAAGACATGTCAGGATTTTAAATAACAAATATTATGAGTCTCCATTCGAAAAATTGAAAGAACGAAAAAGTGATATCATGGTTACTAATTCGTCTAACAATAATTCTGATAGGTCGAATAATGAATATCAAAACCTGGAAAGCATATTTGAGAAATTCATACAAGTATTATGAATATGAACTTGCTAGAAACCTGAAAACGCGCTGCAAAAATCAAAACATTCATCGTTACAAATAATATATCATTGTGTAACTTGAATATCTGAACATAAATAAGGTGTTATTGGGTTGTCCGGAAGTAATTGCCGATTGCACATATAGATGTCTTTGAACATCTTTTTGAATGGCTTCTTTCAATGTCATGATTTTTTCCTTCTGGCATTTGTTAGCTGTCACTCGCAGCTTGCCTTACAAATAAAATTCGCGCAATTTCGTTCACAATTGTTAATTTGGCAGCAACTTTAGGATGGAGTGTAAAAACGAGCATTTTCGTCATATTGTGTTTTTTTATTTCCGTAAAGGAAAGAACGCAGCACAGGCTGCTGAAAAGTTATGTGATGTGTATGTTGAGGAAGTCTTAAAAGACAGACAGTGTCGAAATTGGTTTGATAAATGCCGTTCTGGGGATTTTCCATTCAAAGATGAGCAACGTTCAGGTTGACCAAATGAAGTTGATGATAACTAAATGAAAGCCATAATCAAATCGGATCCTCATGTAACTGTGCGAGAGATTGAAGAAATGCTAAAAATACGAAAATCAACAATCGAGCGTCATATACAATGTCTTGGACTCTTTAAAAAACTTGATATTTGGATTCCACGTGATTTCAGAACGAAAACGATCATGGTCCAAGCGTCATGAACCACCACAAATAACATCGAAGGCTGAATTACATCATAAAAAGATTATGTTGTCTGTCTGGTGGGATTGGAAATGTGTGGTATTTTTTGAGCTGCTTCCAAGGAACCAAACAATTAATTTGGATGTAAATATATAGTACTATTAAGTTTTATTCCTTAAATTAAAAAAAATGAAAATTTCGATTAATTTTTAACATTTTTTAACAGCCCAGCAGGCGCTTTTCGAAGAAGAAGGTGAATGGTATGGGCCTGGAATAGCAGATTAGCTCCAGGTATGATACTTTAAAATTTACAACAATGAAATCAGTTCTTTTGTCTTTTAGCACGTTTTTCTGAAAACTACATTTTTCAAATTTGCTGCAGCTGTAACTCGATAACATATCATCCGATCGCCTTGCGTTTTTTTTTAGCTTATTGTGTATTTGTTTTTCCATACAATGACCCTCCAGTTTTATGATTAGACGAAAAATATAATTTTGCCACGCCAAACAGCATCAGATTTTTGAGTAAAATTTTAATTTTGTTTTCAAAACTCCGCCATTTTGTTGCATTTTAATTTTTTTTCACAATCGAGGGTTATTGTGTAGGAAATATATTCTTGTTTAATTAAATTTTTGGTTATATTGATTTCAGGCACTGTGAAGACGACAATCACTGCAGCAGTGGCGGAACTTTTTTTTTTGAAGACTCAGGAGATGGTGGATAACTTGCTGAAAATCGAATATTTTCATTTGAAAACATTACTGTGCATTCATTTTTTATGCACAAATATATCCGCAAAATTTTAAAACATTCGATGCAATAGCTTTTTTTTTAAATTCACAAAAATCACCTGTTTTTCAGGTGGTAAAACTAGTTTTCCCCTTAATTTGTATGAAAAAATCGGCAATCACTTCTGGGGAAAACCAATAATATAACAATATTTATGTCCATAAACTACTAAAACCTTGTTTTCTTCTTTTAGCACCGAACCCCCTCTTTCTTTCATTTATTTTGCACGCATTAGAGAACTTTAATGTGGTGAATTTCAAATTTTCGTGCGTTTTATAACAGTTAGTAGAACATATACAGTCTGTTGCACAGGAAAAGGTACGCGTTTTCTCAGAAAGTTTCAAAGATTTTTATTCTTTTTTTGTATCTTGACTGTACGTTTGAAGGGCTACGGCGCAACCACCGATTCATTTCAGACTTGTTCGAATTGTCAGATATTACACAACATTAAGCTATGAGTGCTTTCTACACTAAACGTTACGAAAGGGTTTTTTGTGCACCCATGCACGTGGACCACATCTTGCATACTCAGCTGCTGTCAAAGTGCTTAAAGAGTGTAAGCACTTCATTCAAATGTGAGTAGAGCGGTATAGGGATACAAAAACCGTCGATGACCTGCCAGGGAAAGGAGAGACGCGAGCAACGTCCAGTCAGGAGAATAAGATGATCGTTCCACTGTTCAAACGCAACCCAACTCTCCGGCTGCGTAAAGCCAAAGCTAAGCTAGCGGAGAAGGAACTACACGTTATTATAAACACCATAAGACGCAGAATAGCTGATGCGAAAGTGCAGTACCGTCCCAGGAGGCAGAAACCCCTGCTCTCAGAGGTTCACATTGAAAAACGTTTGGCATGGTCTACGGAAAATGTTGATCGCGATTGGTCCAATGTACTTTTTTCGGACGAAGCGTCCTTTTGGGCATGGGTTCCCATAAAACGCACCTGGTCAGTCACTGTTGAGCGTTTCCTCCAGCGAACTGTTAAACACCCCATGAAGATCCATGTTTGGGGATGCTTCTCACAGCGCGGTTTCGGCTGTTTAGAGCTTTTTACTGAGAACCTCAAGGATCAAAAAATACTTCAGATCTACGAACACGGCCTTCTGAGATCTGCAAAGAAGATGTTTGGAACCAACAATAAGGATTGAATTCTTCAAGAGGACAGCGACCCCAAACATCGCAGTCACCTCCGCACGTCCTGGAAAGCGGAAAATGGCATCACGACCTTGGACTGGCCTTTACCGTCTCCTGATGCGAATCCAATAGAAAATATGTGGAGTGTCGTGAAGAGGAAACTTGCAGGAAGGCGTGCATTCACCCTAAAGTAACTCTTTCGAAGAATTAGGGAGGTATGGCGCTTTCTACCTACGGAATATGCCGAAAAACTAGTCGAGAGCATGCCCAGAAGGTATCAGGCCATTATCCAGAACAACGGCGATTGGACGGTTTATTAGGTGAGTGCGCCCTAGTGCTTTATGCGCACTGTTGTGCCAAAACAGAAAAATGAGGTTTGCTTCTAAACTTTTCGAGTAAACGCGTACCTTTTCTTGTGGAACAGACTGTATTACATTTATACAAACGGAAATATTAACTTTGCCGCTTGAAAACCACTATATTAATTACTGATACTTACACTCTGACAAGGGGTAAACCACTCCAAAATCAGCGAGACAGCGGTCATAGTTATATGGACGCAATAGGCGATCGTTATTCGTAACGTCAGAGTTACTTTCTATTTCTTATAAGCTAGCAATAAGTTCGTCGTCGCTATCGGCGCTAGAAGCTCCTAGTCCAATAGCTTCTCGGATTATTTTTTCCTTACCAGATAAGAGCCGTTACTTACAGTTTTGTTGATACTCCGATTTTTACGCTAATCGAATCTTTCTGTTGGATCGCTAAAGCAACAATGATCTTGTTTTAAAGCATGAATACACTGGTCCAACGTCTTCTGAGTTTAGCCGACTCGGAGAAACCCAAACACTGTAGTAAGCGATCGAATGCTATTGTTTCTTATTCGACGCTTATTCCATCGTTATTTCTCTTCTGTGTAAGTTTAGTCGTCACACGGAAAAAATGTGTAGCTGTCACAAGATTTTTTAGGTTATATCAGCCATATTCATGGTTAAGATAGTTAATAATATAGCTAGAACAGCGATATATTTCTTTGTAGCAGGTTCACATTTTTTGTGTGTAGGTTAGTAATGTGTTAGTTATAAGTAGGGAGGGTTGGAACCCGCAACGTTAAGATTTTAATTTTTATACCGTTTGAATGAGCAATTTTTTCTTTCTTATCTGAAGTTTATTTATGTTTATAAGAGTACTTATGGGCCATTCCACGAAGAATGTATACTTACATATTAAATTCGGTCAGAATATTTTTTTTGTTGTTCTAAATACAAAAATTAAGGACACGTATTTTTTCTTTTCAATATGATATGTTTCATTCTCGAGTTATGAATTTTTAAACTTTTAGAGTTGCATAAATCAGATTTTTTTTAATAAGCTCCTGTGAGAAAACTATTCCACGTAGAATGATGGTGTTTACATGACAAGTTGCCAATTGCCCAAGCTTTGCATTAATTCACGTTGAGCAAATTTCTGTAAATTATTAATGTAAAAATTAGGCTTTTAAACAAATTGCCATTTCTAAAAATTAACATAATGGATTTTTATGATTTTGCTATCGAAGTTACATGATTAAATAAGTGCGGAGTTTAAAAAATGCAGAAGGGATCCTATCAAAACCTACCTACAATAATTCTGGTAAGATTTATTTTTTAGTAAGATTGATGCGATTTATAAATCTATTCAATTTAATAATAAAAATCCTGATTTCATATCTGATTTGTTTCTATGATCATATAAACAAATTAAATAAAAGCAATTGGCAATTCCAGTATATTTTAGCTATTCGAACATTTTTTCCTGACAATATTTGGTAGTTTTGAAAATATTTCGTCAATTTAAATTATGAACTTACATTTGTGTAATTTATTAGCTTAACCATTTTTATTTAAATCTTTTTCCATAACATAAATAAAAATATGTTCATGCACTATTAATATAAAAAATTATATTTCGCAAGCAGTATTAATTCGATACCTTAACTATCACTGTTTAAAAATATTTAATTTTTTTGCAGTGAGTCATATTGTTAATTTAATGAAGCAGGAAAATTATCCTGTGAGTAATTTCCGGGATATTCTATTGCTCCTATTGTCTTCAAATCCATCTGTGGAATGTTATTTCGGACAGTGCCAAGCATGCCCAAAAACCAAAATTTTGGATGATGTAATGCGTGACGTGTTCCCGGGTTGCATTGGAATAATAATCAAGCAACTATTTTTCCAATACTTGTAGTTTTGTATTACAACGACAATGGTTCCATCAGTGACAAAACTTTGGTTCTTATTTCAGATTGCAAAAAACATGACAGTAGCGGTTCATATTTTTATAAAGGCATTTAATGAATTTCAAGCTATCATTAAAGTATAAGTGATTGTATTTACTTCTCTGACGGCGCATCACAACAATTCAAAAATGTTAAACATTTTTCAACTTTATATTGAGATGCAGGTTTTTACCCGGAACCTGGCAACTCTTAGTATTGGCTAATCCAACTAATTTTCATTTAGTTCGAAACACTTGAAACTAAAACAATTTTATTTTCTTGTAAGGTTGAGCACCAGCCACCCCCTTGAGTGACAATATTTTCACAAATAAGAATGAGACTTAAGCTAGCACCACTAAAAGCAAGGCAAGAAATAAAATTTGCCAGCACAAAATTTATTAACACTGGAATACTAGATTCTATACAAATTAAAATTTGATTTGAATAACAAATTCCGAGCCACTTGCCAAAAGAAAACTAGATAAAATCGCTTACGCTACCTGTACGACGTCCTGGAGTTACGGAATAAATCTGAGTATAAATTCTCCTTCCATTTTTGTTGGTGCGAAAAACCTCAAAATTTTCGTTCGGGAGATAAAGCGGTGGCAGCTTTCACTGACAGTCGTAGGACGAGAGTGACGAAGGAAGTAGCGACGCCAGCAAAGTTCCTGACCTGCCCCACGAATTAAACGCGTGACCCAATCGCGGACCCGGAAGCAGGTCACATGTCACATTTCTATTAGACGACTAGGCAACCCGGGCCTAGTACAGTAGTTGCCCTCGGCAAATAATTTTTAGAAACACGCGGTTCTCTCTTTTGTGGCGAACAGCGCGTATAGTACATTGGCAGTATTGTAATTAATGTTCAATAATATTATACACCATAAATTTAGTATCTCGAATGTCTAAAATACTAAATATCAAGTCCTGGGGTCTATGTGCCCTAGAATACGTCTTCCGAGTCACATGATGGCAGCTGGTCGTCCGGTGCGTCGCTCTCTCACGATCGATGGCGGCGATGATCGAAGCATCGATATCTCGAAACTTGTAAGTCGTCATGGCGGCCAGTGTTTACCTCTACTCGGTAGCCGGTTGTGCCGCATCTCCAACGCCGCTGTCCTCTGGTGCCGCTGTCCTCGTTTCGTGTATGGAACAGACGGGACAGGAAGCGTAAGTGCGGGTAGTGCGTGACAAGTGTTTCGAGTGCGAATTGTATGAATGGGCTAAGCAAGATGGACAATTTTCAAATATCATAGTTATTTACAAGAATGAACAAGATTACGTAACAGCCGCTGGATTTTTAAAACATCGATTACAAAATTGCGTTACAATATCAGGTACGCAAAAGTTAGATTTTTTCAAACCGGGGCAAAATAATGAATTAAATGTCAAAACTTACTTTACGAGCTCGAAATCTAAATGCGTTAGCTTCACAAAAAGTGTATCTAAACGATCTTTGAAACGAATGTCAGAATAGCAATTCTCATAAATTAGCAGTAATATTGCGTTAGGTTTTCCAACAAGTACACGGCCATGTAAATCATAAACATGCTTAATTTGGATCATAAGTCTGTAAAGCGTATGAATATAACATTATTAAATAAATTATCAGATGTACTCATTGCCCTTAATAAAATGTTGAAATAATTTACCATATATTTTATTATTACACGTGTGTACTTCTGGGATACAAATATGGATAAATTTATCCTTCCACAAACTAATTGAACTAAAAAAGTTAAGTAAAACAATCGTTTAAACCCTTCAATGCCTTTGACTTCATATTCTTTGATGACTTCTCGAAAGTTATGTTTCAATGTTTATAAAGCCCGTTTCAGACGGTGCAAGTTTTCATGCATAATTAAATGCCGGCAATGTTATGTCCGTTTATATACACTACCGTTGGAAATTGTGCGCACGGTGCTTGTGAGCGCTATTAAAAATCACTGTTGACTTCAAACCACGATATCTCGGTGAAAAAAAGAGATAGGGCAATTTTTGAAAAGCATTTGGAAAGCTTATGAAATTCCACGTCTAGTGATGCTCAACAAATATTTTTGTGTCCAAACGGGCGGAAAAAGTCGCATTGCATGCTTGTAGGTAGAGCGGCATGCAGTCAATTGTGCCTCGGCTTCAAAATCGGGCGAAATGTTCATAACGCCCGGTCCAAGGGCGATAATGTTCATACCGCTCGCTTCAACGGACAAAATGTACATACCGCACGAAACTTGACTGCCCGCGGCTAACTACGCACTCGCACGCGACTCGACTTTTTCCACCAATTTGGACACAAAACGTCGTGTGTACCTCGAGCGACATGATAGCGATGTGACTCGTGTGAATACCGCCCTCGCTACGCGCGGGCGGGTACACTTCGCACTCGTCACAATCGCCATCATGCCGCCCTTGGTACAAAATCTACTATTTTGACCTTTTGAAAATAATACAGCACGCAAGGAGTTACAGATTTGATAAGGAGTCAAGATTTTCTAAAATTCTCTACCCCAACTTCACCTTTTAGCATGACCTAGGGAAAAATTTTCCAAAATCTGAAAATTATACGACATAGAGTCTAAAATCTTATCTTTAATTTAAGCCAAGAAAACTTGAAAAATATTCATGGGTACCCGAGATACGATTAAAAATGTTTAATCGTATCTAAGTTGAATTCTAATCGACGATCACGGTTCCCGGCCGGCTTGCTGCTCTCCTCCTTCGTTGAGGCAGGACCGACTAGGCTACGCACAAAGGTGGCGCTTAAGTGGAGCCCTCTTATATGTATTTTTGATTCTGCTCATTAGTAATTTTTATTTTTAATTATTATAAATTTAAAAAAATATTTATTGCTATTTGTGATTATTAACAATTATTTAAATCCAACATTATCCCCATTTTAACGAATAGAACAATGATATGTAAACATTTTTTATTTCTTAAAATTCTTATAAATTAGAACATTAATAAAAATTTTAATATTCATTGTAAATATCAACTAAGAATGAAAGTAAAGGAAATAAAAGAAACAAGTTCTTGGATCAAAGAACATATAAGAGGGCTCAACTTAAGCGCCACCTTTATGCGTGGCCTATACGGCCCTGCCTCAACGTAGGAAGCGAGCAACAAGCCGGCTGAGAACCGTGATCGTTGATTAGAATTCAAGTGAGATACGATTAAACATTTTTAATCGTATCTCGGGTACCCATGAATATTTTTTAAGTTTTCTTGGCTTAAATTAAAGATAAGATTATAGACTCTCTGTCGTATAATTTTCAGATCTTGGAAAAATGTTCCCTAGCTCAGGCTAAAAGTTGAATTTGGGGTAGAAAATTTTAGGAAATCTTGATTCCTTATCAAATCTTCAACTCCTCACGTGCTGTATTATTTTCAAAAGGTTAAACAAATATTTGTAAAGCATCACTAGACGTGGGATTTCATAAGCTTTTCAACTGGTTTTTAAGAAATGGTAATTTGTTCAAAACTTGTTGTTTTTACATAAATAATTTACTGAAATTTGATCAACGTTGCTAAATGCAAAGCTAGGACAATTGGCAACTTGTCATTTGAACATCATCATTCTACGTGAAATAGTTTTCTCACAGGAGATTATTAAAAAAAATATGATTTATGCAACTCCAAAAGTTTAAAAATTCATAACTCGAGAATGAAACATATCATATTGAAAAGAAAAAATACGTGTCTTTAATTTTTGTATTTAGAACAACAACAAAAATATTCTGACCGAATTTAATATGTAAGTGTAAGTATTCCGTGGAATGACCGTTATATAATAAGGCAATTGTGATTTATGATAAGCATGCCTGTCTCTCGAAAATTAAACTTTATTACGAGAATAGAAATAAATTAAGAAAAGATTAATTTTTTCTGTTTACTAACCTAAATCAGATTTAAAGATATATATAAATATATAGTTAGAATAAAAATCCCTGAAGTAAATTTTTTTATAAGTTAACAAAAATGAAACTCGTGATTGCTGCAGTACTTTATGAAATCTTAGCTGTCGCTCATACGCTAGGTAATTTATTATCTTTATTTAAACTTCAACCATACCGACAAAACGAGAAAAATTATGGATTCGAAAAGTTCAATAAGTTTTTGACTATAATCGTAAAAGGAAATTCAATTTATTTAAGGGCATGTGATACATAAGAAAAGTAAAAAGTTCATGTGAAAAACTTGGGCCAGTTTCTACATTTTTGTGTTCAAAATACATTTAGTTTTGTTTTCAAAATTTGGGCATTGGTAAAGAAAATGTAAACGAACGTAGATAGACTGCTTTTGCTATGGACAATAAATAAATATTCTTCATAGATTTTACTAAAATAAAACATTTTTCTATTTTTCAAACCAAAATTCATTTATCTACGTTTGTTTTGATCATGGATACCATTTTTAGAATTTCGTTATCAAAATTCTATATTATTTCGACACAAACATGTAGAAACTTGAAATCAATAAAATGTTCTACTTTTCTAAGTATTACATGGCGCTAAAATGGCGAGCGATTTAATTATCGCGCTTTGCACACATTTAAGTTTATTTTTTGTAATTTGATACTGAAACGTATGTCAATTTTTAATATTTTAAAAGTAAATTAAATTTGCTCAAAGTTATTACTTCGATTTCGAGGAATACATTCTTATCACGACACTTGCGCTTCGCATTCGATGTTTACAATCGACAAGAGTTGGAGCGCGCCTAGGGCGCGCAATGCGATCTTTGCACTTTGCGCTCATAAGTATGTGGACCTCGCGATTCGCGTTCAATGTTCTGGCTCTCGAAATCGTTTGATACTTGTTTCTTTATTTTCATTTTTGGTGATCCGGAACCGAAGTTTCTTCTCCGAGATATAACACATTTAGCATTTGATATTCACACTATAAAAACGAGAATTTGACCGAAAAAGAGGATTAAAATATTCCGATGAAAATGTTTATTTGATTGATCAAGGGTTTGGGGTTTAAAGGGTTCTGAGTTCGCGCGGAAATCAAATCTGAAATCAAATCCAGATTCAGAAAACTCAAAATCCTCGAGGCCAGGGATGAACTAGTACAGCTGACTAAATCAATAAAATTAGTTTCCCCCAAGATTTTTCCGCAATAATAAATTTTTTTCAGCTAAAACTTTGGGACATAATAAAGGACAGTAACGGACGGCTGCAGACTTTAACTGGTTATAACAATTAAAAAAATAATCCCTGTTTTACCGACAAATCACTTTTTCAATTTTTAAAAACTAATTAAAGTCTACAGTCATTCGCTTATGTGTCCTTTATCATGCTTATAAGTTTCAGGTAAAAAACCATTTTCTTTGCAATATGTGGATATTTTTCGGTCAGCTTCTCGGTTTTTAGCGTCAAACTGAAATGGTTAAAGTGCCATATCTCGGAGAAAAATAAAATCAGTACTTACTATAAAAATATAAATAAATATAATAAATATAAATAAAATATAATGAAAAGTATTTTAAAATGTCGAAAGTGGTTTTGAGACAAAAAAGTCGTTTCTCGCGTTTTATTCATCCAAGAATGGCTAAAAATGGCTATTTTTGCGCTTTCAAGATAAGAGATTTCGAAATTCTGACGTATTGAAAAAATTTGCGCATCGAATTAGATTTTAGAACTTCAAAATCATTTGGGAACACTCAGCCAATTTTTTGATACGCTATGTGTACTTTTTGTTGAAGAGTATTTTTTCGATTAATTTTTTCCATGAAAACGTGTCAAAATCATTTTACGTATATTCACGAATTAATCTGTACACAAACCTTCACATTTCATGAAAAGGTACAATTATTTTATTATCTATTACGAAATAGGTACATAATTAAATCTTGATAATTATAATAATAATAATTATCCATTATCATATGTCAACATTATGTTATCATTATCATACCTATTATCATAATTATAATTTTAATTTGAATTATTATTAGATTATAATTAGAATTAGAATTCTAGCGAAATAGCGGTAACAAATAGCAATTTGTGTTTTCGTAAACATAACACGTGGATCAGTAAGTCCCGGGACTGACACATAGATGGCGTTGCCAACAAAAATTCTGTATGATTTTTCATTAGTACCAACCTTCAAAAGATACCTGTCAAAATTTCATGACATTCTGATGTTTGGTCCACGAGTTACAGTGACTTAAGTGACGCTAGTCTTGATATTCTCAAAACAATGATTTCGAAACAATTTCGTGTGTTGATTTACCATTGCTTTTTGATGAAAAAAAACACAGTGCAAGCTCAGCAATGGCTTGAAAAGTGCTACGGGGACACTGCTCCATCAAAAACAACCATTTGTCGGTGGTATGCTGAGTTTAAACGTGGTCGTACAGACACTGAAGATGCTGAACGCTCCGGCCGGCCAAATGAGGTAGTTACATCGGAAGCCATGAAAAAGTCCACCAAATCGTTTCCGAAAACCGTAAATTAAAATTGGGTGAGATAGCTGACACCTTAAAGATATCATACGGCAGTGTGTACGCTATTTTGCATGAACATTTGTCTATGAGAAAGCTGTTGTCAAAAAGGGTGCCGCGTTTGCTCACGGTGGATCAAAAACGACAACGTGTCGTTGATTCCGAGCGCTGTTTGGAGTTGTTTCGCCGAAATCTGGATCCATCACTACACTCCGGAGTCAAAGCGGTCGTCAGCCGAGTGTACTGCAGTCGGTGAGAAGCGTCCAAAGCGGTCAAAACCGCAAATGTGGACCGGTAAGGTTATGGCCTCAGTATTTTGAGATGCTCATGGATTTTTGTTCATCGACTACCTTGAAAAAGGTAAGGCGATCAATAGCGAACGTTACATTGGCCATTGATGCGTTTGAAGAACGAAATCGGTGAGAAATGGCTCCAAATGAAGAAGAAAAATGTGCTCTTTTACCAAGACAATGCGCCGTATCACAAGTCGCTCGCTACCATGGCGAAATTGAATGAATTGAGCTTCGAGTTGCTTCCGCACTCACCATATTCACCGGATCTGGCCCCCAGCGACTACTACCTGTTTGCAGACCTCAAAATATGCTCCAAGGAAAGAGATTCTACTCCAACGAGGAAGTCATCACCGAAACGAACGCTTATTTCGAGGCCAAGGATAAATCGTTCTACAAGAAAGGTATTGAAATGTTAGAGAAACGCTGGACTGATTGTGTTGCTTTTTAAGGAGACTATATTGATTAATAAAGTCGAGTTTTGCCAAAAAAATGTGTTTGTCCTAGTTAGTCCCGGGACTTATTGATCCACGTGTTAAGTAAAGGGTTTCCCAATAGGGGTGATATGATTTTGAATGTCCCTATCGGGCTCATTTGAACTGAAATTTTTGACGTCTGCTGTCAGTTGTCATCAGTAAGGTTTGCCATTTAATCATGAGTAGTTTCACGCTTCCACAACGTTTGGAAATTTTCCAATTATTTTATCAAAATTCGAGAAGTTTTGTCGGTGTTGAAAGAGCATATCGTGCAAAATATGGTCGTCATTCTGCTCCATCCGCGCTCTCAATTCGTCGAATAATCGATAAGTTGGAGAGTGAATTTACTCTATTGGATACTAAGCCTAAAAATCGTATGCGTACCGCACGTTCTACACAGAATATAGCCGCCGTACAGGCCAGTATCGAGGAAAACCGTGAATTGTCCGTGCCACGCCGATCTCAGGAATTGGGCCTGTCCAGGATTCGAATATTTTTGCTAAAAATTTTTTATGTTTTTTCAAAAATATATATGAACTGAACATCAAAAAAAGTGAATTTTCTGGCGCATCACCACTGATAGGAGTGGTTTCTAATGCTTTTTAACTGTTAGGGGTAGTTTTTGTGCTGGACCTTTTTGCTACAAATTTTTTATGTGATTTCAAAGCATACCCAACTCTAAAAAAATTTCGTCTCAAAGTTATGCTCATTTCTTACTTTTTTGGAATTTTCGCACTTTCTGACAGGGTGTGCAACTGAAGGAGTGCAATCCCCGCGTTCACTAAATAAATCATGATTAGATGCATCCTCTACCATCAAAATGAGACCTTAGCGATGTCAATATGCATTGAGAAAACAGTTTCTTTGAATCAAAGAAACATTTTTTTGATATAAGGTCAAAGAAAGAATTTCTTCGAATTGAAAAAAGTTTTGTCAATTCAAAAAAAATTTCTTTGATCCAAAGAAATAGATTTATTTACATTAAAGAAAATGTTTTTGAATCAACAAAACTTTGTTCAATTCAAAGACATTTTTTCGTTCACTGTATATCAAAAAAATGTTTCTTTAATTCAAAGAAACTGTTTTCTTTGCGTGATCATTTTTATGGAAGTTACGATTTTTCAAAGTAGGTGGTACCTATGTGTACCACCAGCCATTTAAGGCTTAAAATTGTGAAAAACTATTTTTCGCTTTGACAAATATTTGCTGGAGTGGGAGGAGGGGTGGTGCAATTTTCAAACTTTTGATGGGAAGCCTCTTTTTCGAACCTATATAACTTATTGCCTTCCTTATTACTAATTTGGCTGTCTTGAACATATTTTTAGGGGGGCTGAATTCGACCTCACAAATCCAGCTAATTGGAAAAATGCCACGAATTGGAACTCATAATCTTTTAGACTGTGTGGTTATTATTCGTGATAAAATGGACAGCATTGTCGGTCTTGGGGCTGTCCTGGAACGGGGGAATTTGATATTGCATAAAAATTCTGTATCAAATGCACAGAAATACGGTTTTAACTTTGCAAAAAAAGAAGAGATAAAATTACAGGCTTACTTAAATATTACTCATAAATCTGTTGCTATAATGCAGGTAAGTTGTTTCAAACAACAATCATGTTATGCGCTCAAAACAGCAAGGCTGAACTATTGGGAGATTTTTTGCAATTTTTTAAAAAATTTTCTACCTTGAAATAAGATTATGCTGTATATAGAATGGATATTTCCAAAATATAAAACGTGAATATTCAATTCAATATTCTTTTTGGTAAATAAAGTCATATTTTTATAACAGTTTATGCAAGATATTAATCGTGAATATCCCTGTTTTCATGTAGATTAATCCGGTAAGTTTACAGCAGTATCATTTGGATTTTCTACACATTCCATGGACAAAAGTAGTTCCAAAGAGGAGACAAAACGATTTTACTGGCAAATTAGTGTCAATAGTAAACATAGAACGAGATGGGACTTCCTCGGTAGTAACAGTACATTAGATATTTGAAAAATTTATTTTTAAATACCACTTTATTAACACGTATTTTTTCACAAATTTTCGTTAGCTGCTTCAAACATTTAATTATTTAATGCAACTTCCCTGAATGATACTTCAAGAAATTTAAATTCAAAATAATAGAATGGTTGAAGTAATTAAAAAAATTATCAGAAAACTATAAGGTGTACAAATAAGTTTCCGCCGTTTGACAAAAGGTGGTACCACCAGTAAATACTGGTTGAAATTGACATATGTAAAATGTCACTATCGCGAGGTTCGACATTTGTCAGCAACATAACCATGAAATACTAGTGAATTTTTCTCAGTATAATATATTCTTTTGCGTGCGAAAAAGTCGAGTTTTAAGCCGAATAAGTTTCATTTGCGGGAACTTTTGATTTACTTCTTCAATTTAAAGAAATCTGCAGCTGAGGCGTGTCGATTGCCTGTAGAAACATATGGTGAGGCCACCTTAAGTGAGAGAAGTTGTCGTGAGTGGTTTAAAAAGTTTAAGAACGGTGAATTTTACATCGAAGACGAATTTTTGATGAAAAAGCGTCGGAAAATTATTTCTACACCTGATAATTAAACGGAAAAAAGGAATTTCTTAAAATCAGAAGATATATGATTTAATTTTAGCAAATCACTTGCTGATTGGCGGCTTCGTGGTGGATTTGCTGAATTTTAGCATATTGTATACTAGTTTAATGTAGAGTGCGTTCTGCATCCCCGCATGTTATATTATATTGGGTTGGCAACAAAGTCATTTCGTTTTTTTCATGATTTGTATAGTAAGTTTATTAATACAAATAACAAACATTAATCAATTATGTATTGACCATTTTGTTCGACGACCTTTTGCCATCTTTCAGTCAGCTTCATAATTCCGCATTCATAGAAAGTTTGTTTTTAGAGGCAAGAAACTAAATCAACTCATTTTTGACAGCCTGATTTGAATCGAATGTTTTACCATTCAAATGGTTTTGAAGTGAGCGGAATAAATGATAATCAGATGTTGCAAGGTCAAGACTATACGGTGGATGAGGCATCACTTTCCAGCCTAACTCCAATAACTTTTTGCGAGTGACCAAAGATGTATGTGGTCTGGCGTTATCTGAATGGAAAATGATGCCTTTACGAGTTGCCAGTTCTGGCCGTTTTTCCTTGATTTCTTTGTCCAATTTTATTAGCAGGTGACAGTAGACATTCGAATTGATAGTTTGGTTCCATGGTAGCACCTCAAAATAAATAATACCTTTGAAACCCCACCATACACTCAGCATAACCTTCTTTTGATGAATATCGGCTTTTGATGTCGATTGTGCAGGCTCATCTCGCTTGCTCCATGATCTTTTTCGCACGACGTTATCATAAACAACTCATTTTTCATCGCTCGTTATGATTCGCTTTAAAAATGGATCGGTTTCCGCACGTTTCAGCAGTGAATCGCAAAGGGAAATTCGTTTGATGAGTTGAATTTCGTTCAATTTGTAAGGAACCTAAATATTGGGCGTATTACGTCACGAAGTTGTTTTGAATGCCTTTCATTTATACCTTGACTTGCTGAATTATAGTAAAATTTTCTGAATTGTAGCAGTAGACTTTCCAGATGTCAGGATTTCGCGCTCTGAGATTTAGAATGTTGTTCTCATTCTTAGAAGATGGTTTACTAATGTAGAGAAAGCGCTCTACTGAATGTTATTATGTGGTCTGCTAGATTTTATAAATTTATTTCAGGTCTCAATAAAAAAAATTTTTTTTGGGCACAATTACTCGTTTTTTTTTAGCTATTATACATTTTTTTCATTTTCGCCGGTGGATAGTTACGTAATTTTATCCTTGAAAACCTTATTGCCCCCGCTGGAGTTTGACGCACGCTGACATGACACGCTCGCACCTTAACCACTACGCTAGTCTACGTTTAGACTACCGGTTCTCATAAAAGAATATTAACCGGGACTAAGCGTACTCAAGATATTCTGAATTTCTGCAAGTGATATGCTAAATATTAGAAAAATCTTGCTGCGTTTGAGCATTTTCATGCTTAAATAACAGTAAGTGTTTTGCTCTGAATTTCAGTATGCTCCATGCTGAATGTAAGTACTGATAAAGTAGTCACCGCAAGTATTCACTTTTGCAGTGAAAATTTCTATGAGGCAAAAATACTTTTTTTTTATCTCAAAATTTGGAAGGTGGGCACAGGGAAATAGTTTAAGACGTCTCGAAAACCTTTATCACAGGCTTTTTGTCGTCTTCTAGACGTATTTTTTCGGAAAACGTCTTGAGAACATAAAATATCCTCAGGGCAGCAAAAAGTCTGACATTGGTTCACGCGACGTCATTGACGTTCTTAGGATATCCGAAAGATATAACAATGTTCCTGTAGCTACCAGATATATTATATCTAACATATTATGTTTAGGAATATTTATCAGTGAGTGGAGTTAATATTGAACCATGGTGGGATAGCGAAGTTCTCCGTGCAAAAAGTTGTGAAGAGAATGAATTTGTAAGTATATCGAGCGGCAACACTTCGTACATTAAGAAAATATGCAACTTATAGAAGTTGAAAGTTTAAACCTCATAACTCTTTAGCAAAAAGAAGGTGATCTTCTGTTCTACGGCACGGCTATCATTGGAATACTTGTTAAAAAGCCTGCTTCAGATGGCATTGCTGAATATCAAAATGTAATAAAAATACACGAAAATCAAGTAAGTTTTTGATCCTAAGTAGTTTTGGGACAACAAAATCGTGTAGAAAGTCGTATTAAGGCAAAAAGTGAATTCTGTTGCAGGCAGGACCATCCAGAGGCTAGTTTCTGATTGGATGTCATAAGTTTGCTAGTCTGGATAATTTATGTGGCGATGTAATCACAATGACAGCCAAAGTTAAAGTGCACTTTTTAAAGTGTATATCATTGTACTTTTAAAGCAGTAACTGTAAATAAACGTATAATTTTTAGAAATGAAACTCAAATTCAAAAGCAGACCCATTTATTTCTAGCCCTGTACTTGCTCTAGCTCAGTTTCTTCACGACATTCTGCGAAGTCTATAGTAAGGTTACGTATAACAGATAAGACTAATAGACGAATAAAAAAAGTTCTTTTAAATGTTGCTACTATTTGCGGATAAAAACAAAAGGTTTTTTCGATTTGAGAAAATGCAAATCCGTAATTAACTTAAAGCAACTTCATACTGTTTATAAAGTTTTCAAGTACCGAAAAATTAAGTCACATTTTTATTCGATTAAATTTCGTAGTTATGTATCGTGTCGCATAATTTGCAAATGACTCAAAATTATTTTACGTTTTTATTATGTTTATAAGGTAATAACTGCAGTAGCTATAAGCTACGATTACCCTTCTCTTATAATTGTAAAATGCCACTCCTAGCTATGAACAGTGCCATTCTCGACTATGGAATATAACTAAAATAGCTAAAGTGGTTACGGATCTTCACTTCAGCTGATTCAGAGACATTCCTCAATCCACTCGTTCGTTACCAGCTAAACGTTTAAGTGTCACAAAGATTAACTTGGCTGTGACAAATACACTTTTTTCCATCTACCTGTATCCAACCGGGGCCATGACAGCAGCCGACTGTACCAGCACTATAGAGTATTTTATTTACAAGACATTTTCTGTCTTAAAAGATTCGCAAATTTTAATTCTGAAATAATACTAGGGTGTTTGATATTGACGTGATAAAATGAACAAGAATTTATTTTTTTGGAAAAAATCGGTTTTATTATTTTTCAATGTAGGGGAGAAGCGGCGAAATTGGCGCACCTAATAGAAAGTGCGAGTTTACAAAGAAAGTATATGACTAAAAATTATGAAAAAATATTTATTTCAGTAGCAAAGGTTGATGAAAAGAGGTAGTTATAATTTGAAACTAAATTTGAGATAGTATATCAAGATATGTGAAGTTTTTTATACCTTTATTCACATAAACCAGCCAATTTTAAAATATATTTTATATTTGTACAATAAAATACTGGCAATTGTGGATATTTAAGTGAATATTCAAATTGAAATCATTTTTATAGAGAATTATTTGAATTTGTAATCAGAAGTATATACAATTATTAACTTTAGAAGACTTATAAATAATAGAAACAATCAATCAAAAATACAAATTTTTTACTTACATTGCTTTCACATCTTAAAATCGAGAAAACTTTCAAAACACTGTCAGACTGCAAACTAATTATTAAAAATCGCTTTTAAAATGCCTTAATACCTCAAATTTAAAAAAAAAATTTAACCCCTGATTGTTCAAATGAATATAACCTTACAAAGTCGTTACATCAGTTTTGCGAACCACATTACCTCCCATGTCACAAAAAATCGTAAGAAAAAGATTAGCAGAAAAGTCCAGCAACATTCAAATGTATATATCTATGTATTAATAATTGTGTACTTACTATCTTCTTTATATTTTCAATCATAAACATCCGAGCACTTGACTTCAGTCACCGGTTTCCAGGAACACAACACGTGTGCCAACTTCACATCTGATTTGAATCTCGTATGCGCCAATTTTGCCGCAAGTGTATCGTTCATTAATTACATACTTTTTACGTAAAATGCTTATTTTTTCATAAAAATATTCTATCCTAATCGTAAGATTAAATATCAAAGATTATAAAATCGTTGCATTAATCTAATTCACCTTGAATTACTATTATTTAACGATTTAACTCAATGGCTTCGAACATAACCATTATGACAAAAAACGATTAATCGCAATAAAACTGTATTAAGCAATTAGATTTTTATAATGTTTTCTATCAAATACATATCATACAAGAATGCACACGATAGAACTATTTTTATTTTTTGTTATGTTATCATTTTCTGAAAAATAGGGTGCGCCAATTTAGACGACGCGCCAATTTCGCCGCTTCTCCCCTACTCCCCTTTCAGCTCGATAGAACAAGTTCAATGATCTTTCAACTTTTCTGTCCCTTCCAAATAACACGATTTTCAAACCCTCCAAAATACCTTTCTGTTTTTCATTCAATGTCTTCGTTTGACTCAAAACGCCTACCACACGGGATGGAGTGTAAAAACGAGCATTTTAGTCATATTTTGTTTTTTTATTTACATAAAGGAAAGAACGCAGCACAGGCTGCTAAAAACTTATGTGATGTATATTTTGAGGAAGCCTTAAAAGACAGACAGTGTCGAAATTGGTTTGATAAATTCCGTTTTGGGGATTTTCCGTTCAAAGATAAGCAACGTTCAGGTCGGCCAAATGAAGTTGATGATAACTAAATCAAAGCCATAATCGAATCGGATCCTCATGTAACTGTGCGAGAGATTGAAGAAATGCTAAAAATACGAAAATCAACAATCGAGCGTCATATACAATGTCTTAGACTCGTTAAAAAACTTGATATTTCGATTCAAAATGATTCCACAACAAAAACGATCATGGTCCAAGCGTGATGAACCACCACAAATAACATCGAAGGGTGGATTGCATCAAAAACAGATTATGCTGTCTGTCTGGTGGGATTGGAAAGGTGTGGTATTTTTTGAGCTGCTTCCAAGAAACCAAACGATTAATTCGGATGTCTACTGTCGTCAGCTGAACAAATTGAACACAGCGGTCAAAGAAAAACGGCCAGAATTGGTCAATCGTAAAGGTGTAGTTTTTCACCATGAGAACGCTACATTACACACATCTTTAGCCATTCGCCAAAAATGATTGAGGCTTGGTTAAGAAGTGATGTTACATCCTTCATATAGACCTGACCTTGCACCATCAGATTACTATTTATTTCGATCTTTACAATCGAGGGTTATTGTATAGGAAATATATTCTAGTTTAATTAAATTTTTGTTTTTTTTATTTCAGGCACCGTGAAGGCGACAATCACTGCAGCAGTAGCGGAACTTTTTTTTTTTGAAGACCCAGGAGGTGGTGGATAACTTGCTGAAAATTGAATATTCTCATTTGGAAACATTACTGTGTATTCATTATTAATGCATAAATATATCTGCAAAATTTTAAAACATTCAAAGCAATAGCTTTTTTTTAAATTTCACAAACATCACCTGTTTTTCAGGCGGTCAAACTAGATGTGTCCCTTAATTTGTATGAAAAAATCAGCAATCACTTCTGGGGCAAACCAATATTATAACAATATTTATGTCCATGAACTACTGAAACCTGTTCCCTCTTCTTAGCACCGAATCCCCTTTTTCTTTCATTTATTTTGCACGTATTAGAGAACTTTAATATAGTGAATTTCAAATTCTCGTGGCTTTTATAACAGTTAGTAGAACATACCAATTTATTCAAACGGAAATATTAACTTTGCCGCTTGAAAACCATAATATTAATTATTGATACTCACACTCTGACGAGGGATAAACTATTCTAAAATCAACGACATAGCATTCATCGTTATATGGACGCAATAGGCGATCGTTATTCGTAACGTCGGAGTTACTCTCTATTTCTTATAAGCTAGCAATAAGTTCATCGTCGCTTTCGGCGCTAGAAGCTCCTAGTCCAATAGCTTCTCGGATGATTTTTTCCTTACCAAATAAGAGCCGTTCCTTACAGTGTCGTTGATACCCCGATTTTGACACTAATCGAATTTTTCTGTTGAATCGGTGAAACAACAATGATCAATTCAATCTACAATTCTATCGACACTGTGTTAAGGGAACAGTCCCCTCAAGAGACCGAAAAAAAGCGTTTTTTCCTGACATTTTTCTAAACATCGGAGACATAAGAACTTTAGGATATGTTTTTGTCATATTTTAGACTTTATTAATAAAAAAAATTACATGCGAAAAATTTCAAATTGCCGAGTAATCCACGTTTGGCGGCAGCGTCTCGACGCGGTTGGAGTCAAACTGCGGGAACTATAGCAGCCGTTATTTTCAACTGAAATCAAAAATTTTTTTTTGTTTTCCTCGTTAGATTTATTTGTTCTATGTGAATTACTAAAAAAAAAGTCACTTTTTTTTTAAATCATAACTTTTCGTCTAAATTTCCGAATTTTAAAATTTCCATAGTTCACGTAGAACAAATAAGTCTAACGAAGAAAACAAAAAAAAAATTTTGATTTCAGTTGAAAATAACGGCAGCTATAGTTCCCGCAGTTTGACTCCGACCGTGTCGAGACGCTGCCGCAAAACATGGATTACTCGGCCATTTGAAATTTTTCGGATGTAATTTTTTTTGTTAATAAAGTCTAAAATATGACTAAAACATATCCTAAAGTTCTTATGTCTCCCCTTAAGGTAGTACTGCCGGTAAGTAGCTAATCAAATGAGTACTTTTGCTCATTTGTTTCGCATAGTATCTAAATTTGTCAACGTAGCATGAAAAAGCGAATGTACATGTGTGTATAGCAGATGATTTCTTACGATACGTGAATGGCGCGCGCCTTCACTTATTCTGCGACGTTGCCACGTCTATTTAATCGCCGTCGGTTGCTGGAGAAAAATTATATTTTTGCTTACTGAATTGGATTTTGCTACGCTCACACGTATCCAATTGAGATGTTTTAACTTGCAAAATGATGCTTATATTATCAGTCAATGCACCAGTCATTTTTATTAAAATCTGAACGATAGTTATGGCAGGATTTGTAAATGAACTCGGTTTCCCATAAGGTTAGGTGTTAATCGTCTCAAAATGTAATTACTAATTACTCCCCTCCAGTGTACCCTAGGTCCTCAAAAATTTAACTGCTTCATTTCTAGCTTAATGTTCACCAGTGATTTCAATTTTATCAATATTTGAACGGTTTTTTCATATACGACAGTACTACCTTAAGCAAAATAAAGCTACGATCCTTTAAACACCATCTACAGATTTTTAATTATAAAAAATCATGATTTTAAAGTGGTTTACCCCTCGCTGTTTGACTCATTTTGAAACGATATTATTCTAAGATGTAATTAACTTGAATGATTCACTCTAACGAAAAGTTTCCCAGTGTAAGTTTACTCGTTACACGGAAAAAATGAATAACTGTCACTAGGATTTTTACATTCTCATCATGGATGAGAAGGTATTGGTTTTATGTGAAAAATGACTTTCGAAATTTTCATCAAATCTTTACGTTTTGAGACCCCCTGAGTCAGAAAAAAGGGTTTTTACGAAAGTGTCTGTCTGTCTGTCTGTAGGTCATGTGCGGCATAACTCTCGATAGAATTACCAGATTGAATTGAGCTTTGGTACACTTTATCGGAGCCGAAAAATTAAGGACAAGTTCGTTAACCAGCCACACCCAATCAAAATTGAGGGGTTGAGCACTACTTTTGTGTTTTTGAAAATAATTTTTTTTCAAAATCAAAAATTTCAATACTGGTTTTTGATAGTGCTCATAAATTATCCTGATAACATTTTTTGATTAAATCAAAATTAGAAATGTTACAGCATATTCAAATTGGAAAAAAGTCAATATCAAAATTCCATTTTCCAGTTAAATTATACGAGATACGAAAAAACGTTATAATACAATATTATTTTCTACATAAAGTCCTACAAATTTGAATTGTAACATTTTTTCATAAGATGCATATTTTACTTTTTAATTCAAAAAAAAAAATATTGAAAATCCAAAATTCAATTTTTTAACAATAATATTCGAAGTACGAAAAAAACGTAAGAATACAAAGTTTGTCGCTTCAAAAAGATCTACAAATTTTGTCTTACACAGTTTCTGATAAAACATATATTTTTCGTTTCAATTCCAAAAAATACGATTAAAATTCAAAAATTCCATTTTTTAGACAAAATATGTGAGATACAAAAAAATCGTTTAGATGGAAAATTGTTTGCCTAAATGAGGTCTACAAATTCTCATTAAGACATTTCGGGACAGGAGGTATATTTTATGTTTTGATTTTTAATATTAAAAAAATTCGATTTTTCTCACCAAAATATGTGAGATGCTAAATAAAATCTACGATTGGTTTTCCTTTTTGAGAGATTTGGAAGAAAATAAATTATTTTAATCATGTAATTTATTAAAAAGTCACTGAAATGTATACAGAAAATCGAGCGCGAAGCGCGAGCGCCATGATGAGAATGTGTTCCTTAAGGCTGATAGAGCCTTAAGTAAATTGAATTTCCTGTTTCGCTTAAACTGAAAAAGAAATTTTAGTGAATTTGAGAAAATGAGTAATTTACATCATCTGTAATATTATTATAAAATTGGTTTAAATGAGCAATTTTTCCTTTCTTATCTGACATTTATTTTTGCTCATGAGAGTACTTATGCAATATGGCAATTGTAATTTATTATAAGTATGTTTGTCTCTGTTCAATAAATCTTTATTACGATAACAGAAATAAAGTAAGAAAAGCATAATTTTTTTTCCACTGGCTTAAAAGCGATTCAACGATATATATAAATAAATAATTAGAATAAAAATCCCTGAAGTAAATTTCTTTATAAGTTAACAAAAATGAAACTCGTGATTGCTGCAGTACTTTATGAAATTGTAGCCGTCGCTCATACTTTTGGTAATTTACTTTCTTCATTTGAATTTCAACCACACTGAAAAAACGAGAAAAATTATGGATTCGAAAAGTTTAATAAGTTTTTGACTACAATCGTGAAAGGAAATTCAATTTATCTAAGGGCATCTGATACTTAAGAAAGGTAGAAAGCTCATGTGAACAACTTGGTCCAGTTTCTACATTTTTGTGTTCAAAATAAATTTAGTTTTGTTTTCAAATTTTGGGCATTGGCAGAGAAAATGAAAACGAACGTAGATTGCCTACTTTTGCTATGGACAATAAATAAATGTTCTTTATAGATTTTGATAAAATAGAACTACTTTCTATTTTTCAAACCAAAATTCGTCTATCTACGTTTGTTTTTATCTTCGATACCATTTTTAGAATTTCGTTATCAAAATTCTATATTATTTCGACACAAACATGTAGAAACTTGAAATCAATCACATTTGCATTTTTCCTAAGTATTACATGGCCTTAAGGGCGCGCGATTCAATCATCGCGCTTCGCGCTCGCTCTCATGTTCTTCGCATACATTCAAGTTTATTTTTTGTAAATTGATACTGAAACGTATGTCAATTTTTAATATTTTAAAAGTAAATTAAATTTGCTTGAAGTTATTACTTCGATTTCGAGGAATACATTCTTATCACGACACTTGCGCTTCGCGTTCGATGTTTACAATCGACAAGAGTTGGAGCGCGCCTAGGGCGCGCAATGCGATCTTTGCACTTTGTGTTCCGAAATATGTGGACATCGCGCTTTGCGCTCAGTGTTCTGACTTGTGAAATCGTTTGATACTTTTCATCTTTTATTCTTATTTTTGGCGATCCGGAACCGACTTTTTTTCTCCGAGAAATAACACATTTAACATTTGATATTCACACTAAAAACGAGAAGCTGACCGGAAAAGATGATTAAAATATTACGAAGAAAAGGCTTCTGAGTTTGCTGAAATCAAATCTGAAATCAAATCCGGATTCGGAAATCTCAAAATCCTCAAGGCCATGGATCAACCAGTACAGCTGAATAAATCAATAAAATAAGTTTCCCCCAAGATTTTTCCGCAATAAATAATTTTTTTTAGCTGAAACTGGGACATAATAAGGTACAGTAGTGGATGCTACAGACTTCAATTGGTTATTAACGATTAAGAAAAATCACCCCTGTTTTACCGACAAAACACTTTTTTAATTTTTCAAAACTAATTAAAGTCTACAGTCATTCGCTAATGTGTCCTTTATTATTTTTATAAGTTTCAGCTAAAAAAACAATTTTCTTTGCAATATCTGGGTTTATTTTCGGTCAGCTTCTCAGTTTTCAGCGTCAAACTGAGATGGTCAAAGTGCCATATCTCGGAGAAAAATAAAACCAATACTTTCTGTAAAAATATAAAAATCGGTTCGGGGTGATATGAAATAAAAATAAAACATAAAGAAAAGTATTTCAAAATGTCGAAAGTGGTTTTGAGACAAAAAAGTTGTTGCTCGCGTTTTATTAATCCAAGCATGGCTAAAAATGGCTATCGTTGCACTTTCAAGATGAGATTTCGAAATTCTGACGTACTGGAGAAATTTGCGCATCGAATTCGATTTGAGAACTTGAAAATCATTTGAGAACACTTAGCCAATTTTCTGATGCGCTATGTGTACTTTTTGATAAGGAATATTTTTTCGATTAATTTTTTTCATGCAAACGTGTCAAAGTCATTTTACGTATATTTACGAATTAATCTGTACACGAACCTTTACATTCTATGGAAAGGTACAATTATTTTATAATCCATTACCAAATAGGTACAGAATGAAATCTTGATAATTATAATTATAATTATTCATTATCATTTGTCAGCATTATGTTATCTTTATCATACCTATTATCATAATTATAATTATAATTTAAATTATTATTATATTGGATCTATAACTTAATTTGTGCGGTTTTTTTTCAAAATTTGAACGTTTATTTAAGAAAAACATGTATAATAGTTTTATTCAAAGTATTGACCATCTGGAGCTATGACTTTTTCCCATCTTTCTGGCAATTTGTGGATTCTATCCCAAAAGAACTGCGCCGGCTTGGCGGCCGACAATGAATCAAGCCAATTTTTGATACCCTGTTTTGATATGAACCGTATTCCAGTGAGGGCGTTCTGCATCGACCGGAACAAATGCTAGTCAGAAGGGGCAATATCTGGGCTATAAGGCGGGTGGGGTAAGACTTCCCATCCACTGTTTTCCAAATAGTTCTTAACCGGAATAGGAACATGGGTCAGAGTGTTGTCATGATGGAAAATTATTGCCTCGTGTCTGGTCGCATATTCCGGGCGTTTTTCGGCTATTGCTCTCTTCAAACGGATTAATTGTGTTCGGTATCGTTGTCCATTGATGGTCTCACCCGGTTTTACCATCTCATAATACAGCAAACCCTTCTGATCCCACCAAATACAGAGCATTACCTTCGCGCAATGGATATTCGGCTTTGCCGTTGATTTGTCTGCTTGGTCGGGTTTCACATATGATTTTTTGCGCTTGGGGTTGTCGTAATGGATCCATTTTTCATCACTGGTAACAATCCGATGCAAAAATGACTTCTTTTAGTGGCGTTCCAGCAGCATGTCGGACATGCAAAACCGCCTTCCAACGTCTCTCGGCTTGAGTTTATGTGGAACCCAGTTTCCTTGCTTTTGAATGCATCCGGCTGCTTTTAAAGGTTTTGAAATTTTCAATACTCCGTTACTGGTAGGGATAGTTTTCAATTCGAATATTTTTGCTACACATTTTTTATGTATTTTCAAAAATATACATTAACTGAACATCAATAAAAGTGCATTTTCTGGCGCATCACCACTGCTAGGAGTGGTTTTTGATGATTTTTAACTGTTAGGGGTAGTTTTCGTTCCGGACCTTTTTGCTATAAATTTTGTATGGGATTTCAAAGCATACATGTAAGATCTCAACTTTAAACAAATTTCCTACTATCGAATTGCCAAAATTTAGAGGTGAGCTCGAGGAGTGACTAGGATTCCAAGATACCTTTGCTTCCCTGATACATAATAATGCAGCAATTAGCAATATTCAGAAATTCTACTACTTGAGAGCTGCATTGAAATGCAATGCAGAATAAATTATAAAATCACTTGAATTTTCCGAAGTAACTTATATAATAGCATGGGAAGCTTTGCGCGGCCGTTTCGATAACAAAAATTTTTTAGTACATAATCACATAAAGGTTATTTTCAATATAGAGTCCATTAACAAGGAATGCGCTTCTCAGCTCCGTAGAATGCTAAACAATATAAATAAACATTTGAGGGGTTACTCTACTATCTTTGCAAGTTTAAAAAATGTCGTTTCTTTCATGGAAAAATTAATTTAAAATGTTCAATTTTTTACACATCAAAGAAGAGGTTTAACACTTGTACAACAGGTTTTTTATTTTTATTTTGTGTGGAAAATCTGGCTGACCCAGCTGCCTAAAGTTGACCCTGCTGAGAACTGGTTGACACGATATCTCCACTTTCAAGAGCCTGAGAACAAAAATTCCGCCATATTATTAAAAAGTAACCCTTCCGCTATAGCCGGTACCTCAATAAGAAAAATTCGATGAAAAATAACAAAATGACTGATACTTAAACTTTTTAACCCTTTTTTGCAACTTAAATTGTTTAAAAAAACATAGTTAATATGATTAAATATTTCTAATTCTGCTACCAGATATAGCTTTATATGTGTAGAATATTCAATCCAAATTTGAGCTTGATCGGTCAAATATTTTTTCCTAAATCATGTCAACCAGGTCGGAAAACATTGTTTCGAGAAAAACGCGATTTACGAATCTGTCCCCGAGACCCTCCGCTTACTCCGCCTTTTTACACCTGTTCTCGAAATTTCTGACCAAAATAGTGTTTCCTATAGCATTTCTACACATGTCTACTAGAAGAATCTGTGATTTTTGAAAAAATCGATTTTTTCAAGAAAAGATAGTAGAGTAACCCCTTAAGGGCTCTAAACGCGTTAGAGCAACATACTGAACACTGGGATTCGTTGCTGATATATCTTGTGTCCACTAAATTAGATAGTAATAGATAGATAGTAAATTAGATAGTTACCACTCTCGAAGATTTAAAACGTTTTTTAAAGGCCAGAGCGGATATGCTGAAAACGTTAGAGATTGACAATTTGAGTCTATAAAAGGTGTCGACAAACAAGAAGAGACAGGGGACTCAGTCAAGGACTAAGTCATTAGTCACTCAAAAAATAAATTGCTTAAATTGCAATGAAGAACATCACTTACAAGATCGCTCTAGTTTCCTCGCGCTCACTCTTCCACAAAGAGCTGAAAAGGTAAAAGATTTTAAATTATGTTTGAACTGTATAAGGTCTGGTCACTTGATAAAAAATTGTAAAGCGAATGGTTGTAGGAAGTGCCAAGGCAAGCACAACACATTATTGCATTTTGAGAAAATCGGAGCAGGGTTATCGTCAAATTCCTCAAGTACCAAGGAAGCAGTAGTCTTATCGTCTATTTGTGTTAATGGAAGTAAAGATGGGATTTTATCCACAGCTTCAGTTTTTGTTGAAGGTGCAAATACGCAATTACTTTCAGCTCGCATGATCCTTGATAACGGTTCTCAAACCGAATTAATTACTGAAATGTTGTGTAACATGCTGAAGCTTCCAAAAATTCCGATCGATATTACAATAGGTGCAATTAGCAATCTTGCGTCAACTGTTAGCTACAGGTGCAATGCTCAAATCTCGTCCAAGCAAAACAATTACAAATTTAAGGTTTCTTGTCTAGTGGTCCCAGATATAGCAGTACACACACCTAGTAAAGCAGTCGCTGAACTAACGTCAAGGATGCCCTCTCATCTGAAACTGGCTGACCCGGAATTCAATAAACAAGGAAAGATCGACATTCTGATTGGAAATAACATTTTTTGGAATTTAATTTCAGTAGGTCAGGTCAAATTGAATGAGGAAAGTTTAGTTTTACCAAATTCAAGGTTAGATTGGATTCTGGCGAGTCCTAAGCCAAGGTTTAATCTTAATCCGCAAACTAATGTGGTTCGATGCAATTTAACTCGAAATTTATGCGTAGAAAGTCAATTGCTTAAATTTTGGGAGTTGGAAGAGAAGTTGACAAAAAGGGCAAATTCAAAGGATGAAAAATTGTGTGACTGACACTTCTCTAATACAGTCAAGTGAGATGAGAACGGTAGATTCGTTGTGATAATACCTTTCAAAAGACACCTTAGTCAACTAGGTGATTCAAAACAAAAGGCAGAGCGTCACCTTTTGAATATAGAAAGAAAATTGCTAAGAAATCCTGAGCTCAAACGTACATATTCTGAATTTTTATGTGAGTACAACAAATTAGGATATGTGTCAAAGATAGCAAGTAAGTCAAATACACCTTTCTCGTATTATTTGCCGCATCATTGTGTAATTCGAAACGAAATTCTATCGATCAAAGTTCGCGTAGTATTTGACGCTTCGGCATCCACGACCAGTGGGGTATCTCTAAACGACCTTCAAATGGTTGGACCTAATCTTCAAGAGGATCTTTTTTCAATCTTAGTTAGATTTAGAAAACACAATTTTATACTGTCGGCAGATATCGCAAAAATGTACAGGCACGTTCTAATATCTCCAGAACAACGTCCTTTGCAGCGTATCTTGTGGCGAGAAAATGCAACTGATTCAATAGGGGTTTTTGAGTTGATCACGTTAACTTATGGTACTGCCGCTGCTTCTTTCCTAGCTAGCACAGGATTGTGAAGAAGAATCACCGGACATAGCTAGAATTATTCGTATGGACTTTTATGTGGATGATTTGTTAACTGGAGCAAGCACAATTGAATAAGCTTCATCTATTGCAAGGCTTGTGTCCCAAATTTTGTCAGCTGGATGCTTCGAACTGTAGAAATGGGTATCAAATGACCCACGCGCTGTCGCAGAAATGTTAAAGTCTGACCTTTCTCCCAATTTAATAAATTTCTCAAGCGATGGGCAAATTGAGACTATTGGTTTAAGATGGCAGGCTAATTCTGACCACTTAAACTACTCGGTAAATATTTCAAATACTAAAA
This sequence comes from Diplolepis rosae, assembly GCA_030998225.1. Taxonomy (NCBI): domain Eukaryota; kingdom Metazoa; phylum Arthropoda; class Insecta; order Hymenoptera; family Diplolepididae; genus Diplolepis; species Diplolepis rosae. The sequence continues at coordinate 1,090,068 of JAPYXD010000275.1, forward strand.
TCGTTTCAAAGCGACAAATATTGTCTGACATCTCACGAATATTCTACCCAATAGTCCTTTTGGGTCCGTGCATTATTCTGGCTAAGGTCCTTTTGCAAAGGCTATGGCTTGAGAAACTCTCTTGGGACGAAACCTTGCCAGTGGAACTACGCTCAGAATGGCTGGAATATAGAACAAAACTTTCCTTTCTCAAATCGATTAAAATTTTAAGACATATTATCTGCTCGGAACTCACAGAGATTCAATTACATGGCTTTCCCGATGCCTCTAAAACTGCATACGGAGCATGCATGTATCTTAGATCTCAGGATATTGATGGAAATATTTACACTAGATTGCTTTGTTCAGAATCTAGGGTTGCACCGTTGCAGACGCAGTCTATTCTTCGATTGGAGCTTTGTGGGGCTCTGGAATTGGCTAAACTATGTTCCAAGATCAAACTTGCAATCGATTTGCCTATCAACAAAAAATTTCTTTGGTGTGATGCGACAATAGTTCTAGGTTGGTTAAAAAAGGAACCGAACGCTCGCACGGTATTTGAATCAAACGGAGTTAGTCAAATAGAAGTGTTAACGAAAACTGAATGCTGGGGACATATGCGCGGTGAAGACAATCCAGCAGATTGTATCTCGAGAGGTATAGCTCCAAACTTACTAGAAGCCTGAAAGTTGTGGTGGGAGGGTCCAATTATTCTAAGCAAAGGTGAAAGGGATTGGCCATCAGTTCCTTTGCTAATCGTGGAATCACTAGAGGTCAAGCAGTGTTTTAATGTAGTCAGTCAAACTAAACTTAAAGATTATATCATGGTTGAACGCTTTTAAAGCTTCAGTAGGCTTTTTTTATAGCGTAATGTATTAGGTTAGCAAATAACTGTATATATAAGGATAAGCGATTGAACGGACGTTTACTTTTCTTAGAGCTTCAGGAATCACGACTTTCTCTCGCAGAACAATCACAAAGAAAGTCTCTTTCAATTGAACTAAAGGCTTTAAGTCGAAACGAAAAAGTTTTTAAAGGAAGGTTGGCTCCATTAAATGCCTTCTTAGATAACCGGGGATTAATCAGAGTTAGCGGTAGGCACACCAACTCCCACTTTGATAGAGAGAAGCAACATCCCATAGTTTTGTTGACCTTTGAGGATTTCACGAAACTTCTTTTCATTGGAGAACATAGACGTCTGCTCCATGCAGGTTCGCAATTATTGCTGGCGTCGATATGGGAGCGACTTTTGCCTGTAGGAGGTCGAAATTTAGCGTGAAAGGTGTTTAGGAATTGCGTAAATCCAAAGCCAATCAATCCAATAATGGGTGACTTGTCTGAATGTAGACTTATTCCGTCACCACCTGTTTAGGTCACAGGTGTTGACTATGCCGGTCCTTTCGTCATAAAGGATAGGAAGGGTAAATTTGCAAAAACTAGTAAATGCTATATAAGCCAGTTCGTATGTTTTTCCACCAAGGCCCTACACCTCGAGTTCATCTCTGATGCAACTTCAGAATCGTTTTTAGCAATCCTACGTCGTTTTTTCTCGTGAAGAGGGAAACCTGCTCATATGTACGAGGTCTGTCCGGAAAGTATCGGGCCTACCTTTATATCTCCGCGTTGGCGTTATTCTTCATCATCGGGCGGGTGGCATCCTTCAAAGTAATCCCCACTTGATTGAATAACACGGTTCCAGCGATGTTTCCACTTTTCGAAACAGTCCTGGAAATCACTTTTTGGAATGGCCTTTAGCTCACGCGTCGCATTACTCTGAATCGTCTCGATGTCGTCGAACCGCTTTTCTTTGAGCGCCATTTTCAATTTTGGGAACATCCAAAAGTAGCAGGGAGTTATGTCGGGACTGTACGGAGGTTGTCGGAGCTGTGCAATCTTGTGTTTCGCCAAAAATTGCTGCACAAGATTCGATGAATGCGCTGGCGCGTTATCGTGGTGAAGAAGCCAGTCACCGCACACACGCGAGTCATTCCTAAAATCTTGTTCAAAATTTCCCAAACACTATTTTTCGCTATTCCGAGATCATTTTCTAGTTCACGAACAGTTAATCGACGATCACCTTCAATCGCAAGTCGCACCCGCTCAATATTATCCAATATTTTTGTCGTCGAAGTTCTGCCAGAACGAGAATCACCATCAACAGAAGTGCGGCCTCCTTTAAAACGATTATACCACTCTTTTATTCGTGTTTTGCTGATACACTCATTCCCAGAGGCCTTCTGCAACATCTGAATAGTTTCCGAACTCGTTTTTCCGAGTTGAAAACAAAATTTTTTGGAATGGCCTTTAGCTCACGCGTCGCATTACTCTGAATCGTCTCGATGTCGTCGAACCGCTTTTCTTTGAGCGCCATTTTCAATTTTGGGAACATCCAAAAGTAGCAGGGAGTTATGTCGGGACTGTACGGAGGTTGTCGGAGCTGTGCAATCTTGTGTTTCGCCAAAAATTGCTGCACAAGATTCGATGAATGCGCTGGCGCGTTATCGTGGTGAAGAAGCCAGTCACCGCACACACGCGAGTCATTCCTAAAATCTTGTTCAAAATTTCCCAAACACTATTTTTCGCTATTCCGAGATCATTTTCTAGTTCACGAACAGTTAATCGACGATCACCTTCAATCGCAAGTCGCACCCGCTCAATATTATCCAATATTTTTGTCGTCGAAGTTCTGCCAGAACGAGAATCACCATCAACAGAAGTGCGGCCTCCTTTAAAACGATTATACCACTCTTTTATTCGTGTTTTGCTGATACACTCATTCCCAGAGGCCTTCTGCAACATCTGAATAGTTTCCGAACTCGTTTTTCCGAGTTGAAAACAAAATTTGATGCAAATTCGTTGATCTTGTTTTTCAGTAATTTTTAACAATCACAAAATCTGCCGAACTCAAAAATAGCTTTGTAAACAAAGACACGCTGCGCATGAACTATACGTCCGGCAGATGTCAGCAAGCAACCGATAGGTTCGTGAGGCTTTACTGTTGACGTTCACGCCCCGCAGAGGTCGCTCGAACACTATGGCGCGGAGATATAAATGTAGGCCCGATACTTTCCGGACAGACTTCGTATTCGGATAATGGAACAAATTTCGTGAGGGCAAAAAATGAGCTTGAACTACTCGGAAAGTTTTTACTTTGAGAAAGTAACAATCTGGTGGAATGAATCGAAAGTATAGAATTGCTTAGCACTTAATTCCAGCATATTCACCACATTTTGGAGGTATATGGGAGGCTGGAGTCAAGTCCGTAAAGTCTCACCTTAAGCGTGTGGCTGGCAACAATACTTTGACGTTTGAAGAATTTTATACTTTTTTGACTCAAATAGAGGGTGTGTTAAATTCCCGACCAATAACCCCTCTGTCTCCCGATGCAAACGACCTTACTCCTCTGACTTCTGCTCACCTTCTGATCGAAAGACCATTTACTTCGATTGCTGATCCAGATTTGAGCCATCTTTCAGAAAACAGACTATCTAGATGGCAACTAATTCAACGACTACAGCAGCATTTTGGGGCAAGGTGGAGTAAGGAATATGTTTCGGAGCTTCAAAAAAAAGTTAAATGGAAGCAGCCTTACCCAGAACTCAAGCAGAATTTTCTGGTCTTAATGAAGGATCCTGGGAAGGACAGAATAGCTCGTGTTGCTACTGTTCGAACCTCTACCGACACGACTCGAATTGCTCTGCATAAATTGTGTCAATTGCCCATTGATTAAAACTACACATTTTTATTTGCTGAAATGCTTTAAATCAAACTTTTTAACGGCTTATTTACTTACGTATCATTTTCTTTATTGCTTTACTTCTTTATTTTCTATTGTGAACTTGTGAACATGAGCTCCTCGCATTGTATCTGTATGCTTTCCTCTTAAAAGATAGATATTTCAAGTCGGGGGATATGTTGTTAAGTTGAATTGAAGGGCGGAAATTCTCACTCAGCGCCATCTGTCACCTAGAGCTTCTGTCTAAAACATGTAAATAGCAGTATGGCGAAATTTAATGTTTGTGAAACCACGCGCGTATTAATTCTCTCAAAAAACCTGTGAAAATCCAACGTAGAATCAACACTTTCGATGAATTGGGTATTCATCAAATTCATTTTACCCGACTAGGATTTAATAAATGCTCAAATGTCCTTATGTCCCAAGTTTAATCGACTGAGTTGAGTGAAATTACCTCAACTATTTTTCTCCGTGTACCAATGATCATCATAGTAAATTTCAACCAGTTTATAATCCGTATCGAAGTGTATTTTTAACGCGTTTCGGTAAATTCACAAAGCTTTCTGCATTCAAGTTTACTATGACAATGTAAAAAAGCAGAGCGACGGGAAATTTACCAGAATTGTGTAATTTACGAAAAAGTGACACCTGAACCGTCGGTTGAAGACGGTTGAGATTCGTGAGATGCAAATATACGTTTTCACTTTCGAAAGGTAAGTCAAAAATGAAATAAATAAACATAAATTTCCTTGTTCATTAAACAATGTTAGTAATTGTATGAAATAATTGAAATAATAGTTGTATAATAATGAAAAACGTAATTTTGTAATTGTAAAGATTGTGAAGTTACGTCTACCATATATAAACGTCAAATTACACTGAGTTGAAAGTGAAATTAAGGGAATTTTCCTGTTTACATGCGATTTTACATTACCAAATTATTTTTACACTATTTCGGTAAAATTACCACGTTCATCAACAGTAACTTTATGTTCCCTGTTCGACGTGGTAATTTTTAACCGGATTTTTTACAGTGTAATGTACTATTGTGTCCATGTTTCCACTGAAACCTTTCCCCTCTTCTCAGCACAGAACTCCCTCTTTCTTTCATTTGTTTTGCACGTGTTAGAAAACTTTAATATAGTGAATTTCAAATTCTCGTGGGTTTTATAATACTTGTTAGAACATATACTACCTTTATTTGAATAGAAATATTAACATTGCCGTTTAAAAACCACTGTATTAATTTCTGATATTTAAACTCTGTCTCATTTTGAAACGATATTATTCTTGAACATAATTCATTTTTATGGCCCACTCTAACGAAAAGTCTCTCAGTGTATTTTAAACTTGATTTATACCATTAAAGATATTTTTTAGTTATCAAGGAATGAGTAAAATACATATTCTTTCAAATTATATTCAAAAGTATATCTTTGTCAAATTAATTAATTTTAAGTTAAATTAAATTAATCAAATAACTGAACTGAATTTATCTATTAATGTGGCTAGTGAATACCAAAATTTTTTTTCAGTAATAAAAAAATTAATTTGATTTAAGGGGTTTCATCGCATTTGAACCTACAAAAATAGTGTCATTTTTATTGAATTATCTTTTATTTAAAACATGATTTGTGTCAATCGGATGAAAATTGTTGAAATGGCGTATCTTGCCGATGTGTATGTATAAATTTTTTATAAGAAATCTGAAACCAAAACTTAAAACGCATTTTTCTCAAACCAACACTTTTGTAAGCAGCGCGGGAGATTAAAAATTTTCTATCCAACCGATTTAGTATCAAGTATTATACAAAAATATTGTTTGTGTTCCCTGACAGAGTTTTCAATTTGAAATAAACTGACGCTTGACGGAGGACATCCGTCCTTACATACCTGCATTTATTACTTTATAGAATATTCTAGTCCTAATTGCTTTGTACCCCTTGTACCTCTACATTTCGAGAATCTTCCAGCCTGATCATTCTTACCTAGTACAGACGCAGTCTCGAACATTCTAGATGCAGAGTTTTTTCGATTCGATTTTCCACAACAGTTATTTATTAATAACAATGTTTGTATATAGTACGGAACAGAGCCACAAGCATTTGGAACAATAATTAATTTGACTTTTTTGTTTCAGATGATTCCAAGTGCCGTAATCATCTGCGCCACCCACCTACCTTCTTTTAAAGGTGTCTTCTACAGCTTAAAAAAACAATGATGAAATTGTAAAAAATTAAATAAACGAACATTATTCTCTATAATTTACGATGTCTATAAAAACATATAAAAAAATTAAAATGATTGTATTTTATTTTGTTATAAAGAAAAATCCTGAAATTAGCTTCCGAAACGGGCCTGAACACGAGGCTACTTCCTTGAGATATGATTATCGCAAATTTTACTTCGTGCATATTTTCTCTAGTCAGCCCTGTTGGAAGCAAAAAGATAAAAGGTCTATCTATTTCAATCTTTTCCAATCTATCAATCTATCCAATCTATCTCTTCATTAATCTGCCATTTCTATCCTTTGTCTAATCCTTTGAATCGTTTTCTATCTCTTTTATAATCTTCTACCACGTTTATCCTTATCAGTCTTTACCATTCTATCATTTTCTATCCATATATATCCTTGCATAAAAATTTCAATCCTTTTTTATTTCTCTCGAAGTATACTCGTACTACCAAGTCAATCCTTTTCAATCCTTACCTTTCTATCCATATCTATCCTTGTCTAATAATTCCAATCCTCTCCTATCTCTCTGGAACCATAATACCAACCCTATCCTTTTCAATTCTTGAATTTCTATCCATATCTTTTCTTGTATAATCATTTAAATCTTTTTCTATCACCTATATTTTTTTTCTATTCCTATCTGTCTAATCATTTCAACCCTATTATACATCTCCTTTCGCAATTCGCGTCTCTTTTAGAATCAAAAATCATGAAACTTATGCATTAAATATAATTATAAATAATAATAAATGGCTTTTGATATAATGAAAATGCCTTGATTTCTAATAGGTAAAAGTTACAGTTCTATATCAGAAGCTTTCTGAAAATCCAGTATTTTTAGTATTTAATGAAGATAAGTCCAATAGTTTTTCAAAGTTGATTCTGAAGAATAAGTTGAAGATGCGTTTGCATGATTTTCAAAAAGGAGAGGCATTCCAAATGACAGTGATATCTCGTAATTTGATCTGGAGATAATGTGGATCGAATAACTTGTTTGAACATTTAATTTCTTCATTATTTAAGCAATTTTTCGCAATTATACGTACACGGGAAAAGTATTGGCAGCTGTTTCTTTTTTTTATTGGAAAAAATAACTTTTTTACACATCAGAATGCAGGCAAACCAAACTCGATCGGAGCGTTATTGTTATTTTAATGAGAAATTACATTTTTGAGAGCTCCAAATTCCATTAGATATCATCAATTTCTATTCACCATGCGTCGCTATACTTTCAATCCATTTAAATTCGTGCCGATAAAAATATAGTTACGTATTCAAATGATTTTATAGTCTTTGAAAGACGCGCATTTTACTAAACTTTAGTATAAAATCGGATAAAATATATAACTTTTCTCAGCATGGATTCAAATTGATAGAAAGTATAGCGATATATCGTGGATAGAGATAGATTAAAATATTAACGTAGAGGACGAATTCAAATGAATAAAAATGGATAAGAATATAAAATGTAGGTATAGATTAAAATGGATAGAAAGCTTAGCGGTATATTGTAGATAGAAATGAATAAGAATATTGAAGAAGGGGATGGATTCAGTTGGATAGGAATTGACGTATAGAAAAGGATAAGGTTTCAAGATAATTGGCGGATAGGTATAGATAGAAGAATATGGATGCAAAAGGATAGGACATGACAGTGAAAGTAATGTATAAAAAAATATAAGCCATAGTAAGTACGGCGGATAGTGTCATGGGAAGGGAAAGATACTATAGAACCTAGTGAAAACGACGGATACACAAGAGAATAGAAAAAGATAGCGCTTGAGGGATGCAAAGTATATACTTGGGAGGGATAAATAATTTATGTTATTTTTTATCCGAAAATTCGTATCCTTTTCTATCTTTTTACTTTCAACAGGGAAGTTTAAAGTAGTTGTCGTGCCAAAAATCAGATGTCCGGGAAAAAAAGTTTTTCTATAATTGTTATTATTTTTCACCAAAGAAATTTAAAACTTATGAAAAATAATACTTTTAATAATGCTTTTTATAGTAGAATTTTTTCAATTTCTAAGTTGTTACTAATTTTTCAAAAATGGTAAGATTTTCATAAATCATTGCTTATTTTTGTGGGGGAAATATTCTAGACAACTCTACCGTTTCCAATTTTTAAAATAAGCAAATAATCTCCAAATAATAAATTGTTCAAACAATTTTAGCCACTTAAAACTTTACTTTCAAAATTGGAAACGGTAAAACTGCAGAGAAAATTTTACCCAAAAAATAAGTTATGATTTATGAGAATCTCATAATGTTTCAAGAATTAATAAGAACATAGAAATTGGAAAAATCCTATGATAAAAAGCATTATTAAAAGTATTATTTCCGTAAATTTTAAATTTTTTCCAAGAAACATAATGCTTTTTCTTTCATAGAACACACATGATATTATTATTTGATTTTTAAAATCACAGGAAAACTTTTTTATCCAAAGATCTGTTTTTTGTCACGACAACTACCTTAAGAAGAATATATAGGATCTATAACTTGATTCGTGCGGTTTTTTTTTTTCAAAATTTGAACGTTTATTTAAGAAAAACATGTACAATAGTATTATTCAAAGTATTGCCCATCTGAAGCTATGACTTTTTCCCATTTTTCTGGCAATTTGTGGATTCCATCCCAAAAGAACTGCGCTGGCTTGGCAGCCAAGAATGAATCAAGCCAATTTTTGATACCCTGTTCTGATGTGAACCGTATTCCAGTGAGGGCGTTCTGCATCGACCGAAACAAATGGTAGTCAGAAGGGGCAAGGTCTGGGCTATAAGGCGGGTGGAGTAAAACTTCCCATCCACTGTTTTCCAAATAGTTCTTAACCGGAATAGGAACATGGGGCAGAGTGTTGTCATGATGGAAAATTATTGCCTCGTGTCTGGTCGCATATTCCGGGCCTTTTTCGGCTATTGCTCTCTTCAAACGGATTAATTGTGTTCGGTATCGTTGTCCATTGATGGTTTCACCCGGTTTTAGCAGCTCATAATACAGCAAACCCTTCTGATCCCACCAAATACAGAGCATTACCTTCGCGCCATGGATATTCGGCTTTGCCGTTGATTTGTCTGCTTGATCGGGTTTCACATATGATTTTTTGCGCTTGGGGTTGTCGTAATGGATCCATTTTTCATCAGTGGTAACAATCCGATGCAAAAATGACTTCTTTTTGTGGCGTTCCAGCAGCTGTTTGGACATGCAAAACCGCCTTTCAACGTCTCTCGGCTTGAGTTCATGTGGAACTCAATTCCCTTGCTTTTGAATGTATCCGGCTGCTTTTAGACGTTTTGAAATGGCTGCTTGAGTGACTTTCAAAGATTCTGCGAACTCTTCTTGTTTTTGGCAACAATCTTCATCGAGTAATGCTTCCAGTTCTTCATCTTCAAACTTTTTTGGCTGCCCAGGACGTTCTTCGTCTTCCAAGCCAAAATCACCACTTTTAAATCGTGCAAACCACTTTTGGCACGTTCGCTCAGCTAGAACATGTTCACCATAAACTTCCACCAAAATGCGATGACTTTCGGCAGCAGTTTTCTTCATGTTAAAGTAATGAAGAAGAACTCCCCGCAAAAACACTTTTTCCGGCACAAAGTTCGACATATTTGAGTGAAAAAAAATTATTGTTGTTTACGCTTCAAATGAATGACTTATACTGAAAAAGACGCACAATAACAGTAGCTTTTCAACGCATGTTCGGAATATTGGAACGATGGAATAATAATCAAGTTACGCCATCTCTTACCAAACCGCACTAATTAAGTTATAGATCGAATAGCCCAAAGAAATTTATTTTCACAACTTATTCTTTCCCTTATACAGAATTGAACTCCACATCTATTAAAGGTAAAATGGATGATACTTCGATGGCGCAATTTATAGTTATATTACAAGGTACTATTGACAATAAGAAGCGAGGTATCGGAACCATGATCACTTCCACAAAACTCATAACAGTAGCTGATGTTGTGTTTAATAAGCATCGTAGCCGTGCTTTGCGGTACGATAACATTTATGTACAGCCAGTAAACAAAAATAATATAAATTTGAAAGCTTTAACAATATTCTCTGCTGGTGGTGTAGATCAGGCAATATCAATGCCAGTTCTTGATTATATCATGAATAATAATTACGAGTATGCGTCATACGTTAACAACGCTGCAATTCTAATTGTGAGTTATTATATGAAAAAATCAATAGTTTTTACTCAGTATTACAGTATATTAGATGAGTACTATAAAATATAAATATTTTTTTTTTTTGCTCCACAAATTTACCATACATCTTTTAAAAGTTCCGATATTATAGGTTTTTCAAACTTTATCTCTTTTCTAGGTAAACTCACATGAGAATCCATTTTCAGGAAAAGATAATAGAGATTTTCCTCAGCTAGCTGCAGAGTTACCTACTTTTCAAATGCAACTGTATATGATTGGAATTGATTTTTTGTGCACTGTGAAAAGAGACTACGTTACACTAGTTCTAAACAATGTTTGTCACGAAAATAACAACATTCTTAGTGGCATTCTCAATGATGGTTATCATTTTTGTGCCTTGACATATACATTTTATCAAGATTCAGGGGTAATGAAAGAACAGTAATTAATAAATCAATCAATTAAATTTGTAAACTAATGCAAAATCATTTTCAGAATGATATCGGCAAACCTGTATTTTTTGAAAACATGCTGATGGGATTGTACTTGAAAGGCAAACCTTCAGACAATTTTATTAAACACATTTTTATGGGAAATATTGCAAATGATCCAGTTGTCGAACGTGGAATGAGTGGATCGTCTTCGAACTATCAACTGTGATGAGCCACAGCTTTTATAAAATTAAGAACGCCTAAGTAAAGAAAGAAGCTGGTATTTTCAAAATTTCTAGAAGTTTCTGAACATTTTATTATGAGACATGGGAATATCTATCCTGGAAAAGATGATTTATGATACAAAACGTACATGGGATAGCTCACGTTCACAATGTTTTGGTTCTAGAGAAATTTTAAACTCTATAATAAATTTCAAAATTTGATATAAAGAAAAATTAGGTTAACCTTATTAAAATTCACCTTTTAATATTTTTTACTTTTCCATAGAGATAAACAGATCAAAAAAATTTTCCTGCTTCGCTCGCAATTTCTGTAACAGTCTGATAAATTATATAATTAAATTTATTTATTTTCTTCTAAATATCTCGAAAAGAGAGAAAAGTCGTAGACTTCATAAAAGCAAACGATTTTGCAATTCAACGCTTATTTCGTATCTCATCTATTTTGTTTGAAAAATGAAATTTTTAAGCTTTAATCGTATTTTCTGAAATTAAATCGAAAAATATACATTTTATCAAAAACTGTATCAGACTAAATTTGTAGAACTTATTGAAGCAAACAAGTTTGCGTTCTTACTTTTTTTTGTAATTCACATATTCTGGCTCAGAAATTGAATTATTGATTTTCAATGGTATTTATACATTCTCATCATATGAGAAGGTATTGATTTTATGTGAAGGAATAACCATAATGGAATGGAAATTGGCACACTTTTTCAGGGCCTAAAAAGAAAGGTCGAGTTCGTTCACCAGTCATAATCGATCAATGGGTCTGGTTTTATACATAAAAAACCTTTTTGCAAAAATCAACAATCTACACTGAGAGAAATCCTATTAGTTGTGCTGACTAAAAGGTCACAACTATATATTTTTAGTAAGCAGTACCAAAAATTTTGTAAATGCTACTAATTTTTTTTGTAAAATTGATCAAATTCATTTATTTTGAGGAATGTAAATATTTTATTTCCATATGCAATATTTCGTGTGTAAACATGACTTGCAATTCTTTGGTAATAGTAAACTTCAAGAAATAATTGTACAGACGAATTAGATCTCACCTGCTTATCAACTGTTTTGAATCGTTTTTAAATCGTTACATATATTCATTTCTTAAAATTTTGTTTTTGTTCTTCATCAAAATGAGAAGAATTAAATCATGATAATTTTAAAGTATAATTGTAAACTGTTGTGCAGTTTTTTATGAAAAACCTCACAACAATTATCATCCTTTGTGACATTTTGAAAACCAATAATTAAAAAAGTTTTTCTCCTAAACAATTCTAACCTAAGAAAGTCCCCATCGACATTAACAAAAATAAAATAGATAGAATGGTAAATTTAACATTTTTTTCAATGTTGCAATTACTATTTTAATCATGTACAGATGAAAAAAATTAATCAGTTTCTAATTAAGATATTGGAATAGTTTTTGATACAACTTTTCTCCGTTATGTCGAAAAAATATATATTTTTGTAATAACTACACTGGACAAATAATAAAAACAATTAACGCAATTAGTAAGTTTTACAAAAACATATTGGTAACATCTATTCTAAGCTCGATACAATGTGGGAATGCATCAAAATAGTCGCGGCTACAAAACGGACCGACTAATCGGATTTTGTAAGTTTTACTAAAAATTTTAATCATTGCTACTCAGTTAATATTGCTGTAAGAAATAAGGCGCTTAGATGATACAGACTAAAAAACATACTTGTGACCCTTTTTTACAAAAAAAATAGGTAAACACGACTAATACTTTCTCTCAGTGTACAACACTTTGGTCCCGAACATTTCTTCATAGGAGCTATACCATCTGATCAAATTTGACCCGGACTGGTTAAAAAACCACACTTTCATGTATTTTAATACAAATCTTTATTATCGTCTTCAAAATAGGCACCTTTTGAGCCAATACAAGCACGCCAACGGTTAATCCAATTTTCCATAGACCTCTTATAGGCCTCGGCCGGTATGGCCTTTAGTTCCTTCAGTAAATGTATTTTTATGGCCCCAATCAACTCATGACGCGTTCCCCGGAGCGGATATTTAAGTTCTGGAAACAGGAAAAAGTTACAGGGAGCCAAATCTGGCGAATTCGGTAGCTGATCAATGACTCAATGAATCTGAAGAACCGCGTAAAGCCTGAGGAGCTAGGGGTCAGGATTGGTGGTATCCGTGAGACCAGGACGAAAGATCTACTGGTCGAGGTGAAATGCGCAGTGGAAAATGGAGGAAGACTTGACTCTGCTTTCCGCGGCGTAGTCGATGAGTCTGGATCAGTCCACCATCTCGTCCCCACAGTCGAGATGGAGATATTGGACGTCGACCACATCGTGGAGGAAGAAGAAGTAGCAGAAGCAGTCCGGAGTTACCTACGGGGGTAAAGGTATCCCTGACGAGGATGCCCTTCAGAGGCACTCGGAAGGCGTTCGTCAGACTTGAGGAAGCGTGTACCCTGACTTTACTCAGGTCTGTAAGAAAACGGCGATTAGTAGGTGTTACCACTGCCTGGGTTATAGACACATGGCGGAGGGCTGCCAGGGGCCGGATCGCAGCAGGTCTTGCTTGAGGTGCGGCGAGGAGGGACACGCTGCGGCGTCCTGCTCGAGGAAACCGCGTTGCTACCTCTGCACCGCACAAGACGAGAAGTCCCGGGATGATCATATTCCGGGGATTATGCGTTGCGCGGCATTCCGAGTGGCAGCCCCAAATAAGAAGCGTTGAAGAGACCGCGAAGAGAGAGTCCAAGCAGGCAACAACGTAGAACGCCGAGGTTCGGCGGATTCCGCCCATAGACAATGACCCTGAAGTAAAGCTAACGCGATTCCGGGGTCATTGTCTGGCGAGGAAACAAAGGAGTTTTGAGTTTAGTGGGTATTACTCTGGCTGAGTCCTACACAGCGTGCATAAATGCATTCTCTTTTCTCCTCTGAACAAAAAAAAAAGTCACAATCAGGCTGGAATGTGACGGCGCATTATCGTGGTCAGGTCTTTCGGTAAGAGTCTGGTGGCGACGCGCTTCATTCCCAAAACATGAACCACAATGTGTTGAGTCGATCCATAAGAGATGTTGAGTGCCTCTGCTACCTCTCTAATGCCAACACGACGATTTACGAACACAATTTTCTTCACTTTTTCCATGTTATCGTCGTTAACAGAGGTGGATGGACGACTCGCAAGAGTCAAGTTGTCTACGACCTCACGACCCTCACTGAATGCTTTATGCCACTCAAATACTTACGTTGTCGATAGAGTAGACTCCCTAAAACACTTCTGCAACATTTTTCATTTCATTTTTTGCTTTCATTTCAAGCAAACTCGTTGTTCAATTTTTTTTTCCATAGTAAAAATCACCAGACAAACTTTTCGCGTCGTAAATCAATGGCAGCTAAACACACTAATGTACGCCTCCCGCTCAAACTTCACACGACTGTCGAAGAAGGTGTTACCAACCTAGAAAAAAAAATTTTCACCGTTTCGGTTTACGCGCGCGGTTTAACTGGACCAGTCCGGGTCAAATTTGATCAGATGCTGTTTTTTTTACCTATGCAAAATATTATGGAAAAAAAATCTCTTTCTCAATAAAACTCTACGACGAAGAAGAAAATAATGGTGCACGGTTTTCAAATTAAACGTTTTTTATTTGTGCCCAAGGTGCAGATTACTTTCATTCGTCCCTGCGTCAATAGATATAGCTATTGGAATAAATCTTGCGATTCACCGTTTACTCAACTCTCGATTAAAAGGTAGAGTAGAATGAAAGGAAAACTCTACTATTTTAGTGATTTAATAAAAGACTGGTTTTTGAGAATTATACTACGAGTAATAATATATATATTTAGAAACTTTTAATGCACGCTTTTAAACTTCACCCTACACTTATAAATTTCACTCAACTGTGATTCATTTTTGAACATTTAATATATCACAAATAATTACAATGATACTAAATAACTTCTAACTTGTCCTTATGTCCCAAATTTGATCGGAAGTTGAGTAAAATTACATCAACTATTTTTCTCCGTGTAGGAACAAAATTGACAACTAGAAAAAGTTCTACGGTTTTGCATTCGCACATTTTTTTATTAGGATGTATATTTTTTGTTTTAAGGCCATGGATCAACCAGATCACGTTACCGAATTCCTGTCAAAGTTCGTGTAAGATAACTTTTTTATTTTACAAAATTTCCTTCTGAAAATTTAGAAAATACAACAGAAGACGATGAGACATGTCTGTCAGTTTCGTTTGAGTCAGAATTTTGCAAAAAATTTCGCAGTTAGCTGTGATTGTCGATAAGTTTTCGAATTTTTTTCAAAATTTTATTGTTTTTTGTTCCGTTCACAAAATTTTCAGATAGATATTTTGTAAATTAAAAAAGTTATCTTACATGAATGCGTAAATGTAAATTTGGTCACGTGATCCAATTGATCCATGGCCTTGATTAAAAAAAACACGTGAAAATAAACAATTTGATTTTTAGCACTTTTTTCCAATTTTTTAAGAACATCTCAAAAACCGTTATAAATATCGTTAAAGTAAGATGAGATCCGTAAATTGCGTTAGAAAACGCATCGAAATGGCCTGCGTTGATGACGGAAAAAAAATTTCCATTTTTAACAAAAATTGTTATATAATTTTTTATTAAGAATTTTAATTGCAAATATCTATCAGACTAGACGTGATAGCAACAAACTGAAGCCAGATTCGTGTTCAGCATTGAAAAATACTTCGGAAATGATATGTCACATTCAGCGAGGACAAAGGTCATTTTTGTTGATCAGTGTTATATATAAGATAAATTAACAGGATCCGAAAATAAAATGCAGAAAAAATGTGATGGGAGAAAATGTGAAATCATGAAATTAAACAAATATATATATATTACGGTGAAATCAATAAAGGCTTAAACTGATTTTTCCTTAAAATCACGAGTCTCGTGATAAGAAGCCTGGCAAAAGTATCGGATTGAAATTCTTTCCGAGTCAATCAGAACTATTCCGATTCATTACGATATCTGTATCCGAGCCAATGCGAATCATTCCGAACCAATCCGAAAACGTTTTTTTCTTGTTTGATGAAAAACTGTCAACAATCAATCCGACTTAATCCGATTAATTCAATATGGATCAATTCGAGCTCTGATTGATACAAACCGAATTTTCAATCAGAATCAATCCGAATGAATCCAAGGTCGGAATTATTCGGATTGATTCAGATTGAAAATTCGGTATGGATCAATCCGAGGTCGATTTATTCGGATTGATTTGTATTGAAAACTTGATTTTGGATTAATTCGGATTGTTGTCTCGGAATTAATCGGATGGATTTTTGACCGTTTTCATCAAATGAGATACAAAACATTTTTCGGATTGGTTCGCAATGATTCGCATTGGCTCGGATATAGATATCGGAATGAATCGGAATAGTTCTGATTGACTAGGAATGAATTTGAATCTGATACTTTCGCCAGGGAATATATTCCTCAAAGTCGAAGTAACTTTGAGAAGATTTAAATCACATTTTAAAATGTGATCAAAATCAATCTTCATATTGAATTTTGGATAAATTGAAAAAAAATTGTCGAAAATTTTCCTAATGGCGTAATGAGCGATAAATCTTGGAATAAATTTAAGGACAATTATCGTTCTAGTGGAGCACGTGGCGAGTCGATAAATCTGAACGGAAGTCGCAGGAGCAGCTTCCAAACATTGAAGTCGGAAATGTCGTATCGGTGCACTGTCATAACAGGGGCAATCTGGCACGTGTATATCCCTCGACCTTCGCGCCCTCCTCTGCATTCATAACTGCTCTCTTAGTCGACCCCTATTCGGCGTTTACACGCGCCAAGCAATACTAACATACCACCCGTCTTCTTATACAGTTTCAACGGTAATTACGGTCCTTCCAAAACAACATGTTTTTATTAGTTTTCATCCATGTGTGATTGACGTTATCCCCTATTTTAAATCAACAAGGCGATGATTGATTAATTTTTAAGAAACAAAGATTTATTTTATTCCTAAATTATTTATTGTATTATATATATTCGTTTTTTCAAATTCAGATTTTGAATTCAAAGTAAAAACGCCATTAGAACAAATATAAATTGACTTTAATAAATCACGTTTCAAGCCTTTTTAAATAAAAGAAATTATTTTTTTAACATTATTTATTTGACTTAAACAAATATTTTATTAATTCAAGTACAGTACTGGCAAAAAGTTAAGGAATAATTTATTTGATTTGATTACCTTGAACGAAGAACACTTTTCTGTGAATCACATTACGCAATGTTGTATTCAAAAATAGTACTCGCATAAAATTCAGAACTAATTTAATTGATTTTTTTTTCTTTGAACGAACACAATTTTTTCTTTGAATTAAAGAAAATATTTCTGTGAGTTATATTACGCGTGTACTTATGCGACTGCGCAAATATTTATTTCTTTAATTCAATGGAAAAAAATAATCAAGAAATTTCTTTAAATGAAAGAAACTTTTCTTTGGCCGTATAGCAATGCACAAATTTTTTTGATTCAAAGAGATTGTTTTTAAATTAAAGAAAAAATAGTCTGTGTGTGTTACAAACAAGTCGTAAAATTCCAAATAAAAGACTGTACTCTACGAAGTGAAAAAGAAAATTAGAATCAGAAACTTTTTCTACATAAAAATGTTTTCTTACTTTTTTATGAAAAGAGTATGATACGCAAATTCGATTAGTTTTCGTTGATTATGTTTTTCAAGTGATTAAACTATCCCGAAGTGCTCAGATTAAGTGATCAATCGACGGGGATACGTTTCTTGAGAATCCTAAAGGCCACGACTCCAGTTCAGATATGGACAATCGATGGCTCAGAACGTCGACGCGTGCAGACCATAGATCAATATGATTCCTCTTTTTTCTCATTGTTCACACACATGTCGATCAATTCGTTTCTGTTTCCATGCTTCTGACAGCTCATGTCTCCGTTCAGGAAACGTTCACGCATTTCCAAGGCAATCAGTCGTTACATTACCAAATATGTTATAAATCAGGAAAACGTGCCACTAATCCAAGCAAAGTATCTCTACTCATTCATGAAAACATTTTTCGAAGAAAAATAATTGAAATCTAGAAATGCATGCGATCCGTAATTAGAGCTAAATGATCAAGCAACTTGGCAAAATGATACTTTCTCGTTGAAATTGCAAGATTTCGCGACTCGCTCGCGTGTAAATACGTCGGTGTCGTTTTGCGTGCGGAAAGTTGCTTTTCCCACACTAGTGCGATAAAGCTTCAAGTGTGCGGAAAGTCGCCTTTCCACATGCAAAACGATACTGACAAGGCGAACTTTCGGTGTACTGCGGAAAAAAACGTTTTTTTGATTTAAAGAAATTTGTTAATTGTTTTTTTCCTTTGAATTAAAGAAATAAATGTATACACAGTCGCATATAGTACATACGTAATGTAAATCAAGAAATATTTTCTTTATTTTATAGAAAAAATTGTTTTTGTTCAATGAAATAAAATTAAATGAATTATTTCTTAAGTTTTTGCTAGTACTGTATTTAACGCAAAAAATATTCTTTTAAATAAAATAAATAGTGTTGAAATATTATTTCTTTCATTCAAAAGAGACTAAAATCGTGATTTCATAAAATCAAATTTATATTGATTTTAAAGGTGTTTTTGTCCGCCGTACTCCGAAAGTTAGCCTTGTTGGTGTCGTTTTGCGTGCGGAAAGTTGATTTTCCCGCACTAGTACGGTAAAATTTTAAGTGTGCGGAAAAATCAACTTTCCGTACGCAAAACGACAACGACTCGGCTAACTATTGGTATACAGCAAACATTCTTTCGTGTACAGTATATTTTAATTTTTGGATTGAAATAACAATCAATCAATAGTCATGGAAAGAATTCCTCACAAACAGAATTTAAAAAATCTGCCCGCTTCACGGGCACATTCTCAGTGCGCGCTTCGCGCTCCGTAATACTCGATCGTCGCGCTGCGCGCTCCGGAATTTTTGAACGTCGCGCTTCGCGCTCCGTTCTTTCTGGACCTCGCGCTTCGCGCTCGGTCTTGTGCTCTTCGCATACGTTTAAGTTTATTTCTTATAATTTAATACTGAAGCTCAAATGCATTTTTGTAACTTTTTAATAAATTACATGATTATTGATAAATTTATTTTCTTCCAAATATTTCAAAAAGGAAAAACAATCGTAGACTTTATTTAAGGAAACGATTTTGCAGAACAACGCTTATTTCGTATCTCACATATTTTGGTGAAAAAAATCGAATTTTTTCAATATTAAAAATCAAAAAATTAAAATATACATCCTGTCGAGAAATTTCTCGATAAGAATGTGTAGACCTTATTTAGCCAAACAATTTTTCATCTCAAAGTTTTTTTTGTATCTCACATATTTTGTCTAAAAAATGGAATTTTTGAATTTTAATCGTATTTTTTGGAATTGAAACGAAAAATATATGTTTTATCAGAAACTGTGTGAGACAAAACTTGTAGATCTTTTTGAAACTAACAACTTTGTATTCTTACGTTTTTTTCTTATTTTACATATTATTGTTAAAAAATTGAATTTTGGATTTTCAATAGTTTTTTTTTTTAAATTAATAAGAGAAATATGCATCTTATGAAAAAATGTTACAATTCAAATTTGTAGGTCTTTATGTAGAAAATAATATTGTATCATAACGTTTTTTCGTATCTCGTATAATTTAACTGGAAAATGGAATTTTGATATTGACTTTTTTCGAATTTGAATATGCTGTAACATTTCTAATTTTGATTTAATCAAAAAATGTTATCAGGATAATTTTTAGACATTTATGAGCACTATCTAAAACCAGTATTGAAATTTTTGATTTTTTCAAAAAATTATTTTCAAAAACACAAAAGTAGTGCTCAACCCCTCAATTTTGATTGGATGTGGCTGGTTAACGAACTTGTCCTTACTTTTTCGGCTCCGATAAAGTGTACCAAAGCTCAATTCAATCTGATAATTCTATCGAGAGTTATGCCGCACACGACCTACAGACAGACAGACAGACAGACAGACAGACGGACAGACAGACAGACACTTTCATAAAAACCATTTTTTCTAACTCAGGGGGTCTCAAAACGTAAAGATTTGATGAAAATTTCGAAAGTCATTTTTCACATAAAACCAATACCTTCTCATCCATGATAAGAATGTAAAAATATACTTGACGCATCGCTTGCGAAAAAAGTGTTTGTTAAGAAAGTTTTAAAAGAGCGAATAAAGAAGTATCAATCGCCGCATAATGAAAATTCAAGATCCGGAAATTTGTCGTTGCTAACTAATGCCATAAAACGATCCGAGAGTGACATCTGTGTCAATAAGGCGAATCCTCGAGGGATTTTGGTCGTGCTTCAGAGGGGATTTCAAACGCGATCATCCTCATTCAATCATCGATTTTATTTAGTTAATAAAGCGATTATCCCATCCCTCAGGTCCTTCACTTTGGCGCTTCAGTCGGCGTCCGATCAGCTTGAGTCCACCGAAACTGTTCCAAGCCACCCCGCGCCGTGGGCGTTGGACCAAAAATGTAATTTACATCCCTTTATGTCGTGAAATTGAAATATTTGCGAATTAATTCGTACGACAGGATTATGGGCAGCCACTGGCACCAACCCCTCTTTTAAAATTCCATTTTCCAGCTTCTCCGATTTCCAATTCAACTGGAGATGCTCTTCTTCTTAATGATTCGTCCTTTATTCCACTCAAAAAATACATTATATCACTGCTCCCTATTTCACGGTTCATTCAATTCGATTATGAGTCTGCGACACCGAAGGACCAGGAAATTCGCTTTACCAGCTTCAGAAGTGATCGATGATTTGTTTTTACTCGAGTGTAAAAAATAGTTCTCTTGTGACATTTTTTGTTTCATTTAATGGAATAGAAATACTAATTGTTGTTTTCATCATCATTCAAAAAGACACTATTTTAGGAATTTCATCACATAACCTCATGTTTATATTTCCAAGTGACTATGTCTCCAAATTTATCATTTGACATAATATTTATAATTTCAAAGTACTGTTTCTTTCAATTTTCGCTTCACCGAATCGTCATGTAACAGAAAAACCATTTGACCCAAAACACATTCAGGTAAAAAATAACGGCGCCAAATTCAAATGCAGCCAATCAGAATTTATAATAATTTGAATCAAAAATATCGATTGGCTGAATTTGAATTTCGCGCTTTTATTTTTCGGTTGGATGTGTTTTAGGACAAATGGTTTTTCTGTTACATGACAATTCTAAGAAGTAGAAATCAAGAAAAGTGGTAAGTCGGAATTATAAAAATTAAAGCAATTGGTAATTTGGTTACATGATTTTCGGTAAAATAAATTTTAGGTAACAGAATTTAGGGAATATTCATGCGCCCCACTTCTATAGATTCGATGTCAAAAAATTGTAAAATTAAGACTATTATTTTTTGAAAAATATTTACAACCTGTTAAAATAAATTTTGGCTATAAATACTCTAATTAACAGAAAGCGGACGAGAGTAGTTTGAAGTTGCGCACCGAACGTGAGTTCGGCTCCCTCATTGCGGAGAACCGCCGCATGGGGGGAAATTATGAGAAAACGCGCGCGAGCGTTTGAAGTCAGTGACTATAATTAGCTGACAGTTCTGAGTATACTTCATTTTATGCGACTTTGAACTTAAATGACGCCTTAACTCTCTATTTCTTGCATAACGTATTACAACATTACAATGTATACAAATTAATTCATGCCTTTCAAATAGAGGTTCATAGGAATCTATTTGAACACGTAGAAACTTCATCAATAATATTATTATGCATTATTACGAGGGTCGTTCAATAAGTCCTTAGAAAATCCAAGAGATGGCGCTCATAGTATCGAAAATGCTTTGGTTTTAGTAAGCACCATTACTCACTAGACAGCTGTCAAAGTCTCAATTATATTCATCACATGGTTTCATTTTTATTGTCGATTGAAGCCAAAAACTTTTTCGTATTGAGAAAAATGGAAAAAAGTGAGTCACAATTGAGGCTTCGGATTCCATAGCCGACGGAGCGCGTGGCCTAGTAGGCAAAAGAGGGGATACCGCAATGCGCAAACTTTTTTTTTCATTTAAATAAAAAATTCGGAAAAATGATCAAGAAAACGTGGCAGTACATGTTAAATGTCATTCCACATATTCTTTCTTCCATAAATTTTTGTGACAGAACTCTAGTTTTTTTTATAATCGAAGAAAACCGTATTTTTTGAATGTACAAAATCAATCGATTTTTTACAATCAACACTCTGTTTTTCGTGCAGATCTGTCCGGAATGGTCTGAAATTTTATCAACAGACTCAAAAAACCCTAGAGCTTCAGATGGTTATGTTCAACATTACAAAATTCTCAATTTGTTAATAATTTTTATTATAACAGTTGCGACTAACAAAATTCTCATTTTTCATCTTCAAAGAAAAAAAGTATGCGAGGACGTTTAAAGTTGAGAAAACTTTCAGCGAGAAAGTTGTTCAGCAGGCTTTCAGGCAGTTTTTAAATATATTTTGAGATTTTTTAATCCAAAACTGCGGCCAGGATGGAAATTTACTTAACTGCGCTCGAGCGCACCGATACCGTCGCTAGGTATATCGATCGAACACAGGAGAGAGAAAGACGCACCCGTGCCGAGAGCACGCGATTCGACAGAGTTGCAACATCATTTTTGCCAATTCGTTTTCTTCATTTATATCCATCCTGTAAAAATTATTTAGAAACACTCTAGATGAATGGGAAGAAATTATATATATACACTTTACGAGGTCTGTCCGGAAAGTATCGGGCCTACCTTTACATCTCCACGCCATAGTGTTCGAGCGACCTTTGCGGGGCATGAACATCAACAGTAAAGCCTTACGAACCTATCGGTTGCTTGGTGACATCTGCCGGACGTATATTTCATGCGCAGCGTGTCTTTGTTTACAAAGCTATTTTTGAATTCGGCGGATTTTGTGATTGTTAAAAATGACTGAAAAACAAGATCAACGAATTTGCATCAAATTTTGTTTACAACTCGGAAAAACGAGTTCGGAAACTATTCAGATGATACAGAAGGCCTTTGGGAATGAGTGTATGAGCAAAACACGAATAAAAGAGTGGTATAATCGTTTCAAAGGAGGCCGCACTTCTGTTGATGGTGATTCTCGTTCTGGCCGAACTTCGACGACAAAAACATTGGATAATATTGAGCGGATGCGACTTGCGATTGAAGGTGATCGTCGATTAACTGTTCGTGAACTAAAAAATGATCTCGGAATACCGAAAACTACTGTTTGGGAAATTTTGAACAAGAGTTTAGGAATGACTCGCGTGTGTACGGTGACTGGCTTCTTCACCACGATAACGCGCCAGCGCATTAATCGAATCTTGTGCAGAAATTTTTGTCGAAACACAAGATTGCACAGCTCCTACAGCCCCCGTACAGTCCCGACATAGCTCCCTGCCACTTATGGATGTTCCCCAAATTGAAAATGGCGCTCAAAGAAAAGCGGTTCGACGACATCGAGACGATTCAGAGTAATGCGACGCGCGAGCTGGAACCGTGTTATTCAATCAAGTGGGGATTGGTTTGAAGGATGCCACCTGCCCGACGCTGAAGAATAACGCCAGAACGGAGATATAAAGGTAGGCCCGATACCTTCCGGACAGACCTCGTATACACTTTATATTGGCAATAATATAACAAAGTTTAATCATTTATCGTTAAATATACGTCAAAGTAATTGTTATTACAGGTTTGGTAGTTACATATTGAACATTATCTCAAAATTTGTCGAATCATGCGTCGTTGTTGCACTGGTTGAGCGAATAAATCAAGAAAAAACGTCCCCATTTGAAAAAGACCATCTTCCATCAAGACAATGCACAGGTGCACAGTTTCGATGGTCATAATTATGGAACTAAAATTCGAATTATTACAACATCCACCGTATTCACCGGATTAAAATTTTTTTTAGTTCCAAACTGGAAAAAATGGTTCGGCGGAGAGTGGTTCACGTCGAACGAGAAGGTCATCGCCCAAACAGATGCCTATTTTGAGGCTCTTCCGAAATCTTACTTCTTGGACGGCTTAAAAATGTTGGAGAAACGTTTGGAAAAGTGTATAGGGTTAAAAAGAGAATATATTGAAAAATTTTAAAAAATCTACACAAAATAATTTATTTTTCTACCCTTTTCTAAGGACTTATTGAACGACCCTCGTATTTTCTTACAGAATCTATAAAACACTCTAAAACATTAATTTGCAGCGAAGCATATGTCAAAAATCAAATATGCTGCGCATCGAATGAATGAAAAATGGGAGTTAGGTAGAGAGGGGGTCGTGCGTGATCGTGCGTGCCCGACACGAGGCGTCGTATGTGCCTAGCGTGCGCGCGCATGTTCGCTTGCTCAGTTCAGGGGCTCGCTGCAACGAGGGAGCCGAGCCTACGCTTAGTGCGCAACTTCAGATTACGCTCGTCCGCTCTCTGTTAATGAATCATTTTTCCACCTTATAACTTACATGAATTCCACAATTTAAAATCAAATTTCCCTCGGCCAACCAGAAAGTTTTGTTGGTCCCACAAAACTTTTTCAAGGACAACAAAATAAGACTCAACGAAATAATTTTCTTAGTCCAGTAAAATATTTAATTAATTAAACAAAATTATTTAGCCGGGACAAAAAAACCATTTTGTTCGGATTACTAACTTTCTGTGTTGAGTATACGTTTCTATTATAAGTGACTAGTATTTTTGAATAGACTTTCCAAGCTTTACATGAATTAGTCATCCAGTTTAAAAAGCGGTCTTGTAGTGAAATTTTAATCTAGCGATTAAGACACGAGATCTGCAAACACGGCTTAACGCGGATGACAAAATAGGTCTCCGATTGTAGGAGAGTCGTCGGGACGCCGATTAGAGAGAAGGTTTAGTGATGAAGGGATAGTGAAGTGAGGCAAAGAGGAGTGCGGATCCCAAACTGGGTGGTTTGTAGGGGTTCAAGACAGACGGGATATAATGTCGAATCCGGACCGTTAAACCGGCATACAATAATCTGCGCAGCGCCAATCCGGGCCGGTGTATTCAATTAATTCGCCTGAAAATTTGTCGCTCGTATTAAATCTCGGTGGATTAAAGGCAATCTCGCTTCCGTGGCTTCATGCTCCGCTATTTCTTCTCCTCTTCTTTCCCTCTGCGCGTCCCACATCCCGAACTTCTCCTTTGGCTTTGTCATCCCTTTCCCCCTACCTCACCCTTTTTATCCGTTCAGACTCAACCCAACCCATCATCCACCCCAGTATCACTTCCTCGGGTTTACGATCTTCCAGCTTCTGCAACACTGCAATCTCAGATGGAAGCTTTAAAACCTCTGAACTTGCTTCCTTCGACTCGTATGAGCGTCTTTTCATACGCGATGAACATTGATGGATACTCGCTGCGAATCAGACAAAAAACAAGGCTGGCGAAATTGCGGGATACATAGAACTCACTTCTGGTTTGAATTGCCTGGTCAAATCGTCTCTCTTTTCGGATTAACTCGCTTGCTAAGCTTTTTATTCTTCTTACACCTGTTTCACAAATTAGCGGCATGAAAAGAGAAAAATCTCTTCTATTCTACACAGGGCCGAATGCACGGCGGGGTAACCGGCGAGGAGCCCCGGGGCCCCCACATGTTGAGGGCCTCCACAAAGCGTGGATTCAAAAATTTTATAGCAATAAAATTTTCCACTTTTATTAAATTATTAAAAATAGGCTGCACACGGCGATGATACAAAAACGTCTTGTACACTTGTCATTGCTCAGTATAGGGAGTGATTTACTTCGAGAAATGGACTTCGGATAAATCATTAATGATCCTGCCTCTAAGAAAGCACGTAAAGTGTCATTCACTTACTCGTAAATGTACTTAACTATCAGCTGCAATAAAGATTTTCAAAAAATGACAAAAAAAATATGTACTCTCTAAATATGAATCAGTCAAAATCTAATGATAATCAGTGAAATTTGACTGATTCAAATAGCTATAAAAGGTTACTGTAAAGCAGTCAAATTCCACTGATTGCTTCAGTGAAAATTAACTGATTCAACAGTGAAAATATTTTTTCCACTGATTCAATAAGTGATAATCAACTGATTTAATAGTGAAATATATTTTTAAACTGGTGAATCAGTGAAAAAGAAAATCACTGATTCAATCAGTAAAAATTTGACTGATTCAGATTTAGAGAGTATTCTAATAGTGTAAATTTGTTTTTCAAACGTAAAAATGAAATTATCAATAGATATTTATTAATTGAAAGGGCCTCCACTTTTTTCTTTGGCCGGGCCTCCCACACCCCTGCATCCGACCCTGATTCTACACTTTCCTCTTAGAAACATTTCATTTGACAAAAATGTCAATTTGTTCTGCAACAAGTGGACGGAAAAAAATCTGCTCGCTTCGCGGGCACATTCTGTTTGGAAGCGCATTCCTTGAAACAATCAATAATTTTATTTTTTGCCATTGCAGTGCCATTTGTCGCGAAACGAAAAAAAAATTTGAGGTAAAACTTACGTATCTTTTAATGGAGAATCTGAATCTGCGAAAAAAAGATAGAGGTTACCATTTGGAGGTTGCCCCCCTCTTGTTTCCAGGAAGTGGGGTTTGAGATAAATTTTTGTGGAGTCGCTTTTCCTGCTCAAAAATAAAAAGTTTTTATTACAGACATTTTATTCATAGAATTCAGATTTGTAGGACTTATTTAGCAAACAATTTTACATTTTATATAATGTTTTCTTCAATATCTCTCATATTCTAGTTTGAAAAAATGTTTTAAAAAAAAAAAATATATATATATACATTTTACCAAAGATCGAAATTTGTAGAACTGATTTAAGCAGACGATTTCGCATTCTGATTTTTTTCCATATCTCGCATATTTTGATTGAAAAGTCAGATTTTTTATTTTAAAAAATATTTCTTTTAATCAAAATAAAAAATATTTTATTAAAAATGTTTGAGTTCAAATTTGTAGAACTTGATTTAGTAGATAATTTTTAAATGAAGTTTTTTCGTATCTTGTATAGTTTAACTAAAAAATTGACTTTTTTTAAATTTCAAAATACTGCAACTTTTCTAATTTTGGATTGATTGAAATATTTTATGAGGGTAATTTTTAGAGCTTTTTGAAAACTATCAGAAACTTGTATTAAAGTATTGGATTTTCCTAACGAGTATTTTTCCAAAATTAGGTGGTCAAGTTTGAAATTCTCGGAAGCCTATGTTTCTCAATTGGTTAGAACAGTCTACCGGCAATCGAAAGACCCGGGCTCGAATCCCGGCACATCCAAAAGCGTCTCCTTTTCCACAGAAAGATTACAAATTCTTTAAATTTTTCAAAAATATAAAAAGTTATTAAATACCATTTTTTTCATACGTTTTATTTAAAATTAGAAAAAGAGAAGGAAAAGAAAAATTTTACAAGTTTTTTCAAACTACGTTTCATTCCGGGAAAAATCTATCACAGTAAGAATTTTTCGCAAGAAAATATTTAACTTCAGAAAAAATATATAAAACTTTGTAATTAGCTTTTAGTCTCCTCAATTTTTTTCCAAGTTTGATATTTTTTCGTCATACTTGTAAATGAATCATTAAATTTAACTAATTTAGATTTATTTATTTATTTAATTAATTTGGTAATGCACTAATCACTAAATATCTATGAATCATTAAAATTTCAGTACATATACAATACGTCGTAATGTCCTGGTCTATCCAATTAAATAAATAAATAAAATATATTAGTTAAATAGTTGATTTATTTATATAGCAATATGTACGGTACTAATTCCTTTTTCAAATTTTTTTTTTCTTAGGTTAACGAATCTGGTACTCTGGGGTTCATCACCGACGCTAAACACGTCAGGGTTGCGACCCCGGGTCACGAAGACCAGAACACAAGCGGGTGCTGTCGCGTGGACGATTGAGAAAGAACAAAAAAAGCGAATCTGAAGAAGCTTGAAAAAGAAGTCAAAATTAAATTAAATAGGACTTGAATCTAATATATATATATATATACATATATATGTACCATATATTCTATTTTATCTAAAAATCAACATGTTTCGTGATGTCAAAATAATGTACTATTGCATTTTGCTACTAATAATCAAAAAATATTTTTTATTTCAAGTTAGAAAATACTTATTTTTGGAAGAAAGTGATAATAGGTGATATTAATTGAGGACAATAAAGAGTTACTCCATTTTATTCACGCACATTTGTAGCTTAACCCTTTCCTATTCAGACGAAATAGAACTTATTATTCAACTTTTTTTCAAGAGATAAAAGTTCTCAGAAAATAATGATAATTTCTTATTATATGTTTTTAGGGTCGTTGAATTATTTGAATCCTCAAAATCTAACATTATAGATTCGGATTGAACATGCGACAAAACCTAAATATAGCCAATCATATCATGTTCCAAACACTTTTGCAAAATGTGTCCACCGTATTGGACCCACCATTTTGAATTTTAAAAACTGACTCCAAATTTGGATTCAGCGACCTTAAAAACCTGAATAAAACCACTTTTATCGAGTTCTGAAAATTTTTACTAAATTTGTCCGCCATATTGGATCCGCCGTTTTGAATTTAGCACATCTGACATCAGATTCAGATACAACAACCCCAGAAACTTCGGGATACCCATGCACAGTCAAATCAAATTATTTTGAATAATTTTATGATAGGGATTGAAAAGGATAGGTGCTGTGATAGAATTTGTTTCTAATCTGTCCATATATGTTTTCTATCAATCCTATCTTCTCTCTACCTATCACAAACAATTAAAAGAGAGAGATTGAATTGTCAGTAAATTGTGAAGAGATAGAAACCGATTGATATCATCAGATAAAGGATACACATAGTTAGAAAGATTGGGATTGAAAAGGATAGGTGCTGTGATATATTTTTTTTTAATTTGTCCATATATTTTTTCTATCAATATTTTCTATATATCTATTTCAATCAATTAAAAGAGAAAAATTGAATCGGTAGAAAATTACGAAGAGCTAGAAAACGATTGATATTGTCAAAGGATAAATAAGTATAGAAAGATAGGGATTGAAGAGGATAGATGCTGTGATATTTTTTTCTCAATTTGCCCATATATGTTTTCTATCCAATGCTATCTTCTATCTATTTATTACAATCTATTAAAATAATGA
The DNA here is from genome assembly GCA_030998225.1 of Diplolepis rosae. Taxonomy (NCBI): domain Eukaryota; kingdom Metazoa; phylum Arthropoda; class Insecta; order Hymenoptera; family Diplolepididae; genus Diplolepis; species Diplolepis rosae. The sequence goes on from JAPYXD010000275.1 coordinate 1,119,099, forward strand.
AATTGAATCGGCTGTAAATTGTAAAGAGATAGAAAGCGATTGACATTATCAGATAAAGGATAAAAATGGATAGAAAAATAGGGATTGAAAAGAATAGGTGCTGCGATATAATTTTTTTGAATTTGTCCATATATTTTTTCTATCAATCCTATCTTCTATATACAAGTATCTATTTCAATCATTTGAAAAAGAAAAATTGAATCAGTAGCAAATTGCGAAGGGATAGAAAATGATTGATGTTATCAGACAAAGGATAAATAAGTATAGAAAGAGAGCGATTGAAGAGGATAGATGCTGTGATATTTTGTTTTTCAATTTGCCCATATATGTTTTCTATCCAATGCTATCTTCTATCTATTTATTTCAATCTATAAAAAGAAAGAAATTGAATCGGGTGTAAACTGTAAAGAGATAGAAAGCGATTGATACTATCAGATAAAGGATAAAAATGGATAGAAAAATAGGGACTAAAAAGGATAGGTGCTGTGATATAATTTGTTCCCAATCTGTCAATGTATGTTTTCTATCAATCCTATCTTCTATCTACCTATTTCAATAAATTAAAAGAAAGAAATTGAATCGGGTGTAAACTGTAAAGAGATAGAAAGTGATTGACATTATCAGATAAAGGATAAACATGGATAGAAAAATAGGGATTGAAAAGGATAGGTGCTGTAATATAATTTCTTCTCAATTCTTTCCCCTCTGGAAAAAATTCAAATGAATAGATAATATATCCATTGCCTTAGAGTAGGAAATCTATATAGATATTTGAAATTAGAATGAATCCCAAGTTATTTACTTGAAAAATATAGGGAAACTGTGATTTTAGTCTCTCCTTTCCCTCATGATTCTTATTTTTAAGCTAATCTATATCCATAGTTTCTTATTTTATTACTGATGACATCTATTTCCTTGCAGTTGGTCAATGTCGTTTACCAGATTCTTGTGTTAGGATTTAACATCATATGCCCCATGGGGTTCCTAAATATGTATTCGTTCGTCTTCTATTAATAGAAATTACCCCAATGCTTCCAATCCAGACTCATTTTTAAAGGGAATTCATAGTCTTAATTTTAAAACATTTATGGTTCAAGAAGTTGAACATTTATACAAGACACGTGTTAGCTCATTTATTTCACTGCCAATAGAAATTACATCTAAATATTTACATTCAACATACCTATACATTTATATTTAGTATATTTATGCATAATTTGATTTATTTTTTCTCTGTGGAACTCTAGAGATAAATTCAACATAAAAATGTATCTTACTGTGTATACAATTTCTACAGGATTATTTAACTCGTTAAAGTTATTGGTTCTTCTATTCAAATTCCGGATTGGAAAAACACATATACGAGCTGAGGCACGATTACGTGGCAATTTATTAGTTTTAATAAAACGAAACAAGTTGACTGAATAAATATTCATAGGGGGAGTATAGTGGGACGAGCAAAAGATCCGCGAAGGGGACATCGTAAAGGCCATTAGTGAGATTGGTTGTACATACTATATATATGTATATAGCTTCACGAATAATCTCGACTAATATCTCAAACTATCTACTAAATTTCCAGCTATTAAACCCAAATGTTTAAAAATTCAAAATTAATTTAAATCGTTCTTTTTTCAAATTTATTTTGCTTTTAAATTTTACGATGCACACATGATGAATTCAAGTTATATTTTATCTTTGGTAAAATAATGATGCAAAGATATCAGCTCTTTAATTTTCCATCGACTTTTCTGTAATGAGCGAAAATAAATATAATGTTAATGAAATGGAGTGAAGCAAAGGTTCTGGTTCTAATTAGAAGTCTATAATTATGTTCGCCATCTGACACTTTTATAATTATTGCTTAGTGAAGAGTAATTTTGTATTTTCTAAGATTATGTGAAACATTGCTGCTGATAGATCTTCATCATTAAATTTCTTTCGTTGATTGAGAAGGTCTTTTGAAAAGTGTCCAAAGAACGTAGAAATTAACGAAAAACGAATAGGCTTATTGTATGTGTACCAAATTTATGGGCACGTACATTGGGCTGAAGTTTTTTTTTCGTCGTCATATGATTTTCAAAACAATAAAAAATATGCAGAATAGTAATTTTCGACAAAAACAACATTTTTTATTGGAAAAAAAATAGTGCTACAATAAAAAAAATCTGCCCGCCTCGCGGGCACATTCTCATCGCGCGCTTCGCGCGCTGCGCGCTCCGGAATTTTTGAAAGTCACAATTCGCACTCCGTTCTTTCTGTACCTCGCGCTTCGCGCTCGGTATTGTGCTCTTCGCATACATTTAAGTTTATTTCTTATAATTTGATACTGAAGCTCAAACCAATTTTATAATAATATTACAGATGATGTGAATTACACATTTTCTCAAAGTCACTCAATTTCTTTTTGAATTTAAGTGAAACAGGAAATTCAATTTACTTAAGGCTCTATCGGCCTTAAGGAACACATTCTCATCATGACACTCGCGCTTCGCGCTCGATTTTCTGTATACATTTCAGTATAACTTTTTAATAAATTACATGATTAAAAGAATTTACTTTCTTCCACATATCTAAAAAGGAAGAACAATCGTAGACTTTATTTAAGGAAACGATTTTGCAGAACAACGCTTATTTCGTATCTCACATATTTTGGTGAAAAAAATCGAATTTTTTAATATTAAAAATCAAAACATAAAATATACATCCTGTCCCGAAATGTCTTAATGAGAATTTGTAAACCTCATTTAGGCAAACAATTTTCGATCTAAACGTTTTTTTTGCTTCTCACATATTTTGTCTAAAAAATGGAATTTTTGAATTTTAATCGTATTTTTTGGAGTGGAAACGAAAAATATATCTTTTATCAGAAACTGTGTGAAACAAAATTTGTAGATGTTTTTGAAACGACAAACTTTGTATTCTTACGTTTTTTTCGTATTTCGAATATTATTGTTAAAAAATTGAATTTTGGATTTTCAATAGTTTTTTTTTTTAATTAAAAAGAAAAATATGCATCTTATGAAAAAATGTTATAATGCAAATTTGTAGGTCTTTATTTATTTAATAATATTGTATTATAACGTTTTTTCGTATCTCGTATAATTTAACTGGAAAATGGAATTTTGATATTGACTTTTTTCGAATTTGAATATGTTGTAACATTTCTAATTTTGATTTAATCAAAAAATGTTATCAAGATAATTTGTAGAGATTTATGAGCACTATCAAAAACCAGTGTTGAAATTTTTGATTTTTTCAAAAATTTATTTTCAAAAACACAAAAGTAGTGTTTAATCCCTCAATTTTGATTGGATGTGGCTGGTTAACGAACTTGTCCTTACTTTTTCGGCTCCGATTAAGTGTACCAAATCTCAATTCAATCTGATAATTCTATCGAGAGTTATGCCGCACACGACCTACAGACAGACAGACAGACAGACACTTTCGTAAAAACCATTTTTTCTGACTCAGGGGGTCTCAAAACATAAAGATTTGATGAAAATAAATTATTTTAATCATGTAATTTATTAAAAAGTTACTGAAATGTATACGGAAAATCGAGCGTGAAGCGCGAGTGTCATGATGAAAATGTGTTCCTTAAGGCTGATAGAGCCTTAAGTAAATTGAATTTCCTGTTTCACTTAAATTCAAAAAGAAATAGAGTGACTTTGAGAAAATGACTAATTTACATCATCTTTAATATCATTAAATTGGTTTGAGCTTCAGTATTAAATTATAAGAAATAAACTTAAATGTATACGAAGAGCACAAGACCGAGCGCGAAGCGCGAGGTCCAGAAAGAACGGAGGGCGAAGCGCGACGATCAAATCGCGCGCCCAAACTTGCGAGCGAAGCGAGCTGCGCGCGATGTGACTGTGCCCGTGATGTGGGCAGATTTTTTTTATTGTAGCGCTATGTGACTGCTATCAAAAACCAAAGTCCATATATATGTCTCTTTTTCAGTTAAGGAGATAATTTCAAAAAAAAATTTCTAGCAATAAAAAATGTTTTTTTTTTTGTTGAAAATTACTATTCTGCATATTTTTTATTGTTTTGAAAATCATACGACGACGAAAAAAAAAGAAAAAATCGTCACACGAGACGTTACAAACTTCAGCCCAATTTATGTGACGTCGGTAATTGCAATTACAGATGTGCGTAATTATTCAAAAACTAATATCTTAAATAAATTTAATTTACAAAACCGACCACTTTTGCTCTTTAATTAATTACGTCTCATTCATTCGAAAATATCATATATTTTAGTTATCAGGTTCTAAATAAGCTCAGTCATGTTTAATTGCGTTTACCCACATTACGTGATCCACTTGATAGATGGCATTGAGAAAATTAAACGAATCTAAAATGTTGTGAAGTAGAATCCCTGGCGAAAGTTTCGTATTAGAACTTACTCCAAGTGAATCAGAAATATTCCAAGATATTTCGAATTATAGTTCGTGTACATTCCAAAAAACGTTTGAACCTGGCGAAAGTTTTGGAAAAGAGTTCAATCTAAATAAATCCGAGCCATTCCAAATCTGTTTCTAAAGAGCTCTGAATCATTCTAAAAAACTTTTTGAGTCACATTTAATGTAAATTGGTTGAAAATAAATCTAAACCAATTCGAGCTCGAGATGGTCTGAGATAAATTTTCAATCGGTATAAATGCAAGTTCGGAATGATTAGGTTTGAAAATTCTTTTCACAACAAACTAACTCGGATTGATTCGCATTGAAAACTTGGTTCTTGACTTGGATTGAATTCCAATTCGAAACTTCTCTCAGAGACAATCAGGTTCAATGGAATTGCGTTATAAATCAATCAGAATGAATCCGGATTAATTCGTAATGGGGTTGATTAAAAGCTAATTTCCAATCCAAATCAATCCGATTCGAATTCATTCAGTTTTATTAGAGAACAAGAAACCATTAAGAAAGAAGAAGTTTTGATTAGGATAAAAGACTGTTCGAATTGTTTTTAAACAATTTGCTTTGAATAATAATATTAATTTTTTTCGAATTGGTTCGGAATGATTCATTTGGATTGAATTCTAATCCGAAAATTTGATCAGGGACAATGTTTTTCGATACGAATGTATTAAGAATCAATGCGACTCAATCCTAAACTTCAACCTGAATGAATCCAGATTTATCAGACATCTGATTAATTTTAAGGGAATTGTAAATCTGAATCCTTCCGCATCGCATACATTCATTTCTTTTAGGATTGGGAACTTTTTCGGATTGATTTTCAACCGATGTGCTTAGAAAAATACTCTACATCTTTTTCGAATTGGTTCGGAATGATTCGTTTGGATTATATTCCAATCCGAAACTTCTATCTGCGACAATCACGTTCAATGCAATTGCATTATGAATGAATCCGGATTAATCAAAACTCGGGAAACTCAAAAAAGAAGAAGATTTTATTAAGATTGAAAACTGTGTTTAAAATGTTTTTAAGCGATTTGTTTTAAATAATTATTTTAATGTTTTTCAGATTCGTTCAGAGTGATTTATTTGGATTGAATTCTAATCCGAAAATTTGATCAGGTACAGTATTTTCCGATGCAAATGTATTGAAAATCAATTCGACTCAATCCTGACCTTCAATCTGAATGAATCCGAACTCGGGTTCATTTAAAGCGAATTTTCAATCCGAACCAACTCTAAATGTTTTTTGGATTGGTTTAAAATGATCCGTTTCCATTTGCATAGAACAATAATCAAAGTGTTTTTTAGACCATTTCAGAATCATAATTCGGATTATCTCGAATTGAATTCCTTCTCACAACTTTCGCTTCAAAACTCCGAAAACTATTTTCCCTATATTCACTATGAGTAGTTTTAGAGACTACTTGAAGAAATTTTCTGTGAAGGAACAAAATTGTGAAATACACTGATGCGATGAGTGGTTTCTACAATAAAAACGAGATTTCCCACATGGGATAAGAGTAGACTTTATACAAAAGGAGTTTTACCGCCAGTGCGGAAATTCTACTCTTGATCGAGCGGAAGTCTACCTGGTGCAGTGACTCCTCTCCTACTCCCCATTCGTTCACATAACTCTCTCCTTCTCTCTCTTTCTATTTTTTACCTTGCAATCATTGAAACGAACCGATCGTAATTATTATTCCGCCCCTATATCGCGCGCGAAGAGATACACTGCCGAGCAAACGTAACGTAACGTAACATAGCGAAACGAGGCGAAACGAAACGGAACGAAACGAGCCCGGAGTTACCGCGTCCGGCTTTCTCTCTCTTTCTCTCTATTTTTCTATCACCCCCCCCCCCCCACCTCACCCCACCCTTAAACCATAATCTATCTCTATCTGTTCATCTTTCTCTCTCCAATGAATGACACAATCCAGGCGTACGGAACGGCAATCAATAACTTTGTAACACAGCGACGTTTAGGGAAACAAATTCAGCAAGTTGCTTGATTGGAAAAGCCAGTGGCAGAGGCAACGGCGCTAGATAGGCTTGCGTTTCGAGTTTCCAATGCCTCTTCGTCTCTCGCCTGTTTCGCAGGCGAAAAACGCATCCCGTTCGCCTATATTTGTGAGTTCTGCGGCATATACGGAATGGACACGAGTGGGTTAGAGAATAGGGCCATGAGTGCGAGTGTGAGAGGAATAAGAGTAGGCATAAGTTTGTCCTTTTTGCACTCATAGCCTATTCTGCAATTCTGCAAGCCACTCGCGGCCACTCTGTAGAGAGACCTCGCAGAATGGCTTTTGCTCTTCTATGGCCTATGTGTATAGATACTCAATATATGTAGATATATATAGTATGTATATAGCTGACCATACTGAGCGTTTTATTTCCAATTCGACGGGACGAACAATAACGCGAACGACCCATCTCGCCGAGGGCACTGGCGATGAACGTATTGTTTAAGAATTAATCGGAGGCACTGCACCAGCAACGGAACGGACGCTTGGCCTTCCAATGCCGCGTTACAAATCGTGCAATTTTTTTCGTTTCGATGCGTTTTTGCCCTCATCACCCTCTCACTTCTTTCTCTGCTTTTTTGTTGTCAGCACCCGCTACTCGGACGGAAGCACCCCGCTCATTTGACGGGCGCGATTTTTACCTCGGGCTAGACTGCTAGAGCTTATAAAGCTTCAACTTTCTAAAGGCTTACTCATACGCGTACATTTTCGATGAAAAGAAATTCTAATTTTGCTGATCATTCGAGTTTGCACACTTGCAATTTAAAAACCTTTAGAGAACAAAGAAGTGACGGGGTATAGAAAAAAGTTTGTTTTCAATTCAAAAATCTTTTATTTTTGACTTATTTTATTTTTATTCAATGCAGAATTACTTTTAGGCTGAGGGGAAATTCATTTGATTTTCCAAGATAACGTGATTTGTATTTTTACATGTTAAGATATTGTTTACTTAATATTTTTTCCTTATTTCATGACATGTTCCTGTATATGTTCATTGTTTTATTGACCAGTAGTAAATTAATTTGACATGGGGTTAGTTTTTTTAAAGAATGATTTCTAGGCCAGAAAAAACTGATAGGGGCCCTGTCAGGTGCCAGTGAGGAATTCCTTGTTTCGCTTAAGTATGGAAAATCTATTTCTATCTGGCGGGGCCCCGACTAGAGAATCCCTACTTGTAATATTTGTGGTTAAGGTTAAGTCCATTAGATACAACATAACCTTTATTTGTTATTCCCATTTAAATTTGATCTTATCTAAAAAAATGGAGATTTTCTGAACACGGTCTTAGATAAGATCATTACTTAAGAGGAATCAAGCACTTTTAAGAAAACTGTTTTGTAATTTTGACTCGAATTGGCTTGGACTCATAATAATTATATGTGAGCACGTGTGTGTATGTGTGTGTATCTGATTGCGTCGAGGTAGTAACAATAACTAAACATGTAGTTCAATTAACATGGAGTGAATAGTAAAATCAATTAAAGCTTTCATAGTAAACATAAGCAGTAGAAGTTACTACATAAAAGTAATTATAAAAACAAACTGATCGTATGTAAATAAGTGTACACGGCTCTGCAGTAGTTGCAGGTTATAAGCACTACTTTATTTTTTGTATTCCAAGCGTGCACAGCCGAGAGGCTTTGTCGTTAGTTTAGTAATGCGTTAATTATAAGTAGAGAGGGTTCGAATCTGCAGCGTTAAGAATAATTTTTAATACTGCCTAAACGGGCTTTTATTTAGTGTAGAGGGGGGTGTGTGTTTGTAGGTAAGCGTGTATATAAAAATAGTAAGTTAGTGTCTGCTTGAAAGTAAATAAAGTTTGGAAATCTACAAAGAATATTCATCGATTCAACTACTGCTCTTATTTGAATGACCTATGTTCCTGCAGTTCACTTAACTTCAAAAATGACACTTGGGGCCTTTACGAATTACGGAAAGTAAGTTAAAAAGTAGTCAAACGTACTGAGATTTTTCTTCGGTGTACGTGTAATGAAAAAGTACTGTCAATTTACTCAGAAAAAAATTCCTAGCTTGAAAAAAGATTTATTACTGTGAAAATAGTAAACTTAACCTTCCAAGCGAATATCCCTCCGTTGCCGTTAAAAACGGTCAATATTAAAGTCTTAACTCGAAATTTCCCTATAATTTTTCTCTCAGTGTGGAAAATCCTTTTTATTTATTTATTTTTTTTCGTAGACTTTATTTAAGTAAACAAATGTGCATTTAAACGATTATTTTGTTTAAAAAATGGAATTTTTGAAATAAGTTAACATTAACCTTTTAGCTGCGGGGAAATTTCAGAACAAATCGACCTCTTATAAAATGCAAAATTTTCATTATATTTATAATACATAAAATCACTGGATATCTCAGTTAGAGTCCCCGACTTGACTGGTGGTCGATATATCGACCAGCCTCACAGGCAACGTAAAGTGCAATGTAAAAAATTTGTCTCATTTGTCATGAAGGTTTGAGGGGGCATTTCTGTGTAATTTGACGCGGTGAATATGAAAAAAGTAGTAAGAAAATTCCCGCAGACACCCTTGACTTTGAAAATATCTATTTCAAGGTCAAAGATGCTTTGAGGATTTTTTTTCACTGTTTTTCCCATTTTTAGCGCATCAATGACGCTGGAAAGCCATCTCCAACTTTCGCTTATGCAAAAAATGAAATGTGACCTTGACTGTAGATTTTCAAGGTCAAGGAAACCTCAGTGATTTTTTTCAGAATTTTTTTCGTATTCAGTCCATCAAATTACATAGGGAAACACTCTGAAATCCTCGCTTCTACTATAAATGAAATTTGACCTTGAAATTCTGATTATCAAGGTCAAAAATGTTTCGAGGAATTTTAAAACTATTTGTTACGTATTCAAAAAATCAAATTTTGCCTAAAAACATGAAATATTTTGTGTTTCTTGAGTGGTCGATATATCCACCGCCCCCGTAACTAAGAGGTTAAAAAAAGGCGGAACTCTCAATTATGGATGAATCGTTCAGACTATTAATAATAATATGCATCAATTTATTCCAAAAAAACTCTATGTTTTGCATGCCTCTCTGGCAGCCTGTTCAGGAGAATCTATATAAAAATATCATAATTATGTTTGTATAATAACAATATAAATAATTAAACCCATATAAAAAATATATTACAGTTACCTTGGTCTAAAAATAATAACATTTGAAAGCTTTACCAACTATTGTCCACATTCAGTAGTCACATCACGATTATTCATAATTAAAATTTAAGTATAGTGTCATCAAAACAAAGTCAATTAAAAAATAACAAATTTAAAAACATTATAACATTTTTAACTAGTAAAATATAAATTTAAATAAAATAGATATGGGAGCAAGAGAAACATGTTCTGCTCTTAAGTTAAAATTTAAAACTGACAATAATAACTACGCAACTTATAAACAGTGACTAAGTGAAAATGTTGTGAAATACATTACAGAGAGCAAAGATGATAGACAAAGATAATAAATAATTCAGTGAGGTCTTAGAAAACTTGCCTCATGCAAGTCGTCCATCCACCTCTGTTAACGACGATAACATCAAAAAAGTGAAGAAAATTGTACTCGAAACTTTGTCGTGTTGGCATTAGAGAGGGATAGTGCGCAGTCACATTCCAGCCTGATTGTGACTGAATTTTTGGCCAAACACGAAACAAAAGTCATGGCTTAGATACCGTATTCGCCAGATTTGGCTCCCTGTGACTTTTTCCTGTTTCCAAAACTCAAATATCCGCTCCAGGGAACGCGCCATGAGTCGATTGAGGCCATAAAAATAAATTCGCAGAAGGAACAATAGGCCATACCGGCCGAGGCCTATAAATTGGATTAAGCGTTGGCATGCTTGTTTTGGCTCAAAAGGAGCCAATTTTGAAGGCGATAATAAAGACTTGTATTAAAATATTGGATCTATCACTTAATTCGTGCGGTTTTTTTTCAAAATTTGACCGTTTATTTAAGAAAAACATGTACAATAGTATTATTCAAAGTATTGCCCATCTGAACCTATGACTTTTTCCCATCTTTCTGGCTATTTGTGGATTCCATCCCAAAAGAACTGCGCCGACTTGGCGGCCAAGAATGAATCAAGCCAATTTTTGATACCCTGTTCTGCTGTGAACCGTATTCCAGTGAGGTCGTTCTGCATCGACCGGAACAAATGGTAGTTTGTTATTGCACTGAGAGGGACTTGGCATGGCCAGTGCGCTCGCATTATAGCCAACGCGCCCAACCCGGACCTGATAGGTTAGCTTGAGTAAAGCGCGGTAGATGCGCAACTTTGCGCGGTGGACGAGCACCGTAGCGTAATAGCAGCGCCCTCTCGTAGTGTCTAGCGGTCGTTTACTGCCAAGCGTCTGATTCGTGTGCACACATCGGGCGCCAACGCACGAAAAAAGCGCAGCCAGTGTGCAAGCTGAGATCGCGCCGGTCAAACCTCAGTTTTGCCCCCCCTATCGTCCTTTTTTAGCGTGCTATACGGACGTTAGTGAAGTGTGGCCACTGCCACGACTTGTGGCGCTAGCTGTGCCAATTATCTCTCAGTGTGCAAACGGATTAATTGTGTTCGGTAGCGTTCTCCATTGATGGTTTCACCCGGTTTTAGCAGCTCATAATACAGCACACCCTTCTGATCCCACCAAATACAGAGCATTACCTTCGCGCCATGGATATTCGGCTTTGCCGTTGATTTGGCTGGTTAGCAGGGTTTCACATATGATTTTTTGCGCTTGGGGTTGTCGTAATGGATCCATTTTTCATCACCAGTAACAATCCGATGCAAAAATGATTTCTTTTTGTGGCGTTCCAGCAGCATTTCGGACATGCAAAACCGCCTTTCAACGTCTCTCGGCTTGAGTTCATGTGGAACCCAATTTCCTTGCTTTTGAATGTACCCGGCTGCTTTTAAACGTTTTGAAATGACTGCTTGAGTGAATCCCAAAGATTCTGCGAGCTCTTCTTGTGTTTGGCAACAATCTTCATCGAATAATGCTTCCAGTTATTCATCTTCAAACATTTTTTGGTGCCCAGGACGTTCTTCATCTTCCAAGCCAAAATCACCAATTTCAAATCGTGCAAATCACTTTTGGCACGTTCGCTTAGCTAGATCATGTTCACCATAAACTTCCACCAGAATACGATGACTTTCGGCAGCAGTTTTCTTTATATTAAAGTAATGAAGTAGAACTCCCTGCAAAAACACTTTTTCAGGCACAAAGTTCGACATATTTGAGTGAAAAAAAAATTATTGTTGTTTACGCTTGAAATGAATGGCATATACTGAAAAAGATACACAATGACAGTAGCTTTCCAACGCATGTTTGGAATATTGGAACGATGGAATAATAATCAAGTTACGCCATCTCTTAGCAAACCGCACGAATTAAGTTATAGATCCAATACATAAAAATCTCGTTTTTTTTAATCAGTCCGGGTTAAATTTGCTCAGATGGTATACAATTTTTCACATTTGCAATTAATCTTGTAAACTACGCTTTCTTTATCGATCCTATCTAATGGATCTTTACCCAGTTTTATGAATTTACTTTTGTACCACTGTGAAAGACAGTTCCCACTCCCAATTTATTAAAAAATCTTTTAATATTTTCAGAAATATTACCATAATATGGAAAGGAAATAATTGGTTTTCGGAAAAGTTGTGAGTTGTCATCAATGACCTTTGATATTTGGTTGTTCTTTTTCATATGGCTTTCATGAATTCTATTGTTAATATGTTTGTTAATAATTTCTGAAGGAAGATTGTTAAAGAAAAATGAGTCAAAAACTGTCCTTAAATTATCCTGGTGGAATCTCTTATCTGAAAGTAAAATTGCCGGATCAACCAAGCTTTTAATAACCCCAATTTTTTGGTGTGTATGATGTTTAAAAAAAAAAATTGAAATCTACGAGAATCTGTATCTTTACGATACCAATTAGTTATAATAGAATTATCGTGATTTTTAATGAGACTGATGTTTAGAAAATTAAGGGAGTTGTTTTTTTCTACTTCGTAAATAAATTTTAATCTGTCATGATATGAATTTGAGGTCACAAATTCTATTTAATATTTCGAATTAGGATCAGAGTGTTATCAACATATCTAAAATATAGTGAAATTGTAAAATCAAAAATACTCAGGCAGTTCTCTCCCAAATCTTGCATAACAAAATCAGCAATTATTGAAGAAATCGGAGACCCCATAAGAGTTCCATGAATTTGTTTGCAAAAAGATATATCAAACTGAAAAAAGGTTGAATCCATTAATAAGTAAATGCCATCTTGAAATTCTTCTAGTGGAAGTGCTGTAAATTTGCAAATGTGGTGCTATCTTTTTTCAACGCAAATGTGGAAAATGTTATATAGGCCAAACTAAACGCCCCTTGAGAATTTGAAGAAAGGAACATTTTGATAATATTAAGTTGGATGAAGAAAAATAATGTTATTAGCAAACACCTAACATAGAATGGGGATGATACTAATCATTATTTTTTATGGGACAAAACATCACTTGTACATCATGAAACTAATTTTTACAAAAGAAATTTTGCTGAAATGGTTTATATAAAAAAAGGCATTGATAGTATTAACAAAATACAGAAATTGAAAATCTGAATAAATCCTACAATATGTTATTGGATCTTTTTTCTTAAGAAAATAAAAGAATATCAACAATTAAATAACAAGTAGTTAACAATTAATATAGACTAATGTTTCAACATTTTTTTTCAATTTTAAATTTATATTAGTTCTCGATCATTATTATTATTCGTTTATCTTTGTCTCTCATCGTTGCTCTTTGTAATGTATTTCATAAAAATTTCACTTAGTCGCTGTTTATAAGTTGCGTAGTTATTATTGTCAGTTTTAAATTTTAACTTGAGAGCAGAGCATGTTTTTCTTGCTCCCATATCTATTTTATTTTATTTTATATTTTACTAGTTAAAAATGTTATAATGATTTTAAATTTGTTAATTTATAGTTGACTTTGTTTTGATGACACTATATTCAAATTTTAATTATGAATAATTGTGATGTGACTACTGAATGTGGACAATAATTGATAAAGCTTGCAAATTTTATTATTTTTAAACCGAGGTAACTGTAATATATTTTTATATGGACTTAAGTTTAATTATTTATATTATTATTATACAAACATAATTATGATACTTTCATATAGATTCTCTTGAAGAGGCTGCCAGAGAGGCATGCGAAACTTTGAGTTTTTTTGGCATAAATTGATATATATTATTATGAATAGTCTGAACGATTCATCCAACATTGAGAATTCCACCTTTCTTTAATGTTAACTTACTTCAAAAATTCCAGTTTTTAAACAAAATATGTGAAATACAAAACAAGCGTTGAAATGCACAATTGTTTGCTTAAATAAAGTCTACAATTGTCTCTCCTTATTGAGATATTATTAAGAAAATAAATTATTTTAATTATATGATATATTAGAAAGTTACAGAAATGTACACTGAAAAAACAGTATAGCTAAGAGAACTATATTTTGGTCCTCAAAACCAGAAAATATTGCTGTCAGACCAATGCTACGGTATGGTCCTCAGAACTATACGAGTATAGGTGAGACAGCTATACAAGTTCGTTGAAATGACAATACCATGTATAGCGAACGTAAAGAAAATATTATGCCATCTTTATCGCTCTTGTAAATTCTCGCATGTGATAAAACAATACGTGATACGCAAAAATGATCTTTCAAAGAAAGAAAAAATGCTCCAAACAAATCGACAAACGCTTCGAAAAAACGCTTCGAAAAAATGATACTTCTTTCTCATTTTGAGGTTAGAGTCGCGTGCATTCGAAGCAATGTATAGGTCGCGCGGCAAACCAGTATAGTTATCTCACCTATACCGCATGGGTCGAGACACTATATACCGGTATAGGTTGAACAGCTATACTGTTTTTTCGGTGTAGGTCAAACAGCTTTACTGTTTTTTCCCTGTATAGGGTACAGAAAATCGAGCGCAAAGTGCGAGTGTTATAAAGAGAATGTGTTCCTTACGGCTGATGGAGCTTTAAGTAAATTGAATTTCCTTTTTTATTTGAAATCAAGAACAAATTTAGTAACTTTGAGAAAATGTATCTCACATTAATAATATTATAAAATTGACTTGAGCTTTAGTATCGAATTACACCATCCTATACTTTAATCCAATCAGATCAATTTCACTTTTAAAAAACTACTTTTCCAATCAAAACTACTTTCTTTGAATCAAAGAAAAATGGACATTGACTCTCAGTCAAAGCAAAGTTTCTTTGATTTTAAGAAATCATTTTCCTGACTTAAAATTATGCAGGCAGATATATTATTTTTTAAAAGATTTCTTTGAGTCAATAGAATATTTTTTTAAATTAAAGAAAACTTATTAATAAATTTATTCGAATCGAAAAATATATATTAGATCATTTTTAAGGACAAATGAAATTTTTTTTCTTAAACATAGTTTTGTATTGAATCAAATTTAAAGGATGTCAAAGAAACGGTTCGTCTAATTTAAAAATAGTGGTTTTTGTACTAGCGGGCCATAAAGTGCATTTTATTGCTCCCTGCAGTATAAACAAATCCCCTTTTTGAACCCCAAGTAGAAAAAAATCATGTGCAACACGGGAAAAATAATTATTTTACTCGTGTGGTTGTTACCCTCGATTTGCTCGGCCCATCAAAAAACACACTCGCAAAATAAACTTTTATTCTCTAGTCGCACAATATACTTTTTGTTACATCTCTTTAAATCGAAAAAATGGTTTCTTTGTATGAAATAAATTTTTACATTCCCATCATATATGAAAAGGTATTAGATTTATTTTCTTAAAAGAGGTCTATCAATTTTCATGGATGCATTTTTCAATAAGATCTAAATTTTCCGTTTTAATTCTAAAAATCCCATTTAAAATTAAAGATCCTATGTGTCCCAGTTCTTTCTTTTTGATTGTGAATATCAAGCGCGAAGCGCGAGTGTCGAGAAGAGAATTTTTTCCTCAAAGTCAAAGTAATTTTTAGAAAAGAAAATTCAGATCAATAATATTATAAAATTTACTTGGGTTATAATAATAAATTAAGAATAATAAACTTGTGACTCCAGAAAAACACAAAACAAAATTATATACATCAAAGTAAATCTTTTTTTTCGTTGAGGATTACTGAAATTTGAAAACACGTTTAAATGATAGAGATATATACTTCTTGTCCGCTGTACACAGAAAGTTAGCCTTGTCTGTATCGTTTTCCATGCGGAAAGCTGATTTTTGCGCACTAGTGCGGAAAAATTTTAAGTGTGCGGAAAATCAAAACAAACTTAAAATTTTACCACACTAGTGCCACACAGACTTGGCTAACTATTGGTATACAGCGTATACAGCGACTCGCTCTTGCGTTAAAATACGCCTTTCCGCACTTGATACAAAATATACTAATTAACATAATCTAATAGTGTCGTTTATCTCTGATCAGCATTCGAGACTTGTTAAGAATCCTAACGGACTGATTTGCTGTATTGTTCGCCATTAAATGTTAAATTGCTTCCAAATATAGAATTCTGGATTGATTGTAATGAATTTACTTGTGACGCTTTGGTATGAGAATCTGGTATGTGCAGATACATGTCTGATGATTTCATGAACCTACAACGATGCTGGATATTAGTGAGGTATAAAGAGACTAAATCTCGTTACGCTGGACAAACAATGATGACATTGATAGGGGGCGCAAGTTAAATTTCCAAAAGCCACCAGACTCGCCATCCTCATTAGACGTGTGCATTCTGTCGGATCGAATGTCGCAAATTCGATTCGATTCACCTTATTGGTTGGATCGGATTTTTTCGATTCGATCGGCCGCACAGTCGAATGTCGATTATTCGACATCCGAAGCGAAATCGAATCGAATCTTTTTGCATACCTCTATTCCTCATACAGTGAAGGTCGTTATTGTTTTCGATTCCTCAAGGGGAGCTTCTCTCATTACAGATGCAAAAAGGATGATGGTAATTTTCAATTTTTTCCTGGTGCAGCAACTTGTGAAAAAATTACCAAAGTGTTGAAACTATTCAAGGTGTATAATATTTTGTGAGGGGATATTCAAAAAGTGTTTTCTTCACAGCATGCTTAAAATACGTCTTTTCGCATTGCTTTTTGTGTGTAAAGTTGATTTTTACGCATAGAGTGGGTAAAGTGAAAATTTTGAAATATTCGAAAATTGAAGTTGAAGATTTTTAAAATAATAATAATAATCTATCATAATGAAGAGATATTATATAGCTGTGTTGATTAAAATGTGATAAAACATGTGAATTCTTAACAACGATTACTTAAATAAGTAAAATTGTAAGTTTTATTCTATCTTTGAACAGATATTTGATACACTCATATAAGTTTATTTTTGTAACTTTATATATTATTTATAGTTATAAAGATGAATTAATTTTTTTAGTTATGTTTTATTGATTTTTATCCTCATTTCTTTTGCTGGCGGGTGGGAGTCCCCGCCCCTCAATCTCTTCTTAACTCTCTCCTAATTTGTTTTATCTCTCAATTAAATCTCACAAACTTTTTGGTGGCAATGTTCTTTCCATTTTTTTAATTCAATTTTCTAAATTTAGTTGCGTACTATACGCATACCATAAAAAATCACTCCCTAGTCAAAAAATAGTATATTGTGCAACTAGGGGAAAAAAAGTTTAATTTGATGGCCAAGCAAAGCAAGGGCAACAATCACACGAGTAAAATAATTGTTTTTCTCCTGTTGCATACGATTTTTTTCTACTTGGGGGTCGGAAAATGGTTTTTTTTGCACCGCAGAGAGCAGTGTTGCCAGATGGCTGAGTCGCTTTCCCCCTAAATTAGTCCCTATTTTCCAATAAAAAAAAAAATTTCCAATAAATCCTGAAATTTTTTTTTTAATAGTAAAATTTTTATATGTACATGATGAATTTTTCTTTTTTTAACATTTAAACGCTTTGTATATATTGTTTTTTAAGAAAAAGAATGAATTTCAAAGGAAATTTTGGAGAAATTCGAAAACGCTCGCTTTCGGTAGCTGTGCCGACCTAACGTTTAATGACACGCGTTTTTAAAATTAGGAACTTATTTCAAAACATTAAATAATGAGAAATTTTATTAATTAATATTTAATCGCTGCTAATGCCTTTAAAAGTGTTAATAAAATCGAAGAATATTATAAGCATGGTTCTTTTTTCAAGAAATTTTATTGACTATTTAAAGGAAAGATAACAGTTATAATCTACTTGTGCTTTGGTCATTTTTAGAACATTTGTACAATAAGCCAATAAAATCGAGCGTTAATACTCGCCTACGAAGTACAATCAATCATTTGGCTTATCTCAAATTAAACAATTACGGTGATTGGAGGATATTAGAGATTTTTAAATAAAATAAGATAAACCCCTACAAAACCCTGAATAAAAAAAACCACTAAATTTTCCCACTAAAGGACCAAAAATCCCTGAAATCTAGTGGAAAAACCCCTAATCTGGCAACATTGGCAGAGAGCAGTAAAATGCACTTTATGGCCCGCTAGTAAGAGAAACGACTATTTTTAAATTTAAAAAATTTTTAAATTTCATTTGTCCTTAAAAATGATCTAATTTATGTTTTTCGGTTCGAATAAATTATGTAATAAGTATTTTTTAATTTAAAGAAATATTCTATTGACTTAAAGAAATCTCTGAAAAAATAATATATATGTCTGCATTATTTTAATTCAGGAAAATGATTCCTTAAAATCAAAGAAACTTTGCTTTGACTGAGAGTCAATGTACATTTTTCTTTGAATCGAAAAAAGTAGTCTTGATTGGAAAAACCGTTTTCTAAGTGAGTATTCTGGTCTAGAATTTTGAAAAAATCGATTTTTTATTTTCCAAGAGAATCAAAATACTGTTGAGAAGATACAAGTTTTACTGGTGCATCAGCAGCAAAATCTTTAAACGCTTTTTTCTCGAAACTACTTTTTTCAACACGATTAACCTGATATCTCAAGTTCTAATGAACCGATTTCCTTCAAATTTGGCATGAACCTTCCCTATGTAACTCTCTATCGCCCCTGCTAGATTTATTTCAAAATTTTGTTTTTTACTATTTAAAAAAAATTCAAAACTGTGAAAAAAAGGGTAAAAAATTACGTTTTTTTCAAACAGTCGCCATTTTTCAAAAAAAAAATTTCTCTCTGAGTTAGGGACTATAATGACATCCTTACTAATTAAGAATCTTTTTTTTTGTTCCAGATGATTAGAAGGGTTGGAATCGTGTCAACCAGGATGCACCCTTTTTTTACCCCCCACTTTACCAGCCTCTAACTTTTTGAATTTTATTTTTTTGAACATTTTTCTGTGTATTATTAAAATATCAATAAATATGTGATAAAAAAATGGATGGTAAAAATACTTTTTGTTTTTTTTATCAAATTTCAAAAAACGTCCAAAATTTGTGCCTCTAGACCAGAATACCCCCTGAAAAGTGAAATTGATCTGAATGGATTAAAGTTTAGGATGGTGTCTGTTACTGTCATAATCAATAATCACGTCCAAAGACGACGTAGTGGTGAAAAGAAATCGTATTCGAGAATGAAATTCAAGGCGAATTTCAACCCGGACATTCGTCTTCGCGACAGAAATCCATGATACAAGAGAAAGTTCCTTTGTCGGATGCGCTGCTCGGGTTTGGTCAAAGCATAACGATATGATGGTCGCATAATATTTTATGTATAAGCGAACGTCTTGGCTTGCTACCATCTCCTTCATCCCTCCAAGTTTCGCGTTCTTCACCCTCTCCCTTTTCCCTTGATCTCTCTCCCGTTCTCTCGGATTCTTGCGGGCCGGGATGTAAATCAGCGGGTCTGCGATGACATCTGGTGACGCAAGGACTGAATCCTGCCCGACTTGGGTCCGACAGTCCTCTTGAGCATTATTATATACGAGGATACGTTGTATATCTCGTATATGCCGGCCCTATTCCCCTTTGTCAGTTAGCGAAGCCTTTGTCGTTAAGGAAAGCCGACTGTTTCCTGCTCCGCTCGTATATTATATCGCGATGCAGCGCATGGAATGCGCTGCTGTGTTGCTGTCGGTATTGCGGGTGCTGTGCGCGACTGGCTGCGATTTGTAGAAATAACCGTCCACTGAACGCCAGCGACGACGTATTTCAAAAGGGACGAGTATTTACTGAGAAACGATTACTAAAATCAACCAGAAGAAAGAAATAAGAGACTTGAGTAATGGTCACTATTAGAAAAATATGCTTGCATTTCAAGACGTAGTTCAAATTTCTCCTCCCACTCTCGTAAGGGGTCGCTCAAAAATTAGGTATCATTTTGGAAGGAATCTTACGTGAGAATCAGTTTTAGAAATATTATCAAATTTAACGTACTTAAATTAATAACTCATATAATATGGCTTTACGCAATTATAAAGCTGTTTGTAGTGAATTTAGGATGTGAATAATAAAGTAAATTTTTTTTTCATGTAAATAGAAATTCATTTCTAAACCCATCGCAGTCAGAAGAAATAGTATATTAGGCAACTAGGGAGAAAAAAGTTTACTTTTCGAGTCTGAAGTTTGCTGCCCTCACTTTGCTTGGGCACCGAACTTGACACTCGCAGAATAAGTGTTTTTCCCAGCACTTATAGTGCAAATTGTACTTTCACCGTCTGTTTTGAGATGGGAAAATGGCTAATTTCACAACTGCTACTACTTTTCCCACTAGTGGGAAAAGTAGCCATTTTCCCATCTCAAAACAGGCGGCGAAAGTATAATAGTCACTAGACGTTTTCAATAATGAAAATTTGTTTGAGTAAACAAAACTGTTTTTAATTGAAAGAATTGTTTTCTTTGATCGTCTAACAAAAAAGTGTTTCTTTAGTTCAAAGAAACTCTTCTCTGGCCGTAAATAGATTTGAAATATTATCAACTAGTTCTAACGATTAACGAGTTATCAAAGAATTTAGAAAATATTCTGTTTTAAATTAAAAGAATTTGATTGATATTCTACTTTATCATCAGTTTGATGCATATTAAAATTCATAATTGCTTATATTGAATTTTATATACTGTATATTCAAATGATTTTATGTACTTTTATATTAAATTTTATACAGATTTTTTTACAGTGATGTTTTTGTAATTTATTCACCATTCAGTTGAAGGTGTTCACACTGGAAAAATGTATTTTACTCAAAGAAAACTTATTTGGATCAATGAAAAATATACATTGTCTTCAAGTCAAAGAAATGTTTCTTTTATTTAAAGACATTTTTGTGTTGTCTTTCTTTCGTTGGTTACTTTTCTTTCTTTGATTGAAGGAAATGAAATTCTTCCTTCGATTCAAAGCAATTTTTGTTTTTGTTTACCCATATATTTCTACAATTGAAAGGAACATTCTATTATTTAAGAGAACTGGGATCAGTTACGTCAATTTACCTTTAATCGCGATTTCTGGGAAACTAATTTTTATAAGTAAAAATACATTTTTCTTAGGAACAGCTAGAGATATTTGCATAACTGTTTTTTCGGTTTGTTCCTCTAATCAAACTGCATATTTTAGCAGAAGGATTGTGAAGATTCTATCCCAAACTAAATTTGTACGAAATTATTAGTGAAATTTTATGAAATATTTTGGTATTATTTTTAAAAAGTCATTATTAATTTAAATAGATGTATTTTTGGAATCTCTCTGCTTGGGATATAAACAAATACATACTTTTCCAGTTAAAAAAAGTTTTGCCTGGATACCTCGAACAGTTTCCGAGAAAAAGATACTTAAAAATGTTAAAATTAACATTGTAAAGATAGGGTAATTAAAGTCCCCTTAAAGAAATCATTTTGTCAAAAATAAACTTTTAAAAACTCTTTTCAAAACTTCAAATCTTTCTCAAAAAATGAAAATTTTCACAAAAGGAGAACCATTAAAAAATGTACGTTCAAAGAGCATTTTCTTTGAATCAGAAAATTTCGTTCATATACGTGCAAAGAAATGTTTTCTTTGATTTAATGTCAAATAAATGCTTCTTCACTCTAAAAAAAAGTCTATCCATAGTGAAATTACGTTCTTTTCAGAAAGCATCCATTGAAATTAAGCATATTCCTTTTGTCTACCAACAGAATCTTTTTCCTGTCACAAAACTCATCTGTGAGATGCAAAAAGAAAATATTTTTAGCAATGAACGATTTTTCTTGGCTCTGAAAAGAAATCCTCTAATTATGCAAGGATTGCATTTCTAGACTAGGAGACGAAGTGCGCCTGCGCATTAGTGAGTGTACATCGTCTGGTGCTAATCTGTTCACAGATATTTTGTCAGTACGGTGCCAACTACGAAGATTATATTTATTTATGATCAAAATCAATTAACGAAATTAAATAATGGATTTCTACAAATTATTAGGAATCCCAGAGTGCGACGTAGAAATTTTGAAAGGTTCGTATACCAAAACAAACAATTTTTATCCGCATAACCTTATTTTTCATTGCTTCTGATGACAATTCAAAGATATTCCCAAGAATGTCTATAAAAGCATTACACGCAAAAAAATGTGTAGCTGGTACAAAGAAACATATTGCTGTTCAAGCTATATTATTAACTATCCTAACCATAAATGTGGCTACTATAACCTAAAATATCCTTGTGACAGCTACACATTTTTTTCCATAAAACAGTTTCGTATATGTATAATTTTTTATACAATTTATTTATTTTATGAAATATACAGTTGTTTTTTATTTGTAAAAAAATATTTTGATTCGAAATTATTAGTAAAATGTTTACTATGGAATTTAATGTGAAATTTAAAATGCAAAAAAGTTTAAAAATAATTTTGTAACACTTTTTCAACATTATATATTTAATAGATTATGAACTTTCAATTTTACACGTATTGGAAAATTTGTAATGTAAGCAAAGTTATATCTTAAAATTTCTTTAAGCTGAAATCTAAGACGGGTCGTTATTATATTATTGAAAATGATCGATTGAATATTGGGATTTGTCAAAGTTTGGCTTGTGTATATTTCTTATAGGTTATATCATAGAATTTGTTTTCGTTTAATATCGAAATTATACTTCCTTCACACGATAAAGGATTTTATTTCCAGACCAAAGGAAAAACTTTGGCAATAAAATGATAGCACTTGAAACGAAAATACTTCAACTGTTAGAGGATTTCCTCTTATGCCAATTTTGAGTAGAAAATCCATTCATAGTGAACGGAATTGTTCGACAGTCAATATTCCGTTTTTAGAGTGTTTGACTTGAAAAAAGTGTTTTCTGACCTGAGTGAAGATCATGTTTTTTTTCCCAAGGATATTTGCATTCTATGTAAAAGATAGATTCATAAAGTTCTTTTCATAAATCCATAAAAGAAGCTTGATATTGATTTCTCAAGAGTCTGAATCGTCATCACACAATTACATGTCTCTCTCGAGTGAATTCTTCGTGAGAAAAGCTGGGAACAGAGTAACATGAAAAAGAAGGAGCCTCGGTTGTAAGAGAGGCCATCTTTCTTTAGGCAGAAAGTGCCCAAAGAAGCGATAGCATTGAGAATCGAGGGCAGGTAATACGTTTAAAGGGTGCGTTAAAGCAGTCAGGTGTCTAGCCACTTCGAGAAACGAGGAAACGTCGCGATGCCCGCCGCGAGATTCAGTTTGAGAGAATCCCTATCTGTATATTTGCAATGCGCCGCGGTGAAGCGCGCCCGATCGTGCATAAATCTCTCGATCCTGAGGATCGAACTCGATCGGATCGATTCGTTATAGATGAGGGACGCGAAGTATGCACTCGTGCAGACCAGTCGCCCACTTAGCTCTTATACAGGCGAGAAATTTAGTGCGAAACGGGTTCGAAATGCTCTCGCACTGTCTGCAAGTTCCGTCTGCGATTGAGTCAACCCGATACAATTGACACCACGACGTTCGAGGTGAATCGATGCACGATCATCAGCCACTGGATTTCTCGTTACCTCAAATCAAGATATTATCCTAAAAGCGCAGATATGGCCATTATTAGGTTAATTAAGCTGACGCCTTGCGTCGAGATCCTGCCTCGTGAATATTCACGAGTGCACTCGGGTTTCTGTCTTTTGATCGCGAGATTGTACTAAATTGGGAGAGCATATTGAGTCAATACCAGAATCTTTCCACAAGCTTTTTCTCTATCCAATTTATGCATATATTAAAATCTGATCAGGAAATGGGTCGATTTTGTAACTTTCTTACTACTAGCTCGTTTGAAAAGTCCCGAGCCTATGTAATAAAGCAACTTTTTTTTTAGGAAAATTTGTAGTATTCTTTACATAGTTCCTTCCCAAGTCGCTACATCTACGGCTACGAGTTTCTAAAAGCTCGATATCTTTTTTATGGTAATCGGTGCTAAACTTTTTAAAAAACGCATTTGTTTCGGCAATGATGTTTACAAAATCACTGAGATGGCCACGCAACAATTACTCTCAAACACAAACTACTTGACAGATTCTAATGAAACTTTGGAATTGGTGTTTTTAAGGTTGGCAGTTCACAAAAATGATAAGAATTTTATATTAGTGACGCCATTCGACCGTCAGGCCCAGGACTTTTCAAAAGACCTGGTATTTCCAAACGTTTACATGCCATTGGAAAGATCCAGAATGAATAAAACTGGGCGCCGTAAGAATTGAAAGAAAGAGACATCGAAAGACGAAAAACCACTTGTGAAATTTTGCTTGGTTGATTCAAAAGAAAGTCATTTTTGCATAGAATTGTCACTAGTGATGAAAGTGGATTCATTTCGACAATCCCAAGCGCAAAATATCATGGTAGAGGTCCCGGCCAACCATCAATATCACAACCAGTACTCATTATTTATGGAAAGAAGGCTTTGCTGTGTATTTGGTACTGGTGATCGCTACTGACAACAATTGATAAAATTGAACCAAGCATTGAAGCGAAAACGACCAGGATAGGGGGGACAGATCACACAAAGTAATTTTGCGCCATGAAAATGCACGGCCTCATGTTGCAAAATCAGTCAAAACATACTTGGAAACTATTAAATGGGACGTGCTACCTCACGTCCTCACACACCGTATTCACCAGACTTAGCTCCTTATAATTACTACTTATTTCGATCTATGCGTCACGGAATTTCAGAACAGCACTTCAATTCTTACCAAGAGGTCAACATTTAGATCGATGAATGTTTAGCCTCAAAAGATAAGCGATGGTATTGGGACGGAATCTAACAGTTGCCAAAAAGTTGAGGAAAAGTCATAGCTAACTAAGACCCATACTTTGATTATTGAATTCATTCATTTTGTTTTTTTGAATGAAGCCATATTTTCATGAAAAAAGAACGGCTTCATATGCAAACACCCATTATATTATGATATAATATTTCTATGCAGTAAGAGAACTTCACTTTCTTTAAATCTTAGAAACATTTTTTGATATGCAATTAAAAAAAAATGTCTTTTAATTGGACCTTTTTCTTGATTCAAAGAAATTTTTTTTAATTCAAATAAAAAAAGCTTTTTAACACTAAAAAAAGTGTTTGAATAAAAAAAAAACTATTTCAATTCAAAGAAATTTTTTCTTTGAATTAGAGAAATGTTTCTTTGATTTTAATAAAATGTTCTATGATCAAAGGGTGTCAAGTCCTATATTGAACTATTCACAGGAAGGCCTAAGAACAAGTACTAAATCAACTAGGCAATTGATGACAAAAATACTTTTGAGATATTTTAATGCAATGAGAGAATATTTTCTTTGGATCAAAGAAGCATTTTTAATATACAGCTAAAGAAAAGATTTCTTTAAATCAAACAAGTTTCTGATTCAAAGAAGTTTTGAAGAAAAATTTTCAGCATTAAAAAAGTTTTTTTTTGTTTCAACGAAATATTTTCTTTGACTCTATATAAAAGAAATAGTTCGTTGCTCTGAAGAAGCTCTTCTCTGAGTGAACTTTTTTCATTCTTTTCTGCATTTTGAAAACATGACTATAAAATCCTTATGGAAGGGAAAAAAGAAAATGTGTTGTATAAGGCCATGACCATAATTAATCACTCTACCTCTTGTAGAACATCCAGACACTTTAGGTAATACAAGAAGATTTACGATCTAACGAATTGCTAGCATCGTTCTTCTGAAATCGAACCGCGTGCGATTCCACGGATGAGACATTCGTTCACCGGAGCACTTACGCACAAGTATACGAAGTTTGCGCATACATGGAAGAAATGTAATTGCATCTTGACGTGTGTATACATGCTCCTGTGGACGTGTGCAGTTATACAAATGGTGAACGCTCGTTATGGCACTATATGGCGCTGGGCACGAGTTAGCCAGGGTTGGTTCAGTAGAGGAGTAGAGAAGCAAGATGCCATATCGGTGACACCTGTTAGTGCGAGCGGCAGTACCTATATAAACGCAACGCTGCAGTTATACATGAATCGAAGGGGAGGCATGCCGGGAATTAAAAGCGTGCTGTTGTATTATAATCGTATTATGGCGCGACTCTGCCAAGCAGCAGCCGCGCATCGCTTCAGCAAAAAGCAAGAGCGAGCATACCGTCATACCGCTTTCGAAGTTTTGCCTTCAAAACACACGCCGCTCTACCAGCCGTAAGCGTTATGGAATTTCAATTGGCACAAGAAAATTATCTTCTGTGTTAAAAATTAATTTTCACATTTATTAAAACCCGTTATTCATTCTTTTGAGCATTGCAGATGCATTTTGCAGAAATTCATGGGATCCTCTTTAAGGGGGTATTCTACTATGATGACCGAATGAGATAAGCATTTTTCACGGTTTTCACTCAAAAAGTACTGCATGCAAAGGCACAAACTTTTATTTTACTAAAATGTGTACTCTAGGAGAATAGAGAAATAAATTTATGGTATAAAAGTGCATATTTATTTATTTCTTCATTGATAGACACATAAAAAGAAATTAATCTTGTTGGCGCAGGTGATTTTATGGAAATAGCTTGACCAATCGGGTTGACATTTTAGGACCATATTCAGAAGAAACATGGCTATTGTTTTTACTTCAATCATCGTGAATTTTTAATTTTAACTTATGATTTTTTGTTTAACACTAGGTTTACCATTAGTTTTTTTCCAAACAAAACGTAAAACAAAATGTAACTAAAAATAAATTAAAATATGGTAAAAATTTTCTTGAAGAAAATTAACGAAAAGTTTTCTCAGAGGGGTCAAAATGGTCCCTTGGTAAACCTAGTCTTAAGATCACCTAAAGGGCTCCAATTTCCTGTGCCAGCAAAGTTAATTTTTGAATAAATAAATATGTATTTTTATATTATAAAAAAAAATCTATTCTCCCAGAGTACACCTTTTGGCGAAAAAAAAGTTTGTGCCGTCACATTCCCAATACTTTTAGAGAAAATTCGTCAAAAATGCCGAACATTTTCAATCGACATAGTAGAAAATCCCTTTTTAAGGTTATGTCCTAGGTTGAGTACGTGACCAAGTGAGTCCTGGGTGTGAACATTGTTTTGTCCACATCTGAAATTAAAAGTTAAAATAAAGTGAAAAAAGTTAGAGAAATGTTAATAAAGTTTTGTGTGGAGAACTGACAGACGAAGAAAATAGTCCATATTTTATTTTTTTGGAACCTTTTTTAATTCTCACCCAAATGAGGCAGATGAACATAGTTTATCGTTCTCTCTTGAATTCCACAAAGTTCCAGGATGATATTTTATTTACAAAAAAAAGTTATTTGGACGAATGAAAAAATTGATAACTTGGTCACGTGACTCACGTAATACATGGATTTAAGGTTGTGTCGTGCCAATAAACAGGTCTTGGAAAATAATTTTTTCTATGATTTTTAGACTTAAAATGATATTATCAGTCATATCGTATGGAAGAAGAATCATTACATTCTATGAAAAAAATTTAAAACGTAAGGAAAATAATACTTTTATTTTATATTTTTTAATAGGATTTTCCCTTACTATTGTTCCTTACGAATGAATAAATGAACGCTTATTTCTTTGGGAAAAACATTTTCTACAAGTTTAATATTTCGAATTTTGGAAATAAGTAAAGAATCTTCAAATGTAGTTATTTAACAAAAATGTTTACTTTAAAGCGTTACCCCTAGTTGTACCGCGAAAAAATTGGTCTTTTTAAAGAATTTTTTGCAAGAAAACCACTAGACTTTTTTATAGAAAGTATTTATTATATTAAATTGCATACTCTGTACATACTTTTAGTAAATTTAAAATAAAACATATTCATTATTTTGTAAATACAAGTCCATAGCGTAGGACTCCTCTTCTAAAACTTGTTTTGCGGTAAAAAATTTTCTGCAAGTCTGGGTCACCTAAAATACAAAATTGATAAGGATTTAGTTGAATTATAAGATTATCTAGTGCTTAATCGATAGATGAAAAGCAAGAAATATATGGAACAAAATGACGACGTGTCAAAGTGGAAAGATCGATTTTTACTGAAAAAGCGATCGTTTTTTGGCTATATACACCCATAAAATAGTTTCTTTAAATCAAAGAAACATTTCTCTGACTATGAGTCAAAGAAAAAATGTCTTTAAAATGAAGGACGTTTTGTTGATTCAAACAAATTTTCTTTAATGTAAAAAAATCTATTTCGTTGGATCAAAAAAAATTTGTCTGAATTAACAAAACTTTCTTTAATTCAAAGAAATTTTTTCTTTGAGCATATATCAAAGAACTGTTTCTTTGATCCAAAGAAACTGTTTTCTCAGTCTAAAGAAAAGTATTTGTTAAAAAAAATCATCGATTAAAAACTAGATTTTTATGTGTTAAAAAAGCCTACAAAATTTAAAAGAAATCGGTTCAGTAGTTTTCGAGTAATTTTTGTCATCTTCTGAAAATCATACAGAACATTTTTTTTTCCAGAGACTTGCATGTATTTCCGAGGTGCTGTGTGATACTGGAATGATGCAACCTTCATGAAATAAAAACTTGGAGAAAAGTAAAAAGCTTGAAATTTAAAAATAATGTTAGCAAGTGACTTTTTACGCCATATTCGAGCGATCTTCCTCATTAAAGTAATTGCGCTATAGATAGGAGAGTTGCAAATTATCCAACTGCAAAGAATTCCGGTCACTCTCTGCCAACACTGTCATAAAAAGCTCGAGACAAATCAGTGCCGGTTCTCGATCTCGAGTGAACAGATGATCCGTATTTATCGGTTTGCAGGTAGACGAGCAGGTTCCTCTCGCGAAGCAGGTGTGCGATTATCGAAGAAAGGTCGATAGCCGTTCGTTCCGAGTTGATCCTGGCTCTCAACGATCTTAATGTCAGGAGCATAATGAGATGTCCTCGACGACAGGAGCTTTTGCACAGGAATCCAGGACTCCTCGTTAAAGCATTTAAGGTCTAACCCAATTGCGAGTTAGATTTCTTGTTAAAAGAGGCTCCATGTGAGAAGGAGGTGACGAAAAGTGGTGCTGAAAAGGTAAAAGTGAAAGAGGATTAGAGAAGTGAGCAAAGTGAAAGGGAATGTGGTAAATCGAGATAGAGATGAGGCAAAAAAACGCGGGACACGTATCGAGAGGTAAGACTCAGGGGTGTTCGGACAGGTAATGAGGCTCAGAATCAGGGCTGAATAGGAAGAAAGGAGAGATAAGATTGTGGGGATGGATTCCAAAGTTGCAAGGATGCACGAACGGCAGACGAGCTAGACATCGCCGTAGAGTGCAAACTGTAACAAATCCAGCTTTCACCCGGGCAGACAGGGAGACAATTTATGTGGCGCGTGTTTCGTTTCGTTCGAGGCCGATCTGATGTTGCTGCGACAACAAGGACTCACTCTTCAGATCCTTGATGCCATGTGAATCGAGTGCAAGAAAAGGACGCACCTTAGCTCAATACCATGATGGATTTCCAATCAATCTCTGACGCACGCTGTCTACTTTCAGTGACTGGCCATCTACCAAAATCTGATCCTTGAACGAACAGATTTTTTACCTGGATTATCTGGAAAAGGACACAAGAAAAATGAATTCTAAATGAATTTATTAAATTATAATTTTATATAATATTTCTCTGTACTATTAATATAGCAATCCTACTTCAAAGTTGCTTTAATTTGCAGGTAACTTGAACCGCATACGGAATTTTTTTTTTTTTTCGAAGAACATTTCTTTGAATTGAAGAAAAATTGATATCAGCTCTCAGTCAAAGAAATTTTTGTTTGATTCAAGGGAGTATTTCACTGTGACGGGTAGGAAAATAGAAATTTTTTTATGTAAAGATGATTGTTTACACTGAGAGAACAGTTTCTTTGAATCAAAACAACATTTCTTTGATATAAAGAAACACTTCTTTGATATGCGGTCGAAGAAAAAATTTCTTTGAATTAAAGAAAGTTTTTTCAATTTAAAAAACTTTTCTTTGGATTAAAGAAATAGATTTGAATACATTAAAGAAAATTGTTTTCAATCAAAAAAACTTTTTTTAATTCAAAGAAATTTTTTCTTTAACCATATATCAAAGAAACTGTTTTCTGGGTGTACGATTTTATTTGTTGTTGTGAAGAATGGTTTTTAAAGAAAAAAAAAATATGTAACAATAATCTAATTCTAATATTCAAAATGTTTAGATATGGCGTTGAAAAAAGTGCCTCGTAAATTTCACTGCTGCTGGTATGGGTAATAACTTTGGATTGGCGAATCTAAAATCAAAAATCAAACATATTATTAATCAGAAAAGATGTCGAGAAATTTCTGTGGAAATGTTAGAATCGTCTGAGTATCCAAATTTGATAATGTTGAAAGAAAGGTTTATTAGGTGTAAAACGATATTCTTCAGACATGTAGATAGAAAAATTGTATTTCGACGTTTCGAAATCTAATATGGTTTCCTCATCAGGAACAGAATTGGCGACTTATTATTATTACAATTTGTGAATATGAAGAGAAACATATTTAATATGTATTGATATATAAAAGATGTCGCTATTGCCCGTTATATAATTATCTTTTTAAAACAAAAATAAAATACTTTTTTTAGATTTAAAAGAAAAAAGTCGATCAATCACGATTTTTTGTTTTATTTTAAATAAAAAGATATAAATTATTATTTCTTTGAATCGAAGAAAAATCTGCATCAGCTCTCAGTCAAAGAAATATTTGTTTGATTTAACCTAAAGAATCACGTGATTCAATTATATATTATTTCGTTCATGTAAGATAAATTTTTTAATTCACAAAACATCTCTCTGAAAATTTGCAAAACGTAATAAAAGACAATAAAGCACGTTTCTCAATTTCTTCTTAGTCAAAACTTAAAATAAAAACAGTAAGACTTATCGATAATTGCAGTTAACTGTAAACATTTTTTATATATGTTTCATATTTAAAAATTTTCAGTAAGATATTTTGTAAAGTAAAACATTTGTCTTACATAAACTTTTTCAAGAATTTGGTCACGTGGTCTCGTTGATCAATTGCCTTAGGGGTATATTCTACAGTGACGGCTGAAAAATAGGAATTATTTTTTATATGAAGACAATTTCTTACGATTGTATTTTTTTGATTATGAAAAATGGTTTTTGTAGAAAACAAAAATGTATAACAATAATAAAATTCTATCATATAAATATTTTTTCAATATACGGTTTAAAAAAGTGTTTTATAATTGAATTTCTTTTATTAATATAAGCAAATCTATTTGTTTTGAATGAACAATACTTTTTTTAATTCAAAGAAATTCTTTCTTTGACTGTTTATCAAATTCAAAGAAATGTTATAATATTTTAATAAAAAATGTTCTTTAGTGCGAAGAATTTTTTTTAAAAATCCTTTAAATTCATTTAGCGGTTTTTTAACGTCATAAAAGGTTTTTCACATACACAATTTCTTTAAATCAAAGAAACGTTTCATTGATGCACGCTCAGGGAAAACATTTCTTTAAATTAAAAATAGTTTTATTGATTCAAAAAATTTTTTTTTTGATTTTGAAAAAAGTGTTTTCTTTAAATGAAAGAATATTTCTTTCATTGATAGAAATTTGTTCTTTGACTGCATATCAAAGAAATGTTTTTTCAAATCGAATAAACTATTTTCTGATAAATAAATCAAAGAAAAACTATTGAACAAATAACTTTTTCAATGAAAAAATACAAATCACGTCAGTTTCAATAACAAATAAATTCCTCTTTATTCTAAAATTATTTTGTGTTGCATTGAATAAAATACATTAAATAAGAATTTCTTTAATTCAAAAAACTTATTTTGGGTGTGACTGAATGAGCAGAATCTAAAAAAAAGGACGAATTTTGTAGAATTTCCTAACGATGAGTGTTGAGATTCAAGGACACTGTCTAATTCTGTTAGTTGTTAATTTTTTCATTAAATTTCCCTGTTTGATTTTAAATCCATTAGGATTTGTCATGGCTTGGATTTGATTCAAGATGCGACCGGTTTTTCATCCAGGTGGGCCAATGTAGCTTGTGAGTTATGGCACCCCCGACTAAACTGTCAAATCACGCCCCCTCTCACGCCGTTCTTCGTGGCTGAAGAACCCACTTTCCCTTGCAATGTCTCAAATCCTTGGAGTCCTCCGAGAGAGTATATTATACTTACACTACAACTATACCTGGGCGTGACGGGTCGCCGTGAGATCTCTTTCTCGTAGTTCTCAGGAGGGGACGTTACTTTTCAAGCAAATGGTCACTGTGTCAATGGCTCTTAGAGTTATTATGCAGTTTGAGTCCATTTAAACGAGCACGTGCCTATAAAGCTAAGGAACTTATGATTAATGTTTTTCAGAGTCAGTAGATTTATATTTTTTTCTACTTTATACACATTCAGAAAAGAATGTGTATCGAATTTATAAAATTGCATCTTCCACATCTTTTTTCAATTCAATGCAAAAGAAAAGTTAAAATAAAGCAAAATTCATTCGGTCTTAAAAAATTATTTATTTTGTATTTTATGATTCAAACAAATTATTTTTTCAATAAGTTTTCTTTAATTTATAGAAATATTTGTTAACTGAAATAAATGAAAGAAATAATATATTCTTAGTCAAGAAATGATTTCTTTGAATAAGAGGAAATTATGTGTTGACTTCTATTGTTTTGAGTTGAAGAAAATAATTCTTCCACATCTTTTTTCAATTCTATGCAAAAAAAACTTGAAATAAAGCAAAATTCATTCGGTCTTACAAAATTATTTAATTTGTATTTTATGATATAAAAAAATTATTTGTTCAATAAGTTTTCTTTAATTTAAAGAAATATTTGTTGACTCAAATAAATCAAAGAAATTATAAATCCAGAATCAAGACAATTATTTCTTCAAGTAATAGAAATGTATATTTTGAGTTTGATTATTATTCACAATATGTAAAAAATAAGAAAATAAGAATAATAACCAAAATATTGCTTAGAATTAAAGAAATTTTTTTTACTGAAAGATAATGTATCTTTTTCTTTGATTCAAAAAATTCTTCTTCAAGTAAGAAATTTTTTCCTTAGTGCATAAATTATTTGTTTTTGCAATTCCAGATGACATAAGTTATAATTTAATAAATTGGTGATCATTAGACATAAAACATTCGGAACAAGATTTGGTTGAATGTGCCAAATTGTTGTTGGTTCAACCATACTATTTTCCTGTGATATGCCTAAAAGAAATTTATATTGATTCAAAAAAAAACATTTAGTTAATTCAAGAAAATTATTTCATTGAGTTAGAAAAATTCCGTGGTTAATAAAATTTGTTTGATTGAACCAAATTAAGTATTTTAGATAATTATAATAATTTTAAAGTATTTATTAGATTTAACCAAAAATTGTATTCAACTCAATAAAATACTTTGTGAATTGAACAAAACGATTTTGGTCAATGAACAAAAATTTTTTTGAGTGAAAATAGGGAAAAAGATGATCACGGAATATTTTTCCTCAAAGTAGTTAAAACGGGAAGAATTTTTTGGATGGCAAAACAATAAACCCGAGACGAGCAAATTAATGATTCGATTAGACAGAACTCAGAAACAAGTATGATGCGAAGGAACAGAGAGGGAAACTTTTTTAGCGGAAGTCGGTCGTAATCGTGACAACGCAACTAAATGTTCATAATACCATAATAGGTGAAGAAAACTCGAATAGTAGACAATTTCTGTGGCTTCTGGCTTCCGTTATGGTTCAAATGTTCTTCTTTACGCTGTACGGTATAATCGTAGAAGAAACGGTCTTTCCTGGAATTGTTCATTCGAGAACCATTCATAGACAAGAGATGAAGTCTTAGAATATCGACTTCTCCTTCGACATTTCTGAATCAACCGGATGAAACAACGTTTATGCAGACCCATCACCGTGAAATTCTTAATTAACTTTCATTAAAAAACCCAACCTCAATCATCTTCAAAATTACTTTTCATCTTCGAATATGCGCCTAAAAAATATTCCATATGAAAAAATGTTTAGATACATGGTCCATAAAAGTACATAACTTTGATGAATACATAAAGATAAAAAAGTTGGAAAATATTTTGCTTTCAACAAGTGATTAATACCTGGAATAATTTATGGGTATTTGAAAAATCTATAATTGAAGAGATGTAAATTTTGAATGAGTGACCAATTTTTCAGAATGTCCTCTAATATGTGGCCTGTCTTACAGAGGCTTCTTTTTACGCTCAGAGAGGATCCCGAAAGACATAAACGACGGTCCAGGAGCGAGATAAAGATATTATCTCAGAGTAGAGCCAAATCTCGAGTCGGGACTCTTTTTAATAATTTTGAAGGTCGACCTGGGTCGTAAGATTTCCGGTCGCACGATCGTAACGGTCAAAATAATTAATGCCCCTGAAACAGGGCAGGATATTTAAATTTAAAGTTTTCTTGTCCCCTCACTCGTATCATAACTTTTGTATCGTATGACTTGCTGAAATTTAACATTAATTGTGCTCACTATATGGATACCATCAGTTATGCAAAGTATCAGATAACGAGCCTGAATTATAATTAAATAATAATTATAAAGGAAAAAATAACTTTTTTGTCTACCTCACACCAAAAGTTATCCTTGCTGCTGTCGTTTTGCGTGCGGAAATTTTATTTTCCCACACTAGTGCGGAAAATTGTAAATGTGCGTAAAATCAACTTTCCGCACTTGATACGAAATATACTCTTTATACACAAAAAATCAGAGCTTACTCAAGATCCAAAATAAATCACTGACGAAGGCTCCGATCAGAGCCGAAACGTTTGATTATGTAAAACTTTGAGTTTTATTAACCTTGAACCCTAAAGCCAACTATCAAGATCAATACATATCTTCTATAATTATTAGAATTATAAATATGTTTATTGCAATGATAATACAGGCTTTGGAATTGAACGACTATCATTTATGCATTCGAGATGATAAATCTGTACATATTTTATTAACTGGTTGTTAATTTTATTGGAGTTAATTTACAACATCAGTTAAAGATACTTATCGCTATTTTTATACGTGAATGAAAAAATCTAGGATTTACGATTACATTGTGTGAGATTTTCCTTTCTTCATGAGGTAACATTGGAATAGGGTAATATCCAAACAGATTCAACGACGCAAAAACTTCTTAAATACATTTCATAGGAAATTCTGATTTGAAAGTCAAAATTAACTGCAAATTTTATTCGTTTGATGTAATCTCCTATCAGAGTTTGTTCTTAGTTTGAATATAGGGTAATGTATTGGCTACAAATGTGATACATAACACAAATAGAAGTTTGCGGATCTTTATAAATTTATCACTTGTGATTCGTGCAAACAACGTCTTTAAATCAGAAGACTTTGCATCAACTGCGCAGTACAAACAGAAATAAAAATTCACCATAACTGCATAAGAAATTTATCAAAAAATTTTAATTATTTTATGTCATTCAACTTTTATACGAGTTTTATCAAAGTTAGAACCGTTTGGAGAGAAAGAGAATTTTGAAAAATGTGAAGCATGCCACGATTGCCAAATTCCAGCGTAAAGAAAAGGATGAAGGTAAAAGGGTCGAAGTAGGTCATCGGATGCCTGGTCCAGTGAAAAATGGAAGAAAAAAAAGGAAAGCGAATGTTCGAAAGGGCAGTGGGTCCTTCGGGTGCTCGGCAGGAGCAAAATCATGACTTTTGAATGGGGAACATAAATTAGACGTTTATGAATCGTCCATCTTTATTTCTTTCCTCCAGCTCGTAAATAATTTCGAACATGCAGAGATGTTTCACTTTAGGGTCCTCCATATTGTAGATGCTGACTTATTCCAAGATTTTCCTGAGCATAATTAGTTCACGTGCATTGTACCCGATGAGAGAAAGTGACGAACACCTGCATAGCTACATGATTATGCATCCTGAATTGACTCAATGAATTTGTACACCCAGAAAACAGTTTCTTTGATATACGGTCAAAGAACAAATTTCTTTGCATTGAAGAAAGTTTTGTTGATTCAAAAAAATCTTCTTTAATCTAAACAAATCTATTTCTTGGGATCAAAGAAATTTTTTTGAATTAACAAAACTTTCTTTAATTCAAAGAAATGTATTCTTCGACCGTATATCAAAGAAATGTTTTTTTGATTCAAAGAAACTGTTTTCTCAGAGTAACTGCTTTTCAACAATGATCTTATGAGCGTGTCTAAAGAATATTAGTTTAAATACTAATCCTTCTTAATATAAAATCAGATAAATATTTGGTTCATTCAATCAGAGGATTTGTTTTGCCATGATTTGGTTGGATGGAGCAAATGTTTATCTCGATTCAAGTAAATCTTGTTTGATTTAAGTAAACATTCTTTGACTGGATCAAATATTTCGGGTTATTTAACAAAATGGTCTGGTAAGATTAAATGTATTTTTTTCTGACTGTATATTGGGTATTTTTATTTGGATGATTCATTAAGGTAGTTATCGTACCTGAAATCCGGTCTCTGGAGAAAAAAGTTTTTCTATGATTTGAACCTAAATTTATGAAACTTGAAATGATATTATCAATTTGGTTTTTTGAAAGGAAAAACATTATTTTTTATTTAAAAAATTTGAAACTTACGTAAAATAAAACTTAATAATGTTTGTATCGCTATTTACCATTCACTTTTTACAAGATTTAATAAAATGATTGGATTTTTATGAATCAAGGATATTTTTATTGGGAAGAATATTCTCTACAACTCTACTGTTATATCTTTTGTTTATTGATAAAAAATATTTTTTTAAATGAAAACTTTTGGTTTCCAAAAAAACTATACAAGATACGAAAAAAATGTTAGGGATAAAATTGTTCATCTCAATTTACTTCAGACCATTTTTTGATTCAATTATAATTTTCGTTTTAATCGTAAAAATCATTATAAGTAATGAAAACTTCCATTTTGCACCAAATCGATGCAAAATATGAAAAAAATGTTAAGAAAAAAAATTATTCGTTTGAAGATCTTCTACAAATTTGGTGTTTATTATTTTTTCATTGGGGTTATATCTTTTTTTTCATTCATCAAAAACGTTTTCATGGAATAGAAAATACAATTCTTCCACTATACGAGATAGGGAAAAAATTGTAAAAAGAAAAATTATTTATTTCAAAAAGATCTACAACTTTGATGCTAGTCATTTTATCATAGAAATTATATCTTTTGTTCATAATTGAAAAATATTATTGAAAATTACGAAAGACCTGGTCTCGAATCCCAGCGCAGTCGAAAGCGTCTTTTTTTCCACCACATTTTTATTTCGTTGTACAAAAAATATTTTAACTCAAAAATTTTGACATGTTGAAGTAAACATCTTAACCCTTGCTTACCACACTTCTCTGGAGTAACACGCTTACCACACATGGGTCCAAAGGACCCAGGCGAGAAAAATTGTTATAAAAAATGAAAAATTACATATATTGACTCGAAATTTTTTTTAAAACTTCTTGAATACTTACTTTAGAAGACTCCATAGGCTATATAGCCAAAAATTAAATTCAAATATTTTTAAAAAAATGCTAAAGTCAAAAAAGTGGGAAAAATGACTATTGTTACTAAAGAAATCATAAATTTTTTAATTTTCCATATTAAGGGCTAAAAATTTAGGGCAGTCTTCTAATAATGTACCACTACAAGAAAAAAAATAGTAGTTTAGTGGATCTTTAAAAAAGTATATTTATTTTGGAGAATGAATGACGAAAAAAAGTGGAAAAATGAAATAGGCGTTTTTGTCAAAGTACACTATTGTTTAATCTATTACAAGATGATATTTATTGAAAATATTCTCAAATTGCTTGATCCAATATGCCACGTAAATATCTTTCTGGCCATCGATTGCTTCGACCACTCACTGTGTATGATTTCCTCTTCTCTGCATACGGTAGAAGTTACTTATGAAAAGCCGAATGTCATAAGACATTATAATAAAAAAAATCCGCTCTACAGGTACCAAAAATCGGATTTTCAAAGGAGGTGCTATGGAAACATTTTTTTGAAACGAGTAAACAGAAAAAATGGAAAATTTATTTTTTATTTCATCGTCGAAAATTTATCATCACTCCATTTAACAATTATCGTTATTGAAATGTTTTATATTGTTACAAAAAAAATTAGACGTTGTTAAACGTACTTTATACGCTTTATTCTTCAATGTAAAGCCAATATACACCAAAAAAAAAATTCTGTCCAAAAAATCGCTTTTGAACGTACTTACCACATATGGTTCCAAAAGACCCAGGCCTATTTTTGGACAGTTGCCAAAAGTAGACGAATGGCTCTAGCGTCATGCTAAATTACCTGAAGGGTAGTTAAACTCTTCAACTATCGACAAATGTTGCTACAGACCGGTTTCTATTTCATTTAGGTATTTAAAATTGTGGCGCAAAAAGGTCCTGGGTCCTTTGGACCCAGAGTGGTAAGCAAGGGTTAAATTGATAGGAATTCTTTTTTTTTTGCCTTTTTTATAGTCAGAATAGTGGCTTGAAAAACGACCTCTCTTTCCGTTGCGTTGATGAAAAATTGAAGACTGATGACCTGAAATCAAAAAGTAAAAGTCTCTTAATTTGTATAGTTTTGGCTATGGCCCGTACTAGAATCAGGCATTTAAAAAAAAAAATGGCGGCGGTCTGATTCTAGTAGGGGCTATAGCAACATATCTGAAGACTAAGCTGTCAAAATTTCAAGTCAATCGATGCAGTAGTTTCGAAAACTCGATCAACGCAAAAGGTGAAAAAGTGCAGTTTTGAGAAAAACGCTTTCAAAGTTTTCATTACTAAAAATATTGAAAAAAAGGGTCTTACGCCTAATCGCCGATGTCAGCTGCATGCATAAAGCCTTCCTCCTCTTTTCTAGATGCTATTACTATACGAAAATAATAATTTTTAAAAATCGATTTTTCCACAAAATTTCACCAGAATGCACCCTTAAGTGACCATACCGCTCTATCCCCTCCCCATCCCTCCCAAAAGGCCATTTTTAAAAAATTTTTTAGAGGCTGCAAACAGTCAAACTCAAGATTCTATGACTTTTGCATGATAAAACCATAAGCCTAAAACACTTCACTAGCAACTTGCGTGGTCGATTTCCGCACAGGGATTCTAGTTATCAATCCACATTTCCTTATATTAATTTTTTCCCTGTAGTTGACTGTTTAACAAATTTTACGC
Organism: Diplolepis rosae; assembly: GCA_030998225.1. Taxonomy (NCBI): domain Eukaryota; kingdom Metazoa; phylum Arthropoda; class Insecta; order Hymenoptera; family Diplolepididae; genus Diplolepis; species Diplolepis rosae. The sequence goes on from JAPYXD010000275.1 coordinate 1,158,209, forward strand.
AATTACAGAAAATTTATATCAGCGAGGTCAGCCATGAAGCTGTGGTGAATGTGATAAAACATATATTACACAGACGAAAAAACTTTTCTGGCAAACAAAAATTACGTCACAGACCTAGGTATATTTAAGGAGTTCATAAGAGTGTGCCTTTATATACGTACAAAGAAGTAATACAAAACAGTTTCATTGGTGGAGTAATAATGTCCAAAATGATCCTCGTTCTTCTTTACATCTTCACAACCATCTCGAATACATTGGGTGAATAAAATTTTTTAGAACAATATAAAATATATAAAGAATAAAATAATACTTAGCGAAGGTTAATGACCTAACCAGCACTGTAAATTTCATATTAATATATATTTACATGTACTTTTATGTATATCAGGAATGCTTTCCTCCAACCGTGCCATATGGTGTTGCAATATGGTAAATTGTTCAGGACATTAATCCAACTTTGTGAACTGAACATGTAAAATTGAATACACGTATCTTATTAGTTCTTCTTTTGGTATATGACCCAAGCAGAAATCATAACACTCTGCCGACTATCACAACCGGTTAAATGTTGGTCCAACGTAGGAGATCGACTGTTGATTATCAATGTTGATATAATGTTGGAAAACAATTGGCCCAATCTTCTTCCGACTGTGGAAAAAGTAATTTTCCGACAGGTAAAAATGCCGGTAGTCAACTGTAAAATATCAGCGTTTGTACAGTGTTGAGTGTAAGTACAACAGGCTCAACCTTCTTCCGACTGTGGAAAAAGTAATTTTTCGACAGTGGATATACAAGGTACACTCAATGTCTAACCGACTCTGATAATTAACGCTGTAAAATACCAGTGTTTGTACAAAGTTGATTCGACATTGGTAGTCTTCTTCAAAGTACGTCTTTACCCGTAAAATCATAATAATAAAAGTACAATATATAACCAGTATTTTAGAAATTTTGACAGCCAGCGTTGAAAATATGTTGGTTACCAGTATTGGTACAACGATGGAAACCGGTGTTGTACCAACTCAGCACATCGTTATCATTTCGACTGTCCGCCGACAGTCGGATCCCGACAATCGGAAGTTGATATCCAGCGTTGAATCGTCGTTGGTCCAATTGTTAATTTCTGCTTGGGGATTATAGTTATTGCAAATCTTTGAAACCTAGAATTTACTTTTATTAATATATTTTTCCACATGATGCACTTAAAAAAAAATTCTTTTGTATCAATTTATATTTATAATATTAGATATATGTGTAAATTGGCTTTAGGGTCCAGAAATGATGAAAACTCAGTTATTACATTCTTTCAAACGTTTCGACTCAGGTTGGAGTCCTCATCAGTGAGAATTTATTTCTATAAAAAATACAAAGGAGGAATCTTAAGAATTGAACGTGTGACGGATAAACATTGTAGTAAAAAAGTGATATAAGAATCGCAGGTGTGAAAATAAAATTGGGATAAGTAACTAAATTTGCAATACAGAAAAACTGTAACAAAACTGTACAAAAAATTTTTTTCGTAAAATTGCTAAAAAGAACCTTAGAGACATTGTAATACAATGATATAAATGAATTATGCATGTGAACCTATAAAATTGGTCTAAAACTGAATTGTAATGAAGATAATTATATTTATAATATTTTATAATAATTTTATAATAATTTATAATATTTATTATTGTTTATTGTTTATTTATGTTTCGTAAAAGACTTTTTATGTGATATTGATACAAAAGAATACGAAGAAAGCACACCAATCTGCTTGCGAAAAACGCAAGGCACCAGTACTCTCTCGGTATGGCCAAGTTGGTTTGCCAATGTATTCCAATACTTTAGATTCGTCAACTTCAGCCATATCGAGAGAGTACGGGTGCCGTCCATTTTTTGCAAGCAGAGTAGTGTGCTTTCTTCGTAAAGGGTTTTCCAATAGGGACATAACAATTTCGTATCTTCATATGAACGCACCCTTAAACTTTTTTAATGAACATGTCATGGTAAAGTTCACGAACCAGCAACGTTTGGGAATTATTGAAAATTACTACCAAAATTCTGAGTCGGTCCGGGTCGCAGCTTTAAGAGCGCTTACTCCAAGTTTCGGCGGTAATAATCGTCCCACCCGACAGGCTGTGCGTGCTATACTTGTAGTGGATAAATTCGAGACCAAATTTACACTATTGGACGTTCCGGTGCCAAAAAACGTCGTATTGCTCGAAGCGAAGAAATAATCGCAGCTGTAAGTGCATCGATTAAAAATGAGCCAAATCAGTCGATTCCACGTCGTTCTCAAGAATTGGGCATCGCTCAAACGACACTGTGGCGTATTGTGCGAAAAGATCTTGGCCTACATGCTTTCAAGATTAAATTGACCTAAGAACTAAAGCCACTTGATCATTTGAAACGCCGAAACTTCTCCAATTGGGCTCTGGCAAAGCTTGAAGAAAATGAAGAATTTCATTGAAAAATCATCTTCAGCGATGAAGCTCATTTCTGGCTCAATGGCTTTGTTAATAAGCAAAATATGCGTTATTGGTCAGCAACAAACCCAAATGTCCTTCTTGAGACACTGTTGCATCCGAAAAAGTGACTGTTTGGTGCGGTTTTCATGCCGGAGGTGTCATTGGGCCGTATTTTTTCGTGGATGAAAAAGACCGCCATGTTACCGTCAATGGAGAGCGCTATCGTGCTATGTTGGAAGATTATTTGTGGCCAGAATTGGATGAACTTGATATCAACGATATGTGGTTTCAACAAGACGGTGCCACTAGCCACACAGCACGCGTCATAGTCGATTTATTGAAAGGCAAATTCGGTGAACGTGTTATCTAGAGAAACGGTCCGGTCGAATGGCCGACTTCGTTCATGCGATATACCGCCATTAGATTTCTTTTTAAGGGGCCATATCAAGTCACTGGTCTATGCCAACAAGCCTACATGCTTTCAAGATTAAATTGACCTAAGAACTAAAGCCACTTGATCATTTGAAACGCCGAAACTTCTCAAATTGGGCTCTGGCAAAGCTTGAAGAAAATGAAGAATTTCATCGAAAAATCATCTTCAGCGATGAAGCTTATTTCTGGCTCAATGGCTTTGTTAATAAGCAAAATATGCGTTATTGGTCAGTAACAAACCCAAATGTGCTTCTTGAGACACCGTTGCATCCGCAAAAAGTGATGTTTGGTGCGGTTTCCATGCCGGAGGTGTGATTGGGCCGCATTTTTTCGTGGATGATAACGACCGTCATGTTACCGTCAATGGAGAGCGCTATCGTGCTTTGTTGGAAGATTATTTGTGGCCAGAATTGGATGAACTTGACATCAATGATATATGGTTTCAACAAGACGGTGCTACTAGCCACACAGCATGCGTCACAATCGATTTATTGTGAGGCAAATTCGGTGAACGTGTTATCTCGAGAAATGGCCCGGTCGAATGGCCGCCTCGTTAATGCGATCTAACGCCATTGGATTTCTTTTTATGGGGCCATATCAAGTCACTGGTCTATGCCAGCAAGCCAGAAACTTTCGACGACCTCAAAGACAACATCCAACACGAAATTGCAAGCGTTCCGGTCGAAATGTGTGCCAGAGTGGTGGAAAATTGGGTCCAAAGAATCGACCGCTGTAAACGGGCTCGTGGTGGTCATATGACCGATATCGAATTTCATTCATAAAATGTAATGCTTGCACTACATCCACAATAAATTTGAACTCAATATTTCAAATATTTCTGTGTTTTATTCACAGATAAAATTGTTATGTCCCCATTGGAAAACCCTTTATATCGGCTTTGTTATTTTGGCATACTGATGTCCATACGAATTTCGCTTAAATTTGTGAAATAAAAGTAAAACAAATGTGTAGCGATTTTAGTAAATTCAGATTTGTACGAAATTCGAAAGAGATTTTTTTCCGTGTAGTGTAATGATGTATTGAATAAGCTAATAGCTCTTTACACCATTGTTTCTTTGCCTAATTACATTAATTATTTTGGTAGATTTCAGGAAGAAAAAAGCATGTGCTGAACTTATGCATTTTTGATATTTAAAATTTTTTAATATCGTGTCTTTCCCTAAGCAGACCTCAACAAAAGTTATATTTGTATCTTTATTTATGCATTAAGGGATGAATTTTGTAATTTATATGTCTCTTTATTTGTTGCAGAATCAAATTTCGCTTTGCTAGAAAATAAAGCGCTACAAGGAAAAAGAAATTACGAGTACCTCGGCAAAGAAGAATTACAATATGTGGTTTCCATAGGAGTTTTTCGAAATGGAAATTATAAACACATATGTATGGCAGTTATGATCACAGGATTAAACGGAATCACCGCAGGAATGTGTGGCCATTATAAGTAATTATTAATAAAAAGTATCAGGTGTGCAAATAAGTTTCCGCCGTTTGACAAAAATTGGCGCCACCAGTAAGTTTTGGTTGAAATTGACAGATGTAAAACGTCACTGTCGTAAGGTTGGACATCTGTCAACAACATAACCTTGAAATATTAGTGAATTTTAATCAGTATTATATACTCTTTTGCGTGCGAAAATGCCGAGTTTTGACCCGAATATGCGTCCTTTGTGGGAGCTTTTGATTTACATCTTCAATTTGAAGAAATCTGCAGCTGAGGCGCATCGATTGTTTGTAGAAACATATGGTGAGGTTGCCTTATGTGAGAGAATTTCTTGTGAGTAGTTTCAAAAGTTAAGGAACGGTGAATTTGACATCGAAGACAAAGAACATAGCGGAAAGCCGAAAGTGTACAAAGACTCGGAATTGGCAACATTATTGAATCAAGACTCGTGCCAGACGCAAAAAGAACATGAACGTAGATTAGGAGTGACTCAACAAGCAATTTCGTATCGTTTAATGATAAATACCCAATTTTTTATAAAAAACGGCGAAAACTTATTTGTCATTCTGATGTATTCATACAAGGTCGGTCGCAAAAGTCCCCAGCAGGGTAAAAATCAAGAAGACTAAAAGTGTTTTTGGTGAAGTCAATATACTTCATTCGAAATGCATGTACAAGGTCTATCCAGTGTCTATTCAGCCCTAATAGTCGACTGAAAATTATCAGAGATTGTACAACGTTGGGTGTACAACAGGCCCAACCTTCTTTCAACTGTGGAAAAAGTAATATTCCGATAGTGAATGGACAAGGTCCATCCAGTGTCTAGTCAGCCCCGGCAGCCGACTGTGAAATACCAACGTTTGTACAACGTTGGGTGTACAACAGGCCTAACCTTTTTCCGACATTGGAAAAAGTAATTTTCCGATAGGAAATGTGCAAGGTCCACCCTGTGTCTAATTGACTCTAATAATTAACGCTGTAACATACCAGTGTTGGTGTAAAGTTGATTCGACACTGAGTTTTCTTTAAGGGGTTATATACAGTCATAAGGCCCAAAAAAAGCGATTTTTCAAGAATTTTTCCTGAGAAGACGTTTAGATTTATTAATGCAAAAATTTGTACACATATTATGGTAACTTTTAAAACTACATAACTGTAACAGCATTTTTATAAAATTTATCATAATATTGCTAAATTGTAACAAAATTTTCAGTTCATGTAGTTGCAATATGCTTCATTCTTAATGCCCCCATTGGATTCAATTTACCCCCAAGCAGAAATCGTGACACTTTTCCAACTATGACGATCTGGTAAAATGCTGGTCCAATGTAGGAGATCGACTGTAGATTCCCAAGGTTGATACAATGTTGGGAACCAATTGGCCCATCCTTATTCCGACTGTGGTAAAAGTATTTTTCCGACAGTGGATGTACAAGGTCTATCCAGTGTCTATTCAGCCCCGGTAGTCAACTGTAAAATATCAGCGTTTGAACAGTGTTTAATAATAAAAGTATATAACCAGTATTTTAGAAATGTTGACAGCCAGCGTTGAAAATATGTTGGTTACCAGTATTGATGCAATGTTGCAAACTGGTGCTGTACCAACGCAGTACATCGTTATCATTTCGACTGTCCGCCGACATGACAGTCGGATTCTGACAGTCAGAAGTTGGTATCCAACGTTGGATCGACGTTGGTCCGATTGTTAATTTCTGTTTGGGTGTGCGGGGCTAAACCGGGCTGCTTTTTATTGCTGTTTCATTGAGTTGAGCAACTGTACACACAATAAACATTCGAAATAACTACGCATCAGGTTTATTTATTGTATTGTCTTGTTTTTAGCAAAATGGTTCCATTCATTTTTTTCCGAATATTTTTTTCTTACATTTTTCATATCATTACCATTATAATCATTAATTTCGATTCCAATAAGGATTTTTGTATCGAAACACTCAAATATATATCAATAAAAACTCTATTTACAGTTGCTACATAAAAAAATGTACATTTGTAGCTTATTTCTGAAATAAATTTAGGATGTCCGGATTAGCCCCATAGGGCGTCCGGTTTAGCCCCCCCCCCCCCGATTTTAGACACAAACACTTAGAAACATAAAATCAATATAATTTTCTGATTTCCTGAGTATCTCATGCCCTTAAAAGATGTATAAATCAATCTCGTTTTTGAATTGCAGCTATTATGCAGAGAGAGCAGAACTGATTCAAGATGAAAAGAATCTAACTAAGGAGGAACGTACAAAACTTCATGTCAATACAAAGAGACCTATGCATTCAGATCCAGATACGTTTTATACTGTTATCCGTTTTATAGATTTCAAAAAATACCATTTCGATGAATGTGAAGAGGAAATATACCACGAACAAGATGATATTGGCATCATTGTGGTGAGTTATGATCTCAAAATCCGACATTTAGTAAAAATATAGAGCCACGTTTCCTAACTATCAAACCTAACTATCAAACTTGACTAGAAATTAAAACGATCTTATCCAATAAGCGAGGCGAAATAGTGTATTTTGAATTTTCATGCTTTAAATCTGTAAGGGGTTTTGAAAAGTATCATTTTAAAACTATTACGTTATTCTGCCAAAGGGCCAAGCCGGGTTTCCATGTAAAAACGACCCCCAACCGAAATGACATCTAGTATCAAGCATCCGAAAGCATTTGCCCTAGGATTGTTTTAGGATTGACCTTATTCCGACTGTGGAAAAAGTAATTTGCCGACAGTGGATGTACAAGGTCTATCCAGTGTCTATTCAGCCCCGGTAGTCGACTGTCAAATACCAGCGTCTGTACAATGTTGGATGTACAACAGGCTCAACCCTCTTCCGACTGTGGAAAAATTAATTTTCCGACAGTAAATGTACAAGGTCCATCCAGTGTCTAATCGACTCGGATAATTAAAACTGTAAAATACCAGTGTTTGTACAAAGTTGATTCAACACTGGTACACTCTAAAAAATGTCTATTTAGAGTGAAGTTAGGTTCCTTTCAGAATGCATCCATTGAAATGAAGCAGATTTCTTTTGTCTATCAACAGAATCGTTTTACTGTTATTGTGGCATTGATGATAACCGATTTAATATTGGCATTTGTCAAAATTGGGCTCGTGTACATTTCTATTATTTATATTAGATAGGTTATATCATACAATTTTTTTTTCTTTTATCCTCGAAATTATTTTTTTTTGGTACGAGAAAGGATTTCATATTAAGACCAAAGGAAATAGTTTGACAGTAAAAGGTTAGCATTTGAAACGATAATCGTTCAACTGCTAAAGGATTTCCTCTCATGCTTATTTTGAATAGAAAATCCTCCAATAATGAAGGGAATCGTTTGAGAGTCAATAGACTGTTTTTAGAGTATAGTCTTCTTTAAAGAATGTCTTTAACCCTAAAACATGGATTTAATAATAAAAGTATATAACTAGTATTTTAGAAATGTTGACAGCCAGCGTTTAAAATATGTTGGTTACCAGTATTGATAGAACGTTGGAAAATGGTGTTGTACCAACGCAGTACGTCGTTATCATTTCGACTGTCCGCCAACAGTCGGATTCCGACAGTCGGAAGTTGGTATCCAACGTTGGATCGATGTTGGTCCGATTGTTAATTTCTGCTTGGGAACTAATAGTTGGCAAAATCTAAAAAAATTAACAGCATTTAGTCTCATGAGGAGAAACTTTTGTTAAATTTTCGCGAATTTTCGCGCGTGAAATTCGCAAAGAAAAAAGCCAAGCAGAAATTAAAAATCGGACCAACGTCGATCCAACGCTGGATACCAACTTCCGATTGTCGGGATCCGACTGTCGGCGGACAGTCGAAATGATAACGATGTACTGGGTTCGTACAACGAACGAATCCATGTTTTACGGTTAAAGACATTTTTTTAAGAAGACTACACTCTATAAACAGACTATTTACTCTCATACGATTCCCTTCACTATCAAAGAATTTTCCATGCAAAAATGGCATGAGTGGAAATCTTTTAGCAGTTAAACGATTTTCGTTTCAAAGTTTACTGTCAAAGTATTTCTTTGGTCTGGAAATGAAATCCTTTGTCTTATGAAGAAAATATAATTTCGAGGATGAAAGAAAACGAATTATATGATATAACCTATCTAATATAAATATTAGAAATGTACTCAAGCCCAACTTTTACAAATTCCTATATTAAATTGATCATCATCAATACTATAATAACGATCCTTCTTAGATTTCAGCTTAAAGAAATATTAAGATACAACTTTGCTTGCACTACAAATTTTTCAATACGTGTAAAAATTGCAAGTCCATGGTCTATAAAATATAATGTTGGAAAAATGTTATAGAACTAGTTTTTAAACTTTGTTCCATTTCATATTTCACAAGGAATTCTATTGTATAAATTTTACTAATAATTTCGAATCCAGATATTTTTTGTAAATAAAAAACAACTGTTTATTTTATTAAATGCATAATTATGTCAAAAATTATGAATACAAAACTGTTTTGAAGCATAAAAAATTAATCAATTTATAATAATTCGATTGTCGGAGGTAATTAAAAATGAGGTTATCTGGATAAAAATTGTTTTGTTTTGGTATACATCCCTTCCAAAATTTCCACGTCGCACTCTGGGATTCTTAATATTTTAGAGGAATCCATCTTCTTGAGGTATCCACGTTCACTAATCGCGATGATGCAAGCATATATTGCGCGACACAAAAATTACTCGCGCCTACAAACGTAGTCCTTTAATAATTAAAGGTTTTCTTTTCAGAGCCAAAATAAATCGTTTGTCGGTAAAACTATTTATGTTTTGCAATTTATAGATGAGTTTTTTAACAGTAAAACGATTCTGTTGATAGACAAAAGAAATCTGCTTAATTTCAATAAATTTATCCTGAAAGGAAGGTAATTTTACTATCAATAGACTCTTTTTGAAGTGTACGAGTGTCAAATCAACTTTGTACAAACACTGTTCTTTTACAGCGTTAATTTTATTAGAGCCGATTAGACACTGGTTGGACTTTGCACATTTACTGCCGGAAAATTACTTTGCCTCCAGTCGGAATAAGAATGTGCTTATTGTTTCTCAACATTGTATCAACGTTGATAATCAACAGTCGATCTCCTACGTTGGACAAACGTTCAACCGATCGTCATAGTCGGCTGAGTGTCATAAATTCTGCTTGGGGAATTGGAAAAATGTTTGCATGCAAGTTTTTTGATGAAAAACTTTGAGAACAATGTTGAGTTCTTCGTCAATAATATGTCTACTGAAGACGCGTAGGTCATATTTTTTCCAGATTTTCAAAAAATCGATGGAAAAAAATGAACGACACTTAAAAAATCGATAATGTCCTAAATCGGCGGTTCCGATGGTACTCGTCGTTGGAAATGTATTATTGCCGGTTTTTATTGTAGACGCTATACGTTCAATTTGTGATATACGACTCGAATTCATAATAATTCTCTTGATAATTTTTTTATTTTATTAGCGCTATATTTATATCGCTATATTTTTCATCGAAAAAATTGCATGCAAATATTTTTGAATTACTTTTTTTTGTGAATTTTATACGCAAAAATTCGCGCAAATTTTATAGAAGTTTCTCTAGATAAAATTAAATTCTGTGATTTTTTCAGATTTTCTCAAATATTAGTTGTTGTAAAAAATTCAAAAAACGAACTTTGTATAATCAGCGATAACTCATCTAATCTGGCAGCTAACAGGTTGAAAACTTGCATAAAACAATCCTAGGACAAATGCCTTCGAATTTTTGATAATAGCCCAAGTAGGAATCATGAAACTATGCCGACTATGACGATCGGTTAAATGTTGGTCAAACGTAGGATATCAACTGTTGATTACCAACGTTGGTACAATGTTGGGAAACAATTGGATCAACCCTTCTTCCAGCTATGGAAAATGTAATTTTCCGACAGTAAATGTGCAAGGTGCACCCAGTGTCTAATCGATTCTTATAATTAACGCTGTAAAATTTGAGTATTTGTACAAAGTTGATTTGATACCGGTAGTCTTCTGTAAAGTACAGTACAGTCGGAAAGTATTAGAACAAGATAAAAATAGTTGTTTTTGTCAGTTTATCGTATCATTTTAAAAAAAATTATTTACATATTTGCAGTAGTTTTGTAAGTTCAACGTAGCTTTATGATTTGAAGTCATTTTTAATGCATTTTACTGAAATTTCCATCAAAATTGATAAGAAAACAGCCTATGGCCGAAAATCGTGAAAAGTGTCAAAAACTGTCGCATTGGGTTTTCAGTGTTTTTTCGTACAACAATCGATTCGGCTGCGGTTTAAAAAGTTACATGTCAGTCATTTAAACAAAAAAAGATGGTATTATCGTGTCTGGTGCATTGAAGTTTCATAAAAAACTGTAAGTCTGTTAATTTGACAGTCGTTGCATTTATGCATAATTGTGCCCGCTTTTTCGTTGAAATAGCCTCAGAATTGTATTTTTCCAGATTGAAAATGGTCAAGCGAAAGGAAATCTCTGTCAAGAAACGGGCCCAAATCATTATTTTGCAAAAAACAGGCAGAAACTATCGAGGAATAGCCAAAATATTGAAAATATCTTTGTGTTCAGTTCATACGGCCATAAGGAGATATCAGGAAACTGAACAAAATACTAACAGAAAACGATCTGGTCGACCAAGAAAGACAAATTAAAGAATCGACAATAAAATATATGCAATAAGTAATGGCAATCGACAGATATCTGCATCAGAAATTTGTGCTGAAATCAATGAACACTTGGATTCACCAATATCGCTCACGACAGTCAAAAGCCGGCTTAAAGAAAAAGGTATGATTGGACGCATTGCAGTCAGAAAGCCACTTCTACGGCCAGTAAATAAACAAAAAATACTGAAGTTCGCTCAAGAACATCTTGACTGGACGATTGATCAGTGGAAATCAGTTTTATGAACAGACGAATCAAAATTCGAACTTTTCGGTAGCCATCGGCGTCAATATGTTCGCAGAAAAGTCAATGGAAGATTCAAACCAGGTTGTATTTTGCCAACTGTAAAACATGGCGGTGGCTCAGTAATGGTTTGGGGCTGTTTCAGCCACGCTGGCGTTGGTCAACTTAAAAAAATTGAAGGAATTATGAAAAAGAGCCATGCAATACCATCTGGCATCAATTTAATTGGTCGTGGATTCATTTTCCAACAAGATAACGATCCGAAACATACATCAAAACTTTGTACTTCTTATTTGGAACGAAAAAAAGTCGCAGGTGACCTTAATATAATGCAATGGCCACCTCAATCCCCCAATTTAAATCCTATCGAGCTATTGTGGGAAGAATTGGACCGACGCGTGAGATATCTGAAGCCAACAAGCCTTCCTGGTCTCTAGGATTGTTTGAACGTAGCGTGGAATAATATTTTACCTCGAAGACTTCAAAAACTCATCGAAAGAATGCAGAAATTGTGCGCTGCAGTCATTAAAGCAAAAGGTGGCCATTTTCAAGAAAATCGCTTGAAGTAACATATTCACTGGTTCCTTATAAATTTTGATGAAAATTTCAGTAAAATGCATTAAAAATGTCTTCGAATCGTGAAGCTACACTGAAAAAACAGTATAACTAAGAGAACTATATTTTGGTCCTCAGAACCAGAAAATATTGCTATCAGACCAATGCTACGGTATTGTGCTCAAAACTATACGAGTATAGGTGAGACAGCTATACAAGTTCGTTGATATGAAAATACCATGTATAGCGATTGTACACAAAATATTATGCCATCGTTATCGCTCTTGTGAATTTTCGCGTGTGATAAAACAATACGCGATACGCAAAAATGATCTTTCAAAGTAAGAAGCAATGCTCCAAACAAATCGACAAACGTTTCGAAAAAACGCCTCGAAAAAATGACACTTCTTTCTCATTTCGAGGTTAGAGTCGCGTGCATGCAAAGCAATGTATAGGTCGCGTGGCAAACCATATAGTTGTCTCACCTATACCGCATGGGTCGAGACACTATATACCGGTATAGGTCGAACAGCTATACTGTTTTTTCCGTGTACATTGAACGTAAAAAACTACCGCGAATATGTGAATGATATTTCAATAAATGATACGATAAACTGACAAAAACAACTTTTTTTATCTTGTTCTAATACTTTCCGACTGTACTGTACGTCTTTGCCTATAAAACATGAATTTAATAATAAAAGTATATAGCCAGTATTTTAGAACTGTTGACTCTCCGCCGACAGTCGAAAGTTGGTTTCCAGCGGTGGATCAACATCGGTCCGATTGTTAATTTCTGCCTGGGAGATCTCATTTAGATTGGGGGCCTTTTCTACATCGAAACCTGGTTAGGCCCTTTACGGGAGATTCGACGTGGAGAACCATGTAGCATTCTACCTTAATTATTTTACGTTGGGGGTTCAAGTCAATGAACCAATAACTAAATTTTAATGAACGTCTATGGAAAGTATTCAAGTTATATAAGTGCTCCTTACGTTATCTGTAATAAATGAAAATCCTTTCTAGTTGAATAAAAAAGTACAGTTCACGAGACCAGTGCTCAGAGTACCAATTGCAAGAATTAAGGACCTGCCAGACGGTACAGAGTTCACATTGATAGGAATGAACACCAGGGAAGAGAGACCTTTGGAAGAGAAGAGGTTTATGAAGGAGATTATTAGAAAGTTCGATACCTTTTTTATGCTAACCGACAATCTATTCCCGAAGCCTTCTCAATTTCGTGTTCACAGCATTTATTATGACTATGGATTTTTGTCAGAGGTTATTACTTTTTTATGTACTTCTATACATCATTTTCCATCAGCATCAATTATTTACCATATCCACTAACAAAACATCTCAGGATTGATAAAAGTTTATTTTTTTAGGAGGACTTGGGTGGTCCTGTATATTGGGAGAATCAGTATGTAGGAATCTTGGTTGCAAATAGGCCTCCCATTGTCTCAATAGATGCAGATCTTGAGGAGCATGTTAATAAAATTATGGCTTCGACATGGATTTCACACATGAAAGAACGTAAACTGAAAAAAAGACACGAGGCTTCTACTAGTAGTGCCACTATTATCTAAATTCCATTAAAGGCAATTGAAAAACTAATAAAAATATTTTTATGAAATGTCAGCAATAATCTATAATATTATTCGAACTGTGCTTCGTCGTACGGAATGGTCCAGGTCGTCCAAATCAGACCCGAAATCAGACCCAATGAACCCAAAGTAAAATTTTGCATACACATTTGTGCTTGAGAAAGCTCAGTGCAAAATCGGTCCCGCGATTGTTCACAATCGACCAACAAAATTACTTGAATATTGAAAGGGATTTTTCTTAATGCATTTAGTGATCGTAAGGAAGTATTTTTCTTAATTAAACAAAATATTGGTTAAATGAAGCAAAACTTTTTGTTTCATTTCAAAAAATTATTTGGTTAATATGCTCTTAATTTTAATCATACTAAAATTCAATCAAATCTACTTCTAATACCAATTTTAATCAGTGACTGATTTCTATCTACTCCACTCAAAGAACCGCTTCTTTAAATTAAAGAATTGTGCGCATATAAATAACTGACACTGACAACTGCGCATCGTGCCAGTAAAAATTCGACAAGACTTTTAAGCGCAATCCAAGAATTTTTCTTTGACCTGAAGCACCTTTTAGAATTATTATATTTGCATTTCTATAGTTTTTTCAAAAACTATACAAAAAAATTTGAAATAATTCCGTTCTTTGACTGTGCTTAAATCAATCTAGGACATTCTTCCTTTTTTTCGATGAAGTGCTAAGCTTCTTTATGAAAAGTATATAGGATCTTCGGCAAAATTTGATTTTTTAAAAACTTTAGGACTGTCAAGTAAATTTCCCATTATTTATTTTTTCCCTGTAATGAAGAAGAATTTTATTGTTACTCGTAGTATAATTATAAAAAACCAATCTTTTATTTAATCACAAAAATACTTTCAAGGTAGAAGAACTCTAGTCATTTTATTAAAAAAAAAAAAAAAATTTCTCATCTAATACTTTTATGACGTTTAATAAATTCTTGATTTATAATTTTTTCTCAATTCATTTATAATTACTTCTTTCATTTTCACTCAAGTTTTTTAAATGTATTTTTTTTGACTGTATATTGGGTATTTTTATTTGGATGATTCATTAAGGCAGTTACCGTATCAGAAATCGGGTCTTTGGAGAAAAAAGTTTTTCTATGATTTTGAAACTTGAAATGATATTATCAATTTTGTTTCTTGAAAGAAAAAACATTTTTATTTAAAAAATTCAAAACTTACGTAAAATAAAACTTAATAATGTTTGTATCGCTATTTACCATTCACTTTTTACCAATTTTAATAAAATAATTGGATTTTTATAAATAAAGGATATTTTCATTAGGAAGAGTATTCTCTACAACTCTACTGTTATATCATTTGTTTATTGATGAAAAATATTATTTAAAATGAAGACTTTTGGTTTTTAAAAAAACTATACAAGATACGAAAAAAATGTTAGGAGTAAAATTGTTTATCTCAAGTAGATATACAAATTTATTTTAGACCATTTTTTGATTCGACATATAGTTTTCGTTTTAATCGTGAAAATCATTATAAATAATATATTATACGAGATAGGCAAAAAATGGTGAAAAGAAAAATTATTTATTTCAAAAAGATCTACAACTTTGATGCTAGTCATTTCATCATAGGAATTATATCTTTTGTTCATAATTGAAAAATATTATTGAAAATTACGAAAGACCTGGGCTCGAATCTCAGCGCAATCGAAAGCGTCTTTTTTCCACCCAAAGGTATTCAAATTCTTTAAATTATTGAAAATACTTTGATACGTGACGAGCGAATCGCGCGCCCTAATTTTCAAATTAATATTTTTATTTCGTAGTACAAAAAATATTTTGATTCCAAAATTTTGACATTGTTGAAGTAAGCATCTTAAATTGATAGGAATTCTTTTTTTTCTTGCCTTTTTTATAGTCAGAATAGTGGCTTGAAAAACGACCTCTCTTTCCGTTGCGTTGATGAAAAATTGAAGACTGATGACCTGAAATCAAAAAGTAAGTATTTTTAATTGTATAGTTTTGGCAATGGCCCGTACTAGAATCAGATATTTTGAACAAAAAAAAAAATGACGGCGGTCTGATTCTAGTAGGGACTATAGCGACATATCTGAAGACTAAGCTGTCAAAATTTCAAGTCAATCGATACAGTAGTTTCGAAAAATCGATCAACGAACAAGGTGAAAAAGTACAGTTTTGAGAAAAACGCTTTGAAATAATGCCTTCCTCCTCCTTTCTAGATGATATTACTACTCGAAAATACAAAATTTGAAAAATCGACTTTTCCACAAAATTTCACCAGAATGCCCCCTTAAGTGACCACACCACTCCAGCCCCCCAGGCAATTTTTAAGAACTTGTTTAGAGGTTGCTTAATATAAATATTGATATCAAATTTATTGGGCTTAGTAAATAAACTTTTAAAATACATGAACAAATTTTTTTTATTGATTTTACAGTTTTTGTATGCAAAAATATCAAGCAAACACAACTCTTCGAAAAGTAGGTAGTTTGCTTGCGCACTCGGCGAGACTTTTTGTGGTAAACTATATAAAAAATCACAGTACATTTTACTATTTTGAGGTAGCAAAGTAGGGAAAATAGGGAACTTTTGTAATTATTAGCACTTTGAGTAGTAATTTCCAGAATTACTAAATTGATAATAATAAAATCTAAAAATATTGCATTCATTTCAAAAAAGGTTTTAAATATTTTCAAAATTCTGTAGTAAAATTACAAGTGGTTCATCGCAGCCACCTACTAAGTCAGATAGGATAAAATTCAAAACTTATTACATTGATATCTATAGAAGGTTGCAGTGTTTTCAAAGGACTATAGTAATTTGACGGTCCAAACGCCAGCCAAATTACTATAGTTTTTTGTAAAAACTCCTATAGCCGGAACAGCAAATAAAAAAAGCAAACACGCGATGGGGATTTATCTACAACCACAATTTTTCACATATATATATATGAATATTTAACGTACACTACCGGTCAGAATTGTGGGACCACCTGTTTTTCGATGATTGCTTAAATTATCTTAATTTCAATTCTGTGAGTGATGAAATCTGTACTCTTAATAATGTGAAAGCCATCAAAATTATCTTTAAAATTAGTCTGGAATGAAGTCGTTTCGTTAAATATTGAAGAAGTTATTGTAGAAAAAGTTCAAATTTCAATGTTTTCTTAAATTTGAAATAACTTGAAACAATCAACATTTTTCAATGTTCTTGGGCTCATTTTAAAGCTAAGATTCTACATCATCGCAGTAAATTGTCATTGTAAATCTATAATTTTTTTCTTGCATAATGCAAAGAGTTGAAAATGTAACAAAAAAGTAGGGAAATTTCGAAAACATTTCATCTGTAGGTAAATCATAATAAAGATCATATGAATATATATTTTAAGGCAATTCAATACAAAATTCATGATTATATGTTTCATATATCTTATAAAAATGTTTTTCTCAGCAAAAGCAATATTGGAATTTTTCCAACTTTTTTATTTGAACTTTAACCTCGAGCAGTATGTAAGAAAACAATTACACATCAATTCCAAGAATTTTGTTCGATTTTGTAGAAATTTAGCTTTAAAATTAGTCCAAGAAAATTAAAAAATGTTGATTATTTCGAAAGTTATTTACAATTTAAGACAGCATTCAAATTTTGACTTTTTCTACAATAACTTCTTCAAAAATTAACAAAACGAATTCATGATGGGCTCATTTTATGAAGAATTTTGATATCTTTGAATTTAATTAAGAGAACAAATTTTTTCACTCACATAATTCAAATTAGGATAATTTAAGCAATTATCGAAAAACAGGTGGTCCCACAATTCTGACCGGTACTGTATACAATAACGCTTTTACTAAAGTAAAGCGCCACGCCGCACGCTTAATAAAGGGTTTCCCAATAGGGGTGATATGATTTTGAATGTCCCTATCGGGCTGATTTGAACTGAAATTTTTGACGTCTGCTGTCAGTTGTCATCAGTAAGGTTTGCCATTTAATCATGAGTAGTTTCACGCTTCCACAACGTTTGGAAATTGTCCAATTATTTTATCAAAATTCGAGAAGTTTTGTCGGTGTTCAAAGAGCATATCGTGCAAAATATGGTCGTCATTCTGCTCCATCCGCGCTCTCAATTCGTCGAATAATCGATAAGTTGGAGAGTGAATTTACTCTATTGGATACTAAGCCTAAAAATGGTATGCGTACCGCACGTTCTACACAGAATATAGCCGCCGCGCCGTACAGGCCAGTATCGAGGAAAACCGTGAATTGTCCGTGCCACGCCGATCTCAGGAATTGGGCCTGTCCAGGATGACTACCTGGCGTATTTTGCGATTGGATCTTGGCCTGCATCCCTATAAGATGATTCTGGCCCAAGAACTGAAGCCTAATCACCATCGTTTGCGTCGGGAGTTCGCGGATTGGGCTCTGGAATCAATTGAAAATGATCCCAATTTTCATCAAAAAATCATCTTTTCTGATGAGGCGCATTTTTGGCTCAAGTCTCGGGGGACATTTGGCCGATATATTGTTTAAATCATAAATGGCATAGAATATCCAATATAATAAAAAAGATTTCGATCAATTCCGAATGAATATTCAGTGTTTTTTTTTCAATTTCAAAACATATCACCCTTATTGGGAAATCCTTTACATATATACACGGAGAAAAATGGAGTGTCAAACTTAGAGTGTCAAAATTTAGGTATGTCAGTTTTATATTGCAGATAGTACCACGTACTATCTATCATTTTTTCTTGATAGTCAGGGAGACCATAATTTTATAGTCTATTTGAATATCGACAGAATGTGAGGTTTACATTCTGAAATAGTTAACCTGTCAACAGTGTCAACACTTACACTCCGAGATAATCGAGCTAACGCTCCTGAGATACTCAGGTTTACATTCCAGGATTCTCATACACTCTGGGAAAGTCAAGCTGAACATCTAGTTTTTACACTTCACAGATAGTACTTTACACCATGTAGAATGTTATCCCATAGTTAAAACTCCAATATAATCAGTTTGACACTCCAGATGTTCAATTTGACACTTCATTTTTTTACGTGTACGTAGTTTAACCGTTTCTATACCTAATCTCATACACTAACTATATAATATGGTTTATTTTCTCATATTCATTTAGTTATAATCGGATGGTCAAAATACACATCCCATATTGCTGTATTTATGCAACCAAAAAGGTAAGGTTAAATTGGTCATAAATATGGTTGTAACGGCCATTCCTTTCTATCAGTGCAAACAGTCAAACTCAAGATTCTATGACTTTTACATGACAAAACCATAACCCTAAAACACTTCACTAGTAACTTGTGTGATCGATTTCCGCACAGGAATTCTAGTTATCAATCCCGATTTCCTTATCTTCACTTTCTCCCTGTAGTTGACTGTTTGATAAATTTTACGCAATTACAGAAAATTTATATCAGCAAGGTCAGCTTTGAAGCTGTGGTGAATGTGATAAAACATATATTACATAGACGTAAATACTTTTCTAGCAAACAAAAATTACGTTACAGACCTAGGTACATTTAAGAAGTTCATAAGAGTGTGGATGTATATACGTACAAAGAAGTATTACAAAACAGTTTCATTGGTGGAGTAATAATGTCCAAAATCATCCTCGTTCTGCTTTACATCTTCATAACCATCTTGAATGCATTGGGTGAATAAAAATTTTTAGAACAATATAAAATATATAAAGAATAAAATAATACTTAGCGAAGGTTAATGATCTAACCAGCACTGTAAATTTCATATTAATATATATTTACATGTGCTTTTATGCATATCAGGAATGCTTTCCTCCAACCGTGCCATATGGCGTTGCAATATGGTAAATTGTTCAGGACATTAATCCAACTTTGTGAACTGAACATGTAAAATTGAATACACGTATCTTATTAGTTCTTCTTATGGTACAGGATTATAGTTATTGTAAATTTTTGAAACCTAGAATTTATTTTCATTTATATATTTTTCCTCATGATGCACTTAAAAAAAATTCTTTTGTATCAATTTAGCAAATAATTACTGATATTATGAGCAAAAGGAATCACACTTCAAAAAGCACACCGAATTTAAATTTGATTCAATTGAAAATCCATCATTTCAAACATTAAATAGCAATTTCATGAATGAATGGGAGGAGCATTTGAAAAATTCTAGACAAAAGTATAAAAAATATATTTGAAAACATAAAAAATCTGATAAAAATATACGATATTTATTATTATTTATTTTATTTCTATATACGATACTTATACACCGAAAAAAATCTCTTATGCATTTGGCATGAGGTGCCGTTACCATTTTCGTAAAAGACTTTTTATGTGATATTGGTATAAAAAAATACGAATAAAGCACACCACTTTGCTTGCGAAAAACGCACGGCACCAGTACTCTCTCGGTATGGCCAAGTTGGTTTGACAATGTATTACGATACATCAGATTCGGCAACTTCAGTGTATTGCAATACGTTGTCAAACCAACTTAGCCATACCGAGAGAGTACGGGTGCCGTCCGTTTTTCGCAAGCAGAGTAGTGTGCTTTCTTCGTATAAAAGTAAAACGAATATGTTGCGATTCTAGTAAATTCAGATTTGTGCGAAATTCGAAAGTTATTTTTTTCCGTGTAGTGTAATGATGTATTGAATAAGCTAATGGCCCTTTACACTATTGTTACTTTGCCTAATTACATTAGTTACTTTGGTAGATTTCAGAAAGAAAAAAGCATGTGCTGAACTTATGCATTTTTGATATTTAAAATTTTTTAATATCGTGTTTTTCCTAAGCAGACCTCAACAAAAGTTATATTTGTATCTTTATTTATGCATCAAGGGATGGATTTTGTAATTTTCAGGTCTCTTTATTTGTTGCAGAATCAAATTTTTCATTGCTAGAAAATAAAGCACCACGAAGAGGAAGAAATTACGAGTATCTCGACGATGAAGAATTACAATATGTGGTTTCCATAGGAGTTTTTAAAAATGGAAATTATAAACACATATGTATAGCAGTTATGATCACAGAATTAAACGGGATCACCGCAGGAACGTGTGGCCATTATGAGTAATTATTAATAAAAAATATCAGGTGTGCAAATAAGTTTCCGCCGTTTGACAAAAATTGGAGCCACCAGTAAGTTTTGGTTGAAATGGACAGATGTAAAACGTCACTGTCGTAAGGTTGGACATCTGTCAACAACATAACCTTAAAACATTAGTGGATTTTAATCAGTATTATATACTCTTTTGTGTGCGAAATTGTCGAGTTTTGACCCGAATATTCGTCCTTTGCGGGAGTTTTTGATTTACTTATTCAATTTGAAGAAATCTGCAGCTGAGGCGCATCGATTGTTTGTAGAAACATATGGTGAGGCTGCCTTAAGTGAGAGAATCTCTCTTGAGTAGTTTCAAAAGTTTAAGAACAGTGAATTTGACATCGAAGACAAAGAACGTAGCGGAAAGCCGAAAGTGTACAAAGACGCGGAATTGGCAACATTATTGAATCAAGATTCGTGCCAGACGCAAAAAGAACATGCACGTAGATTAGGAGTGACTCAACAAGCAATTTAGTATCGTTTAATAATAAACGCCCAATTTTTTATGAAAAACGGAGAAAACTTATTTGTGCTTCTAATGTACTGATACAAGGTCTGTCGCAAAAGTTCCCAGACAAGCTAAAAATAAAGAAAACTAAAAGTGTTTTTGGCAAACTTAATATGCTTCATTCTTAATGCCCCCATTGGATTCAATTTACCCCCAAGCAGAAATCGTGACACTTTTCCAACTATGACGATCGGTTAAATGCTGGTCCAATGTAGGATATCGACTGTTGATTCCCAATGTTGATACAATGTTGGGAACCAATTGGCCCATCCTTATTCCGACTGTGGTAAAAGTATTTTTCCGACAGTGGATGTACAAGGTCTATCCAGTGTCTATTCAGCCCCGGTAGTCAACTGTAAAATATCAGCGTTTGTACAGTGTTTAATAATAAAAGTATATAACCAGTATTTTAGAAATGTTGACAGCCAGCGTTGAAAATATGTTGGTTACCAGTATTGATGCATCGTTGCAAACTGGTGCTGTACCAACGCAGTACATCGTTATCATTTCGACTGTCCGCCGACATGACAGTCGGATTCTGACAGTCAGAAGTTGGTATCCAACGTTGGATCGACGTTGGTCCGATTGTTAATTTCTGCTTGGGTGTGCGGGGCTAAACCGGGCAGCTTTTTATTGCTGTTTCATTAAGTTAAGCAACTGTACACACAATAAACATTCGAAATAACTACGCATCAGGTTTATTTATTGTATTGTCTTGTTTTTAGCAAAATGGTTCCATTCATTTTTTTCTTACATTTTTCATATCATTACAATTATAATCATTAATTTCGATTCCAATAAGGATTTTTGTATCGAAACACTCAAATATATATCAATAAAAACTCTATTTACAGTTTCTACATAAAAAAATGTACATTTGTAGCTTATTTCTGAAATAAATTCAGGATGTCCGGATTAGCCCCATAGGGCGTCCGGTTTAGCCCCCCCCCCCCCGATTTTAGACACAAACACTTAGAAACATAAAATCAATATAATTTTCTGATTTCCTGAGTATCTGATGCCCTTAAAAGACGTATAAATCAATCTCGTTTTTGAATTGCAGATATTATGCACACAGAGCAGAACTGATTCAAGATGAAAAGAATCTAACTAAGGAGGAACGTACAAAACTTCATGTCAATACAAAGAGACCTATGCATTCAAATCCAGATATGTTCTATACTGTTATCCGTTTTATAGATTTCAAAGAATACCATTTCGATGAATGTGAAGAGCAAATATACCAAGATCTACCTGATATTGGCATCATTGTGGTGAGTATGAACTCAAAAGATGACATTTAATAAAAATAAAGAGTCACGTTTCCCAACTATCAAACCTGCGATGCAGTGTTCAATTTTTAAAAATAAAACATCTTTATCATGTGCTAATATTGGAGCGCAAGCTGAGAGACGATTGCCTGAAAAAGTTACAGAAAACTTGACTGAAAATTAAAATGATCTTATCCAATGAGCGAGGCGAAATAGTGTATTTTAAATTTTCATGCTTTAAATTTGTAAGCGGTTTTGAAGAGTATAATTTTAAAACTATTACCGTATTCTGCCAAAGGGCCAAGCCGGGTTTCCATGTAAAAACGCCCCTCAACCCAAATGACATCTAGTATCAAGCATCCGAAAGCATTTGCCCTAGGATTGTTTTGTGCAAATGTTTAACCCCATAGCCGCCGTATTGGATGAGTTGTCGCTGTTTATGTAAATTCCATTTCTTGCATTTTTTACCTCAACTAAAAGTTGGCAAAATCTAAAAAAATTAACAGCATTTAGTCTTATGAGGAGAAACTTTTGTTAAATTTTCGCGCGTGAAATTCGCAAAGAAAAAACCCAAGCAGAAATTAACAATCGGACCGACGTCGATCCAACGCTGGATACCAACTTCCGATTGTCGGGTTCCGACTGTCGGTAGACAGTCGAAATGATAACGATGTACTGGGTTCGTACAACACCGGATTCCAACGTTGTACCAATACTGGTAACCAAAATATTTTCAACGCTGGCTGTCAACATTTCTGAAATACTAGTTATATACTTTTATTATTAAATTCATATTCTACGGGTATAGGCGTACTTCAAAGAAGACTACACTCTAAAAACAGACTATCCAAGCAGAAATTAACAATTGGACCAACTATCAACGTCGACCCAACGTTGGATACCAACCTCCGACTGTCGAAATTCGACTGTCGGCGGACAGCAGTGTTCGCAGAACCTGGACGAAAACGGCCCCCACCATGGACCCTACCAGCTCATGGCTTCTTCCTCGCTCAACTGCTATAGGTTGGTTGAGTGAGGAAGACACAATGAGCTCGTAGCATCTATGGTAGGAGCCGTTTACGTCCACGTTCTGCGAACACTGGCGGACAGTCGAAATGATGACGATGTACTGCGTTGGTACAACACCAGTTTCCAATGTTGTATCAATACTGGTAACCAACATATTTTCAACGCTGGCTGTCAACATTTCTCAAGTACTGGTTATATAATTTTATTACTAAATCCATGTTTTATGGTTAAAGACATTTTTTAAAGAAGACTAGACTCTAAAAATAGCCTATTGACTCTCAAACGATTCCCTTCACTATTAAAGGATTTTCTATTCAAAATTGGCATGAGAGGAAATCCTTTAGCAGTTGAACGATTATCGTTTCAAACACTAACCTTTTACAGTCAAAGTGTTTCCTTTGGTCTTGAAATGAAATCCTTTGTCGTACAAAGAAAATATATTTTTAGGGATGAAAGGAAACGAATTATATGATATAACCTATCTAATATAAATATTAGAAATGCACACAATCCCAACTTTGGCAAAGGCCAATATTAAATCAGTTATCATGAATACTATAATAACAGTAAAACGATTCTGTTGATAGACAAAAGAAATCTGCTTAATTTCGATGGCTGCATTCTGAAAGGAACCTAACTTCACTAACAAGAGACTTTTCTTAAATTGTACGAGTGTCAAATCAACTTTGTACAAACACTGTTCTTCTACAGCGTTAATTTTATTAGAGCCGATTAGTCACTGGGTGGTCCTTGCACATTTACTGCCGGAAAATTACTTTGTCTCCAGTCGGAATAAGAATGAGCTGATTGTTTCTCAACATTGTACCAACGTTGGTGATCAACAGTCGATCTCCTACGTTGGACAAACATTTAACCGATCGCCATAGTCGGCTGAGTGTCATAAATTCTGCTTGGGGAATTGCAAAAATGTTTGCATGCAATTTTTTCGAATATTGACCCATAATTCATAGAATTTTTTGTTCATTTCTCGTTATTTTGGCATACACTCTAAAAACGGAATATTGACTGTCGAACAATTCCGTTCACTATGAATGGATTTTCTACTCAAAATTGGCATTAGAGGAAATCCTCTAACAGTTGAAGTATTTTCGTTTCAAGTGGTATCATTTTATTGCCAAAGTTTTTCCTTTGGTCTGGAAATAAAATCCTTTGTCATGTGAAGGAAGTATAATTTCGATGCTAAAATAAAACAAATTCTATGATATAACCTATAAGAAATATACACAAGCCAAACTTTGACAAATCCCAATATTCAATCGATCATTTTCAATAATATAATAACGACCCGTATTAGATTTCAGCTTAAAGAAATTTTAAGATATAACTTTGCTTACATTACAAATTTTACAATACGTGTAAAATTGAAAGTCCATAATCTATTAAATATATAATGTTGGAAAAGTGTTACAAAATTATTTTTAAACTTTGTTGCATTTTAAATTTCACAATAAATTCTATAGTAAACATTTTACTAATAATTTCGAATCAAAATATTTTTTTACAAATAAAAAAAATATATTCTTCGTAGTTGGCACCGTACTGACAAAATATCTGTGAACAGATTAGCATCAGACGATGAACACTCACTAATGCGCAGGCGCACTTCGTCTCCTAGTCTAGAAATGCAATTCTTACATAATTAGAGGATTTCTTTTCAGAGTAAAAAAAAATCGTTCATTGCTAAAAATATTTTCTTTTTGCATCTCACAGATGAGTTTTGTAACAGGAAAAAGATTCTGTTGGTAGACAAAAGGAATATGCTTAATTTCAATGGATGCATTCTGAAAAGAACGTAATTTCACTATGGATAGACTTTTTTTTAGAGTGTAGGGTCAGATTCTTTTTATTTTCTTCGATTAAAACTTTCGCTATTAGATATAAAAGTACTCAAAAAGAAAGCAAGGAAAACGTTTCGGCCATATATGGGGGCCCTCTTCAGTGCCATAAATTCAAAGATTAATTCAAAATTTCTGTAAAACATTAGAATATAGGAGATAATTAAAATAAGGATTATCATATAATTCAAAAACTTATCTCAAAGCTTGCAATTCAAAATGAAGTAGTCCAGTATGCAGCATCACGATTCGAAAAATATAAGAGTTCACTGTGAATAAAAAACTGGATAACAAATAAACCGGAAAACATAAAAAAAATTTTTTGCACAACGAACCGACCGCAATTTAAAAAAAAAATGTATTATTATAAAAAAGGATGCCAAATTGTTTATCAATGGCAGAACGCGAACAAGGTTTACATTTTTAAAAACTTTTCGTGAAGACTTTGTTACCGGAGTCTCTCACAGAATGATCTGAACTGTTTTAAAAACCGACTCGAGACATGTGGCTTTGCTGACCGAAATTTTTTTATGTAAGCAATCCTGAGAGGTTCTTTTCCTCCTTGAACCCTATGCCAAAATAACGAGAAATGAACAAAAAAATTTTTTGAGAACGATGTTGAGTTTTTCGTCAATAATATGTCTACTAAAGACGCGTAGGTCATATTTTTTCCAGATTTTCAAAAAATTTGGACGAGACTTAAAAAATTGATAATGTCCTAAATCGGCAGTTCCGATGGTACTCGTCCTTGGAAATGTATTATTGCCGGTTTTAGTTGTAGGTGTTATACGTTCAATCGCTGATATACGACTCAAATTCATAATAATTCTCTTGATAATTTTTTAATTCTATTATCGCTATATTGATTTAGTATTCGCTGATTATGCAAATTCTATTATTCGCATTTTGTAGTGGAACTGGTAATCGGAAAAATGTGGAAAATTGAACTCCGATTTATTTAGAGGCATCTACGTTTATTTTTTCGCGAACCTTCCTACCCGCAATTCGTGTTGGATAAGATAGCAAAAACTTCTGCATGCAATTTCTTCATAAATGAAAATCAGTGACCAAGCCGATTTTGCCAGCGAAAAAAAAGTCTTCCAAAAACTCAACTTTGTTATGAAATTTTTTCATTGAAAAAATTGCATGCAAATATTTTTGAAACTTTTTTTTGCGAATTTTACGTGCAAAAATTCGCGAAAAATTTACAGAAGTTTCTCTAGATAAGACTAAATGCTGTGATTTTTTCAGATTTTTCCAACTATTCGTTGAGGTAAAAATTTCAAAAAACAAAATTGGATAATCAGTGATAACTCATCTAATCTGGCAGCTAACAGGTTGAAAACTTGCACAAAACAATCTTAGGGCAAATGCCTTCGAATTGTTGATAATAACCCAAGCAGGAATCATGAAACTATGCCGACTATGACGATCGGTTAAATGTTGATCAAACGTAGGATATCAACTGTTGATTACTAACGTTGGTACAATCTTGGGAACCAATTGAATCAACCTTCTTCCGACTATGGAAAATGTAATTTTCCGACAGTAAATGTGCAAGGTGCACCCAGTGTCTAATCGACTCTTATAGTTAACGCTGTAAAATTTTAGTATTTGTGCAAAGTTGATTTGATACCGGTAGTCTTCTGTAAATTACGTCTTTACCTGTAAAACATGAATTTAATAATAAAAGTATATAGCCAGTATTTTAGAACTGTTGACTGTCCGCCGACTGTCGAAAGTTGGTTCCCAGCGGTGCATCAACATCGGTCCGATTGTTAATTTCTGCCTGGGAGATATCATTTGGGTTGGGGGCCTTTTCTACATGGAAACCTGTCTAGGTCCTTTACGGGAGATTCGACATGGAGAACCATGTAGCATTCTACCTTAATTATTTTACGTTGGGGGTTCAAGTCAATGAACCAATAACTAAATTTTCATGCACGTCTATGGAAAGTATTTAAGTTATATAAGTGCTCCTTACGTTATCTGTGATAAATTAAAATCCTTTCTAGTTGAAGAAAAAAGTACAGTTCACGAGACCAGTGCTCAATATACCAATTGCAAGAATTAAGGACCTACCAGACGGTACATACTTCACATTGATAGGAATGAACACCATGGAAGAGAGACCTTTGGAAGAGAAGATGTTTATGAAGGAAACGATTAGGAAGTTCGATTTCTTTCATATTCTAACCGACATTCTATCCCTGAAGCCTTCTCAATTTCCTGTTCAAAGCATTTATTATAACTATGGATTTTTTCCAGAGGTTATTACTTTTTTATGTACTTCTATGCATTATTTTCTATTATCATCTATTATTTACCATATTCACTAACAAAACATCTCAGGATTTATCAAAGCTTTTATTTTAGGACGACTTGGGTGCTCCTGTATATTGGGAGAATCAGTATGTGGGAATCTTGGTTCAAAATAGGCATGCCATTGTCTCAATAGATGCAGTTCTTGAGAAGCATATTAATAAAATTATAGCTTCGACATGGATTTCACACATGAAAGAACGTAAACTGAAAAGAAGACACGAGGTTTCTACTAGTAGTGCCACTATTATCTAAATTCCATTAAAAGCAATTGAAAAACCAATATAAATATTTCTATGAGACGTCAGCACTAATCTATAATATTATTCGAACTGTGCTTGGTCGTATGGAATGGTTCAGAAGTTTCTTGTGGTCGTACGAGCACACAAACCATACCAAGTCCATTTCGTCCAAATCAGACCCGAAATCAGACCTAATGACCACAAAGTTTAAATTTGCCATAATCATTTGATGAGTTATATTCAATAAGGCGACAGGCGCTCGAAAACCTGTAAAAGTATTGTCCGCCTCGTGATGTCATAGTCAAAAATTGAAAATCGAAATTCGAAAAAACCAAAAACATGGTTTTATAGCTCGTGAAAAATGAATGTTAGTTTCCTCTTACAGTTTTTTTTTATAACGTTGCAAATTTTCGAGTAAATTAATAAAAAGTGTGTTGGTTTTAAAGCATAGAAACCATGTTTTATTTCAATCCACTCGCCTCGAAAAATTCATTAATTAACGGATTGCGAAATTTTTTTTTGCGTTCTACTCGTGAATCTCTGGCGGAGGCGACAGTGCTTGCAAAAAAATTTTGTGTTCATTGTTAAATGGTTTTTTTTTTAATCCGAAGAAAAAACTATGTTTTTCGAGCTTCGGACCGAAAAAGTGATCGAAGAAGTTTGAGCTACAGTAAACTTCCCGCGAACAAGTTGATCATTAGTATATGGAGCAACTTTTTGGAAAATATCAACTCGATTGAACAATTACTTTCGAAAATACAACGAGTTGAACGCAAATGCGAATTAGGTTTTGACGCGATTTTACCGGTTTTGTTACGAGCAATGCAGGCGCGCCGATGAGTAGAAACGAAGGAAGATAGAGAAAGAGAGTAGGAGTGGCATGCGATGAAAATGAGCGTCAAAACCTAATTCGCATTTGCGTTCAACTCGTTGTATTTTCGAAAGTAATTGTTCAATCGAGTTGATATTTTCCAAAAAGTTGCTTCATATACTAATGATGAACTTGTTCCCGGGAAGTTTACTGTAGCTCAAACTTCTTCGATCACTTTTTCGGTCCGAAGCTCGAAAAACATAGTTTTTTCTTTGGATTAAAAAAAAACCATTTAACAATGAACAAAAAATTTTTTTGCAAGCACTGTCGCCTCCACCAGAGATTCACGAGTAGAACGCAAAAAAAAATTTCGCAATCCGTTAATTAATGAATTTTTCGAGGCGAGTGGATTGAAATAAAACATGGTTTCTATGCTTTAAAACCAACACACTTTTTATTAATTTCATTGAAAATTTGCAACGTTATAAAAAAACTTTAAGGGGAAACTAACATTCATTTTTCACGAGCTATAAAACCATGTTTTTTGTTTTTTCGAATTTCGATTTTCAATTTTTGACCATGACATCACGAGGCGGATAATACTTTTACAGGTTTTCGAGCGCCTGTCGCCTTATAGACCAAGCAACAGGGAATTTGTTATGAATGATTTATGACATTATTTATTTCAGAAAACGGACTGCGCCATCAGAAGAGAGGTTGGTCATAGAGTAATTGTGTCATGTTTTGGACAACGAAATATGATTTATAAATTTGTTATTAACATTTAAGACCAAAAAATCGCACTTTTTTTAGTTTTTTGTTTATAACATTAAAGGTAATTATCCAATATTAATGACATTAATTGAAAAGTTGTAGAAAATTGAATTGCGAACAAAATGAGCAGCCGTTCGATCTGATTGGATAATTAGAAGCGGAGAAAATTCGGAAAAATCGGGAAATTGAGCTTTTGTTAAACAAATTAATATCTCAGTTAATTTTTAACTTTTCAGGTTGAGGTTTGGTGGAAAAGTAACCGACTTTATGCTCTTCAAATGTATAAAAAAAAGAACACTTTAAGATAATACGTTTCCGCGCTATTGACACTTTAATTTATTTCATGCGTTAATTGTAAAATGTCTGCTTGCCGCAGAGGTGGTCCGATTTTTATTTTGAAAACGGCTTTTAAAAATATAAATCAAGCACAACAGAACATCAATCTTGGTTTTTCGCTAAAATGTTGCAAAGTTTATTAAAAAAAGGTCCAAACATGGCTCTGAACGCTTGAACGCAGCAAAGTGACACAGTGAGCCTACTCATCTTCTCCCCCCACCACTGTCACTTTGCTGTTTTCAAGCGTTCAGAGCCATGTTTAGACCTTTTTTTAATAAACTTTGCGAAATCTAGCGAAAAACCAAGATTGATGTTCTGTTGTGCTTGATTTATATTTTTAAAAGTCGTTTTCAAAATAAAAATCGGACCACCTCTGCGGCAAGCAGACATTTTACAATTAACGCATGAAATAAATTAAAGTGTCAATAG
The DNA here is from genome assembly GCA_030998225.1 of Diplolepis rosae. Lineage (NCBI taxonomy): Eukaryota > Metazoa > Arthropoda > Insecta > Hymenoptera > Diplolepididae > Diplolepis > Diplolepis rosae. The sequence continues at coordinate 1,188,374 of JAPYXD010000275.1, forward strand.
CGCGGAAACGTATTATCTTAAAGTGTTCTTTTTTTTATACATTTGAAGAGCATAAAGTCGGTTACTTTTCCACCAAACCTCAACCTGAAAAGTTAAGAATTAACTGAGATATTAATTTGTTTAACAAAAGCTCAATTTCACGGTTTTTGCGAATTTTCTCCGCTTCTAATTATCCAATCAGATCGAACGGCTGCTCATTTTGTTCGCAATTTAATTTTCTACAACTTTTCAATTAATGTCATTAAGATTGGATAATTACCTTTAATGTTATAAACAAAAAACTAAAAAAAGTGCGATTTTTTTGTCTTAAATGTTAATAACAAATTTATAAATCATATTTCGTTGTCCAAAACATGACACAATTACTCTATGACCAACCTCTCTTCTGATGGCGCAGTCCGTTTTCTGAAATAAATAATGTCATAACAAATTCCCTGTTGCTTGGTCTATTATTGAATATAACTCTTCATTTGTGCATGAGAAAGCTCAGTACAAGATCGGTCCCACGATTGTTCACAATCGACCAACAAAATTTTTCGTTTTAAAAAAATCTACAAATTACCTCATCACTTCCTGATATATATGTCAAAAAAAAACTTCTTTGATTTAAACAAGTACTTTGTTTGCCTTCCTTTGCTTGATACAACGACATGTATTATATGCATTCAATGAAATTATTTCTTCAATTATGGAAATTTTTGTTTCATTTTACTTGAATATTTAAAGGAATTGTTCTGAGTGCATTTAATGATCTTAACGAAGTATTTTTCTCAATTAAACAAAGTAATTGTTAAATGAAGCAAAACTTTTTGTTTTATTTCAAAAAATTATTTGGTTAATACGTTCTTAATTTTAACCATACTAAAATTCAATCAAATCTACTTGTAATACCAATTGTAATCAGTGACTGATTTCCATCTACTTCACTCAAAGAACCGTTTCTTTAAATTAAAGAATCATTTCCTTGATATACAGCTATTGATATGCAGATATATATACAGTAATTGATTTGTATTTCAAATTATACTGTTATACACTATTATACACTTAAACCGCACAGCTTTTGCGACTTTTCCCAAAAAATGTTGGGTACATTTTATCCGTACACGGAGAAAAATGGAGGGTCAGCCTGAATATCTAGAGGGTCAGGTCGACCAAATATGATAATCGACTATATGACTGCCTTCTAGATAATCAAACTCGTCATCTGTAGAGGGTCGGAAAAAAATAATCGATTTGATCATTGTAAAAGGTCGATTTGATCATCCTTGAGGGTCGAAATGAAAATTTAAAACAAGATATTCAACTTGATCATCCCAAAGGATCGATTTGATAATCTTGATAGTGTGACTGTTTCTCTGTGGTAATCAAGCTGATCATAAATCGAGAGTCTCTCTGATTAAGTCCATAAAATTATGGAAGGACTATTTGATAATCTAGAGGGTCGGTCTGACTCTTAAAATTTTGAACCTCTAACTTCGACCCTCCGTTTTTCTCCGTGTAGAAAATGCAGGGCCGTGTAAAAAGTTTTTGCGCCTTGTTTCACCAACAATTTTATATAATAAAGAAGTTTGAAAAATTATTATCTTTCTACATTTCTGAATGATGAGATTATTAATAAATTAATTACTAAATTCTAAATTATTGAATATAAAAATTTTTTGTGATGTACTAAATATTCAAGAATGAATCAAAGTTTAGTAAAATTCAAAAGTGTAGGGTTAAGTATGAAACGTGCATTAAAAATTTCTAAAAATATATATTATTACTCGTAGTATAATTATAAAAAACCAATCTTTTACTTAATCACAAAAATACTATTAAGGTATAAGAACTATAGTCATTTTAGTAAAAAAAAAAAAAAAATTTCTCATCTAATACTTTTATGACGTTTAATAAATTCTTTATTCATAATTTTTTCTCAATTCATTTATAATTACTTCTTTCTTTTTCACTCAAGTTTTTTAAATTAAATTGATTTCATGAAAATTTAAACAGTAAAAGTCTGTATAACTGATGAAGAATAGAAAAGCAAATAGACTCCTGTTTTTCTTTTTCGCTGAGTCTTTTCACAGACTTGCCCTGGCCCCCCCCCCCCCCCCCCCCCCATTTTTCTCTCTGTTCGCACACTTGAAGTTCTATGGGAGTGAGGCGAAGACAAATCAGAAAAGCAAGATCTAATAAAAGAAAGGAAACGAGGATCGGCCGACGTCCGAGAAAAGATAGCGGATAGTGCAGTTGGTATATACGTGCACGAGTTTTAGGATGGGCTAGGCATCATCCTTTATTCAGGGTTCTTTCAGCAAGAGCAACGCTCCCTTTTCCGCGTCTTTTCAATGAATACTAAAAGTTTCTGAATGCCAAGCCGCCTCTGATATTAGTTATACTTAATTCAAGACACCAGACTGCAGGAGTCGATGAGCAACGAGCAAAACGAGAGGAGGTGGCTACTAGTTTCAATCGAGGAGTTCAAAGGTTGACTCTTCTTTTATTGCCGCCCTAACAACTAAATGAATATTCTTTATTTTTCCCCTACAAAAAGATAAAGGCTCATTTGCCCATTTTCTTATTCGTCATCAATAGATTTTACTGGAAGAGACTACTTTGTAATTAATTAATTGATTTCAAGGTACTTCAGGATGTTTCAATTTGACTCAGGATACTTCATGGTATTTTGATATATTTCAGTGATTTTAAAATATTGTAGAGCCTTCGAGATATTAATTCCAAATTTCTCACAATCGTGGAGTTTAAGGCTTGTTTTGGTTAATATTTGGTCGTGTTGGTATTTTGAGGATTTGCTAAGATTCCAGAAATTTTGAATTATAGTTCTGTTCAGACGTTGAGATGATTTTGAATTTGTAGGGAGACAGATTCGAATTCAGTTTTGAACTATCAGAATATTATAAAGTACCTCAGGATATTTTAATGGACTCGAGAATACTTCAAGGTACTTCAATACATTCCAGTGCCTTCGGGATATTTTAAGAGAATACACTAAGAAAAAAATGCTATTGAATCAATAGCATTTCTTTCCAAATGCATGTATATCACGGATTCAAATCAATATGCTATGGAATTAGTAACATATTTATTGGTTTTTGTAGTATATTTTTATGAATTCATAGTATACATGCTTTTGGAAAAAAATGCTTTTGATTCAATAGCATTTTTTTCTCAGTGTAGGCACTACACGGAAAAAATTTGTCGCTTAAAATTTAACAGACTATTCGAAGAGTCGTGGACAGAAAGTAAAATCGGAGAAAGTCTTTTAAGGTTTCAATGACTTTTAGGAAATAGTAGAAAAAAGTCGACTAATTTTTAGAAAACCAGGTCGAAGAAAAAAAGTCGCGTATTTACTATTATGAAAATATTTTAAACATTAACTGATCTATTCTAAAAAGTAATGAAAAGTTTCATAATCTTTGGATTCATTTGTCATAGATTTTAAAAGACTATCGAATAATTTGAAATGAAAGTAATTCAAACAAATAGTTTTGTAAATTGTATTCTAAAGTCCATCAGATTTTATATGCCGTCTTCTAAAATTTCTTCGACAGTCGCAAAAAGCGATGCGCAGAAACGTAATTCGTAGCATCGCACAGCAGACAATGCAGCTCAGCTTTATGTTTTTGTAATAATTTTGGTTAGATTTTGAGATTACGTGTCGTTTAGTTTCGTTTGAATCTGGATTGAAGCGTACATTGCAGAATTAGTTCCGAGTAAGTATATGTTTACCTTGATAAAGTGTATTACGTCAAATTTGAAATTTATCTATTATTTTAGATTTACCTTCAAACTCTGAATGTGATCCAAATATTTTACACAAGTCTCCATGACATGTAACGGATATGCGGGTTAAGGCGTGCGATTAGAATTAGGTTAGGATGCATGCGTGCGTGCGAGCGTTCGATTCTCGGTGCTGCGAAGTGTTTATAAAAAATTGCGTTTCTGTAATGTGCAGTGTTAAATATAATGGTAAGTTCATATTAGGATTATATAGGCAATGTAAAAGTGAAAAATAATTAACTATATAAGTGCAGGATCATATCACAGAAAATAATATTTCCCTTTTTACACTGTTCAAAATTTTCTTCGACTGTCACTTAGACTTTCGATGCCTGGTTTAGAGACAATGGAACCCAACCCACGGTGTTTTAAATTTTCCGCGACTGTCACTTAAACTTTCGAATTTACGTTTTACATTTTCAGCGACTATCTATCATATTCTTCAATAAGGAGGCTCATAATGTTTAGTCGACTTTCTAACCTATCCACGAGTATTATACAAAGTCGATGACTTCTAGATAGTTTAAGATATTTTGATGTACTTTAGAATATTGCGCAGAGCTCAAGATATTTTAGATAGTTCAAATACTTCATATACCTTAGAATATTCCATGATATTTGAGGGGATTTTAAAGTACATCTGTATCTTTCGAGTTACCTCAGGATATTTCAATGTACCTTGGGATACTTCAAGGGACTTTAATATATTTATAGAAAATTCAATCTACCTTAGATATTTAAAGATACTTTTATATGTGTGCTTACGATATTCCAAAGTACTTCAATATATTTCAGTGCTTCAGGATATTTCATAAGACTGCAATCTATTTTATGATACTTAAAAGCTTTTCAGGATATTCCTAGGTACTTTAAAATATTTCAAGTAACTTTGTGATATTTCAAGCTACTTCAATATTTTTAAATGTATTTCAGGATTATTCAAGTTACTTTAATATATTTTTGTTATTTTATAATATTTTAGCACCTTTAGGATATTTATAGATACTTCAGAATATTTCTTGATACCTTAAAGTTTTTCAAGATATTCCTAGTTACTTTAATAAATTTTAGTTATTTCAGATAATTTTAGGGCCTTGAGAATATTTATATATACTTCAGGATATTTCAAGGTAACTCAATATTTTTAATTATTTTTCAGAATTATTGAACTTACTTTTATATAATTCAGTTACTTCGGAATATTTTAGGGCCTTTAGGATATTTATAGATAGTTCAGGATATTTCAAGGTTCTTCAGAATCAAGTACTTCAAAGTATAAATGTAGAGTTTGTTGTTGTTCTTCATAATTTACAGATTATGTAAGAACATAGACCAAATAATTAATTCAAACAATGATGAATACCATAAAAGAAATTAATATTTAGTCAGACGGAAAAAAATAATTCAATAGAATTTATAGAACTATTCAAGAGTTGGGGTTACAGACATTTACGGAACAGAGTCCTGGTAAATTTACAGAACTTTTCAAAATAAAATGCGAAACTTTCAATAATTCTTCCTGCACTGAGAAAACCGTTTCTTTGAGTCAAAAAAAACATTTCTTTGTTATACGGTCAAAGCAAATATGTCTTTGAGTTAAAGAAAGTTTTGTTAATTCAAAAAGAATTTCTTTGATTCAAAAAAATAGATTTGCTTAGATTAAAGAAATTTTTTTTGAACCAACAAAACGTCCTTCAATTCAAAGAAATTTTTTCTTTGACCGTATATCAAAGAAACTGTTTTCTGAATGTGAATGTTTCGCGTTTTATTTTGAAAAGTTCTGTAAATTTTGCAGAACTCTGTTCCGTGAATGCTTGTATCCCCACTTCTAGAATAGTTTTATAAACTTTACTGAACTATATTTCCCGTCTATGCTAATGTGGATCAAGATTAATTTAGAAGTAAAAATGGAAACTAGATAGCAGCGATGTTTGAAGTATACACTGAGAAAACAGTTTCTTTGAATCAAAGGAAAATTTCTTTGATATACGGTAAAAAAAAAAATGTCTGAATTAAAGAAAGTTTTGTTAATTCAAAAAGAATTTCCTTGATCCAAAAAAATAGATTTGCTTAGATTAAAGAAATTTTTTTTGAATCAACAAAACGTCCTTCAATTCAAAGAAATTTTTTCTTCGACCGTATATCAAAGAAACTATTTTCTCAGTGAAATACTTCCTGAGTTATGTTGAAATCTCATTTTAATATTTATTTGCTACGTTTTGAAGCGCTTAAAGAATAAACTTAACTGATTTTCACAACGGGAGCCGGATGCGTCGGTTCATGCACCGTAAATTTATTTACAACAGAGCAGTTTTCAATGAAGTACGTAGATCGCTTGCAGTTAGACTTCCTTCAGTATATTATACGCATCCTTTAACCCTGCCACGATCTTGGATGCAAAGTAGCATTGCGTATATTAGCGAAACGGTATTAATTAAGTCCCTCCAAGTTCTAGAGAAGTTGAGAGAAATAATAGAGGGTCGTAGGCTGGGTTGCCATTTTGTATGTATAAATGCATAGTAGCTAAAATAAGGGAAGCATAATACATTTATATATAGAAAGCGTCGTTTCCATTTCGCGGCAATTTAAACTTTACGGCAAAACATGACAAGGCGGCATCCCCTTGTCCTTAACCTAAAGCCATCTTGTGCTGCGACATCGGTGATTGCCAGGGGCACCGTGTTTAGTGTTCATTAAATAAACCATCCCCTCTAAACGGGCGCACCCAATCCTCTCTTTCCCTCGTCTATCTCAAGGCCCGTCACTCACACGTTCCAAAGTTTAATTGATCAATGATAAACTTTATCGATCATTTCGAATTCATTAAACTTTCGCGTCGTTTATAACGCTCAGTCGCAACCGGTATGCGAAATTTGTCTCATCCTCGTATTTATTTACGTACATTTCAATAAGGGGGTGAGTGTCTCATGATTTTTTTATTTCAACATTCCGGACATTTTTTAAGGTTTAGGTTGCCTGGTAACAGTTCTTTGAGGGTCAACACCACTTTAGAGGCTCGAAAATTATGGAAATAATGGAAATATAATAAAATGAATGGAAAATATGAGTTGGGTATTTTATTATACATGTATTGAAGGATGAAACTGAAATTTTTTATTGGATAATAATACAAAATGGCGGCTTGGCATAGTCTTTTGTGCTTGACTTTTTTAAAAAGATATTTTGCAGGCAAACTCGTATTTCCATCCCCAGTGAACTTTGAATAAAACAAAAAATAGTATATTATGCAACTAGGGAAAAAATGTTCATTTTGCGAGTGTGAAGTACGAGGGCAACAATCTCACGAGTAAAATAAAAGATTCTCACGTGTTGGATACGTTTCTTTTCCACTTGGGGGTCACAAAATGTACTTTTTGACCCGCTAGTAGAAAATAGTATATTATGCAACTAGAGAGAAAAAAGTTTATTTCGCAAGTGTACAATTTGATGCGGGAGAAAAAGTTTATTTTGCGAGTGTGAAGTTTGATGCCGGAGCAAAGCGAAGGCAAAAATCACACGAGTAATAGAATATTACGGACCTGGGAAGAAAAAAGTATATTTTGCGAGTGTGAAGTTTGTTGCCGGAGCAAACCGAAGGCAAAAATCACACAAGTAATAGTATATGACACTTTTTTCACCGATTTTCAACGATAAAAATTACGATTTTTAAATTTTTTTTTCTTATGAGACCGTCATTTTGTTATTTATCAATAAAAATGGTTATATCCCCTACGGGACAGAACCACAAGCATTCAGAACAATAATATAATTTGATTTTTTTATTTCAGATGACTCCAAGTGCCGTAATCATCCGCACCACCCACCTACCCTTTTAAAGGTGTATACTTTAGCGTAAAAAAACAATTATAAAATTGTGTAAAATTAATTAAATAATTTTTTTTTCTATAGTTTACGATGTCAATAAAAACATGTAGAAAAATTGAAATGACTGTATTTTACTTTCTTATAAAAAAAATCCTGAAATAAGCTTTCGGTACGGGCTTGAACACGAGACTACATCCTTAAAAGAAAGAAAAGGAGTTTAAACTACTGTTAGTTAGTTCAAGAGCGCAAGTAAAGGGTTTTCCAATAGGGACATAACAATTTTATCTACGAATAAAACACAGAAATATTTGAGATATTGAGTTCAAATTTATTGTAGCTGTAGTGCAAGCATTACATTTTATGAATGAAATTCGATATCGGCCATTTGACCACCACGAGCCCGTTTACAGCGGTCGATTTTTTGGACCCAATTTTCCACCACTCTGGCGCACATTTCGAACGGAACGTTGGCAATTTCGCGTTGGATGTTGTCTTTGAGGTCGTCTAAAGTTGCTGGATTGTTGGCATAGACCAGTGACTTGATATGGCCCCATAAAAAGAAATCCAATGGCGTTAGATCGCATTAACGAGGCGGCCATTCGACCGGGCCATTTCTCGAGATAACACGTTCACCGAATTTGCCTCACAATAAATCGATTGTGATGCGTGCTGTGCGGCTAGTGGGACCGTCTTGTTGAAACCACATATCGTTGATGTCAAGTTCATCCAATTCTGGCCACAAATAATCTTCCAACATAGCACGATAGCGCTCTCCATTGACGGTAACATGACGGTCGTTTTCATCCACGAAAAAATACGGCTCAATCACACCTCCGGCATGGAAACCGCACTAAACATCACTTTTTGCGGATGCAACGGTGTCTCAAGAAGCACATTTGGGTTTGTTTCTGACCAATAAGGCATATTTTGCTTATTAACAAAGCCATTGAGCCAGAAATGAGCTTCATCGCTGAAGATGATTTTTCGATGAAATTCTTCATTTTCGTCAAGCTTTGCCAGAGCCCAATTGGAGAAGTCTCGACGTTTCAAATGATCAAGTGGCTTTAGTTCTTGAGTCAATTTAATCTTGAAAGCATGTAGGCCAAGATCTTTTCGCATAATATGCCACAGTGTCGTTTGAGCGATGCCCAATTCTTTGAGAACGACGTGGAATCGACTGATTTGGCTCATTTTGAATCGATGCACTTACGGCTGCGATTATTTCTTCGCTTCGAGCAATACGTCGTCTTTTTGGCACCGGAATGTTCAATGGTGTAAATTTGGTCTCGAATTTATCCACTATAGCACGCACAGCCTGTCGGGTGGGACGATTATTACGGCCGAAAATTGGATTAAGCGCTCTTAAAGTTTCGACCACCGACTCAGAATTTCGGTAGTAATTTTTAATAATTTCTAAACGTTGCTGGTTCGTGAACTTTGCCATAATGAAAATGTTGACTTTAACTAAAGTTTTGATATTGACAGTTCATTTAAAAAGTTTAAGGGTTCGTTCATATAAACATACGAAATTGTTATGTCCCTATTGGAAAACCCTTTACAAAACCCTGTAAATGCTTACTCTTCTATCGAGTACAAAGGTTGATTTACATTGGATTTCGCGGTGTAGGTATAGTTAGGGCCACTAGATATATATTATATGGAAACACATGCGTGACAGATAAAGGTATGTATATATATATTAAGGCGACCATGGCATATTCCCTGTTTACAGAAGACTCAAGTCGGGCCGACGTTCCTTGCGGTAGGCAATGTTGGCACGGGGTGCCTCTTGATAGAGATGTAAACTCAAATTAGGGGTGACTTGACATGCACCTAACACTTGCGTGCTCTCAAACGATATCGAGCTTTATACAAATGCATCGTTTCCTCAACTTGGCACGCGCCTCGACCAGCAGTCAAAATCGCAAAGTGAATCAATGTTACTTCAATCCAGAAGACGGTATACTAAATCAAAATCTCAAGAGAACATACTCAGAATTTTAAATTTCACTTTTATTTCTTTTCACTTCAACCCTTCGAAGCATACAATGTTCCTCGGGTTCAATGGACTCGAAATTTGGTACTCGGGGATTTTTGTAGTCGCTAATTTCGAATCCGAGCTCACAATTTAGAAATTCAAAATGGCGGATCTAGATTGGCGTCCAAAATGTACACACAGACATATGAAAATTTCGGTTTCGGAAAGACTGCCCAACTTTCTAAAAAAGTGCTATTAAAGCAGGGAAGAATGCACGAATATAGATTCTGTTCCTAGATATTTTAGCAACCCTAAGCAATTAGAATAACTTCTAAATATATTTACAAATGTTTGATATTCTGACGGTATTAGGTGCCATTATACAATGTGCGTTCCAAAATAAACGAGACTTTTTCAAAATAGCTATTTATAGTGGCGCTATCTTCTGATGGGAGTAGGAGTTGGAAAGGTACATCCTTCACTGACGTTCTGTCAAAATTTCATGACCAACGGACAATTAGAAGCCGAGGTATTGCTTTATAAGGGACAGTGTGTTTATAGCATCGGTCGAAAAATGAATTTCGGACAAAGAGCGAATATTAAGTTTTGTTTGAAACTTCGTAAAACTTTTACTGAAAGGTTTGAATTAATGAAACAAGTGTATGGTGACAATTTTTTATTCCGTGTCAGAGTCCATGAGTGGTTTAAACGATTCAAAGAAGGTCGTGAAGACATCAAGGACGATGAACATCTCAGGAAAGTTTCGTGATTACACCAAGTAATATTGAAATTGTGCGTGAATTTATAAAAAATGAGCCAAAATCTTCTTTGCGACACATGGCAATGGAATTAAACATGTCAAAAGATTCAATTCATCGCATTATGACCGAAAATTCGCCGTGTGAGGCCGCAATACCGTGAAAATGGTAGTTGGCGCCTTTTGCACGATAATGCGCCGGCCCATCGTTCAACGCTTATCACTGATTTTTTTACCAAAAATCACATTTTATCCGTCAACCACTCACCGTATTCGCCTGATATGGCTCCCTGTGACTTCTAACTATTCGGAAAATTGCATTTGGCCATGAAAGGAAAATCTTTTGCGTCCGTAGAGGCCATTCAAAAGGCTTGTACCGACATCCTGAAGGACATTCCGGTTAATAACTTGAAACACTCTTTCGAAAAGCTTTTGGATCGCGCAAAACAGTGTATCGAGTCCGGAGGGGACTATTTTGAATAAATAAACTCGAATTTATCAGAACAAAGCTCCTGTCGTTTCTATTTTAGCTCAGTCTCGTTTATTTTGGAACGCACCTTATATGTCACAGTTCTATACGTTTTGTTGAAGAAAGCAATACTGGTCTTATGATTGTATTTAGTTAAAAAATGTAATTGTAATTCAGGGTTTCGTGCTCTATAAAAGAAAATACATACGTCGATTCTTCAAATGAAAGTAAACCCGAATATTTTTAAATTGAGTTTAAAGGTAGAAATATTGTTTGAGGATTAATCATTGCAAGTACAATTATAAAATGAAATATTATTCCCGAGTCGAAATTAAGGGGCACAACTAGTTTGACCACCTGAAAAAAGGTGATTTTTGCAATACTTTAAAAAAAAAAGTATTACATCGAATTTTTTTAAATTTCTCAGATATATTTGTGCATAAATAATGAATACAAAGTAATGTATTTAAATGAAAATATTCAATTTTAAGTACGTTATCCACCATCTCCTGAGTCATCAAAAAAAAAGTTCTCCCACTGCTGCAATGATTGTAGCCTTCACAGTGCCTGAAATCAAGAAAAACAAACATTTTATTAAACTAGAATATACCATATTTCCTATACAATGACCATCGATTGTAAAAAAAAAAATTCAAATGCAACAAAATGGCAGATTTTTGAAAAAAAAATTAAAATTTTGCTCAAAAATCTGATGGTTTTTGGCCTGGCAAAATTATATTTTTCATCCAATCATAAAACTGGATGGTCATTGCATGGAAAAAAATCTGCCCGCTTGGCGGGCACATTCTCATTGCGCGCTTCGCGCGCAGCTCGCAAGTTTGAGCGCGCCTAGGGCGCGTGATTCGATCGTCGCGCTGAGCGCTCCGGAATTTTTGAACGTCGCGCTTTGCGCTCCGTTCTTTCTGGACCTCGCGCTTCGCGCTCGGTCTTGTGCTCTTCGCATACATTCAAGTTTATTTCTTATATTTTGATACTGAAGCTCAAACCAATTTTATAATAATATTACAGATGATGTGAATTACACATTTTCTCAAAGTCACTCAATTTCTTTTTGAATTTAAGTGAAACAGGAAATTCAATTTACTTAAGGCTCTATCGGCCTTAAGGAACACATTCTCATCATGACACTCGCGCTTCGCGCTCGATTTTCTGTATGCATTTTTGTAACTTTTTAATAAATTACATGATTATTGATAAATTTATTTTCTTCCAAATATCTCAAAAAGGAAAAACAATCGTAGACTTTATTTAAGGGAACGATTTTGCAGAACAACGCTTATTTCGTATCTCACATATTTTGGTGAAAAAAATCGAATTTTTTCAATATTAAAAATCTAAAAATTAAAATATACATCCTGTCGAGAAATTTCTCGATAAGAATGTGTAGACCTTATTTAGCCAAACAATTTTTCATCTCAAAGTTTTTTTTGTATCTCACATATTTTGTCTAAAAAATGGAATTTTTGAATTTTAATCGTATTTTTTGGAATTGAAACGAAAAATATATGTTTTATCAGAAACTGTGTGAGACAAAACTTGTAGATCTTTTTGAAACTAACAACTTTGTATTCTTACGTTTTTTTCTTATTTTACATATTATTGTTAAAAAATTGAATTTTGGATTTTCAATAGTTTTTTTTTTAATTTAAAAAAAAAATATGCATCTTATGAAAAAATGTTACTTTTTAAATTTGTAGGACTTTATTTATTCAATAATATTGTATCATAACGTTTTTTCGTATCTCGTATAATTTAACTGGAAAATGGAATTTTGATATTGACTTTTTTCGAATTTGAATATGCTGTAACATTTCTAATTTTGATTTAATCAAAAAATGTTGTCGGGATAATTTTTAGAGATTTATGAGCACTATCAAAATCCAGTATTGAAATTTTTGATTTTTTCAAAAAATTATTTTCAAAAACACAAAAGTAGTGCTCCATCCCTCAATTTTGATTGGATGTGGCTGGTTAACGAACTTGTCCTTACTTTTTCGGCTCCGATAAAGTGTACCAAAGCTCAATTCAATCTGATAATTCTATCGAGAGTTATGCCGCACACGACCTACTACAGATAGACAGACAGACAGACACTTTCGTAAAAACCCCTTTTTTCTGACTCAGGGGGTCTCAAAACGTGAAGATTTGATGAAAATTTCGAAAGTCATTTTTCACATAAAACCAATACCTTCTCATCCATGATGAGAATGTAAAAATATGCAATAAGCTAAAAAAAGACGCAAGTCGATCGAATGATTTGTTTTCGAGTTACAGCTGCAGCAAATTTGAAAAATGTAGTTTTGAGAAAAACGCGTTTAAAGATGAAAGTACTGATTTAATTGTTATAAATTTTTAAATATCATACCTAGAGCTAATCTGCTATTTCAGGCCCATACAATTCATCTTCCTCTTCTTCAAAAAGCGCCTGCTGTGCTTTTGAAAAATGCAACAAAAAAAAATCGAAATTTTCAAAATTTCAAACTAGTTGTACCTCTTAAGAGAGTTATTTGAAGGATCTAAAACGGTTTTCGACGGCTTCATGGCGTTTGGACTGACTTTAAAAGGTGATCGTCGGTCAAGTCGAATTTTAAACTTCTTTTCATCTAGAGATGTAATAATTGTGAGTCGGATTTGCACGTATTGAAACGGTGATGGTATGGGCTCATAATTTTTGGGCGGAATGAGGACGGTTTTGAAGGAAAAAGATTCCCGGTTACAATCGAATGATTGTCATAATTATTATAATAAAATCTAAAGAAATAAAATAATGATTTCACATCATAATCATGACCACCAAAGGAAGGACGATCTAATCGAAAAAGAAAGCGAATCTCCCACAGATGGCATAAATGGATTGAATGCTCATTCAGTACAACAATTCTCCCAGATCTGGAGCAAGTGCACCAAAAATTTTTTTTGTGGACCAAACTATCCAATGCCGTCTATGTCAAGTGATTCAACGTATTTTTACGCATGTTCCGATGAATACGGCTCATTCTCCAAAATTTTCAAACTACACTGATCATGTCATTTAGGCGTTAACCGAAATGTAAAGTGTCAATTCAAATTGTTGATTTTTTAAAATTTCCAAGCACAGGCGCTGGAAAAAAAATATTTTTTTTGCTAATGTGTTAACAATTTTTGGAGTTTTCAGCAAATTGTAATTTTTTTATTTTTCGCACGTTTGGCAGAAGCTGAAAAATTTCAATTACACTGAGCTTTTTCTTCACTTATTCTAACTTTTGTTATTGCGATGCCTTTTTTCCACACAATTTGACTTTTTCTGCTCTAACATTTTATTTTGGCCACTGTTTATGGATCGGTCACTTTTTGCTAGCAAAGCTAGCATTTTCAGTGTGAATTATGCACACGTACACTACGTATTTGTTTCTGTGAGAATTTTGAAAAACGGTATTTTTTTCATACTTTGTATCATTCTGAAAATAACTTGTCTGACAAGGAATGTCTTTTAGGTGTCTGCCTCCGATTTTTTTCTCCTTTAAATATGTGATAGAGCATCAAAAACTAAGAGACACTTGTTTTTTTTTATCTGCCCAAAATAAGTTTTAAGGGGTGAAAAGAGCCCCTGAAGTTTCGCTCAAAAATGATATTTTTATTAGTTTAAGCACTTATAGCCGACCGATTTGAATGAAACTTGGCAGTAATTATATGTAAGTCAAAGCATATTTGACAGATAGTGCAACTATTATTTTTCGCCCTTATAATGGGTAAAACTACCCTTAGTCGTATATAACCCTAATAAAAAATCTTGCTTAAATTTGAAAACAGATTATTTTTAATGAAGAAATAATTTTACTCTTGTTAAATAATACAACAGAAAGAAATTTTGGAGACAAATTATATGAATATACCCTTATTTGGGGTTAAGCAACCCTTAAATGAATAAATTCTTAAATTAACACGTATTGAACTATAATTTTCGCATTTTGAAGCACAAATCTGTTTAGTTAATTAAAAGTAGTATTATATGAGAGTAGTGTTATTATTACAACCTTATTAAAGGGCTGATCATAAATACAAAAATGTTAGCGGAGACGGTACACAAGGATGAGCGCACGTACCTACCACAATCAGCGGTCCGAAAATTGGCAACTCCGCGAAACGCTTAGTATTAATATAAATTGCCAGAATTTTCTTGGGTTGACTTTCCGTTTACAATCCAAGTGGAAATTTACAACCGGTTTGGTAACGCGCCAATAACGCAGAAGGATTTGCAGTACTGGCGCAGTACTGGACATCGGTACCATGCTTACACTGAAATCTGTACTGGTTTAGTACAGGCATTACTCCGAAGTCGGTTGTTAGCCGACATTTGGTTTCAGGACTGGGGCTGTATCATGCTAGTACTGCGCCAACCCTCGGCACGGTACCAACTGTCCATTACAGGCATTTCTCCTTTTTTACAACTGGCGTGGTACTGTGCCGTTTGTAAATACTGGCATGAATCCGACTTTTCCACCTGGGAAATCTCACTCGCGCGCGCTCCTCGCTTGTTCTCCAGTATCATCTATCTCTCTTGCTCAGTTGCGACGTTGCCACTTACTTGGTTCATCTATTTCGCGCACTCATTTTTTATCAACTTTGGGACTGAATAACTCTAAAACAAATAAAACAAATTTTTTCAATTTTTTTACAAGTACACTCGAGATTCCCTATAACGAGAGTCCCTGTAACAAGGCCTCCCTTTTACGAGCGCGTCACGCGTCCCTATAACGAGCAGACGATCGACCCCTCTTCCCCCACTACTAAGGAGTGAAGCGCGCTCAAATTTGAAGCGTTGTATTTCTGGCAAATTTCCCAATTTTTCATCCCGTTTTTCAAATTTGTCAAAATTTCCATTTTTTTATTCATTGTCAAGAATTTTCTTTTTTTCTGAAAATATTCAAAAATACACCTGATAAGCATAGATATTTTTATTATTATATTATATTTTTAGTATTTTGAGTACGTACCATCAAATAATACCGTCAAATAATACCGTTCAATACTCACAGAAATCTTTTTTATACGCTTTTAACTATGTAAATAAATTATTCACATAGCCTCAGTGACAGACTGACTGCGCGCATTATATAATGCGCATAACAGCGCGTAGCTACAAGTAGGATATGGAGGGGATCCCTCTCGCACTCGTTGCAGAGAGGTCTCCGATGCTCGAGCTTCTCGTTGTAGGAAATCTCGAGTGTACGTCCGACTAACTTTTCTACTAACTTTCCTTGTCAAATTCAAGGTGCATCTCATCCCTCCCGTGTAAAAGTAGATGACTTTCAAAATTAGAATCTTCGAAACTAATGAGACAAATGCATTCAAAATTTTCCAGAATGTGTAGTTAGAGTATCCTGTGCAGAAATAGCCCAACTTGTTTCCAAGTTCCAATCCGGACCCGATCAGATTTTCCACATGTGGTACGGGTCGGAACCACAGCGGATTATGATAGACAAGATTATTTTCAAATTTTGTGTTCAAGGTAAGTTAATTCACTAGATTCATTATATAAACCCTAACATTGTAGGTTATCTTTTCTAGACGGTTTATTTTATTTTTAATTTACGTAATTTATCAAAAATATTTCCATTTTGTTCTAAGACGTAAATATGATAAATAATAATGAGAAGAATTGCATTACAATAAACATGAAGTAGCATGAATTGATAATTGTAGTGATAATAATACCACAAATAGTTGTAGATGCTGAAGACGAAGATGAAGGAAGAGAAGATTTTGTCTTGCAAACCGCTAATGAGGAGGAAATTCCAATGGAAATGGAACCAGAGGATTTTCAAAAAGTTTTAGAGGAAAATGAAAATCTTATTGCTTTTGACGAAACTCCCAGCAACGCAGATTCAGGCAATGAACTGAAATAAAATTATAATTTTAAGTGTAGAACGTTATTGTGTTTCATTATTTTTTATATCGTATATTCAATTTTGCAAAGTGAATTTTTTAGAAAGAATATTATTAATAATGTAATTTATTTTTAGATTCAGAAGAATCGAATAGTTCTACAGAATATGAAGATGGGTTTGAAGATTATATTGTTTGTATACTCTTGATTATACTGTTGCATCACTAAACTGAATTTATGAAATACATTTTTTTGAACCAACTATTCATTGTTATTAACGAAAACTTTTTAAATTTTACTATTTGTAGAAATACAAAATTATAAGGGGCCAAATTATATCTGGGCCTTATCGGGTAGGACGTTTCATTACTGGTCTGGCGCTAGCCAGATTACCCTATCGGGGCCATATTTGTCCTGACCGGGGCTCAATCGGCGCCCCACCAAAATTCTGCACGGGTGAGTCCGTTATTTTGTATTTTGAGAATCTGACGAAGAATACGTATTTAGCGACTTTAAAGACTCTCATATATCAATGTTTATTGAAGCTGTACATTTACTCAATTTTTTGTTCGCTATAATGGATCCGACATCAAGAATTTTCAAAATTTTATGATGAATTTATAATGATCCTTGAAACCCCATTTTTATTTTGCCATATTGGACCTGCCATCTTTAAGTCCAAAATTATGAAACCGGATTCGTAACCAGCGATTCCAAAAAACCTGAGAAAAATTTTTGCCATATTTCGTATAAAGTTTTCGACAAAAAACAAAAATTTTGAACCATTTCCGTCAATTTGCAATTTTTGCATTAATTTTATTGGTTGAGATTCAGGCTATAGCTACTGTCGTACCAAACTTGGGTCCGCTTTTTTAAAAAATGTGTGGCATTGTTTCTCGCTATCGTTTTACTATTATTTGGCTCCCTATTGTTTATAACAAATGTTTCATGAATTTTTGAAGATAAAAAAAATCCTTTTTTATCGAAGTTCCGCCATTTTGTAAATTGTTACGTTAAAAATATGAAGGGCATTTAGACAAGAATTACACTTCTTCAGATTAAAAAACATTATACGTTTTTCATTTCAAACAAACCGAACTTGAGATATCGTGTGAACCGATGACCCAGATGTTTTTGAAGGTCTCTGTTCGCTAGGCTTCAGAGGACAAACCGATTTACATTTTTCCAAGAAAACCATTTCAATTTTTAGTTTAAGGTTCAATAAAACTTTTCACAAAAACCGCATTCAAAAATATTGATAAATTTTTTCACAGTAAAATTCCAAAGAACGCTTCGAAAAATGGCCCTTTCAGAAGACCCCCTTAACGATCGTTCCTTATTATCTTCTGATACATTTACCAAATTTGGAAAAATATATACGATAAACTTGGTTGAATTAACATATAATTCAAGTCACGTGACTTGTTTGGCCCATAGCCTTGAAGGATTCAACTCTGAAGCATATAAAATTCTTTGACTTTTCAAATATGGAGACCTGGAATTGATAAGAGTTATTTTTTAAGCTGATGAATCTGCAAATAGACAAGCATAAAAATGATTCTTTTAAGTGATTCAATGATAGTATATGCTATGAAGATTAATTGACTCATTACGAAGTAAGAATTATCGTTTTAGAAATCGCACATCCGCGAAGAGAGAGGCCTGCACGTGCGATTCCCTATATCTCGTTCGAACGGAAGTTGAAAGGGACGGCTGAGAAGTCCGTGAATTAGGAAATGGTGAAATAGCGTAGCCACAGTTAAATATACATAGTCCCCTTAATCCCCCCCTCTTAATAATGTATGTAGGTAACGTAACGTAACGTTTGTACTCGACGTAATGTATATATCCCACGACTCGCTGACTGCCCGTATAATAGATAACTCACAAAGGTACTCGAGCAGTACCTTTAGTAATAAACCTATAGTATTTCACTGTCCCTTTAAATCTCTCACTTCACATTTACTCTATTCAATCAATTTTATTTTTAATTTAGTCGTTCCGATAAGATACACCCACTTATACTTGAATGCCTTAAGGGGATCCGCCACCTTTAAAATTTTTATTTTTTGAGTTTGGACCTTTCATATCATTTTTTTTATGTCTAGTACATTTATTTAGAATGGTTTTAGGGTTTTTAAAAATTCGAGCACCTTTATGTATTTTTAAATCAAAAATTTTGAGTTTTTTGGACATTTTTTGACTTTGAATAACTTTTTTGTTTTTTAACCAATTATTATTATATTATAAGAAGCAATAAGAAAAATAATTTTGGAAAAAATAAAATTTGTCAGATACATTATTTTTCTGTTTCAAAAATTTTTCGTGGAAAATAATCTTTTCTAAATTAACTCTTCAATAATAACACTGTTATTCTTGAAAGAAAAATTATCTATTTTTGCCTGAGGTCTAATTTTTGTGGATGAACTATCTTAAGTGAAAATTTTGCAAACATTCTTCCAGTTAACTGTAATTGTTGATAAATCTTCCATTTTTTCCTGCATTTTTACTAAAAGATTAAGAAGAAAAAGAACTATAACTAGAAGAAAAAAGAAGCACATAGGCGTGCTTTATTATCTTTTGTTACGTTCCCTAAATTTTCAAATAAGATGTTATATAAATTAGAAGAATTATCTTACATTAACGAATGAATTGGTAATTTAGTCACATGGTCCGATTGATCCATGGCCTTAAACAATAGTGTAATTGTAGACAAGATCAATCGTACATTATCACCGAAATAATCATTCCCATTTTGGAACAAAAATAAATTAGAAGAAGGATTGCATCTTGAATTAAAAGTCCTTTTAAAGTTTACTGGTGAATATCAATGAAAAACGTGAACAAGGTTGAGAGAAATTATGGACGAAAGCCTAGACACATTTAAAAAGACCTGGAGAACATTTCAAGTGAAATCTGAGTTTAAAAATTGTCGTTGTCCTCGTTGCATGAAGATGGACTATACGAGGTGTGTCCGAAAAGTATCCACCAAAAATAATTTTACCAGACTAGCAAAGCAATTCTATCAAACTGACAAAAAACCTATTGAAAATATTAAGTAGGACAAATATAATAACGTTATTTGCAAAACTTTAGACCCAGAAAAAAATTTACTTTTCCTAATTAAAAAATTTCGTTAAATGAACAAATATTTTTTATTAAATCGTGGGAAATGCGGATAAATCTACTGGAAGGTTTGTTCGATTTAACCAAATCGTATACTGAGAAAATAGTTTTGTCAAATCAATAAAAATATTTTGTTGGTATTTATGCAACAACATTATTTTGTGTCATGACAAAAAATTCTAGAATTTGGTAGAATCGACGTAAATATTGTTTCCACTCGACCAGATTGTAGGAAAAAAAATAGGGTTGAATACAACAAATTCCTTTACTCGTTCAACTAAAAATTGTTTTTCTGCCATAACAACAAAATTCTAGAATTTGGTAGAAACAACAAAAATATTGCTTCCACTGAACCAAATTGTAAATAAAATAAAAAAATTTCTTTGAATGGAACAAATTGTTTGGCTCGTTCAACTAAAAGTTGTGTTTGTGTCATAACAACAAAATCCTACAATTTGGTGGAATCAACAAAAATATTGCTTGCGCTCAACCAAATTGTAAAAAAAAAATTATTCGAATAAAACAAATTTTTATGATCATTCAACTAAAAATTGTTTTTGTGTCATAACAACAAAATTTTAGAATTTGGTAGAAACAACAATAATATTGCCTCCACTCAACCAAATTGTAAATAAAAAATCTGCCCACTTCGCGGGCACATTCTCATCGCGCGCTCCGTTCTTTCTGGACCTCGCGCTACGCGCTCGGTCTTGTGCTCTTCGCATACATTTAAGTTTATTTCTTATAATTTGATACTGAAGCTCAAACCAATTTTATAATAATATTACAGATGATGTGAATTACACATTTTCTCAAAGTCACTCAATTTCTTTTTGAATTTAAGTGAAACAGGAAATTCAATTTACTTAAGGCTCTATCAGCCTTAAGGAACACATTCTCATCATGGCGCTCGCGCTTCGCGCTCGATTTCCTATATACATTTCAGTAACTTTTTAATAAATTACATGATTAAAATAATTCATTTTCTTTCAAATCTCTCAAAAAGAAAAAACAATCGTAGATTTTATTTAAGGTAACGATTTTGCAGAACAACGCTTATTTCGTATCTCACATATTTTGGTGAAAAAAATCGAATTTTTTTAATATTAAAAATCAAAACATAAAATATACATCCTGTCCCGAAATTTCTTTTTGAGAATTTGTAGACCTCATTTAGGCAAACAATTTTCCATCTAAACGTTTTTTTGGTATCGCACATATTTTGTCTAAAAAATGGAATTTTTGAATTTTAATCGTATTTTTTGGAATTGGAACGAAAAATATATCTTTTATCAGAAACTGTGTCAGACAAAATTTGTAGATCTTTTTGAAACGAACAACTTTGTATTCTTACGTTTTTTTCGCATTTCGAATATTATTGTTAAAAAATTGAATTTTGGATTTTCAATAGTTTTTTTTTAATTAAAAAGAAAAATATGCATCTTATGAAAAAATGTTATAATTCAAATTTGTAGGACTTTATGTAGAAAATAATATTGTGTCATAACGTTTTTTCGTATCTCGTATAATTTAACTGGAAAATGGAATTTTGATATTGACTTTTTTCGAATTTGAATATGATGTAACATTTCTAATTTTGATTTAATCAAAAAATGTTATCAGGATAATTTGTAGAGATTTATGAGCACTATCAAAAACCAGTATTGAAATTTTTGATTTTTTCAAAAAGTTATTTTCAAAAACACAAAAGTAGTGCTCCATCCCTCAATTTTGATTGGATGTGGCTGGTTAACGAACTTGTCCTTACTTTTTCGGCTCCGATAAAGTGTGCCAAAGCACAATTCAATCTGATAATTCTATCGAGAGTTATGCCGCACACGACCTACAGACAGACAGACAGACAGACAGACAGACAGTTTCGTATAAAAACCATTTTTTCTGACTCAGGGGGTCTCAAAACGTAAACATTTGATGAAAATTTCGAAAGTCATTTTTCACATAAAACCAATACCTTCTCATCCATGATGAGAATGTAAAAAGTTATTTGAATAAAACGAATTTTTATGCTCGTTCAACTAAAAATTGTTTTTGTGTCATAACAACAAAATTCTAGAATTTGGTAGAAACAACAATAATATTGCTTCCACTCAACCAAATTGTAAATAAAAAATAAAAATTTCTTTGAATGGAACAAATTCTTTGGCTCGTTCAACTAAAAATTGTGTTTGTGTCATAAAAACAAAATTCTAGAATTTCGTAGAATCAACAAAAATATTGCTTCCACTCAACCAAATTATAAATAAAATAAAAAAATTTCTTTGAATGGAATAAATTCTTTGGCTCGTTCAACTAAAAATTCTATTCGTGTCATAACATCAAAATTTCTATGGTTTCTATTCTTGATCACATAATTTGATTGATCTTTAATTGATCAAACAAAATTTTTGCTGCCTTAATTAAATATACGTCTAATTGAGCAATCATAATAAAATTAATTCAATTAAATTATAATTTCTCTCTATCTTTCTCATTCCTAAATCCTGGGCTAAGTTTAAAAATGAATTTTTAGCTGAAATTTCTCGAACATGTTTGAAGGGATTGGGTGAACCCCACCGTCAATTTTTCTCCCATAAAGGAGCGTTTTTTCCGAAACTTGATTCTTATAATTCCTTTTACAGGATGAATTAAGGAAATCGGCACTTTGCAATGGTTTAGCTTTAGGACTTGAAGTGATTTGTGCTTATGTTATATCCCGAAAACTTAAACTCGGAGGAGGTTGGTGGTTGGTGTAAATGTATAAATGTATAAATGTATGAGTGTCTTTGGTACCTGGGTTTCTGATGGTATATATCCATATACCCAGGTAGAGTGTATATAGAGGCGCGAATGGACCGGGACCTCGTATAATATCCAAGGTGTTAGGCACCCATGCCACGGTGTCGTCGGCGTGTCGTAAAGAGGCGTGGGCGTGCGTTTTATATTCATCCCGAGGTATCATTTTCACGAAGGAAGCTTTAAAAACACACGCAGTCGAATAAATAATGTCGCCCGTCTCAAACTCTTATCCCGAGGTCGTCGAGCGTGCTTATAAATAAGAGCCTGCGCTATGTGCCCTCTTC
This sequence comes from Diplolepis rosae, assembly GCA_030998225.1. Lineage (NCBI taxonomy): Eukaryota > Metazoa > Arthropoda > Insecta > Hymenoptera > Diplolepididae > Diplolepis > Diplolepis rosae. The sequence goes on from JAPYXD010000275.1 coordinate 1,211,285, forward strand.
TTCTTGCTGGACTATGTCCTGCACTTCACACACATATAGATCCATCTTAACATGTATACATATACATATGCATTTGAGCTAAACGCTCCACAGGTATACATATATCTATCTATTAAGATCTCTATCTTTGGTGTGAAGGAACGCGATGATTTGGGCCTGTCGTCGTGTTAAAGAAATCTCATTATCCAACTCGCACGCAAAACCTCATGAACCAGCAAAATGGAGACGATGTATGAAATTAATCGGATTAGTATCTCCTGGGCGTGGAAATCATTTATGTGGGAATATTATGATCATTTATAGGCACTGAGTGACTTTATATTTATACGTAAAACATGTTCTTACTAGCTACTTTTTTATGGAGTAGTTTAACTCTGCTGAGATAAAATTTTGATGTTTTGATTGTCCTTGAGTGAGAAAAATTGGTTTTTACGATGGTGTCTGTCTGACTGTAGTTGTCGTCGCCCAAAAAGAAAGGACGAGTTAGTTAACCAGCCATTTTTGACCAATGTTCCTGGTTTCATCCATCAGAACCGTTTTTCAAAAAATCTAAAATTCAATTTTTTCGACAAAATATAGGAGATACGGACAAAATTTTGTAAAACAGAATTGTTTATCTCAAAAATATATACAACTTTGGTATGAACCATTTTTTCATAGGAGTTATATCTTTTCTTATATTCATCAAAATCGTTCTTATAAAAATAAAAAAATAAAATTTCCCGCCAAAACATATGACATACGGAAAACATGTTGTGGAAGAAAAATGTTTATTTCGAAAAGATCTACAACTTTGGTTAGGACTATTTTTTCATAGGAGTAATATTTTTTCTTATATTCATCAAAAACCTTTTCATGAAAATAAAAAATTCAAATTTCCCGCCAAAAAATTGACAGACGGAAAACATGCTAGGGAACAAAATTGTTTATTTTAAAAAGATCTACAGTTTTGGTCATAACTATTTTTTCATAAGAGTTATATTTTTTCTTCTATTCATCAAAAACGTTTTTATAAAAATCAAAAATTCATTTGTGTCGGCAAATTATACAAGATATAAAAAAACATCAGAAAACAAAATTGTTTATCTCAAAAAGATTTACAATTTTGGTGTTGATCATTTTTTCATAGGAGTTATATCTTTCGTTAATTAATACATAATATTATTTTCAAATGCAAGTGTGGCTCTAATGGTTATCAAATAAAAATCGACCGCGAAGCCTGATTATTACGATGAGAATGTGTTCCTTAAGGCTGACAGAGCCTGAAGTAAATTTTATTTATAACTATAAGATTTTGGGTACAAATTATTTTCTTTGATTCAATCAAATCTTTTTTCTCAGTGTAAATCTATCTGGTACTTTATTACAAACGGAAGAGGTGCATTATGAAAACTCATTTTTCTATTTTTATACTTCCGAACTCTAAGTAAAATAATCTTGCTTTAAAATCAAGCATTTTTGAATAAATATGTCGACCTCTATTAACTCTGCCTACTAGATTTTGTAAATCGTCGAAAGTACCATACCCAATTTCCGGGGGAGTTCAATTTTTACTTGGGGCTGTCAGATTTATGGTGGCCCACCGCTAGGTTTTCTTATTTTTAACCTTTCACCCATTAACGAACATTATCTTTCTTTAATATATCTTTCACTCAGCACATTCTTCTGAAAAAATGTCTTAGAACACCAACGAGGGTTCTGACTCATTTATGGTAGACTTTTATTGCCCATTTGAATTTTTCAAACTTACTAGAGGATGACTATTTTACACAAATCGATATCCATGTCAGATTTTTTAAAATGCCTGACTCCTTACATTAATTCTTTAAGCTTTTAATACATCCTCTAAATTTGAATTTATAAATACATATAAATCTTTATGTGTGTGTTGTGTATTTAATTATCTGAGTAAATGTCATTTTTTGCGCGTAATGAGTATAATTTCTGTGCCTAACTTTGCGTGAGGAAGCGTCGCGGCGCCTTCCCTACGCTGGACTGGCCTCGGAGAATAATAATGTTGACATTAACTGCATAATTATGGAACGCCTCACTACGGGTTATTACCGCCTAAATTACCGAGCTGAAGCAATTAGGACCTAACGTTATTCATAAGACAACTTTCCTTGCGAAAGAAACTTTTCATTTATACTGAACCGAACTTTGATATCTGAATCTGATTATTAACAACAACATCGTATGAAATTATTATTTGAGGTTCGATACAAGTCCTATTTTATGAATATTTAATTAATCAATTGAAATATATTACGTTATATAAAAAAATTGGAAATATTTTTTACATTTTTATCACATGAGAAGGTAATGGTTTTATTTTATAATGGATCTTGAAATAAAATTGTTTGATAAAATTTTTGCAAAATTTTCTTTTTTTTCTGGACTGAAAACATTTTTTCCAATGAGCCAAAATTTTTGCTTGAATCAAATAGAATTTTGTTGAATCAAAGAAAACATTGCTTCCACTCAACCAAATTGTAGAAAAACAAAAAAAGAAATTTGGTTGACTGGAACAAATTCATTGGCTCATTCAACTTAAAATTGTGTTTGTGTCATAACAATATTGGACCTTAAAATAAAATTGTTTGAAAACATTATTAAACATTTTCATTTTTTCTAGAACGTAAATAATTTAACTTGACTAGGAAAAATAAATATAGTTGGTCTAACCAAACCATTTTGTTCAATGAGCCAAAATTTTTGCTTGAATCAAATAGAATTTTGTTGAATCAAAGAAAATATTGCTTCTACTCAACCAAATTGTAGAAAAGCAAAAAAAGAAATTTGGTTGACTGGAACAAATTCTTTGGCTCATTCAACTAAAAATTGTGTTTGTGTCATAGCAACAAAATTCTAGAATCAATTCAACCAAATTGAAGGCAAAAAAACAAATTTGGTTGAGTGGAATAAAATATTTGGCTCGTTCAATTAAAAATTGTGTTTGTGTCATAACAATATTGGACCTTAAAATAAAATTGTTTGAAAACATTATTAAAAATTTTCTTTTTTTCTGGACCGAAAATAATTTAACTGGACTAGTAAAAATAAATATAGTTGATCTAACCAAATCATTTTGTTCAATGAGTCAAAATTTTTGCTTGAATCAAATAGAATTTTGTAGAATCAAAGAAAATATTGCTTCCACTCAGGCAAATTGTAGAAAAACAAAACCAATTTGGTTAAATGGAACACATTCTTTGGCTCATTCAACTAAAAATTGTGTTTGTGTCATAGCAACAAAATTCTAGAATCAATTCAACCAAATTGAAGGCAAAAAAAAAAAAAATTGGTTGAGTGGAATAAACTATTTGGCTCGTTCAATTAAAAATTGTGTTTGTGTCATAACAATATTGGACCTTAAAATAAAATTGTTTGAAAACATTATTAAAAATTTTCTTTTTTTCTGGACCAAAAAAATTTAAATGGACTAGCAAAAATAAGTATGTTTGATTTAACCAAACCATTTTGTCCAATGAGCCAAAATATTTGCTTGAATCAAATAGAATTTTGTTGAATCAAAGGAAATATTGCTTTCACTCAACCAAATTGTAGAAAAACAAAAAATTTGTTTGAATGGAACAAATTCTTTGACTCATACAACTAAAAATCTTTTTTGTGTCATAGCAATATTGGATGTAGAAATAAAATTGTTTCATAACATTTTACAAACATTTTCTTTTTTTCTGGACCGAAAATAATTTTACTGGAATAGCAAAACAATTTTATCTAGCCAACAAAAAACACATTAAAAATATTCTCTGGCCTAATAAACTCAATTTTTTTTTGCACAACTAACAAGGGAATCATTTTCATTAAACCGAACTTTAATATTTGAATCTAATGATTTAAGGGGTCATGGGTAATTAAAGGCGTGAAAAAATAGTCATTTTCAAAAAAAAATTTCATCTGTTGTATAATGTTTTTTATTTAATGTATAATACCAAGTCTTTACATTATGAGAAGGTTTTTTTTTATATTATTTTTTCAGAGAAAGGAGAGAATGAATTTACGCACGCTGTGTAGTAATAGGTCGTATATTTGATAATTCTCTATAGAGTTAAATGGCGGCTTCTTTTGTTTTTTGCATTTTTTCAATTTTCAATCATTTTTTTCTGAAAGTTATGAAAAAAAATCACCGTATAAGACGAGAAATAATCTATCTAAAAATACACTTAAAAAATATTAACCAAATCGGATGAGTGGTTATTGAAAATACTCAGCGGCAGTGGCAAAAAACATGGTTTCGAGAAAAACTCATTCAAAGTTTGGGGTACGAATTTCAGCCAGAGTTTTACAAATCGAAATTTACTATTCAAAATAATGTTCTGGCAGTAATTCTTCACGGATTCCGAAATTCTTTCTTTAGAACTACTTAGCATTAAATTTGATAGAAAGTTATCAAGTCCGATGTACGAATTTGTTGATATGTGCCGAGTCAATTTCTGCAGGCGGAGCGCTCCGGGATTATTTTCCGTGACCGAGCCGTACAAAATTGTCTTTATCTTTGACAATTTTTGAGATATCACCACTTACAGCATATTTTTGAAACTATAAGGAGCACGAAAATGAAAAAAACATTCTTGAAAATTGCATAGTGGTATAATCCCTCAATCAATCTATAAATATATATATATTACGTTAAATAGGCCAAATTTGGAAACTTTTGATATTAGGACCTAAAATAAAATTGTTGGATAGAATTTTTTAAAAATTAACTTAAAAATCCTCAGCAAACTGAGATTAACAAAAAATTAAATGGTCAATAAATAATCTTTCGTTCAGAGTTGAAATCGTGAGCGAGAAAAATGAAAAGAAATCGCGATTTCATGGTATTTCCTATTTTTTGGTTAACAAGCCGAAGACTTTATTACATTTTATTAAAGTCAGAGGAAATTGTCCCAGTGGTATTTGGATTCTACTTGGCAAGTATAGGTATATAGGTGTAAATTCTGACCTCACGGTAGCATTGAAGCATAACGCCAATCAATTTTTGTGACGGTACACTAGTTTTGGGGCCATCGTGAGACATACCTGCCTTATGATTGTTCCAGATGAATAAAATTCATTGTACATTAAGCCTCCCGTGCTTCGATGACGAGACAATTATTTATATGAAAGTAGCGGTATCTCGATCTGTTTCGCACTTTACGTTCAATGAAAGGAAAAAGAAATTGACATTTATTCCTTCTTATGCATTAACCAGTCACTAGGAGAAAATATTACGTGGTTCAGATATCGATTTCTCAATATTCACAAGCACGAAATTAAAATCAATAAGCAATTTTTGAAACACTGAGAATAGTTGCTTCAAATAAAAAAATCCAAGTTTTTTCAATCAAAGAACACTTTTTTGTGATCGGAAATCATTCTTTTTAATTCTAATGTATATTTTCTTTGATTCAAAGAAATTTTTTTTAGTGATTCATTGAAATTGTAAAGAATTCTTGCATATACGTTCGAAGAAAAGAGTTTCAAAGAATATCGTTTTAATTCAAAGAAAATGTTTTTTGAATCTTAAGAAACCTTTTCTTTTATCGCGTATAAAAATTTCTTCACCCAAATAAACTGTTCTCTGTGTGTTTAAAGTATTAGGGATTTGCACTAAAGAACTAATTGAATGATTAATTTTCTACAAATTCAGATTTAGAGGAAAAGTTAATATCTGCGCATTTTTCTAATTTACGTAGCTATTTTGAATATCTTAATGAGGCAATATCAGTCCTTTCTCCAATCTTTCATGATTAAAGCTCGCGACTTGAGAAAAGTTTAGAATACTTCGTGCCGATTGCGGCGTATAACTTTCCTTCATTAAGTATAATCACTATTTGATGCAGATAAGTTCATTTTCGCGAGACCGTTTACCTCCCGATGAACGCAAACGTTCAGCCCCCAGAGTCGAGAAGAAGAGCAATAAACCTCTGATTTATTAAACTTTTAATTAAGAGGCTGATTCGTTTTTTAATGAATCTTCATTCAAAGGAATATTCCAGCACAAAGAAAATTGCTTGTAAAAGCATCAGAGTTAAATCCTTCCAACTTGAAGACGTTTAAAGACTGACGTTTTTTGAAATTAAAACTCATTTTTATTACCAAAAATTAAGGCCATGGATCAACCAGACCACGTGACATAATTCCTTTAAAAGTTCTTGCAAAATAACTTTTTTATTTTACAGAATATCTTCCTGAGAATTTGAAAAATACAACAGTGTTGAGAAACGTCTGTTAACTTTGTTTGAGTGGAAATTTTGCAAACATTTTTACAGTTAAGTGTAACTGTCGATAAGTCTTCCAATTTTTTCAAAATTTTTACACTCAGAAAAAATATTTGATTGAATCAAAGAAAATGATGTGTTTGAACGACTTTCCTTGATTTAAAGAAATGATTTGTTTAAATGAAATAAAATTTGTTTGATTCAAACAAAATATCTTTGAACCAAATAAATATTTGTTTGAATTAAACAAATTTTGTTTCATTTAAACAAAACATTTCTTTACATCAAAGTAAGTGTTTGAAACAAATAATTTTTTTGATTCAATCAAATATTTTTTCTGAGTGCACATTAGCATCGCGCAATTTGGTCCTCGCGCTTCGCGCTGGGTGTTCTATATTCCTTACTATATATATAAATTACTAAACTTTTTCTTTTAAATTTCAAAGTGACATGTTTGATAACATGTCTATTATTGTATTGTTTTAAATCTTATAATAATTTTAATTTTTCTTTTAACTTAAATGAAAAAGGAAATTCCATTTACTTAAGGCTCTATTGACCTTATGGAACACATTTTCATCGTAATACTCACGCTTTGCGATCAATTTTTATTTTATATTCATTAGAGCTACACCTGAATTTAAAATCTAGGACATGGGATTTCATATCTCGTATGGTTTTTCTAAAAAACGGAAACCAGCATCTTTTATAAAAAACAAAAAAAAAACGGAATTGTTTTCAAATGAAAAAATGGTCAGCAGCAAATTTGTAGATCACCTTGAAATAAACAATTTTGTTTCCTAACATTTTTTTCGCATCTCGTATATTTTAGCTAAAAAATCAAATTTTTTAATTTCATAAGAATGTTTTTGATGAATAAAAGAGAAGTTATAACTCACATGAAAAAGGTTCTAAATCATTTTAAATAGGAAAAATTTATTTCCTGACATTTTTCCCCATCTTGTATATTTTGGAGGGAAAATTGAATTTTTGATTTTTAGAAAATCGTTTTTGATGAATAAAACGAGATACATTGGTCAAAACTGGCTACTTAACGAACTTGTCCTTTCCTTTTGGGCCTTAAAGAACTGTGCAAAAATGCAATCTAATCCGATAATTCTTTCAAAAATTATCGTGCTTACATTATTTTGTTAGTTCATTTTTATTTCCTTCCAAGTATATAAATCAAAACATAAAATATACATCTTGTCGAAAAATCGAAAAATATTATCAGGATAATTATTAGAGATTTATGAGAACTATAAGAAATCAGTATTAAAATTTTGGATTATTTCATAAAGTTTATTTCCAAAAACTCAAAAATGCTCCTATTTTGATAATTTTTCTCGGATGTGGGTTATAGAGTGTACAAGCTACACCCAGAAAAGAGTTTCTTTGAATCAAAGAAACATTCTTTTGCTATATGGTGAAAGAAAAAATTTATTTGAATTGAAAAAGATTTGTTGATTCAACAACATTTTCTTTAATGTAAACAAATCAATTTCTTTGGATCAAAGACATTTTTTTTGGATTAATAAAATTTTTTTTAATTCAAAGAAAGTTTTTCTCTAACCGTATTTTAAATAAATTTTTCTTCGATTCGAAGAAACTGTTTTATGTGTGCTTGTCATTTATGATGAGAATGTAAAAATGGTTTTTTGAAATTTTCACTCTTGTCGACCTCCTTAATAAATAATTTAGTCGCATAGTCCGATTGATCCACGGCCTCAAAATTGACCCATTTTGTATTATTTGACAAATAATAGATTGAGTAGCTAGAGCAAGTATTGGAGTTGAATTTTAGTAATTATCGTAAATTCGACGATATTTCGAACAAACTGTCACGAGCAGGGAATCCAGGATATTGCTAGCTATTTATCCGTAAATGATATATCACTGTATGTGCTGGGGAAGCACGCTTTAAATTAATGCCCCGGTGTCTCTACAGATCTCGAGTCCCATTATTCCATGAATGACTCAGCTATGCGGGGCCTAAATAGACTCGGACAATCGGCGGACCATGTGCGAGTGTCCACGCCATTAAAATCAGACACCCTACGCTCTACATTTAGACGAACCGGATGTAACGTTAAACTCGTTACCAAAATTTTGGTACCTAACCCGCTTACCCACGTGGAACAAAGATCCAGAGGGAACTTTCCCGCTGACCAGCGGTCCAAGTGTCAAATGCACGGAATTCATTAGAGGGGATGATTATATCAAACGATCTTAATTTGTAGTCTACACCAGTCTTAGGAATTTTAATCAAGAAATTCGTCTTAGAAATCTTCAAATGTAATTTAATACAGTTTTGCATTAATTGCTTTGAGGAATTTGCAATTTGGTCAAGTTTGGTTGCGATTTTTTGGAAAATAAAAAAAATCTTATTTCGAACATGAGTGGTAATTCTAGAGTCAAAAAAAGATTGCTTTAATTTTAAAGAATCACTTCCCTAAGTACTTTTTTAACTGAATAAAAAAATAGTTTTTGAAAAAAACAAAATAATTCCTGAAATCAGTAAAACAATCTTTTGACAGAACCAATGTATTCCCACTCAAAAAATATTTATTTTGAATTTAAAAAAAAATCAATACAAAAATATTTTCAAAATAAAGAAAAGTTTTTTTGGCCTTGAAAAATACACCCAGAAATAAGTTTCTTTGAATGAAAGAAACATTTCTTTGATATGCGGTCAAAGAAAAAATTTCATGGAATTGACAAAAGTTCTGTTGATTCTAAAAATTTTTTTTTAATGTAAGCAAATCTGTTTCTTTGGATCAAAGAAAATCTTTTTGAATCAACAAAAGTTTCTTTAATTCAAAGAAATTTTTTCTTTGACTCTATACCAAAGAAATCTTTCTTTCATTATTCGTTTAATAGCTTTTGTTCAATTAAAAGAAATTCTCCCCTGACTCCAAAATATCACTAGAAGAAATCAAACAAATAATATATTTAACTGTTTTATTTTGAATAAAAAAAAATTCTTTTAATCAACCAATTATTTATGTTTTTTTAAATTAAAGAAAAATTTACATTGAAATAATATATCCCCTGATCAGAGGAAAGAAAGTCAATTAAAATTTTTGCTTAAACCAAACAAACTTTCTTTGACTGAGAACCAATTCCTTATATTTTTTTAAGAGATTTTTTCTAGTAGAAAAAATTTTGTTTCGAGTGTATGAAGAAAAATTTCACGCGCGCATGATATATAGTGAAGCATTACCTCCTCGTTACTCTAGTAATTTTTCCCCACGGAATATTTATTCTCTGCGATTGAAGTAAGAGGTATTCGGAGGTTTTTCGTATCGGTAATTCTCTACGTGTGGTGATACATATATATATTGGGTTCTTCGCGTGGGTCAAATATCGCTCTATGGATTCTGGACCACCCCAGATTTCCCATTTCTGGAAGCAAACTTCGGTCTTGGGGTGGTTAAAAGAGGAGTCGAGGCCGTGTGTATAGACGAGTGTGGAGGCTACAGACGCATTACGGACATTAGATTGGGACACGAACACAATAAACCTATCTGTATAATCTGCCCTGCAGGAATTAACAGCCCTCTGACGGTAGCCACTAACGAAGTAATTCACTGGATGAACGTGGAGGGCGAACTATACTCGTAGAGGTGGAAGAGATGACTCTAGTCATGGTGGTAGTACCATCAGAATATAGAGAAACTTTTCTATCTGTGTATATATTAAACTCTAGATGTATAGGACGCTCCAAAATTGAGATTTAGATGGAATCACGGATTAAGTATCCAACACCCGTTGCTCGTTTCACAAATGGTAAATAATTTCTGAAAGACTAAAGGAAAAACAGATGTGACAAATAATCCATACCATCTGCGATTAACGAAGATTAGGAGATCGTTTCTTCAGGCAATATCACAAAAATATTTTTTTGCCCACCGTACACCGAAAGATAGCCTTGTCGGTATCGTTTTTCGTGCGGAAAGTTGATTTTCCCGCACTAGTGTGGTAAAATTTTAAGTGTGCGCAAAATTAAAATTTTAAGGCACTAGTGCGCCTTTCCGCACTTGATACGAAATATACTATTTTGTCCGCCGTGCACAGAAAGTTAGCCTTGTCAGTATCGTTTTGCGTGCGAAAAATTAAAACAAACTTAAAACTTTACCCCACTAATGCGAGAAAATCAACTTTCCGCAAGCAAAACGATACCGAATCGGCTAACTTTCGGTACACAGCGAACAAAAAATACGCCTTTCCGCACTTGATACGAAATATAGTATTTCCTAACCAATTTCAAATTATCATTGTTGAAGATATCATTCAAGGTGCTTCGCGCGCGCATAAAATACTTTCCGCACGTGATACGAACGATATTATTTGTTCGCTGTGTACCGAAAGTTAGTCGAATCGGTGTCGTTTTGCGTGCGGAAAGTAGATTTTCCCGCACTAGTGCGATACAATTTTAAGTGTTTGGAAAATCAAATTTCCGCACGCAAATAAAAATTCTTCATTTATTTTATAGAAAAGCTATTCAAGTATGAAAGTCATTGTAACAAATTTTGGTAATTATTCATTTGCGATTAGGGTATGAAATTGTAAGTATAACTACAGAAAAAGAGGGTATATAATGCGACAGAAAAAGTTTCCCTCATCACCCCACGATGTCTCGCGAAACCCCTGGCGAGCCACAAATTCATTTATGTCGATAGTTTCTTGATTTGTTGACTTCTACTGCTCATTTATTTCCTCCCGAGGTACTCGTAGATATTTCGTGTAACACACGGCACCTTAACTTTTGGGGAGAATTTGCCCCCCTTCTCTAACAAATGTCGAAGAAACTTATTTCTTATAGGCAGTTTACTTCATCAATCGAATTTTATATTTGATAAGACACATATCTTTTGATTTTCTCTAGAAAAGAAAAGTTTGCCAAAGTAACAACACTTTTGTTACTATATTCTTTTTTCTCAAATTAACAGGTGACTTATACATGCTCTCTAAATCTGAATCAGTCAAAAAGTAACTGAACTCAAATCAATGACCTATTTTTCGAGTCTTTCACTACATATCAATTTTTTTCGCGTAATTATTTTTTTCAAATCTCAAGGAATGATCTTTCTAAACTATTTAGGAAGCATCCATTAATTACATAAGGTTTGGTTGGTTGAAGGCTGAAGGAGAGGGGGGCGAGGGGTCCAAAGCATTTTTAATGTAATTTTTCAATGTAAACAAATTTTTTAGTATAACTGTGGTTTTTTAGGAAAAATCTATTTTTTTAAATTTCTTTATTCGAAAGTAAAAATATTGAAAATTATTTTAAAGTGACATGTTTGATAACAAGTCTGCTATTATATTGACCCAAAATTCGTAGAAAAAATTTTTATGACACATTTTAAAGTATTTTTAATGGTAGAGCTAATTTTTGTGAGAAGATCAGAGCGTTCATCAAATGTTTCCAAAATTTTAAACGCGTTTTTATAAAACTCACTCTTTTCCATTTGAAAAACTAAAGGCATATTCAACATTAGTATGCACATCGTCTGAACCAAAATTATCATATTTTGTGAACTGTTTTTTTACCGAACAAAAATCGTAAAAATTGATACCTAACATTTAAACATCCGCCATTTTGTTATTTTTAACATTCAAACATTAGTTTAGTTCCAACGATAGTCACACTCATAAAGATAATTAATTTTTTGAATTTTTCAGATAGACCAATTACAACGCTCAAAATCATTTGGACATAGAGTTACCTTTTTTTCGTGGTGCCGATTTCAACGAAATATCGTCGAATATTGAAAACAAAAATCCACAAAAAAATCCTTTACATATTGGAAGACACAATATTAAGGGGTTGCAGTCAGTCAGAATTTTAAAAAATCGATTTTTTTGTATTTTCTTAAAGTACAATATTACGAAAATATTCTGTGAATATCTCAAGTTAATCCAATAAATAGTTTTAAATTCTATTTTTCAGATAAATTTTACAAAATACGAAAAACAAGTTATGATACAAAATTGTTTAATACATGAAGATCTATAAGTTTGAACTGCAAAATCTTTTCATAATATGTATATTTTTCTTTTTAATTTAAAAAGGAATATTATTGAAAATCCAAAATTCAATTTTTTAACAATAATATATGAAATACGAATAAAACGTAAGTTTTCAAAATTGTTCGTTTTAATAAGATCTACAAATTTTGTCTGACATAGTTTCTGATAAAACGTATATTTTTCATTTTAATTTAAAAAAAATATGATTAAAATTTTAAAATTCCATTATTTAAATAAAATATCTGACATACGGTCCAAACTAAGCGGTGTGCGGATCGCACGCCCTAGATGCGCTCAAATTTGCGAACTGCGCGCGAAATGCACGATGAGAATCTGATCGCAAAGCGGGCTTCATATTAAATTTTTAAAAATGATGCGATTCTAATAAATCACGAATCATTTTTCCAGGGAAAAGATTTTTCACAACTTTACCGTTCCCAATTTAAAAAAAAAAATTTTAATGGCTGAAACCATCAAAAAACAATTTTCCAAAACAACATTTTTATAAAAAAATTGCTGAATTTGATAATTATTGATTTATTTTCAAAAATTGGAAACAGTCAAATTGTAGAGAACTTTTTTTCTGAAAAAATGATCAGTGATTTATTAGAATCGCATCGTTCTTAAAAATTTGATATAAAGCAATAAGAAAAAAAGTTCCAGAAAAATAAAATTTTTTAAATACATTATTTTTCTATATTCCACATTTTTTTCATGGAAAGTAATCTTTTTTTTTACCTGAACTTTTTTTTTATAATCAATAAAGGAGCGCTTTTTTCTTTTAAAAGCCATAAGTAAACTTTCAAAGGCTGTGATTTTGATTAATTTAAAAAAAGCCTCGATTAAGCATCACTAGAGAAACAATTCAAATAATAATTTTTTTTTGGTTCATTTCATTTCATTTTTCATTAGATTTTAGACCTGCAACTTAAGTACTGATTAAAATTATATTTATTAACAATATACTCTCCATAACAAAAAGTCATAAAGAAAGCTTTTTAAAATTTGAAATAATAATTTAAAAAATTTTCAAGTCACAAAACTTTCTTCAATTTAAAGAATTTATTTTCAGGCCTTATATCAACTAAGTTTTTTTTTATTCAAAATACTTTTTCCTGAGTTTATTTTTATGATACTAATTCTGATAACTCATCATACTTAAAAGTACTAAAAATAATTTTGTTTTAAATTTGTACTTATTTTTATTTAAATTGATAAAACAAATTAAAAGTTGCATACGAAAATTGATTGGGGGGGGGGGGGGGGATATTGAAAATCATATTTAGGTAATTAATGTACGCCTCCTTATCTTAGAGATTCATTACTTCTGATTCAGATTATTTATTCATTAAGTTTATTTACTTGAAACTCGATTAGGCCGATTTTTTTTACAAGTTCCGGTTTATTTGTCTACAAATTTTTCTTAGTTTTAACTAGGCAGAGGTCAGTGCTTTTATGACTTGGGCGATATTTGTTCACAAGTTTGAGCATTTGAGGTCACTTCGTCAAAGCCCTTACGTGTCGGTAATACAATCGGACCAATAGGAAGAGCTTAAAGGTTTGAGCCGGTAAGCTCTACATAAGTTTACGACCGGTTCGACTTTGCTCTTATTGGCGGATTTACCTGGCATACGTTCCTCATAACACTTAAACTTGCGTTTCACGATAAATGGAGATGTTAAGCCTTTTAATGTCTTGAATCACTCGAGCTCTAGCAAAACTAAAGTTTATTGCTATCTATAAACCTAATAGAAAAACTAATAATAAAAAACATGAAACATGAAAAACTCAATGAATAGACAAAGCTTTCCACTTGCAAAATCACAGGATGCAGTAAAAATGATGAAAAGTAAAAAAATATTTTTATGAATGGCATTTGGAATTCTGAAGGGACCAGGTCTCTTGCGATTTATGACAGGACGACCTTTTCCAGTGATCTGTTGCGTCTTTCGTCTGGTATTTCGGTGCAATTTACAACGTCACTTTTGTGAGGTTGAATATGCGTACCACGCTTTTTAGTTTCTTCTTTTTTTTTTTGAAAAGTTGTACCCTCTGTTCCATAATATTTTCCCCTAGTTTGCCCGCAATGTGAAATTGTAAATTGTAAAGAGCCCTAAATCTGTCAAAGATGCGCTCGTTTTACCAAAGACTACATTTTTTCCTGCTGTGCTTTTTATGGAACCGGAAAATTCTTGATGTGTCTACCGGAAAGGTAGAGCGTCTAGACAGATCTACTGATAAAAGACTTCGAAGACAAAAATGAATTCCTTCTTTCCTAACTTCCCATGTTTTCTAATATGAATTTGAATTCCTGCAGTAAAAACATGGAATTTATGTGTCAGGTCAGAGATTGTCTATCAAATTTATAGATTTTATTAGCCTCTCAAATTGGAAAATTTAACTTTCATAAGTATGTTTTCGAAAATATTTAAGGACATATATCAAGAGAGTCACGTGATCAAGAAAAGTTTGTGGTTTTCGTTAAGATTTTTAGGTACAAGAATATTTTTATTCAAACAAATTTTTCTCTTAGATATTCAAAATTATTAACTTAGTTTAATGAATTTGTTGATTAGAACTACCAACTTATTCAATCTAGAAGAGTTTCGGATAGAACGAAGAAATAATGAGTTTGTTATGAATTTAATGAATATTTGCTCTAAAATCTTTTTTTCAAAGTTACCACAAACTTACTTTTAAAATGAAAATAAATTTATTCAATCTTAGGAGATTAGGCAATTTAAATTTTTTTACGGAAAAACATTAATTATTGAATGGTTTTTATGAAATTTAAAGAAATATTGGTTTGAATAAGAGAAATCATTGGAGGGATTGAAGAAAAAATATATTTTTAGGTTATATTAAAAATCTGTAGACTTGGAAAAAATTTTAATTGATTTGAAAAATTTGGTTCGATCAGTCAAAAATATTAATTGAAACAGTTAACATTTTGCTGAATCAGTCAAGTTTCGGTTGAATTAGCTTCTTATTTCTGTTTATCCAAGAAAAACACTTGTTTTAAAGACATTTTTTCTGAGTGTCTAAACGCAATATTTTTTTTCATTTTGATTTTTCTTTTTGACTCTTCTATAAAGAAAGTTTTATTTACTCTATTCAAATGTACATCCAGAAAAAAGCTTCTTTTATATAAGGTCAAAGAAAAAATTTCTTTGAATTGAAGAAAGTTTTGTTGATTCAAAAATATTTTCTTTAATGTAAAAAAATCAATTTCTTTGAATCAAAGAAATTTTTTTTGGTTTAACAAAATTTTCTTTAATTCAAAGAAATTTTTTCTTTGACCGTATTTAAAATAAATGTTTCTTTGATTCAAAGAAACTGTTTTCTCAGTGTAGCTTGAATAAAAAAAAGAAGTCTCCAAACTGAAGCAAAATTTTCATTCAAAATTTTAAGTAATCCGAATCAACTTCAATAAAATTTGGTCGTTTCAGTGATTCTAGAATTAGGAAATACTTGCAATTTACAATTCAACTCATAAGCAAAAAAGTTAATTACTGAAATTTTTCCTATGAAAAAATCCAAAGTTAGAAAATTGTATAGATCCAAAATGAATTACTGATGAGGGCTCCAATCAGTTTTTTATTTTATGACACTGAAGCCAATATAGTACTATAGGTATATACATTAAATAAATTTAAGGTAGTTCATCCACGAAAATTAGACTCTAGGAAAAAATAGATAATTTTGCTTTCAAGAAAAGCAGTATTATTATTGAAGGGCTAATTTGAAAGAGAAATTTTATTTTTACCCGAACTTTTTTTCTTATCGCTTCATACCAAATTTTAAATAATTATGTGATTCTAATAAATCGCGGATTATTTTTTCAAAAAAAAAGATTCTCTACAACTTAACCGTTTCCAGTTTCCTGAAATAAACGATTTATTACCAAATTCAGCAATTTGTTTACAAAAATTTCGTTTTGGAAAATTGATTTTTAATGATTTCAGCCATTTAAGAATTTATTTCCGAAAATCGGGAATGGTAAAGTTGTGAAGATTCTTTTTTCAGAAAAAAATGATTTGTGATTTATTAGAATCGTGTCATTTTGTAAAATTTAATATGAAGCGATAAGGAAAAAAGTTCAGCAAAAATAAACTTTGTTAAATACATTATTTTTCTGCATTTCAAATTTCTTTTATGGAAAATAATCTTTCCTCTTTCAAATTAGACCTTCAATAATAATATTGCTATTCTTGAAAGCAAAATGCAATTTTGAGAAAAAAAAAGAAGAAGAAAGAAAGAAAAAAATGAAATTTGCTACTCTCTTCCATGCATAACTCAATCGTTTTGATTTTAGAAATGTTTCTCTCTTTGAGCCCCTTAGTTTTATTTGAACATTACCGTAATGCGTGAAAGAAAGTTCGAAAGTTCGTTTACGAAAGTGTTTGTCTGTTTTCTGTCTATCAATAGAACTATCGGATTGGATTGAAATTTGACACACGTCTTGAAAGCCCAAAAAAAAAGGATGAGTTCATTAACTAGACACATTTGACCAAATTTGTAAAGATAAGAGCATTTTTTGTGTTATTGAAAAGAAACTTTTTTCAAAAATCCAAAATTCTAATACTGGTTTCTGATAGCGCTCATAAATTTCTTCTGCTGATCCCAATAACATTTTTCAATTCAACTAAAATTAGGAAAGTTACACTACGTTAATACTTGAAAAAAGTTAATATCTAAATTCCATTTTCCAGTTAAATTATACGAGATACGAAAGAAAAGTTATGATGGAAAATAGTTTACTATATGAAGTTCTACGAAATTGAATGGCAATATATTTTCATAAAATTTATATTTTTCATCTTAATTTAAAATTCAAATTTAAAGAATTTAAAATCTTTTTGTGGAAAAAGAGATGCTTTCGACTGCGCCAGGAAAATTGAAAATCAAAAATCCAATGTTTTAACCATAATATGTGCAACATAAAAGTAAAGTAAGAATGTAATATTTTTTGTTTCAATAAATTCTGCAAACTTTGTCAAACACAGTTTCTGATAAAACGTATATTTTTCTTGTTTCAATTTCAGAAACTACGATTAAAATTTAAAAATTTCATTTTTTAAACAAAATAAGGTAAATGTACTAGTCCTCCGACATGTGCCAGAGTCCGGACAAAGTTAATCGTTTCCAACTTTTGTTAAATGAATAATTAATAAATTTTACTGAAATTTTTTTTTAAGTAAGCTGTAGTTAAGAAGTAAAGATGACACGAAACATTTTGTTTTCTTGAGCAATAGCTTAAAAAAAATAAATATTGTGTAAGTCGATGTCAATTATTTCTCAGAAAATATTACGCGCTTACTGTTTTCGTTAGAAACAGATTGAATTTCATAAGGAAATATACACCTCAATTTTTACGATATGAAAGAAGTAATGCATGTATACTTTGAAAAAATGAATTTCGCATACAATGTATTTATTTTTTTAAAGATTTTATTATTCTTATGTTAATAAATAAACAATCCGGACACTGGATCACGTAACATGCCAATGTGCCATTCCTCCGACACAATCACCATGACTAGCGCCGCAACCGTTTTGTGTTGTGCCAGTCGCCGTCAATCGAAAAGTTATTGACTTTTTATGCTTTAATAGTATATTATGTGCCTAGGTGCATAATGAAGGTTATTACGCGACGAGCGACAATCCTCGCAGGAGATCAAAGCCGAGGCGCGATCAGTGCTGCGAGCATTTTAAGCGAGTCTCGTAATTACCCGAATTGTGTGCATTGGCACATATTCTATTTTATGTGACTTCGGCGCATATACGAGTTTTTATGCGTACACTCGAATCCAATCTGAAAAGGTCGAAATTGCCGTGATTATCGCCTATCTTACTTGACATTCCGCGAATACTTCCGGCCATTTTGAATTTCTCGATTTTGTGTAGTAGTAGCGTATTGTAATAGACGCATGCGCAGTTCAAATGTACAATGCTTTGTCAGTACGGTGCCAACGCTGTACGAAGAAGAAGAAGAATAAGAAAAAGATTACGCTCCGATGTATCGTAATAGGCGCATGCGTAGTTCAATTTTACATTATATTCCTCTGTATCGTAATACACAACATTACGCTACTCTCAACTGTAGCGTAAAAACTCGTATACGCACCGAAGTCACATAAAATAGAATACGTGCCAATGCACACAATTTGGGAAATTACGAGACTCGCGACAATGCTCGCAGGACGGATCGCGCCTCGGATTTGTCTCGGCTTCGTCTCGGCTACGCCTTGGCTTCGATCTCCTGCGAGCATTGTCGCTCGTCGCGCAATAACCCTCATTGTGCGCCTAGGCACGTAATATACTATTGTTTGCCCTTCACTATCGCAAGCAACAAATAAGAAGAAAAAAGTTGACAAACATTCTCAACCTTACGCTGCAACGGGAGACGGTTGGATGAAATGGTATAGAGATCATGAGGAAAAGAAACTCGCAATTCAGCTTGAAAAAGAAGAAAGGGTAAAGCTGAGAAAACAGCAACAAGAAGGAAAACCAGTGTTGGCAAAAATTAAGAAGGAGAAAGCAATAGAATAAGCGAAGAAAAAGACGGAGGAGCGTGCTGAGTTTGAGAGGATTAAGAAAGAGAAGCAGATTGAAAAAGCGAAACGAAAGCAAGGATCAAAAGAGAGGAAAAAGCTGAAAAGGACAAACGAAGACAAGAAAATCGAAAAGCAGAAGCAATTGAGAATCAAACACTGACCAAGGGGAAGAAGACAGAAAAGGACAAAGCAATCGACGAAGATATTAACGATGACTAGCGCTCGTATGCGCTGTAATTCAATAATGAAATAATTTTTGTTTAACACAAATATTGATTGATTGTATCAAAAAGTTCGTTAAAAACAAAAATAAACGTGTTATATATTGTTTCAATTAATGTACTTTTAATAATTATCTTGTCCGGAGACTCGAGCATGCATTTTCGGCCACTCACGCAATCACATTTGACTTGTCCGGGGACTGGCACACGTGTATCAATCATCATAATTCTTTTATATTATCAAAATTGATGACTCAAAACCATTATAAAGTATATTTTTGTGAAGAAAATGATATCCCTAATATTTCTACTATGATAAATGAACAATAGATAGCAATTTCATGGAAAGGTTAATTATTTTTTCCGCTCTGATGTCTTAACTGTCCGAGGACTGGTACATTTACCTTATGTGAGATACACAAAAAATGCTAGGATGAAAAATTATTTGCCTAAATGAGGTCTTTTTTGACAAGATGTATATTTTATGTTTTGATTTCGAATATTGAAAATCGAAAATTCCACTTTTCAATCAAAATATGTGGAATACGAAATAAGCATTGAAATGCAAAATCGTTTGCTCCATTAAAGTCTAAGATTGTTTTTCCTTTTAGAGATATTTGTAAGAAAATACATTTTTTAATCATGTAAATTATTAGAAAGTTACAAAAATGTAAACAGAAAATCGAGCGCGAAGCGCGAGTGTCATGTTGAGAATCTGTTCCTTAAGACTAATAAAGTTTTAAGTAAATTAAATTTCCTTTTTCATTTGAAATCAAAATCAAATTTAGCAGCTTTGAGAAAATTTAATTCACATTTACAATATAATGAAATTAACTTGAGTTTCAGTATCAAATTACAAGAAATAAACTTAAGGGGATCCGCCACCTTTAATTGGTATATTTTTTATTTTTTTGACATTTTCCAAAAATGTTATTTTTTTATTCTCTATGCTTTTCTGAGTATGTTTGTACTTTTTCAGGGCAATCTGATTTTTTGTTCTTGGAAAAATAATTAAAATTAAAAGTTACTACGATTTACATAAATAACGCGTTTTTAGTGAAAATTATTTTTTTACAGAAAATAATTTATTTATTTACTAATATTTATGAATTATATGGAAAATAGTATTTAACAGGTGTCCCTACAAAAGCACAATATATATATTGACTTTATGTATATACATTTATGATAGTTTTGATAGTGCGTATTAATTACAAAACTTTACTTTAAAATCCGTTTTCCGCAAGTTGTGATTTTCCATATTTGTTTAATAAAATCTAAAATATTAGACACAGGCCTTTGAAATTTTCACCACTTATTCTTTGTTATACTATCAATATTTTTGGGCATGGAAAACACTCTAGCTAAAAAATAACTACAAAAATATTTTTTTCATATTTTCGAATAATTTTATTTATTTTTTCATTTTATTTATATTTTTTTTTTTCAGTCACCTTACATTATTTTGCATACCCAAAAAGTTTCTACGCATTGTATGGAACAAAATAAAAAAATAATCATGACAATTGGTTAAAAAACAAAAAAAGTTATTCAAAGTCAAAAAATGTCAAAAAAATGCCCAAACCTCAAAATTTTTAGTTTAAAAATACATAAAGTTGCTCGAACATTTTTGAAAACCCCGAGATCTTTCTAAATAAAGGTACTAAAGATAAAAAAATTATATAGAAGGTCTAAATTCAAAAAGAAAAATATTAAAGGTCGCGGATCTCCTGAAATGTGAGAGCGAAGTCTGGCGATCGAATCGCGCTCAAATTTGTGAGCGATGAGAATGTGCCCAGCAGATTTTTTCCCGATTGGAAAAACGTCTTTTCTGGGTGCAAGTGCATTAGGATTAAAGTTTATGAACTGAGGAAGAGAGGTAAAATTGTATCAGAGTGAAGAGGATCTATGGGATAATTTATAAAGCTTATGTACTGGAAACTCGTCTTTTTGTGCGAGTATATCAATGACAATTAGATGAAATTCTTATTTGTTTATTATGTGAAAAAGGTGTATGGTGTGGGATCTTTGCGGAATGGATAGTTAAGGCAGATATACGGTAGACAGGCGTAATATAGGGACGGCCGAGTAGACCGTGAAAGAGTGAGAGAGAAGTAGTGGAAGTAGAGACAGAAAGAGAGGAGGAAAGATGAGAGAGAGATTCATCTTGAAATTGTATCGGCATCTGTATGGTCATTAGCATACTGGAACTGACGTATCTCCAAATGTTCTCATTAGCCGAAATTCATGGGCGGCTTCTCTGCCCGGAGGCTAAGAATCTTCTATACCTATGGCCCTACAGGTCGCTTCAAGAATACCAATCTACCTCGAATTGGAGCAAAGACTTTAGAACCCTTTGATTCATTACTTCCCATCCAATCCCAACATCCAAGGAAAGTGCCTCAAAACCTGTTCGGCTTCCAAATCTGTCCCCTTCGATAGTCTTGATATCAGACACTAAATTCTTCGCTAAATTTAATTGACTCTCATAGTCTCACAAGTTACATTTTTAGGGAAGATTTTATTTTTTAAATTGCATTTTTATGCTAATTAGTACCATTAATTCAAAAGAATATGCTAATTTCATTTATAGTATTGTTTTTAGCCTATCTTAATGATATATAAAATACATTTGTGGCTTTAATATTTATGGAAGTAGTATCAAACATGAAACTCCAATTTTGAATGTTTTCAAATTATTTCAAACATTTCTTTCAAAAGTGTTAAGTGTTTTATATTCGAAGGGGAAAAATATTTCATTAGAATATATTAAATGTGGAATTTGTAAGTGTTATACTTCCCGTGTGGAAAAATTTCATGGCGCTGTCCAGCGCCAGACCAGTCTCTCTGGTTTCGAGTTCTGGCGCTGAGTATAAGGCCTGGTCTGAAGCTGTGGACAGCTACAAGCTATAGGCTGCTCAGCCTCAAGCCAGCGGACAGTCAGAAACTAGTCAGCGGCTAGCCTGCCACAAGGCAGCGGCTAGTCAGCCACTAATTCGCTGCTGGTTAGCTACTAATTAGTGGTCAGTTAATAAAGTTAGAGAAGAAAATAGGTAGCCTTTCCGGTCTTGTACAGATGTTTATTCATAAAACGTCAATATTCCGACCAAAGTTTTATTCCTTATCAAGACGTGGATAAATTTTCAAAAATAATTTCCTCACATCAGACAAACATGACTAGTAGATATAATCGTAACTTTATTGTTACTAAAATTGTTTAAAAATCCATGTTATAATGAAAAAAAAAATGGTTGAAAAACCATTTTAATTGAACATTCATCGATTTCGATTAAAAATCCTAACCTCTCGAAGTAATTCGATCTTTTCTTATATTCTTCTTTATTAGATACACGGGATTCGTACTTACCTTTTAAGTACGATATAGATCACCGTTTGACAAGAAACATTCCACTTTTCATGCGTCAAAAAATGCAGTCGCGTACTAAATGTTTCTAAAAACTTGTTACTAACCTATGAATTTTTCGAAACTTGTAAAAATAATTTCGTTCGCCACATGCAATACAATACAATACACGGGTTGGTTGCTTGATTGATTCAACCTTGTTGATGACTTTTGGATGCGAAGAGTGCGACAATAATCAACATCATGATTTGCGCCAATGTCCTCTTTATTTTTCATCACGTGAGATTCCCTGTGATCTAAATTTTTCTACAAGCGGGTCATAAAGTGGGTTTTATCGCCCCATGCGGGGCAAAAATTAGTAGTAGAAAAAAAATCGTTTGCTACAAGGGAAAAACATTTATTTTACTTGTGTGGTTGTTACCCTCGCCTCGTTTTGCTCGGGCATCAAACTTCACACTCGCAGAATAAATATTTTTTCCCTAGTTGCACAATATACTATATTCTCTCGGCAGTTATAATAATAGGATTAGCATAGATATGTGTTGTGAAAAATGTCCACGATGCCCTTTACTTTCCATAACTCTTGAAACCATCAATTCTTTTACATCTTTTAATGTCTATTCATAAAATCAATATTGTACAATATATATCTTTTTTTTAAATTTATTTGGTATGTGTTGTTTATGATTTGAGACAAAATTATCGAAAAACATTCAAAATGACTTATAATTATTCATATATTATGGGTGTTTAAACCAGTTCGACCTTCAACAGCGTCCAGAGTTCAAGACGAATGGGTATCCGTATTCGCGTAAATTTGCTTCTGTTATGGAAAGAAGACATTCTGACCTTGAGCTAGCATACATTTTTTGTTTCATTTCTTCTAACTTACTGACGTACATAATTTTCTACTATCGTTCTTATAAAAATTGGGATATTAGCGAGCGACTCTAGTCAGTAACAAAACCAACAAATCTAGAATGTTTTGACTGGTTAAGAATGTTAAAACGGTATTAAAAAATTGCATTTCAATTAAAGATATGAATTGTTATTAATTAGAATTATCAGACACCATAAAGATAATTATAATTACTCGAGGCAGAAAATATCGCACGGGCTATTATCTGTATTACAGTGGGCACAATACACATCATAGCTGGGCCGATAATATTGTAATAATTATTATTTGTGATGTACTCGCTACAATACGGATGGCAATTATAACAATATTTTAGCACAAGTTGCAATCTGCATTGCATTAGGTACAATACAGATAGCAACCCGGACGTGCATATTGTACTGATTACCATTTGGATTGTATCCAAATGCTATATAAAGTAAAGATTACAATATTTAAGTACCGGATACTATCTTTATTGAACTGAATTCAATACATATGGCACACTATACGATATTTCATTCAGATAATATATAAGAATAAGCATCTTAATGGTAAATTTTATACACATTTCACTCTATAAATGAATATAAAAAATTCTCGAACGGATGAATATTTAATTTTAGAGTATTTTAACGAATCTTACCATATTATGCAAAATATTAATGAATGACTTTGAGGTAAAAATGCGAAAGAACATTTTTTACTAGATACTAGAAAGGTTGTTATTCTTATTTGAGAAATAAAATATTCTAGAGATTACCATTTCTATTATAATGGGTGGAATACAATACCATTTACATTGTACCAATTACAATGCAGATAGTAACTTCTACAGAAATATTTCGATAATTATCATCTGTATTGTATTTATTACAACAAAGATGGTATTCATTACAACATCTAAGTACAATTGCGAAAATTCTCTAAAAGGATAGATATTCAATTTGAAAATATTCTTAAAAATTTTACCATATTATGCAAAAAATTAATGAGTATCTATGAGGTAAAAATGCGAAACGAACATATGTTACTAGATACTAGAAGATAGTTATTCTTATTCGTAGAATAAAATATTACAGGGATTACTATTTCTATTATAATGGATGGAATACGATACCATTTACATTGTACCAATTACAATACAGATAGTAACTTCTACAGAAATATTTCGATAATTATCATCTGTATTGTATGTATTATAACACAGATGGTATTAATTACAATATCTAAGCAAAATTGCGGAAATTATCCCAAAGAATAGATATTCAAT
Source organism: Diplolepis rosae (assembly GCA_030998225.1). Classification (NCBI taxonomy): domain Eukaryota; kingdom Metazoa; phylum Arthropoda; class Insecta; order Hymenoptera; family Diplolepididae; genus Diplolepis; species Diplolepis rosae. Next base: position 1,235,858 of record JAPYXD010000275.1, read on the forward strand.
TTGAAAATAGTTTAAAGAACCTTACCATGTTATGCAAAAAATTAATGAATATCTTTGAGGTAAAAATGCGAAACGAACATATGTTACTAGATACTAGAAAGGTAGTTATGCTTATTTTTAAAATAAAATATTCTAGGGATTACCATTTCTATTATAACGGGTGGAATACAATACCATTTACATTGTACCAATTACAATACAGATAGTAACTTCTACAGAAATATTTCGATAATTATCATCTGTATTGTATGTATTATAACACAGATGGTATTAATTACAATATCTAAGCACAATTGCGGAAATTCTCCAAAAGAATAGATATTCAATTTGAAAATAGTTTAAAGAATCTTACCATGTTATGCAAGAAATTAATGAATATCTTTGAAGTAAAAATGCAAAACGAACGTATGTAATTACAATATCTAAGTTATTCATAATGCAAAAAATGAAAGAATAAGTTTGCACAATTGTCCGAAAATTGTTGGATGTAGACGTTCTTTTGTGAGAACAGGTACGTCGATCAGTTTCAAAGAGAGTAACACGAGGATCATTTCGTTGAGAAGTCCAATGTCAAGTACCAGACATTGAGAGTCGAGGAGGATACCATTAGCAAGAATCGGACAGCACACGTCGGGAAGCACAGAGTAAATCAGTGGCGTCGACTAAAGAAAGAACATCACTTTCAAAAATATTCCTCATTCATATTCCCTTTTCTTGAATTACATAATTAAGAGATCCGTTCCAAAACTTTCATTTCATCAAAAAAATTGATAAAAGTGAAGGAACGTTTTATAAAAAGTAATACAAGGGGGTTTTTGCAGAAGGAAAAGAAGATGAAAAGGGTTTTGATTGTGTGGACGTGACTGAGTGAAGGAAAAAAGGGAAGGTGGGATGGGCGAAGGCCAGCAAATCATGTATGTACGCAGATTGTTGGCAGATCCTGTCAACAGGGACTTACAGTTATGTGGCTGCGACAGGGAGAGCCTGCGAAGCAAAGGAATGCCTTTATATGCAAATAATGTGAAGAGCTGGAGGAGAGAAGACTTGAAGGTTGGATATAGTATACCGAGGACTCGACCGGAGTTCGAGGTTCGATTTTAAGATATGAATCCCGTTGATGTTGCTACCGCTGCTATTATTGCTGCCACTGGTGTAGTAACGTGACGCTCGATGATGAATGAATTATTGATGACTGCGACATTCAAGGTATTTATCAATGACGAGACGTGCGGCCCCTCTCGAGAAATATTGCGATATTCTCAGCTCTAGTGTTTGAAAGCGCGTGACTTCTTCACGAAGAAGCAAAAATCGCAAACCTACTTGGAATATCAACGGGTAATTAGGATTCTTCCTTTTGAATACTAAACCATTGTTGTTTTTTCTGTTACTGATTAGCGGAAGTATATTTTTTCCACTTTTATAAAGGGTTTTCCAATTAGAGGTTTCATTTTGATTTATAAGAAAAACGCGTCTTTTTGTAAAAATCATTTGATTTTTATTTCATTCAATAGCGGAAGGTTTGCCATTAATAATGAAAAACAATACCATTCATATGGCCTCCACGGCTACGTTTGCAGGACCATGCTCTTGATGAAATTCTCGATTACATTTTCACACATTTAGGGCTCTATTTCGTCGATAACGGCACGAATCTTCTTTTTGAGTTCTTGAATTGACTGAGGAGCATCAACATAAACCTTATCTTTTACGTAACCCCGGAGAAAAAAGTCTAGAGGTGTTAAATCGCATGATCTCGGCGGCCAATTGTAATCGCTGTTTCGAGAAATCACTCTGCCGTCTTGTTGGAAATAATCATCGTCCACATCCATATCTTCCAATTCTGTCCATAAAAATTCATTAATCATGGTTCGATAGCGCAATCCATTCACCGAAACAGCGACTCCAGCTTCACTAAAAAAAAAAGGCCCAATGATCCCTCTTGCGCAAGAACAGCACCAAACAGTTAGATGTTGCGGATATAGAGGCTTTTCAATAATCACTTTTGCGTTTTCCGAATCACAAATGCGACAATTCTGCTTATTAACGTAGCCTCCAAGGTGAAAATGAGCCTCATCGCTCATAATGATTTTTCGGTGAAATTCAGGTTCATTTTCATGCATTTCCAACACTCAATTAGCAAAGAGACAACGTTGTTGATGGTCAGCAGGCTTGAGTTCTTGTGTTAACTGAACTTTATAAACCTCAAGACTTATAAAAGACCTTTCTTCGCATCACTAACTTGTCACAACAGCTCGAATTTTGGCACTAATTTTACAATAGCTGGCCGAGAAGGTGCTTCACGACGTCCTAGAAAACTTTTAACTTTACAAACTGTTTCAGCAAAATTTTCACCAGTTTTGTAGTGAATTTTAACAATATTTCAATGCGTTGTTGAATCCTGTGTTATTCCATTTTTACAGAAAGATTTTCAAATTCTTTAAATATTAATGGCATAGTTTTTAGTTGTCATGTGTCAAAAAATGACACCTCTTATTATGGCAGCTGCCGAAATAGCGGGCTATTTAAAATGAAACCTCTAATTGGAAAACCCTGTAGTTTCTGTTTTTAAGGGACTCTCCACTTAGTGATATTGTCTAGTTAAGGGGGCCCACTTGTATGAAGTTTAAAAATAATCGATTTTTATTAAATTTTCCACAGATCATGAAGGGGAATTCTACGGCCCTAGTATCGTAGATTGAACGTAAGTTTAGGATACAAAGTAATTTCATGACCTGTTTGTATTCATGTCTTTAGTCTTTATCTTGACCCAAAATTAAAACCGTTATAGTATTTTTGTATTGGCATTGCACTGACAAAATAGTTTTTTTGAATCAAAGAAACATTTCTTTGCAATACGGTCAGAGAGAAAATTTCTTTGAATTAAAGAAAGTTTTATCAGTTCAAAACAATTTCTTTGATTCAAAGAAATAGACTTATTTACATTAAAGAAAATTTGTTTGAATCAACAAAACTTTCTTCAATTCAAAGACATTTTTTCTTCGAACTTATATCAAAGAAACTGTTTTCTGGGTGTGGGTCAGTTCCTTTCCATTAAAAATCAATAGTCTAGTGCCAGCTAATTTCATGGACATCATGTTCGTGTGCTTGTGTTTTTGTGCTGTGCATGTTTCTCAAAAGGGTTTTTGAGCCTCCCTCATAAACTGTGTTGTTTTTTCTTATGAAATTGGTGTTAATTTTTTTTTTTAATTCTTTTTAATACATGTCTCTTGTGTGTGCCTTCGAGGAGAACCGTTTTGCATTCAGCTTGCATAAGTTCTTTGCAGAGCTGGGTAAAATGGTTCTCAAAATTTATTTAAAGTGTAAAATGCAAAATAGTTTCGCAAAATCCATTTAAAATGCAAAATAGAAAATGGTTTCCTATTTTCTATTTAAAATGAAAAATGCAAAATGTATATTTGAAATAGGTTAGTACAAAATGCAAAATGGATTTTTAATAATACAAAAAATTACATCAAGAATATTTATTATTCTTTGCGGATGTGTTTATTTGCTTTAAGTAGCAATTGCTTCTCGAATATTGCGTCCCCCATGGATCTTCTTTTTGGGCGCAAAATCATGTCTGCGTAACTAAATAGTAAAATGTAAACAGTGTTTCGAAAAATGGCTGCCTGCGCAAGGAGCGCGTGTTAGCTTCTCGCTGGAGAAATTCTGGCATCGGCTGTAAACTGGCGCGCGATTCAATATCGAATTAAATTAATTCGATTTTAAATCGCGCGCCAAATTTTGACCAATGGCAGCATTCCTCCGGTGGGAAGCCAACATGTGCTTTTACTTGTCCAGGGCAGAACCAAAAAAAAACTTGAAAATAGGTTGAAAACCTATTTAATATGGAAAATACAAAATGATTTTCTTCTTCCTATTTAAAATACAAAATGGAAAATGGCATTTTGCATTTCAAACAGGTATTTGAAATTGATTCATTTGAAATAGTTACCCAGCTCTGGTTCTTTGCATGCTTTTATCAAATATTATTTCCAAGAAAACAAAAACAATAAAAAAAATGTAGTATTACTATAAACAACTTTAATTTTTTTTTGCACGTTTATAGCTTAGTCAGCAAGTCAATGAAATTGGCTGGCACTTAAGAGGGCTTCCATTTATGGCCGAAACGTTTGCATTTTTCATCTTTTTATTTCTATAAAATGTTTCCTTAACTATTAATTTTTAATGGAAAGGAACTGATCCAATACCAGTAAAAAAATACTATAGCTACTAGGATACAAAGTTTTATCGCATTCTCGAACTTTAAAGGCGATCAAGTTGAAATTTTTACTGAATAATCTGCAAACATAAATTAAGGTCCTTATGTAGCGGATTTTGGAAATTTTTATATTTTCTATCTAGGTAGGCCCATTTTTTTCCAAAGAACTAAATATTTTTTTAGGAAATTTTGGATCATGCTGCAGAATATCTAAAGGGCACTATTCTCTACTGGGAAAACTGTTCCTCCATTATCAAAAATTGTTTTGGCATTTTGGCAACAAAACTGTTTTGTTTGGGCCAACAGATTTTTTTTGCTGTGCACATTTGTTTGTCTGGCAAAGTTTTTTTATTAATTCAAGAGAAGTATTCTGTTACCCTGATAAAATTATTTTTTGGGTCTAAAAATGGTTCAGCTGGCCTGACAATATAATTTTGTTGATAGAACCAATGGAAGTAAAGAAGGGAAATAATTTTGTGTACTTTAAAAACTTGAATCGCTAAAAACAGTAATTATTTTCATTATTAAAACTAATTTCGGCCAGAAGTAAATTTTTTGACAAAATTCCATTGTGTAAAGTCACTTAGTTTTTTTCTCAATCAACCCTAACTGGTCAAATTTAATTCTAATAATTATTTTCAAATAAAAATAATTCTTGATCACAAGTAATTAATTTTTCTTTTTTTTTCACCTTCTTACATTTAATTCCATTTGCAAATCCATTTTGTCAAGTTAACAAAATTTCCCGATCACTTTAATCATAATTGGCCAGATTGCACAATTTAAGACCGAATAACAAAGTATCTGATTTTACTAAAATTGGAAATTCTGGAAAACGTCCTCAAGTGCTCAACAAAATTGGTTTCAAGTCAACTAAAAAAGATTCAACCAAATAATGTTGTTAGACGCGCCAACTATTTAGTTGACAAAAAAAATCATTTTGTTTCACCAGAAACAATTTTGAAACGACAACAAAAACTAACCAACAAAATAATTTTGTCGTAATTACAAAATTTTTTCTCAGTGTTGGGCTTGGACATTGAAAATACAGAATGACTTAGAGTGTAGATGAGGCAAAAACAGCGATTATTATCGGGAAAACAATTAGTTTTAATGATTTCAGTCGCGTGGACGTTTAGCCGGAATCTGACTATTCTGTGCATCATAAGTGGAAGGTAAATGCGCTTTAGGCGCGATCTCACGCCCCGTCAACACGCGCTTCACGAGAAAGAGACAAAGGTGGAATTAAAGAGAGGTTTTCATATTGTTTGGGTTAGGTTAGAATGGAGAGATGAGTACTTGACTGGACTTGAAATCTAGGCACGCATAGAAAGATCTAGATGCCACTCGGGTGATTGTCTGTCTGTCTGTCTCTCAGTTTATCTGAACGTTTTGTTCGCTTCAAAACTGCTTAAAGAGCCTCACGCCTCATTCGAGTTACGCTATTGCGTGCCTAAGTATTTTTCCAGGACAATGACTTCTACTAATCGCTTTTACCTGTTTCGCCTTGCTTTGAATTACTAATTATCAATTACAAAGTGACAACAACTATTGATAATAATTCCGTACCCCTTTCACTGATGAATCAGTCAAGTTTTCACTGATTGAACCAGTGATTTGCATTTTCACTGATTCATCAGTGAAAAAATATTTTTCACAGTTAAATCAGTTAATTTTCATTGATTCATCAGTGAAAGAAATATTTCTCACTGTCAAACCAGTTAATTTTTACTGAAGTAATCAGTGAACTTTGACTGATTTACGGTAACCTCTTTTTAGCTATTTATATCAGTCAAATTTCACTGATAATCAGTAGATTTTGACTGATTCAAATTTAGAGAGCATAAAAGAGTTGTACGTCCGAAACTATAAAATTGGTCTAAATATCTAAATTTACAAAATGAAAATTGTACAAAACATTTTTTCTATAAAAATACAAAGGGAAGAAACTTTAAAAATTTTCACGTGTGACGGATAAAACATTTTGGTCATAAAAAAACGTACAGAAAGATTTCTTAATCTACCCTAAGAAAGATTATATATGCAAAATTTATTTGACCGAAATTTATGTGATCAAATCACCATTTGAACTGATTTTTATTTTCCCGAATAATCATTTGTCATAATTTTTTATAATTTGGAATCATAATTCAACCTGATTTCTATCCCAGCGTTATATGTTACAAAAAAAGCATTTAGGCTAAAATACACTTGGCCAAAAAATAATGGTGCCAAAGTGAAATTGAGCTGATTAAAATTTATAATAATTCAATTTATAAATTTTGTTCGATTATAGTAAATTTTCCCGGCATTATTTTTTGGCTAAGTGTGTTTTAGGTCAAATGATTTTTTTGTAACATGAGGATGAAGTAGGAATCAGGCACATAAATGGTAAATCGGAAAAATAAGAAATATAACAAATAACCTGGAGAAATAAAAATGAGGGAAAATGGTAGTTCGTTGTAATTAATTTCGACAAATGAAATTTTAGGAAATATAGAATTTGTGGGATATTCATCCACCCCGGTTGCATAAATTATCTAATTGAATTGTTCATTTCTGGTTCCGAAAGTCCTTCCCGCCAATATCTTCAATGTCGTTCGTAATTTATACATGTATTTATAATGACAAAATTGTTTAGTTGTGACATTAAGAATTTGATTCTCTTGTCTAAAAAAGTTAATTGATCTACAGCTAAAAAAAGTTTCGTAGGGCCAACTAATTTTTTTCCAACTATTTGGTTTATACAACCAAATAATTTTGTCAGGACAACAAAATTATTTGTTCGACTCAACCAAAGCTTTCAACAAAATAATTTTATTTGGTGAAAACAAACATTTTTGTTCCATCGACCATTTTTTTCATTATTACAAATAAATTTGAATAATACCAACAAAATATCATCAACAAAACTATTTTGTTATGGTGATTTTATTTTTTTTCAGTTTACTTTCTATTGATCGCAGAATCCTCGGTTAAATCCGTTTACTTTCGAAGGAGCACATTGACGAGATAGTCTGTGCAACAAGCAATTAGTCGTTTCAGAACAGCAGAAAGTTAACTCTTCGAGTTCGGATCTACCGATAGGCTACGATTTCTGCTAAGGACGTTATAAAAACAGATCCAGTGGAGAATCCTTTTAACGATAGACAGTTGGGGAATCATTGTCAGTTGATTAATTGAAGCTTTAAGTATTCATTTGTCCGATTATCAAGAAATCGAGTTAATTTTTTCCCTATCCGGTACACAAACTTAAAATTTTAATTACTAAAAACAAAGTATGGAACAAAATGATTATTGTTGTACCGATAAAACGTTTTCTTGAATTAACAAAATCTTTTATTAATGAAACTCAAACTTTGTGAAATCAAATAAAAATTTATTTACATAAGAACAAAAAATGGTTGTAATAATAAAAACAAAATCTTTTTGTTGACTAGACAAAACCGTTTTCTCAGTTTGGCTTCGATGAATTTGTATTTCGACTATCGAATGTTTATAATATACCCCGTAAACAATGTTATATAACATGTATGTAACTGTTACGTAACAGATTGTAACACGTTACATAGCTGGTGACTTACAGGTGAGTCACCTGTGACGCAAAATGTCACACACTGTATGATGAATTAGTTCTATAACAGCTCCGTAACGCTGTGAGGTAATGGGTCTGTAACAGACTTATGTAACTATGTGCTATATTGTTACGCAGCATCAATGTAAATATGTTCTATATGTGTTATGCAATTATGTTATATAGAAGTTTTGTAAAAGCGATATGTAAATAGTATGTAACGGAGATATGTTAAACAGATATACGATGATAAAATATTGATAGTACACAACACATTTCTGTGAGTCAAATTTTGCACTTTTGTGTTATTTGTCGATTACTGAATATTATACTTAGGGCATGTGAAATTTTACCATAAGAGCAATTTAGTTTACACAAGTTATTACCCACAATTTTTAATTTTTCCAACTATTATTGATGTCGGTATTCGGGAAATTAAAATATCTATATATAATATTACATGATTGTTACATATCTGATAATAACGTGCATTATACACAACTTACAGAGAAGCACTACACAGTAATGCCGTCATAGTACACTTATGTAACACTGCAAAGAAAGTGTTATAGATCATTCGCGTAACCAAGTTACAGTATTGTCACATAAAAATTATGTCGCACTGTTACGTAACTGTTACTAATGTACATTATATACAACTAACATAACTATTCCGTAACATTGTTACATTACCCTTACGTAACAAAGCAACGAAATTGTAATAGATCATTTAGGTAACCAAATTATAGAAAAGATGTTACGTGATTCTTACATAAAAATTACGTAACATTGTTACGTAGCTGTTACTAATGTACATTACATATAACTATTCCGTAACACTGTTACATTACCCTTAAGTAACAAAAAAACGATATTGTTATAGATCATTCGGCCAGCCAAGTTAGAGAACAAATGTTACATGATTCTTACATAATAATTATGTCACATTGTTACATAGCTTTTATTAATGTAGATTATACACGACTTACATAATTATACAGTAATGCCGTGACAGCTCACTTACATAACATTATGACAAAACTGTTACAGATCATGTGCGTAACACAATTAGAGAACGAATTTTACATTGCTTTTCTATAGCATATACATCCCACTGCTACAGAATTGTTACATTCACTCTTTTATTGATCTTTTACATCTTCACGCGGTAACAATCTTACATAACATTGTTACCTTCCCGTTATATAGCAATTACATCACTGAACAATAACAATCGTTACATAACCAGAAATAACTATGTTACCCTTTTGTTACGGAGCGGTTACATAACGTGTTTGCTGGGTAGGGTGTTTTTTTTTCAAATAATGAAAAAAAAATTAGGAACACACTGATTGTGGTTATCGTAATTGATTTTTATGATTATTGGTACCCGCATGATATCTTTACCGCTGACACTTATTGTCATCATTATACAATTCATGCTATCATTATGATTGGCCTTATCAATACGATAATGATGGCCATGATGCTTCGCTTACATTAGAAGATTACAGCCAAATGATAAATGCTTCCTAATTTAGAAATTAATTTAGAAGGCAATATGACCATAATCCTGATGATTATAATAATGATGAGACCTTGTTCAGCATCGATCTAAATTTTAAAATGGTTACAGAGGCCGAAAAAATTTGTTTCCAGCGTGTCAGGATTTCGAGACAACTTAAAAGTGGAAAAATGACCATTTTTAGCCATATTTGAATCAATATAATATGAGCAGAGAATTTTTCTTTTCAAAACCGCTTATGTCATCACTTAATACTTATTTTTACCTTTTATTTCCATTTTGGATCATCGTGAATCAATTTTTTTTCCCCAAGATATGGTCCCTTCTAGAAATAATCGATTGGGCACGAATTGTGATAATTGACCCGATTAAAAAACGGCATTAAAACCGATTGATTTAATCGAATTCAACTATTAAGCACCAATTGAATCCTATTAAATGTATCGGTTTCAATACTGTTTTTTGATCGGGTCAATTATTATATATCGGGCCCAATCGATTATTTCTAGATGGGGCCATATCTTGGAGAAAAAAATTCTCTGCGCATATTATATTCGTTCAAATATGGGTGAAAATGGTCATTTTCAATCTTTCTAAATGGTGCCCAATCGATTATTTCTAGAAGGGGTACATTAACCATTTCAGTTTTACACTAGAAAACGAAAAGATGACTTAAAAGAATGATTCGAATATTGGGAACAAACTGTTATTTGATTGATAAAAGGTTTTTCGTCTAGAAGTTTTTGAATTTCCCCAAAAAAACATCAGACTTTTCAGCAAAATTTTAATTTTTTTTTACAATCGAGGTTCATTGTATACGAAATATATTCTAGTTTAATTAAATTTTTGGTTTTTTTTATTTCAGACACTGTGAAGGCGACAATCACTGCAGCAGTGGCGGAACATTTTTTTTTTTAAGACTCAGGAGATGGAGGATAACTTGCTGAAAATCTAATATTTTCGTTTGAAAACATTACTGTGTATTCATTATTTATGAACAAATATATCTGCAAAATTTTAAAACATTCGATGCAATACTTTTTTTTTAAATTCACAAAAATCACCTGTTTTTCAGGCAGTCAAACCACTTATGCCCCTTAAGATAGATGTCTGCCATCTTGAATTTTACAAATCCGAGAACAAATTCAGATTTATCAAATTCAAAAACCTTCAGACAACAAACCTTTTATCAATCAAATAAAAATTTTGTTCGCAATATTTGTAACATTCTTTTCAGTCAGCTTCTCGTTTTTCAGTATGAAACTAAAATGGTTAATCTACCCCTTCTATAAATAATCGATTGGGCACAATTTAGAACGATTGGCCCGATTATAAAACAGCATTGAAACCGATTGATTTAATCGAATTCAACAATTAAGCACTAATTGAATCCTATTAAATGAATCAGTTTCAATACTGTTTATAATCGGGTCAATCATTATAAATCGTGCCCAATCGATTATTTCTAGAAGGGGCCATATCTTGGAGAAAAAAATCGATTCACGATGATCCAAAATGGAAATAAAAATTAAAAAGAAGTTCTTAGTGATGACCTAAACGGTTTCGAAAATAAAAGTTCTCTACTCGTGTTATATTGGTTCAAATATGGCTAAAAATGGCAATTTTCCCACTTTCAGGTTAGGTTATCTTGAAATCCTGCTATGTCTGCAAAATTTCGACATCAGATTCGTTTTTAGGGCATCAAAACTTTTCGTGGACATCTAGTCCGGTCTTTGGTTGCAAATTCTGTCGACCTCTGTTATCTATTTTATAACTTGCTGAAAGCGAACTTGAATTATTATCGATTCGTTAAACGCACATACAAGTGGTAATTATAGAAAAAAAAAATCAGAATACTGGCTGTGAGTGAACTCAGTTTCCCCTCATAATTTCGCGTCTTTTGTAGGACTTTATTGTACTCGCAGAGCAATCTAACCTGACCCCTTCCATTTAATCTATCCGTTCGTTCGTAATGGCACCGAGCACGAGATTGACAGTTTAAAATATGTATAATGGATCGACGTATGGTGAGTTTCCATGCCTTCCATAGAGGGGGAGGGGGTCAGGGCGAGGATCACGACGCTTCTCTCTATGCTCGTCGATGGGACGAGCGGATTAAATTGGACGCCGTGAATTAATCGGCTTCTGTTTGAGTGAAATTGGGCGAGTGTTGTTAGGAAACGTGAGCATCGGACCCCCGTGCCATTGTCTGCCCTGACCCCTGGACTCCATCTACTCGACCCAACTTTAACCAACCCACTCTTAAATCACTCCACGCGTAGATCAACCAATCCCTGTCTATGGAAATATCTTACATTGCATGTTGTGAAATTGAAATTTCATCAAGTTGGTATGAATGGAAACTAATCTTAAGGCCATGTATCAACTGGACCACGTGACGCTGGTAATTATGATTAGAGTATAGAAGATCATTGGAAAAGTAATAACTGTAGTGGATTTTTGGTACCAGAAAGACGTGAACTAAAGAGCTGAGAAAGTCTGTCTGATAGCAAAAATCGAGTTTAGTTATTCATTTTTGAATAATCTTAGATACTGTAATTTTAATTATCAATGCCACTCTGGCTGATCCGTGGCCTTAAGACTCGACCATCCCTATCTGGGTATAGAAATAATACTTGAGCTTATAAGTTCGGTGATAACTATCTTGGCGAAAATATGGGATTGAAATTCAATCCGAGTGCATCAGAACTACTCTGATTTATTCTGATATCTGTATCCGAGCCAATGCGAATTATTACGAACCAATCTGAAAGACGTTTTGCATCTCGTTTGATGAAAAGCGGTCAAAAATCAATCTGACTTAATCCAATTTCATCCGAATGAATCGGAGCTCGGGTTGATTCAAACCGAATTTTCAATCAGAATCAATCCGAATGAATCCGAGATCAGAGTGATTCGGATAAAAAAAATTGTTTCGGATTGGTTTGTATTTATTCAAAATGATGTCTCAGATTAAATTGGATTGAATTTTTACCTTTTTTCATGAAACGAGATACAAAAAGTTTTTAGAGTTGGTTCGGAATGATTTGCATTGGGACTGATACAGATATCGAAATAGCTCTAATTGGCTCAGAATTAATTTCAATCCAATACCTTCTCCAGGGTAGTTTGCGCCACTTCCATGGAGTTTTAGCTAGAAAAAACTAACTAGCGCCTGATCAGTTTGCTTTGAGTGGTCTTGTCGATGATTTATTACAACGCCCTCTGTTGGCATTTCATTTCAGAGATGAATTATGACTCTATCCAGGCCCGATCTGGCCCTCTGCTGGATTTTTAACTTCCCAAACCGGGCCCAGATCGGACACGGCGTATGAGATGAACACTATTAATATATAAGAAAATGTCGAAACTGTACTATAGCAGCGTTTATGTTCCTTCCAAGTTTATTGCGGTCTTGGCCGGATCTGGGCCAATCCTGGTGATTCATGCTCGGATTGTGTCGGGTCAAGCTTTTTCGACTAAATCAGCTGTCTTTGAGTAAACCCCGTGCAGAAATCGGCAGACATGGCCCAGATCGGTGATTAAACACGCACCCCGACCCGGGCCTGATTGGGCTCAACCGTTTCCGATCACAGCCCGATCGAATCCTGGACAGACAGATCTGGCCCCAGTCGGACTCTGGAATCCATTCTTAATTTAAGATTCCTGATCTGGCCCCGACCAGAGCCATAACAAGATTTCTACACGGGACGTTCTTTTCCTATTAGCCCGTGCAAAAAATACCAGACATGGCCCAGACCAGTCCCCGACTATAATCCCCATGCAGAAATTTTACTGTGGTCCTGGCCGGGCCTATATTGGGAATCCCAAATCAGGGATGAAATAAATGTCCCGGATGGGGCCAGATCTGGTTGTCCAGGATTCAATTGGGCTGTTATTTGGTACTAGTCGGGCCTAACCTGGCCCTGTTCAGTCCGTGTGTTTTATCCCCGGTCTGGGCTGTGACTAGCTATTTCTGCACGGCCCGGTCGAATCCTGGACAGAAAGTTCTGGCCCTAGTCAGACCGTAAGTTTCATCCCTGACTAGGGATCCTCAAACTGGCCCTGACCGGGGCCATGATATAATTTCTGCACAAGCATGATTGAAAGTAAAACATTAACAAAATAGCGATATTTCCACGGTTTATCGAACTATGTCACGTAAGCTTTAAAAAATAATTTTTCTCTGTGTGTTTGTTCGATAAAAGGGAAACATACAGTCATTTTGATTAGGAAATAGTTATGTGATATAGTCGCTTGCGAGGGGACTCGATACAAGGTAATAACACATAACTCTGACAGATCAGATACGAGTCAGTGTACGTTCACGACTTCTCCCGAAGGTAGAAACCCTACAACAGCGATTATGTTCTTCAGGGTCGTATCGGATGATTATAGTTACGACCTGTCATTTTATTCCTTTCTAAGAAATTGTCCGCTGCGGCGTGTAATGGAAATGTCTTGAGAATTTTTAGCTTCACTATTCTTTATCGATCCAAGGAGACGGTGATTTTCATTTTTTGCTACTGTGAAAAGATTTTTTCCGATAAAAGTATATTTATGTTTGTACATTGCCTTTTAAATTACTTGTAAAACATTTTAATTGTGGGTATGAAGTATACTATGACAACAAATTTTTAACACCTTCTAAAATTATAAATGCGCCCTCTAAATCTCAAATCAGTGAAATTTTTACTGATTTAATCAGTGATTTGCCTTTTCACCGATTCACCAGTTAAAAAATATATTTCACTGTTAAATCAGTTTATTATCACTAATTGAAGCAGTGGAAGAAATATTTTCACTGAAGCAATCAGTGGAATTTTACTGATTTACAGTAACCTCTTTTTAGCTATTTGAATCAGTCAAATTTCACTGATAATCAGTATATTTTGACTGATTTATATTTAGGGAGCGAGTTGTATTGACCCATAATTTTTTATAATACTGGTACTTCTGGGAATGAAATACTTTGAAAACTTTTAAAAATAACATATATAAATGTGGATAAAAAGTTTGAATATTTTAAAAATACATAAATTATGTCTGAATTTTCATACGAAATTACTCTCTAAGATTTTTTTGGTATGAAGCAAAATTGATGAAAAAAATACCCTGAAATTTGTTTGGAAAACGTAACATTTTTAACTTGGCAATAAAAATATATTTGTATGATATGAAGGAAAGTTTTGATTATTCAAAAGAACATGAATTAAATTCGAATAAAATATAATACTTTGAATTTTTTTTTTCGAAGTAAATACTCTGAAAACTTTTTGAAATGCGAAACATTTTGTTCACATTAAAAGGTTTGGATATTTAAAATAAATGAATTAAATTCGAATAAAATACTCTGATTTTTTTTTTTATACGTAACATTTTTACATGAAAATCCAAATATGTCAATGAGAATAAAGGGTTTGAATATTTAAAAAATGTATAAACTGTATCTAAATTTGCATACTAAATTCCAAAGTGTATATTTTGAAAAACCGAATCAGATTCTATGTATTTTGACATAATAGTAAAAACTGCTGACATTATATTTTTTAGAGAGCTATTTACATCCCTACGGCTCGTACGTGGGCCGGAGCTGCACGATTCGTAGTCAAATTCGATGAATCCCTTCTCGTTTGGACTCTCGGGGTGAAATTTTATGATTGCTACTCTCCCAATAACATATCCGCTCCTCTCTCCCTCACTTTCTGTTCTATGGTATCCCATAAAAAACTACATAGGTTGTTCCATTTTTACGTCTCCTCTGGGTTTTGTCCGTTGCCCCACATGGTGTCATTACACACCTCATAAAGCAGAACTACCGAGTTGCTACTCTCAACCAAAAAGTCAAAATCATCACAAATTTAGATTAAAAAAAACACAAAAAAATATTCAGGGTCGAGAAGAATATCTCCTATTGAGGGGTGTCTCTGAGCTTGTAATGTCAAAAATTCAATTTGTTTATTGTATATTTTTATACCCTAGGGTCTCAACTTTAATTTTCTAAAAAGATTTTGTGAAAATTGACTGAGTTTTGAGGATATTTGTAAAAAACGACTTTTTGAATTTTCATCAAATCGCGACATAGTTTTCGTTTTAATTGTAAAAACGTTATCAAAAATGAAAATTCCCATTTTTCATCAAATCTATGCGGGATATGAAAAAAATGTTAAGATACAAAATTGTTCATTTCAAAAAGATCTACAAATTTGCTCTTGACTATTTTTTTATAGGAGTTATATCTTTCCTTTCATTCATCAAGAACGTTTTTATCAAAATAAAAAATTCAATTTTTCCGCCAAAATATACGGGACACGAAAAAAATGTTAAGAAGAAAAATGGTTAATTTTTAAAAGATCTACAACTGTTGTATTGACCATTTTTTTATAGGAGTTACACCTTTTGTTTATTGATGAAAAATATTATTAAAGATACTTCGGACCGCGAAGCGCGACGACTGAATCGTTTGCCCTAGTTTTTAAATGCAAGTGTGGCTCTAATGAATTTAAATTGAAAATGTTCGAATGATTATTCGGTACGTTTATCCATTCGTTAATAACAAATGAGTAAAGGTGTTTTTTCTTTGGTCGGAAATCAAGTTTTTTTTTCTGCAGCTTGCCATTTTTGTAATTTTTGCATTTTTAAAAAAGTATTCGATTATTCTACAGTTTTATTGTTGTATTTATCAGTATTTTCCAATAGAAAAAAGTTTCTAACTTGGAAAAGCTACTTATTAATTTTATGTAAAATCTCGACCTCATCATTCAGATAATCTTATGAGAAAAAAATATTGAAAATCGAACTGTTTTTTCGACTTCAAACACAGGCAGATTCTTTAACGAATTATAATTCACAATGAAAATAATATACTCACAATATTTTTTTCTGATATTCAAGAAATTAAGTGCTAATGCTAAATCTCCGTAACCAATCAGTCCCTTTCTTTAGAGCATCTTTGATAATTGCAATGTTCTCAACGGTGCTATTATGTCTCATAAATATCGCGCATTCTCCAACAGAGGTTCTCAAATTTCTATCCTCTTCAAATTCAAATTGAAATGAAAAATAAACAATTATTTATTCGACCCAACACTATTTTTCGTTTAAACATCTTTGGTTGATTCTACCAACTATTTTTCCTTATCCTACCAAGTAAGAATTTGAAGCTGTTAAATAATTTTGTTCGTTTGATCAAAACAAATTTATTCGGTGAATCCAAACAAAAAATTTTTGTAAAATCAACGAAATATGGAAAATTAAAAAAACTGCCCGAACAAAAGTTTTGGTTCAACCAGGCAAACGAGTTTGGTTAGATGAATAGAAAATTAATTTTACCCAACCGAAATATTTTCTGAAATCAATGAAATCTAGTCAACAAAATAATTTTGTTCAACCGACTAAAATTGCTTTTTACGTATCCCCTTATGATCTCATTATTAATCTCTAAACATTATATTCAAATTTATTTAACTCTTTTTATATAAAATTTATTCAATTACGCCCCCCCCCCCCCCCCCGCCCTTCAAAAAAAATGTGTTTGCATAATACTTGAATAGCCCCGAATTTAAAAACATCTCGCGTTACTTTTTTGGGATAGGGAATTTAGGAAATTTTTAGTCCGTTTTATATAAAGGGTGGGTCAAAGGTATAAAAAAATGTTAAATAGGACTTTTTAAGGGCCTCTGAAATTTTTCTTAGTGTTTGAGTAACATTAGTAATCCATAGATAAATTGTTGTGCCTTGAATAGAATTGGCGGCATTCAGGTGAAAAATTGAGAACCCCAAGGTTTCTGCTTACGTATAATATGGGTAGCTAAGCTCATCAGGCTGTTAAAGGTAATGTTATGGAGAGGGAGTGGGGAAGGGGGGGGGGCTGTGAGTTAGCGGATTAATAACGCGTGGCACGAGGCTAATCAGCCGGTGTAGAGTTCACGGGACATGGATGGTACGTGGTAGGTGCCGAGTGTGCTATGAACTCCCATAACAATATCATATTCACCCGTTGCAAGCCAACCCCCTTGAGTTATTAACCTCTAAGGTTACCACAGTCACCCTTATGGTCCCCGAAGTAAGCCGCACTTAATTACCGGAAAACCTTAGCTTTGAAACTTTCAACACGCACGAACGACATTGAATCAGTCAATCATGCGGAAACGAAGTAAGAGGTCAATATAAAAAAAGAAATCATTCATTGAAACACAATTTAATCTGTTTACGGATTATGACTTGGTAACTAATTTGCAGGAAGTCTTGTTTTTCGTATATATAATTCATGTCATATTTAATTATTTATTAAGGTTCGGATCTTGAATTAAGGATGTAGTATTTTAAAGGTGTCTACACTGAGAAAAATTATTTGATTGAATGAAAGAAATTATTTGTTTTAATGAAACAAAATTTGTTTGATCAATAAAAAATATCTTTGGATCAAATAAATATTTGTTTGGATCAAATAAATTTCTGTCTTAAATCAAACAAATAATATCTTTAACCATATATCAATGCATTAATTTTTTTGTTTTGAAGCAAAATTAATTTGATTCAATCAAATATTTATTTGGTTCAAAGATATTTCGTTTGAATCAAAGAAATTCTATTTAATTTAAATAAATCATTTCCTTAAATCAAAGAAAGTCATTCAAACAAATCATTTTCTTTGATTCAATCAAATCTTTTTTCTCAGTGTACTTTCGCTTAAGGGAGGAATCCCGTGTAACGAATCCAAAAAATCGATTTTTTATTTTTGCTTAAACGATAGCTTAGCATCCCAAAAACATACAATGAAAATCGGTAAGATATCAAAAACTTACATTTTTCCAATAATTTTCACTATGTAAATCTTTAAACGTGTTTTTCTCGGTTTCATATTTTTCAAAATTGCTCGATTCATAGCTCAAAAAGTATTTGACCGATCGACTTGAACTTGCGTATACAGTTTTCTAAAATGTGTCATTTGTCGGTGAACCACTCCAAATTAAAAAAAAAATTGTTTCAAAATTTTTTTAAAAACAAATTCAGGCAAATTTTTGGATAAAAATCGGATTTTTTTAAAAATAGCCGCCATTTTGTGACATATTAATATTTTTCGAAATTTTTTTGATTCACTGACAAAGGATCTAAACTATAAAAAACTTTTTCATTTTTGTTCCAGATGCCTGTGTGAGGAGCTATAAATCGGGGAAATTGACCTATCGAATTTGGGCATGTCGGAAATCCACGCTTATAAATCAAAATATTATTGATGTACACGGAAAAAATATGTCCAGTAAAAAGTGTAGAATTAGTCTAGGAGTTTTGAACGGGTAGCAAAATGTTGGAGATCTTGAATGACTTTTAATAAAATATTTCAAACTTTTCAGTACTAAATGCAAATGAGTCTTGAAAATTTTCAATAAGAGTCTAGGAAAAATAGTTTTGTATTTACTACACAAAATTTATGTAAGAAGCCAAATTCAGTTCACGACGAATTTTAAAAAAGTTGTGAATGTTTCTAATTCGGTTCAAAAGAATATGAAAAGTTCCTAAAGTAAAAAATAGCGAGCTGGTATTACAAAAAGTTCTGGACAGTCTAGGAAAATAATCTGCGCCTCGATATGCGCAGTTGACCATCAGCGCATCAGCCGGTAGTGCGAAGTAAAGTGAATAAGTGATCTTATTTTTTATAAAGGAGATAAAGGATAAAGGATTAGAAGTGTATTTCGTAAGTACCAACGTTTGTACTAAAATAGTTACCTAACACCTTCATTTTACATTAAATTTTAGTGAATTTCAAAACTTAATCCATTAACATCAACCTATTTCTTTATTTTACATGTTTGTGAAGAAAGTATTAATGTAATTAATATCTCACTAAGAGAGGTTAGTTTATCTCTATTTCATAAAAATGTCATAAAAAATTTCTCTATTTCATCAAAAATTTTTAGATACCCGGCACTGGACGTTTCTCACAAGCGTTGAGAATTTGACTAGCTACTATATAAGGACCATTTCGACCGATATACTCAGCGTGCGATATTCTGCGTGTTACCGTGTTAGTGAATTGCGTTGTATGTATTATGTATTAAGTTAGGTTATAGAATAAGATTTGTGTGTATTAGATAAGTGAAGAATACGTTTCTCGTGTATTAGTAGTGTGAACTTGTACACAAGAGACTACAAATCTGATGTCTGCTTCGCTTTTTTTATTTTGCTTTAGAACCCTTCATATTTTCCCATACTGTCTTGGAAATTGTACACGCTGCCTCTACACTTTTTCCCAGACTGTCTTAGACATTTTACAGACTCCAAATTGTTTTTGCTTTATCGAAATTTCCTAGATAGTCTAGGAATTTATGTAGTTCTTTCTTGCACTTAGTATTGAAATATCTTGTAAATATTCAAAGAAAGAGGTTTTCAATTTTTACAACATTTTGGTACCCGTCCAAGATTCCCAGACTAAGTTCTACACTTTTTACTGGACATATTTTTTCCGTGTATCAGGCTGAAAGAAATTTTTTTTATACTTCAAGAGTACCTTAATAAACCACAAAAGTTTTTTAAAGATTCGTTAATTTCTTTATCCCCAAATATACCTTAATTTTCGGTCTCTTACACGGGATTCCCCCCTTAAAAAAACAATTATAAAATTATGTAAAATTAAGTAAAAAACGTTTTTTCTATAGTTCACGATGTCAATAAAAACATGTAAAGCAATTGTATTGATTGTATTTTATTTTCTTATAAAAAAAAATCTTAAAATAAGCTTCTAGAACAGGCCTGAACATGAAACAACATCCTTAAGGACGTTCTCTTGCCCGTAGATGTGCTCATCCTACTCTATTATAGGTAGTGGGATTACTGTTAAGCTTTCTAACCGAATGAGTTGAGCACCGTTTATGCCCAAAAGTAACAAAATGTGTCTTCTGCGTCGATTTGTGGATTTGGCAACACCACTTTCCTGCCTTTCTCATATCGAGTCGAAAGCATATGGTGTGAGAGAGGTTATATTATGAGTTTATTGACAGTTTGTAAATACTAATAAGATTTATAATAAATTTCGCAACAAAAATGGATTTTTTATTTCACAAAAATCAGCTGCTCGTAAAAACAAAGCTCTGGAAGCAATGTCAAATGTAAGCGTACGCGCGCGCTGTTGCTACTGTGTTGCCAAGTCACCATATTTGCTTCAGCAAGCCGGCTAAGAATTTGTGCAACTGCGAGTTTCAACAACGTATATCTTTAAAAGTAGTGCCGATACACGTATTTTTTATGATGGCATACGATTCCTTATAATCTCTAGTATAATATACTAGTTTTCCAAAAAAATCTAAAGAAAATTGTGTTTTTAAAGTAAAGAAAGGTATCGCAAAACTGAACTACGCCTATCTAACACGTGTTAAGAGATTCAACTTTAGAGTTTAATTTCTCGATTTTAAGTACCGGTCTTGATGCTAATCTTTTTACCGCTTTGTAGATCATGGTAAAAAGTACTTATTTACGAAGTTTGAAAGAAATCTAAAGAAAAGTGATTTTCAAGAGAACGTCCTTAAGGAGGTAGTCCACTTTACGGGCCCAAAAAAAATGCTTTCTTTATAACTTTTCATGGGATGTATATTATTGATTTATATAATTTTAATCATCACATAATATTGTATCTTTCAACATATAAAACAATTTTTTTGTGGATTTGTTTTTTTATATTCGACGATATAATTCGTTGAAACTGGCATCTCGATAAATGGCACCCTCATGAAACAGGTGATTTTAGGCGTTGTAATTGGTCTATCTGAAAACTCCAAAAAGATTATTAATCCATATGAGTCTGATTGTAGTTAAAACTAAAATAATGTTTGAGTGATGGACAATAACAAAATGAACGACGTTCAAAAATTAGGTATCAATTTTTACGATTTTTTCTTCGGTAAGAACGGTTTAAAAATATGATAATTATTGTCTAGGTCGGTAATAAATTACATGATTAAAATGATTTAGTTTCTTCGAAATATCTCAAAAAGGAAAAACAATCGTAAACTTTATTTGAGGAAACGATTTTGCAGAACAACGCTTATTTCGTATCTAACATATTTTGGTGAAAAAAAAAGGAATTTTTTCAATATTTAAAATCAAAACATAAAATATACATCTTTTTAATTTAAAAACATACTATTGAAAATTCAAAATTCCATTTTGTTTAACAATAATATGTGAAATACGAAAAAACGTAAGAATGCAAAGTTGTTCTTTTTAAAAAGATCTACAATTTTTGTCTCACACAGTTTCTGATAAAACATATATTTTTCGTTTCAATTCCAAAAATACGATTAAAATTCAAAAATTCCATTTTTTAGACAAAATATGTGAGATACAAAAAAAACGTTTAGATGGAAAATTATTTACCTAAATCAAGTCTACAAATTCTCATCAAGACACTTCTCGACAGAATGTATATTTTATGTTTTTATTATACGAAATACTATTGAAGAAATTACATTTTTTAGCCTCAATATGTGATATGTTTATTAACAATTTTCTAAAATGTATACAGAAAACCGAGCGCGAAGCGCGACTGTCATGATGAGAATGTGTTCCTTAAGGCCGATAGAGCCTTAAGTGAATTGAATTTCCTGTTTCACTTAAACTCAAAAACAAATTTAGTGACTTTTTACATGAAAAAAATTTGAAAAACGAAAAATAATTTTATTAATAAATTTTATTTTTGACCCAACTTATTTTCTTATCGCTTCTTGCCAAATTTTAAAAAATTATGCGATTCTAATAAATCATGAATCCTTTTTTCAGAAAAAAGATTTCCCACAACTTCACCGTTTCTGATTTTTAAAAATTTATTCTTTAATGACTGAAGCCATTAAAAAAACATTTTCCAAAACGAAATTTTTATAAACAAATTGCTGAATTTGATAATAATTTACTCATTTTCGAAAATTGGAAATGGTTAAGTGGTAGGGAATCTTTTTCTTGAAAAAATGATTTCTAATTTATCAAAATCGCATAATTTTTTTAAATTTGGTAAGAAGCGATAAGAACAAAAATTGGGTCAAAAATAAAATTGATTAATAAAATTATTTTTCTGTATTTAAAATTTGTTTCATGTAAAATAATCTTTTCTCTTTCAAAATAGCCCCTCAATAATAATACTGCTATTCTTGAAAGCAAAATTATCTATTTTTGCCTGAGGTCTAATTTTCCTGGATCAACTACCTTAAACAATTATTTCTAATAAAAGAAAATGTCAAATTGAAACTATCTTTTTAAAAATAAAATTCATTCCCAATTCAACTTCTAATCAGAGAGAAAAAGCAAAAAACAAAGAGCCTAAATTTTCTCGAAAATTTACCGTTTCAATTTTTCTCTCAACTAGGATCCTGAACCTATCGTTGAATTCGCTGAAGAAAGCTTATTATCCTGAAAGTGTGAAAATCAGGTTCTCGCTCAGTGAAGTTTAAATTGCAAAAGTTTTGATACGTCTCCAAGTTTCATTGTATATCTAACACAAAAACCAACGCGAGGGGACAGAAAAAAGGGAGAATGTGGTTCCGAATGAGATAATTTTTTTAATTATAATTATAAAGTACTTTTATAATACTTTTTATTCGTCTGGAAACTGTCCTCAATATTAGAGATTGCGAATTACTAATTTTTAATTAAAGTAAGATTTTGAATAGAACAAATAGATAATAAAGCCCTTGAAAGATTTATTCATGAACGTTGTTGATGACCATCGATTTGCAATTCATACGTCGTTACACGCATGTTTATTACATTCATAAACATTGCTTTCCGAGACAGAAAACATATTTATCATCGTATCATTGATTTCATAATGCTGCATGGAATAGCCAGAAGAAAATTTAATCGCAAGATCACCCGGATTCATTACGTCCTGCGGTATCGATGCGAGTTGCTCGACTCGTCGCATAAATCGACACGCGGACAAGTTCGTATAAAGCATTTTACTTGAGAGGATAATTTATTGTCTATTATGACGCTATTAAATTTTCATAATCCCCAGAAATTCCCCTATTCATTTCATCATCTCTGTTTCTCTGGAAAATCACATTAATCTTCTAGTTCTCGGTCCACTATTTTGAAAAATTACAGTTTCACAATTCGAAATATTTTGAGGTACTCTCTAAATCTGAATCAGTCAATATCTACTGATTATCAGTGAAATTTGACTGATTCAAATAGGTGAAAAGAGGTTACTGTTAACTAGTCAAATTTCACTGATAAATTCGGTGAAAATTAACTGATTTAACAGTGAAAATAT
The DNA here is from genome assembly GCA_030998225.1 of Diplolepis rosae. Taxonomy (NCBI): domain Eukaryota; kingdom Metazoa; phylum Arthropoda; class Insecta; order Hymenoptera; family Diplolepididae; genus Diplolepis; species Diplolepis rosae. The sequence continues at coordinate 1,259,442 of JAPYXD010000275.1, forward strand.
TTTTTCCACTGATTCAATTAGTGATAATTAACTGATTTAACAGTGAAATATATTTTTTAACTGGTGAATAAGTGAAAAGGCAAATCACTGATTCAATCAGTAAAAATTTGACTGATTCAGATTTAGAAAGTAGATTTTTTTGAAACGAACAATTTTGTTTCTCAAAATTCTTTTCGTATCTCGCATAAATTTGGTGTAAAATGGAATTTATCCATTTTCATAACGTTTTTTACGATTAAAACAAAAACTACGTGTCTGATAAAAAATCGTTTGAAGTAAAGTAATATATCTTCTTGAGATGAAATATTTTGTCCATAAAATTTTTTTCGTATCTCGTATAATTTCGTTAGAAACCAAATGTTTTTATTTTGAAAAAAAATGTTCATTCATAAAAAAAATATAAAATTCCTATGAAAAAATGGTCATTAGCAAACTTGTATATCTCTTTGAAATAAGCAATTTTGTCTCTTAGCATTTTTCTCGTCTCTTGTATATTTTGCACGCAGAGAAAAGATCAGTAAAATTTACAGGAAGTTCGGTACTTATTTGGACAACATGACTTTTCAGTAAATTTTACCAGAAGTTGAGTTCAATTAACAGATTTTCTGTACGTTTCACTCAGCGTCCAGTAAAATCTACTGAATACGAAAAAATCCGAGTTAAGTTTATTGTACTGAACGCTACGTCAATTGAACACAAAATCTGTTGATACAACCCAACTTCTTTTAAAATTAAATAAAAAGACATTTTGTCCAAATAAGAACCGAACTTCCTGTAAATTTTACTGATCTTTTTTCTGCGTGTGGCAGGAAAATTAAATTTTGGATTTTTAGAAATACGTTTTGATGGATTAAGCCAGAACCATCATTGGTTAAAAATTTCTGCTTAACGAACTTGCCCTTTTTCTGGCCCTCTAGAAGTATGCCAAAGCGCAATCCAGTCCAATAGTTCTTTCGAAAGTTGTCGTGCTTACAGGCAACGACGACAAAAAGACACTTTCGTAAAATCCGTTTTTTCTAACTTTGGAGGTTTCAAAACTTCGAGATTTGTTGAAACTTTGAAAAGTCATTTTTGCCATAAAACCAATAATTTCTCATATGATGGGAATGTAAATTGAATACAGAAGAATTGTTAAAGAATATTTTCTCCAAACAAATAAGCCGTGATTTATGAAAATATAATCATTTTTAGAAAACAAGTAAAAAACAGCAGCAAAGTAAATAAAAGTATTATTTTCCGCATGTTTCAAATTTTTTTCATAAAAATAATGTTTTTAGATTCTGATGATATGAGAAGGTATCCGGCTTCTGTGACACAATAACTTACGAAAATTAGGAATTAGTAAATTAACAGTATGTTAAAACTTGAAAAAAGTCAATATCTAAATTCCATTTTCTAGTTAAATTATACGTGATATGAAAAAACGTTATGATACATAATTATTCACTAAAAGAAGATCTGCAAATTTTAATCGCAACATTTTTCCATAAGATGTATATTTTTTGTTTAAATTTTCAAAAATTACGATTATAACAGTCTTAAAATCGTTAAGAAATTTATTTATTCACTGGAAACTAACTTTCAAATCCAAAATGAAGTGCTACTATTCCCTAAATATTTTCTTATATTTTACTTCAAACCTTCAAGAATTCGAAACCGTTCGAATCCTCAAAATACAAAAACCACGACCAAATTTGGACCAAATAAAAACAAGAGAGGACGAAAGAGAGAAAAAGAAGGAAGGGGTTTTGGAAGGTTGCCATCTTTTTTCTTTCCTCCTTTTTTGTTTTCTCATAATTGTTTGTTTTGGGTAATGATTTTTGGTCCAAATGTGGTCGTGGTTTTAGTATTTTGAGGATTCGAACGGTTTTGAATTCTTGAAGGTTTGAATTATACTTTTGTTTGGACGTTGAGGGGAATTTAATTTTGTAGTGATACGGGTTCGAATTTAATTTTGAATTGTATTTTCTCATATGTTTCGAAAAATTCCTATTGAAAATGTATCCACTTGATTGACTGCTGTTTTATCATTTTGACATGGATATTATCTTACTCTAATAAACATAAACAACAGAATTCTTTTATTTTACAATATCCGTAAAGTGAAGGCGGTAAACTTCGAGCGGTTTCCATGAATCGACGCGACTCTGTAATTGAGTAACTATAACACTTACCGTCATGGAATCATGCTCAAGAGTCGTAACAAGGCACCTGGGCTGCGTAATGTTACATAAGCGTCAAAGATTAGCATCCACTTTCAAAACGATTCATTCACCCTTTAATTTCCATTCGCACTATATATTCCGGAAATTACCTATTAGAAGAAAGAAAACATGTTAGTTGCATTTACCGTTCTTAAGCAAATCCGGACTTACGACACAAATGACATTTTTTTGACTTGGCCAAAATCAGGCCGAAACATGGCAAGAACTAGCTTGTGATGAAACGCCGGGGTAAATTAGACCCGCTCTGGCAAATAAATTACTCTAAAGGTTATCTATGAAATTTTTTTTTGAAGGCTAAATTAGGACCAAACATCGCATCCGTAGTTTAGAATAGAATAGAAAGTCTGTTTTGGGCCAGGTCAGGGTTTTTTTGCACTAACACACCCTTGCAGATATTAACAGGTGGCCCAGATCAGACCCAAGCGTGACATTCTTAGTTTGATATACCGTGTAGTAATTTTGTTATGGCCCATGTCGGGGCCAGATCAGGAATCCCAAATTAGGGACTCGGCCCAATTGGGTTGAATCTGGTTGCACGGTATCTGATTGGGCTGATATCGGTGAATAGTCTGGCTCGACTAGGCCCTGATCGGGCCGTGTTGTCATAACTGGACCAGGCCATGCCTGGCGATTTCTGCACGGGATAAAACCCTATTTGCCTATTGTAGGCAAAGTTTTTGGTTAGATTTTTAATCACTCAGACCGGGCTCAGATCAGGCATGACGTTTCATTCCAAACTTGGGCCAGTTCAGGAAAGTTCTATATGGGCTGCTGAATTTTTCATATGTCTAACCAGGGCCTGGTCTGATTCGGCGTTTTATTCTAGACTGGGGCCAGGTCAGATACTGATATTGAAAAACTCTATTTAGAGAAAAGTGCTAAGCCGAATCTGGGTTCAACCTAGCTTACGGATTATCGCAACTCCCTCTGCTCTAATCGAGAATTGGTCGGATCCGATCGGGCGGATCGGGCCACGTGCTTCATCAGCGGTCTGGGCCACCCGTGTGGAAATTTCCCTATCTTTCCTTATTTCAAGTTGGGTTCTAGTGGGGCCCGAACTAGAACTCCCTAATATAGAAAAAAGTAGTAGGAGCCCTGTTAGTACCCGATTAATATTTCTCTCAGTGTGGATATTCCTTTTACTTTATTATTTTTTCAGTGAGATACCTGAACAAAATTGTTCACGTAATTCTGCTGATATATGCCCTTAAATACAATGCGGAGGTCCAATAGGGCCCTAATGGTGTTCTTTTTTGTAGGTGTGGTAGTGTAAGGGGAGACCTCACTAAACCCCTACTAGAAAGTCTAGTGAGGCCCATCTCGACAACGTCGAGATGTAAACGTCGGTAAACGTAACGTAAAACGTTACGTTACCGACAGGGTCCTGACTAGTTTCCCACACTAGATCCTGACTAGAAATAGGGCAAACTCGTCAGGGCCCCACTAGGCCCCTATCGAAATTTCTACACGTGCACGAGAAGAAATTTTGCTGTGGTCTTAACTCGGTTCTGATCATGAAACCCAAATCGGCAATAAAATACACAGCTCAACCGGGCTCAGCTCTGGCCGTCTATTCACGTGGTCAAACCGTCTTTGGGCCATCTTATAACGAATTCTGCACGAGTCTCATTGCTTATTATATATATCCTTCTGACCGGGGCCAGGTTTGTTTCGAAGTTCCATTCCAATCCGGGGCCAGGTCAGGAAATTTCTTCACAGACATTCACAGATAACCGCTAGTTGTGCAAGCGTCTTGAATACTGCGATTTTCAAAGGTGAAAGTAATAAACGTAAGTCATACGTGCGCCAATCATAAATAATCGATATTAATGTTGATACGGTGGGATTAGCATAACGATCGGCAGGCTACCGGTTTTCCGACGGTAGCCACCTATCCCATCTGTATATCTAATAGAGGGAGAAGGGCTGGGGGGATAAAGGAGATGAAATAAAAAGAGATGAAGTGGAAGGGGGAGAAGAAATCGTTTATATCAATTTCTTTTATCGATCCTGTGTGCAAAGACACAAGTATGACTTTGTACCTCCCTATATGGATTCGCAAATCAATCGTTTATTGTAAACTCGTGAGGCCGCCGATTCCTTTGATAATTTACGAATTTAAATAATCTTTCCAAGCTGACGCGCATCATCCCGCTTTGACGATGTCGGCGTCGCGGTATTTCAGAATTTATTACACCATTATGTATTCAATAAGTACGTGCGGTATACATATATTATGGAACACGTCCGCGGTATCGATGGATTGAAGTTCGTTTGCAGAATAAGGCACTGCGTTTACAATAAATGCCGCTTTTTGTCCCTGAATACTTTTATGTCTCTACAACATATCAGTGATTAATTCTCATATTTTTTCAACGAGGACATTTGTGGCGTGGGACTAGAGAGCGACGTGGATATCATTCGTGTATTGAAATATAGTCTAAGATACTATTGTTCTTATCTTTTATGAAGATTATTAATCTTTTAAGGATTGTTCCCTTGTAGTCTCAACCTCAAAATGAAGCATTTTTAAAAATGATGCTTTATAAGATTCTTCGTTACTTTCTTTGGTTTTTTTTTAACCATGCGAATATTGTTGGCCCAGATTTGATACAGACTTGGCAAGGTCAGGACTGGCGTTGAAAAACCTCTCCATTAAGCCCATTCCAGGCCAGAGCCAAGTCACAAAATTTCTACACGGATTGATACAATTTTAAAAAATATATTATATTTATTACTGTAATGGAAAGGATTTTATTGAAATACTCGTCCAGAAATGTTACCATTAGCCAGACTAGGCCCAGACTTGGCATAAAACGCAAAACAGTGCCTGGGTTTGGCTCTGCAGGAAGATTATGTCAACCTTATTTCCATGATTTTTAATCTATCTCACCCGACCCAAATCTGGTTCGACATTACTTTCCAGGCCAGGGCCAGGATAAGTAATTTTGGCAGAGATTATTATAATTTTTTTCATTTTGTAATCATAACGTTTTTATTTTATTAAACAAAAATTGCTTTGAGTTCTCTTCTAAAATTATTAACAATTGAAAATAAAAATATAATATAAATATTATTTTAAAGAGGTTCTAACTCGAGAATATGAGTTAGCATTAAGATTTTATATAAACTTCTTCTTTATAATTTATATTCATCGATAAAAATTTGTTGATTCCGTAAAAATCTACTAAAGTTGTGCAGAACTCCTATGAACTGGCGCTAGCCTGGCATTGGACCCCTAAGCTGATACATAAGTCTATAACTCTCCTTTCCAATAATACATCAGTAAAACCGGGCCCAAGTTTGGCTCGGTGTTTTGTGCCATGTCAGGGCTTGCCAGGAATACGCCGGGTTTGGACACCAAAAAATTTCATATCCATGCAAAAATTGTCATACCAGACCGCTCTCGGAGTGAATCGTGCTATGTGACCAGGCTGCCAGTCTTGGTCCTGGTCAGGCCATGTGTTTCATTACCAATTTGATTTGCCCGATCAGGACCCCGACACGGCCCGCAGCAAAATTTATACATGGGCTAGATTTTTTTGTAAAATAATAATGATATCTCAAATCTTCTGATACTCAAAATTCTACCCTTAAAATATTTTCAAAAAATATTTGGTTGGAAAACTTACAATTTGAACAGTTCTGAGTGGATAATTGATAAACGGTGCACGCACGAGATCGAACACGAGATGTCCCTATGCTTGACACAGCATCCTGTGCAAGCGTACAGCTATTTCCGTGAATCATCCACTCGAAACTGTTCTGAACCTATCCACACACTATTTGTACTTAGTGGAATGCCCGAATCGCGTTCCCGATTTTGACGCTTCGAACAGTTCAACTGACCCTCGAATGTAATCAAACGAAATTACCAATCGGAGGAGGATCTAGTGTGGTCCGAGAATTCGCTATGCAGATTACTACATTGCCGATAAAACGTTCATCACCTATCTGTCCTACATGGACAGGAGATAGCGGGTTACCCCAACTTAAATATTTTGAAAAATTTGGCAGCACCAAATTAGGTACAAATTACTAAATTTGTTTTTGATTCCAAATGAAAAAGGAAATTCCGTTCTTCACGATTAAAACAAAAACTACGCGTCGGAACAAAAAATTATCTGGGGTAAATTTATATATTTTCTTTAGATGAACAATTTTGTTACTTAACATTTTTCCTGTTTTTCGTATATTTTGGCGGGAAAATTGAATTTTTTATTTTTATAAAAACTTTTTTGGTGAATATAAGAAAAGATATTGTTACTGTGAAGAAATAGTCAACAGTAAATCTGTAGATCTTTTTGAAATTAACTATTTTGTTTCTTAACAGTTTCTTTGTATCTCGCATAAATTTGGTGCAAAATGAAATTTTTCATTTTTGATAACGTTTTTTACGATTCAAAGGAAAACCACATGTCCCAACAAAAAATGATCTGAAATAAATTTGTACATCTTTCTTAGGTAAACAATTTTGTTCCTTTACATTTTTTCCGTATTTCGTATATTATGACGGAAAAATTGAATTTTTAATTTTTCTAAAAATTGTTTTAATAAATGAAAGAAAAGATATAATTTCTATGAAAAAATAGTTGATAGAAAAATTGTAGATATTTTCAAAACGAACAAGTTTGCTTCTTAACATTTTTTCGTATCCCGCATAGATTTGGTGCAAAATGAGATTTTTTATTTTTGATAATTTTTTCACGATTAAAACCGAAACTAGGTGTCTGATCAGAAAGTGATTAAAAGTAAATTTGTATATCCTTTCAAGATGAACAATATTATCCCTAACATTTTTTTCGTATCTCGTATATTTTGGCGGAAAAATGTAATTTTTTATTTTCAAGTGTGGAGATTTTATGAAAATTTGAAGTTATTTTTCACATAAAACCAAAATCTTCTCATATAAAGAGATTGTGAAACATTTTAACTGCATGTAATTATTATTTCAAATTCTAAATTCGCTTTTCTTACAACGATGTTTTCAAAGTAAGCTAGCATAATTTCTTAAAAGGCATTGAACTTATCCATTTCAAACTCGACAATCTTTTCTAGAAAATAATAAATCAGTTCTTGATCAAAAAATTTTGTTTTCATCAATACTTATTCTTTTATTAACAAAAAACAAACGAATTTATTAATAAAAATCGTAATTTTAACTCTAACTGGCCGCCATTTAGTCGAAAATTTCTTTTTGCAAAATCCTTTGATCAAGGACTAGTACAATTAATAAGTCAACGTTTTGTTCATGTAATAATCTTTTGAATATACAATATTTTACCAGCAAAATATTCATTCATTTTTTCAAAAAAAAATTTGTGAAAATTTCCTTCAAAATGATCTATAAAATAAATCTATTATTTTTTAAATACTCCATCAAACTTTCGGTAGTGAAACTTAATTTTTTCGTTGTCCTTCTCTCTAAATATGAATCAGTAAAAATCTACTGATTATCAGTGATATTTGACTGATTCAAATAGCTAAAAAGAGGTTACTGTGAATCAGTCAAATTTCACTGATTACTTTAGTGAAAATTAACTGATTCAACAGTGAAAAATATTTTTCCACTGATGAATCAGTGGAAATTAACTGATTTGACAGTAAAAAAGATCATTTTCACTGATGAATCAGTAAAAGGGCAAATCACTGATTCGATTAGTGAAAATTTGACTGATTTAGATTTAGAGAGTTCATAATTGATAAATTAACCATAATTTATATACGTTTTAATCCTGATATATTATACCCGAGTAAACAAATAATGAAGCTCCTTAACGATTACATTATAATGTTAAAATTGGCTTGTTATTTAAATTATTCACGTAGCTTAAAAGAGTGGACAAATTCCACCTTTGTTCTCTCCCTCTTATTTCTCTTTGACGCGGTGCACTTTGTCATCATCATTGTGAATTGTGAAATGCATCAAAATGCACTTAAGGCCGAACTGGGTGTGCACTAGATGCCGTCTACATGAGGGCGATGTAAGAGGGAAGTTAGTCCTTAATTTATTCGAGCCCTCTAGCGACCGGTGGATTGATGCACCAGCAATGCAATTATTATCAACTTATTATTATATAATTGGCAGACAGCAGTTAATGAGACCTCTTGAGACAGCTCTCTTAACCGAGATGCACTGAAGAATCAATTATTTATTTACCGCCAGTTTAATTGACGGGAACTCGTCTGGGACAATATTCTTCCGAGTTGATACAAAAAGTTGTCACCTTTGGTACGAGTTTCGAATAGGATTCCATTCGCACTATTTCGTCCTATTCTGCGCTAATCTAAATTCGGTTCCACGTTCATTCAAGTCGGTTCAAGCCAATCTGGAAAAAAATCTCAAATCGCTTGATAAAAATCGGTTGAGATTCTATCCGACTTAATGCGATTCATTCCGGATGAATTCAAACAAAGTTTTCAATCCAATTCGAATCCGATTTTAATTAGAGATATTTTTAATCCGACTCAATATGAGGTCGGAAGGTCCGATTGGAAGGTACAGATTGACTTGGTTCGAAAACTTTGTAGGAATTCATTCGGATTAGAAATATTGCAATTATATCGCTGGTCTATATTTAAAAAAATATTTTCCTTTGCGCCAATCCGGACCATTCTTAGACAATCTGAGTAAATTCTTTAACATTTTTAACCTGACTCAATCTAAAACTCTTAATCCGAATTCATCCGATCAAATTTTTATTCTGACTCAATTCGACCTTGAATTCGATTTGACTTAGTTAGAATTAATTCGAATTGAACCGGATCAATTCGTATATATCTTTAACCAATTTGCATCAAGTGAGATTGAAACCTTTTTCGGATTGGCTCGGAATAACTCGGATCGGTGCGAAATTGAAGGGAATATCGCAAAATGAAATCCTGTCCAAAACTTGAATTCATTCTGACTCAATTCGACCTTGAATTCGATTTGACTTAGTTAGAATTAATTCGTATTGAACCGGATCAATTCGTATATATCTTTAACCAATTTGCATCAAGTGAGATTGAAACCTTTTTCGGATTGGCTCGGAATAACTCGAATCCTTGCGAAATTGAAGGGAATATCGCAACATGAAATCCTGTTCAAAACTTGAATTCATTCTGACTCAATTCGACCTTGAATTCGATTTGACTTAGTTAGAATTAATTCGTATTGAACCGGATCAATTCGTATATATCTTTAACCAATTTTCATCAAGTGAGATTGAAACCTTCTTCGGATTGGCTCGGAACAACTCAGATCGGTGAGAAATTGAATGGAATATCGCAAAATGAAATTCTGTCCAAAGCTTGAATCCATATAATAATTTAATCCATATATATATATATATGTATACTATCTTCTCTAAAGAACGCAGAAAATCTAAAAGCTTTTCAGAAGTAATAAATATAGTTTTTTACGAAAAAAGGTAAATTTTAATATATTTTGAGGTTATGTTGAATGAGACTTTGTCGCGGTAATTTTTGGGTTACAGTGCCATATATTTGGTTGACAATAAATCTAATTTAAAGAGAGGATTCAGGATATTAACAGCTTCAAATGAAACTAACCCTTTTGCAATAAAACTTATTGAAAGGGAAGAGATTCGCTTCTAATTAGGAAGTGCAATTACATGCTCTTTGGGATATATCGGACCTTAACTCGTAAAGTAAGAGGCAACGCAAAAAAAGCAAAGTGCAATTATGTAGAAACGACTACAAATATAGTTAGAGTAGCTAACGATTTTGTAACGCATGTGGCGTGTGCTCCAGATCCATTTATGGTAAAAAGTGTTCTTTGTCGAATACTATGGACGCGAGACGAGTTGAATAGATAGTATAGGCATCCACCTATTCGGGAAGAACCAGTGTTGCTCATTGCGAGGACAAGTTCTTTCGATGAAAAAAATAAAAAATTTGAAAAAAACAATCGTCTTTCTACTTCAGAGAAATAAGCGTTAAGAAAAGTAATTGACTGCACAAAAGGAGATGAGAAATACTGATGGTAAGAAAGCGCAACACGTTCCTAGCTATTCATCCAATTTAATTTATTCTTCACCTTGACGTTCCGCGAACTTAACTTAAACTGCTTGATTCGAGTTCAAACTTCGATACATAACACAGACTGATACGTTTTTCAATTATATATCGTAAGCAAGTTCAAGTTTTTGTTCTTTAGACTTTGTTTAAGGAGCTTCGTAATGAGATTCTCACCTTGAGCTGTTTTTATTATTTTACTCTAAAAATATTTGCATCAAACATTTTTTATTTTTAAGTGCATGGGGTAGTGGCACCACATGGAGAAACTTTTTATATTGAAGTTCATCAGAACTGGTATTATATTTTAGTATGTTAGACTTTTAATTTTTGTGTTGGCAAAAAAAAACATGCGTTTTTGAGATTTTCAAAAACCGTCAAAATCAAATCAAAAACGAAAAAATCGATGATAAATGATTATTGAATGGTTGGAAGTGACATAGAAATTAGTTTTTTACAATAAAAATGAAAGGGATTGAATTTGATTTTCTTCACATAGCGCGCCAAAGTGGCATGTGACATATTTTTGGATTCAGCGACAGATCAGATGGAATTCTTAGGGATTTTAATCTGCTTAATCCCTTCCAAAATAACGGAAAAGTCAATCGATGGCTCATGTTTGGCATAATAACGTGGCATGGGTGAAATTTTGACTAAAAAATTAAAAATAAATAACGGGAAAAATAAGAAAAAGTCCACTAAACAAGATGGCCGTGTATGATTTACGGATTGAATGTTTATGTAAAATTCCTTTTGAGAGCCGAGATATCAATGCCACACGATGATTATAAACATATTTACTTGAGTTGATTCTTCGAAAATCGTTGTTAAAAAATGCAAACACGAACGCACAAAATAAATATTTTGAGAACATTTTTCAAGTGGTTGTCGCACAGAGCTAACAAGTACGAGTGAACGCACGGTGTGCCAATGTAAAAATAAGTTTGGTCAAAGAAAAGACGACAACAGCCATTTACATGTGCTGAACTTTTCAACTGTGGTGAAAAATTGACGTGTCTCACAATGAAAAAGTTTCTAAAACACAAAAAATGCTCTTTTTTGGTCAGGGGAGATTCGTTCGGACCCCCGGAAGTTTGACACCATGTGGCCAAAGCCAAGTCAGAGGTAATACCGATTTACCTTCATCTTCTGGCGGACCCTGCAGGAGACTCACCCGATTTTGATGTGGGTCACGTTGAGTAATTTCAAGGCCCGCGCCTCATCCATAAGCATGCGCCTTCATGTTTCCTCGATATGGTCTCATACTTTGAGACACCTTGAGTTCTAACTCCGATCCATGATCAAAAGAGCCTCCTACAGTTTCTTCGACATCCTCGGCTTCAATGCTGGGGGTTCTATGTCCGCGATCTCGACCTGGATCCTGGGTTTGAGGTAGCGGACAATCCTATTAGCACTAATAACCTCTTTTAAGGCGGTATCTAGCCACCTTCTGCCTTCTTTGGAACATTTCAGTTGCACCAGTAGGTCCTTAGAGCGCATCTCTCTAATTCCCTAGACTGTGAGGCCCAGTTCGTCAGGTTTGACGCGCTTCTTGAGTTCCTCCAAAATGGCCGCGTAGCTCAATCCTTCAGCAGGCTTTGTTAGCACCGCTTCTGGGCGAGCACACATAGGCTACTCCGGTTTCTTGGCCTTTGGTTTAGGCTTTTTCTTCCGGAGGTTCTTCCTGGTTGGGACTTCCACCCAACCCTCTTTCTTTGTGGAGGCTTTAGTCCTCCTCACCTTCGGCTTCTTGGCTGCAGTCTCCTGCGGGCTCAAGGTTAGCTCTTTCGGTTGTTTTCGCAAGTCCGGAGTACTGCTCATTACAGTTTGTGGGGCTGTTTGTCAGCCCTCATCCCTGGCGCACTAGACACTTAGGGACTGCGCCAGTTTCACCTTTCTTCTAAGAGCCCTTCCCAACTGGTTCTCAAATGATTTGGCCCAACCCTCCGTGTATTCGGTATCTTTATCCACAAGCAGTTTCTTTTGCTGCCTCTCATCAGACTTCTCATAGCAGTCGGGCACCAACGTTGCTTCCAACTTTCCTTTAAAAAATTCCTCACATACAGAGGTAAGGCCTGGATGCTCCAGGAGGCGACCTGGTTTCCTGGAGACACCGTAGAAGACACCACTTCCTGGTGCCATGCAGGCCTAGGCGCGGGCGTTAACACCTTGGCTTGGGGGTTATTACTTTAAGACCATCCCTGGAACATTGTCCGCGACTGCTTATCTGATTTGTATCCGTATTCAGCAGAATCCCTCAGTATAGGGCCTCTCTATCCGCAACCCAAGGACGCGTCCGGTCGCTTATATATATATATACTAGGGCCCGCTGTTCGGTGTCCGAAGAAACCAATGCAGGACCAGGACAAAAAATGCTGTTATTTTTACAATTTTGGTCGGTTATGACTGGTTAACAAGCTCCTTCTTTCGTTTTGAACCCTCAAAAAGTGTGATTCGTGCAATTTTGCCATTGCTGCAATCGACTTGTGACACAGTGTATTGTCTTGGTGAAAGAGCATTTTCTTCTTCTTCATTTGGAGTTGGTTTTTCGAAATTTCTTGCTTCAAACGCACCAATAACGCCATATGATATTCGCTATTAGCTGTTCTTCATTTCTCAAGGCAATGGACAAATTAAATAACATGTGCATCCTAAAATACGGAGGACAAAACTTTACCAACTGATATTTGCCTTTTTCGTCGCTTTAGACGATTTTCACCCCTTTGCTGTCCCCTCAGCTGACTGCCGATTTGACTCTGGAGTGTAGTGATGGATCCATGTTTCATCCATTGTCACATAACGCATGGAATTTCGCGCAATTTAGACTTTTTCAGATTGGATTCCAGTGTACGCAGAAAAACTCGTAAATGTGCTGAAGTCACATAAAATAGAATATGTTCCAATGCACACAATTCGGGTAATTACGAGACTCGCTCAAAATGCTCGCAGGACTGATCGCACCTCGGCTTCGTCTCGGCTTTACCTTGGCTACGCCTCGACTACGCCTCACCTGAACCTCGACTATGTTTTGGCTTCGATCCCCTGCGAGCATTGTCGCTCGCCGCGTAATAATCCTCATTATGCGCCTAGGCACATAATATACTATTATTGGCTACTTACAAGACGGCGGCAGTGACGTGGCCCGTAGCCGCGATGATTGAGACTTTTACGAACGCGCGGGCGAGAGGTTCGCTTCAGTCGAGCTCCATATCTCCGATACTATCAGCCACCCCATTTTGTCTTTACAGGAATTTGTTGTAAAAAAGTTGGGGGGGTTTCTACCTTGTTGGGTTAAAAAAATTGACTTTTTCTTTTTTGCTTTATCGGACAGATATACATTCCAAGAACTCTCTCAAAAATATTTGAGTCGCAATCTGTAGAATTAGAGAAGTTATCGGCCGCCAAAGAGAGTGCTGTGGAATCCCGGAGAACTGGGCTCAGCGGGGAAACTGATTCACGCAGGAGTCGCTTTTTTCGGTTGGAAATCTTATCGTAAAGGGATTGTATTTTCTTATATAATTCTTTTGGGGATGGAGACGCAAAAATTTTTCCCATAGAAAATTCGCATTTCTAGAAAGGGACTTATTGCCATTTAAAAATATCGTGACGGACGTTATGGGTGAAAATTCCACCCCCTGTAGTTTGGAACAAGGTGCTAATAAATTTCTATACTTTGGGGGGTAAAGTTTCATCAAGTAGGCAAACAAATTCTGAAAATATGAAGACAATCGAAACACGTGACATAAAATGTTGGGGCAGTTGAGAAATAATGCCCTATATTGGGAAAGATATAATAAGATATTTGTTTTTAGCTTTTGAAAGTATGTTAGAGCCGAAAATCAAACAAGGAATTAAGTACATAAGTCTAGTTTTCGAGATAATGAATCTTATCCGTATTTGACCTGACTTAATGACGGCTGTTTCGTGTTCATTCTATAAATTAAGAAAAATGAGGTTATTGTGCTGAAGATATGTAAGGATGATTATCACATTTGAAAAGTAATCGAGTTACGTCTGAATCACGTTGTTAGTTAGTCGAGTTAAATTGAAACTCTGCTGAAAGAAATGTCAGCGCCTTTGGTGACTATAAAACAAGGCACTTTAAGAGGAACTGTGTTCGATAATTTAGAGGGAGGACAATATTTTTCATTCTTAGGAATCCCATATGCTCAACCTCCTATTGGTGAGCTCAGATTTAAGGTGAATTTTGTTTAGACTCCTTTTAAACCTGAGCAATTGTAATAGAATATGTGATCAATTGAGTGTTTTTCGACAAAGGACCCCCAGCCTCCATTGTGTTGGGATGGAATTCGAGATGCGCAAAAAGAGGGACACATTTCAGCGCAATTCAATATACAATCTAAAACTGACATAGGCGATGAAGACTGCCTTTTTGTAAATGTTTCTACCAATTCTCTTTCGGGAAAACGACCAGTGATAGTGTTTTTTCATGGAGGCAGATTTCGAATTCATTCTGGAAATAGAGATTTGTGTCTTCCAGATTATCTCCTCAAACATGACATAGTTTTTGTCTCATTAAATTACAGACTTGGAATTCTAGGTAATTATGATTAACAATAAAGAGAAACTATACACGGTGAGTTTTTTTAACTTGAAACATCGAAATATCTCGAGATGAAACAAAAGATTTGTATTTTGATGAAGTCTATACAACTTTTGTTTGAAATATTTTTCTAAATTTCTAATGGTCTCAGAATAAATATAAGAAACTATGGCTTTTATGGATTTTTCATGGTTCTCACCTTGAAAATATATTTTATCAACGTTTCAAAATAAATGATTGTACAAAGTTTCAAGAACATCAGAGGTGATCCCTTTTCCAAAGTTCGCCTAAAAATATGTAAGTTTTATTTAAAATTTTTTTTCGAAACTCTCACTTTCAAGATGTAAGGTAAATTTTTGCGGAATTGCTTTTCTTCCTCGAAAATAAAAAGTTTCTATTGAGGGCATTTTTTTATACGATGCGTATTTTTTAAAGATATTTCGATGTCTCAACATAAAAATCTTAGATTGTATAGGAAATTATTGCAATTATAATGAATCAGTTGTTCTTGAGGTTTCAAGACCACTCCGCTTCTTTTCTTAGAACTTTTAATCAATATAATAGAACGTGTTTAATTGTTCGTTTACATGGTCATATAAATTTATGAAAAATATAAACAAAAACTTATTCACTTGCAATCATTAAATCATTCTATCAACAGAATAAAGGCCCCAATTCTCGATTAAACGATTGATTTCACTTGTAGTGGAGGTCATTCAACAAGTCTTCATTAAGTCTCTCAAGTATGAAAACAAAGTATAAATAAAAATACAGTCAAATTTCTCGTTGTAACCTGAAACTAAAAAAAATATTCAAAAGTTATGAAATTTTTTCGAAATAGTATTTCATCCAAAGTACCCGATGTTTGAAAGTTATAACTAGAAATAATTAATACACGTGAAAGCAATTAAAAAGCGTAAAAAAATTATTTGAGAGCTAAGGTCATTATCATTATCATAATTATAGTTATATGTTTAATAATGATATTATGATAAAAATAATAATTAACTTTATATTTATATTAACTTTTATATTTTATCCAAAGGCTATTTAAATATGGATGTTGAAATCTGTTCTGGAAATCAGGGATTCAAAGATCAAGTCTATGCTTTGAAATGGATTCAAGAAAATATAGAAGCTTTTGGTGGTGATAAAGACAATGTGACCATTTTTGGTTTATCCAGTGGCGGGGTATCTGTAGAATATTTATGCTTGAGTCCATTAGCTAAAGGTATTTATAATTTTATTATTTATGTTAACTTAAAAAAGTAGTAATCACTATAGGTTAATAAAAGAATCACCATCGTTATTGAATGTCAGAATATAATCAAATTATGTATAATATAAAAGATGCTTTTTAGGTTTATTTCACAAAGCTATCATCCAAAGTGGTAACTTAGATCACAATTTAACTTATCGAGAATCTAATCAAGACATTGGCTTTAAGTTAGCTGCTGCCTTAGGAAAAATAACTTCAGATTCTGAAGAAACTGTTAAATTTCTTCAATCTATTCCATTGACAGAGATTATGAGCACAATGAGGCAAGTTAAGGTTTGTAAATACAGCTTTGGGAAATTAAGAATTGATATTCCATAGAATGAGGCAATACAAAAATTATTCATTGAAAACTTTTCTTCACAGAATAACTTTAACGATATGCAGAACTTTTTTTTGTATGGACCAACATTGGACAGTAAAAGTTCTAATCCTTTTATGCCAATTCCACTTCCCGAAATGGCAAAAAACGGAATCGATGTGCCTTTGATAATCGGATTTGTTTCGCACGAGGGTATGAGATTCCTGAAAGGTAGGATTTATAAAGTCAATAAACTACGAACAAAAAAAAATCTTATTGACTGCATTTTTTTATATACATAATTTTTTTCCTTTATGACTCATTGTCCGGAAAAGGAGATTGGTGTAAAATTATCAACGAAAATTTCACAAATCATTTAGCCAGTTATGTGGGTCAAGAAAAAATAAAGATTCCTGGTTTTGTAGATTCAGTAAAACAATTTTATTTTGGAGTCGAACCAATTAGTACTGAACGAGCAGAAAATTTCATAAGGTACACTGGAGATTTGCATTATGCTAATCCCACACAAGTGTGCATTCATAAACAAATGAAAAAAACTACACCGACCTTTGTCTACTTCTATTCTTATAACCAGGAAATTACTTTGTTCAATTTTTATTACCCGCACATCAATTCTCAAGGTAAATAAATATTATAATAATAAGATGAATACGTTTTAAGTACTAAAATAGTACAATGTTCAACCAGGGAATATAAATATTTTTCCCGTGTTGCACACGATTTTTTTCGTACTGAGGGGACCAAAAATATATTTGTTTGCCCTGCAGGGGGCAACAAAATAAGCTTTATGTCCTGATAGTAGAAAAAATGTTTTTTTTCGTCCCAGAAGGGACAATAAAATTCACTTTATGACCTTCTAATAGGAAAAATGATATAGAAGAATTGTTTAACGTCTGAGTATTGATAAGGTAGATGTAGTCAATAAGCGAGTACAAATCAGATATCAGTTTCAAACTCATTTAAGGGTGTATTCTAGTTCGTGGGCTGAAAAAATAGGCTATTTTCGGGAATTTTTTTGTGAGCATGCTATGGAAGTTATGGATATAAAAATTGTTAGGTATGATAAATAAAGTCTTAAAATACAAAAAAAAAATTTCTTTTGTTTATTTTTTTCAACTTTTACATACGAAATCCGTATTTGAACGCAACGCAATAACTTAGCAGCAAGTTGCCTTCTCCATGATATCCTAGGAACGGCTTATCTGAAACAAAAACACCAAAGCTTTTTGGATTCGGTATGACAGTGGCTACAAAATGAACTACGGACATTAATTTTCAACTAATTTTGTTAATTTTATGTAGAAAAAACCAAAAAAATTGAAATTAGTTGTTTTTTTTCGTTGTTTTTTGTTTAAAAAATATAGTAAAAATCAAAATTTTAACATGATTGTAGTTCACTTTGTGAGTTCTTATGTGTAAAATATGTGGTTAAAATTTCAGAAGGATCGGTCCACTGGTTCTGGAGAAATCGTGGAGCTAGTCCGAAAAAACGTTGTTTTGAGAAAAACGCGTTCAAAGTTTTTTTAACAAAAAATCATTAAAAAATCTTACATATACATATAACATAACATATACATATAACATATACATAAATATACATATAAATTTGAAAAAAGTAAAAAAAAAAATCGATTTTTCCAAAGTGACCAACTAGAATACACCCTTAATTCTTGCCAACGTTTCGTCTCTTCTCCAGAGACATCATCAGGGCATACAATAAAAATAGCCAACTCATGTAGTTTACAAAGAGTGATTTTTTCAAAGTAATGTGAGGTCAAAACCAAGTCAAATCAAACATTCTGAAGATAATAAAAACATAAATAAAAATTAAAAATCTTTCTAATTAATAAAAACTTGACTTTTTTTTAAAAACAGAATAAAAATATTTACCAATAAAACGTATATTATCCTATTAACAATGTTTTCAAAGTAATGTGATGTCAAAACAAAGTCAAATCAAACATTTTGAAGATAATAAAAACATAAATAAAAATTAAAAATCTTTCTAATTAATAAAAACTTGACTTTTTTTTAAAAACAGAATAAAAATATTTACCAATAAAAACGTATATTATCCTATTAACAATATTTTTCCTTCACCAGAAACCATTGAACAGAAACAAAACTTTTAAATTTGAAATTTCGAAAGAAAAATGTCATAATGACTAGTCACGGAGAAATATTGATATATAATAATGAAACGTAACATGAAATGACCTCACATTATTACAAGTATACTTATAAGCTAATACCATTGGATACAAATAAACAAATAATATTAAGTTACAATTAAGAGAAGAGAAACAAATCTGAGGAAAATTTTAAATTAACAAATAGTATTGTATAAAAACCAAATATTTTATGAAAGAAAATCTAAAATCATATTATAAGATGAATTCAAATGTTCAATGTCAGTGATTTTATTAAGGCTATTGTCCTTTTCTTTTTTTATATAAACCATTTCAGAAAAGGATCTTTTAAAAAAATTTGTTTCTTTATGTAAAATTTTGACATCATTCCAATGAAAAAAATTATTTATCTGATCATCTTCATAATTCTTCCGGTGTTCAAAATTAGATAAATTTATAACATTAGGTAAAGATCCTTATGAAGTTGGAGAACAGAATAATGTCGTTTATAAAATCTCTTGCAACTGTGGTAAGTGTTACGTTGGCCAAACTAAACGTCCATTGAGAATCAGAATAGATGAACATGAAAAAAATTTCAATCTCAATGAGAAGTTTCATAATGTTTTGTTTC
Source organism: Diplolepis rosae (assembly GCA_030998225.1). Classification (NCBI taxonomy): domain Eukaryota; kingdom Metazoa; phylum Arthropoda; class Insecta; order Hymenoptera; family Diplolepididae; genus Diplolepis; species Diplolepis rosae. Next base: position 1,278,608 of record JAPYXD010000275.1, read on the forward strand.
TGTTCAATGGTTTTTGGTGAAGGAAAAATATTGTTAATAGGATAATATACGTTTTTATTGGTAAATATTTTTATTCTGTTTTTAAAAAAAAAGTCAAGTTTTTATTAATAAGAAAGATTTTCAATTTTCATTTTCATTTATGTTTTTATTATCTTCAGAATGTTTGATTTGACTTGGTTTTGACATCACATTACTTTAAAAACATTATTAATAGGATAATATACGTTTTATTGGTAAATATTTTTATTCTGTTTTTTTAAAAAAAGTCAAGTTTTTATTAATAAGAAAGATTTTCAATTTTCATTTTCATTTATGTTTTTATTATCTTCAGAATGTTTGATTTGATTTGGTTTTGACCTCACATTACTTTGAAAAAATTCCTCTTTGTAAACTACATGAGTTGGCTATTTTTATTGTATGCCCTGATGAAGTTTCTGAAGAAGAGACGAAACGTTGGTAAGAATTAAATGAGTTTGAAACTGATGTCTGATGTGTACCCGCTTATTGACTACATCTAATTTAGGAAAAATGATTTTTTTAATCCGCGGGGGTCAATAAAATCAACTTTACGACCTGTCAGTAGAAAAAGTATTTTATTTATAGGAATTCGTGGTGCTTCTCATTCTGATGAATGGTCTTTGATCGTACGTCCTTTGAGACTTGAGATGATTTGTCCTTTGAAAAAATATGCGAAAGATCATTTAATGATGCAACGTTTCACGAAAATGTGGACTGATTTTGCAAAAACTGGGTGAGAAATTGAGAATATTTTTGTCTACTAAACTTACCATTTTGATAACTTAATTATTATTTTTGTTAAATTTATAATTTTCACAGAAATCCTACGCCAATAGTAGACGACTTGATAACTGAAAAATGGCACCCAATAACATTTGATAAAAAACACTACTTAGAAATCGGTGAAGAACTTAAACAAGGTGAAAATGTCGAAGGGAAATCTTGGATTTTCTGGAAGTCATGGAATGTATATAACTGTTGAAATATTGATGAATTGAATGTATAAGTTTTAATCGAAGTGTTAAATATATAGAAATTTGAATGATAAAATTTTTTTTCCACTCATTTTTCGAGGTTAATGAACGTCAAGGCAGCTCCGATGCACAAATGGATGTTGTCAGATCTTTCTGATTGTCCCAAAGAAATAAGGAAAGTGAGTTTGGCACCGAAAGGAAGATAAAGAAGCAAGAAGGACGAAGGAAATATATAGAAGCAAAGTCGAAGAAGGAAGAGGATTTTAGGTTGTATTGCTGAATTGAGAAAGGCGGTCTTACAAAGCGCCCCGTAAATCCGCGCCAGGTTCGACACCCGACATTCTCTTCGCTTTATATTCTTCTTTCTCTCGCTCCTCGGTGCCAAATTTTAGCCCCTCTCCTTCTCTCTCTCTCCATTCTGAATCCCACAATTCACAGAATACGTTAAGGGATTAAAAATAATAGGTGGCCCGGCTGGAAGAGGCGACTCTTTGCGCGGGAGGCTCCGCATAGAATCGAATCGCGGAATTCCGCGAGGTCTTTTACAAGGTCCTCGCTCATTGGCCCTTCACTGCTTGAGCATCTCCGTCTCGGGTCCTGACTCTTCAAGCATGCTCGATGCGGACTCCTGACAGTCTGCCGGACACAGTTTATGTTACTCGTTTCGCGAGACCTTCAAATAAATAGTAGTCAGGAGGCTTCACCTTTAAATCAAGATGTAAGTATAATGACTCCTATCTCTGAGTCGCCGAAGCGATTATACTATTTTCGGGTCATAATCAAAACATGAATGTTGATATTTGGTAAAAATAACTCGGGGTATTTCAATTTATGTCGGGAAATGAGTTTTTCTAGACAAAATAGGGAATTTCACTTATAAAATTTTTGAGAAAATTCTAAATCATTTTCACGTTACTAAAATTTCGGAAAAATTTTCTATGCGGTTTTTACATTTTCTTTCGACTATTTGAAAAACTTTCCTTGAATTTTTGGTGATTTATTGTAAAATTTTGAAAGCATTCGATAAAATATGGGAATCTTAGAGAATTTACCAAGAAAATCTTGACGAGAATTTGAATTATTTTGTGAAATACTTCAGAAGCGTGTTTTAAAACTTGCCCCCATGAATTTTTATGAAAAATTTCTGCATTCTTAAATTTTTTTGTTTTTGAGAAAAATCTCTCAAACTCTTTTGGAATATTGATAAAGCAATATTCAAAACTTTTCTCAATTTGTTGAAGAAAGTACTCACTCTACAATTCCAATTTTTGGGGATAACCGCAAAAATGTTGTATCTAATTAGGAAAAAACAAGTAAAATACGCTAAAATTTTAGGAAATATCCTCATAGAAATTTACAGGACATTATAACAAAAATCTAATATTATCTTTAAGAAATTTTAGAAAAAATTGTCTAATTTCACACAGCGAAGATTTTAAGGGGTAAAACCACTGTAGAATTTTCAAAAAATCATTTTTTCTTTTATTGGCTTAAAAGATGCTTTGAACCTTCGTAAATATAAGGAAAAAAGTCCAATCATTGAAAAAATATTTGTTCTATGTTTCTTAAGAGTAGAATATTTTCATTTGTTCATGTCTATAGCACATTTCAGAACTTCAAATGCATTTTTCTCGAAATATGATTTTTCAAAACGGCACGCACTATAACTAACAATCTTCAATCTTTTCATTTGAAAATGTAACCTCAACTTTGAAATAACATATCAAAGTGAACCACGTAGGGGATTTTCGATTAGTTAATTTAAAAAATATTTATTAAGAAGTGACTGTCTTTTTTTTGGTGAAAATTGAACGACTTTATTGAAACAATCGTCAATTACACAAAAATCAATATTTCTAAAATCCCCTAGGTGGCTCACTAGCTACACTCATGTAGATTATATAGATTTGTTGTCTTTTCTCCAGCTTTAAATTCGCACCACTTATAGTGCGTGCCACAGATCGCCTCAAATTCAACATGCCTCGGGAGAATTGCTACAGTGTCGCCATTTTGTAATAATTTCCTGCAAAATTTTTTTCTAATATACTTAAATATATGCTCAATAACTACCCCAAGTATTATTTTTCTATCACCTTTCCTTCCGCCCAAACAAAATTGTCAAAAAAACACTTTTTTTAGGCCTTAAACCTTAAATCAATTATCGGAAGAATGCAACTTTTAAGTAATAAATGTTTTTCCCCTGTTTCACACGATCTTTTTTCTACTGAGGGGACAAAAAATGTATTTTTATAATAACGGGTCATAAAGTGCATTTTATTGCCCTCTGCGGCGGAGACAAATTAATTTTTTGACCCCGAAGTAGAAAAAAAGTCGTGTACAACGCGAAAAAAACATTTATTTTACTCGTCTGATCGTTTTATGACCCGCTATTATAAAAAAGTATTATTTCTCGTAAGTGTTAAATTTTTTCTATGAAAAAATAACCTTTTTTCTTTTATAAGATACGACTGATAATATCAAATAAAATTTAAAAATAATATGAAAACTTATTTTTCCAGAGGCCTGATTTATGAAACGACAACCACCTTAAGAGAGATTTTGTAATACTTGATAAATATTTTATACTTTATTTGTGTAGTGAGTTTGAAAGTATTGATGAGGATATTTATGATGTATCGATTAGCGATCGTTAAGTCTTTGGATTGTTGGTAAGGTGTACCTCCAATTGGATCTGTTACCTTAAAGATCGGGGTATACGTTACGCACTATCGTAACACAGCCACCGGGCGTCGCCATTATAAACATATACAAATTCGTCAGAGGGTACTGCGAACAATGGGCAGTTTAGCACCCGAGATATATATCATCGTGCCGCCACCGATGCCGATGCCGACACAGCCACCGCCTTCCTCAAAGAAAGGGTTATACCTACTTATGGTTCATTCGAGAATTTCAGCCTTTCTTTCGCACTCGTATCGCGATCCTATCGATAACGAAACTTACTTTTGCAAAAATTACACCTAAAGGATGGATCACGACAAATTCCAATCCTATCGTAAATTACTAACAATTTTATTTCTTAGCATTTGGGCACTCCTCTAAGGTACTAGTACACTTTACACTCTAAAAACAGACTATTCACTGTCAAACGATTCCGTTCACTATTAATGGATTTTCTATTCAAAATTGGCATAAGAGGAAATCCTTTAAAAATTAAAGTATTGTCGTTTCAAGTACTATCATTTTACTGCCAAAGTATTTCCTTTGGTGTGGAAATGAAATCCTTTGTCGTACGAAGGATGAATAATTTCGATGTTAAAAGAAAACAAATTCTATGATATAACCTATAAGAAATGTACACAAGCCCAACTTTGACAAATGCCAACATTAAATCGATCATTTTCAATAATATAATAACGAACCGTCTTAGATTTCAGCTTGAAGAAATTTAGAAGATATAACTTTGCTTGCATTACAATTTTTCCAATACGTGTAAAATTAAAAGTTCATAGTCTATCAAATATAATGTTGAAAAAGTGTTACAAAATAATTTTTAAACTTTGTTGCATTTTAAATTTCACAATAAATTCTATAGTAAACATTTCACCAATAATTTTGAATCCAGATATTTTTTTACAAATGAAAAACAACTGTATATGTCATAAAATGAATAATTGTATAAAAAATTATACATACGAAACTATTACACGGAAAAAAATGTGCAGCTGTCACAAGGATTTTTTGGGTTATAACAGCCACATTTATGGTTAGGATAGTTAATAATATAGCTGGAACAGCGATATGTTTCTTTGTAACAGCTACCTGTAATGCATTCGATCGTTTAAATAATCTTTTGAAAATAATCTTGACACAGAAAGTCTGATGAGACAAAAACACGAGGACACTTCCCCCTTTTCACACCCCGTTATCACGATTTCAGTTTCTACAATGCTTTCATTGACATTCTTGGGAATATCTTTCAATTTGATTTATGGACTATTTTATTCATTTCATAAATATTTTAGTCGTATTTATTAATTAGAATCTCAGTACAATTACGTTTTCAAAATCGAAACGTCGTATACAAAATTATTTTAATATATATATTGCGCAACACAAAAATTACACGCACATATTGCATTCTTAGGCACTAGACGATGTACACTCACTAATGCGCAGGCGCACTTCGTCTGCTAGTCTAGAAATGCAAGCCTTTAATAGTTAGAGGATTTCTTTTCAGAGTAAAAAATAATCGTTCATCGGTAGAATTCTTTTCTTTTTGCATCTCACAGATGAGTTTTGTAACAGGGAAACGATTCTGTTGAGAGACAAAAGAAATCTGCTTAATTTCAATGGATGCATTCTGAAAGGAACGTAATTTCGCTATCGATAGACTTTTTTTTAGAGTGTAGAAGGCAATTTTGAATAATTTTTTTCTCAGTCCCATTGATATATATTTATATGAAACTTTTTTTATCATGTAAATACATGTTTGTGGGGTACAAACAAATTTTTATTTAAAATTTTTGTTTTATGGCCCAAATCCAGGGAGCGCCAAAATCGATCAAAAAAAAAATTTGACGCATGGCCGACAGTTTATCTCTGGATCGGCAAGTCTGAAACAAAAAAATGAAATGGTTTCTCTAAAAGGAAGGTTGCTTACGTGACAATTCACCACATTTTTAAAAAAATCAAGAAAAAAAATGGCGGGCATTTGAAAAATTCATTGAAAAAATGGCCTATTTTTCCGCTGTTTTTTGGGTCAATAAAATATTAAATTTGTATTTTTTGGCTTAATTGCGGTAAATTGTCATACAGGACATATCAATAAACAAAACCCAGCAAGGTGTTTGAAAATCGGTTCAGTAGTTCCGGAGATAATCTGTCAGCCATTTGAAAAAAAAGTCATTTCGAGAAAAACGCGTTTAAAGTTTTGACTAGTACTTTTTATTGAATATTTTCAAAAAAATCAAGTTCTAATACTCACAATAAATTAATCAGCTATTCCTGGACCATACAGCAACAGGCCACTGTCTTGGTAAGCTGCCTCATCTTTCTGGCGGGCCTCTTTTTGGGCCAAACGGCCTTCTTTAGTAGACGCGTTTGTCGCTTTTTCAGCCAATAAAATCCGCTCTTCGTCTTTGGACTTCACGTATTGATATTATTTCATTGTGTTAAGAGTTTGAATTTTTTGCAAATATTTTAGGAGAAGATATTTAAAGGTCTAAGGAGTTGAAAAATACAAAAAAAACGAAATCGATTTTTTCAAAATTCTAAAGTGTACTAGGTAATACTTATGTGGAGCCCTATTTTTTAAGGTCATTTTTGAGATTTTTTTTTCAAGAAAGTTTGAATGTTATTCAAAATCTGATTACACAACTTTATTACACATTTTTGAAGTACCAAAATTAATTTTTATTATGATTTTAAAAACATAATGGCGCCGAGAGAGAGTCAGAAGCCACAGGCTATTTTTCGGAGATGCCTTGAGTACCCCCCACTTTTAACCGTCGGTATTGATGTGCAACTGAAAAATAAAATATTTTCTTATTGTATGACTGAAAATGAAGCGAAGTATATAGGGTTTTTTAAAAATATTGATTTAAAAAAAATTATATGATTTAAAAAAAAAAAAATTTTGTCATAAAAGCCTTATCAAAAAAAAAGTTTTCAATTTTTTAAAAAACCGCTACGTACTTCACTAGAAAATGATGTACTTGAGATGCAGTTAAAATTTCAGATCGATTGGATCAAAACTGACAAAATAAAGTTGGGGGTAAGATAGAAAAAAGTGGTTTCGAGAAAAACGCGTTTAAACTTTGAAAACAAGAAAAGTGACAGCCAAACTGATGCTACACTAATACACTACCTGAAGTACAGTTCAAATCTCAACTAGAAATACCTGTAGATACTTGTGCATATATTAGCTTTTTAACAAAACTCAGTGAATTCATTCCGAGTTAAATAAAAAAAAAGTTGTAGATGTATATATATATATATATATATATATATATATATATATATATATATATATATATATATATAAAAAAAGTTCTCCATTTCCCTCGTTTCAAATCGGTTATAAATAAATCCTAATTCATTCGGATTGAGTACGATTGCTTTCTAATCGCATTGCATCAAGGGAAATTTACATTTTTTTTCGAAATAGCTCGAAGTGTTTCGTTTTGACGCGGAAACAGATTTCGGATTTGCAGAGAATAAAATGTAGCCAAGAATCTAAAATTTGTGGATGACTTATTCCTCATTCTTTACGAATTCTTATTACATTATAAAAATGTTTTCCTACATCAAACATAGACATAATCTTTTCACAAGTTTGAACAGTTGTGAATAGTAGAATTTCATACTCAACTCTGGTGGAAATTTCGGATAGGATTTCGTCCGTTCCAGTCCACGCCAATCCGAAAAAAGTTTTTCAATCTTGCTCAATGTATATCGGTTGAAAATCAATCTTCATTGATCGAGATTAGAGACTTATTCGGATTGGTCCGGAATGACTCAGATTGGCGTGCAAACTCTCTAAATTTGAATCAGTCAAATTTTCACTTATTGAATCAGTGATTTGCCCTTTTACTGATTCATCAGTGAAAATGATATTTTTCACTGTCAAATCAGTTAATTTTCACTGATTCATCAGTGGAAAAAATATTTTTCACTGTTAAATCAGTTAATTTTCACTAAAGTAATCAGTGAAATTTGACTGAATCACAGTAACCTCTTTTTAGCTATTTTAATCAGTCAAATTTCACTTATAATCAGTAGATTTTGACTGATTCAGATTTAGAGAGAACAGAATTCGAATTGGCACAGAATATGACTGAATAGCGTGAAATAAAATCCAATACGAAACTTTTACCAAGGAAGCTGAGAAGTGAAATTTCCAACCATGTAAAGAGTATATAGGCTCAGGATTATTACCAGATTAGGCTAATCCATTTGTGTTTCTTTGTGCTTAGTGACCACGATCATAATCTATGGACTAAAGTTTACAGGTTTTAAGAAAGAGTAACTATACCCAAAAGTGGTTTTTAACAACTGGTGAAACGATCTTTTTTTACTCCAGGAGTGCCTTTGATTCTTTGATTGAACTGGCCGAAGTCAGCGATGGACCTATCAACCATTCTGATCAATAGCTACCGTGATACGTAAGCAAAGAAATACTTCTTTCCTCAAGCTTTGACATCGGAACCTACTCTAATTCCTTGCATCATCTTATCCAAATAACACAACTAATCCTCATTCCAGAATCTTGATCTTTTGTTCAATATAACAAATAGTTAATATCCCACAAACCGGCACTGGAAGGACATTTTTACATATAATTCCATTATGTAATGTTAGCGATTATAAGATTTTAAAAAATATTACTATTGAGACGCGCATTAGTAATTTCGTTTGATCCTTATTCACATTTAGTTGCTCCGATTTTAATTTTGAAAAGTAATTTGTAATCTTCGAATTTTGGGCTTTCCTTTTCATTCCATATCGTTTTTACGTTATTTGGATTCTATACGAATCATTTTGTAGAAAATTCAATTTCACTCAGACAAAAATGCTTGTAAAAAGTTGAATTTTTTGTTTTTAGAATTTTTTTTTTGATGTTATAAACGTTATTGCACGTTATCTCATTTAAGATATAGTCTCGTGTTCAGGCCCGTTTTGGAAGGTTATTCTATGATTTTTTCTTTACACAACAAAATAAATAACAATCTTCTCAATTTTTTCACGTGTTTTTGATGACATTATAAACTATAAAAAAAATTCTTACTTAATTTAACACAATTTTATACAATAATTATTTTTTTAAGCTAATTACGCAGATTATTGAGGTATCCTAACCTAAAAGTGAAAAAAACACGGGTTTTTGCTATGTTTTTTTTTTTTTGGTGAGGAGGAAAAATGGCGAAATCTTTTATAGACGTTGTACAGGACTTTTCTAGGACGGGGCTAGGCATACCTGTTAAAACCAAAAAACCCCCTCTCTCGAACCCTTCTTTTCTCTTGAAGGTATCGTTCAATGAAGTTGAGTACTTTGCCCTTTTCCTGAATACAAACTTACCGAAAAAAAGTTCGTCCGGAAGCAGAAGAAATAATGCGCTTCTATGTTTCTTGGGTTGCTAAATCCGGAACCGACTTCAGACTTGCTCCATCACCTCAAGTTTTTTAAATTCCCTAACCTGAAAGTGCAAAATACACCATTTTTCGCTATATTAGGGGTTATTCTATACACAGTTAGGAAATTTAAAATCCTGAGGTGATGGAGCAATTCTGAGGTCGGATCTTGTGCTCTTCGCATACGTTTAAGTTTATTTCTTATAATTTGATACTGAAGCTCAAACCAATTTAATGATATTAAAGATGATGTAAATTAGTCATTTTCTCAAATTCACTAAGTTTCTTTTTCAGTTTAAGTGAAACAGGAAATTCAATTTACTTAAGGCTCTATCGGCCTTAAGGAACACATTCTCATCATGACACTCGCGCTTCGCGCTCGATTTTCTGTATACATTTCAGTATAACTTTTTAATAAATTACATGATTATTGATAAATTTATTTTCTTCCAAATATCTCAAAAAGGAAAAACAATCGTAGACTTTATTTAAGGAAACGATTTTGCAGAACAACGCTTATTTCGTATCTCACATATTTTGGTGAAAAAAATCGAATTTTTTTAATATTAAAAATCAAAACATAAAATATACATCCTGTCCCGAAATGTCTTAATGAGAATTTGTAGACCTCATTTAGGCAAACAATTTTCCATCTAAACGTTTTTTTTGTATCTCACATATTTTGTCTAAAAAATGGAATTTTTGAATTTTAATCGTATTTTTTGGAATTGAAACGAAAAATATATCTTTTATCAGAAACTGTGTGAGACAATATTTGTAGATCTTTTTGAAACTAATAACTTTGTATTCTTACTTTTTTTTCTTATTTCTATTATTATTTTTAAAAAATTTAATTTTTTTTTTTAAATAGTTTTTTTTTTAATTTAAAAAGAAAAATATGCATCTTATGAAAAAATGTTACGATTCAAATTTGTATGTCTTTATTTAGTTAATAATATTGTATCATAGCGTTTTCTCGTATCTCGTATAATTTAACTGGAAAATGGAATTTTGATATTGACTTTTTCGAATTTGAATATGCTGTAACATTTCTAATTTTGATTTAATCAACAAATGTTTTTAGAATAATTTGTAGAGATTTATGAGCACTATCAAAAACCTGTGTTGAAATTTTTTATTTTTTTAAAAAATTATTTTCAAAAACACAAAAGTAGTGCTTAATCCCTCAATTTTGATTGGATGTGGCTGGTTAACGAACTTGTCCTTACTTTTTCGGCTCCGATAAAGTGTGCCAAAGCACAATTCAATCTGATAATTCTATCGAGAGTTATGCCGCACACGACCTACAGACAGACAGACAGACACTTTCGTAAAAACCATTTTTTCTGACTCAGGGGTCTCAAAACGTAGATTTGATGAAAATTTCAAAAGTCATTTTTCACATAAAACCAATACCTTCTCATCCATGATGAGAATGTAAAAAGATATCTGAAAAATTCAAAAAGAATTTTGAAGAGTAAAAGCAGTACTTTCGGATGCCGTAACGAGTTTTTAGAAAAAAAATTAATTCGCGATGTAGTTTAACCCCGAATAAAGCAAAAACTAGTGTTTTTTGCACTTTTAGGTTAGGATTTCTCGAAAACCTGACGTGATGGATCAATTCTGAGGTCGGATTCGAATTCAGTGTACCAAAAACCTTCGGAAAAGTATAGTCTGGTCCCAGGGTCTAAAAAATGTCGGCCTGTGTTATTCTTCTGAATGCTTCTGGATTCGTCCCTAGATGTAAACATTTTTATTAATAAATAACAAAATGGCGGACTTATAAAAAATAATTTAAAAATCGTGACTTTTTTCGTTAAAAATCGATGAAAAAAAAAATTATTGTTATAATTGAGTAATTTTAGTACCCGATGGAGTCATTGTTGTGTAGAATAACATGTGCAAAAATGAAAGCAATCGGTTGGATAGAATTTTTTTAATTGCCCACGCTACTTACAAAAATGTTATTTCAAAGAAATTCGTTTAAAACTTTTGATTTCAGATTTCTTATAAATTTATACTTACACTAGTCAGCTATGCCTGGTGCATAGAGTAAACCTTCCGTTCCTCCATAGGCATCGTTTTCAGCTAATTTTTCTGCTCTGCGAGATGACCTGGCCATTTTTGAAGTATCAGACTTTTTATTCTCCGCCTTCATAATAAGAATAGAGAGGTAAGACCGTTGCAGTTGCCGCGCGGTTCACAGCGTGCGGTCCCGGAATGCTCTCGACTATGTGCTATAGCTTCGTAAATATTTCATATTTCGGTCTAAAATTTTTACAGTATACTCTCAATATATTATACTTTCGAAGATGTTTCAAAAATTCTCCGTATGTTGTGTAATCGTCTTAAAAATCTTTTAGGACATGTTTATACATCTATAACCATTAAATTAATCTCATTCAGAAAAATTTTGAATGTTTATATTTAATTTTAATTTATAATTTATTATTTATATTATTATTCCAATCTTGGATTATTTGATTAACGTCTACCTGTCATTGATGAAATATCGTGACGTGTAAATGACGTAGAACGTGAAAGGTCGATTCACGGGAATCGACAACCGAATCTCACGAAGCTTGAGTCTAAGATATATAATTTAGTCGATTTCGAAGTCTAGATTCGTAAAGATTAGTTGACTGATTTCATGCCCACTTTGCGTCCTCGTGAAGTGTCTCTGACTTTAATGTGGAAACGATGCTTACTATTGTTACCTCTTGTTTTAATTAAATTCTTGATTATTCATCTCTGTCATCGTAATGTCACGCTATGGTGTTATAATCAGGGATCAGATTCCTATTATCCTCTTGTAAAATTTAAGAGCTTTCTTTTTTATTGAGATTGTCATCGAAATTATATATATGTGGATAAGATACAAAGGATCAATCTACGGAATTTGATAATTCGATGTCGTTCTGTTCATGGGGGATTTTTATTGGCTTGAATATAGTCGTTTCAAGTTTGTGAAAACTACACCCAGAAAATAGTTTCTTTGAATCAATGGATATGCGGTCAAAGAAAAAATTTCTTTGAATTGAAGAAAGTTTTGTTGATTCAAACAAATTTTCTTTAATGTAAACAAATCTATTTCTTTGAATCAAAGAAAATTTTATTGAATCAACAAAACTTTCATTGATTCAAAGAAATTTTTTCTTTGAGTGTATATCAAAGAAATGTTTCTTTGAATCAAAGAAACTGTTTTTTTAGTGTAATTATCAGTCAATCGGGGTATTTGATTGCTTCTTTTTTTTGTATAGGTCTGTTTTACGATTGATAATGCATACTTTTAAATCTTCTGAGCTCTGGTACCAAGTGGTATATAAGAATGATTAATTTATATTTCATTCGTTGATACTTTTATAATATTTTAATCGATTGATGAGAATAGGAATTTATAATCACATTCTTTTATTATTGGATAAATTCCATATTTATAATTATTCCTCCAAGTTTGTGAGGATTTATAACCAACCGTATCAATTAAATAATAAACAAAAATTGGCATGTAATAAATACTTAATTCACTGATTGTCGAATTCCTGCATTTAATTTGATGATAAACATAAAAAATGAATAACGTATTCAAAAAACAGGAATTATATTGACCCTCAATAATAATATTTGCAATGTTGGCTAATTGACTTTAGGTTCCATAAATAAAAAAACGGTAGTTTTAATCAAGCGTTTCGAATCTGATTGGAGTTCTCATCAGTAATCTTTATTTCTAAAATATGAAAAAAAATAACCAGTAAATATTGCAAATATGAGTCCTATTTTTGGGTACAACTTTGGTATTGTGTGAAGAATAAAAAATGAGAAAATTTACATAGAATTCTTAAGAATTAATATTGAACACTAGCACTCAAACCAATTTTATAATATTAAAGATGATGTAAATTACTCATTTTCTCAAATTCATAAAATTTCTTTTTCAGTTTAAGTGAAACAGGAAATTCAATTTACTTAAGGCTCTATCAGCCTTAAGGAACACATTCTCATCATGACGCTCGCGCTTCGCGCTCGATTTTCTGTATACATTTCAGTAACTTTTTAATAAATTACATGATTAAAATAATTTATTTTCTTCCAAATCTCTCAAAAAAAAAAAAACAGTCGTAGACTTTATTTAAGGAAACGATTTTGCAGAACAACGCTTATTTCGAATCTCACATATTTTGGTGAAAAAAATCGAATTTTTTTAATATTAAAAATCAAAACATAAAATATACCTCCTGTCCCGAAATGTCTTAATGAGAATTTGTAGACCTCATTTAGGCAAACAATTTTCCATCTAAACGTTTTTTTTGTATCTCACATATTTTGTCTAAAAAATGGAATTTTTGAATTTTAATCGTATTTTTTGGAATTGAAACGAAAAATATATGTTTTATCAGAAACTGTGTGAGACAAAATTTGTAGATCTTTTTGAAACGAACAACTTTGTATTCTTACGTTTTTTTCGTATTTCACATATTATTGTTAAAAAATTGAATTTTGGATTTTCAATAGTTTTTTTTTTAATTAAAAAGAAAAATATGCATCTTATGAAAAAATGTTACGATTCAAATTTGTAGGTCTTTATTTAGTTAATAATTTTGTATTATAACGTTTTATCGTATCTCGTATAATTTAACTTGAAAATGGAATTTTGATATTGACTTTTTTCGAATTTGAATATGCTGTAACATTTCTAATTTTGATTTAATCAAAAAATGTTATCAGGATAATTTTACCTACTACAGACAGACAGGCAGACACTTTCGTAAAAACCATTTTTTCTGACTCAGGGGGTCTCAAAACGTAAAGATTTGATGAAAATTTCGAAAGTCATTTTTCACATAAAACCAATACCTTCTCATCCATGATGAGAATGTAAAAATAAACAGACAAACTTCGAATAAAAAAGAATGAAAATTCTTTGGAATAAAAATTGAATTATAAAGGGTGATCCAATACGATGTACTTTTTTCAATAGGGATTCTAAGGCATATCACACGTGATAATTTTCATGTCCATATGACATTTTGTTCAGTATTCATTGATATTTGACTATAAATAGACTTACGCCTCAACAACGTTTACAAATTGTGAAAATTTATTTCCAAAACCAGTGCTCAGTAAAAAATGTTTTTCGTTCTCTTCGACCATTTTATTTATCAATTAATTTTTGTTGTAAAAAATTCAAAATATTGGTGTAGTTGACTTGTGGTTTCAACAGGATGGTGCAACGTGCCACACATCAGGCCAAACCATCGATTTATTGAGAGATAATTTTCATAAACAAATCATCTCAAGAAATGGACCCGTGAATTGGCCTCTAAGATCTTATGATCTGAAGCCGTTGGATTACTTTTTGTATGGGTATGTAAAATTACTTGTTTATATTGATAAACCACAATCGATTGATGCATTGGAAGGGAACATAACACGCGTTATTAACGGAATACCGCCGATATGCTCGAGAGAGTTCTCGAAAATTGGACCCACAGAATAGACCATGTGAGAGGTAGTTGCGGATAACATTTAAATGAAATTATCTTCAAATATTAAATGTCATAACCGAACTAACATCCCAAATACAATTTTTGATTATTAAATTAATTTTTATGTGTTTTATTTAAAAAAACTTCCGGAAGCTCTTATTGGATCACCCTTTACAATATAAGTAATTAAAATGGGATCAAAACTCTCGACTCTCATCTGTTGTAATTGAAAATTTTAACTAACCTTAAGTAATTAAAATTTGTTGAATTTTGATGAATTTATTTTTGGTTTTAAACCCTTTCCTTCTGTGTCGCTGTTTTGTAAAACACATTATTTTCCACAAGCTCGCTATAAGAGGATCGTTTAGTGACTAATTTCTGAGTGCACGGAGAGAAAAGTTGTAGTCAAGAAAACCGATAAGATGAAGGGAAATTTTATGTAGAACTGTGATTGTAAAGGAAAAGTGGAAGGATAAACACAAGATGACTAGATTGCCCCCACACTCTGGTTTTTTCATTTATGGACCCTAAAGCCAATTAGCCAACATTGCAAATAAATAAGGTAATTGAATATTTATTTACAAGACAAAAACAAGTGTTACACATCACACCTTATAATCAACGCATAGAAGAATCTAGTTTTACATTAAAAACCCAAAATATTAAATGAAATCAACAGTATCCAAGAATCAGCAAGAATCATAATATCTGCGATCACGCATTACTATATATCTATTTTGGAAGGTATAAGTGGCCTTTCCGGTGTTGTATAGATTTTATTGACAAATCGTCGACGTTTCGACTAAATTTTTGGTCCTTATCAAGACTACAAAGGAATATTTAACATTATTATTCATCAGAAAAATGAAGAATAGTTACAAACATAAATTAAAATTAAAAGAAAAAGAGAAATACATACCGAAAGATAAATTTCCAAACATTTTTTTTCTTCAATACAGTGACATGATAAATGTCAATTTCATAGTATCCAATATGTTTAAAAGATTTTTATAAAAATCCATCTTAGATTATAAATATGTATAAAAATCCTGCTTTGTTGATAAAATTTTGTAGCATAGGATTTTTTAAAATCAAAAATTCATTGAAGTTAAGAAAAACATACAAAATGCTTGTCAACAAAGAATTGAGGTTAAAATGATAAAATTGCGACCTGAAATATAAAAATAATATAAGTATATGTTTAACTGAATAAAGAACAAATATATATATCCTCCGCATTAACATATTCTTCCCAAGGAAGCTTGATATCAAAGAACCGAGAAGGAGCCAAGATGCCAGTTTGATCCAAAGCTGATTAAGCAAGGGAACCCCAACCACGTTTCAAGAATCGAATCTACGTCGTCACCTGTTGCTTGGAAACCGTCTTCTCCTAAGAACAGTAGCCAGTGGAATCGTGAATCTTCCAAAAATGGTGGTGGGCCGAGTGTCTCAGCACATAATAACGAGTTCAGAAGAGAACCTCCGACTCCTCATTAGAGGATATGACAGATGGGGCGGTAGATAGGCTCCGCATACCATATCCAATATGTATTCGCGAAGGATTCTCCTTTATTTTCGTGTGAGTGCGCAATCTCATGCATATGGCGGTACATATATTTCTTCTTTTTGTTTTCAGATTCGCCTTTACTGCATCTCGTGCAGCCAAATGCTGCAACACCGTTGGCAACAATATCACCAATGTAGGGGGATAAAAGGAGAGCAAACGGGTGGTGGGGTGCCTTTGAAATAGGGAGGGAAGATGGAAGGGCCGGTGAGAGGTAAGGGGATTCCCTGGATTTCCATAATATTCAAATGTATAAAATGCGCGAGAAGCAGCGCGAAGTTACCGAAAGAGGCGGCCCTGTGATGCGATAGTGTTGTGCGGCCTGGTGCGGTGCGGCGTGGCGCGGAATGGTGTTACCCGCTGACATATTTATCGGCGGCCACGCCACCTGCAACCGGCTTAGCGGCATCCGTACTGAGCGGTGTTTTGCCCATTTGTATCTCCACGATGCCGGCCAATCCTCCGACAGCCCAGTTTACCCAATCCTTACACTCTTCCCCACTTTTCACCCTTCTAGGCATATACTCTTATGATGTCTTTTTTCTCTTTCTTCCTTACACTCTCTTAGAAGAGGTTTCTTTGTCTCTCCCTTTACCTCTTGCACCCTCTCCAAGAATTGTTCTCCATAAGGTTATCCCAACAACTGCGGGGATGACATATTGTTGCTTCCGATTTTTCGGAAGAATCAGATCGGACGATAATTTCTCTTAGTGATGCTACTGAGATTTTACCGAAATTCGTATAACCAAATTACTAATTACTCTAATTTTTTTATTTCCAATTCATCAGATAACAATGTTTATATTTTCAAATAATTATGTATCTGAATTTTTATTTCTCCGAATCAGAATTTTTAATAATATAAATAAAAAATTCTCATCATAATACTCGCGCTCGGTTTTTATTTTATATCCATTAGAGCCACACCTCCATTTAAAAACAAGGACGTAAATTCGGTCGCCGCGCTTAAAAGTATTTTCAATAGTATTTTTCATTGATAAACAAAAGCTATAACCCCTATGAAAAAATGGTCGATACCGAAGTTTTAGATATTTTTGAAACGAATAGTTATTATTCCAAACATTTTCTCGTCAACCGCATATATTTCGTGCAAAATGGAATTTTTCATTTTTGATGTTTTTTACAATTGAAGAGAAAAGTACGAGTCCTATCAAAAATGTTTCGGGGTAAATTTATACATCTTCTTGAGATAAACAAATTTATTTATAAAATTTTTTTTTTACCTCATATGTTTTAGCGGGAAAATTGAATTTTTTATTTTTATAATAACGTTTTTGACGAATAAAAATAAAGATATAACTCATATGAAAAAATAGCCGAAAGTAAATTTTTAAATATTTTTGAAACGAATAATTTTATATTTAGACATTTTTTTCGTATCTTGGATAGATTTAGTGCAAAATGGAATTTTACATTTTTGATAATGTTATTTACGATAAAAACCCAATTACGCGTCCGATCAAAAAGTGATGTGAAGTTAATTTTCTAAATCTTCTTGAAATAAAAAATTTTGTCCCCGACGTTTTTTTCGCATCTCGTATAGTTTTTTCGAAAACCAAAAGCTTTCATTTAGAAAATAACAATTTTATTAATAAAAAAAAGATATAACTCTTATGAAATAATGGTAATCAGCAAATTTTTAGACATTTCTGGAATAATCAATTTTGATTTATATTATTTTTTCTCTATTTCGTATATTTTTTAAGGAAAATGGAATTTTTGGTTTGTAGAAAAAAGTTACCTGTAATTATTGATAAGTTTCCCAATTCTATTCAAAATTTTCGCTAAAAAGAAATTTTTGTAAAAATGATCGATGTTTATGTGTTTATGGAGTCCCAAAAAGAAAATAGTTTCTTTGATTTAAACAAAGTTTCTTTGAATCAAACAAATTTCTTGATTGTTTTTCTCTTTGAATTAAAGAAATAAATGTCTGCGAAGTTGCATAGTACATACTTAATGACTCACAGAAATATTTTCTTTAATTCAAAGAAAAAATTGTCTTCGTTCAAAGATAATAAAATTAAATAAATTTTTTCTTAAGTTTCTGCCAGTACTGAATTTGGATCGAAAAAATATGTTTTTAAATCAAATGAATAATGTTAAAAAAATAATTTCTTTCATTTCAAAAATTCGTCCTAAAGGTGTTTTTACTTCGAATTGAAGAAATAAACTTAAAACCCGATTTCTTAAATTTAAACAAAACTTTTTTCTGGATGTAACGAAATGTCTCTCAGTGTAGAGAATTTTGAGGAGTGATAAAGGGTGCTAACAGAATTAATCGAGGGTAATTTGAAATTTAAAAGAATATAAAGGAGAGTATGCTCTCCAGGTTTGGGGAAGGTTTTGATTCCCGGATGGCCCGTTGTTTTCACTCTGCTATGCAGCAACTGAAGCATGGTGCATCGTAGGTGCGGTCGGTTTATACACTGGTTAGATGGCCATTCTACATGCAGTAGACTTGCATACGTGTAGGATACAGCACAATAGAGATTCGTGCTCGCCAATCCTGTTGGGTCCACAAACCGACAACCAGACTCTGGTCGAGGCGCAGGATGCTGAGGCCATGCGATTCGACGTTGAGATGATTGTAGTTGCAAATGGGCAGTTTGCATCAAGAAGCAACCCCGGCCGACAGGACATGCACTCCCAATGCAAACAAAGTTGACCCAAACGTTCCACTATCACTATACTACACTACAACTATACCAACCCCCTGGCTAGCTCCTATTCTAACCCCCTCGGGTGATGCATGAAATGCAACTCACTGGTTTGATAACGAGCACACAGACAGTCTATACCTATACAAATTACAATCCTGGCTCAAACTTGACGAGGACCTTTCTCCTTAGCTTTTGCGGATTGTTATCCATGATCAACGCTGATCGTTCATTATTCAGGTGATACGTGACGCGATCTGAGAAAAGGAACCTCAGCGTCCAAAAATTATTTTCGGGATTATGATTCTTTGAATCAAAGAAAAATTTTCTTTATTTACGGTCAAAGAAAAAATTTCTTTGAATTAAAGAAAGTTTTGTTAATTCAAAAAAATGTTCTTTGATCCAAAGAAATAAATTTGTTTACGTTAAAGAAAATTTTTTTGAATCAACAAAACTTTCTTCAATTCAAAGAAATTTTTTCTTTGACCGCATATCCATTGATTCAAAGAAACTATTTTCTGGGCGTAGTTTTCACAAACGTGAAACGACTATATTCAAGCCAATAAAAATCCCCCATGAACAGAACGACATCGAATTATCAAATTCCGTAGATTTTTGAAGTTTTTTTTATTCAAAAAAGTTTTCTTTAACGTAAACAAATTTATTTCTTTGGATCAAAGAACATTTTTTTGAATTAACAAAACTTTCTTCAATTCAAAGAATTTTTTTCTTTGACCGTATTTCAAAGAAATCTTTCTTTGATTCAAAGAAACTGTTTTCTGGGTGTGCAATATTTTTCGTTTAGTATGACTTTTTCCATCAGCGGTTTGAAATACCTTCGAATGAAAATTTAAAGAATTCGAAACTAATCGAACCTCAAAACACAAAAAACAACAAAATTTGGAACAAAATCACCACTAGAAAAAACCTTGAGAAAACAAACAAAAAGGAGGAAAGAAAAAAGAAGACAACCTTCCGAAACCCCTTCCTTTTTCTTTCTTTTGTCTTTATTACCCACCATCATTTACATAAATAAAATTTAAACTACTCGCCGACGTTTCTGTGCTCCTGTTGGCGTTCCATGGAGAAGGATCTACGTCCCCATGGAGGGTGATAGGAGACGCAACAATTATTAAATATTTTTATTTTCTATAGTATTACAGCTTTGAAGAGGGTACTAGAAGAGCACCGAAACGTCAGCGAGTAGTTTAAATTTTATTTATGTAAATGGTGGTGGGTAATAAAGACAAAAGAGGACGAAAGAAAGAAAAAGAAGAAAGAGGTTTTGGAAGGTTACCTTCTTCTTTCTTCCCTCCTTTTTTGTTTGTTTTCTCAAGGTTTTTTCTAGTGGTGATTTTGGTCCAAATTTGGTTGTGTTTTTATGTTTTGAGGATTCGATTAGTTTCGAATTCTTGAAATTTTTAATTGTGCTTTTGTTTGGACGTTGAGAGGAATCCGGGTTGGTAGTGATACGGGTTCGAGTTCAGGTTTAAATACGTTCGAATCCTCTCTCTTTTCGCATAAAGTCACTTCCACCTCGACTTCCTCCGTGTTTGTGAGACGTAAGAGAGAGTAAAGAATATTGGAAGCTCTAATCGGCTCGTTGACTATTCTTTCCCTTTTCCAGTAAAATCTTCGCTGGGACGCTAAGGTCCCTCTTCTCAGATCATGTCACATATGCCGAATGGATCTAAAACACTAATGGAATCCGATTCCTCAAATTGATAGATAATAAATTATCCTATTTTGGAAATTAGTATGAATACAGATAAAAATCAAAGATCTGCCGTCCAAAGTAAAAGAACCGTTAACTTCATTTCAATTGAAACTGAGAAGAATTTTTAATCGGCACTTGGCAAATGTAGGGGAAGTTTAAACGTGGAAGAAAAAAAATGCAAAATTTTAATTTTAATTATTGAAAAATACAGTTTTATACGGACCTTCGACTCGAGCGTCTTCCATTTTCTGGAAAACGCTAACTGCATAAGGTTTTCCATTTTTGTAAAGTGACTCACGACCCTAAGTATTTCCCACAAAAGAAAGCGTCAATGACAATTGACGTTTCTTAACTGTGGTGCATTCACAAGCGTTTCCAAAATTTGTCTTAGAACTCGAATACGATTTTGAATTCAGTTGGTCTTTTCGTTCACCCAGAAAACATTTTTTTTGAATCAAAGAAAAATTTCTTTGATATAAGGTAAAAGAAAAAATTTCTTTGAAATTAAGAAAATTTTATTGATTTAAAAAAAATTTTCTTTAACGTAAACAAATCTATATATTTGGATCAAAGAATTTTTTTTTCAATTAACAAAACTCTTTAATTCAAAGAAATTTTTTCTTTAACCGTATATTAAAAAAATGTTTCTTTAATTCAAAGAAACTGTTTTCTGGGTGTTATTTGCATTGCTGTAATAAAAAAACTAATGCGTTTTTTTCAAAATTTCAAGCACAGTTAAATGCTGAATTTCTTCAAGATTCTAATGATATAAAAGAATCATTTTCGTCAAAACTGTCACGATTTTTTTAGACACTCTGTTCATTGTTAAACATTAACTAAACTAAACAATAATTTGATGTAAAAAAATCTTATCGTGAATTTTGAGACTGCATAAATAAACACTAAAAATATTATTTAATTATATAAATTAGTTTTTGAGAAAAAATTCTCGAAAATCACCTTTTTATGTCGAGATAGTAGAATGACACCTCAACTTCTTTTTAATAAAAATTTTGAGAATCATTCGAAAACTTATCGACAATTACATTTAACTGTAAATGTTTTTGCAAAATTTTTACTCAAACGAAGTTGACAGACGTTCTCTATCGTGTTCTGTAGTATTTTCCAAATTTTATGGAAGATAAGTAATAAATGATTTTCTCTGAATTATTGAAAAGCTATTTTTAAGAATAAGGTACATAATTATAAAAAAATGTTCCTGGAAACTATTGAGATTCTTAACGTTATTTAAAGAATAAAATATTGTACGGATTACGATCTGTATTGTAGTCAATGCAACGCAGATGGCAATCACCATAATATTCAAATACTGTTTACTATCTGTATTGTACTAAGTACAACACATGTATTAACTCTTACATTATCTTGATGGTAAATCTGTAGCACAATTTATATATCAATAGAGGTTTGACACTTCAAAACTTTGTAAACAATTTAGTACAAGAGGTGGAACAGTTGATAGTATTAGACAATAGAAGAGAGGATCCTAAGGGAGAAAAAAGCATTATTTGATCAGGTGGCACAAGCAGAGAACGTCATTTGTCATTTGCAAATATATTACACTTGGTCCGAGGATAAATTGTCCTCTTAAAGAAAGTCCTGCCAAGTGTCCTTATTCAAAACCGAGTGTTGAGAATCCTACGCGTGAGGGTATAAATTACAAAGCCTTGCGGCAAACGAACAAACCTTTGGCAAAACGACCAAAGAAAAAATCGAATCCTTCTGTTATCCTCTTTCGGATAGAATAATGGTCTAAAGCTGAATTTCGAATGTATTTCAATACATAAAAAGGAACTTCCGAGTAAACAATTTATATTCCGCTGTCTGCTTTTCGCGAATTCGAAAGAAATCGATGTCTTTCAAATTTGTTTACTTGGGCTCTCAGATTTATCGATACTTTTGAACAGATGTGTTTGAAACTTTTATCACGTGAAATCAGGCATATTTACTCGCATAAAGAGCTAACTTCACTTCGTGGGACACTGGTGGTATCACTTTCATTAAAAATTAGTACAGCAAATATGAGAGAAAATCGATTTGTTCATAAAACCACCCGTTTTTTTATCAACGAAAAATTAAATCAATTTCTAATAAACTTTATTCGTCGGCTGAGAAAAAAGAGTAAATATCAAGATGTGCAGAAATTTTATTGAGTGAAATACTTTTTTTTAGTATAGACGATCGTTAAAAAGTAATTTTTTCTACTATCAGGTCATAAAGTGCATTTTAATGTCTCCTGCGTATCAAATAAATCGACATTTCGACCCCCAGTAGAAAAAAAATTGTGTGCAACGCAGGAAATGCTTTTATTTCCCTAGTTGCACAATATGCTATTTCCAAATCTCAAACCTTAAAAATTCACTACTCAAAAGGTTTTAATATCATAATAAAATAGGAAAATATATTTTGAATATTTTCGATCGGAGAAAGCGAAAATGTTTTTTCACTAGCGGCTTAAAAAGTTCATTTTATTACCCCTGCAGATCAAACAAATCCATTTCTTTAGCTACAAGTGGAAAAAAAATCGTATACAACACGGGAAAAATATTTGTTTTACTCGTCTTCCTCGCTTAGCTCGAGCATTAAACCTCACACACGCAAAATGAAATTTTCTCTCCCTAGTTGCACAATATACTATTTTTATTCACGGGTCATAAATTGCATTTCATTGCGCACAAGATTTTTTTTCTGCCGAGTGTTTAGAAAGTTAATAAGTTTGCCCCACAGAGGGCAATAAAATGCACTTTATGACTAGTTATTGTAGTATAAATAGTAGACTACGTGCCAATGGAAAAAAGGCAGTGATTTCCGACGAGTTAAATATTTGCTGTCTGAGAAAAGCGAGGGTAAAAATCACACGAGTAAAATAAATGTGTTTACTTATTAGCAGGTCCTGAAGTGCATTTTATCCCCCCCCCCCCTACGACGCGGGGAATTTAAATCGATTTTTCGATCCCCAGGAGGAAAAAATCGTGCGCAAGACTAGAGAAAAGTACATTAACTAGGTAGGAAAAAGTTTATCTTGCGTGTGGGAAACTTGATGGCCGAGAAAAGCGAGGGTAACAACCACAAAAGTAAAATTAATGTTTTTCCCGTGTCGCACATGATTTCTCTTCTACGAAGGGATCAAAAAATGATTTTTTTTTGTACTGCACGGGGAAATAAAATCCACTTTTTGACCCACCAGTAGAAAAAAGTACATTATGCAACTAGGGAGGAAAAAGTTTATCTTGCGAGTGGGAAGTTTGGTGCACCAGCAAAGCCAGTGTAACAATCACTGGAGTATAATAAATGTTTTTCCTGTGTCACACACGATTTTTTTCCCACTAAGGGTGTTGAAAAACGGATTTATTTCTCTCGCAGGGGGTAATAAAATGCACTTTGAGACCCACTAATAAAAAAAACATTTTTGTTACTCCTGTGAGCTTTACTCGGGGATCAAACTTCCCACTCGTAAAATAAACCTTTTTCTCCGTAGTTATATAATCTACTTTTATAGTATATAGTGCAACAAGGGAAAATAAATGTTTTTCCAGTTTTGCACACGATTTTTTTTCTACTATGGGGTCAGAAAATGGATTTGTTTGCCCCATACGGGGCAATATAATCCACTTTTTTGACCCGCTAGTAGAAAAAATTTAATTCTTGGGTGGAATCATCCACCAATAACTGATACTACTTTATTCTTATTCATGAATCATGGTTGACGATACATTAATTCGCATTCATCCACAACAGTGCAATATTCCTTCTTATTCAGCTATTTGGACCTAATTTCAATAACCAATTAATTCTAGAACTCTTTACACAGAGAGCATTACTCTTGCTGAATATGCTGATACATTTGTGCACGTTTTAGGTTCAAGCATACATTAAAATCGTGCAGGGAGCGGTGTGAGAAACGAAACGATAGCAGAGCTAAGGTGTTAATACAGAGGTCGATCCTTTGATCTCTCTTGCAACCAGTTTCATGCAATATGCGCATGTTTAACTGACCGAAGCTCTCTGTATCGCCGGTCCTCCGGTTCCCACCTCCCTCTAGAATAGAGTAGAGCAGAGTAGAGCAGAGCAGAGTAGAGTTGAGTAACTCGTGCCGTTGCCACACTCTATTCAGGGTAAAGGGTGGTGGTATCAGAAGGGCCCAGGAGGTTCTGAAGCCCCCCCCCAGCGGTTGGGGGGCGAGGGGGGGGGGGGGGTTTACACTCTGGTACTCACTTTATTTAAACACTGCTACGACACAGACATGCCGGTTCTCTACCACCCGATTGCAAATGACATAAACACCAATACGTATGTGTATTACCTGTCCGTGCAAATATCCAACTCACTGAGATTTCCTGCTTTTCCCCCCAATATAAACTTCGTATTGCAAAACTTTGTTCTGTTTGCTCATGTAAATAGATCCCGATAGTCGCAAAAATTTGTTTATTTTTTTCCAAATCTCTGAAAAATAAAAAACAATCTTAGACTTTATTTAAGGAAACGATTTTGCAGAACAATGCTTATTTCGTATTTCACATATTTTGGTGAAAAAAATCGAATTTTTTAATATTAAAAATCAAAACATAAAATATACATCCTGCCGAGGAATTTCTCAATAAGAATGTGTAGACCTCATTTAGGCAAACAATTTTCCATATAAACGTTTTTTTTGTATCTCACATATTTTGTCTAAAAAATGGAATTTTTGAATTTTAAACGTATTTTTTGGAATTGAAACGAAAAATATATGTTTTATCAGAAACTGCGTCACACAAAATTTGTAGATCTTTCTGAAACGAACAACTTTGTATTTTCACGTTTTTTTCGTATTTTACATATTATTGTTAAAAAATTGAATTTTGGATTTTCAATAGTTTTTTTTTTTTTTAATTAAAAAGAAAAATATGCATCTTATGAAAAAATGATACAATTCAAATTTGTAGGTCTTTATGTAGAAAATAATATTGTATCATAACGTTTTTTCGTATCTCGTATAATTTAACTTGAAAATGGAATTTTGGTATTGACTTTTTTTCGAATTTGAATATGCTGTAACATTTCTAATTTTGATTTAATCAAAATTGTTATCAGGATAATTCGTAGAGATTTATGAGCAATATCAAAAACCATTATTGAAATTTTTGATTTTTTCAAAAAATTATTTTCAAAAACACAAAAGTAGTGCTCTATCCCTCAATTTTGATTGGATGTGGCTGGTTAACGAACTTGTCCTTACTTTTTCGGCTCCGATAAAGTGTACCAAAGCTCAATTCAATCTGATAATTCTATCGAGAGTTATGCCGCACACGACCTACTACAGACAGACAGACAGACACTTTCGTAAAAACCATTTTTTCTGACTCAGGGGGTCTCAAAACGTAAAGATTTGATGAAAATTTCGAAAGTCATTTTTCACATAAAACCAATACCTTCTCATCCATGATGAGAATGTAAAAAGAAAGCTAAAAACAAATCATTTACATAAAAAAGAAAGCTAAAAAACAATTCAGATAAATAAAATAAAGGGGGGGGGGGGGTGTTTAAGGGCAAACGTTTTGGCCGCAAATGAGGGCCCTCTTCAGTGCTGATAAATTTTTTTGAATTGGTCTTAAGGCAGTTGTGCCAAAAATCAGGTCTTTGGATGAAAAAGTTTTGCTATGATTTTAAGACTTGAAATGATATTAGTCGTGTCTTATGAAAGAAGAAATATTAGTTATTATGAAAAACATTTAAAAGTTATAAAATATAATACTTTTGATAATGTTTGTACTTTTTCAATACAAGTTAAGATTTTAATTGTTTAATAATAACATTAGCTTAGGCAATAAAGGCATTTAACATTTGTTTTCAAATAGAAAGTAATTTTTACATAATTCTGTACGCTTGATCTAAATCTGTATTCAAAATTTACCTATCATGCAAGATTTTTGGGACATGTTGAGTTAAATGGGTCAAAAACGACAATTCTTGCTCTTTTTGACAATATTTTAAGAGTAAATAAGTTTTTAAAAATATTATAGTAATACTACCAAACTCAGAAAAAAGATTTGATTGAATCAAAGGAAATAATTTGTTTGAACGACTTCCTTTGATTTAAAGAAATGATTTGTTTAAATGAAATAAAATTTGTTTGATTCAAAGAAAATACCTTTGAACCAAATAAATATTTATTTGAATCAAATTAATTTTTCTTCAAAACAAAGAAATTGATGCATTGATATATGGTCAAAGATATAATTTGTTTGATTTAAGGCACAAATTTATTTGATTCGAACGAATATTTATTTGGCCCAAAGATATTTTGTTTGAATCAAACAAATTTTGTTTCATTTAAACAAAACATTTCTTTACATCAAAGAAAGTGCTTCAAACAAATAATTTTTTTGATTCAATCAAATAGTTTTTCTGAGTGCAGGTATTAAATTTCATTTTCTTTGAAAGGAAATTTTTTCATCTTCTTAAGACATATTTATATTATTGTTAAAAAATGGAATTTTTCGTGTTTTGTCGTATTTTTTTAAGTTGAAACGAAAAATATATATCTCATCGAAAGCTATGTTGCACGAAATTTGTAGACCTTATTGAAGCAAACAATTTTGCATTCTTACGTTTTTTTCGTATTTTGTATATTCTGGTTGAAAAATTGAATTTTCGATTTTTAATAGTGTTTGTACATCCTTATTATATGAGATGGTACCAGTTTTGTGTGAAAAATCACTTTCGGAATTCTCATCAAATTTTGACGTTTTAAGACCCCCCGAGTTAGAAAAAATGGTTTTTACGAAAATGTCTGTCTGTCCGGTGTCTATGCACATGATAACTCTCGATATAATTATCGGATTGGAATGAAATTTGGCACACCTCTTGAGGGCTTAAAAAGAAATAACAAATTTGTCAAACAGTAGCAACCGAACAAATTTATGAAAATAAAAACATTTTTTGAATATGTGAAATAGGAAAAAAATGCAAGAATGCGAAATTCTTCGTTCCAGTGAGATCTATAAATTTTTCTGACACAGTTTTTTATAAAATGTATATTTTTCGTTCCAATTCAAAAAAAATACAATTAGAATTTTAAAATACCAGTTTTCCACAGAAAGATTTTCAAATTCTTTAAATATTTTAAACATAATATGTGAAATACGACAGAAACATTGAGAAGGAAAATTATTTGCCTGAATAAGGTCTACAAATTGTGTGCGACGCAGTTTCTGATAAAATATATATTTTTCGTTTCAATAAAAAAAATACCATTAAAATTCAATTTTTTAATCAAAATATTTGAGATACGAAAAAAACGTTGAGATGAAAAATTATTTGCTTAAATGAAGTCTACAAATTCTCATTAGGACATTTTTGACAAGATGTAGGTTTTATATTTTGATTTTAAAAAACACTATTAAAAATAAAAACGTTTATTTTTCAACCAAAATATGTGAGATATACGAAAAAAGTGTTAAAATGCAAAATGCTTTGCTTAAATAAAGTCCACAATTATTTTATAAGAAAGTTACAGAAATTTATACAGAAAATCGAGCGCGAAGCGCGAGTCTCGTGATGAAAATGTGTTCCTGAAAGCTGATAGAGCCTAAAGTAAATTGAATTTCCATTACCATTTCAAATCAAAATAAAATTGCAATTTGTATCCAACGGACATTGAACACCGAGCGCAAAGCGCGACGACCGAATTGCGCGTTACAGGCCTCTTCAAAATTGCTCAATTTCATTGAATTCTTAAAAATAATTCTTATCTTTTTACTCAAGACATGATTAAGCCATTTGTCTATACCATTTATCACATGAAATGATTTCAAAAATGCCTCTCGTATTGGAAGTAGGTGGAAAAAAATAATAAGATCGTTTGAAGAAATTCCGAGAAATGTTTGAAGAGGTTTCATTTATCTTTCTTGGGTTTATTTTTTGGAAGCGTTTTGCCGACATCGAGATGGGATATCGAGAGGTGGCCAGCAGCTGCGAGGAGATGATCCGTTGTGACAACGACAACGACACGGGACAATTATGAGGTATGAGCCTTTATTCGTTGAAGCCCGTCAGGCATGAATTTCGTGCAACAAGTTGCCCATACTTACGACCTACAAAGGCAGCGAACCAACTACGAGGTTGTTTTGGTGACACAGTATTTCCCGACCATCCGGGGAAGTATGGCCATAAGTAGGCATAAGTATATAGCGAGGACCGGGGTCCTTTAAACCGTTTATTTACGGATCGATGAACTGTTCAAAATATTGTCACGTTGTCAAACCTTTATCCGCCACTCGAGATGATGTACTCAAATCCAAGATTTTGTCTACTACCTCTCCTTCTTTCAAATCATCTACAAATATTGGCGACCCTGACTAGCGTTCTATTTGGGCGCAAGGGGCGTAAAAAATTGTCCCTAATGGCACAAACCAAACTGCGAGCTTCACAACTTTCTGCAATTACTTCTCTTGTGTCACGGTTGTCGCCTAAAGAACTTTTATATTACACTTTGGCTTTAGGTTCAAGAATTCCAAGTATTTTTCTTACGATATTTCTAAAATGCATGATTATTTTGCGTTCGAAAGGTAAAAACGTTTCGAAAATTGGCTTAAGGTTCAACATTGAAGTTCAATTCTCGGACTGGCAGAATTTTTTAATTACCTGGAGCTCAATTTATTTTAGGCCATGCTCAGGTGGAAATTTACAATTGGCTTAGAACTGCGCCAGTACCGGGGGCGGATGTCGGCACTGTCGTTGTACTGGCATAATACCGGGTGGGTACTGGTATTCGGCCGAAATGTCACTCGGCTGGGAGTTGTTTGTACTAAAAATCGTACTACGCCTGTACCGAAAATCTATACTGTAAATAGTAGTATGCCTGTACCGGCGCGGTACTGGCATTAGTAGAAAATGTCACTCGGCTGGGAGTTGTCTTTTAGTACTGGGGCGGTACTGGAAATTGTACCGAAAATCTCGATTGCACTGAGAGAAAAAGTACAGGGAAAGTTCGAGTTACGACACTAATATTTACCGTTTTTAATGGCAACGGAGGGATATTCGCTTAGAAGGTTAAGTTTACTGTTTTCATAGTAAAAAATCTGTTTTCAAACTAGAAAATTTTTTCTGAGTAAGTTGACAGTAAATTTTTGTTAGATGTACACCGGAAAAAATTCTCAGTAGGTTTGACTACATTTTAACTCACTTTCCGTAATTCGTAATAGCCCCAAGAGTCATTTTTGAAGTTAAGTGAACTGTAGGAACAAAGGTAAATTAAATAAGAGCAGTAGTTGAATCGATGAATATTCTCAGTAGATTTCGAAACTTTATTTACTTCCAAGTAGAACTGACTTACTATTTTTACATACAAACTTATACCTACAAACACACACCCCCCTCTACACTATACAAAACTCGTTTGGGCAGTATTAAAAATTATTCTTAACGCTGCGGGTTCGAACCCTCTCTACTTATAATTAACGCATTACTAACCTAACGACTAAGACTCTCGGCTGCGCACGCTTGGAATACCAGAAAGAAAATAGCGCTTTAACCTGCAACTACTTCAAGGCCGTGTAAGAAGTGTATGGGCCCCGTGTAATCGGAAATTTTTTAATTTTATGCCAATTTATGATTCTGATTAAAATTTTTTAGATTTTAAATTATGAAATCGATTTTCTATAAAATAAAATATTTTTGAAAGAAACAGATCAAATTTTTGAATTAAATAACATTACATAATAAAAAGATTTATATACATGTTAGAAGTATTAATTTTGGTTATTGTATATTAGTAATAATTTATATAGGTTATGATTCCTTTATTTTTTTTTCAAGAGTAAAATCAACGTATGTTCAGAATCTAAAAAATTTGACTTTTTTCAATTCCAAAAATATGATGAAACTTCTGAATCAAGAAAATTATCTCATAACGAAATTATGCATTCATGTTCGCAATAAGTAATTCTAACTAATGAAGTGCTATTAAAAAAATACTACACCTATTTACTTATCAACAATTTGTTTTTTTAACTGCTCTTATGTAGTACAATAATTTCTACAGCTTATGTTTACTATGAGAGCTTCAATTGATTTTACTATTCACCCTATGTTAATTGAACTACATGTTTAGTTATTGTTACTACCTCGACAAAATCAGATACACAGACATACACACACGTGCTCGCATATGATTATTATGACTACATGCGGATTCACACCGTCCCGCCGAATTTTCCAGTTAAGAAACCGTAAAAATTGCTTGCTGACTGCCGAGTTTTTTTAACCAACTCACAGCAAAAGCCGCTCGTATAAGAATTGTATTTCTTTAATCACACTAACGTCATATTTTTCTGTTAGACTTGTATTTTGTTACTGACATCAAGAGAAACTTTTAAAATAGCGTACTGTGAAAATTATTGAAAAAAATATTCCAGTGCAAAGACTTAAATTTTAAGGATGGTGACAGTAAAAAAAATTACGGGACAGTAAAAGTTATCGGTTTTAATGAATATCCTTGCGCTACCCTCCAAAAACAGTAAAATTACGGGATCATTTTCTCTGCAGTACTAAACTAATACCGTTCCAACGTTCGACATAAATCCCTAAGTCGGCTTCTATCCAGTACTTGAACTCCTTACTGGGGCAGTACTACACTAGTACCGCTCCAACGTTCGGCATAAATCCCTAAGTCGGTTTCTATCCAGTACTTGGACTCCAAATTAGAGCGGTACTAAACCAGTACCGCGCCAACGCTCGGCATAAATCCCTAATCCGGCTTCGAGCCAGTACTTGGACTCCATGCTGGGGCAGTACTAAACCAGTACCGCGCTAACGCTCGGCAAAAAACCCTAATTCGGCTTCTAGCCAGCACTTGGACTCCATACTGGGGCAGTACTAAACCAGTACCGCGCCAACGCTCGGCACAAATCTCTAAGTCGGCTTCTATCCAGTACTTGGACTCCATAGTAGGGCAGTACTAAATCAGTACCGCGCTAACGCTCGGCACAAATCTCTAAGTCGGCTTCTATCCAGTACTTGGACTCCATATTAGGGCAGTACTAAATCAGTACCGCGCCAACGCTCGGCACAAATCACTAAGTCGGCATCGAGCCAGTACTTGAACTCCATACTGGGGCAGTACTAAACCAGTACCGCGCCAACGCTCGGCACAAATCTCTAATTCGGCTTCTAGCCAGCACTTGGACTCCATACTGGGGCAGTACTAAACCAGTACCGCGCCAACGCTCGGCACAAATCTCTAAGTCGGCTTCTATCCAGTACTTGGACTCCATATTAGGGCAGTACTAAATCAGTACCGCGCTAACGCTCGGCAAAAAACCCTAATTCGGCTTCTAGCCAGCACTCGGACTCCATACTGGGGCAGTACTAAACCAGTACCACGCCAACGCTCGGCACAAATCCCTATGTCGACTTCTAGCCAGGACTTGGACTCCATACTGGGGAAGTACTAAATCAGTACCACGCCAACTTTCGGCATAAATCCCTAAGAGAGCTTCGAGCTAGTACTTGAACTCCATATACTGGGGCAGTACTAAACTAATACCGTTCCAACGTTCGGCATAAATCCCTAAGTCCGCTTCTAGCCTGCACTTGAATTCCATACTGCGGCAGTACTAAACTAGTACCGCTCCAACGTTCGGCATAAATTTACTGGAAATATCGGAAATGTCATCTTAAAAATAAGGGATTTTGGTAACTTTCTCCAAAAAATTTTATTGAATCAAATTTAGAGAGAGGGTAAAATTATAAATATTTTGAGAAGCGCACTACAAGGGTGTTGGAGACAATTTGCTTATTAAATTTTCTTTTTAGAAGCTCTGCAAAAAATTTGAGAAAGTTTCTTGAACTCAGTGCCTTAAGTGGTCATTCTACTTCAACAACTTCAAAAAGTCGTAAAGAGACTAGATTGGAAGAAAATGAACATATTTCTTACATCTATGCCTATAGGGCGCGAACCGACGAAACGTTACAATTTAGAATTTTCTTTCTTTGGCGACAAACGGTGAAAAAAAAACTCGTTTTTTTAAAAATGGCCTGCCATTTTATTATTTATGCATATATATTCAAAATTGCGGTTTGCGCCCTAGCCAGTGTCATAGCCAGTGTCATACTGAATCTAAAAGTATTTGGATTTTTTGTTTTAGATGGTCAGTCTCAAAGATTTTATCAACAGCGCAGAAATATCTACTTTTTGAGGAGTCACATTTACCTGCTGTTTTTATAAATACAAAGTGTATAAAAAAAATAAACATACATTTTTCTATGTAATTTAGGAGTTTCATATCAATAATTATAATAGCAACCTCTAACAAAATTCATAAAAATAGCCTTTTTTTTCAAGTGCTTAAACTAAAATGACCCTTTAACAGTTTAAAAAATCTGCCCGCTTCGCGGGCACATTCTCATGGCGCGCTTCGCTCGCAAGTTTGAGCGCGCCTAGGGCGCGCGATTCGATCGTCGTGCTTCGCGCTCGGTTTTGTGCTCTTAGCATACATATAAGTTTATTTCTTATATTTTGATACTGAAGCTCAAACCAATTTTATAATAATATTACAGATGATGTGAATTACATATTTTCTCAAAGTCACTGAATTTCTTTTTGAATTTAAGTGAAACAGGAAATTCAATTTACTTAAGGCTTTATCGGCCTTAAGGAACACATTCTCATCATGACACTCGCGCTTCGCGCTCGATTTTCTGTATACATTTCAGTATAACTTTTTAATAAATTACATGATTAAAAGAATTTACTTTCTTCCACATATCTAAAAAGGAAAAACAATCGTAGACTTTATTTAAGGAAACGATTTTGCAGAACAACGCTTATTTCGTATCTCACATATTTTGGTGAAAAAAATCGAATTTTTTCAATATTAAAAATCAAAACATAAAATATACATCCTGTCCCGAAATTTCTTTATCAGAATTTGTAGACCTCATTTAGGCAAACAATTTTCCATCTAAATGTTTTTTTGCATCTCACATATTTTGTCTAAAAAATGGAATTTTTTCATTTTTATCGTATTTTTTGGAATTGAAACGAAAAATATATCTTTTATCAGAAACTGTGTCAGACAAAATTTGTAGATCTTTTTGAAACGAACAACTTTGTATTCTTACGTTTTTTTGGTATTTCCAATATTATTGTTAAAAAATTGAATTTTGGATTTTCAATTGTTTTTTTTTTAATTAAAAAGAAAAATATGCATCTTATGAAAAAATGTTATAATTCAAATTTGTAGGTCTTTATGTAGAAAATAATATTGTATCATAACGTTTTTTCGTATCTCGTATAATTTAACTGGAAAATGGAATTTTGATATTGACTTTTTTCGAATTTGAATATGCTGTAACATTTCTAATTTTGATTTAATCAAAAAATGTTATCAGGATAATTTGTAGAGATTTATGAGCACTATCAAAAACCAGGATTGGAATTTTTGATTTTTTCAAAAAATTATTTTCAAAAACACAAAAGTAGTGCTCCATCCCTCAATTTTGATTGGATGTGGCTGGTTAACGAACTTGTCCTTACTTTTTCGGCTCCGATAAAGTGTACCAAAGCTCAATTCAATCTGATAATTCTATCGAGAGTTATGCCGCACACGACCTACTACAGACAGACAGACAGACAGACAGACAGACAGACAGACAGACAGACAGACAGACAGACACTTTCGTAAAAACCATTTTTTCTGACTCAGGGGGTCTCAAAACGTAAAGATTTGATGAAAATTTCGAAAGTCATTTTTCACATAAAACCAATACCTTCTCATCCATGATGAGAATGTAAAAAGTTGAGTTCAAATTCAAATTGAATAACCCCGAAAACTTAAATTTCATTACAATTCCCGTTATAAGGAATTTTTAAAAGGGCTAACGGAGTACTTTTTCATAACTACTGTTTCAGTTGTAAAAAAAATGAAAGAAGCTTTAGTCGATGTCTAGAATGTCTCCTTGACTCTCGCCGGGAGAGTCGACGTTATTTCCTCGTGCAACATCCGATCGGTACATCGAACATTTTGGAGCCGATAAATCACAATTAATTAGTGGCATGTTGCTTCAATTGGCATGAGTTAGGGATTGTGTTTGTGCGCGTGAACGTTAAAACGGTGTATACCACATAGATACATGATCATACGATCGTGCTCGTGAATTTCTTTGTACGACAGTCTCACTTTCCTAAGCAAAGTCTAACACCAATTGCGAGAGAAATAAATGATGAAGTAGATATTAATGACTCAAAATCAGGTATTTCCCAGGCAAAAGTATCGGATTGAAATTCATTCCAAGCGAATCAGAACTGTTCCGAGCCATTCCGGAATCTGTTTCCGAACCATTCCGAGTCATTCCCAATCAATCTGAAAAACGTTTTATATCTCGTTTGATGAAAAATGGCCAAAAATCAATTCGACTTAATCTGATTCAATCCGAGGCATCAATCCGAATGAATTCGAACCATGTTTGCAGTCCGAAATAATCCGAGGTCGGAATAATTCGGATCAATTCGGATTGATTCGGATTGAAAATTCGGTTTAGATTAATCCAAGCTCGGATTGATTCGGATTATTTCGGATTGCAAGCATGGTTCGAATTCATTCGGATTGATACCTTGAATTGAATCAGATTAAGTCGGATTGATTTTTGGTCGTTTTTTATCAAAAGAGGATACAAAACGTTTTTCGGATTGCTTGTGAGTAACTCGGAATGGTTCAGAAACAGATTTCGGAATGGCTCGGAAAAGCTCCAATTCGCTCGGAATGAATTTCAATCCGATGATTTCACCAGGGTTATTACTTCCAAATAATGTACCGATTCAGCATTCGAAAAAATTATCTGTTCATTTATGTTCAAGTTTTATTGAAAAAATAACAGCATCCTACTCCACAAATTCTTCGAATTCTTTTTTCGTATCCCGCGTCGAGTTTTGCTAAAAGAGAGAGATTCTTTTTATAATAATAAGCAAAAGATATAACTCATGTAAAAAAATGTTCAAGACCAAAGTTGTAGATCTCTTTGTATTAAAGAATTTTGTTTCGTAACATTTTTCCGTCTCTCGTATATTTTGGCGGGAAAATGGAATTTCTTATCTTTACTAAAACGTTTTTTATAGATAAATGAACAAATAGAATGCTTATAAAAAAATATTCAACAGCTAATTTGATCTTTTTGAAACGAACAATTTTCATTTTTAATATTTTTTTCGTACCTCGCATAGATTTTGTGCAAAAATAGAATTTTTTATTTTTGATAACATTTTTTACAGTTAAAACGAAAAAGACGCGTCTGATTACAAAGTGCTCCAAAGTAAATTTGTATATTTACTTAAGATGAACCATTTTCTACAAAACTTTTTTTTCGTATCTCGTATCGTTTTTTCAGAAACCAAAACTTTCTATTTTTAATAAGATTTTTCATTAATAAACAAAAGATATGACTCCTATAAAAAAATGCTCAGGACCAAAGTTGTATATATCTTTTTAGTAAAGAATTTTGTTCCCTAATATTTTGCCGTATCTCGTATATTTCAGTAGGAAAATGGAATTTTTGATTTTTACAAAAACGTTTTTTATGGATAAAACCAGAATCATTGGTCAAAAATGGCTGGTTAACCAATTCATCTTTTTTTAGGGCCCTCAAGAGGTGTGCCAAAACGTAAAGATTTGATGAAAATTCCGAAAGTGGTTTTTCACATAAAACCAATACTTTCTCATATGATGAGAATGTAAAGATTAGGTTTGAAGAACCACACTCAGAAATAATATTTGATTGAATCAAAAAAATTATTTGTTTGAAACACTTTTTTTGATGTAAAGAAATGTTTTGTTTTAATGAAACAAAATTTGATTGATTCAAACAAAATATCTGTGAACCAAATAAATATTTGTTTGAATCAAATTAATTTTTCTTCAAAACAAAGAAATTAATGCGCTGATATATGGTCAAATATATAATTTGTTTGATTTAAGGCAGAAATTTATTTGATTCGAACAAATATTTATTTGCTCCAAAGATATTTTGTTTGAATCAATCAAATTTTGTTTCATTAAAACAAAACATTTCTTTACATCAAAAAAAGTGTTTCAAACAAATAATTTTTTTGATTCAATCAAATATTTTTTCTGAGTGCAAAGATTTATTTTACATAAAGAGTAGTATTTGTATAAATTAGAAAGTATTTTAGTCAAAATTCATTAACCTGGCTCTGGTCTGGAAAAAAGAACCGATCTACACCTGGGCCCGGTCAGGTAGAATAAGTTACCAGAAACTTACGTAACAATAATCCATCTTCCAGGCCAGGCTCAGATGTGGCCCGGAATATAATATCACATCAAGACTTGAAAGGTCCGGACTTGGTTTGAGCCGAGGGAAAATCAGGGTCAGGCCTGGCGGACGGATAATTCGAACCCCCTCAGTCGGGTTTTTACCTTGCCTAACCGGGCTCAGATAAGGCGCATTGCTTCTTTCCAGAATAAAGCCAGATCAAGAAGTTTGTAAATAGGAAGGGTCAGTAGACCATTTATTAGTGACCATGGAAGAATTTCCCAACCCCTTGGCATCTCTTGTCCTTAGTTGCCGAAAGAATAAATGACTCCGTTTGTGGAAAATACGAGACGATGTGCAGACCACGATTATAGCTCACGTGTAGTATACTTACATACTTCGTGTCGATACTCTAACCGCAAGTAAAGTAACGATTATGTACTGAATTACGCATCCTCGTGTCGGTATTTTTACGACTCGTGCAGTCGCTTTATCGGGAACCAGTAGTGCAACGTTCTAGCATTCTTTGGCATAAATAAATTTACAGCAAACGATGTTTTCTTCTCCAAGACCTTTCGAACTTTATCCGAGGGATAAACTTCAAGTTCAACGGTCAGATCGCACGATTCTAGTTTTATCGGGTTCTTACCTTACCGATTTTTGCCGGTTTCTTCAATAAAGAAAACACTTAATTCTCAAGGGAATTTCAAAAATTTATTATTCAAAGTATTGACCATTGGATTCTACAAATTTTGCCCATCTTTCAGGCAAATCATGGATAACATTCCAAAAAAACTTTTTCTCTTTCAAGGCAAACCATTCGATGAGCCATTTTTCGACTTCTTCAAAATTGGCGAAGCGCTGCTCTGCGAGTGAGTGTCCCATCGATGCGAAAAGGTGATAGTCGGACGGGGCCAGGTCTGGAGAGTACGGCGGGTGCGATAATATTTCCCAATTCAATGCTTTTAATGTGTTCGTCACCACTTTAGCGGTATGAGACGGTGCGTTGTCATGCTGTGGGATAACTTTGCCATGTCTTTGGGCCCATTCGGCCGTTTTTCGATCAATGCATGGTTCAAATTGATAATTTGTTGTCGGTAGCGATCCGTATTTACCGTATCACCAGGTTTTAATAACTCGAAGTACACCACACCACACTGGTCCCACCAAACACAGAGCATTATCTTACGGCCAAAGCGATTTGGCTTTGGAGTCGATAGGCCGACCTCACCAGGTGAAAGCCATGATTTTTTCCGCTTCGGGTTCTCGAAATAAATCCATTTTTCGTCCCCCGTGACAATTCGATGCAGAAAAGATTTCCTTTCGAACCGTTGAAGCAGCATTTCACAAATGGTTTTTCGATTTTCCATTTGTCTATCGTTCAGTTGGTGTGGTACCCATTTTTCATACTTTTGGATTTTTCCCATGGCTTTTAAACGTTGGCAAATTGCTCCTCGGGTCACATTTAGTGTTTGTGCCAATTGTTGTTGCGATTGGGTTGGGTCTTCATCCAATAACGCCTGCAATTCCTCGTCTTCGAACTTTTTCGCTGCACCAGGATGTTCATTGTCTGTTAAATCGAAATCTCCACTTTTAAATTGACGAAACCATGTCTCACATGTTCTAATCACTGGAGCATGTTCACCATAAGTTTCTACCAGCAATCGATGAGCTTCAACTGCTTTTTTCTTTTGATGAAATAAGAAAAGCAACGAATGCCGCAAATGCGATTTACTTGGAACGAAACTCGACATATTCACTGAGGTAAACAACTATGATGCTATTATTTTGGCAGAATGTAATTGTGTATTTTTGAAGGTTATTGTCCATAGAAAAATATGACATAGATGCCAAATCATAGAAATGTATACATATCTCTAGCGACATCTATGAGTAAAACCATCAAATTTCAACTATACCCCTGGTAAAAGGACTACACCACTGTGAAATTTTATAGTGTAGGCGGAGCTGAAAGATGCTCTTAAGGAACGGTGATACGTTCTGGCTGAGAACAGCAGAGAATAATAATTTTTACGACTTCTAAACAGTAAATTTTTCGCGCTGGAAACAGTAAAATTTACTCTGAAAAAATTTCCTAGCTTGAAAACAGATTTTTTATTGTGAAAACAGAAAACTTAACCTTCCAAGCGAATATCCCTCCGTTGCCGTCAAAAACGGTAAATATTAGAGTCTTAACTCGAATTTTCCCTGTACTTTTTCTCTCAGTGTAGAGAACAATCGAAAAATCTATCAAATTAGTAGAATCATACTTTTCAAAACAGGTAAAATATTAACGATTTGGTGGAAAAATTTTCTAACCTCAATATTTAATGATCTCGTGTTTAGAAATAAATTTGGCGACAAATTTACGCAGGATAAATCGAGGATCGGAATTTTTATATATTATTTTGAAAAAATCAAAAATATAAACTTAACTTTTTATCCAAAAACACTCGAAAATCGCACTTAAAAATAAAAAGTGTCCCACCGCGTGACCTTTAGAGAAGAAATATCGATTTATTTTGTGCTGAAATGTTTATTAGTATACAAATAGCGTTGCCGCAAAGATAAGCCTGCAAAAAAAATTGCTCCATGGCTGACGTGATTTCACGTGATTGGTGTATCTGAAACAAACAATTCAATCAGGTTTATAAAGAGTCGCCGTATTTGCGACATTATACCGACTATGAGGTACTAGGCTAGAGTGCAAAGGGTTAAAAAATTAGAGCCACTTGAAACGTAAAATTTTGATTTTGAACTAACTTTTCTTTTGAATTGAACTGAAAAATATATATAAACAAAAATAATCTCGATGATTTTAGTTCCGACGAGAGTTATAAGTTCATAAAACAATCTGTTAAAATTTGTGCGTAATTGAACTAGTATTTCTTGAGATATTGTGTCAGCAGTTTCGGAAAATTCGGTTTACAGAAAAACGGAATTAAAAGTTTACACTACTTGCAGCGTTCACTTTAGAGCCTTGTAACTTTTAAAATATTTATAACCAAGGCAAATCCTTACGCCCACACATTTTCCTTATATTATATTTTTAAAATATAAAATAAAAAACAATTCGATTTTTTCGACCCTCTAGACTAGAATACCCTTTTAAATTTACTATGGAGTCTTTCAATATACAATATCCTTTCCAATCAAATATTTCTTTTTGAAAGTGACTTATAAATTATACTATGGTTTCTATCAAAAAACTTCACACTTTACTGTGTTCTACAGCATGCTCGGTAGGAAAAATTGTAAGTAATAAAATATGAGTGACCAGAAAGGAAAAATTGCAATGGAACGTTACAAAAGCGGACATCCTACATGGTGATTTTACACAAGTCCAATTTAATTTTTCTTATAATTCCTGTGTGGTCCACTGTTATGGTGCGAGCATTGTAATATTGGGTTGGGAACAAATTTAACAGCTGACGTTTCATAGATTATTCAGTAAAAAAAATTTTCAAATTTTGTTGTTTATTTATTGTTTTGAATTGATTTTAAATGGAGATTCTAGACGGTATTTATCGTCACATTTTACTTTATTACTTCCGAAAAGGTAAAAACGCAGTGCAAGCTCGGAAAAAGTTGTATGATGTTTATGGTGAAAAATCATTAAGGGGGTGTTCTCATGGATTGACCGTATTTCGAAGCGTTTTTTGGAATTTTACTGTGAGAAAACTATAATTGATTTTTAAAACGGTTTCTTTTAAAAGTTTTATTAACCCTTAGACTACGAAATTCAGAAAACTTGTATGAAAAAATTTGCACGGTTTGGCCACTACACCCTTGCGAACATAGGCCTTTCAAAAAAAGTTGGTTGATGGTTCCCACCAAATCTCAAAAATGGCTGGTCTGAAACACAATAGTAAAGTTATCGTCTGACGGAGGCTTTTTTTTAATCATAAAAATTTTCAAAATGGCGGGTTATAGAAAAAAAATCGTTTTTTTTCACCTTTTTTTCATCTTTAAAAATTCATTAAACATTTTTTATAAACAATAGGCGAAAAAATGTCCGTCAGACGATAGCGAGTACATTTCCACACATTTAAAAAAAAGTTTATCAAAATCCGTCTACTAGTTTCTTAG
Source organism: Diplolepis rosae (assembly GCA_030998225.1). NCBI lineage: Eukaryota > Metazoa > Arthropoda > Insecta > Hymenoptera > Diplolepididae > Diplolepis > Diplolepis rosae. The sequence goes on from JAPYXD010000275.1 coordinate 1,319,497, forward strand.
AAATCGTGGGAACCAGTTTGGAAAAAGTAGTTTTGAGAAAAACGCGTTTAAAGTTTCCAATGAAAAAAAGTGACAAATTGAATTTAACTTTCTTGACGTAATTGCCATAGTAAAACAAGTCGTACATCTTTGAATCGTTCTTAAATCCCTAATCTTTGAAAAAATGAAAAAAAAAAAATCAATTTTCTGAAACCGTTCGATCAGAACACCCCCTTAACAGAATGCCAGTGCCCGAATTGGTTTGCTCGTTTTTGTTCGGGAGATTTTGGCCTTAAAGATGCACCACGCTCTGGACGCCCAACTGAAGTTGAACGACGACGAAATAAAAGCAATGATAGAAAATAACCGGCGTAGTACGACACGAGAGCTCGCAGAGAAGCTTAACATATCACATACATACATTGAAAGACATTTCAAACAACTTGGTAACATTAAGAAGCTCGATATTTGGGTTCCTCAAAAATTGAACGAAATTCAATTCACCAAACGAATTTTCATTTGCGATTCACTGCTGAAACGTAACGAAACCGTTCCATGTTTAATTAAAGCGAATCATAACGAGCGATGAAAAATAGGCTTTTTCTGATAACGTCATGCGAAAAAGGTCATGGATCAAGCGAGATGAGCCTGCACAATCGACATCAAAAGCCGATATTCATCAAAAGAAGGTTATGCTGAGTGAGCGGAATTATGAAGCTGATTGAAAGATGGGAAAAGGTCATCGAACAAAATGGTCAATACAGAATTGATTAATGTTTGTTATTTGTATTATTAAACTTGCTTTAAAAAGCATGAAAAAAAACGAAATGATTTTGTTGCCAACCCAATATTTACGAGGGCGGTTCGATGAGTGCCTAGCCTCACCGCCCGATGGCGCCACTATCGCAAGAGAAATTTACTATCGTGTAGTACATTGTCGTAGACGGCTACTGTCAAAATTTCAGCCGAATCGGACTCGTTGTTTTGTTTGACCGCGTGTGGAAGCTGTCATGTCCGCGGATTTTAGAAAAATGGAAAAAGAGTAAAATCGGTCGTTGATTCGATTCTTGTTTTTGGAAGGGAAATCGCGCAGTGAAATCAATGAGCGCTTGGATGCTGTGTATGGTGACTCTTCTCCTTCGATGGCGACCGTCAAAAATTGGTTTAACGAGTTTCAACGTGGTCGCACGTCGGTTTTTGATGAGCCACGCCCAGGTGCCTCGAAAACGGCTACCACAAAGGATAACGTGACAAAAATCTACGATCTCGTATTAGCAGATCACCGATTGAAGGTGCGTGAGATAGCTGAGACAGTAGGCATCTCAAAAGACCGCGTGGGCAGTGTGTCCAGATTTGACACGCGAACGTTACGTAATCAACGCCAAAAGCAGTACGTACGTGAGAATGGTTGCGCGCGCAACGTAGTGTGTCTCCTGGAGGCAGTGATTCTCTGAGTTTTCTCTGGTTGAAGGCTCTTTGTCAAGGAGAGAAAACCAGAGAAATCTCAGAGAACCACTGCGAACAGCAGACACACTACGCTGCGCGCGCAACCATTCTCACGCACGTACTGCTGTTGGCGTTTCGTGCGTAACGTTCGCGTGTCAAATCTGGACACACTGCGCGTGGGTCATATCCTGCATGTAATTTTGGGCATGAGAAAGCTGTCGGCGCGATGGGTGCCGCGTTTTCTGACTCCGGACAACAAGCGCAACCGTGAGACCATTTCAGAACAGTGTTTGACGCTGTTTAAGCGTAATCTGAAGGTGTTTCTGCGTCGTTTCGTGACCGTCGACGAAACATGGATCCACTGGTACACACCAGAGACCAAGCAGCAGTCGCAACAAAGGGTTTCTCCAGACGAATCTGCTCCGAAGAAGGCAAAGACGGTCCCATCAGCAGAAAAGGTGATGGCCATCGTTTTCTGGGATTCATAAGGTGTGATCTACATCGAATAACTGGATAAGGGCAAAACGATCACAGGGCTCTACTATGCCGAATTATTGAGCCGATTCGACGCTGAATTGCAGAAAAAATGGCCACATTTGGCGAAGAAAAAAGTGCTCTTTCACCATGACAACGCACCGGCTCACACCTCCGCCGTCGCCACGGCCAAATTGTTCGAATTAGGCTACGAACTGCTGCCCCATCCACCCTATTTCCTAGATTTGGTCCCGTGTGACTTCTTTTTGTTTCTAAACTTGAAAAAGTCACTCGCTGGGCAGAAATTTGAGTCGAATGAGGAGGTTATTGCCGCCACGGAGGCCTACTTTGCAGACCTCCAGAAAACGTATTTTTCAGACGGGCTAAAGAAGTTGGAGAATCGCTGGGTCAAGTGTATCAAGTTAAAAGGAGACCATGTTGGGAAATAAATCGTCACTTTTCCAAAATTTTCGTTTTTCTTTTGTAGGCTAAATACTTATCGAACCGCCCTCGTAGTATGAAATTTTCTCCGTGTTCTAGCAACAAATGCCGATAAAATTTACTTGCCTATTCTAGTGAAATTTAGCGAACTTGCAAGTTGTCCACATAAGTACTCAACAATTCCGTTCAATTTACTCAGATTTTTCTAAAATATACTGAATTTTTTTCTGCATGTAGTTATACTTGTATCCTGCAACTTTAACAATTAAAACAAGAAAGGGAGAGTTGAAGAATGACTTTTTTGTTTGTATTAAATGCAATTAATTCAGAAAGGAGAGGTTGGCATTGACTAAAGTCATTGTCGCGTCAGTCCTTCGAATTGATAATGTGTTCTGCGCACCTTTTTTACCTGGGGACGCCACATCTCGCGTACGCAAATGGAAGAGGTTTGATTCTGGGAGAAAAAGCGCAGAAATGAGGGGGCAGTTTTTCCAGTATATTGTATCGGAGAACGACTTGCCTCGCAGATCGTGTCGCGCCACGTTCTCGCCCCGTAAAGTAAAGAGGATATTCCCTTTCCGCACCACCTCACGGTAAGTCCGAGCTGCCATAATGTTTATGCCGATGAACAAGGTGAGGTCGTGTAAAAAGCTGGCGTCGCTTATACCAAATGCATGCGGACTCTCCATTGAACGTTTCTGAGCGCGGTTTAGTATTTGCGATGATTTTTCAGAAGAGGTCGAGTGCCGTTTAGGGAATCTTGGCGAACCGCCAAGACTGCCACTCGACACGGCGATACTTATAAGTATGTAGTTCTGCACGCGTAGAGCCGCGTCGATTATTGCCTTTTTACTCCTCTGTGATTTGCAACTCGTTCCAGTAAACATTCACTTCATTTTAACAAGTCTGAATTACCAATTTCAAGCTGAACTCTGGATTGATCTGGTTAAACATCAATTCTGTTACAAAACCTGTGTAATTATTGCTCACATTCTACATCTGATTTAGTACAAATGTTACTCAATCGAAATTAGTGAGTTATTTTTATTTAGCCAATGAGGAATTTCTTACTGAAAAAAAAGCAGTGAAGATGACTGATTTGAAGTCTGAAATTATTTTTTTAATGGCTAAAAATGGGTTAGTAATTTCCATTCTGTCAAATTTTCACTGATTAAGATTCAGATATTTATATTTGTGAATTATACACATAAAAAAATCTGTTATTGCGTGTCTTAAAATAATATTACTGTATCTGATTCTATAAATTTTGCATATATTGCGGCACAATTCACTTATTTCCTACTTGCATAATTTAAATCAGTAATTTTTTGCTAATTTAAATGAGTGTTTAGGTGTGGGTTATGCAATTGGTTAACACTTAATTGCATAAACAAGGGAATAATTGGTAAATTTCACAGAAATAAGTGGAAATTTTACTGAATAAAACTAATTGTTCCAATTCAATTATTAAATTGTATCAGCTTAGAACTACTGATTTAAACTTTAATGAATATATCAATAAATAAACCTTAAACAACAACTCTTAAGGGGGCATACTCAGTCAGAAATTTCAAAAAATGCATTTTCTCAATAATTTCATATAGTAAAGTAGAACATCTGGAAAACGTTGTCTCAAAATTTCAAGACGATTGGAGCAAAATCGATGATTCAGTGTGAGTTGAAAAAAAAAAAATTTATTAAGGTTTTATTCTTATTGAAAATTTCAAACACGTTTATCTCAAAGCCACATTTTCGAAGTCGGTGAACACGATTTCTCAAAAACTAATGCACCGATCCGTCTGAAATTTTCCAGACTTATTTTATACACATTTATCTTATCCGTGAATAAAGCTATTTTTTAAAAAAATAATTATAACTCGTTTAAAAAAATAAAATGGTAGATTTTTTGGAACAGTAATCGTGATTTTTACTTAAAAATTTCTCCAAAAATTCAAAAATCAATGTTTTTAAAAATCCTCCTTTCAAGTACTAGATAAAATCATCTTGTAACGAACTATTTTTGATTTTTCGATTTCAGGTGATCCTCTCTCGAGATATCATGTCCACGAGATAAACACGTTTTGTTCAAGAACCTTTGTAAAATATACACAAATATTATAATTATTTTTTTTTTATGAAAAAATGCCTACATGCTCTTGAAATGTTAGTTAATAACATGAAAAAGTTTTTCAATCAATATATTCATTCATTTCTTTATAACAAGTTTGAGAAAAATCCTATTTTTAAAAACTGCTCGTGTTGTAACTCAAAAACTTATTGATTGATTTGTCTGAATTTTTGAGAGGCTTTTCTATACATTACTATCGGAAGGATAAACCTAAAATTTCAGATATTTCGCGTTAATAAAATACTTTTTGGGGGTCAAAAATGTCAAAATTCTAACTTATTTTTCAAAGGCTTATTTTATATTGAATTCTATGTTTTTTTTAGTGTTATAGGTTTATCTTTCCTGTTAATATGCTATGAAAAGAAAGAAATTTAATTTTTTTGTTTCAGATCAATGGTTAATGTGTGATAAATAGAGCACTTTTGGACCTCGCGCCGAAAACGACAGACGAAAAATTATCCTGAGCCGTCATTTTGGAAGGAAAAAAAAAAGTTTTATACTTTAGAAAGGTTAAATGAAGTTATGCTAAAAATTTAAAACAATAAAATTATTTTATCACCTTCAAAAACATTTTTAAAATATGACTGACTTCATTGAGAAGTTTTTTGGAGGTTTTTAAAAATTCCAGCGCCTTTCGGTATTTTTAAACTAAAAATTTTGGATTTTTTGGGCATTTTTTGACATTTTTTAATTTTGAATAGCTTTTTTTGTTTTTCACCAATTGTCATGATTCTTTTTGTATTTTGTTCCTTTCAATGCATAAAAACTTTTTTGACACAGAAAGCACTCTAACTAAAAAAAATAAATACAAATTTTTTTTTATATTTTCGGATATTTTAATTAATTTTTTTATTTTATTTTATTTGTAACTTTTTTTTAGACATGTTACCTTATCTTTCATACTCAAAAAGTTGCTACACATTGTAAGGAACAAAATAAAAAAATAAACATGACAATTGGTTACGAAACAAAAAAAGTTAATCACAGTAAAAAAATGCCAAAAAAAATCGAAATTTTTAGTTTAAAAATACATAATGGTGCTGGAATTATTTTTAAAAAAACCAAAATCTTTCTGAATAAAGGTATTAAACATTTAAAAAATTATTTGGAAGGTCTAAACTTAAAAAATAAAAATATCAAAGGTGGCAGATTCCCTCAAGTCGACTACATTACAATCTTAGTTTCTTGAGCAAACGAACCAATAAAATCATTTGTATGATTTAACCGTAGCTTTCAACAAAATAATTTATTTGGAAAAATAAACATTTTTCTTACACCGGCCACTTTTTTCGTAACTGCAGCTAAATATTAATAATGCTGATAAAGCTATTTTGTTGTGGTGTCTTCAATTTTTTTCAGTGTAGCCACACCGAGAGAAAATATTCTCCGATTAAGCGGATTCCTTTGATTTTGATGCAACTTTTCCACTACAATGTGGTGAGAAAAGTATTCCTCTTGATTTGAGAGGATTGTATTCTCCTGGAGAAGATTCCTCTCAAATAAAAAAGCTCAATTTAAAGGAAGAGGACAAATCCTATAAATTGAAGAGGATCCTCTAAACCGTATTACGTTCAATCCTATTATTTGTAGACGATCTTATCATCTACTATTATAGGTTATGTATCAGGATTTATCAAATCAATATATCATTTTTAAATTAAAATATCACTGAAATTTATTGTCAGTATTTAATATAAAAAATGCCTAGGCACAGTGTAATTTCAGTTAAAATGTTTTTTTAATTATTACTTAAAACGCAGTGTTACCATTTTTGCATCACCACTTCTTGGTGCAATCACCAATTTTAGTGGCTGATGCAAGATAAAATCATCTTGCGTGTTTATATTATGAGAATTCTAAAGAATCAAAAAGAATTTCTATAATACTTATATAAGTTCGAAAAAAAATTCTCTTTGAAGGTTCGTTGAAAATGGTTCGTGATACAGAAATCCATGTCTTTTGCAAATTTTCGAATTTTGGCATGAAATTTTGCACAGGTGTTTCTGAATGTATATATTAGAACTGATTTATAATGAAAAAAAAACAATTGATTTTTTAAACCATCCATATGGAATGATCCCCTTAAATGCCTTATAGAATCTCATAGAAATGGATAAAAAGATATGTCGAACTTTATAGAAATTTTATAAATTCTATATAATCATTCTCAATAATATACCATATGGATAAGGAAGTACACAATCTCCCAGGCGGAAAAATCGGTGTACTGCCAATCCTTACAACCGGCGCGGTACCGTTCCGGTTGTAACCCGTGAGTAATGCCAGTGCTGCCGATCAGCACTGTGCCAAGCGTTGGCACACCACTGGGGCGGCACTGGCTAAACACCGGCGCAGTACTGCTTTTCAGTGCTGGCAAACAACCAAAATTTGTGTATTGCCAAGCATCGGTGCAGCACTGAATCAGCACCGGCGCAGTACCAACATTCAATGTTGGCAAACAACCAACTTTTGAGTAATGCCAAGCGCCGATGCAGCACCGGCGTGGTACCGCTTTTCAGCATTGGCGATCAACAAATATCGCGTAATGTCAAGTATCGACGCAGCACTGGATCAGCACCGGCGCAGTGCCACCGTTCAGTGTCAGCAAACAACCAACTTTTGAGTAATGCCAAGCCTTTCGATCGCCTTTCATTGCCGACAAACATGTTAGTAATGCTATGAGCAGTACTCTAAAAAAATCAATTACATTCTACACATTCGTTTGTGTCCCCGCATTGGTGTGATGGTAAGTAAAATTTCGCTGATCAAAAAACATTTTTTATTGAAGTAAACCAAAGTTTATTGCTTGAATTAGTTAAACTTTCCATCGATTGGTTTTATGATTGTACCAAAGTATGCTGCGGTTCCAAAGTTTCATCATATTTTTGAAATTGGAAAAACTCAAAATTTTCAGATTCTGAACATACGTTGATTTTACTCTTGAAAACAAAAATTAAAGGAATCATAGCCTGTATAAAGTATCACTAATATACAATAATAAAAGTTAATAATTCTAAAATGCATATAAATATTTTTATTATGTAATGTTTTTTAATTCAAAAATTTGATCGCTTTCTTTCAAAAATATTTTATCTTATAGAAAATCGATTTAATAATTAAAAATCTTAAAAATTTTAATCAGAATCATAAATTGGGATAAAATATAAAAATTCCCGATTACACGGGGCCTATACACTTCTTACACGGCCCTGCAGTAGTTGAAGGTTATAAGCGCTATTTTCTTTCTTGCATTCCAAGCGTGCGCAGCCGAGAGGCTTAGTCGTTAGGTTAGTAATACGTTAATTGTAAGTAGAGAGGGTTCGAACCCGCAGCGTTAAGAATAATTTTTAATACTACCTATACGAGCGTTTGTGTAGCGTAGAGGGGAATGTGTGTTTGTAGATAAGTTTGTATATAAAAATAGTAAGTTAGAGTTAAGAGTTAAGAATATTCATCGATTCCATTACTGCTCTTATTTGATTTTACCTATGTTCCTGCATTTCACTTAACTTCAAAAATAACACTGGGGCCTTTACGAACTACGGAAAGTAAGTTAAAAAGTAGTCAAACCTACTGAGATTTTTTTTCTGTGTACGTGTAACGAAAAAGTATTGTCAATTTACTCAGAAAAAATTTTCTATGCTTGAAAACAGATTTTTTACTGTGAAAACAGTAAACTTAACCTTCCAAGCGAATATCCCTCCGTTGCCGTTAAAAACGGTAAATATTAGAGTCTTAACTCGAACTTTCCCTGTACTTTTTATCTAAGTACAATACAGATTTTCTGTACATTTTCCAGTACTGCCCCAGTACTAAAAGACAACTCCCAGCCGAGTGACATTTTGTACTAGTGCCAGCACCGCACCAGCACTGAAGGCCAGCGCTAGCGCAGTACCGCTGATCAGCACTATGCCGTTGTTAACTATCGGAGTTCCGCCAGCACCGCGCCAGCACTGAATGTCAGCGCTAACGCAGCACTGCTGGTCAGCACTATGCCGGTGTTACCTTTCGAAGCTTTGCCAGCACCGCGACAGACTTCATGACGATCTACTGCCAGCACTATGCCAGCGCTGGAAGTCCGCTGGCGCGGTGTTGCGCCGGTTGTAAATTTCCGCCTGGGCTGGAAATTTACTTACTTTCGAGTGATTTCCCTGGCAAAAGTATCGGATTGAAATTCATTCCGACCGAATCAGAGCTATTCCGAGCCATTCCGGAATCAGTTTCCGAACCATTCCGAAAAATTCCGAATCAATCCGAAGCAACAATCCGTCTGATTCCTAATGAATCTAAGCCAATCCGAACCAAACTTAGGTTAGGTTACACACGACGCTTGATATATTGCGCATGTGCAAGTCCCATTCTAAAGAGTAATCTTCTCATTAGAAGAGGATTATTCTCAGCTTGAGAAAAAAATGCAAAAGTTATCATTATGCCATCTTCCTCTCAAAAATAGAGGAAACTCCTCTAATCCTCTATTCTCCTTCTATTAGGAAAATTTTATTATTAAAATATTTCTCTGAGAAATGTAACGAAAATGAGAATATTACCAAGAATATAAACGGCAGATAAAGTCTTTTAGAATTTATGAGAATTTTTTTATTTTTGGGGCGATTTCTGCTTGCAACTTTCAATGTGCATTTTATTTGTGCGGATGAAAATGAAAAATTTGTTAAATTATGATTATAATTTGTTGAATCCAACAAAATTCTCTGACTTTTTGAGTTTTGCTTGTTTCTCCCTGCCGATTTAAAAATTCCGTGACCTGCAGCGACCCCAGAAAATGCAAGAAAGAATAGAAACTGTTTTGTTCCATAAAAATTTGAATTTTGATAAATAAATATATTATTATATAATTTTCTATAAAGTCTATAAATGTAAGAATAATATTAATTTAAGATTTATAGTATTCAATGTATTAAATTCAAAATGCACCTAACCTCAAATTTCAACAGTATATAATTTTAATATATTGGAAGTAAAACTATTCTCAGGTTCTTCTTTATTTATAAATATATTTGTATAAGTGGACGCTTCTTATTTAACTATAAATGAACTATAAATACACAGGTCTGCAAATAATGGGTTTGAATTTGTTGTTGAAAAGTTATGGGTCGTTTCCGGAGTAATTTTTGACGTAGAATCCAAATCCGGAATCAGAATCAACCTATCACGTCATGATTTTGAGATATTTGAGGTTATGTGCTCGAAAAATGGGGTCTTTCGCTACTTTTGAGGTTATGTACAGGGCGCAAGAAATTTTTTTGGTTTTATTTCTCAAATGTCATAATTTAGCACTACTTCAAAATAAGCTATTGAACAGTCACGAGCGATTTTTTTTTTTCACAAAGATACGGCCATATCAAGTTTTGACATTTATCCGAACAACCTTATGAGCATTCACATTGACTCTTTGGTGCATACCATTTTGCATTCGAAAATTTATCTTGAAAATGTGTGCTTTTGGGTTTTGATGGTCTGTGAATAAGAATTTACAGCCAGAAAATTGACATTTCCATTTCTAAGACAGCAGATTCAAAATGGCGGTCGAAATTTACGAAATTAAACGATTTCGCTCTCTAAAAACTCTCACTCGGGGGTTACGGAGTTGCTGATTACGAAAATCGGATCGCAAGATAAAAAAAAAGAATTTTTTGCTCAAGGTGATGAATTTAAAATAAAGAATAAAAATTAGCTATATAGTGATAAATAGTATAAATTTCTTGATTTCGGTCTACCATTTTGATTTTTCTGTTTAAATCTGTAGAGGTCGATTTCGATTTTGTAATAAGCGACCTAAAAAAAGCTTCGAGTACACACTCTCAGGGAAAAGAAGTAATGTGAGATTTTTCATCAGCTATATCAGATCATCTATTTGCAATTTTTAGAAATAAAATAATATTCAAAATCAGTGAGCTAATAAATCCTCTTATAATAATTTTGAATAAAGAGTTTTTAGAGAGTGATATAGTTTAATTTCGTAAATTTCGATCCGCCATTTTGAATCCGCCATCTTAGAAATGGAAATGTCAATTTTCTGGCTGTAAATTCTTATTCACAGACCATCAAAACCCACAAGCACAAATTTTCAAGATAAATTTTCGAATGCAGAATGGTATGCACCAAAAAGTCAATGTGAATGCTTATAAGGTTGTTCGGATAAATGTCAAAACTCGATATGGCCGTATCTTTGTGAAAAAAAATCGCTCGTGACTGTTCAATAGCTCATTTTGAAGGGAAAGAGTAGTGCTAAATGATGACATTTGAGAAGAAAACCAGAAAAATTTCTTGCGCCCTGTACATAATCTCAAAAGTAGCGAAAGACCCCATTTTTCGAGCACATAACCTCAAATATCTCAAAATCCTGACGTGATAGGCTGATTCTGATTCCGGATTCGGATTCTATGTCAAAAATTACTCCGGAAACGACCCATAGCTTTTCAACAACAAAACCTTGCGGACCTGTGGTATTGATAAATAATTATTTCAACCATAAATTCCTAAATTTCTTTTTATATTCTCTAATATTCCTTAAACTCGGTTACATTACTTGAACTTCAATGCCTGAGAATTGAAAAACTCTATCTAAAGTAAAGAATATTTTTTTCTTACTGTAGTCGCTCAACTTTTGCAGACCCCAGTGTAATAGGTTCTACTCCACGTAATCAAAGTTTATACACATGACAGATGTAGAAACATACAAATGTATCCCGAGGCGAGACTGTAGCTTTCTTTCGACAGATTCCAAATATTATGACATACAAAATGCAGCAGATTCTCTGACTAACAAATTCAAGAGTAATTTCGCAATTTTCTGTAGTATACCGAAATCCTGATGCTTGTTTAATGCATGTTGTAGAATTTAGGAAGTATCTTCCGGGCATGCGGTTTAGCCAGGTCGTTTGTCTGTTTGAACAACCTCCCGTCGATCAATCTGCGGTCTCGTGAATCATTTTCAGATTATTATGGTCACTAAACGTGGTGGCGAAAACCAGATTTGTTAACCACTGCATAACTAGCAAGATTATTGAAAGGATCATTTAAAAGAGAAAAGATTATTTCCTATTAACAAAATTTCAAACCTAGAAAAATAATGTATTTAACAAATTTTATTTTTACCCGAACTTTTTTTCTTATTGCTTTTTACCAAATTTTTAAAAATTATGCGATTTTAATAAATCACGAATCATTTAAAAATTCTCTGCAACTTGAGCTTTCTCAACTTTTGAAAATAGATTCTCTAATGGTTGGAGCCATTAAAGCTTCCCGCACTAGTGTGGGAAAATCAACTTTCTGCATGCAAAACGACACCCGTAAAGTTAACTTTCGGTGTATGGCGGACTAAGTAGTATATTTCGTATTAAGTGCGGGAAGGCGTATTTTAACGCTAGAGCGAGTCGATGCAAAATATACTATTATTTTTTCCCCAACTGTTTTTCTTATTGCTTCAAGCTAAATCATGAAGAATGATGCGATCTTATTAAATCGTGGCTTATTTTTAGGTAAAAGATTCCCCACAGATTGACTGTTAAAATACGCCTTTCCGAACTGGATACGAACGATATTTTTTGTTCGCTGTATACCGAAAGATAGCCGAGTTGGTGCCGTTTTACGCGCGGAAAGTTGATTTTCCCGCACTCGTGCGGGAAAAATTAGAATATGTTTTAATTTTCCGCACACTTAAAATTTTACCGCAGTAGTGCGGAAAAATCAATTTTCTACATGCAAAACGACACCGACAAAGCTAACTTTCGGTGTACGGCGGACAAAATAGTATATTTTGTAGTAAGTGCGGAAAGGCGTATTTTAACGCTAGAGCGAGTCGATGCGAAATATACTATTATTTTTTTCCGAACTGTTTTTCTTATTGCTTCAAGCTAAATTATGAAGAATGATGCGATTTTATTAAATTGTGGCTTATTTTTAGCTATAAGATTCCCCACAGATTGACTGTTAAACTGTATACCGAAAGTTAGCCGAGTCGGTGTCGTTTTACGTGCGGAAATTTGATTTTCCCGCACTGGTGCCGGAAAAATTTAAGTGTGTTTTAATTTATAAATATATATTAATCTCTGAAATTACCAGGGGTTTCTCTAATATTTACAAGGGAATCTCGCATATTAAGAAAAATTTAGTGAATTAAACTGAAATAACCAGAAAATCTAGAGAATCAGTTATAATGTCACTATTTTAACGAATGTGTTCTGTACATCTAACAAACTTGTTTCTCTGTGCATACAAAGGAAGATAAATAGAACTTTACTTATGTCTGGCGCAATATTCTTAGCAAATAACGAGTCAGCGACTGTTTCCTATATATATATGTTTGACTGCAATAAAAATTATCACAGTGATTTTTTAAAGCTGACAGAAATGACGAACACGCAAAAGATTGGTGAAATTTTGGAGGAAGTTCGGTAATTATTTTTACAACTGGATTTTTTAGTAGATTTTAGAAGAAGTTCAATTTAACAAAGAGATTTTCTGTACATTTCACCTATCTTCCAGTAAAATCTAATAAATACAAAAATTCCGATTTTAGTAGATTTTACTGAAAGATAGGTGAACAAAAATAAGTAACGAACCTTCTGTAAATTTTACGAATCTCTTTTCCGCGTGAACCTGAATGCTGTTTTGGTTTGGGCGCTTTTAGACCTTTTAGGTGACTTAAATTTGAAAAGTAAGTATTATTAACCTTTAATGAAAATAATACCTCTCATAATCAACAAAAGTAAAATAAGTATTTAGATTACGTGAAATTTCATCGCAGGTTTTGTAACTCGATTGAAACATTATTGCATCTGTTTGATATTTTTTAAATTGTTTTTGAATGTACCCACATTTTTTTAATTATCATGAAATCCTCTGAATTAATAGTCATTTATGGTCAGAACCGATAGGCAAATTTTAGTTGTTTTGAGCCCTTTTTGGAAGATATAATTTCACCAATAAAAAGTTTATAATTTTCATTCAAATGGAACTTATTTCCACGGTTCATTTGTCTCCAGATAACATTTTCGGTGTTCGGTGTACATGTACTCTCTAAATCTGAATCAGTCAAATTTTCACTGATTGAATCAGTGATTTGACTTTTCACTGATTCAACAGTGGAAAAAATATTTTTTACTGTTAAATTAGTTGATTAGCACTGATTGAATCAGTGAAATTTGACTGATTCACAGTTACCTCTTTTTAGCTATTTGATTCAGTCAAATTTCACTGATAATCAGTACATTTTGACTGATGCAAATTTAGAGAGTAACCAGAATCGCTGCAATTATAAAAAATATTTAATTTGTTCTACAATATATTTCCTTATTTAGGTTTTGCTTTTTCATACATTTAATATATGTTAATTTGGGTGGAGGATAGATTACCGAATGAAATAATATATCGCGTATTCATTTTGTCACCAAAAGATATATAATTCCAGGGGACGAACTTGTTACAGGTACCTGTCTCATGAATTCCAGGTGACCATAAAAACCCTCGGCCAATACGGCAGGTACCTACCTACCCCTCAAACTCGAACCTTTATCTTTATCGTTATGCGTCGTTGTTTCAGGCTCTTTATGCCCGACACGGGCTCCCATTAACCTTTGATTTACAACTTTCGACAAATATATAAAGGTGATTTCACACACGTCTCTTATACTCATTTATTTTTAAGAACAAAAGTATTTTTTCACTTCTAACTCTCAAGTAGAGTTAGAATTAGGAAGTACGGATTTGACTTGCAACAAATTTTACATTTCGGAAATTAAATTTATGTTCTAAAATACGAAATTATTGGTATTTTTGGTTATTTTCGCTAAGGGGATGCACCACCTTTAATATTCTTATTTTTTTGACTTTAGACCTTCTATGGAATTTTTTTTATTTTTAGTACTTTTATTTAGAAAGGTTTTGGGATTTTTTAAAAATTCCAGCATCTTTATATATTTTCAAACGAAAAATGTTGAGTTTTCTGGGCATTTTTTGAACATTTTTTGACTTTGAATAACTTTTTTGTTTTTTAACGAATTTTCATGATTCTTTTGTTTGTTTGTTCCTTACAATATGTAGCAACTTTTTGGGCGTGGAAAATAAGGTAGAATTACTGGAAAAAAGTTACAAATAAAATAAATAGAAATGTCCTAAAATAAAAAATCTTGTAGTTATTTTTTTTGGGCAGAGTGCTTTCCATATCCAAAGATTTTGATAATATAACAAAGAATAAGTGGTAAAAGTTTCAAAGGCCTATGTCTAATACTTCAGATTTTATTCAAACATATTTTGCAACAAACACGGAAAATCACAACTTGCGGAAAACTGAGTTTAAAGTAAAATAAATATTTACACTTAGAGGCAGGCATCCAACATTGTGTTACTAAATCATGTATGTATATATATGTATATATAATGTGTAGCAACGTTTTGGCTATGAAAAATAAGGTAACATGACTGAAAAAAAAGATACAAATGAAATAAAATAAAAATTTTCTAGTTATTTTTTTAGATAGAGTGCTTTTAATAATTAAAAAGTTGCTACACACTGTAAGGAACAAAATAAACAAAGAATCATGACATTTGGTTGAAACAAAAAGTTATTCAAAGTTAAAAAAATGCCCAAAAAACTGAAAATTTTTAGTTTAAAAATACGTAAAGGTGTTGGAATTTTTAAAAACCCACAGAAAATTTTCTAAATAAAGGTACTGAACATAAACATATTTTTATGGAGGGTCCAAGCTCAAAAAATAAAAATATTAAAAGTGTCGGATCCCCTTAACATTGTATCTTTCGACATGTATGACAATTTTTTTGTGGATTTTTGTTTTTTATATTCAACTGTAGAAATCGGTACTTCGAAAAAAAAGGCAACTTTATGTTGCAGATAATCTTGGGGGTTGTAATTGGTCTTACTAAATAATTCAAAAAGATTATTAATCTATATAAGTGTGGCTATCAATGGAACTAAAATATAGAAAAATAACAAAATGGCGGATATTCAAATTTTAGGTAAAATTTTTACAATGTTTTATCTGGATCGATAATTTTAGTTCAACTTTCAGAAGGATTTATCAAGTAGATTTTTAAAATAACCTGCATTGTCCGGAAAAAAGTGATTTTTACAAAAATGCGTTTAAACTTTTGAAAAAAAATTTTTTTCACATAAAATACTTTGAATTGAATAGCAACTATTTAAAAATAATGGGATTTTGTTAAATGAGAGCTTATTTTCTCAGTAAGAAGATTCCTCTCAAATTCCCCAATCTAATTACTTAAAATAAATTTCTAATACTTAAAATCATAAAAAAAGAATTTCTTTAATATTACAAATATAAAAAAATTAACTTAATTCATTAATTCAATAGTATTAAATAATTGGACTTTGTAGAGTTCTCGAGAATCTCCTTCCTGATGAAATAAGGTTCCGCATTTATTAGAATCTCATGATTTTTGAAGAATTGGTGTTTATTTATAAAAATAAAAGTTCAGTCAGGAATAAACCTTTTTAAATAAATAATTCCTAAATTGATAATTTTTCCTTATACATGATTTTCAGCGAGCCAACTACCTTAAGTTTCGTAATTTCAAGGAAAATTTGAATCAATTTTCCATAATTTTAAGATACATTTAATTAAAAGAATTACAAATTTTATATAATTTAACGTTACCTTTGTGAGGTAAAAATGTCCTAAATTGTAATGGGTTTCGAACAGTGATAAGTTTACTTGAAAGTATCATAAATTTGAAATAATTTCATATTACATTGCATCGTAAAAATGCCTTGAAAGTTCAGAACATTTACAACAGTGAAGAGAAGAAAGTTTTGTGTGCTCGAAATGAAATAAACTATTAAAAAATGTTGAGTGCGATGTTAATGAGTCTGGAAAATATATCAGTATATCAGCGCACATGATTTTCGATACGTGCAAGATCGTGGGCTGCATGCGGGGATCCTCGTAGGAGGAAGGCGCAGGCACAATATTTGGCCGGACGCAAACGTCGTGGCCAGATCGGGAAGCCCGATAAAATTATACACTAGGCCCATAAACGAGTCCGAAGTCGGTCGTTAAAATTAAAATCTGTCGTAAAACTCAGACTCTGCAGATGAGTTACACAGGGGTTGATGCTCTTCAAGTTCCCATTTCTAGGACCACCAGAGCAGTCATTCACTTCCCTATCAGTTTTATTTATCTCTAAGGTCTACTTTTCAACGTATGATTCACCCAAAAAAAATATCTCCATATCCAAACATAAATATCCCAACTATTTCTGATGAAAAATCCTTAAACATATTTTCATGATATTTCCAAAGGAATAATTTCAGATTCCCCTGCTCAGAATTGTAAACAGTATGTTCTGTTCAGTTTTTGAAAGGAATGTCGACGAGAGGATTTTAAATTTTTTTCTACTATTTAAGGTTAAAGTGGTCCGGCCACGAAAATTAGGCCTCAGGCTAAAATACTTAATTTTTCTCTCAAGAATAGCAATATTATTATTTGAAAGAGAAAAGATTATTTTCCATTAAAAAAATTTGAAAAAGACAAATAATGAATGAGCTCGTTTGAAAAGTCCTGGGCCTAAGTAATAAAACAACATATTTTTGAGAAAATTTGCATTCATTCATCAAAATAGTTCCATTCTAACTCGATAAATTTATTCCAACGAGTTTCTAGAAGCTCGATGCCTCTTTTTATGGTAGTTGGCGCTCAACTCCTCAAAATACACGTTTGTTTCGGCAATGACCTCTTCATTTGAGTAAAATATCTTGGCAACCAGCCATCTCTTCAAGTTTGGAAACAGATAATCGCAGGGAGCTAGATCTGGAGAATGCGGGACGGGAAGGGGTGGGGGGGGGGGGGATTCCTACTTCAATTCAGTCAATTTGGTCATCGATTTGAATGTGTTGTTTTTTTTCCGGTGTCAAATATGGTCATTTAGTCTTAATTGCAGCATCGAATCGATCGAATAATTCGCTGTAATATTGAGTATTGATCTTTTTTCCTTTATCGAGATAGTCAATATGAATTATACTATGCACATCCCAAGAAAGAGTTGCCATAACCTTGCCAATCAATCGTTGCGTTTTCGGCCGTTTCGGTGCACTTCCACCAGCTTCTGCCTATTGTTTCGACTGTTCCTTGGCTCCTTTCAGATGTGTCATAATACTTACCAAGCATTTATTCTGCTTCTTTAGCCGTTTTGACTCACAAATAATAATGTTTAATGAAAACACGAAATTCGCTTTTTTTCATTGTTTCAAAATCACTGAAATGATGAGGCGAAAGTTACTCTCAAACATAAACTACTTGAAAGATTGTAGTGAAACTTAGAAGTTAGTCTTTTTAAAGTTGGCATTTCACAAAAGTGATGAGGATTTTTGATCAGTAATGCCTTCTAGTCACCAGGCCCGGGACTTTTCAAACGACCTAGAATTCATTTATGAAGAATTTGTTTTGGAAAATTCATTTTCAAAAATTGGGAACTGTAAAATTGTAGAGAATCTTCCTCCTGAAAAAATTATTCGTGATTTATTAAAATCGCATCATTTTTTGAAATTTGGTAAAAAAAGTTCGGGCAAAAATAAAATTTGTCACATACATTATGTGTCTGTTTCCAATTTTTATTATGAAAAATAATATTTTCTCTTCTAAATTACCTCTTCAATAATAATATTGCTATTTTTGAAAGAAAAATGATGTATTTTTGCCTGAGGTCTAATTTTTGTGACCAAACTACCTTAAATTAATAATATTTGCGACAAAGGGTTCTAGATTCGTTCCAAGTTATTAGGCTGTGAAAAAAAGCCTGGTGCGGCCCTGTTGCTCTCTTACACGATATGGCACCACGTAAT
The DNA here is from genome assembly GCA_030998225.1 of Diplolepis rosae. NCBI lineage: Eukaryota > Metazoa > Arthropoda > Insecta > Hymenoptera > Diplolepididae > Diplolepis > Diplolepis rosae. Next base: position 1,337,802 of record JAPYXD010000275.1, read on the forward strand.
AAACTCCCCGTGGCGTGTCCGCGAGACGATTTTGCATTACTTTTTTTATTTTTATTATCACTTTATTATTACTGCAGGTTGGCTTTACGGTCGTATTAACAGGACGTATATGTGTATATATGCATCGCGTGATTCATTTTTACCTCTCCCACCGTCACTTTACCACTCTATCAATTATACAGAGGATGATCTTGACGACGGAGATTTTTCTTTTTTATTAAAAAACGATCGCATCCAACTTAAGTGCTGCCTCATACGACATTCTTCCCGAAATACACGTTTCGGTGAAAGTAAATATTCAAGTGTCAGTGAAAAAGACAATCATGTCTGTTGCAATGAGAACGAGGTCGTAAAATAAAATTGCCTTACAGTTGCAAGATGCTCATAATCACTCCACGATAGGCTTAAAGTTTTAATAAAATATCTGTTCATATGGTGAATGAAATTGTCAAGGCCCTGGCGAAAGTATCGGATAGGAATTCATTCCAATTCAATCAGAACTATTCCAATATATTCCGATATCTGTATCCGAGCCAATGCAAATCATTCCCAACCAATCCGAGAAACGTTTTGTATCTCGTTTGATGAAAAACGATAAAAAATCGATCCGATTAATTCCGAGACATCAATCCGAATGCAACCGAACCAATCCGAGCTCGGATTGATCCAAACCGAATTTTCGATCAGAATCAATCCGAATGAATCCAAGGTCGGAATGATCGGATTGGGCTGGATTAAAAACTTGGTTCGGATTCATTCGGATTGATGTCTCGGAATTAATCGGATTGATTTTTTATCGTTTTTCATGAAACGAGATACAAAAAGTTTTTCGGATTGGTTCGGAATGATTCACATTAGCTCGGATACAGATATCGAATGAATCAGAATAGTTCTGATTGGCTCGGAATGAATTTCTATCCGATACGTTCGCCAGGGGAAACATCCTTAAATTTACAGTTTTAACTGATAGTTAGTTAAAAGTCACTGATTCAAGTTTAGGACCAAATAAAAGTTGTACAAGCCCTTGAAACTCGTCTTGTAATTCGCGAATAAATCAATAAAGGCTGGGCTTTTAAAAAATGTGGAATGTTATTTCGTTTGTATGCTAATGGATTCGAGTTCGCACCTCGGCTACATCGAACGTCGCGTTAAATAAGGTTAATATAAACGAAGGACGATCACGTGGGAAGATGGCAGCATCTGTGTTCGAGTAAGAAAAGAAGAGGGATGCAGAAACAGAAGAAGAGAAAGAAGAGAAAGAAGAAGGGTACACGAGATCGAGAGTCAACCGAGTAGGATGTGAGAACAACAGGGCCGTATTTCCGAGGAAATCAGAGGTTCAACTGGGGTCAAGAGGATTTTAAAGATCCTCCATTGTTCACTAATCATTTACTTCTACAGTAATCAACCATGATTTAAATCACCACGACTTCAGATTCTCTCTGCTCTACACTTGTTTCTCATTCGATCCACCCTGCTGGGAGAGAAAGGATAGAAAAAAGATATATATTTTCGGTTTCAAAAGGATAGAAAATTTCTATCCATGACAAGTATACACTTGACATTCGTCAAATGCTATATTTTCCTGTTTATCTGTTTATTTTTTTTCTTACTTTTTCTATATGTGATTCTATCCACTATCCAGAAATATCATATATATATATATATATATCTTACCCCTGAGCCTATTGGCTTATTTTAATTAGTATTTATATTTTTGGATCCTGAAATAGATACAATTTCTATGCAATGAAGGTTTATCTATTCTTCAAGATAGAAATGAAAAGAGAGAATCTATTCTATCTATACTTTTCTGGATAATAAAGCTCTATCCTTTTGGACTTCAAGTCATCTTAAGTTCGCTATCTTCAACTTATAGACATCTGTCTTTTTGCACTTTTTAAAATATCCTTGTTCAATATTTTCTATCCTTTTTCGTATGATTTTAATAGTTTTTTTTATCTTTTTTACAATTTACTACTGTATCTATCGTTTCCTATCCCTATGATTCTACCTTTCCTCTAATAATTTAAATTATCTTTTATTACTAGAAATGTACTACCGCACCTTTTTATTCTAATCTTTTCTTCTCAAATTGAAGACTTTTTCTATCTTTTTTATACTTTGCTACGGCACATATTTTTTAAATTTCTATCCTTCTATCCATGTTTATTTTTACCCCTATCATTTAAATATTTTTGTATCTTTTCAAGAATATATTTATGCGTCAATCTCTATCAATTTCTTCGTTTCCATCCAAGTCTGTCCACTGTTTAATTATTTAAATTCTTTTCTATCTCTTTAGAAATCTACTACCGCTTCTATCTCTTTCGATATATAGTTTTCTGAAGATAAAAATATATGGATTTGGACAGAAAAAAGAGAGAAGCGGTATTAGATTTCTAATGAGATAGAAAAGGATTAAAAGGGATAGAGGAAGAATTAAAAAAGCTTTTAAGAGACGCGATAGTTGATTCCAAAAGAAATAAGATAGGACTGACATGATTGGGGAAAGGATCGACTTGGATAAAAAATATGAAGGGATTGAGTCTTGATAGTCTCAATCCTAGTACACACTTTTATTCTCTAAGTTCGATTTTTTTCTATCCATAAATTTATCCACTTTATCCCGGAAAATCTATTTCTTCCTATCCTTGAATTTATCTTCTGATTAAAAATATAGGCCAAAATATAAGATTTCTATCATTTTTTATCAAAACATTTTCATCTTTTTTGCTTTTTATTTTCAATTTTTTGTACCTTTAACACTTCCAGTGAATCTAGTAATAGATAGAACAAGAGATAGAAAGGAATAGAAATGAAACTATCAAAGTATTATATGGATAGAAAAATAGGGGTTGAAAAAATATAGGCGTGGATGTGATAATAGGGATTTAAGAATAAAAAAAAACTACTGGAATAATCAGGAAATTGATAGACTTGAATGAAAAGATAGGATGCTAAAAATGAAGAATGCGTTAGTAGATTATAAAATGTAGAAAAGTATTAAAATAATTATTCAAAGCATAGGCATGGATAGAAAGATAAGAATTGAAGGTGGACATGATCGTGGATTGCAAAAGAGATTGAAAAAGATTGATACAGATATTCGTAAGATAAGGAAAGATTAGCTTGAATAGATTCAAGCAAATCAGAGTTATTCTGAATCGTTTTGAAATCTTTTTCCGAACTATTGTGAACCAACCCGGAAAACACCTTGTATTAAAAAAAAAAAATTGGTATTGAAGAGGGCCCACATCTAAGGCCGAAACGTTTACCTCTTTGAAATTTTATAGTTCCACCACCAAAAAAACTAACTGACCCCATGCCAATTCAATTATCATAAATTTTGAATATCGTTCGATGATATGCAGTTGCAAATCAATCCAACTAAATCCAAGACCTAATCCGAATGAATTCGAACCAAGTTTTTGATCAAAATAAATCTAAATCATTCCAATCTCGCATATACTCAGAAAGAAAACTAGTCTCAATCCGAGCTATTCTAAAATCTGTTTCCGAACCATTTGGATTTATTCCAGCCAATCCGAAAAACGTTATGAATCCCGTTTGATGTAAAACGATTAAATCTCTTAGAGTCAATTTGAACTGGAATCAATTGAAACCGAATTTTTAACCTGAAAAATCATAATGAATCCGTGGTCAGAATGATTCTGATTCGAAATTCATTTTTGATCAATCCGAGTTCTGATTGATTCTGATAGATTTGGATTGGAAACTGAGTTTGAATTCATTCGGATTAATTTAAAACCCTTTTACATCAAGCTGGATTCATAAAGTTTATCGAATTGGCTCAGAATAATTCAGAATTGTTCGGAAACATATTTCAGAACAGCTCTGACTCTCTCGGATTGAATTTTAATCTGAATTTTTTCCAGGGTGACCAAATGTGCCATTTTTCTTTATATACTAAACCCGTATTTGTAATTGAGTCATGTATCATTCATGAGAATTTTTACATAAAAATGTAACTTTTTAGATGTGTATACGGTCCTGGGAAATGGTGTAGTGCCGAAGAAGAAAAGGTAGTGAAGAAAAGAGAGAGGACGAAGAAGTGAAGATCGAGGGTCATAGGTGAAGCCCAGCCTCTCGCCCTTGCTGGGCGGAGAGATCCAATCGCGTTCTCTTGTATACTCTCTAACTCTCTCATCCGTGCTCTTCAGCTTTGCACTCTTCGCTTTTATGCTCTTATTATACTCGCATTATTCGCTAACTGCAGCAGTTTGGTTTCCTCCAACACACACACACACCGTAAGAAATGTGGTGGATGAACCGTCAACTGACTCAGTAATTGCAAAGCAAGCGCCACTTGGATTATGGGTTGTTCGAGAAACGAGAAAGATCTTGAATCTCTTCAAACTCCTGTCGCTTTCAAACATAATGGACATTTAGTTTTACATCTTAGACTGTCGGTTTGGGAATTAAATACACTTACTTTTATGGCACGATTGAATCTTAGGCAAAATGTTCATAAATTTGTGATGATTGAATTGGCATCGGGTTAGTTCGTTTTTTCCAACCTTTTAGGTGATGGAAAACATAAAATTTCAATGGGCAAACGTTTCGGCCACAGATGTGGGCCCTCTTCAGTGCCAGATTTTTTGTAAAACCATTAAGGATGTTTAGAATACCTTAGAATATAAACCTTAATGATAAATAATTAAAAGCTGAAATGCGTGCAATCTTTGAGCTATTTAATCACCTAAGACTAATGTTTCTTTTTGTTTTTTGTTTTTATTTTTTGAACTAATTAAGCAAACCATGCATAAAAAACTTTGGTAAGGAACTCATGAAAAGCGAAGGCCTGGTGCTGGACAACACGTCAACCACAGGGAAGGTTCAGTTTTTGGTAGTAAGATTTCCTACTGCGCTCGTAAGTGTGCAGTTATCAATAGAACGAACACCAAAAAACACGAAAAACCACTAAAAAAACCCAAAAAACAACACAAAAAACTAAAAATCACTTTACTGGTCTAGAGCACGACACTGTCGTTGAAATATATTAAAAACACATAAAAAACACAACAGTCCTGGAAAAACACAAAAACACAAGAAACCTGAAAAAATAGAACCAACACAAAAATCATAATAACATAAAAACAAAAGAGAAAAAAAGATTTTAATACTAATCAATTTACTGACATATATCACGGCATAATCGTTGAAATATTGGATATATAACTTAATTCGTCCGGATTTTTTTTTAATTTGAACGTTTATTAAAGAAAAACATGTACAATAGTATTATTCAAAGTATCGCCCATCTGAAGCTATGACTTTTTCCCATCTTTCTGGCAATTTGTGGACTCCAACCCAAAAGAACTGCGCCGGCTTGGCGGCCGAGAATGAATCAAGCCAATTTTTGATGGCGTAACTTGATTATTTTTCCATCGTTCCAATATTCCGAACATGCGTTGAAAAGCTACTGTCATTGTGCGTCTTTTTCAGTATATGTCATTCATTTGAAGCGTAAACAACAATAATTTTTTTTCACTCAAATATGTAGAACTTTGTGCCTGAAAAAGTGTTTTTGTGGGGAGTTCTTCTTCATTACTTTAATATGAAGAAAACTGCTGCCGAAAGTCATCGTATTTTGGTGGAAGTTTATGGTGAACATGCTCTAGCTGAGCGGACGTGCCAAAAGTGGTTTGCACGATTTAAAAGTGGTGATTTTGGCTTGGAAGACGAAGAACGTCCTGGGCAGCCAAAAAAGTTTGAAGATGAAGAACTGGAAGCATTACTCGATTAAGATTGTTGCCAAACACAAGAAGAGCTCTCAGAATCTTTGGGAGTCACTCAAGCAGCCATTTCAAAACGTTTAAAAGCAGCCGGATACATTCAAATGCAAGGAAATTGGGTTCCACATGAACTCAAGCCGAGAGACGTTGAAAGGCGGTTTTGCATACCCGAAATGATGCTGGAACGCCACAAAAAGAAGTCATTTTTGCATCGGATTGTTAATGGTGATGAAAAATGGATCCATTACGACAACCGCAAGCGCAAAAAATCATATGTGAAACCCGGCCAACAAGACAAATCAAAGGCAAAGCCGAATATCCATGGCGCGAAGGTAATGCTCTGTATTTGGTGGGATCAGAAGGGTGTGCTGTATTATGAGCTGCTAAAACCGGGTGAAACCATCAATGGAGAACGCTACCGAACCTAATTAATCCGTTTGAAGAGAGCAATAGCCGAAAAACGCCCGGAATATGCGATCAGGCACGAGGCAATAATTTTCCATCATGACAACGCTGGGTCCCATGTTGTTATGCCGGTCAAGAACTAAATATATGGAAAACAGTTCCGGTCGATGCAGAACGCCCTCACTGGAATACGGTTCACATCAGAACAGGGTATCAAAAATTGGCTTGATTCATTCTTGGCCGCCAAGCTGGCGCAGTTCTTCTGGGGTGGAATCCGCAAATTGCCAGAAAGATGGGAAAAAGTCAGATGGCTTCAGATGGGCGATACTTTAAATAATACTATTGTACATGTTTTTCTTTAATAAACGTTCAAATTTTGAAAAAAACCGCACGAATTAAGTTATAGATCCAATATTTCAACGATTGTACCGTGATCTATGTCAGTAAAGTGATTAGTATTAAAATCTTTTTTTCTCTTTTGTTTTTATGTTATTGCGTTTTTTGTGTTGGTTCTATTTTTTCAGGTTTCTTGTATTTTTGTGTTTTTCCAGGTCCTTTGTGTTTTTTGGTGTTTTTAAATATATTTCAACGACAGTGTCTTTTTCTAGACCAGTAAAGTGATTTGTAGTTTTTTGTGTTGTTTTTTGGGTTTTTTTAGTGGTTTTTCGTGTTTTTTGGTGTTCGCTATATTGATAACTGCACACGTACGAGCGCAGTAGGAAATTTTACTACCAAAAACTGAACCTTCCCCGTGGTTGACGTGTTGTCCAGCACCAGGCATTCGCCTTTCATGAGTTCCTTACTAAAGTTTTTTATGCATGGTTTGCTTAATTAGTTCAAAAAAGAAAAAGAAAAACCAAAAAAAACATTAGTCTTTGGTTATTAAATAGCTCAAAGATTGCACGCATTTCAGCTTTTAATTATTTATCGTTAAGGCCATGGATCAACCAGATCACGTGACCAAATTCCTGTAAAAGTTCGTGTAAAATAACTTTTTCTTTTACAAAATATCTTCCTGAAAATTTGGAAAATACTACATAACAGGATAGAGAACGTCTGTCAACTTTGTATGAGGGAAAATTTTGCAAAAATTTTACAGTTAACTGCAATTATCGATAAGTTTTCGAATTTTGTTTAAAATTTTTACTAAAAAGTAGTTAAGAGATGTGCTTTATTATCTTTTGTTACGTTTCCCAAATTATCAGAAAGATACATTGTAAATTAAAAAGGTTATCTTACATGAACGGATAAATGTATAATTTAGTCACGTGGTCCGATTGATCCATGGCCTTAAGGCTTATATTCTAAGGTATTCTAAACACCCTTAATGATTTACAAAAAATCTGGCAGTGAAGAGGGCCCACATCTGTGGCCGAAACGTTTGCCCATTGAAATTTTTTGGTTTCCGCCACCTAAAAGGTTGGAAAAAACGAATTGACCCCATGCCAATTCAATCATCACAAGTTTATCACTGTGGGTCAATAAAAAAATAAAAAAATAAAAAAACATGTATCCGAAAATGTTTATACTTGTCATCAGCAAGTGAGTTTTAAAATTTAGTAGCAAAATATAATCTACGGACTTGTCTATCGCTGTCGAACTTTCAGGGTTTGAGGAAAAAAGGAGTACAACTTGACTCGATAATGATCTTTATGCGGGACGGTCCAGCTGAAATATTATACTCGTTAGAATCCAAATTGGGGTCCTCTTAAGGGGGCTGTGCAAGCCGCGCAGGTATTTATAATTTGAAACGCGTTTTTTGATAAAGCCGCTGCATTAACCAGATTTACATATGAAACCGCCTTTGTTTTAGCGACCACCCTTTCAAACATCCAATTTAATTGCCTTTGTAATATAGTGCTATTGTCGAGCGAGACATTTTTACGGATTTCGTTTCTCCTCTCCTTCGACATCAACCGACCAGATTATAAAATATTTTGAAGGAAACGTAGGCGTTAATAAAACGATGCTCAAATTTCGCGATCACCTTTCTCTCTAAACTAGTTAATGTTCCAAGTATCGATAATTCCCAAAGACTTTCAGATTATCACCAAAATTGCATACGATCAAGGAAATATTGCTAGTTACTATGAATTAGATAAGTTCTAATTACTTCAAATTTCTGTGTCCTGAATGGTTCCCAGGGACAAATGGCGGTGGTTCAACGGAATTGGTGGAACTTGCGAAAATTCGTAAAACATAAATTTGATAAAAAAACGGAGATCAGATTTTGCAAGTCGGTCCTCTATAAGTGATAGGTTCGAACCCCGCTGCGTTTGAGAACTTTTATTATTTTTCAGGCGTGCGATTATATGTTCAAGTGATTGTGTGTTAATAAAGATCAATTAATTGCAATAATATTACATAAAATAAATTATTTTATTAGTAATTAAATTTTATTTAAAGTCGTTTAGAAATGAATCATTAAATGCATTATAAATATTCAAGGAGCACTCAATCTTTCTCGGTATAGCTAATATAAGATTTTATTATGAACCCGGTGCAAAAATTTTAGTTGTACCAACCAATAAAGCAGCGTCATTATAATTTATAAATTAGGAAGAACCGACCAATTGGCATAACCTCTAGCTAAGTAACGGTTTATAGAAGCAGGGGAAATAAAATTAAGATTCATATCCTAGACTTGTATTGACGCTTAATTAATAATTGAAGATCTATGTTGCTGTTTATAGTTGGCTTCAGGGTCGAAAATTAATAAACACTCAAAATTTTACGTAATCACACATTTCGGCTCTGATCGGAGCCCTAATCAGTGATTTATTCTGAATCGAAAAAATACATAAAAAGAAATTGCTAATTTAGGATTTCTTTAACGAAGAATTTAGGAATTAACATTTTTACATGAGTCGATAAAAAACTTGGAATTGCCTCAAAATAAAATACTTTGACACAAGAAATTGAAAGAATTTAATAATTTTTGCACAATGAATTAGAAAAACTTTTAAAAAATGTGTTATGTGATGCCTAAATTATGCTAAACTTTGTGTTCAAAATTATACGTCAAAAATAAGAGTAATTGCTATCCATTTAAGAAAAGTCAGCAATACATTTTTTATAAAAAATGTATGACCAACCTTGATTTTTATTTAAATCGAATAAACACCTCTTCTTACTTGAATCAGTAGTTTTTTTTCACTAACATCGATCAGTAAGTGAATTTAAGTTATGCGATCGATTGATTAACTGATTTATCAGTTAATTTGACTCAAAGAACTGATCGTATATCTAGGATCCAGTCACTGATTGAAAATTGGTAGTTCATCTTTTTTTTGCTTAGGGGTTCTTCCACTTGTGGATCAAAATTTCGAACTTAATGCATTCTTGGGAATTAATTGCGAAGGAACTACACAAGATAATTAAAAACAGTTATTTATTTTTATTCGCACACATTTTGAATTTTGAAATATGTATTTTTTAAAAATAATTTTAACACCCACGACCTTGGGACGTCCTTGACCGCACCTCTGAAAAAACGTCACATTCAATCGGGTGGTAAGACTTTGGCCATCTATAGGTTACCTAAAACAAAAAAGTGAAATATGTCTTCCATTCTCACTACATTAGTTATGTTTAGACACGAGGATTTGTAAAAATTTTGAAATCTCTCAAAATGGCATAGTTTTTTACAAACAAATATTTTAGACCTATTTTTTGAGCTAATAAAAGATGTAGAAATTGAATAAAACAAAAACTTCAAAAAAACTTGTGTATAAACATAGCGACATGTCTGCTGAACAATTTAAAAAAATAATTAACGAGATAATCCAAATAGTTCTAGTCAAAGTCTTACCAACCAGTTTTGTGAACATAAAACACAACTTTTAGGAAAACGTACTCTATAAACCTGAATCAGTGAAAATATATCAACTGATGAATCAGTGCCATGCTTTGATTTCACTGTAGAATCAGTAAATATATAAATATAATTATACAATATATATATATATATATATATATATATATATATATATATATAATTAACTATATAATATATATATGAATATAATTATACACAATAATAACTACAATATATAATAATAATTACGTAATTTCTTTTTGGTGTTGTTTAACCTAAAATAAACGTGTTCATTGATCATTAAAATACATTGCTATTTTTATTATTCCCACCTGAAGATTTCACTGATTCAATAAGCGAGTTCAATCTATTTTACTGATTCGTCAGTTGAATTCCACTGATTTTCAGTGAAAGAATTATAGCTGCTGCCTTCAATGAATAGTCACTGCGAATCAGTGGCCGTTCACTGATTTAGGTTTAGAGAGTAATTAAACATAAACGACGGAATAAAACATGATTGGAGAAACTTACGATTCAATCGACTAGAGTGTACTTCCCGAAATCCTTTAAATTGTAGATTTATAATAACTTCTAGATTTGACATATGAAAAAAATCGATTTTTCAAAACCAAAAATAAACAAATTTTGTACAATGTGCAGTTTCTGAAAAATTACTCTCTAAACCTTAATCAGTGAAATAGTCACTGATTATATCAGTGAAAATATTTCAACTGATGAATCAGTGCCCTGCTTTGATTTCACTGAGGAATCAGTGAATGCATCACGTGAACATAACTTTTGGATTCGTGAATTCAAAACATTCATCTACACTTTACTGATTTATCGTCCCTTAAAAATAATAATAATTACGTAATTTCGTTTTAATGTTGTTTAGCCTAAAATAAACGAGTTCATCGATCGTTAAAATATATTGCTGGTTCTATTACTCCCATCTCAAGCTTTCACTGATTCAATAAGTGAGTTCAATCCATTTTACTGATTCGTCAGTTGAATTCCACTGATTTTCAGTGAAAGACTTATAGCTGCTGCCTTCAATGAATAGTCACTGCGAATCAGTGGCCGTTCACTGATTCAGGTTTAGAGAGTAATTAAACATAAACGACGGAATAAAACATGATTGGAGAAACTTACGATTCAATCGACTAGAGTGTACTTCCCGAAATCCTTTAAATTGTAGATTTATAATAACTTCTAGATTTGACATATGAAAAAAATCGATTTTTCAAAACCAAAAATAAACAAATTTTGTACAATGTGCAGTTTCTGAAAAATTACTCTCTAAACCTTAATCAGTGAAATAGTCACTGATTATATCAGTGCACATATTTCAACTGATGAATCAGTGCCCTGCTTTGATTTCACTGAGGAATCAGTGAATGCATCACGTGAACATAACTTTTGGATTCGTGAATTCAAAACATTCATCTACACTTTACTGATTTATCGTCCCTTAAAAATAATAATAATTACGTAATTTCGTTTTAATGTTGTTTAGCCTAAAATAAACGAGTTCATCGATCGTTAAAATATATTGCTGGTTCTATTACTCCCATCTCAAGCTTTCACTGATTCAATAAGTGAGTTCAATCCATTTTACTGATTCGTCAGTTGAATTCCACTGATTTTCAGTGAAAGACTTATAGCTGCTGCCTTCAATGAATAGTCACTGCGAATCAGTGGCCGTTCACTGATTCAGGTTTAGAGAGTAATTAAACATAAACGACGGAATAAAACATGATTGGAGAAACTTACGATTCAATCGACTAGAGTGTACTTCCCGAAATCCTTTAAATTGTAGATTTATAATAACTTCTAGATTTGACATATGAAAAAAATCGATTTTTCAAAACCAAAAATAAACAAATTTTGTACAATGTGCAGTTTCTGAAAAATTACTCTCTAAACCTTAATCAGTGAAATAGTCACTGATTATATCAGTGGAAATATTTCAACTGATGAATCAGTGCCCTGCTTTGATTTCACTGAGGAATCAGTGAATGCATCACGTGAACATAACTTTTGGATTCGTGAATTCAAAACATTCATCTACACTTTACTGATTTATCGTCCCTTAAAAATAATAATAATTACGTAATTTCGTTTTAATGTTGTTTAGCCTAAAATAAACGAGTTCATCGATCGTTAAAATATATTGCTGGTTCTATTACTCCCATCTCAAGCTTTCACTGATTCAATAAGTGAGTTCAATCCATTTTACTGATTCGTCAGTTGAATTCCACTGATTTTCAGTGAAAGACTTATAGCTGCTGCCTTCAATGAATAGTCACTGCGAATCAGTGGCCGTTCACTGATTCAGGTTTAGAGAGTAATTAAACATAAACGACGGAATAAAACATGATTGGAGAAACTTACGATTCAATCGACTAGAGTGTACTTCCCGAAATCCTTTAAATTGTAGATTTATAATAACTTCTAGATTTGACATATGAAAAAAATCGATTTTTCAAAACCAAAAATAAACAAATTTTGTACAATGTGCAGTTTCTGAAAAATTACTCTCTAAACCTTAATCAGTGAAATAGTCACTGATTATATCAGTGAAAATATTTCAACTGATGAATCAGTGCCCTGCTTTGATTTCACTGAGGAATCAGTGAATGCATCACGTGAACATAACTTTTGGATTCGTGAATTCAAAACATTCATCTACACTTTACTGATTTATCGTCCCTTAAAAATAATAATAATTACGTAATTTCGTTTTAATGTTGTTTAGCCTAAAATAAACGAGTTCATCGATCGTTAAAATATATTGCTGGTTCTATTACTCCCATCTCAAGCTTTCACTGATTCAATAAGTGAGTTCAATCCATTTCACTGATTCATCAGTCGAATTTCACTGATTCTCAGTGAAAGAATTATAGCTGCTGCCATCAGTGAATAGTCACTGCGAATCAGTGGCCGTTCACTGCTTCAGGTTTAGAGAGTATCTTTCGTTTTTATTTCATTCTCCTTGCTTCTGTTAACTATCTATTATCTAGTTCGAAGTTATGTGAATCGGTCGATCCCTTTAAGTTAAATCTAGTTTGATAAATTAAAACCTGAATAGATCTTTCGCGTTCGCTTTTATAATATATACTTAAAAAGATCAGAACTCCTGGTTGAATTTTGTTAAGGTAGTTTTCATCCACAAAAATTAGCCCTCAGGCAAAAATAGATAATTTTGCTTTCAAGAATAGCAATATTATTATTGAAGGGCTATTTTGAAAGAGAAAAGATTCTTTTACATGAAAAAAATTTGAAACACAGAAAAATAATTTTATTAATAAATTTTACTTTTGACCCAACTTTTTTTCTTATCGCTTCTTACCAAATTTTAAAAAATTATGCGATTCTAATAAATCATGAATAATTTGTTCAGAGAAAAGATTTCCCACAACTTCACCGTTGCTGATTTTTAAAAATAAATTCTTTGATGGCTAAAACCATTAAAAAAACATTTTCCAAAACGAAATTTTTATAAAAAAAATTGCTGAATTTGATAATAATTTATTCATTATTTTTTAAAATTTGGTAAGAAGCGATAAGAAAAAAAGTTGGGGCAAAAATAAAATTATTTTTTTGTATTCCAAATTTTTTTCATGGAAATTAATCTTTTCTCTTCCAAAATAGCCCTTTAATAATAATATTGCTATTCTTGAAAGCAAAATTATCTATTTTTGCCTGAGGTTTAATTTTCGTGGATCAGCTACCTTAAGGAAGAAGTAAACCGGAATATTGTGGGTACTTTTGAATGACAAGTTTTTCGCCTTAAGAATGAACGGGGACGGAGCATTGGGATGTCTCTAGTCGGAGTTGCAGTTGTCGAGAGTATATCCGGTGATTCAATCGACATTGTACCGATCGAGAATTAATTACGAGAAGATACCGATTGGAAACTCAGGCTGAAAGATCCTGTTGCAAGATTCGCAGGATAATCCACCTAAACGTATAGGACCACCGGGATCGAGGGGCGCACACGAGTTAGCTGCATACGTTTAAAAAGGGACAACACGGAGGTGGTTGTTCTTTTTAATTATGTTTATAATCAACGCGTCGCATGTCTATGGTAATCGTTCCCCTCGGTACCCGCCTATTCACCCAACTCATCAAGATATACAGCCCCGTTACTTTTGCGACTCACGGTGACTTTTTAATTTAATCAATCATTGCATTACACCTTCAATTAAACAATAAAAACACGACGAGAATAACTTTCACTTCAGGGGGTCTTATAGTCTAACACCTTATTTTCGAGCCCTATTTTTAAAAATTGATTATGAGAAAACTACAAATGATTTTTGGACGCAGTTTTTATGAATGTTTTTTTTTTATTATTAACATATTATTTATAATGATATCTGTAATTTCATTTTTATATTACAAATACGCATATTGAATATTTCCTTTATAGTCTTGATTAGGACCAAAAGTTTGGTCGAAACGTTGACGCTTTATGAATAAACAACTGTACAAGACCGGAAAGGCCATCTATTTTCTTCTCTAAATTATAATACCGGTAACACCAAATCTACAAATATTTTTGTTTATTCTTGTACTTTTGACACTTTTTGTTGTTTAGAAAAATTACTCACGTGACTTTCATATGTCCTTGACCACGCCCTTGACAAGAAAGTCCAGGACATACGGAGTGGCCGATTTTGACTTTTCAGATAATCTGAAACAAAAAACCGCAAAAATATTTTTTTTTCCCTCGGCTATGGTCAGACACACGCTTTTTTAGAAATTCATAAATTTCTCAAAATTGCAGATTTTCGAAAGAAAATAATTTTTTTTTCCTTTGTTTGTGCTAATAATGGCTGTAAAAGTTTATTGGATCAGGATTTCCAAAAAAGGTTGTGTCTATCTGTAGCGACGTTTGCCAAAAATAAAAATTCGACTTAATGGGTGCAAAGGTTTTTCTAAAAACGTTCACCCCACCTTGAAGAACACGACCTTTGGGAAAACGCATTTAAAGATTTACAACGTAATAAAATGTTGTTAAGAAGCGTCCGTGTTGGCCGCTCTCTCACTCCTAAACGAGGATTTATTTAGCTAAAACGTTTCTACAGCGTATTTCTAACATCATTTACAAGTAAATGAAAAATATGCACACAAAGAAATCTTACGTTATGAGTACATTTTATAAGAAGTGTAGAACATGTTCAACAAAATTATTGGCTTAGTAAATCGCGAAATTTTACAGATGTTACAAATTTCAGTGATAATTCTATTCATGTAACTAAGCAGTCCTAGACTGATTTATACCCAACTTGGAAGTTGCAAGGAATGCAGAAAACAGCTACGATCGAGCGCTTGATCGTGTCTTGCTATAGACTCTACGTCATGCAAAATCGCATACAGAGAATTCGTACAACGGCAGCAACGCTCGCTAATGACGCGGAGAGATACTACTGATATCTCTAATTAATTCAACCTATCTCTTCGATATACAAATGCTGGCCCACTGTTATACTGACTTTTAGACCACATGCGATCAAAACACTCATTTTTATTTCCATGCACCGAAAACAAATTCTTCATTTTAGAGGAAAGGTTCCTCTTCCCAAATCCTCTCGCATTTGCCTATTAAGGTGGCTTGATCGTTTTTGAAAAAAATTACAGACTGCTCTGAAACTTAGAGATTATCTTAATAAAATATGCTAGATTCATTTGGAAAAAAGAAATACCGTGGTTGACGATGTCATTGCCGAAAAAATCGCTACCGAAAAAATGTCAGTTTAACACGCAGTCTTATGGGATTCCTCGTCAAAATCGGCGAAACTCCGGAACAAAACACAAGTCCCCATAAATCAAATATATACTAGTACTTTCGATTTCGAGGAATTTATTAGTATTATAAAAACTAAGGGTTAACGACTTCAATCAAGAGCAAATTGCGAGAAAGGTACAGAATACAGAAATCGCCTCGAGGTGAAACTAATAATTTTTTACTATCGCTTTTTTCCGGGGACATTTCCGCGATTTCTTACCCTTCTACTCAGATGTTACTATAATACATATGATTATTAAAAAAATAAGTAGCAGTAAGCATTCATATAACACGTGCCCCCACGGTGCCCCTCACTTCATACGACACCAAACGCTCAAGCCACCTTAAGGGGGTATTCTAGTTTAGAAATTTCAAATAATCGATTTTTTTTGCATTTTCTTAAAGTATGGACTTTTAAGGTGAATTCAGAAGAGACAATTTCCAGCTGTCATAAACATTCACGTGGGTCCGACGTACGCCGTTATCGTACCTGGATGCGCGCGCATCGTATTGCCAACTGTCGCGAATTTTCGTGGCATTCACATTATGTTGTTTCGGCAATTCAAAATAAGTAAAATGGCTAACTGCAATTATTGTCTTAATCATGGTGATTGGTATTAATTAGAGGCAGCCATTTTGCTTTTTTGACTTACCGAAACAATATAATGTGAACGCGACGAAAATCCACGACAGTTGGCAATTCGATGTGCGCGCATCTAGGCACGACATGCAACATAAATCGGACGCACGTTAATGTTTATGTCGGTTTAAAACTGTCTATTCTGGACTGCTAGAACTGCTCACAGGAAGAGCGAGCTCCAGAAAATCATCATTTCGAGTTAAGGAAGGCACACTTTACTAAGCAGAAATGGCCAATTAATATTACGTAAGTATAACATGCTATTACATGACTTAGTTGCGGTTGTTAGGAATTGTACTTACTAGGGTATTTGATATTAACTTGATAAAATGAACAAAAATATATTCTTTTGGCAAAAATCGATTTTATTTTTCAATATACTCTCCTTTTAACTTGATATAGCAAGACCAAATATCTTCCAATTTTTCTATGCCTTTCAAATAATACGATTTGTCAAACCCTCCAAAATACCCTTCTGTTTCCCATTCAACTTCTTCGTTCGACTCAAAACGCCTACCACACAGCCATCTCTTGTGGTTTGGGAACAGATAATAGTCGCTGGGGGCCAGGTCTGGAGAACACGGTGGATGCGGAAGCGATTCGAAACCCAATTGATACTTTTTTGCTTGTGCAATGTTTGATGTGTGAGATGGTGCATTGTCATAATGAGAAAGGACTTTTTTCTTCTTTTACTGTGGCCGTTTTTTCCTGATTTCGTCAACCAATTGATTCAATAATGCAGCATAATATCCCTAGCGGAGCCGGTTGAGAGAATGGTTAGAGAATACTCTGACCGTTCTCTGACTATTCTCTGACCATTCTTTGACTTCGCATTATTATGGTTAAGAACGGTAAAAGAAACATTTGGAGTATAACAATTATTATTCTGTGGTGAAATTTGAATTAGAAGGTGTAAGAATAGATACAATAATTTTATTTTTCAGCGATAAAAACTAGAAAAACATCGTATACTTAACCTTCACGGTGGAGACGTTCCGCCAATTGTGAACTACTGCACTGCGTTCAATGACAGATATACGATGTTTTTCTACTTTTTATCTCTGAAAAATAAAATTATTGTATTCCTACACCTGCTAATTCAGATTTGATCGCAGAATCACAATTGCAATGCTTTAAATGTTTTTTTATCGTTCTTAGCCATAATAATGCGAGGTCAGAGAACGGTCAGAGTATTCTCTGACCGTACTCTCAACGAGGTCCGCTAGGGATGATCCAGTAATCGTCCTTCCTTTCTCAAGGTAGTCGATGAAGATTGCTCAATGTCCATCCCAAAAAATACTACACTGAAAAAACAGTATAGCAGAGAGAACTATATTTCGGTCCTCAGAACCAGAAAATATTGCTATCAGACCAATGCTATGGTATGGTTCTCAGAACTATACGCGTATAGGTGAGACAGCTATACTGGTATTCCTAAGTCATATTGCTCATCGAAGGATACAAGTTCGTTTATATGACAATACGATGTTAAGCGATCGTAAACAAAATATTATGCCGTTATAACAACGCATGCGTTAGAGTTGTCGCATGTTCTGTAATCCAGAGCTTCAATTATAAATAATAGGAAATGAAAAAATGATGGTCAAATTATTGTAACTATGTTAGTACTTACCTTCGAAAGCTTCGATATATTTTCTTAATCCCCAATCAGGTATAGTATAGTATAGTTGTTTCACCTATACCGCATAGGTCAAGACACTATATACCGGTATAGGTCGAACAGCTATATTTCTATCGTTCCACGAACAAAATTATAATGATACGATGGCAAACTACGCATTTCGGTGCGTCACGCATTCAGTTTAGCTACAATACCAATATCGTATAGTCACGACAGGTATTTTGCTGAACTAAAATTCTGTATAGTTTTTTTAACTATGTTTTTTCTGTGTAGCTATAACTTTCCTAGTCGATTGTTACGTTTTCGGATGATTTGGTGCCCTTTCACCGGGTTTAACCCACTATTTTGACCCTTCACGTGATTCCGGAATATAGTGGTGGATCCATGTTTCATCCATCGTTACAAATCGACGCAAAAACTCTTTCCGATTTGTTTTAAAAAAGGTCAAATTTTGCTCTGAAGTGACCACACGAAATCGTTTTTAGTCGTTTGTGAGCAATCGTGGCACCCATCTAGCACAGAGCTTTCTCATGCATAAATGTGTATCCAAAATATTGACCGCATGCTCAGTTGAGATGGATACGATCTCAGCTGTCTCACGCACTTTCACCTTCGGGTCATTCAAAACAATATCATCGATTTTATTGATCGCTTCTAGTGTAGTGATCTCGTTTGGACGACCTGGACCTGATATGGTTTCTGTGTTCGTACGACCAAAACGAAATTCGGTAAACCACTTCTGAACCATTCCATACGATGGAGCAGGGTCCGAATATTTATCAAGCTTGGCTTTGGTTTCTGATAAGGCTTTTCCACGCAAAAATTCGTGTTTAATCAAGACACGAAATTCACTTTTTTCAATCTTTGCAAAAAATCGGAGGTTGGTTGCTTTCAAATACTGTAACTTGTAAACTAATGAATGGATTTGGCTCAAATTTTGACAGAGGATGTTTGAAGATAGAACTTGTCAACGATGATAGCCGTTTGTTACTAGTGGCGACCTCTCAGAAATATCACGTCCATGTCAAAGACCCTAGTAAAATTTTAAACTAGTAAAAATTAAACTACAGAGTCTTGTTTATTTCAAGTCGTGAGGAGTTCCCACCACTGCCTCAGTAGCCATACCAACTGAATGCACCTCGCCCCCACTTTTCTCACTTCTTCCGAGCGCTCCTCAGAGCGTCACGTGACAGTGAAATAGTGGGGCGTGGAGGGGAGCGTGAAACTTGAAATAAACCAGACGCTCGACTTGAGATAAACGAGACTTCAAATAAAGGAGACTTGACTGGATATCTCTCTTTCATTAGTACCTCGGATATTGCGAAATTATTATTATTACTATGCAAATTAATTAGTTGAATTTGAAATTTCTGCTTCAACAAATTACAAACTTTTAAAAAAATAGGGCGAAAAATTAACTTTTATACAAACAGTCACTATTAAATTTTTTTTCTTTTTGATACCTGCTATAATAACATTCTCATTCATTGATTGATTTTTTATTTTGGTTCCAGATTGCTGGAGCTTTGAAATCATGTCAGCCACCTCAACTCTTTTTTTCACGGTCATATTTAGAGGTTCATAACTTTTAAAATTTTTATTTCTCTTGCACAATTTATTTCTGCAATTTCTTGAAACATTAATATAATAACTGTGAGAAATGTATTATAAAAATATTTATTTATCAAGCATGAAAAAACGTTCAAAATTCAGGCCTCTACACTGAAAAAAATGGATTGTAAAATTTAATATCCAGGTCCAGTGACTATGCGACAGCTATGTAGGTTATAAGAAGTATAATCCAGATTATAAGTGTCATAACCTACAATTTTTTCTATATTCTAAAATCATACCGCTTATAATCGAGATTATAGCTTTTATAATTCAAATGGCTGTCCTATAGTCACTGCACCTGGCCATTAAATTTTATAATCCATGTTTCTCCGTGTAGATTAGAATATCGCCTTAAAAGGGCTTAAATGTTTGAGAGGAAGATGGCAAGAGTGTAACTATTGCATCTTGTTTTTAGATTGAGTGATATCCTTTAATAATGAGAAGATTACTCTTAGAATGGGACTTGCACATGCGCAATCAATCAAGCGTCCTGATAAGTATAACCTAACCTAAACCTAACCTAAACGGCTTAATATAATTGTAAAGTTCTCAGCTTTAGAATATATTCTCTTTCATTATATATATTTTACATGAAGTTTTATGTTTGAAAATTGAAAAAATTCAGAACAATAAATTGACTCCAAATATACATTGTACTCCTATAAAAACTGTCTAATAATGACTCCTCAAATTTTTTCAAAAATCCCCACTGATGTTCTATTCAATTTATGTTTTTTAACTCCTGAAATGAAGACTTAAAGGTTCCAGAAAATTGGCCATATAAAAAATGCAGAAATTTTCAAAGATTAAAAAGATTTGTATCCGCTCATTTATTTTTCCAAGATGGAACTGAGAATCCCGTCTATAAAGGGAAGGGAATTGACAACAAGGAGAAAATAAAGGTAACTGAAGAAAATGCCTTGAATCTATTACCATGAAATCAAATGGATTTGCCTATATAAGAATGGGTCGCGAAGATAGAGTATCAGCAGCTCCTTTTACATTTTCCGTTTGAATTTCATATTTATATACTAGCCAGAGCTTGAGTATGACATCAGCAATGTGAGTCAGCACCTGGCTTATGTACATTAGTAATGATCGCGCTATTGTCACTTATTGATCAATAGCATTACGCTATTTCAACATTGTAACGCAATAGTTACGCAACTTAGGACAATTCTTCCACGCTCTACATAACGTACTCAATAGAATCGATCCTTTACAAACTAGTCGGAATTTTCGCGACCTAATGAGACAGAGGAACGTTAATATTTCGCTCAAAGCGAATGTGAGTTTTATAATCTGGATATTCGTGCCAGTAGACAATTTAATCATGATGTTATTGAAAGGGAAGGCGTGAACCATTTGTTTGACTATCTATTAAGCAATAATAACTCGGTGGCTCCCCCGCCCCCACGTAATTTATTCCCAACGGAGGCACCCTGGGGTCTGCCACGCCCTGAGTCCTTTCAACACAGAAAGGTCTCGTGCCACACAGCTTCTTCATAATGTAGCATCTACAAACATCCACGTCATAAACACTCCCTTCGCAGCAAATACGAGAACTGTTTATTTTCAACTCCACCCGAAGCTCCCGCCAGAGGGAACTTTGTCTACTCGCGAACATGTTCATTAATTAGCCAATCTAGCGCAAATACTCAAGTGTTCTACAACACTGACCTGTGAAATCAGAGCTGCTATTCAATCTGCTGAAAGTAACTCTAGAAAATATATAAATAGATCCAATCTTTGTATGGTAAACGGAGAAAAATAATTTGAGAAACTTTACTCGCCTTTTTGGCAAAGTTAGGACATATGGTCAAGTTGGAAATTATGCAAAATTATTGTAATTATTCGTACATTTTTGAATTTTACCAAACTGTGATGCATTATTCTATATTTTTCACGTCAGAAATTATTGCAATAATGTTAAATAATTTAAAGAATTTGAAAATCTTTCTGTGGAAAAAAAGACGCTTTCGACTGCGCTGGGATTCGAGCCCAGGTCGAAAGCAATCGAAATACCTGGGCTCGAATCCCAGCGCAGTCGAAAGCTTGTCCATTTGTACTTTGCTAAAAGTTGAGTGAAGTTTCTTGAAATATTTTTCTCCGTGTATAATATACTGAATGTGCAATAATTTTTACAAACTGAAACTATCCCACATTGCTAGAAATAAATGGACATAATACCTGTTTCTTTACATAATTTCCAAAATTCCAAATTGAAATAGAATTTTTCATTTTCTATCTTCTATCTATTTGCGCAAATTTCTTCTATCCTCAGAATATCCACGCCAATTAAATTTCTATCTTCAAAAATGTACTGACGTATTTGTTTATTTTCAATTGCTTCTCTTTCTATCTGATTCTATCCTTTTTAATCCTCATCTTTTTATAAAAGTTGATCCTATGTCTGATTATTTTGAGCTATTTCTATTCCATTTCAAATAATTTCAATATTTTTTTCAAGTTTTCGGCAATCTATTATTATGTATCTGTCTTTTTAACCCCCTGATGTTATCAAGTCTATTCACCATCTAATGATTTTAAGCTTTCAAGTAATTTTATATTTTATTAAATATACCAGCGTACCTATCCTTCTCAATTTCTATCTTTCTATCCAAGTTTATCTTTTGTTTAATATTTTTGGACTTCTTCTATCTTTTTTATATTTTGCTGCGGCACCTATCTTTTTGAACACCTATCCTTTTATCTAATTCTATTATTGGTCTAATCTCTGATCATTTCATTCCATACCTTTTTATGCATCTATATCCCTTGTATAATTATTTAAATCTTTTTCTATCTCTCAGAATCCACTAATGCATTTTTCTTTTTCAATCTTTAATTTTTTATCCAAATATTTTAAAACCTTTACATCTCTTTTACTGTCTACTACTGCTTTTATCTTTTCAAAAATAGATTAAAAAGAAAGATAAAGATTGAAAAATATAGAAACAGTATTAGATTCTTACAGGGATACACACAATAAATTAAGCAGATATAGATAGTCTGTGACTAGTTACAAAAAAAAGACACTTTGTTCCTACTTTTACTGTTACCCAGAAACAATTGCGTGGAAGTAGCAAGTAAAACGCTAAGTCAGGACAAAGTGTTTTTTTTGTAACTAGTCACAGAGAAGTGACATTGTCAAGAATGTCACGTTTATAACTACATAGTCACAGTCTTTACATCTTATCCGAAATGATTGTTGCTGTCAAGGTGTGTTTAGGGGGGGGGGGGGGGGTGTTGTAATAACAATACACAGCCTGAAGTCTACAAAAAAAATTTATCCGGGCACAGAGTTCAATCTAAGAAAAATCGTCTTGACCAAGTCACTTCGAAAATTGAACTGAAGGTTATGATGGTCAAGTTGATGTACACCTTAACATTTCATCGACTTTTGTGAAGCATCTTGAACGTTTGTTTACCCCGAAAAACAAAGGCAATTCAGAAAATGGGCATCTCGTCATTTCTCAGACATTTGACCTTAATTTTTCACCTTTCTAAGGTCCCAAAAACCGTTTCTCAACAGGTCATTTTTGTCGTGAAATTTCCCGCTCTTTTTAAATCCGCAGTCAAAAATTTGACCTTGAAAATTGACCTCAAGGTCAAAATTGATGGTACAGTAAAATGTCCCCCTCGGTCCTGGTCAACCTTTGTCTGAAACATTGTTTCGTAGATAAAGTATTTTAGAAGATATTTGGGATTATAGATTAAAATGGGTCACCGTGTATAGTCACCGCATAAACTCAATGATAGAAAAAATAGTTATTTCTGGACCGAGTGGATAAATTCATGAATAGAAAAAAATATAATTTAAGGGATTTAAAGTGTATACATAACGAGGATAGAATATTTCTATCCGTTAATTTCTATCCTTTCTATCAATTTCTATCCGGCTCCATAAGTGAATTTCTATCTTTTTCTACCTTTCTACTACCAGAAGTTCAGACTGAGAAAAACTTGATATACGCTGAAAACAAAACTCCTCCCTATCCACAACTTTCAAGGTTAATTTCCTTCCCTCATTCAAAGAACGCAAAGACATAGCTAAACAGCAATAACGTCAACGCAAACTTGACCCTACGTCATCTGAAACGCGGTAAAAGGGCCCTTCGCTCTTTCCCCCGGCTCGAAAAAAGGCACCCCTGACACTTCGCGATCGCGTCAAGTCGGGCTCCCCTTTCCTTCTCCCCTTCTCCCTGTCAGTCTCGCGTTCGCCTCTCACTGACATTGCAAATAAAAAGAGAGATCTTAAGACTTGAGGGAGACAAAGATAGACTCTGAAGAGAAGAGGACACAAAGCAAGACTTCGATTTGGTTGGACTCGCCGCAATGCATTCAAGGCCGCTTCGGACGCATAAACATGCCACGATCGTGGAAGCCCATCACTCCGTATAATAACAATATAAGAGTCGTTGGTCGGTCCTGTGCTCTGCACTCCTCACAACCTCCCTCGCCCTCATCCTCTTCCTCTGTATCGGCCTTCGGATGCTGCCTTCCTTGTTCACCGAACGACAGCCCGGAGATCCCACGTGATTACGACTGCGGGAGCATCTTCACAAATCACTCGCTGGCTTTCGACTCTCCAAGAAGCGCGTTCCTTCCGTTCCCCCTTACCCATCACTGGCCTTCGTCAACCCATCCACCCACCCACCCCTCTTTATGCCTTCTTACTCTGCTGCCCCCGTCATTAATGTCCATCCGCTCACGCAAGAGTGGGGAACCCTTACTTTCAACTTACCCAACATCAATCCACTTGTCATATCCATATTTTTCAAAGTTAGGATTCTAGTCACTAGCGTAAATACGTCGAATGAAATCGGGTTCGGGGAGGAACAGAGACCCCCGGGAACAGAACATTTTTGGAAGAAAAGAATGAAGTTATTACGAAAATAAGTTAAAAGGGGTTAGACTACTGTGAAATTTTGATAAAATCATTTTTTTTATTGGCTTAAAAAATCCTTTGAACCTTCTAGAATAAGGGAGAAAAGGTCTCATACCCGATCGAAGTCGTGTTCATTGAAAATTCACTAAAAAACTAGTACCAAAGCTTTAAACTCGTTTTTCTAATAAATATGTTTTTCATAACATCACCCAGAAGATAGTTTCTTTGGGTCGAAGAAAATTTTTTTTTTAATTGAAAAACGTTTTGTTGATTCAAAAATATTTTCTTTGATGTAAACAAATCTATTTCTTTGGATCAAAGCAATTTTTTTTGAATTAACAAAGCTTTCTTTAATTTAAAGAAACTTTTTCTTTGACCGTATATCGAAGAAATGTTTCTTTGATTCAAAGAAACTGTTTTCTCAGTGGGTGTACACGATATCTAGAGATCTAATTAACGAATCGACTTGAAATTTGGCACACTTATTCTAAGGATTAGTGTTTTTCGGTTGAGGGACGAGTTTGTCAATATTACGTTTTTTTCAATAATTAATTATAATAATAACATATAACACATATATTGTTTTCTATTATCTTCTATACACATTGAAGAACGTGTCAAAATTTTGTTGTCCAAAAAAATATAAAACTCCCCGAATTAAGCCGTTTCGCGCATCCCTATGATTTTCAGATGGTGTATATGATTTCGCGAAAACTAGTCGTCTAAAACAAAAATAAAAAATATACTCATTATCTATATTCTATTTTCTTTCGGTTGACGGAGCATTTTATTTTTCTTCATTTTCGGCCACGAGAAAAAAAGTTCTGAATTTTTTACTGCAATTTTCGGGCCCAAGTTATATGTTATTATTATAATTAATTATTGAAAGGGCCCGAAAATTGCAGTAAAAAATTCAGAAATTTTTTTCTCGTGGTCGAAAATGAAGAAAAATAAAATTCTCCGTCAACCGAAAGAAAATAGAATATAAATAATAAGTATATTTTTTATTTTTGTTTCAGACGACTAGTTTTCGCGAAATCATGCACACCATCTGAAAATCATAGGGAAGCGCGAAGCGACTTAATTCGGCGAGTTTTATATTTTTTGGGGCAACAAAATTTTAACATATTCTTCAATGTGTATAGAAGATAATAAAAAAAAATTACTGGTGTTTCATGAATATTTAGTAAGAAATTAATTCCTGTAAATTACTCTGAAAAAATGCCCGTTACAGTGGTCTAACCCCTTCATTAATTAGTAAAAATTTTTCCCTTTTTTTGGCAGAAATGTAGGAAACTTGGGGGATATGACAATTTGATAAAAATGTTACAAATGGAAAAATTTGCCCGCATCACGCTCCGTTTCGTTTGGACCTCGAGCTCGGTCTTATATTCTTCGCATAAGTTTGAGTTTATTTCCTGTAATTTAATACTGAAGCCCAACTCAATTTTATAATATTGTAGATGTGAATCACATTTTTTCAAAGTTACTAAATTTGTTTTTGATTTTAAATAAATCAGTAAATTCAATTTACTTAAGGGGGGAGACTCATGTGAATGACCAAAAATGAATACTATTTATTTAAGGCTATAAAATAAAAACTATTCGACAGATCTTTTTCAAATTTTCACGATATGTTATCTATACTTTATACATCTAAAAATCACAGTCAAATTTGGCACTTGATACAAAATGGCGGACTTTATTGGCGGCAAAGTAACTATATTTTCACAAGAGGCCCCAAACGGTGTGCATGATTGCGTAAGCTGCATCCATTGGAATCTGAAAATTGACAAAGATTTTTATTTCTTATGATATTTTGTACAAGATGAATGAAAAAATTTGAATAAAAAATGCAGAATTGAATATTTTTAACATGTTTTTAAAAAATTTTGAATTTTGAGCATTTTTTTCTTGTTTAATTGTGCAAAAAGTATTTTTTAATTTAACATATTTGAAAAAATAATCCATACAAATTGTAGATGATTGTTTCACCTAACTACTTACAAAATATGAGATCAATCGAATGAGTAGTTTTTGTGTAATCCTGCACACCAGTTTGAAAATATGGAAAAGATCTGTCGAATAGTTTTTATTTTATAGCTTTAAATAAATAGTATTCATTTTTGGTCATTTACATGAGTCTCCCCGCTTAAGGCACTATCAGCCTTGAGGAAATCCCCCACCTTTAATATTTTTATTTTTTGAGTTTAGATCTTCCATAGAATTTTTGTTATGTTTAGTAACTTTACTTAGAAAGGTTTTGGGATTTTTTAAAAATTCCAACATCTTTATATATTTTTAAACAAAAAATTTTGAGTTTTTGAAGCATTTTTTGGACATTTTTTGACTTTGAACAACTTCTTTGCTTTTTAACCAATTGAATATCCCAAAATATAAAGAAAACTTTATGTGCAATATTATATGAAAATTTATGGCCTTTTTGTGTACATTCTGAATAAGCAGCCTCATTGTCTATACCCACGATTGAGAAAAGCCTTTTGTATAACTCTACGGACTCTTTATGTTCTAAGTCATTGCAAAAAAACTATCAATTTTTCAGTTCTTCTTGCTAAAAAAGTATCACAGCGGACAAATTTCCAAGAAAAATATGCCAAAGAAAAAAATGTTAAATTAAATTAAATTTTACAGGTTGCACTTCATACCAAAAGAAATAATATTTAAAGAATTTGTAAATATTTTATATGTGTGGTATATATAATGTTGTATGCGTGTAGTATGTATGTATGCATATGTGTATGTGCATATGCGTATTATATGTTATATATGTATGTGATATTATGTATATATGGTATATGTATATGATATCTAATATTATATATATAATAATATATATATTGTAATGTATATGTAATATATGTATATAATAGTATTATAATAATATATAATAATAATGTATATATATGTTATATATAATATATAATATAGTATGTAATATGTGTATGTAATATATGTATATGTATGTGTATATATATATATGTGTGTATGTGTATATATGTGTGTATGTGTGTGTATATATGTATATATATGTATATATATACATGTGTGTACATATATGTATATATGAATGTATATACATGTATATATATATATATATATATGTATATGTATGATATATATATATTATGTATTATGCATGTATATATATATGTATATATATTGCATGCATAATATATGTATATATGTGTATGTGTATGTGTATATGTATGTGTGGTTATGTATGTATGTATGTATATATATTGTATTAAAAACTACACCACAAAAATTTCAATCTACAATTCCATGCACGAATGTCAATTAAAAATATTTTTTATATTTAGACACTTAATTCCAACCTTCCAAAAAATGCTTTCTGGTATCCAGTTTTTTAGGTTATGTGAATGAAATATTTACCTTAAAGTAATATCAAAACTTATTTACCTACATGTAAAAACATAATAATAATTACTTGTTAAATTTTTACAAAAAATTTTTTATACAAGATATCCTATGTTAGCAAAACCTTTTTCTGTATTTTTAGATTTAAATAAATCACTGATGAGGGCTCCGATCAGAGCCGAAACGTCTGATTATCTTAAACTCTGAGTTTTTATCAACCTTGGACCCTAAAGCCAATTACCAACATCAACATATATCTTCAATTATAAAATAAAAGATATTGATAATACAACAAAGAATAAGCGATAAAAATTTCAAAAGCCTGTGTCTAATACTTTAGATTTTATTCAAACATATGTTGCAACACACACGGAAAATCATAACTTGCGGAAAATGGAGTTTAAAGTAAATATTTACACTTAGAGACAGGCAGCCAACGATGTGTTACTAAATCATATATGTACGAGGTCTGTTAAAGAAATAAGGTGAATTTTCATTTTTTTCGAAAAATATTATTTTATTCGTGAATTTCTATGCTGTCCCCTTCAAAGTAATCCCCCACACTTGTGCCAGCGTTTTTTCCAATCCTCGAAGCACTTCTGATATGCACTTTTTGGTATGTTCTTAAGCTCTCTCAGCGATTCGGTTTTTATCTCCTCAATTGTGGCAAAACGCCGTTCTTTTCATGGGTCTCTTTAATCTTGGAAACAGGAAAAAGTCACAGGACGCTAAATCTGGTGAATACGGTGGCTGAGGTATGATTACGGTGTTGTTTTTAGCCAAAAAATTACGAACAAGCAATGACGAGTGAGAAGGTGCGTTATCGTGGTGCAAAAGCCATGAATTGTTTTTCGACAATTCCAGGCGTTTCTTTCGTATTGCTTCACACAAACGGCGCATAACTTCAAGGCAATACTCCTTATTAATTGTACGATCTTGTGGTAAGAACTCCTGATGCACTACGCCATGATAATCAAAGAAAACAGTGAGCAAAACCTTGACATTTGACCGAACTTGACGTGCTTTTTTCGGTCTTGGTGATTCACTGTGCTTCCATTGGGACAATTGTGCTTTGGTTTCGACGTCATAACCATATACCCATGATTCGTCACCAGTTATGACCCTTTTAAGCAAATCTGTATCGTCGTTGACGTCATTCAACATTTCCTGAGCGATGGTCATGCGACGGGTTTTTTGATCAAAATTCAGCAATTTTGGAACGAACTTCGCTGCCACACACTTTAGACCCAAAATATCCGAAAAAATTGTATGTCATGAGCCAACCGATATGCCGACATCCTGAGCAACTTCTCTAATAGTGATTTGACGATTCTCCATAACAATTTCCTTCACTGCTTCAGTGTTTTCATTGGTTGTTGACGTGCTGAGCCGTCCAGGGCGAGCGTCGTCATTCACCTCTTCTTGACCTTCTGTGAAGAGCTTGTACCATTTGTAAACACTTTTTTGCCTTACAGTACACTCACCGTATGCCACTTTCAAAATTTCAAGTGTTTTTGAGCACTTAATTCCATTTTTTACACAAAATTTGATGCATATCCTTTGATCCATTTTTTTCGACAGTCGTAAATCGCCAACACAGGCAAAACACTTCTTAAACTTTATGCCTCTCACAAAAAAACAAAAAATGCTATATTGCTGAAACTGTGAACATACATTCGGGACAAGTGTGCCAATATAGGAAAAAAAAATCGAAAGTCGAATGTACATAGCCCGCGAAATTTGAAAATCCACCTTATTTCTTTAACTGACCTCGTATATACATAAAGACAATATATATATTGTGACTTTATAGGGATACCTGTTATATACTGTTTTCCATATAACTCAAGAATATTAGTAAATAAATAAAAAAACAATTTTATCTAAAAAGCTAATTTTTGCTAAAAACGTGTTATTCGTAAATCGTAGTAACTTTTTATTTTATTTATTTGTCCGAAAAAGAAAAATCTGATTGCCCTGAAAATGTACATACATACTCAGAAAAGTATAGAGAATAAAAAAATAACATTTTTGGAAAATGTCAAAAAAATAAAAAATATACCAATTAAAGGTGGCGGATCCCCTTATTCTCATCGTGACACTCGTGCTTCGCGCTCGATTTTCTGTATACATTTCTGTAACTCGAATAAAATTTACATGATTAAGAAATTTATTTTCTTCCAAATATCTCTAATAGGAAAAACAATTGTAGACTTTAAACAAGCAATCGATTCTGCATTTCAATGCTTATTTCGCATCTCAGATACTTTGGTTAAAAAACGGAATTTTTGATTTTCAATATTTAAAATCAAAACATAAAATACACTGTTAGAAATGTTTGCAATTTTAGTATACAGGGGTATATTAAATTTCCTATATGTTTACTAAATTTACTACACTTGGTAATTTTAGTATACTCAGGTATACTAAATTTTTTAAGTGTACACTAAGTTTCTTTTACGTATATGAATTTCGTAGTTTCTGTATACTAAAATTCATATATCTGTATACGAAATTCATCTGCGCAAGCGCGTTTCGAGTTACGCGGATCATGCAACATGCAGACTCGCATGCTGATGTATTTGTGGTTAACTACGTCGTTGGATCGACAAAAGTTCGGATTGTTTGGATCTGCGTTTTTCTTTTCAAAAGGTAGGTTTAATTTATTTACTCGTTTACAAATGTAAATTTACGTATCCCAGAATTTCGAAGCTTTATAAGTGAAATGTGAAAAAAATAAAATAAAAATTCCAGAAGTAGATAGACATTTTAGGTTACATTAACGCGCGAAAAAAAGTTGATCTTGCCCAAGTAACACAAGATCATCTATTAGAGGTCTAAAACATCTTTTTGGGTAAAACGGGAGAGTTCTAGAAGACGTTCCGATTTTCTGCTGAAAGTGCTATTACTATTTTTTTAGATCGCGTACTCATTAGAGTTCAAGATATTATGGAAGAAATTCAAGTTGCTTTCGCATCGTACTACGTGTTTGGATATTCATACGTTGCGGAATTGCCAAAATCTTTAGAGTTCATTCAAAGGTAATTATTTGATGATTCATTCAATATACATATAGTTTTTACGTGTCTTTCAAGTACATATTTACAAAATGAAATTATTTCTTCAGGTTCATATTTGACATTAACCCTCTGTCTCCAGGCGACAAAAGAGTGAAGGGCGCTAAAAGGATCATTATCTTTGATAATTATTAATAATTCTTAATAAAGTGATACTCTGAACTTCAACTGTATTTATTTTACAATATACCCTATTGAATAATAATTGTAAAACAAAACATTACAAATCGCAATATACTTTATTTTTAATGGTAACATTTATATCCTTTCAGACAAAGTTTAGAAAAAAAGATTTAACTTCAAATCGATAAGGAAAACAATTAAATACAAATTTTAATTTATATTAATTATTTTCCTTATACTTTGAGTTTTACTGGTTCTCTAGCATTAGTATACATATATTAAAATTAGTATACCCATCAGTAAAATTACTATATGTGTGTACTAAATTTCATGTACACGTATACTAAATTTAGTGCACGCGTATACTTAATTTCATATACATGTATACTAAATTCAGTATACGCATATACTAAATTTCATATACGCGTATAATAAATTTAGTACACGTATATACTAAATTTAGTATACGCCGGTAAACTAAATTTAATTTCATGTTGTGCATTCATGCTTCCATTGCATGTATACTAAATATAGTACAGATTTTTCTCACAGTGTATACATGCTCCCGTGCAGAAATCGCCCGATTTGTCCTCATTTAAGGTAGGGCTACGGTTAGGCCCTCTCTAGAAGAAGTAGACTAGAAAGTTCTAGGCGGGCCCCGGCGAGGCGTTGATAAGGTTCACCCTGTTTGGTTTATAGAAAAACTAGTTCCTTCTAGTCGGGCCCTATTTTTGGATTTTAGTCAGGCCATAGGTAGTTTCTTATTTTAATAAAAAGTTTAGATATTCTTTGCTGCGCATGCTCATGCAAAAGGCCTTTACATATAGTTGGGGCCCCATTGTACGGTTAGGCAATAGATATGTATTCTAATCAGGGCCCGACTAGATGTCTAAAATAGAGCCTGCCTAAAACAGCGTTACAGAAGTAGATGGGGCCTGACTACTTTTCTCTACTAGATCCCGACTAGAAGTAGGGAAAAGTAGTCAGGGCCCTACTATATCCTAAATGAAATTTCTGCACGGGCTGTCGAAAAATGTCCCAATGAGAATTTGTAGACCTCATTTAGGCAAATAATTTTCCACATTAGCGTTTTTTGCGTATCCCATATATTTTGATTAAAAATGGAATTTTTGAATTTAAATCGTATTTTTTTTTAAATTGAAACGAAAAATATACATTTTATCAAAAACTGTTTTAGACCAAATTTGTAATCTTATTGAATTTTTCAAGTTTTAAGATACCGTCATTTTCGTAATTTTACTTAAATCAGAAAACGTTATTGGGATAATTGGTAGAGATTTATGAGCACTATGAGAAACCAGTATTAGAATTTTGGACTTTTTCAAAAACAAAAGTTTTGAACCAAAATTAGTGAAATTTCAAATAGAATGAATGGATTTTCAACCAAAAATAGAATGAATCATCAACTGAAGTAAATAAAAAGTAGTTAAATTCGATAAATTATCAAATTTAGTTGAATCAAACAAATTTTAGTTGAATCATCGACTGGAATATTTGTTTTATCCAACCAAATCGTAATCAAAAGAACCATTTTTGGTTAAATGAAGCAATTTCTTTGTTTTTATAGACCGGATATTTTTCTGAGCGCGTTTGAAAATTCCAGGCCAGAACCAAAAGAACAATTTTATGAAAGAGTATTGCAAAAAAAGCGTGAAATTATCTAAGAAAGTATCTAAAATGTAAAATTTTTTCTGTTGCAAGATTCAGAATTTCTAGATAAGGTATCGGAATATTCAGCGATTTCTAACTGGAAATTAACAATTTTTTTCTTAAATTGACTAAAATGTAAGTGAATTATTTTATATTTTATCCTAATTTCACGAAATTGGAATTTTTTAAACTCCATCATTTTCAAAGTTTTCAGCATTTGATGAAAAATAGAATTTCACATTTTTTGTAGTATCTTTCCATAAAATTGACATTTTAGCTCCAACAATTGTATGTGACGTGCGCTAAAAAAAGGAGTTTCTTCTAAAAAAATCGGTTTCTAGGTTTTCACGCCCTTTGCTCCTTTCATTGAAATAATGGACAAATTTTTTTCGAACGTCATTATCGCAAATAATTAGCAAAATATTATTAAAAAATTGTTGATTAAGAATTATTTAGTAATCAAGTAATTAATAATTAATTAAATTAATAATTAGTAGAATGATAAACGTTGAAAACAAATAGGAAACAATAGAACAGAATAAAATAGTATTGTATAAGATAGGAAAGGGCAGGATATGATAGAATCGTATGGGATAGGGTATGATAGAATACAATAGAATCCAATAGATTAGGATATATTAGGATAGGGAAGGATAGGATAGTATAGAAAAGGATAAGTATGGCTAGAATAGAGTTCGGTAGGATGGAATGCGATACGATATTGCGTGATAAGATAGAATAGATTAGAATAGGATAAGATAAGATAGAGTCCAGTAAGTAAGGATCTTTGAAATGATTTATGCTGATTGAAATTCTGGAACATACACATATATTAAATAACAAAATAAATATAAAGATTGACCTGAGAAAATATACCAAAGATGAATTAATTTCTAATGGCAGATCCACTTATAAAATGAACTGCACTGAGGATAAGAGCCTTCTTACGTAAATAAAGTCCCTATAGAAAATTGATGAAACCAATTAGTATGATGAAGACATGTTAGGAGTGTAAGTCTTTAGGGAAATAGGAGATTTTCGCACTTTTAACGTTCTGTATAAATAAATACCGAAAACGGTTATTAGCAGTTTGAAAATCATTGCCCATTTAGAATAACTTTTAATTAGAATTTCGACATTTTTACTTGAGAAAGTAGCTGCTTGCGTATTATGAGGATCAGACTTTGCCTATTACATACTTCTACTTACGTTACGTGCTTACCAATTTTCCATTAGCGAGGCACTCAATTAAGTCATGTTACCTACGCTTTTTAGAAGGCTTTCATGACGTGACAACTACGATACATACAGATGAGATCAAGCCATTTTAAATTATCTTTAATATTTGTAATCTCATATCTGTTGAATATCTTTTTTTATGAACAAGAAATTAAAAAATATTACTCTCTAAATCTGAATCAGTTTAATTTTCACTGATTGAATCAGTGAT
The DNA here is from genome assembly GCA_030998225.1 of Diplolepis rosae. Lineage (NCBI taxonomy): Eukaryota > Metazoa > Arthropoda > Insecta > Hymenoptera > Diplolepididae > Diplolepis > Diplolepis rosae. Next base: position 1,372,084 of record JAPYXD010000275.1, read on the forward strand.
TTGCCTTTTCACTGATTCATCAGTGAAAAAATATTTTTTACTGTTGAATCAGTCAAATTTCACTGATAATCAGTAGATTTTGACTGATTCAAATTTAGAGAGTAGGATTATTTCCTAAAAAACATACAATTGAAAAGAATAACTATAAAAACGTCAAGTTATTTTTTGAAATTTTGAATTTAGATTCGAATTTAAGAATCAAAATAACTCCATAAAACATGTTGCAGAATAATTTATTTTTAAAATTTTTTGGTAGCCTCTACGTTGGCTTCGTCATCTTCGATTTTCGGGTTTTGAATTGCTTTAGATTTTAGTTATTCCTCAAATTTCATCGAAAAAAAGTGGTCGATTTATCCAAGCAAATTTAACAGAAGAATTTGTTTGACCAATTTAATTAAAACACACAAGAGTGATGAAACCATTTTTTAATTAACTCGAAATATGTAAATGATGCATGTAACGGAAGTACAACTCGCATGCGTATGATTGTCGCGAACTAATTTTTTGTTCGAACCAACCAAATTTTTATTCTTATCAAAAAAATGTAATCCAAAAAATAAATTTTTAGACTTACCCAAAACATTTTCAAATTCGAGAAATGGTATTATTCAAATGACTTGTTAAAACAAAACGGAAAATTTTTGGTCCATTTAACGAAAATTTGTTTGAATGAAGAAAATTTTTTTTAAATCAACCATAATACTTTCCTAGTAATTGTGGAACTAAATTTTGTTGTTGTGCCAACCAAAAGTTCTGTTAAATTGGATGAATTTTGGTTATTTTATCAAAACGTTATGTTCAATCAACAAATGTGTTGTTGAAATTAAAAAAAAAATACAATTAAACTTATAAATAATTTGTCTTTACGATTTCGGAACTTTCCTGACTGATAATAAACCAGTCTTCCCAAATTCAAAATAACGTTCATGACTTATACTTGTTACCAGGCATAAATCGTTATTTCCTATAAAACCTTATATCCCATAATTCAAATACGTCACCCGACAAGAATCTTTAAAAGTCCGACCTCAAGTTACCCCTTCCAGCTGATCCTATCCCACACCCAGAAAAAAATGTTGTTCACCGAACAAAACCGTTTTGTTCAACTCAAAATAGTATATTTCGAATCAAGTGCGAAAAGACGTATTTTAACGCTCGCGGTTAAATACGTTCCGCACGTGATACGAACGATATTTTTTGTTCGTTGTATACCGAAAGTTAGCCAAGTCGGTGTCGTTTTGTGTGCGGAAAGTTTATTTTCCCGCACTAGTGCGGCAAAATTTTAAGTTTGTTTTAATTTTCCGCACACTTAGAATTTTGCCGCACTAGTGAGGGAAAATCAACTTTCCGTACACAAAACAACACCGCATCGGCTAACTTTCGCATTATTCCGACATAACAGTTTGAAATTGTCTACCAGGACTTATGTCGGCAACGTATCCTATCTGATACGCGACTAATAATCCTCCGATAATGTTGACAGTGGCAAAAATTTCGAAATCAACCACCAAATTTGAAATTTTATTGACTTCACCAAATTTTTAAAATAGATTTAACAAATACTTGAAATTTATCAAAAGTAACTAAAATACATTTTGTTGGGTCAACCAAATCCTACTAACCAAAGAATTTTGTTGAGTCAACAAAATAGTTTTGTTGGATAAACTAAATAAATTGTTGTATCAAGCAAACATTTTTTCGGTCCTACACTGAGAAAAAAATGTATGCAACAAAACTTTTTTTGTTGTCCTGACAAAACATTTTGTTGTCCTGATAAAGCATTTCGTTGTCTTAACAAAATATTTTTTTTAAGTAACCAAAATTTGATTGATATAGAAAAAGGTTTTGTTGGCACAACAAAAGAATTTTGTTGCATAAATACCAACAAAATATTTTTGTTGATTTCACAAAACTGTTTTCTCAGTGTATAGTAATGAAATACTTTGTTTGAACTAACAAAAATTTTATTGATTTAAACAAATATTTATACAAAATTTCGACGGATAAGATTTTTGCTGGGAGGGGGGATAAATTACGCAGGGTTCTATATTGCCCCCAATCGCCCCCGCATAACACGGCAGCCGCATTGGCCGGTCGCGCCGCTGCCAGCCAATTAAATAAATATTCGTTGACAACGCGGTCGCGTCGCTCCTACAAACTGGCCCCCTTGGCGAAACCGGCCGAGAGGTGCTCATTCCCATCAAACCCTTTCTCTTTATATATGTACTTTTATACAAGCACTAGAGGTACATATACGTCTTACAAGCCGGTCGCGGTTTCCTCGCGTATTTATATGCTCACGTGTAGGTACCCTTGAGGTGCGTTTAAAATCCACGCGATTTACGGACATCGTACTTCTCATCGTTTTTGGTTTAATTAGCTGGTTGTTCGGAGGATTATATGCCTGAAACATGAGTCCAGGGGTCGTGCTTCGGAATAGCACTCGTTTCTGGAACAACTTTTTTTTACGGGTACATGTGAAATGTAATTCAACCAAGTCTCTACCATCACAAATCACGCTTTATTTATTATTTTTATCATTACATTCTCATCATAAATGAGTAGTTTTTAGTTTTATGTGAAAAATGACTTTCGAAATTTTCATCAAATCTTTACGTTCTGAGACCCCCTGAGTTGGAAAAAACGGTTTTTACAAAAGTGTCTGCACTGAGAACAAAATTTATGCAACAAAACTTTTTTTGTTGTCCTAACAAAATATTTTGTTTGAGTAAAAAAAATTTGACTGATGTGGAAAAATGTTTTGTTGGTAGAACAAAATAATTCTGTAGAATAAATACCAACAAAATATTTTTGTTGATTCGACAAAACTGTTCTCTAAGTGTGTCTGTAGTACTAGGTCGTCTACTCGATAACTCTCGATAGGATTATCGGATTGAATTGAGCTTTGATATATTTTATCGAAGCCGAAAAAGTAAGGACAATTTCGTTAACCAGCCACATCCGGACATTTTTCGATTAAACCAAAATTAGGAAAGTTATAGTTAGTTAAAACTTGAAAAAAGTTAATATCTAAATTCCATTTCCCAGTTACATTATATGATTGTTATAATTGTTTACTACATGAAGATCTGCAAGTTTAAATCGCAACATTTTTTTATAAGATGTATATTTTTATTTTTTATTTGAAAAAATACTATTGAAAATCCAAAATTCAATTTTTTAACAATAAAATGTGAAATACGAAAAAAACGTAAGTTTGCAAAATTGTTCGTTTCAATAAGATCTACAAATTTTGTATGACATAGTTTCTGATAAAACTTATATTTTTCATTTTAATTTCAAAAAATACGATTAAAATTTAACAATTCTATTAGGGTCAGAATTCATGAAATCGCCACGAAAAAAATTACTGCCTTTATTACATTCTCATCATGGATGAGAAGGTATTGGTTTTATGTGAAAAATGACTTTCGAAATTTTCATCAAATCTTTACGTTTTGAGACCCCCTGAGTCAGAAAAAATGGTTTTTACGAAAGTGTCTGTCTGAATGTCTGTCTGTAGTAGGTCGTGTGCGGCATAACTCTCGATAGAATTATCAGATTGAATTGAGCTTTGGCACACTTTATCGGAGCCGAAAAAGTAAGGACAAGTTCGTTAACCAGCCACATCCAATCAAAATTGAGGGATTGAGCACTACTTTTGTGTTTTTGAAAATAACTTTTTGAAAAAATCAAAAATTTCAATACTGGTTTTTGATAGTGCTCATAAATCTCTAAAAATTATCCTGATAACATTTTTTGATTAAATTAAAATTAGAAATATTACAGCATATTCAAATTCGAAAAAAGTCAATATCAAAATTCCATTTTCCAGTTAAATTATACGAGATACGAAAAAACGTTATGATACAATATTATTAAATAAATAAAGACCTACAAATTTGAATTGTAACATTTTTTCATAAGATGCATATTTTTCTTTTTAATTAAAAAAAAACTATTGAAAATCCAAAATTCAATTTTTTAGCAATAATATTCGAAACACGAAAAAAACGTAAGAATACAAAGTTGTTCGTTTCAAAAAGATCTACAAATTTTGTCTCACACAGTTTCTGATAAAACATATATTTTTCGTTTCAATTCCAAAAAATACGATTAAAATTCAAAAATTCCATTTTTTAGACAAAATATGAGAGATACAAAAAAAACGCTTAGATGGAAAATTGTTTACCTAAATGAGGTCTACAAATTCTCATTAAGACATTTCGGGACAGGATGTATATTTTATGTTTTGATTTTTAATATTAAATAAATTCGATTTTTTTCACCAAAATATGTGAGATACGAAATAAGCGTTGTTCTGCAAAATCGTTTCCTTAAATAAAGTCTACGATTGTTTTTCCTTTTTAGATATGTGGACGGAAGTAAATTATTTTAATCATGTAATTTATTAAAAAGTTACTGAAATGTATACAGAAAATCGAGCGCGAAGCGCGAGCGCCATGATGAGAATGTGTTCCTTAAGGCTGATAGAGCCTTAAGTAAATTGAATTTCCTGTTTCACTTAAATTCAAAAAGAAATTGAGTGACTTTGAGAAAATGTGTAATTCATATCATCTGTAATATTATTATAAAATTGGTTTGAGCTTCAGTATCAAATTATAATAAATAAACTTGAATATTTTATTGTGTTTTGGTCTTTTTAAAAACTGAAAAAATATCATAATACAATAAAACCCCAAAGAATCTAAATCCATCGAAAAAAATTGAGAGCTATACAAAAAATCGAGCGCGAGTCCCATAACGAGAATGTGTTTCCTTTTCCATTTGCCATCCAAAAAAAATTTAGTAGCTTTGAGAAAATTTAATTTACATCTACAATATTGTATAAAATTGACTCGAGCTTCAGTATCAAATCACAAGAAATAAACTTATATATATGCAAATAATATAAAACCGAGCGCAAAGCGCGAGGTTCAAACAGAACGGAGCGCGACAGTCGCATCGCGCTCAAACTTTCAACCGAACCGAGCTGCGCGCGATGAGAATAATCCTGTGAAGTGGGCAGAATTTTGATGCATTGAGTTATTTCAATTAAAAATAATTGACACTATGTCAATTAGTCGTTAAAATTTTTATATTGAAACTTAAAATCTAAAATATTTAATCGAAAATTGTTTAGAAAACTTATGAACTTATTTAACAATCCGTGGTTTGAAATAAGAAATCAAGACCAATTGCAAATAGCTCCAGAAAAAGAAACTATAAAATAATTAATAAAATATAAATAATTACTATAAAAAATAATCACACAAAGTTAATTTCATTATGAAGCATAATAGAAATTTCAAAATTTAGCGCCTTTAGTAGCTATAGTTTTTAAATATTTTGGCATAATTCCCAAAAAAAATTTCCAAAATATCGCAAATGCAATAAATAAATAACTGTTTACAGTTGTATAACAAAATAAATTTCTCTACCTAAAATAGAAAATTTTACCAATTAAATAGTTGCGAATATTTTGAAGAGATTTTGCAGTGCAGATAATTAATACTTTACTAGAAATTGTTTATATTTTACCCTAAATCGGTGAAGAAAATATTAAAGCAGTTGGCCACAATTTCAGATTTTTTTATTTCTAACTATGATCTATATAACTAGAACAGATAAAAATTAATGCAAGTCATTATCAGATATACTGTTTCCTGTGTTCTTTACAGATTCTTTTCTCATATTTGTGTTACATTCGTTATCAGCTCTTTAAAGTCGTCAGCCGAAAGTATTTTTGTAACTAAAATATAAATCATTGTCAAAATATTCTTGTGAATTTAAGCATTTTCAGTATCACGTGTATTATTCATCAGTTGTCTTCCTACGAAGCAAAGATACATTGAGGAAAAAATTTGTACAACTATATTTCTTAATTTGTCAAACTCGTTTCTTGGAACAACAATAATATATTTTTATTAATATAACGAGACCGATTTCTCGGTTTATCTTATATATAATTTGAAAAATTGTGTGAATGCAAATTTGTAGAATTTGTTTAAGCAAATTTTTGTTTAAAAAATTTGTAGAATTTTTCTTAGCAAATAATTTTGTATAATAACTTTTTTTCATATCTTTTATAATTTGACTAAAGAAAGATTTTTATTATTAATTTTTAGTAAGCTTTTAAATACTATACCTTTTCTGATATTAGTTTATTTAAAAAATTTTATAAGGACCATTTGTAGAATTTTCTGTAAACTATTGTTAAAATATTAGATTTTTGCAAAAACTATTTTTCAAAAATAGAAAAAATGATGTAATTTTTGAAATTTTGGTTGAATATGGCTGGTTAATGAATTTGTCCTTTCTTTTTGGACTCTAGTAAATGTGAAAAATAAATTCAAACCTGTATCACTAAAAGCTCAAATTCCCCTTAACGTCCAAACAAAAGTACAATTCAAAATTTCAAAAACTAAAAACCGTTCGAACCCTAAAATACAAAAAAAAACAAGCAAATTTCGAATTCTTGAAATTTTGAATCATGAAATGTGTAAATGATTTAAAACATTGGAATTCATATTTCATACATACATAATACTTTCTCATATATGATAAGAATGTAATAATAATAATATTTATTATTATTTTATATTTTTGTATGCTTTTTCGTTGCCTGGTCTCTAAAGGCACCAGAGTATTAATGTATGTGAAAGATACGTCGTGTATATGTGCCATCGTGTTAAATGTGGTGGGGGGAGGTGTGAGTCTGCCTGTATATCGTTTTATCAGCAAGTTAACCTTTCCTAAATTAGTCTGTTTGTACCCGTTGATATGAATAAATGTAGTTAAAAAAAGCCTTGCCGCATCGAAAATTAGGTTCTTACTCATAAACGAAAAATGTTTACTCAAATTCATGAAATCGTGCTATTGACTTTAACGCCGCGAACTACGTTCCCCAAGAACACTATTTTGGCGCAAAATTCACATTTCAAATATGACTAATTTTAAAACTGCAATTAAATTTCAAAAAAAAGGTTCTTGAATTCAGTAAAAAGTTCCATTATTTCAAATATTTGATAACTAGAGTTTAAAAATGATTATCGTTAATGCTGTGTTATGTAAAAGAAAATATAACTGTTATTTGTGGAGTATCAAAGCGTGTGAAGATTGTGATTAAGTGCATGTGCTTTTGCTACGTGATTGGATAACATTTTGCTAATTTCGAAAAATGAACCCAAAAATACTAAGATGGATGAAACCAGTGGAAATGATAAAAAAAAGGGTACAACAGGTTTTGAAATCGAAAAAGTGAACAACCTTATCGGATGTTTGATTCGAGTTCAGAGCAACAGGTCACCTGTCGAGTGAAAAGGAATTTCAAACTTTCAAGATCACAATGAATTTGGTTCATTCGTCGCCAGTAGGGATGCTCTATACGCTTCTGCTAAGCCATGAAGTACCAGATGGAAAAGGTAACACCAACTATTGTAAATTACCGGCGTCCATAAACACCAAAACCTCTATCACCCGTGAGGAAATTTCGACATGCCCAGGCTAGGCCCAGTACTGGCAAACTCTCAAATGTCATGAAACGTTGAACCAGTCTTGAGCCTGGTCTTCGGTCAGGTTTATCGAGAGCCCCAAGTCGGGCCCAGGCCTGGCAGTTTTAACAACTGCAGTTGCATAAAAAATCATATCAAAAGTTTAATAACTTGGAATATTAGAGTTTTTTCAAAATTCCAAATGACTATTTCAATCTTGGTCAATGGCATTAATTGAATAAAAGACTCGGCCGGGCCCGGACTGGATCATACCACGTGACCAGGCTGCCAAAACTGGGCCTCGCCGGGCCTTGTGTTTCATTATCGATTTCCACACAGCTGATTTCGAATTGTCTAGATTTGACATAGATTCTAAATTTGTTTCAGCTAATTATAAATTAATTAATATGAGTTTTTGGTTAACCCAGATAGTGCAACTAGTCATGTTATTAGGTCGCGACTTCACTTTTCATTTGTTTCTATAGAAAGATAATCTGGAAGTTAATACTAGTAAAATAAGAACACTTTCTGGAACTGATGGATTTGGTAAACAATTAATGTGTAATTAGTAAATAAATTCAGAGAAATAAAAGACGAGAGATCTTTAAATATTTAATATGAATTTAAATTACTATAAACTATTTATCTTACGTTTGTAATAATTAAGGCCATGGTTTAACCATACCACGTGACCAAATTCCTGTAAAAGTTCGTGTAAGATAACTTTTTACATTCTCGGCATATGAGAAGGTATTGGTTTTATTTGATCTACAAAATATCTTCCTGGAAATTTGGAAAATTACAATAAAAGACGATAAAGAACGTCTCTCAACTTTGAGTGAAACTTTTGCAAGATTTTTTAGAGTTAACTTTAATTATAGATAATTTTTCCAAAATTTTTAACTAAAAAAGAGTTAAGATATGTGTTTTATTGTCTTTTTTTAAGTTTCCTAATTTTTGAAAAAGATGTTTTGTGAATTAAAAAAGTTATTTTACATGGAGAAATTAATGTATAATTTAGTCACATGATCTGATTGATCCATAGATCTAATCTCGTAGATAAATATCATTCACATGCTGGCCATGATAATCTATCGAGTGGAAAAGCAATTGTCTAATTGTATTTAAGAAACCCAGATTTTGCCTTAATTTTCTCGAATTGTACAAAATCACTGTGTGTGATAATTATCCAAATCGATTAGATTTGATCTTGGTTGATATCAAAATAACTTGCAAACTAATTACTAATGAAAAGTTTAACTGATAACCAGATAAATTTGGATGTATGACTGTTTGCTTCAAAAATTAATAAGATCGAACAATTCATT